>CM061538.1:111432011-112884511 GCA_030864215.1 Capsicum pubescens
ACAACAATTTTCTTTAACAAAGATATTAAGGAATACATAAACTTTAAGCACTAAGGAGGAAAACAAGAATGGACATTTGGACTTCATGTCCTCTTCAGCTTCCCAAGTAGCTTCTTCAACCTTATGATTCCTCCATAGAACCTTCACCGAAGCCACATCCTTAGTCCTCAAATGACCGACTTGCCTATCAAAAATCTCCACCAGGACTTTCTCATAAGACAAGGAATCTAAAACACCCACACTCTCCAAGGGAACAACTAAGGAAATATCACCCATACTCTCCAAGGGAACAACTAAGGAAATATCACTCACACACTTCTTCAACATCGAAACATGAAAGACCTGATAAATGGAACCTAAACTAGAAGACAATTCCAACCCATAGGTCACATTTCCCATTCCCCTCAAAATCAAGTAAGGGCTAATATACTAGGGACTAAGCTTCCCCTTCTTCCCAAATTGCATCATTTCCTTCATAGGAGACACCTTCAAGAACACCCAATCACCAACATCAAACTCTAACTCACTTCATGTTATTTTACCATTAGATTTCTTTCAAATCATGGTACATATTCATTGAACCAGGATGAAATGTATACCTCATCTTATAAGGCTCAGTCAAGATCCTTTCTCACATCCCACCATTATTGGGAACACATAATCAACATTGGTAACTTAACCTATATCAAATGCCATGACTTTTTGCTGACCCACACCATCCTTAATCTGCATTAAAATAGCATCTATAACTGCTTCTCTTTCACTGCAGCACCAAGAGATAACTTCACCACCCCTTGCACAATCATACCTCCATCCTTAGAGTCCAAAAGACAAAATGCAATATTAGCCAAATGGTGAATATCCTTCACCAAACATCCCTTTACCTCATCAACATAAGAAAAAATCCACATAGATAACCTGCTAAGAGCATCAACAACCACATTAGCTTTCCCTGAATAATAGTGGAGACTCATATGATAATCCTTGAGTAATTCAAGCTATCTCCTTTATCTGAGATTCAACTCATTATGGGTGAACACATACTGCAAGATCTTATGGTCATAATATATGTCAACGTGAACTCCATACAAGTAATGGCACCAAATCTTCAAAGGAAAAACCACAACCAATAATTCTAAATCATGAGTCAGATAATTTCTTTCATGGGCCTTCAACTGCCTAGAAGCATACACCACTACACTGCCATGCTGAATCAACACACAACCCAGTCATATATGAGACACATCATAATATACAATGAAACCATTAGTACCCTCTGGTAGGGTCAAAATCGGGGCTAAAGTCAATGTATCATTCAACTTCTCAAAGCTACTCTCACAAGCATCGAACCACATACACTTCACCTTATTCTAAGTCAACCTAGTCAATGGAGCATAGATTGAAAGAAATATCTCTAAAAACCTCCTGTAATACTCGGCTAAACCCAAGAAGCTTTGAATATCGATTATAGTTGTGGGTCTAGGCCACTTCCTTACTATCTCTACCTTGAATGGATCCATCATGATCCCCTAACTAGAAATATAATGTCCAAGAAAGGTCAAACATTTAACATGAACTCATACTTAGAAAATTTGGCATACAACTGATGATCTTTCAAAGTCTGCAACACTATACAGAGGTGGTTGGCATGTTCCTCCTAACTCTTAGAATAAAGCAGTATGTCATCAATCAACACAATGATTAATAAGTCTAAAAAATGACAAAATAATCGGTTTATAAGATCCATAAATAACTCCGGTACATTAGTTAAACCAAAAGACACCACTTAAAACTCATAATGACCATACCAGGTTTGAAAAGTATTATTAGGCATATCCACCTCCCTAATTTTCAACTAATGAAAACCCAAATAGAGATCAATCTTAGAAAAGTACTTAACACCCTAAAGCTGGTCAAATAGGTCATCGATCGTAGGAATAGGATACTTATTCTTCACCATCACTTTAATCAACTGGCTATAATCAATACAGATTCGATTGAAAACATCCTTCTTACACACAAAGAGAACAAGAGCACTCCATAGAGAAATATTAGGGTAAATAAAACCATTATCAAGAAGATCTTTCAACTGCTCCTTAAGTTCTTTCAACTCAAACGTATCCATTCTATAAGGAGCGATAGAGATAGGATGGGTATTCGACAGAAGACTAATTCCAATGTCTATTTCCCTATTGGCAGGAATACCAGGAAGATCATCAGGAAAGACCTTAGGAAATTCATTAACCACGGAAACGGATTACAATGGAGGACCCTCTGAGATAGAATCTTTAACCCAGACCAAATGATAAAGACACCCTCTGGAAACTAACTTCCAGGCTCTAAGATAAGAATTGAACCTTCCCTTAGGCACTAGAGAACTCCCTTTCCATTCTATAATAGATTCATTAGGAACTTTGAAAATGACCTTACAGGTCTAACAATCTAGAGAGGTATAGCACGAGTGAAGCCAATCCATTCCTAAAATTATAGCCAAATCGATCATCTCCAACTCTGCCAAGTCTACCAAGGTCTCCCTACAACAAATAGATACCACACAACCCCTATAGACTTTTCTAAACATAATAGAGTCACCCACCGAGATATATACGAAAAAGGGATCAGAAATACACTCAGGACCAAAACCAAAATAAATAACTGCATAAGGGGTCACATAAGAAAGAGCAGACCCCGGATCAAGCAAGAAATACATATTATGAGAGAAGAGTTGTAACATACCAGTGAAAAAATTAGAAGATGTCTCAGATTCCTGATCAGTGGCAAGAGCATACAAATGATTCTAACCAGTACCAGAAGTAGCACCTTTTGGCATAGGAGTCGAATAAGTAGCAACTAAAACCTTATTAGCTCCAGTGGCAACACTAGAAAAAAGATAATGTTTCTTCATATGACTAGGCTATTTGCAGTTGAAGAAAAAATTCCTCACTTTAGGGAAATAACCACAGTGAAAATGACCACATAATCTACAAGAAAGATAGGATGGGGCTGATTGAGCTCTAAGAGCCCGAGATTGGGCTCCTTGTGCCTTAACCCCACTTTTGGCCTGAAAGCAAAGATGACCAAAAGACTTAGGATAATGAGCACTAAAAATAGAATATACACTTCCCCAATTCCTCTCCTCAATCCATGGTCCCCCATATCTACCACTACCCCACTAATTTGCACCTCGCCATGAATACCTTAACCTCTTGTTCTGCCTCTCTTCCATCTTTGCCTATTTCTTTCTCCCATCAACCAGACTAGACTTGAATGACGGAGAGGTCACTAAATAGGTCAACAGAGAAATAAAATAGCAAAACTCAGCATTAGACACTTCACCCTGAGTCGTTGGGGCAGAAGTACCATCAGCCCGAGGAGGACTAGTAGGAACTGATGGAACTCCAAGGGGAAATCAGAAGTAGGGACCCTAGATCGGGTCTATACACCATAAGCAGGATGAGTTCCATCCCCGTTATCCTCAAGTGAGACCAAATAGTTTCCACAAGCATTAGATCTTCTAGAAGTCATGATCTGAAATTTGAACAAATAGGAATTAGAGGAGATTTCAACATCCTATACTCTACTGCTCAAAAGTAGAACACAAGAAAGGGAAACATTACTAAGTGCCTTGTAGCCTCTCCCTTATAAGTGTGATGCACTAAATACCTATAATAGTGACTCTAATAGACACAGTTTTGTGGACACCCAATGACCATGAACCTAGGCTCTAATACCAACTTTGTCATAACTCAAATCAAGGCCTTTCCATGATGTATATCTCAAGTCCGCTGAGGATCGAAGATAACCCCCTAACTTAGTCAACAAATCATAGTACATTTAGCTTTGGATGAATTTTGAACATATAACAAGATAAAAAGTAATAAGCTCAAGACATCTAGGTATTCAAAAAAAACATCCAAAGTCTACAGTTATCCATAAAACCTCTAGAAAGATAATGCCAATCATAAACCTAAGTTGGGACATGCCCCTGATGATAGCCAAAATGATTCCAAAAAGAAATAGTCTATGACATATTAAACCAAAAAGTAATGGGCCTTCAGGAAAAATGAGGCTCACCGCTTCAAGCTGACACACGAACAACTCTAGAATCACCTATCAATGTGCAAAAAAAGTAGAAGTGTATCTGATTCTTGCATCACATGGGGATACAACATTCAGAGATGGTTAGCAGGGTGAGCCCTAACATGTAATTCAAGAAAGGGTTAAAATAATACCAAGTCAAAACCATAGTAAAATACATAAGCACACATTGTACATCTATATATATAGCATACTGGGGTAAAGAGAAAGTATTAGAATGAAAGTAAAACATTGGCCTAGACTCTGTAGTCATAAAATCACCCACGGGCTATATGGGTCAGTGCCCCTTGCTGGTTGGGCCCACTGCATGTTAGTTGCACGAACTTGAGATATCCTAGAAAGACCATCAAATGACCCTACCCCACATCAATCTAGGATACATAAGTATAATATAGTATGAACTGTGCACAGGGTCATCAATACCCCTACGTCGGCAAATGTGGTTTCTTGTGTTTGTCCTCCCGGGACATCCTCCTTTATGTCTTAGCTATACAACCCCCTTTAAGCCCATATTAAAATAAGTTTCACATAACCCATCTATTTAACAAGTGAATTGACCATTCAGGCACATCATAGGTATCGTCCTACCCTTACTCTTGCAAGCTCATAATTATGCCATTACAATTCCATTAACTTGGGGGAATGCCTCGACCCACTTAGTTCATAAAATAAAGTTGGAGGAATGCCTCAACATCCTTTAGTTTATCAAATAAAATTAGGGAAATACCTTGACCCCCTTTATTCAGTAAATCAAAACTTAGCCAACAAGGCCTTTAAAACCCAGGTTTATTGTTTAACCATTTATTTAATGCATTAGTATAGGTGAGTATGTCAAGCCAAGTAACAAAACCACAATTCAAAGTCATTTACACAAGTGGATTGAGGGAACATAATTATTCAAAACCAATTCCAAGTTCAAAACATCAATGGAGAAACCTCGACCCCCACTCCAATACCATACCTATGCACACCATTAGTTTAAAAACATTCAATTTAAACCATAAACAACTCATAAAAACCATGGGAAAATAATTCAAGAATCAACCATTCCAAAACCCTCAACCCATATTAGAATCCACATTCAAATCCATATAAATAAACCATTTAAAACACATGTGTTTCATAAAATAAAATTTGGGGAAGAGTAACATGCCTGAAAGTGTGGAGAATATATGGAGAGAAATCAATCCTTGAGACCTTAGATGACCAACTTTGAGAAACCCTAACTTGTTCTTTCCACAGATATTTTTGAGAGTTTGAGAGAGTGCTTATGCTTGATAAGTGTTGAAAATAACACCCTAAAGGTGTTTTATGGTCATAGTTCTTAAGTGGGTAAGGAGGGAAATGTCCAGAGTGCCCTTCGTTAAAAGCTAAATATTTGTTGGCAGTGACTACGAGTCACTATATGACTCATAAGGTCACACTAAGGAAATAAAAAAATAGAATGATAAACTAAAAGATAGATAGTTTGACATAAATTGATAAAGCAAGGACAAGTTGGGCACCAACGTTTCTTATGAATCAATGAAACTTCCAACAAGTTTCCATAAAACACTCTCAAGTCTATCTCAGATCATCATTCATCAACTAAGTATAAATAAAGCAAAACCTAGCTATATATAGGCCAAAAGGCCTTTAGTAAAACTTGGACCCAAAAGTGAAAATAAATTATACTTGGGCCCAAAAGTGACCCAAGAGATAAAACAATCAATGGATGCCCATACTCTCTCGAAATCCAAGATATTATCCAAATACGGTGTCGCCCATTCCTTAATCAAAGGATATTATTAAATATAGCTTCTTTCCAAGCTATCCTCCATTCACATATCGGATCCCCTAAAATGACCAAGTCTTGGATTCGTAGATATGATCCCATAGGAGTAGATCCTATTAGGTTGTATCATCCTTCCTTTCTTGAAGAGGATTCATCCATGAATCACACTCTTTTATCAACTCATCGTTGCACCTTTCAAGTTTGGAATTCTTTGGTTAGAATTACGTTAAACCTTTAAGCATATGTTCATGAGGCACTCTGTCTTCTCCTTTAAAGGTGGTGATTCATGATCCTACACAGGAGGAGAAATGTTACTAGGCAAAATGCTAGTATCGTGGTTAGTGAGTAGCAAGGGGTCTATGTAGGAATTGTCTTGTTCAATTTGGAGTTGGAGTGGTTGTACATTAATTTGTGGATATTGTATCATATTTGGTTGGTTCGAGGGAGTCTGGATATAGGGTTTAGGACTAAGATAAGAAGCCTTTGAATTCTCCCCTATGTTTGCCAACTTGCCATCTATCCTTTCCAATCCATAATCGATGTTCAACAACTTCTCATTCATGCCCTTCATATCTTGCCTCATCCCTAGGATTACCTTCAAAAGGGTATCAAGAGTTACTCCGCCCATAGATTCTTAACACAATTGAGAAGAAATGAAGTAACTATTGATGATGTATTTGATGGTCCAACGACTTTACTCAATGAAAAAGACACAGTGAGAACACACACGGGAAAGAATAAAAAAAATAGACTCAATAACCAACTAATCAAAGAACGACTCGATTAAACTAAAAGGACTCGAAAACAAAGAGACAAATTAAGAAACAAATGAGAAAAGCATGGAAAGAAAAGGAACAAGAAAAAAAATCAAATCAAGGACTCGAGAATTAATCAATCAACTTAGTAGATGAGTTACTAGTTGATGAGTAGTCTAAGAATCAAGGAAGGAATTTAAGAATCAATAATTTGAAATTAAGAACCAAACCTTGAGCAATGGATTTTTTTTTAAAGTGATGAGATGTGTTTAGGACTTGAATTTGATGTTGAAAAGAGGTTGATAAACTTGGATTGGTGTTGTTGGGGCAGCTATGGATGAAAATTTCAAGAGTTTGGGACTCTTCAATTGATGTTTTAAGCTCAAGAAGCTTTGAATTTCTTGTGGTCCCCTCTTTTGTATTCTCTGTTGTCTTCTTCCTTTGGGATATTCTTTTTTAATGTCTTTTGATTCTTTTCTCTTTTTGAAAGATTGGAATATTTTGAAGAATAAACAAGTACAACACCTTTTCCTTGTCTCTTTTTGGATCAAAAACCACCTTTTGATAAGAATTCAAGATGAAGATTTGAATATTCTTCAAGAACACTAAAACTTCAAAAACCTCAACTCTTGAATCGATGATCGAAATGCGATGAAATTTTGAACCAAGGCTATTTTAAATATTCTAAACACATTACAAGCATCAATTTATTCAAATTCTCAACCAAAAATTCCAGATTTTTTAACCCACTTCACTTTCTTCAAGTTCAAGCCCCTAACAATGGTATAACACTCAAAATGACTCTGATTATGCTCAAATTAGAACCCTAGACTCCTATAGTGTTAGAGAAAACAATTCTAACACTAGAAACACAAGAAAAACTCAAATTTTGACCTAGAGTCAAGAACGGGAATAGTGATTTTTTTGGGATTTTTTTTATATTTTTTTTGTGATTTTCAAGATAACAAACCCAAGATTAACTTCGTAGGAACAAAATCAAGCTTGGCTCTAATACCCAATGATACAAGATGAAAGTACAAAATGGAAATGACACAAAAATAAAAGAAAAACACTAAAAACGAAGCACAAAATAAGAAAATAAAGAAATGGAATGATAGAGTAAAAGATGGATAGATTGACATAAATGGATAAAGAGAGGAAAACCAAAGGGTATATTAAACCATAAGGCCTTCCTATAAATCACCGAAAACACCAACCTCTTATGAGGAGACAAACGGGAATGGATTCCCGAGCACCCACATTTTTGATGAATCAATGAAACTCCCAACAAGTTTCCATAAAACACTCTCAAGTGTATCTCAATTCATCATTCATCAACTAAGTACAAATGAAGAAAAATATAGCTATTTATAGGTCAAAATTCCTTTATTACAACTTGTGCCAAAAAGTGACCTTAAATGCAACTTGAGCCCGAAAGTGACCCAAAAGCCTAAACAATGCAATGTGCATCCATACTCTCTCGAAGCAAAAACTATCATCCAAATATGTTATCGCCTATTTCTTTCTTGGAGGATATCATCAATATAGCTTCTTTCCAAGCTATTCTCTATTCACGTATTAGATCCCTAAAATGACCAAGTCTTGGGTCCGTAGATGTGATCCTTGAAGCATCGATCCTAAAGGAGTGGAGCCCATTGAGCTTGTATCAGGTGACCCGACGACTCACATCGTATGACTCATCAAGAGACCCTACAACTTGTAAGGTCTTAGTCGTAACCAAGATAGAACCATTTGGGGTACACATTGGTCACTCTACGATTGGTACACTAGGACTCGTATAGATTCATTACGAATCAAAACCCCCAGTCATAGTCATAATAAAAACTTTGGGCTAGCTTATTGGTCATGCTACAATTGGGGTTTTAAGACATGTGTAGACACATTACGATTCATATATTAAGTCATAGTCATTGCTATAAGCTCAAGACTTAGGGAATTTTCCAAGGACCAAAATCTAGGGTGTTGCAAAGAATTTCCAACTCATTCAATAGATTCATAATTTTAAGAACATGCCCCCCACCAAAGTTCTTTGATGTGTTATAGAAATATAGCACTTTCGATTCTTAAAACTATGAAAATATGCAAATTTCTTAGGTTATTTTGTTAGATATGATGTGTTTGGGGTATGTTTTGAATGAAATAAGGTTTTGGAGGCGAAGTTCAAGAAAAAGATAAAAAATGGAGATTTTGGCTACTTAATCATTTTTTGGGTATTGTGACACTTTCTGGATGTACGTGATCAAAGAATGCATTGAAACTTGAAGTTTGGAAGCTTGGTGACAAGATGTGAAAGGCTTGGCTCTTACCTATGTGTACATGAGGACCATATGTAGTACATGTGTTTTGTATATGAATAAAGTAAGCATAAAAATTTAAGATCCAGAGAGTGAAAGAGCTAAAAAATAACTTTTGGTACTTACCTATGTCAATATGTGGAACATACATATCACATATGGACCGCATGTGGGTAAGGTAAGTGCCAGAAGTCCAAAGTCCAGAGAGTAGATGGTGCAGTGAATTTTTCTGGCTTACCCATGTATACATGTGCCAAGGGTTAGGCCACATGTGGCACATGCGCCCAAGGCCACGCCATATGTAGACAGAGGTAAGTGGCCATCAACCCTTTCTTTGTACTTTTTTATCTAGGCTTTGATTTTAGGGTTTTCTCATGTACTATAAATACCCTTTATATGTTTTTAGTAGAAGTTACGCACTCTTAATACTTTCAAAAATATTTTACTTCTGAGATCCAATTTTGGTCTTGGAATTCTCTTGTATTGGTTTTGGTTGATTAATTCAGTTAAAGTTTTGGGTTTTTAGTTGTGATTATTGTGATTACATCTTATGCTTTAAATTATGAATTTTATTGATTCCCTCAAAAGTATGAGTGGCTAAAAACACTCTTAGCTAGGGTTGTGGAAACCCTAGTGAATTGACTAAGTTGGGGAAGTGCCACGTTGTTCTAAACCGATACCTATGTATGCATTGTATTATTTTCATTTTAATAGCCATGTTAGTGGTTGCTAACATTAGGATACTGCCTAAATTATTTCTACTTAATCGAAAAGAGGACTAGTTACTAGGAAAAGATATTTACATCAGTAATTTGAAGTTTAACAGTCGATCCACGCTACTAGGTATTATCTAAGTAAGATGGTTAGCTATCATCTAGTAAATAGAGACTCAAATGGTAATAGTTAACTGGGATCTAGGATAAGGGTTAGTAAGGCGACATCCTTAGACTCAAAAGGTAAAGGGTTAAATATATCATTTAGTCCAAACGACGGTTGGTGGTACATAACCTATCATATACTAGTGTTCACCAGTGACTAATTACAACCAAAGTTGATATTGGATTCTTGTTCAATATTGATACTTAAATCCATTATTTACTTTTCCAGTTTTTCCCGTTGATTACTACAGCTGAAAGCCAAAATTCCACTCACTCCCTTGGGATTCAACCCCAGCCTTTGTTGGGTTACTATAATTGATAGAGATTGCATAATATTAGATTGATGGTGTAGCTTGGACATTATCAAATTTTTCCATCACTATTAGGGAATATGGTATTAAGTTTTGAACCGAGGGTGTTGCAGTTTTGGGTATTTTTGTTTTTATTATTATATGGGTATACGTCGGCATATGCCTAGAACACATAGATGAGACAATCCCTTACTCACAATGAATCCGATTCAAGAGAGGGTCCTACAAACACCTAGCAGGATGACAGAACCAAAAAGGGATAATATTCCTAAAAGGGTTCATGAAGATGTTCCTCCTGCTACTCCTAAAGTAGTATAGGACATTGTTGACCAGCAGACCGGGGTGCTGTTAGCATAAGCTTTTAATTCAAGAAGGAGAAAAGATGCTCAATGGATAGCTTGGGAGGCAGAGTTAGCTGTGCAAAGGTAGGAAGCAGACCACCGAGCAGCACTCGGTGGAAATCAGAACAAAGCTAGAGGTGGTCGTGCTCAAGTGATCCCAACATACCAATATTTGCATCCATATGAGTGTAATGAAGAGTATCTGGGGTATGTTGAGCCGACAGAGTCTGGATCCATTATCCTATTTTACCCCTAGGCATTAAGTTTGACATAACGAGCGCAATGATTCAACTCTTAAATTTAAAGGGTGTATTTGCGGGCTTACCTATAGATGATGCAAACATGCACCTTGCAAATTTCATTGGGATTTGTAGTTTGTATACCAATCCAGGGGTAAATCAAGAGGTGCTTTGACTGAGGTTGATCCCCTTCTCACTTACAGGAAAAGCATTTTTATGGCTAGGGGAACTGCCAAGAGGATCTATCACTACATGGAATGAGTTCTGCAGGAAATTCTTGAACAAGTTATTTCCTCTATCTAGAATGTTGCATCTTAAGGAAGAGATTTATAACTTCAGGTAGCTACAATCAAAATCCATGTACAAGGCTTGGTTTAGGTTCAAGAAGAAGCTGAGTATGGTTCCCAACCATCGAATTTCAGGCTTAAGCTTACTAGAGATATTCTACAGAGCCCTGGCTATCAGTTCTAGATCCATGGCAGACACCATCTCTGGAGGAACTTTTATGATTCTATACTAAGAGATAGCTTCAGAAATTCTAGATTATATCTCGCTCACTAACCAAGGATGGCAAACTTAGGAGGCTGACAGAGGATCCGATATATATGTATTGGTGCCTCCTGTGACCAGAAAATAGCTGATGATTCTGTAGTATAAGAATTTGCATTGTTGAGAACTGATCTTGGGTTACTAGAAAAGAAGTTTACAGCAACAAGTTTCGAGAAAATAAATGCAGTAGAACACAGGGTTCAACTTCCAAAGCTTATGCATAAGAGTTAGAGAAGAAAGCAAACTATATGGATCATCAACTAACAAGTTTTCAAGACCAAGAAAAAGGAAACTAAGGTTAGAACTATTATGATAGATAAAAAGAATGTGGTAGGGAGAGAGATAGTGACTGGAGAAAGAAGGGTAGGTACAAAAAAAGAGAGATAGGTACATTCCGCTTGGTAGATGAGATGTAGAATCAAGAATGGAAGAGATGCTAACTATGCTAGTAAAGGGTCAAGAAAATTAGGATAATATCCTTAAGGAGATCAAGGCTGACATTTTGGGGTTGACCCAGAAGGTTAATCTCATGCTACTTCTATCAAGTAGTTAGAACAATAATTTGGGCAAATGTCAACAACATTGAACCAGAGGCAGCCAGGTGCCCATTTGAGCAATACTGTGCAAAATCTAAAATATGACGGTCATGTTCTTACCATTACCACAAAGAGTAGTATAACTACTTTAGATCCACCATTACCTATTGCGGTAGAATCAATGCATGAAGTTGATGACATGCCTGAGATACCTGTTGTAGAGCTAGAAAAGGAAATAAGTTGTAATGTAAAGTTGTTGAGGACAAAGGTAAGGGTTTGGTCATTGAAACAAAAATACGACAAATTCCAAGACCACCCCCTTATTTTACTCAGATATTGAAGTATAAGAGAGATGAGGGAAAGTTCAAGCGATTCATTGAGATGTTAAAAGAGTTGATCTTGAACATACCTCTTCTTGAGGTGTTTGAGTTGATGCTTGGATATACTAGTTTTATGAAACAATTGGTTACAAAGAAGAAAGGGGATATAATGGAGGATATTGATGGGTTGCACCACTGTAATGCAGTCATGACTAGGTCTCTGGCTCAGAAAAATATGATTCTGGTTAATTCACTATACCATGCACTATTAGGTCATCCCGGATCGCCAAATCATTATATGACTTAGGAGCCAGCATAAATTTAATATTGCTGGCTGTATCCAAGAATTTAGGCTTGAGCCCTCCTAAACTGACTGTAATATGGTTGTTGATGGCTAACCTCACTGTGAAAAAACCTGTGGGTATTTCTTTTGATGTAATTGTGAGAGTTGATAACTTCATCTTTTCGACTTACTTTTTATTCTGGACTATGAGGTTAACAATGAGATTCACATCATATTGGGTAAGCCATTTATGGCAACATGTAGAGAGATGGTTGACATGGAGAAAGGAGAGATAAAGTTTAGATTAAATGGTAAGGAGGCCATATTAAACACTTGAAAAACAATAAAGCAACTGGCCAATATGAGGGTGGTATCGGTGATAGACTGTAATGATGACCCAAAAGGGTATTCATATAGGTATCTTGATGAATTCTGAGTAATCAAGGTACCCATGTCGTGCTGCGATGTTAAATCAAGCGTTGCATGGGAGGAAACCCATGGGATTGTTGGTGATGTTTGAGTAACTAGCACAGCTATATCATGCTGCAACATTAAATCTAGTGCTAAGTAGGAGGTACCCACTATTTTTAGTGTTCACTTTTATTTTTCTTTAGTAGGTGTATAGCTTATAGACTTTCCCAAAATATAGTAAGTTTTCTAAATCCATAACTTTACAGTTAAGGGGACTTTGTGACTAATCCATAAAGTTCACAACTCTCACTCGGTCCAGGTAATATTAAGCGATAAGTGAAGAAAAAAATAAATTTTGAGGATAATAATGGAATGATCTGGACTTTGACATATAATATTACTTATGGAAGCATAAATTCAAGTTATGGAATGATAAGTAGCTGGGAAAACATTAAAACACAAAGTCCAGGAAGCAAAAAGTTGGGCCAAAAAATCAGGCCCACATGCAGACCACATGTGTGATATGCTCCCACTGGCAGAGGCATGTGGCTGCCGCAAGTGGCTCACATGTGGGCATGAATTTTAATTAAAATTTTGGGCCCACCAATGCTTATTTAATACCTAATTCACCCTCACCACTATTTAAACATATTTTGCCTCATTCTAACGCATTCAAATCATCAAAATCTCATTTTTCTCTTTAAATTCAAACTTCCCTCTCAAAGAATGAGATAATCCCACAGTTAGAAAAGGGCCAAATTGTAACATACTAAATACTAAATACAAGTTCAATCGTTGATTTTACTATATTTCTTCATAGTTCACTTCCGAATTCTCAAATAAAAGGTAACTTTCTCGGCTCCTAATAGTTATATTTTTATTTATATAGTTAGAAAGCAAGTTAATATGTATTACCATGAAAACTATATATAAATAAGCATGCTTTTATGTAGGAGCCTTGAAGTAGCCAAAAATCTTGATGTAGGTCTTTTGAATTAAATCCTAAGGGTAGGCCTTAAATGAAAGTTGAACTTGAACAAGTAGAGGAATACCAAAGGTTTGGAATGTTAGTTTGCATTGAAAATCATGATTCTTGGTATATGTGTGAACATTGGACTTGTTAGGATCGCAAATAAGTTATAAGGGTGTAAAAACTAAGGAAAAATTCAAACTTTTTGAATTTTGAGTTTTTCTTCAACTTTTGTAATCCTTTATTTTTTGTTGGAAACTAACGACTATTTTTTTAGGTACACATGGAACCAAAAGAGGTTAATAAGAAAGTTGATACTTCAAAGATATGGTATAAGTCCCCTGAGCCTAGTACCTTGATAAAAGAGTACTCTATTGCATAGATTAGAGAGGTTGGGGCTACGCGTAGAGTAACTAAAGGCCAAGTGTGCTAGGTGGCTAAGACTCTTATTTTGGGAAATTAGGGATAGACACTTCCTGAGAACTCATGGTGGGGAAAAAACCCAGCTTTACCCGACCTAGGTCTCAGACAGAGGCTATTCAGGCTGTCTAAGCTGCCCAAGCAACTCTAGTTCGATTGAGAATAAAGTTATACTAGAGATCACCTCTATACTCTCCTCCACCGAGTGGTGAAGATGATGATGATAATGAGGCAAATTCTGAGTCATCTTCACAGGGTGTATCTCAGGACCCCTATTTTATGGAGGGTTACCGGGATTCATAGAGGTTGCAGATTATGAGTTATCATCAGTGGTACCCCAATCTAAGGATGGTATGTACCGCAGCTCATGCAAAACTATCAAGTTTTACCCAGTCTGAGGTGGGTATAGAGAAGGCTTTCCATGAGGTTCCCATTCTAGACGAGGAGGCACCAGCACAGTAGGAATGGAGTTTTACCGCCCCTGCACATGCCTTGGAGACACCTCTTGATAAGGATAACCTGAGGGGGTGTGATGAGGAAATACATATGATATATGATATAGACAGTCATATATCATAGACCAGCATACCTAAAAGGATTAATTTTTAAGAGCATCAAATTGATCTATTTAGGCTGAGTAGAGTGCCGCAGTTGTGGGCTTCCTTTGATCGTTATTAGATGGAGTTGATGTCTAGACCACTCAGTTCTTATAGCTCAGATTTGGTACAAGAGTGTAATGCAATATGTCATACTACAACAGTTATTCCAATGCATTGATTTCCAAGTCTGATAAGACATATGGTACAACCACTGATTGAGCAAACCTTTGTGAGAGTGGTCATGGTTGATATTTCAGCTGTAACTATCCATCGGGTTATCTTTGGTCTAGATTATTTTACTCCAGCATCCACAGTAGAGTATAAATACAGACTGAGAGTCGTACATAACATGCATATCATGAGAGAGGCAGATCATAGAAGTGAGAGAGTTAAGATGGCTAGATAGATAGCCAGATACATTTTACCCTTGGGTGATGAGACCCTATGGATCGAGGGGTATGGTGTGATAAAGAAGGCCTCATTGACATTTGGTGCTAAGTTTTGGTGGTTTCTTATTAGATATAGATTATTCCTGACTACTTCAGATATTGTGTTGACTTGGGAGAGAGCTGCCCTAATTGCTAGTCTGATGGTTGGGAATGATATTTAATTTACAGCCATCCTCTGGTAAGAGATTCAAGATAGATCATTTGGAGAGGTGACAAATTTGCCATTCTCGTGCCTTATTTAGAGATTGTGTGATGAGACAGGTGTACCAAAGATACCAGGAGTTGATGAAAGAGTACTTGTGACAACAACTGCAAAAATGAAGACTATGAGTGATTCAGCATACCCGACCCTTCCCACGATACCTAGTGGGCCTTCCATAGTATCTCGGGTCTAGACTAAGGGCCCTTCAGTTTCCATAGAGCCTAATGATGTGGATGGAGGTGATTTGGGAGTTAGCATTGATCATAAGATGGGGGAGTATAGAGGGAGGTCCTATATTTGAGTACTCAGGTGAGGGGACACCATCCACTTCATCATCAACCCCTGATTCTTATTCAGAGATGGTGGTTCTTCTTTGTTTCCCCCTCACCCATCCACTACAGTTGCTGTTACACGTATAACTTTGGTATCTCATGATTTCTTATGGTGCCTAGTGTACAGTCAGAGAGTCACTAATAAGCGGTTATGTGTTGTTAAGATCGAGGTGGCTACTTTATATAGGAAGATCTAGCCATGGGTATGTACTAGACTAAAGATAGCAAAGGCTAGATAGGATGTCGTACATAGATTTCCAATATCAGAGTTATGTGTTGATCTACAGGCACGTATCGATGATTTTGAGAGATGTGTTTCAACTTGGATTGCATAGATTGAGATGTCGGATTTAGGTTATATTAGAGAGGAGGCAGACACCTTATGAGTAGAGGTACTCCCACTCAAATAGAGCCATATAATAGACTCTCCTCCAGTAATACCCCTAGTATTTTAGATATTACCTCCACACGGTCCCAAACACTTTGATTTATTTGCGAAGAATGATGAGAAGGTCCCAGTAGTTGGGATAAAGAGAGGACATATGGGGTATCTGAATGATCCTAATATGCCATATGACTAAGCCTTTAAAAAGGACAGACATGATTTCATAGATTATGTAGTTGTTGAGTGGGAGAGGTATGCAGAAATAATAGTGGATTCATCTTCTAGTAGTGCATGACCACCACCACCGCCTCTTCCAGTAGATATACCTCTATTTTGGGATGCTCAATGAATGCTTAGTTCATCCCAGGTATGTCCTCATTCCCTTTGTTTAATAATATTTTAGTGCATTGGGGAGAGTATATAGTTTTTAGTTGAGGGTGGGGTATACCTAGCCGTTGTGGGTTTTTATTATCGTGCTTCTTTTCCTATCGACTGTGGTATGGTTGTGCAACTAGCATATCTAGGATAAAATTTATGGCGTATTATGATTTGTATTGTGTTGTGGTTTTGTGTAATTAGGAGATTTATAAGTGTTTAGAGCAGTTGCCATGTTTTTTTTTTAGAAAAATAGTTCCCCTAAAAGGTTTTAGAACTATGGGAATGTGAATATGTGTGTACATTGTAGATTTTGTTATGACATTAGGATTAGGTACATGATAATCACATGCTAACAATCGCATGAACCTGATAAGTAGTATCTTGTAATATTTAATCTGTGCCATGTGCGTGTGAGATGCTACTTAGTTCCCTTTGTGTGTTGAATTCAAAACTTGCCTGGTTAGTCTTGCCTAGGTTGTAGGATAGTCGGTTAGGAAAGGATCATAGGACGTTCTTGATTTTAGTCCACTTTTGTCCTAAATGACCTTCTCAATATGAAATAGTATCCCTTGATCCCTATTTCAGCCTTATATCCTATTGTTCTTATTTCACCTTTCACCTTCCTATTAGTGTTGCAATAACCTATTTTAGCCCATTCCTTGTTGGACATTATGCACCTCAACTCAGACAAATTACCTAAGTTGAGGGTGGCTACCATAGGGTGTGTGTGACATAAAGTGGGTATGTAGTAGATAAAAATAAGAGAAAAAGTTAGTAGGGCAGGGTGAGGTAGAAAAAGTACAGAAAAATCTTGAAAAAAAGTGAAAAGAAAAGAAAAATTATGAAAAAAGTGAAAAAGAATGAATAAAGACCGCACCCAACCTGACTGTGTATAAAATAATAAAAGGGAGAAATAAGGGTGGAATAAAAAAGAAATCGTTTAAAGTGTGTACATGTAAGACCGTGCAAATTTCTAAGGTCAACTCAGTCTTTTAAACCTACTAAGGGGTCCTAGACTTGGAAACTTCTACCTAAGTATTCAGACTTAGCATTATTTTGTCCTTTGTAAGTTGGAAACTCTATTTCATGACTCTTATGATCTTAAAATGTCAATCTTTAGGTTGATTCATGATCAGGAATATCAGTAGGTGTTCCCGGACGAGTTTCATATTTTTTGGACCTTATTTGAACCACGTTAGGGAATCCAAAATAGTTCTTTGACGCGATCTCGGTGTGGCGTATCGGCCATTATGTCGATCAATATTTTACCTTGACTCCCAGTGGTATTTTCCAGTGAACCGACGTGGACTCGACACGGCGCATTGGCTATCACATTAATACCAAGGTGTGACGCGACATCCTACTTGGCAACAGTTCAGTTTTCAATCATTAAACAACCGTGTCCATAGGGGTAATTGGGTATTTTTCCCCAACTCTATTCAGCCCTAAAACATGAGATTCAACCCTCATTAAGCAACATACACTTACTTTCTCACAAATTTCTCAAGAACAAGAATCCTAGGTGATTTAATTTCAAAGACAAGGCTCAAGATTTCACTATTGTTCTTTAATAATTAAACAACCAAGGTATGTCAAGTTTTCATCCAAATGTTCCTTCCACCCTTGGAGTCAAAGAAACTCTTTTAAACTTCAAGTAGCTTGATTTTATACTTTCCATGATTTGGATTCAAGTGTATTCATGATTATAATGTTGATTGGATTTCTATACCATGATTAAGTGCAAGATTTATATAAAAACAACTATTGTGTATGTAGTATCATGTAAATTCATCTTAAAGCCTTGAAATTGTGATGCTCATGTGTTGATTAGTACTATGTGCATATACAATACCTTCCAAGTCTTTACTGAGTTTTTCATAAGAATTAAATAACGAAGTTATATCATGTTAGCATGTATTCAAGTTCATATCATGCATGTGTTTGCTAGAATATCCCAATGAATGAATGATGATCAAGTAGTTATTTATAATGTTTTAAGATTATGCCATGTCTTATAATTTATGCTATCGAGTCCTGGGGGTATTTAATACACGACATCTGATTACCTAGAGACATGGTCAGTCTCAGGATAGTATCAGTCATGTCACGATCAATAGTACTCTCAGTAAGTTACAGAATTCAGGACAAACTTAGTAGACTCAGTATCAGTCCAGTCTAGTTTAGTATTCAGTTCAAGCCTCAATAAATTCAGCCAGTTAATAGAATTTAGTAGTATTCCATCAGTCAACGAAACTCAGTGAACTCAGTTCAATTTAGTTAGACAGTATAATCAGTAATAGTTCAGTCAAGCCTAGTATGAACTAGGAAATTAGTTCCATGTCTATTCAGTTGGGAGTAGGAATCAACACCGAGTTAACCCAAGGATGGGGGCATTCCTTCCAGCAGAGGGTTTGACCCTTAGTACTAATCCCTGCATTACAGAACTATGTAGCCAGCATAGGTTGAGAAATATTCCTGCCAGACTAAGGTTGATACATTTTGTACGAGTTTTCTTACCAAAGAGGGTTGACAAATGAGCTTTTTGTCAGAGAGGGTTAACTCATAGTAGTCTTTATCGGTGGCATAATACTAACACCCTTCCAACTGGTGTTACAAGTTGGACCCCAATCTATTCAAAAAGGGGCATGTTAATTAGATGATTACCTCCTACAGTCTCAGTTTCAGTTCCAGTCTAAGAATAGAACTCAATTCAGTTCTATAGATTTAGGACTGTCAGATACAGTCACTTAATTCAATACAAAACTCAGTATAGTTCCATAGGATCAATACTGTAAGATACAGTCACTCAGTTATCAACTACACTGTATCAGTAAACTTAGATATCAGTAAATTAGTAATTCAGAACTCAATATCCAATGTTATCACGATCTCAGTTACAATTTACGTATTCATGCATGTACTCTTATTTAGTTATATTCATGTCATTCAGTCAGTGTTGTTCATTCATATGAACCTATACATTTCAACCTACCTCACTTTGCATACCAGTATATTCAAAGTAGTGACGCATACCTTTCTTTTGCGCTATAATGTTTTATATCATAGGTTTAAACGTGCGGTCTCCCGATCATACTCAACAGTTCAGATATCCAGCTGACAGAGTTAGTGGTGAGTCCTCTTAGTTCGAGGACATGATGATTATTTTAGTAGTTCATCTTATTTTAGTAGTTCGAAGTTAGTTGGGGACTTATCCCATCAACTCCAAATCTCAGACAGTTTAGAGGCTTTTTCAGACAAAAGTACTGTTAGACAGATGTATCAGATTTGGTATTTGTTATACCATATTTAGTTTTATTATTGTATTGAACCTTATGGAATGTTTTTTGCCTAATTTATTCATACTACAGTATTATTATTCAGTTATTGCAGCATGTACCAGTCATGGGGTTAGCTTGTAGTCCTTTGGGATTATGAGCACCGTGTAGCATCCGTGGTATAGATTTGGTGCATTACAAACTTAGTATTAGAGCCTCAGGTTCAACAGAGTCCTAGGAAGACTGAAATCCGCATCTAGTAGATTCTTATGCATAGGTATGTAGCGATCCACACTTATGGACAGGAGGCTATTTGATGTTTTAGGAAAAGTGTTCCTTCTTTCAGTAATCATGTCGTGAGAGTGAGAATGATCTCAATTTAAAATCTCAGTCTAATTCATCTCTTCCTCATGCTTCCAGAATATGTCTTCCAGAGAAGCTAACAAAAGAAGTAACAAAAACCAGTCAGCCCCTCCACACATTCAGGCAGATCCCTTAAATGAGCATGTTTCTCACGCTGAGTTTAGAGTTTCTTTCACGGACTTAGATCATTCGATAGTTGTTCAGAAAAATTAGTTGGCCATTATCCTATCTAGGCTTATGGCTCATGCTCCGCAGAGTAAGGAGGAGAGGCATAGGAAAATAGGGAGAAAGAATAAGAGGGCCAGAATATCTAGGCCAAAAAGTGGCAGAACCAATCCCCTTTGTCTGAAATATGGTAGAAACCACCAGGGTAACTGCAGGGATGGAAGTGATGTATGTTTTAGGTATGGCAAGCTAGGACACAGAGTCATAGATTGTCCCAGTCAGGTTCCCAGGGTAAGCATAACCGTCCCTCAACTCAGTCTGGTCACCTGAATCAGAAGGGTTCCGCTTCTAGTGCTGCCAGTAGGCAACACCCAAATAGACTCTATGTACTTTAGTATTGACAGGATCAAGAGAGTTCTCCTATGTGGTCACTGGTATGTTACAAGTTTATCATTTACATATTTATACTTTGCTAGACCCATG
This sequence comes from Capsicum pubescens, assembly GCA_030864215.1. Lineage (NCBI taxonomy): Eukaryota > Viridiplantae > Streptophyta > Magnoliopsida > Solanales > Solanaceae > Capsicum > Capsicum pubescens. The sequence continues at coordinate 111,452,843 of CM061538.1, forward strand.
TGCTTCATTGTCCTTCGTTACTCCTTATATAGCTGTTGACTTCGTAGTCAGTCTCGAAATCCTAGAAGAGCCTTTCTCAGTCTCTACCCAGTGGGTAAATCTATCATAGCCCGATGGGTATACAAGAACTTTCCAGTTATGGTATCTCAGAAAGTCACTTCAGCAGACTTAGTCGAATTAGAGATGACTAATTTTAATATCATTCTTAGTATGGACCGACTTCATTACTGCTAAGCGTCAGTTGAGTGTAGAAATAGAATTGTCCAATTTCAGTTTTTGAATAACCCCATCCTTGAGTGGAGGGGTAGTACTTCAGTACTTAGGATTCATCTTATTTCTTACCTTAGGGACAAAAAAATGATATCTAAGGGATGTGTCAACCATCTCGTTTGAGTCCAGGACTCTAGTTCAAAACTCCCTAATCTTGAATTAGTATTAGTAGCATGTGAATTCCCAGATGTGTTTCCCAAAGATCTCCCCGGAGTTCCTCCGAAAAGGGAAATCGACTTCAAAATAGACCTTCTTCCAAATACTCATCCAATATCTATCCCGCCATACAAAAGGGCACCTGCAGAACTCAGAGAATTAGAAGAATAGTTAAAGGATCTCCTAGATAAGGGATTCATTAGACCTAGTGTGTCCCCGTGGGGTGCCCCAGTTTTATTTGTGCATAAGTAAGACGATTCTCTCAGAATGTGTATTGATTACCATTAACTAAATAAAGTGACGGTCAAGAACAACTATCAACATCCTAGAATCGATGACTTGTTTAACCAACTTCAGGGTGCCAATTACTTCTCCAAGATAGACCTTAGATCAGTCTATTATCAACTCATAGTTAGAGATTGTGACATTCCGATGACAACTTTCAGAACTCGGTATGGTCACTTTGAATTCTTAGTCATGTCATTTGGTCTTAATAATTCCCCAGCAGCTTTCATAGACTTGATGAAAAGTGTGTCCAAGCAGTACTTGGATATGTTCATCATAGTCTTCATAGATGACGTCTTTGTATACTCTCGTAGTGAACATGATCATGCAGATCATCTTAGAATTATATTCTAGACTCTCGAAACCCATCAGTTATCATGATATGTATTCACATCTTACATGTCAGCTCTATAATCATAGCTCATACTCATGCACATTAGCAATCCTGCACACTTACAGTTCCTAGTATAAAGAGTTCAAGTTCACTCAGTGTTAGAATCCTATTCCGTGAATACAGAAACTCCAGACTCAGGTTATGTAGCTCATGACTCATGTACTCATGTCATGCTTTATAGTACGTTCAGTTCCCATGACTCATGTTATACCTTTAATGATTAGCTAAATTCAAATTATGTCACGCATATCCTCAATTTATGTCTCTTGGTGTATCTATGATTTTGACATTCTGTTCCTCAGGCCTCAGTAAGTGTCGAGTTCGGTATAGTATTCATTCATGCTTCAGGTCCTCATGTTTTAACCCTTCAGTGAACTCTCCTTATGAAATAATGTAGTGATGAACGATTGCATACTTGTTTTACATGAGGATGTAGTTATAAAGATAGACTTGAATATCAGGTAAGTGTGCAAGCAAATGGCTAGTAGGAAGTTATTTTTAGTGCAGAAATTAAAATAAAAATTTATCATAAGATGAGAAGTTGAGAAAAATACAGAGTGTGAGTGTCTATTCAGATCCTCGATTTATGTCAGTCCCTATCACGTAACTATCAGAACCCAATATTTAGTTTAAGTACAGTCTCAGTTACAATCTTAGTTACAGTATTAGTCTCGATCTCAGTCCAATAATCAGATTAGAAACTCAGTTCAATTTCTGATTTGCTTGACCATAGAGTATAGTTATCAGTTATTCAGTTAACAATATTTTACCTCAGTTCACAGACCATTTTGGAATCATGTTATATGCTTGGTCTTGCATTCTCAAATACTACAGTCTTCACATATTTATTCCCAGTATCTCATGTTTCTCAGTCATCCCTTACCTCATACGTAAAATACTTTATGGTTTAAGTCCAGACTAAGTAAAGTTCAATATTACATGAATAGTATTTAGCTATCATCCATTCAGTTAATCAGACAAGTTAGTATGTTTATGTATTCGTGCTTAACGCCCATGTGAATACTTACAGTAGTCTCAGGTGAAGTGTCGTAATGGGGTGGAGAGTATAGTTGAGAGAGTATTTGAGGAATATGTATAAGCTTGAAAATTTATAGTTGCAGTGCATAAAACTTAGTCATTCTATCTTAGATAATTATTCGTAGGCCTCGCCCTCATGTTATAAAATTTTAGCCGGGATGTGATTTCTTATTCAGATGTTTTATTCAGCCCATGCCAATATTCCTTGATCCCTAAAGTCACTAGAACTCTATAGAAAGAGTGTCAAGGAAATGCTCCAGTTGAGTATTAGTTTTCAACATGAGTTAGTCCATAAGCCAATAATTCAGTTTAGCAGCCAGGCAGACAAGTTTGTATGGTATTGTTTCCCATCTTTCCATCTAGTCGTACTATCCGAAGCCTCATGAATGTAACTATTCCAGGAGGGAGAAACCAAGTAATTTCGTATTCATCTTAGTTCATGTATCATGTCGTAGTTTTAGATCCCAGCTATTCAGTCATGACTCAGTTCGGAGGATCCCTATGCATTACCCAACTTTTCCTCAGTATCTTAGCCAAGTCAACATTCTTCAAGGGACATAATGTCCCAATGAGGTGATGTACCATAACCCCCAAGCTTTCATGTACCAAACCTCCCAGTTTCTCTTTACGTAATGAAACCAGTTTGGAATAATAGGCACTTATGAGTGGACCCTCAAGTTCCAATTTTATTCGTAAGCCATGTATTCAAGGGGCTCAGTTCAGTTGACGATATTTCATTCTTGAACATGTTTTAGGATCAGTTATGTTCTTATGTTCCCATTCATGCGTGTTCAGTAACTGATCTCGAGTTGAGATCAGTGATTTTGTGTTCGTGAAAATGTCTTCTATGAAAGGAGTGAAAAATTTGGCAAGAAGGGGAAGCACAGTCCCTGATATATCGGTCCTTACCAAATTCTCATCCATTTCGAAAAGGTAGCTTATGAGCTTGAGTTTCCTTCAGACTTAGCTTCAGTGCATCCAGTTTTTCATGTCTCCTTGCTTAAGAAATGCATAGGTGAACCAGCAGCCGTAGTCCCTATAGAGGGCATAGATATTCAGAACAAGCTCTCTTATAAAGAGACTCCTATCGAAATCCTTGATTATTAGATTCGCAGATTGAGGAACAAAGAAGTCCCTCTAGTCAAAGTAGTTTGGCGGAATCAGTCCGTGGAGGGAGATACTTGGGAAGCAGAAGCAGACATACAAACTAAGTATCCTCACCTCTTCTCTGCAAACTCAGACTCAACCCAAGGTAATGATTTTCCTTTGAATTTACACAGCCTCATGTTCGTATATAGCTACCACCTTGGTATCAATTAACGTTGAATACTCAGTTATGCATTCACGAATTAGTTCTGTCATATACTTATATGTCAGACATGTATGTCTAGCATATAAGACTAGCTTATCAGTAATCCCAGTCATGCATTCATGAAACATGTTCAGCTATGTACTCATGCATCAGAAATGCATGTTCAGTATGATAATTCAGTATATCAATAATTTTAGTCATGAAATCATGCTTCAGTTGTGCATGTTCAGTGTCTAAGTCCAGTCTATCAGTATTCTCAGTTTAATCAATCTTATTTGAGGATGAATGTTCACAAGGGGGAGATATTATAAGACCCCGCAAAATTCTAAGCTCAACTCAGTCTTTTAAGCTTGCTAAGGGGTCCCAAACATAGAAAATTCTAACTAAGTATTTGGACTTAGTATTATTTTAGCCTTTGTAATTTGGAAACTCTATTTCATGACTCTTATGATGTTAAAATGTCAATCTTTAGGTTGATTCATGATCAGGAATGTCAGTAGGTGTTCCCAAACGAGTTTTATATTTTTCAGACCTCGTTTGAACCACATTTGGGAATCCAAAATAGTGCATCGACGTGATCTCGGTGCGGCACATCGATCAATATTTTTCCTTGGCTCCCAGTGGTAATTTCTAGTGAACCGACACAGACTCGATGCGACGCGTTGGCTATCACGTTGATACCAACAATGCAGTGCATCGTCTTGTGCAGTGATAATTTAGTTTTTAGTCATTAAACAACCGTGCCCATAGAGGTAATTGGAACTTTTCCCCTATCCCTATTCAGCCCTAAAACACGAGATTCATCCTTCATTAAGCAACATACACTCACTTTCTCTCAAATCTCTCAAGAACAAGAACCCTAGATGATTTAATTTCAAATCCAAGGGTCAATATTTTGCCATTATTTTTCAATAATTAAACATCCAAGGTATTTCAAGAGTTCATCCAAGGGTTTCTTCCATCCTTGGAGTCTAAGAAACTATTTTAAACTTCATGTAGCTTGATTTCATGCTTTCCATGCTTTGGATTCAGGCGTATTCATGATTATAATGTTAATTGGATTTCTATTCCATGATTAACTGTAAGATTTATGTATAAACAAATATTATTTATGTAGTATCATGTGAATTTATGTTAAAGCCTTGAAATTGTGATGCTATGTGTTGATTAGTACTATGTGCATATACAATTCCTTCCAAGTATTTGACGAGCTGTTCATGAGAATTAAATAAGGCCAAACCCATCGATATCCCCTAAAACTTGTCCCTAAAATTTACTTAGGCCCCTAAACTAAGGCCTGTACCTATTAAACCCATAACCCCCCCCCCCCAATTTGGTTCCAATTGGGCATTTTTTGCCCAATCAGCTAAAATCTCAAGTGTGTGTAATACACATGCGATGATGTGGAAAGAAAGACTAATTAGAAGCTGACACATGGCATTGTGGGTCAAATAATTATTAAAAATTAATTATAATTTTTTTTTTTTTTTAAAAAAAAGTTCATTCGACCCCCCCAACCTACTAGTCCCCTTCAAACCCCATCCTCCACGCCACCCCTTCCATTCTCTTCTCTATAAAGATGAACTTAAAAAAAAAACCACACTGGTTCACTCGCTGCCCCCCACCCCCCTTTTCCATTCTTCTTCTCCATTGTTATGCAAGAAAGAAGCAAAACTTTGAAAAAAAAAGTTCTTGTAGAACTTAAAAAAAAAGTAAAGTTCTCATGACACTTTCTTCATCAAAGATACCAATTTCTTTATTTTTTGCAAGAAAATGATTCTCCATTATATTGGATTTGAGTTATTTAAGTTCATAAACATGTAATTTCGAATAATCTTGAAATTTTAAAGTGAATTTTCAGGCGAGTCTCGCCGTAAAATGCATTCGAATATGGCTAAAGAAGATGATGACTGAAGTCGTGGTTTGCAAAGGAAGACACTTATGATGAAGGATTGTGAATAAGATGATGAATAGGGGGCGGGGGTTGCGAAGAAGATGATGAATGGGGGGGGGGCAGTGAAGAAGATGATGAAGGGGGGTCAGAGTGTTTTTTTTATTTTTTTATTAAGAAATTATAATACTTAAAAATAATATTAATAAAATAATTTAAATATTATTTTTTAATTAAAATAAAATTAAAATATTATTTAATCTACTTGTCACGCACCCAAGGAGAGTGTAACACACTCTCCTTGCCAAATCAACATTTTGTGTTTGATAGGTACCAATTTTAGCACTTGAGGGGCTGATAGGTACAAGCCTTAGTTGAGAGGTCTAAGTGAATTTTTAGGACAAGTTTAAGGTCCTATCGAGGGGTTTGGCCAATAAATAATGAAATTATATCATGTTAGCATATATTCAAGTTTATGTCATGCAAGTGTTTGCTGTCCCAATGAATGCATGATGATCAAGTAGTTATTTATAATGTTTCAAGATTGTGACATGTCTTATAATTTAAGCTATCGAGTCCTGGGGGTATTTAATATCCGATAATTTAGCTAATTACCTAGAGCCATGGTCAGTCTTAGGATAGTATCAGTCATGTCATGATCAGTAGTACTCTTAGTCAATTATAGAACTCAGTACAAACTCAGTAGACTCAGTATCAGTCCATTCGAGTTCAGTATTCAGTTCAAGCCTCAGTAAATTTAGAAGTTAACATAATTTAGTAGTTTTCCATCAGTTAACAGAACTCAGTGAATTCAGTTCAGTTCAGTTACACAGTATAATTAGTAACAGTTCAGTCAAGCCTAGTATGAACTAGGAAATTAGTTCAGTGTCTATTCATTTGGGAGTAGGATTCAGCACCGAGTTAACCCAGGGATGGAGGCATTTTTGCCAGCAAAGGGTTTGACCCTTAGTATCAATCCCTGCGTTATAGAACTATGTAGCCAACGTAGGTTGAGATATCTTTCTGCCAGACTAGGGTTGATACATCTCGTACAAGTTTTCCTACTAGCGAGGGTTGATGAAAGAGTTTCCTGTCAGAGAGGGTTAACTCATAATTGTCTTTATCCATGGCACGGTATAGACACCCTTCCAAATGGCGTTACAGGTTGGACCCCAATCTATTTAGAAAGGGGTATGTCAATTAGATGATTACCTCCCTCAGTCTCAGTTTCAGTTTCAGTTCCAGTCTAAGAATCAAACTCAGTTTAGTTCTATAGATTCAGGACTGTCAGATACAGTCACTCAGTTCGGTACGAAACTCAGTATAGTTCCACAAGATCAAGATTATCAGATACAGTCACTCAGTTATCAACTACACAGTATCAGTAAACTCAGATATCAGTAAATCAGTAGTTCAAAATTTAGTATCTAGTTTTAACACGATCTCAGTTACAGTTTACGTATTCACACATGTACTCTTATTCAGTTTTATTCATGTCATTCAGTCAGTGTTGTTTATGCATATGAACCCATGTATTTCAGCCTACCGTACTTTGCATGCCAGTACATTTAAAGTACTGATGCATACCTTTCTTTTGCACTATGATGTTTTATATCATAGGTTTAAACGCGCGAGCTCCCGATCATACTAAGCAGTTCAGATATCCAACTGACAGAGTTAGTGGTGAGTCCTCTTAGTTCGAGGACATGATTATTATTTCAGTAGTTTAGCTTATTTTATTAGTTCGGAGTTAGTTGGGGACTTGTCCTATCAACTCCATATCTCAGAAAGTTTAGAGGCTTTTTTAGACTAGAGTATTTTCAGACAGATGTATCATATTTGGTATTTGTTATACCGTATCAGTTTTATTACAGTATTGAACATTATGGTATGTTTTTCCCCTAATTTTCACATACTACAGTATTAATATTGAGTTATTATAGCAGGTGCCAATCATGGGTTAGCTTGTGGTCCTTTGGTATTATAGCACCGTGTAGCATTCGGGGTATAGAATCGGGGCGTTACAGGAAACCAAAGTTAGTGTCGTGCCAAGGACGTTTAGTCACTTGATATATCCATATGTAACATTCATACGCCCAAATTACAACTCTCGTTAGAAAGTGTAAGCGGTCGCTGTCACATATTGAACCCAACTAGGTTGGGTGTTGAATCCCACAGAGAATACTGTGTTGACCAAGTCTTGTAATCATTACTGTACTGTTGATCATAGGTTCCTGAATAAGGGGGTTTAGGTTTGTAAATTATAAAGTAATTAATTATAACAAGAGTATTCCAATGAATAATTCTCTGTGTAATTAGTAATTTAAATGAGATTGAACAAACCAGGGCTATGGTTACCAAAATGCTAGCACAACTAGGGTTGTGAATCACTTAAGAGTTCTATTTAGCAATTTCAACTGCAAGAAAGGTTGAATTCTATTCTTTATCCCCTAGTTTCTCAACCTAAGTGGATAGATTATCCTCTAATTCTCTCAAACTCAAAGGATACATTGTTCTTTCAACCATTTTATCATGTAAGCTAATCCTTTTGGGGCATTTGCCATTAATCCAAAGGTGAAATCCCTTAGAATTCATGCAAACACTTCTTTTTCTCAACAAACACTTTCCTTTCAGACAAGTGATGTTCTTGGGCTCACTTTTCTAGTTTGCAACCAAGAAAAGCCATTAGATTGAAGAAAGGTTTATACAATATTAGTTATTCATGGAACTCAATTTGATTCACAACCTATTTATGCTTTTCATATTAAGGATCCCATAACCATAGTTATGGGAACTTAGCCACAAAATTCCATGGGGAAAGAATAAATAATTCTTGAATTATTCATAAGTAGAAATAGAGTGCACTTACAAAAATATCAACAATCAGTTCTTGAATCTTCAATAAAGAATTGAATGATTAACTTCCCCAAAGATATAAGTCAATCTCCAAAGTACTAGATACAAAAAGTTTCCATAGATGATAAACTTGATAAAAAGATAATAAAGGATGCTCATACTAACCCTAAAATTTGGTATTTATAAGTTCCCAAATAAAAAGGGATTTAGAATTTAATATCAGAAAAGCCGCATCCAAGTTGACGGCCAAAGTGGTGGTCCGTCGAAAGTCTGACAGTCCACTATCTGGTCCGTCACTGACCCTTCATGAAGAGGGTTTTTTGGATAAGGTCTGACGATCCAACTGGTGGTCCGTCATATGACTGACGGTCCACCATTTGGTCCATCACTGAGTCCTTTGGGAGGCCATTATCTGGTTAAGGCCTGACGGCATACTTGGTGGTTCGTTGCAAGTCTGACGGTCCACCATTTTTACCGTCAAATTCCTTTTATTGCTAATTATTTTTAAGTTTCTTCTGTGATTCACTCCTTTCCCTGAAACACTAAAAAGACTCATTAAATACCACTTCAGTTGCTTGAAAACATACAATTTTCCCAAGAAGATGATGCCAAATTTTCCGTCAAAAGCCAAAACATCAACACCCTCAACTTAAGATAATTGCTTGTCCTCAAGCAACTCAGCACCTTATTGCGAACATGAACAATACAATGACCTACAACCAACCACTGAAACATTTTGATGCAACTATTCACCCATTATTTTACTTACATAAATTTAACACATCAGGGTCTACACCCGACATTGATCATAATTCAGCATACAAACATGGATGTTACATCTCCCAGAGAATAGAAAAACTCAGTGAAACTCCAGTTGCCCTCACAACAATGAAATCCAGCACTCATCACATGATGTGGACGTAATCTAAACTCTCACACTCATTAAAAAAGTTACAAGCACAGTCCAAAATACCCATAGGCTTTCCCTAGCCATACGACACCTCCTCAAAGTCGACTTACTAGGATCAAAAAGGTTTTTTCAAGGCTGTAATGAGGATTCAAGTTAGGTAAGGATATGCTTTTGGATAAAGTGACTCATTAAGACTTAACTCTCCTTGCCGTTGCATTACTGTAACCCAGATCAACTCATTTACCGCTTCTAATAACAGGCTCTTCTTCAGACATATAACCTCTTTTTTTTATTTTTTTTATTTTTTTAGAAATAAAAAACAAACATCATAGTCACCCTCAACTTAAGGTGCACAATATCTTTGAACTGATCAGGGCTAAAACCTTTTAGAGTGAAATTTACACTCAATTTCCATTTAGCATTTGCACCTTGACAAAAGTCACCCTCAACTTAGGTGTTTTTCCTAAGTTAAAGTGCACAATACCCAAATATTGGGCTAAGGCCAGAGTAAGATGCTAACGCCCTACGGAGAGTAAATAAATGTTATTGGAATTGAAAAAGGGTTCTACAGGAACAAGGCAGGTTCAAATGAGATAAAAATCTTTTTGGTGGGGTTATTTATTTAGGCTAAGTGGGCTAAAAGTACAAGGCGACCTGTTATCCTATCCTATTGAATCCACTAGAAGACCGTATCAATGACTCAGGCAAGTTCTAGGCATTAGAATATGCAAGAACTAAAAGTAAATCCTCACACCCACCGGCAACTGAACTAAAATTCTTCTGCAACTCTTGGAATGTTCATCACATGATTCATACACCTCTTACAGAATAATGCCAAATGCAGATTTACTGAAGGTTATGTACACATATTTTCATGAATAAAGTAAATAATTACATATATATGCTTCTAGTCTTCTGCCTACATCATTCATTATCCATATTTACAATGAAGTACTAAAATAGAAACATTTTAGAGATAATCATTAAAGATAGATATTTACATCACAAGCTGAAGAATTTGAAATGCAATAATAAAAACACCCTAGACATGCCACTTCTACTAGATAGTACATGATTAGATTCAGAATATTGGCAACAACATCCAATCATGATGAAAATGCACCTACCCACACATAGAAAGATAAGCATTGTCCTCAAAGAAATAAATTACCGTACATGGTTAGATTCAGAATATTGGCAACAACATCCAATCATGATGAAAATGCACCTACCCACACACAAAAAGATAAGCATTGTCCTCAAAGAAATAAATTACCGTACATGGTTGGATTGGGCTATTTACTTCGCTTCCTATTCCTCTGAGGCATCTGTCAGGTGGGATGATTTATGCACCCTATGTAATGTTGGATCCTATGGTGGTAGGAGCACTTACAACCTCACCCTCCACAACTGGAGGAATCGTCTCTCAAACTGATCATGTACTTCGCCCCCTTTCTGGGGAAGCACTAGTAGAGACTCTTGCCGCTTTATTTTTTGCCTCTCTTTGCTTCCTTCCAACTTCTTTCTTTGACTTCTTTGTAGCTCTTTTCAGGTTATATTGGCCTAACTCCTCAGGTGACATGGCTTCTCTCTTCCTCCTTTTTTCTTCCTTCCTTGCTACTTTTTAATCTATTTGTTGCTTGCCTTTCTCCTTTACGGGTATGCCCATTAGATCTAGAATGCCCTCCTCATCATTACTTACCACTAAAGTTAGGTCAAATGCAGGCGGTTGTGATTGTTTCTCCTTTAACTCGGCTATATCATCCCTTGCTTGCTCAAACTCTGCCATGAGCTTGGCAAGATCAGAGAGAGACAGTGAAACTAGCCTTTTGTTGATGTAGGCTTCCATGTTATCCATCCTAGCTTGAATAGTTTGAAATGTCCTGACTGCTTCGGCCATAATTTCATCCACAAAAGGTTTGAAATCTCCAACCCACTTTTCTAACTGTTTCTGAAACCATTTTTGATTCTTCATCACCTTAACAAAATTTTATGGGTTGAACCTGTATTCCGCAAACTCCGCTCCACTAGCAAACTATGTAGAATATGACCCTTCAGACATACCCTAGGAAACATAATCAGGTGGTACATACGTGGTGATAGGTAATGGCATACCTTCAGGCATTTCTGTGGCCTCGGGAATTAGTGCAAACTTAGGCTAATATGCTGGAGGCTTGGTCACATGAATTTTGAATTTTGATTCGTCCTTCGACTTCTTAATGTCCTGCCTTTGTGTAGACTGTACTTCGTTGTCAACCCCACGTATCAGTAGCACATCGGCTTGTTTACATAAATCAATGATCAAACATGGGAAGGGTATAGAAGTGGTCACTTTATGTCCTCGTACGAACATCTCATCTGCAATTAGCTAGCCAAAATCAACTTGTAGCCCTGAAACCAAACTGGCTATTGCTACTGCTCTGTGGTGATCCAAGTTCCCATCTCCTTTCATTGGAATTAGCCTCAACCGAACAATAGCCCACCAGAACTTAGCTTTAAAGCTAAGAGTGAACTTTGCAATGCGCTTTTTGGAATTAGTAAACTAGGAAGGATTTCCATCATCGGTCAATAAAAAAGTAGCCCAACATCTCTGACCGAAAGCCTTTCTCATTCTATACTCAAAATCTAGGACAGTGGGTAGAGCCTCATATCCTGGTCTGAATAGCATCCTGTTAATTGTTCGGGCTGAGATATCAACGGTGACCCCTCAAACCGGGACAGACTCCCTATTTGGCCAATTTAAGATTGGAGTCCCCTTTCGGCATTTCTCTTTTACCAAACACATATAATTTACGAAGAATTCCCTTACCCAATTAGGTTGGTACTCTCCTGGTGGTCTGCTCACCTATGCCAGTCCATATTCGTTGAACCGATGCTCTAACTCGGGATATTCATGAAGTTCTGTTGTCATAATCTGATGTTCCTCTATGAATGATCTTCTGATCCCTCGAGCTGTGGGTGTTAACCCATCATAAAACTCTTTTTGTGCCCCTCTATCTGCCACCTGATAGCTTCTTGAATATGTGGATCTTTTCTCCTGATAACATTATTACCCTCAGGTTCGGCTACAACACCAGGAACTCCCATTTGCTCCTCCACGTTAATAGTTCCAGTATCTCCCTCTATAAGTAATGGTTGAGTTACAACAACAGTTTCCTCATCGGGGCTTGAACTTGTACTGCTAGATGTACTCTCACTCTCCTCCTCAGACTAGGAGAGTATGAGAGATTCTCTTTCATTTTTTTTGGTGTTGTAAGCTGGTGCGGACTCATTCCTACCTCGTTGAGATCTTCCTCTTATGGTTTGCGGAAGTTTAGGGGCCAAAACATCTGAAAAAGAAGTAATGAATTAGTTCAAAATTCTAAAAAAAGCTACATCATGTAATTTTGTATTATGACGATCAAGTTGGTGGTCCATCAAAAAGTTGACGGTCCACCAATTCAACCATCGCTACTTATCCAAAAAGTGTCATCTCAAAGTGCTTTGTGACAGGCAAGTTGGTGGTTCGTCATAAATCTGACGGTCCACTAATTCAGCCGTCACTTTTTATCCAGAATGTACCATCTTAGAGTGCTTTATGACGGTCAAGTTGGTGGTCTGTCAAAAAGTTGACGGTCCACAAATATAACCGTCGCACCTTCGTCTTCAACCTTAATTTTGGTTTCCACCCTTTTTGTCAAGAAATTGCATATCAGATCAATTTCCAACTATCAACACCGCAATAAACTCATATTTTAAGCACATTCTTCAAAATTTGCAACTTATGCTAATAATATTTCACACAAATTGACACATTGAAGTCCAACTCAAGTCATTCAAACTCAACACAATAAGAATAGACCAAGAAAACAAATCATTCTCTTACACTTAATATGGACAACCAGAAGAGAAGGGTATGCACATACCTAAATTTTGCAGGTATGCTACGTGCTTGAAACCTCAGAGACAAAGCTAACTTACAGATTCTAGCTCTTGCGTTTCTCTTTATTTATGATAAAGAGAGGGAAGGAGTGAGCTAGTTTAAATAAGGTAAAAATGGAGAAGATAGGGAGTCTCAGATGGGATAACTCCCTTCAGGTTCTTCGAATCTTAAGGAAGTGGAACAACTAAGGGTCCTGGAATGGTTACAATGAATGTACCCGCTCAATTTTATCCTTAAAAACTCACTTTGGGTCAAATACGGAGTACTTATAAAGAGTACCGATATAACCCGACCTGATTTGGAATTAGAGTTAAAGTGACGGTGACATTGACGGTACGTCATAAATATGGTGGACCACCACTCTGAATGTCACTCATCCCCAGGGTTTGGGTGTTTCTATTTCGGTGTGACAGTGAGTGGGACTGTCCACCAAGAATGTGACGGTCCATCAATTCAGCCATCACTTCTTACCAGAATGCAAATCACTGATGTTATTTTTGACGGCTCTTATGACGGCTCACCAGGTTTGTGATGGTCCGCCACTTAGGCCATCATGGATTATCCAGTAAACAAACTTTCTTGCCATTTCTTGACAAATGAAAGTGGTGGTCCATCAGGATACTGGTGGTCCACCAAGTCGTCCGTCAACTTGTTCCAGTGGTTCACCTATATCCCTTTTTTCCCTTTTTGCATTTCTGGTCCTGCACACTTCACAAACACATCAAAATTGCACAAAAACATGAAAGGGACTCTAACTATGGTTACAACAAAATGTTGTGGGTTGCCTCCCACTAGCGCCTGATTTATTATCGCGGCATGACTCAATTATCTCGATTACTCAGACTTTATCGAGATAAAAGATATCAACACTTCTTATCGAGTCTTTTGGACTGATATAAAGTTTGATTCATTGCCCGTTCAATTTGAAGATGCTACCGTCTTCATTTTCAAGCTCGACTACTCCAGATGAGTAGACTTGACTAACTTTAAATGGTCCTGACCACTTAGACTTGAGTTTACCTGGAAACAATTTGAGCCTGGAATTGAACAGAAGTACCAAATCACCTTTTCGAAAGTCTATGCTTTCAAGTCTTCGGTCGTGATACTTTTTCATCTTCTCTTTGTAAAGGTCTGCTCTTTCATAAGCCCCGAGATAGAATTCATCCATCTCATTCAGTTGCTCCAATCTTAGCTTTGTTGCCTCCTTCTAATTCAGATTTAATGTTTTTACAGCCCATAAAGCCTTGTGTTCCACTCAACCGGTAAATGGCATGATTTTCCATAGACTAGCTGATACGATGACATGCCAATAGAAGTCTTAAAAGCAGTTCGATACGCCCACAAAGCATCATCTAGCTTTCGAGCCCAATCTTGCCTATTAGCATTCACTGTTTTGGCTAGGATGGTTTTAATCTCCCAATTCGACACCTCCACTTGCCCACTAGTTTGTGTGTGATATGGAGTTTCTACTCTATGCTGTTTCACCCTATATTTCACTAAAACTGCCCAAAACACTTTGTTGCAAAAATAGAATCCTCCATCGCTTATAATAGTTCATGGAACTCCAAAGCGAGAGAAGATGTTCTTCTTATGAAACGTAACAACTCTCTTCCCTTCATTATCAGACAAGGCAACAGCTTCAACCCATTTGGATACATAATCCATAGCAACTAAAATGTACTTCATTCCATACGAGCTTACAAATAGGCCCATGAAATCGATGCCCCATACGTCAAACAATTCCACTTCAAGCATCTTGGTTAAAGGCATTTCATGCCTCTTAGAGATAGACCCCTACTTCTGACATTGGTCATATTTCAGTACAAACTCGTGAGCATCCTTGAATAATGATGGCCAATAATATCCACTCTGCAACATCTTTCTTGCAGTTCGATCACTTGCATGGTGACCCCCGACTGGGGAAGCATGACATGTTTCCAGTATACTTAATACATCAAACTCTGGAACACATCTCCTTATTATATTATCAGTACATCGCTGAAAAAGGTATGGATCATCCCAGAAGCAGTGTGTCACATCATGAAAAAATTTCTTTCTTTGATGGAAAGAAAGATTTTCTGGAATCACCTTGCTCACCACATAATTTGCAAAATCAGCGTACCAAGGTAGGTTTTCCAAAGCAGCAGCTAAGATTTCCTCACATAAAAATGCATCATTGATCTCCATCTCATCTCTAACTACTCGCTCACCTTCCATCCTAGACAGATGATCCACCACTTAGTTTTTGCAACCCTTTCTATCTTTGACTTCAAAGTCAAATTCTTGTAGTAGTAACACCCATCTAATCAACCTTGGATTTGCATCATTTTTAGCCATCAAATATCTTTAGGCTACATGGTCAGTGTGGACCACCACATTGGTACCAAGAATATAAGATCTAAACTTGTCAAAAGCATACACTACAGCAAGGAGTTCCTGTTCGGTGACAATGTAATTCTTCTGAGCTCCATTCAGAGCTTTGCTAGCATAATAGATTCGATGAAACAATTTGTCCCTCTTTTGCCCCAAAGTGGCTCCAAGGGCAACACCGCTTGCGTCACACATGATCTTAAACGGCTTGGACCAATCCGGTGCTACAATGGTAGGGGCTTCCACTAGTTTCCCTTTAAGGCATTCAAATGCCTTCAAGCAATCTTCATCAAAGAAAAACTTTGTTACTTTCTCCAAAAGTTTGCTGAGTGGGTTTTCAATCTTGGAGAAATCTTTAATAAACCTACGATAAAAACCAGCATGGCCGAGAAACTGCGAATCCCCTTCATAGAAACTGGAGGTGGTAGTCTCTCAATAACTTTAACTTTGGCTCAATCAACTTCAATCCCTTTTTCTGAAATTTTATGCCCGAGAACAATGCCCTCCTTAACCATAAAGTGGCACTTCTCCCAATTAAGCACAATATTTAATTCCACACATCGTTGTAAGGCCATATTCAACTTTGCCAAACACAACTCAAATGAATCTCCTATAACCAAAAAATCATCCATAAACACCTCAAGATATCTTCAACCATATATGAGAAAATAGACATCATGCACCGTTGGAAGGTGGAGGTGCACTACATAACCCAAACGGCATCCTCTTGAATGCGAAAGTGCCATACGGGCATGTAAAAGTGGTCTTCTCCTAATCTTCGGGAGCAATACAAATCTGGTTATATCCAGAATAACCATCCAAAAAGCAATATCAACCCTTTCCTACCAATCGATCAAGCATTTGATCCATGAAGAGCATTGGAAAGTTATCCTTTAATGTCCAAGAGTTGAGCTTCTGGTAATCCATTCACACCCTCCACCCTGTAACAGTCCTGAGTGGGATCAATTCATTCTTCTCATTGGCTAACACTGTCATGCCCCCTTTCTTAGGCACGCATTGCACAGGACTCACCTACTTACTACTTGATATAGGATATTCGACCCCTGCATCTAACCATTTGATGATTTCTTTATTTACCACCTCTTGTATAAGTGGGTTTAGGTGATGCTGATGCTCAATAGTAGGTACATAATCCTCCTCTAGATGAATTTTGTGCATACATATGTCCGGAGAAATACCAATGATATCCGCAATAGTCCAACCAATAGCTTTATTATATCTACTAAGAATAGATATGAGAGCTTCCACCTGTTGCTCACCCAAATCAGCAGCAATAATGATGGTTAGTGAATTACCACTACCCAGGAACACATACCTCAAATGGTCGGGTAACTCTTTCAATTTCAACACCGGTGGCACTTCAATAGATGGATTTGCCGGTGGTGTTGGTCGATTCTTGAGATCAAGATCGAGCTTCTTAGGAGTGTAAGAATATGATCCCATTCCTGTCAAAGAACAAACGATCTCTTCATAATACGCAATATCTTCACAATCAAAATTCATAAGCACTGCAGCTAATGGCTCAACAACAAGCTGTTCCTCTATTGGTATTTCCTGCTCGTCCTCATCATATACATCAACAATTGAGAACACGCTCATCTCTTTAAGCTGTTTCATTGATTTGCACACATCAAAATACACCACTTCATCATTCATCCTAAATAAAAGATCATTAGCTCGTAAATTTATCAGCACACTTCCGGTTGCGAGGAAAGGTCGACCCAAGATTATGGGAACCTCAAAGTCCACCCCGCAATCCATAATTATGAAATCCATAGGAAATATAAAGGTAGCTACCTTTACCAGCACATCATACAAAATACCAATAGGTCATTTTACCGACTAATCCGCCATCACGAGTCACATGTTGGTGGGTGTGGGGTCTTCCAAACCTAACTTTTTATAAATAGCTAGTGGCATCAACTTAATGCTAGCTCCCAGATCACATAAAGCATTAGAAAATTCCAAAGACCCTACCGTGCACGAAATAGTGAACGCTCCTGGGTCTGCCTTCTTCTGCACCAAGGACCTTATTGCATAGCACTGCAATTATGGAGATTGTACACCGGTTGATAGCTTGCTGCTCTTTTCTTTGTCAAAAGATCCTTCATAAATTTAGCATACCCTGGCATTTGCTCAAGTGCCTCGACCAAAGGCACATTTACCATAAACTTCTTCAACATAGCCAAGAATTTGTTAAACTTCGTATCCTCAACCTTCTTCTTCAATCTTTGAGGAAAGGGAGGTGGTGTTTTTGGGAGAGTGTTCACCACTACTTCCTTTCTCTTTTCTTTCCCTTTTTCTAACTAATCAACCTGTTGATGATTGAAAGGGATATCAATGTCATCCAGCTTCTCAGACTCCACTGGACTACCTTCTTCAAACTTATAATCTTTTTTAATCACCTTATCATTCACAGCTTTGCCCAAAGAAGGGCCTGGCAAAATATTACCACTTTGTATGGTAATAGCCATGCATGAGCCATCATTCTAAAGGTTCTGAATTGTATTACTTGGCAACATTCCACTCTTTCTCTAATTCAATGCTACAGAAAATTGACTCATTTACTGTTCCAACTATTTGATTGAAGTGGAGTGCGATTTTACCAACTGACTCAAAGAAGACAAATCGGTCTTCATGGTAGTCACCCCAGAGTTGGTAGCCTCAACCCCCTTTAACAATTTCTCCATAATGTCCTCCATGGACATCTTACCAGAGCTAGTTGCCACATTATCTCTACTTTCTGGAGGTACATACAGGCCACTTCTATCATTCTTGCTCTTCTAATTTCCTTGATCCCGATCCTTATATCCAGTCTTGTCATAATAGGTCCGACTATGATTTCCTTTTCTATTACCTCAAAAACCACCCTAATTATTCAAATAATTTGCCTCTTCTTTTGAATCAGAATTATCTCTACCGTGGGATGCAATAGCCTTCACTTTTTTAGTCTTTGCAGATAATAAGTTCTTGGTCAACAAGTCCATTTGCATCTTCAAATGTTCCATATATTAATCGCGTTCTTCTTCCTTCTTGCATTATTTTATAGTCATACCAACAGAAATAGTAGGGCTTACTACCACAGAATCCCTAGTATGCTAAACTCTGCTTCATTTTGTCATCCGATCAAGCATATCCAAGGCTTCCTGAAAAGTGAGATCCATAAATGACCCATCAGTGCCCGATAAAGAGTCTCCACCAGATGGATATCTGTCATATTGTGGTTTGGGCACTGCATCAACTTCTCTTTAAACCTCTCCCAAGTTTCGTGAAGAGCTTCGGTTGGGAGCTATCTAAAATTACTGATCTCATCCCTCAACTGTACCCTCCTAAAGGGAGGAAAGAACCTTTCAAAGAAAGCCTTCTTCAGTTGCCTCCAGTTGGTTATAGAATCGGGTGTCAGTTCGTTAAGCCATAATGTTGCCTCCCCAGATAGATACAATGGAAATAACCTCAATCGAATAGCATTCTGTCCTACTCCACGATTATCAAAAGATTTGCAAATGGTGATAAAATTTACCAAATACAGGTTTGGATCATCTCCTGGCAGACCACCAAATAACCCCTTTAGATTCAGGAGTTGGATCATTATACTGGTGATATTGAATTTTTCTCCAGGTGCTAGACGTGGAGGAATAATAGCTCTAGTTGCTCCTGTTCCATCCATTCCATCATCATCATTATTCAGATCATACTGAACAGGTTGGTTGTCTTGTCTTCCCCTTAAAGGGCGATTCCGATACATATTGTGATTCACAGGTGCAACTACATTCCCAACTCGCCTTGGGTTTACTGGATCCAATAATTCATCATCAAGATTTGGCACTCGACCTGGGTTATCGGCATTTTGCTGATTTACTTAAGTATTAGCCAAGGTGGCTAATCTTTCTGCCTCTTGTGGATCCGCCATTCTACCGATCAACTGAGGTACCGGATGAATTGGTAATAATGGAGCACCTGATCTCCGTGTATTATACATACACAATTATCAACCTACACACACAAAAACAACAAATAAAAGTAAAGCTTCAGGACACTT
Source organism: Capsicum pubescens (assembly GCA_030864215.1). Taxonomy (NCBI): domain Eukaryota; kingdom Viridiplantae; phylum Streptophyta; class Magnoliopsida; order Solanales; family Solanaceae; genus Capsicum; species Capsicum pubescens. The sequence continues at coordinate 111,472,307 of CM061538.1, forward strand.
TGACCAATGGGTCGATTAACAATCACAAACTTATTTGACAACCGTATTCCCCGGCAATGATGCCAAAATTTGATACGCCCAAATTACAACTCTCGTTAGAAAGTGTAAGCGGTCACTTTCAAACATAGAACCCAAATAAGTTGGGTGTCTAATCCCATAGGGAATACTGTGTTGACCAAGTCTTGTAATCGTTACTGGACTTTTGATCAGAGGTTCCTAAATAAGAAGGTTTTGGTTTGTAAATTATAAAGTAATTAATTATAACAAGAGTATCCAATGAATGATTCTCCATGTAATTAGTAATTTAAATGAGATTAAACAAACTAGGGCTATGGTTACCAAAATGCTAGCACAACTAGGGTGTGAATCACTTAAGAGTTCCATTTAGCAATTTAAATTACAAGAAGGGTTGAATACTATTCTTTATCCCCTAGTTTCTCAACCTAAACGGACAGATTATCCTCTAATTCTCTCAAACTCAAAGGATTCATTGTTCTCTCAACCATTTTCTCATGTAAGCTAATCCTGTTAGGGTATTTTCCATTAATCCAAAGGTTAAAGCCCTTAGAATTTATGTAAACACTTTCTTTTCCAAACACACACTTTCCTTTCAGACAAGTGATGTTCTTTGGCTCACTTTTCTAGTTTGCAACCAAGAAAAGCCATTAGATTGAAGAAAGGTTTATACAATATCAGTTATTCATGGAACTCAATTTGATTCACAACCTATTTATGCTTTTCACATTAAGGATCCCATAACCCTAGTTATGGGAACTTAGCCACAAAATTCCATAGAGGAAGAAGAAATAATTCTTGAATTATTCATAAGTAGAAATAGAGTGCACTTACAAAAATATCAACAATCAGTTCTTGAATCTTCAATAAAGAATTGAATGATTAACTTCCCCAAAGATATAAGTCAATCTCCAAAGTACTAGATACAAAAAGTTTCCATGGATGATAAACTTGATAAAAAGCTAATAAAGGATGCTCATACTAACCCTAAAATTTGGTATTTATATGTTCCCAGATAAAAAGGGTTTAAAATTTAACATCAGAAAAGCCGCATCCAAGTTTATAGCCAAAGTAGTTGTCCGTCGAAAGTCTCACGGTCCACCATCTGGTCCGTCACTGACTCTTCATGAAAAGTTGTTTCTCAATAAGGTTTGACGATCCAACTGGTGGTCCATCATGTGACTGACGGTTTACCATTTTGTCCTTCATTGACTCCTTCCGGAGAGTGGCTTCTGGATAAGGTCTGCCGGCAGACTTGATGGTCCGTCGCAATACTAATGGTCCACTATTTCGTCCTTCACTGAGTCCTTCAGTTGGCTATGTTCTGAATAAGGCTTGACGGCACACTTGGTGGTTCGTTGCAAGTCTGACGGTCCACCATTTTGACCGTCAAATTCCTTTTATTGCTACCTTTTTTTAAGTATCTTCTGTTATTCACTCCTTTCTCTGAAACACTAAATAGACTCATTAAATACAACTTTAGTTGCTTGAAAACATACAATTTTCCCAAGAATATTATGCCAAATGTTCTGTCAAAAACTGAAACATCAACCATACCATTCCCTCAATCCTAAATTAGAAGCCGAATAATATCCTATAGTGATCCTAACTTAACTATCTGAATGCTAAGATAAAGAAAATTATGGCAAGCCTATGGTATTTGATGCACATTTATTGGAACTTTTATTCTTAGTATGAGTGTCTCTTGATTGTCCCTGTATTGACATGCATTATTTCATATTATTGAGTGGGACTTTTCTGGTTGTGAGGGAACATGAGTCATATTGCTAGCTGCTTATGTGTTTGGGTAGTGTAACTTGTACATATGCATGGTTGTCTACTGCTAATGTAATGTCATACTTTGATTCCATTATGTCACATTGTTGTATTTCATGGTTATACAAAGTTTATTTTAAAAGGATGAAATAGGATAAGGTATTGTGGTTTAAGTTTAAAGTGTTGATTGACTGCGTTGAATATCTTAGATTCTCTTAGTTAAGCGTAGTGTTTGTTTTATTTTGGTTATGCTACCTGAGGACATGCCAATATTCTAAGTTGAGGGTATTGATGTGCTATATAAATATAGCACTTTCAATGCTTAAAACTATAAAAATATGCAAGTTTCTTAGGTTATTTTGTTAGATATGATGTGTTTTGAGTATGTTTTGTAGAAAACTTTGTTTTGGAGGCAAAGTTAAAAAAAAGGTGAAAATGGAGTTTTTGGCTACTTAATTATTTTTGGGTATTTGTGACACTTTTTGGATGTACATTATCAAAGCATGTGTTGAAACTTGAAGTTTGGAAGCTTGGTTAAAAGATTCGGAAGGCTTGGCTGTAATACCCCATACTGTTTCCTAGCTAATTTCATCACAAGAATTCCTAGTATTAGCTTCTAAATTGAATGAGGACTATTCCTTGATTAATTTTCAATATTTTCATGTTTTATCATGTGGGAATTCAATAAGCTTTCCATCGATATAAAATTTGCCTAAATCCGATAACCAGGTAAGAAGTTATGACTATTTCAAGTTTTCATCATAAAACAGCGCCATATTAGCCAGTGGCGCGCCGCGCCAAAAGAGGAAATGACATTTGAAAAATTCCAGTAGGGGTCCACGATTATGGAGCATCACTCTAGGGACCAAATTGAGAATTTTCCTTTTTCAGTGTCTCAGCGCGATCTCACCCACGACGCGTCAAAGTTCAAAGTCACAATGGAAAGGGCAACGCTATGGCTCCGCATCGCGCCATCCCTCAGTTTCCCAATTGTCAAATTCCAGTGACACGGCGTGATAGCCCCACGTCGCCCAGGGGTCTATTTCGAGAATTTTTTACTGAAATTAAATGATGTGTCCAGGGCTAAAAGGGTCAACTTCCCACCCCTATTTAAGCCCTTTAACACGTGATTCAGCCACTTTTCACCAAAAATATACTAGTTTCTCTCAAAAACCTCTCAAGAACAAACTAGGGCTTTTCATAGAAGATTCAAAATCATGAATTTCCTCTATCAATACTCACGAAATCATGAACCAAGGTATGCGTAGTGTTCATTCATGGACTCCTTTCATCCATGAAGCTCAATAATCTCTTTTCTAAGTTTAAGTTTATGATTTCTTTATGAATTTCATATTGGGTTTGTTTTTCTTTTATGTTAAGAAAGATCAATTGAATTCAAATCCATGTTGGGTGATAAATTTTATGTGGAATTGATTTGTATAGATGTATTTTCATGTGAACTTATGAATAAAACCTAGATGATGAAATTAGAGAGGAATCATGATGATTAATTGTTGTATAATGTTGTCTACATGTGCTATATCTACCATGTGTTTGATTAAATTCCTAGATGAAGGAACAATGCCCAACGAGTATGATATCATGAAATCCCCATATATGTACAAGTTATGCCTATCACATGTTTTGATGGAATGCTTTTATAAATGTATTATGGATTATGATATTAGTATATCTTCAAGTAAGTTATGCTTGTTCAGTTTTACTTCCATCGAGTTCTGATGGTAATTATACCCAAAATATCAGCTATGTTCCTAGAGCCATGTCATGTTTCCACTATACTCTCAGTCAAGCTATGAATCCTTAGACTTCAGAAAGTCTTATGACTCAGGAAATCTCCATGATCTTATGAAATCGGTCAGTTGTCAGATATTAGTAATATTCCGTCAGTAAACGGAATTCAGTAACTCAGTCCATGTTCAGTTCAGTAAATTATGTTCAGTGTCTATTCAGATGGGAGTAGAAATTACCACCGAGTGAACACAAGGATGGGAACTGGCCTGTTATATGAGGGTGTGATTCTTAGAAGCAATCCTCACATTCCAGAACTATGTATCCAACATAGTTTGAGACATCATTGCCTGCTATATGAGGGTAGATAAGGTGGCTTAGCTTGATATATAAGGGTTCTCACCGTTCTCACTAGAGTTACCTATTATATTAGGGTCACTCATATGTTTTCTTTACCAGTGGCACGGTATTGACACCCTTCTAATCAGGGCATAGATTGGACCCCAATTTAGCTATAATGCATCATTTGGGGCATGTTCATCAGATAACTACCTCCCACAGTCTCAGTATCAGTCTCAGTAAAAGAACTCAGATAGTTCTTCAAAATTTAGGATTGTTAGATAGTAAACTCAGATACAGTACGGAACTCAGATAGTTCTATCAGATTCTGAACTATCAAATATAATCACTCATATTATCAGTTATATTCAGATTCAGTAATTATGTTATCATAGTATTAGTGTCATTTGTTTTGTATCATGCATGTATTCTTACGCTCATGATAGTTAGTCAGTTATTATTATTGTTCATGCATATGGACCCCACGTATTCAGCCTACCTCACATGCATACTAGTAAATTCAAAGTACTGACGCATTTGCGCTATGGTGTCTTATACCATAGGTTCAGAGACACGAGCTCCAGAGCAACAGTAGATTCCAGATATCCGCACACGGAGTTAGAAGTGAGTCCTCATCTTTTGAGGACATGATTATTTCTCTAATATCTGATTAATCAGTTTATTAGTTGGAGTTAGTTGGGGACATATCCCATCAACTCCTTACTCAGATAGTTCAGTCAGTTAGAGGCTTTCTAGACTATCATGTTTCAAACTTTATTATTTTCAGTTTTGTTTTGGGTATTCTATTACCCCACACGAATGTTATATTATTTAGATTATGTTCAGTTTTGAACCTTACGGCCTTTTAGTTCATGTTTCCACATTATTCAATATTTTATGCAGTATACAGGTACAAATATCAGTCATGGGTTAGCTTGTGGTCCTTCGGGATCATGAGTACCGTGTAGCATTCTTGATATCATATTTCGGGTGTTACAAACTTGGTATCAGAGCCTAAGGTTCAATAGAGTCCTAGAAAGTCTGAAAGCCACATCTAGTAGAGTCTTGTACATAGGTGTGTTGCGCACCACAATTATATACAGGAAGCTATAAGGTGTTTTAGGAATAGTTTCCCCTCTTTCAGTATTCATGTCGTGCCAGTGAGCATAATGTCAAGTAAATCTCTCAGTCTGGTTCTATCTCTCTTTCTTCTACAGAACATACCTCCTAAAAGAAGAAATAAAAATCAGTCAGCCTCTCAGTCCGAAGATCCTTTGGGCGAACATGTTTCTCTTGCAGAGTTCGGAGCTGCATTCACTACTCTTGCTAACTCAGTTGTTGCTCAGAATGAATGACCAGCTGTCATTCTAGCCAATCCAGTGGACAATTCAGATGCAACCAGGATTCGGGATTTCACCCGAATGAATCCTCTATCCTTTCTCAGGTTTAAGACAGATAAAGACCCTCAGGAATTCCTAGATCAGGTGCAGAAGGTTACATACATAATGGGGATTACTTCTAGTGAGAGTGTTGATCTAGTTTCATATAAGTTGCAGGATGTGGCTCATACTTGTTTCAAGCAGTGGAAGTCAGAGAGGGCATACGATGCAGGGTCAGTTAAGTGGGAGGAGTTTACTTCAGTGTTCCTTGATAGATTCTTTCCCCTAGATCTTAGAGAAGCTAAGGTTCTAGAATTCATTAACCGCAGGCAGGGTAATATGATAGTGAAGAAGTATTCTCTTAAGTTTACTCAATTATCCAGATATACCCCTCATGTGGTTGTAGATAGTAGGGCAAGGATGAGTAGGTTTGTTTCAGGGGTGAATGATAGCATTGTTAATGAGTGCAGATCGGCCATGTTGAATAGTGACATGACTTTAGCCAGGCTCAAGACTTATGCTCAGCATATAGAGGAGCATAAGGTTAAGCATAATAAGAGAGCTAGGATAGGTAGCTTTAATTTTCGTCAGCCTAAGTCAGAGGGAGGCAATCACTCTGAGATTCATCCTAAGTCATCAGTTCCAGCTCCTTTTTCAGCCAGTTCTCCAGTTCATAAGTTCAGAGAGGGTAACAAAGATAGAGCTCCAGGCTCTTATTTCGAAGGCAGTGTTAGCAGTGCCCACACTTATCCTCTTTTCCAGACTTATGGCAAGCACCATCAAGGTATTTGCAGAGATGGCAGTGGTATTTTCTTCGGATGTGGCAAGCCAAGACACTAAGTCAGAAACTGTCCTCAGCCAGGTCCTCAGGGTTAATAGAATCGCTCCTCAGCTTAGTTCGGTCGCCCAAATCAGTAGGGTGCCACCTCCACTGCTACTAGTAGGCAATACCTAAATTGTCTCTATGCTCTTCAAACCTGATAAGATCAGGAAAATTCTCCTAATGTGGTTACCGGTACGTTACAGATCTTTCATGTACATGTTTATGCTTTGCTAGATCCAAGAGATTCTTTGTCATTTGTCACTCCTTATATAGCAGTCGATTTTGGATTCAGTCACAAAATTCTAGAAGAGCTCTTTTCAGTCTCTACCCCAGTGGGTAAAACCATCATAGCCTGGTAGGTATACAGGAACTGCCTGGTTATGATATTTCAGAAAGTCACTTTAGCAGAATTAGTCGAATTAGAGATTACTGATTTTGACATCATTCTCGACATGGATTGGAATTATTCCTGCTATACCATAGTCGACTGCAGAAATAGAATAGTCCAGTTTTAGTTCCCAAATAAACCCGTCCTTGAGTGGAAGGGTAGTTTATCCGCTTTTAGGGGTGAGGTTGTTTCATACCTTCGGGCAAGGAAAATGATATCTATAAGATATTATCTTGTTCGAGTTAAGGACACTAGTTTTGAAACTCCTAGCCTTGAATCAGTTTCAGTTGTAGGTGAATATTCAAATGTCTTTCCCAATGATGTTCCAGGAATTCCCCTCGAAAGGGAAATAGACTTTGGTATTGATCTTCTTCCAGATACTCAGCCTATCCCTATTCTTCCATACAGAATGGCACCAGTAGAACTCAGAGAACTGAAAGAACAATTAAAGGATCTCTTACATAAGGGATTCATCAGGCCCATCATTTCCTCGTGGGGCGCTCCAGTATTATTCGTGTGCAATAAAGATAGTTCTCTTAGGATGTGTGAAGAATACCATCATCCCAATAAAGTCATGGTCAAGAACAAGTATCCTCTTCCCAAAATCGATGACTTGTTTGATCAAATTTAGGGTGCCATTTATTTCTCTGAGATAGACCTCAGATCCGGCTATTATCAGCTCAGATTTAGAGAATATGACATTCCAAAAATAGCTTTCCGTACTTGGTATAGTCATTTCAAATTCTTAGTTATGTCCTTTGGTCTTACCATTTCCCCAGCAGCTTTTATGGACTTGATGAACCGTGTGTTAAAGAAGTACTTGTACTTGTTCTTCATAGTCTTCATATATGATATTCTGGTCTATTCCCGCAGTGAGCGTGATCATGCAAACTATCTCAGAATAGTACTTCAGACTCTCATAGATCATCAGACATTCACCAAATTCTGTAAATGCAAATTTTTGCTAAGGTCAGTAGCATTCCTTGGTCATATCATTTTTGGTGATGGCATTAGAATGGATCCTCAAAAGACCAAAGCAGTAAGAAACTGGCCTCGCTCTATTTCTCCATCAGATATCAGGAGTTTCTTGGGTTTGGTCGGCTATTACAGACGGTTTGTTGAGGGATTTTCTTCTATTATATCCCCTATGTCCAGATTGACTCAGAAAAAAGTTAAGTTTTAGTGGTCAGATCCTTGCGAGAAGAGTTTTCTGAAGTTAAAGACACTAATCACATCATCTCCAGTATTAGCTCTTCCAGATGGTCCAGATGGTTTCATAGTGTATTGTGATGCATTTGGAGTAGGTTTGGGTTGTGTCCTCATGCAGCATGGTAAGGTCATAGCCTATGCCTCCAGACATCTTAAGCCTCATGGGAGGAATTATCCTACTCATGATCTTGAGTTAGAAGCCGTAGTCTTTGCCTTGAAAATTTGGAGGCATTACCTCTATGGAGTTCACGTAGATGTGTTCACAGATCATAAGAGTCTTCAGCATGTCTTTTCTTAGAAAGATCTCAATCTTTATCAGAGAAGATGGTTACAACTTTGGAAAGATTATGAAATAAGTGTCCTTTATCATCTGGGCAAGGCCAATGTAGTAGCCGACGTTATCACTAGACTATCTATGGGTAATGTTTCTCATGTGGATGACAGTAAGAAGAAGTTAGCTCAGGAAGTACATCAGCTTGCTATACTAGGCGTTCGCTTAGTCGATACAGATGAGGGTGATATATGTGTTCAGAGTAGTTCAAAATCATCTCTAGTTTTCGAGGTGAAAGAAAATCAAGATAGAGATCCCAGCCTTGTCAAGTTGAAAGAGTCAGTCCAGGATCAGAAAGTAGAGGTTTTCTCCCAAGGGGGACATGGTATCCTTCATTGTCAGGGTCGTCTCTGTGTTCTAGATGTAGATGACTTAAGGAAAAAAATTCTTTCAGAAGTGCGTGGTGCATGCTACTCTATTCATCCGGAGGCCGCAAAGATGTACCACGACTTGTGGAATATCTATTGGTGAAGTGGGATGAAGAGAGACATTATAGAGTTCATGGATAAGTGCTCTATATGTTAGCAGGTTAATATAGAGCATCAAAAGCCTAGTGGGTCCATGCACGAGTTCCGTATTCCTACTTGGAAGTGGGAATTTGTGAATATGGACTTCGTGATGGGTTTGCCTTGAACTCATCATCAACATAATTCATTCTGGGTCATTGTAGATAGAATGAACAAATCATCTTATTTCCTTCCAGTTTATACCCCTTATTCAACCAAGGATTACACCAAACTCTACATCAAGGAGTTGGTCATATTGCACGGTGTTCCGTTGTACATTATCTTAGACAGAGGTACCCAGTTCGCCTCTCATTTATGGAAAGTGCTCCAAAAGGGTCTTGGTACCCAAGTTTATCTTAGTACAACCTTTCATCCTCCAGTTGGTCAAGCAGAAAGGACCATTCATACTTTAAAAGATATGTTAAGGGCATGTGAAATTGATTTCAAAGGGAGTTGGGATGACCACTTTCCTTTGATTGAGTTTGTATACAATAATAACTATCCTTCCAGTATTCAGATGGCTCCAATTGAATCTCTCTACAGTAGGAGATATAGATCTTCAATTGGTTGGTTTGAAGTTAGTAAGGTCTTATTCATAGGTCCTGACTTGGTATTCAACGCCTTAGAAAAAGTCCAATTTATTAGAGAAAGACTTCAGGTTTCTCAGAGACGACAGAAGTCTTATGCAGATGTTCATAGAAAAGATCTCAATTTTAAGATTGGTGATTAAGTATATCTAAATATATCTGTTATGAAGGGAGTGAATAGATTTGGCAAGAAGGTAAAGCTCAGTCCCCGATATATCGGTCCTTTCAAGATTCTCAGTCGTTTTGGCAAGGTAGCCTATGAGCTTGAATTTCCTTCAGATCTAGCCTCAGTTCATCCAGTCTTTTATGTATCATTGCTCAAGAAGTGCATAGGTAATCCAATAGGTGTAGTCCCTATTCAGAGCATTGATCTTCAGAACAGTCTCTCTTATGAGGAGATTCCAATCGAAATCCTAGACTATCAGACTCGTAGATTGAGGAACAATAAAATCCCTCTAGTTAAGGTTCTTTGGAGAAATCAGTCCATCGAGGGAGCTACTAGGGAAGCAGAGGCAGAAATGTGTACCACGTATCCTCACCTATACTTCGCCAAATCAAAGCAAGCTCAAGGTAATAGTTCTCCTTAAGCTTATTCAGCTTCATGTTCAGTGTTCATCACAAACTTGGTATGCATTTTCATGCTCATGTTCCCATTAGAAACTTGGTATCAAGTACCATTGAATATTCAGTCATGCACTCATGTATTAGTTCATTTATGTAATTATGCATCAGACATGCATTCTCATTGTGAAAAACTTAGTTCTTTAGAACACACAGTGATGCATTCATGAATCAGTTACACATGCATCAGATATGCATGTTTAGTATTATATGTTCATCTTATCAGTCATAAGATTATTTTCTAGTTATTCATGTTTAGTATGTACGTCAGTTGTCTTTTCTCCCCTCTCAGTCAGTCTCATTCGAGGAAGAATGTTCTCAAGGGGGAGATATTATAATGCCTTGTACTTTTTCCTAGCTAATTTCATCCTAAGAATGCCTAGTATTAGCTTCTAAATTGAATAATGACTATTCCATGAGGAATTTTAAAGATTTTCACTTTTTCTCATGTGGAAAATTCAATAAGCTTTCCATCAATATAAAATTTTCTTAAATCTGATAACCGGGTAAGAAATTATGACTATTTCAAGTTTCCATCATAAAACAGCGCCATATTAGTCAGTGGTGCACCGCGCCACAAGAGGAAATGACATTTGGAAAATTCCAATAGGGGTCCACGGTTATGGCGTGTCGCTCTAGGGACCAAGTTCAGAATTGTCCTTTTCCAGTGTCTCTGTGCGATTTTCACCGTGTCACATGAAAGTTCCAGGTCATAAAGGAAGGGGTAACATGACGGCTCAGCATTGTGCCATCCCTCAGTTTCCCAATTGTCAAATTCCAGTGACAAGGCACGATAGCGCCGCATCGCGCCAGGGGTCCAATTCGTAAATTTTTTACTGAAATTAAATGATGTGTCCAGGGTTAAAAGGGTCAACTTCCCACCCCTATTTAAGCCCTTTAACACGTGATTCATCCACATTTCACCCATAATATACTAGTTTCTTTCAAAAACCTCTCAATAACAACCTAGGGCTTTTCTTAGAAGATTTAGAATCAAGAATTTTCTCCGTCTATCTTCACAAAATCAAGAACCAAGGTATGCGCAGTGTTCATTCATGGACTCCTTTCGTCCATAAAGACCAATAATTTCTTTTCTAAGTTTAAGTTTATGGATTTCTTTATGAATTTCATGTTGTTTTTTTTTTATGTTGAGAATGATCAATTGAATTCAAATCCATGTTGGGTGATCAATTTTATATGGAATTGATTTGTATAGATAGATATTCATGTGAACCTATGAATAAACCCTAGATGATGAAATTAGAGATGAATCATGATAATTAATTGTTGTATAATGTTGTCTACATATTCTATGCCTACGATATGTTTGATTAAATGCCTAGATGAAGGAACAATGCCCAACTAGTATGATATCATGAAATCCCCATGTATGTACAAGTTATGCCTATCACATGTTTTGATGGAATGCTTCTATAAATGTATTATGGATTATGATGTTAGTTATATGTTCATGTAAGTTATGCTTGGTCAGTTTTCCTTCCATCGAGTCCTGGGGGTACTTGTACCCAAAATATTAGTTGTGTGCCTAGAGCCATGTCATGTTTCCATGATACTCTCAGTCAAGCTATGAATCCTTAGACTTCAGAAAGTCTTATGACTTAGAAAATATCCATGATCTCATGAACTCAGTCAGTTGTCAGATATCAGTAATATTCCGTCAGTCAATGGAATTCAGTAACTTAGTCCATGTTCAGTTTAGTAAATTATGTTCAGTGTCTATTCAGATGGGAGTAGAAATTAGCACCGAGTGAACCCAAGGATGGGAACTCTCCATTTATATGAGGGTGTGATTCTTAGAAACAATCCTTTCATTCCAGAACTATGTAGCCAACATAGGTTGAGACATCATAGCCTGCTATATGAGGGTAGATGAGGTGGCTTAGCCTGCTATATGATGGTTCCCACCATTCTCACTAGAGTTACCTATTATATTAGAGTCACTCACATATTGTCCTTACGAGTGACGCGGTATTGACACCCATCCAATCAGGGCATAGATTGGACCCCAATTCAGCTATAATAAATCATTTTGGGCATGTCAATTAGATGACTACCTCCCATAGTCTCATTATCAGTCTCAGTAAAAGAACTCATATAGTTCTTCAAAATTCAGGACTATCAGATACATTTAACTCAGATACAGTACGGAACTTAGATAGTTCCATCAGATTCAGGACTGTCAGATATAGTCACTCATGTTATCAGTTATATTCAGATTCAGTAATCATGTTATCAAAGTATTAGTGTCAGTTGTTATGTCTCATGCATGTATTCTCACACTCATGATAGTTAGTCAGTTATTATTATTGTTCATTCATATGAACCCCATGCATTCATCCTACCTCACATGAATACCAGTACATTCAAAGTACTGACGTGTTTGCGCTATGGTGTCTTATACCATAGGTTCAGAGACACAATCTCTAGAGTAATAGTAGATTCCAGATATTCACAGACAGTTTCCTTATTATCTCATTAATCAGTTTATTAGTTGGAGTTAGTTGGGGATATGTCCCATAAACTCCTTACTCAGAAAGTTCAGTCAGTTAGAGGCTTTCTAAACTATCATGTTTTAGACTTCAGTATTTTCAGTTTTGTTTTGGTATTTTATTACCCCACACAAATGTTATATTATTTAGATTATGTTTAGTTTTTAACATTACGGACTATCAGTTCATGTTTCCACATTATTCAGTATTTTATGCAGTATACAGGTACATATATCAGTCATGGGTTAGGTTGTGGTCCTTCGGGGTCATGAGTACCATGTAGCATTCTATATATCAGATTTGGGGCATTACACTGGCACTTACCGATGTCAACATGTAGACCACATGTTCTACATGTGGTCTATATGTGACTAAGGTAAGTACAAGAATTAAAGATCCAGAGAGTGAAAGAGATGAAATAGAACTTCCGACAATTACTTATGTCAATATACGAACCATATATAGCACATGTGGAACGTATGTCGGTAAGGTAAGTACCAGAAGTCCAAATTCCAAAGAGTAGACGGTCGGAAAATTTTCTAGCACTTACCCATGTCTACTTCACCCAGGGTCAAGCCACATGTGGCACATATGCACAAGGCTAGGCTGCATGTAGACACAGATAAGTGGCCATCAATATTTTTTTGTCCTTTTCATCTGGTCTTTGATTTTAGGGTTTCCTCATGTACTATAAATACCCTTTATATGTTTTCTTATCAGAAGTTATGCACTTTTGATACTAACAAACATATTTATTTTTGAGATTCAATTTTAGTCTTGGAGTTCTCTTGTATTGATTTTGGTTGATTAATTCAGTTAATGTTTTGGGTATTTAGTTGTGATTATTGTGATTACATCTTATGATTTTAATTATGAATGTTATTGATTCCTTCACAAGTATGAGAAGCTAAAAAACCCTTAGCTAGGGCTGTGAAAACCTTGGAAAATTGACGAAGTAGGAGAAATGCTACGTTGTTCTGAACGGATACCCATGCATGCATTTTACTATCTTTAATTTAATCGCTATCTTAGTGGTTTCAAATGTTAGGATCCTACCTAAATTATTGCTACTTACTCCAAAAGAGAAGTAGTGACTAGGAAAAGATAACAATAATAGTAATTTGAATTTTAACTGCCGACCCATGCTACTAGGTATTATCTAAGTAAGATGGTTAGCTGGCATCTAGTAACTAGAAACTTAAAAGGTAATAGTTAACTGGTATCTAGGATAAGGGTTAGTAAGGCGACATCCTAAGACTCAAAAGGTAAAGGATGCAATCTGTCAACTAGTCCAAAAGATGGTTGGTGGTACATAACTTATCAGATTCTACATGCAAGGTATCGAGTTGGTTCAATAAAGCACGAGAAGCCTACGGAGTTGAGAATCAAGGAGGGAGACAATCCTAATGTTAACTGATGACTGATTACAGCCAAAGTTAACATTAGCCTCTTGTTCGATATTGATACTTAAATTCCATCATTTATATTTCCAATTTTACCCATTGATTACAACAGTGGAAAAACGCAATTCCACGTATTCCATTGGGATTCGACTTTAACCTTTGTTGGGTTACTATATTTGAAAGCGACCTCATAATTTTTAGATTGAAGGTGAAACTTGGGCGTTATCATTCCTTAAACTGTTCCCATGGTCAAAAAGGATTTCATTGTCGTTTCCTTTGCAACACAATTTTGCACACCAAAAATATCTTTGAGAGATTTAAACATATCATAAGCAGTAGTCACAGACTGATGTTGATGCCTCAACATATTTTCCAATGGAGGCAAGCATGTAGAATCTTACCATCTCATCATCCTTAACCCCAAAGTGTCATCATCAGTGGATTAAGTTGACTTAACACGACATTTCTCAACCAGCACTTAAAACCCTCAATAGTAAGAACAATATCCAAATTTCATTTTCAGTCAACATAGTTAGGATCTTCTAGTTTATTTTTATTTAGGATGAAAGTTAAGGGATTAAATGAAGACATGATTAATTTACTATATAATCAAATTAAAAACAGATCATTAGACATGTTGCATTGTAATAAAATTATTTAAAAAACCATATATATATAACCATGCACATAAACAGCTAGAATCGTTAGGGAAACATAATTATTTAAGCATATATACATGTAATGTTAGATATATTATCTTGTAAATAAAATAGAACCAACTCAGTTAGAGAGTAAGCTGTTAATTTAGGTTAGATAAATATCACTTTTTATAAGTCTTTGTACCATTGAACTAACATGTAACTTAGTTTGAAAGTTAATACAAGTCATAAAAATAAGAGACTAAAAAATAGTATTACACAATAAAAGTTTATTCGATGGAAAATATTACCTACATCAACATGTAAACTCATATTATTTACTGTTATTAACCACTGAAAATCATAAGGAATGATCCCTATCACCACTGGTTTGCAAAAAGTTTTTTTTTCCAGAAGTTTTAATTCTTTAAAAAACATAATAATACCCCAAAACCCATCAAAACAATCCCCAATGGACAAAAAGGGCCTATAGCATAGTATATCAGTGAGTATTTCTCATTAGGTCAGTTCCAATAAACCTACCAAATTTTTCGTCATTCGGAGTTCGTCAAAAACTGAAAAATTTCAAAACTGAACAAATCGACAATTATTGGTTAGGCTGTTGCGATGGTCAGCAGGGCTGCCTACAATGCTTGGAATTAGCACTAAACTACTTGTTAAGTCATATAAGTAATGAATATATTTGGTCCAATTCCAAAAACTTTATAATTTTTTCCTCAATTCAACAACATAATAAGGCATAATTTTGACATTTTGTGGGAAAACAACTTGTGAGGGTAAAATGACTATGGTTAGAGCATGTGAGTAATGAATAAACAACTTCCCTAATTTCTCAAAAATATCCTATTTACATAAAAAAAATATGAAATAAATTTTAACCTAGACATGCCGATTCTACAATCATACTGCGGCCTACAGAAAAAGAAGCACAATAGCAAAACCCCATGGCTGCTATGGTATATCCCAACCCCAACTAAAAAACTAAGCACTATCCCTCATGTGTGTAAATAATCCAAAGAATTGGAATGAGGACATACATTGGATGCACTAGGCATCCGTGTCATGATTAAAAATAAAGAACATTGGGCTGCCTCCCAAACAACGCCTGATTTATCATCATGGCACGACTCAGTTTCCTTGGCTACTCAAACCACACCAAGGACCACCTAAACAAGGTCTTTTAAAGGTTCAAGAACCTTTACAAGAAAAGTAATTATTATCATTTGAGACATTAAGTTATGAAAAGTTTTTATATCTTCATATTACTATAGTCTAAACGGGTTATAGATACATCTGAAAAAGTCTACCCATTTTTCTCATGTTCATTGATACAGACATCAACATGGTGATGAAACCACATGCATTAGTAAACTAAATGTTTAAAAAAAATATTAAGTTCGCATGATCGGTTGACCATCCCGATCCAAATATGATGCAAAAAATAATTGAGAATTCATGCGGCATTGGAATTAAAATATTCTTCAAGAATTCTCTTATGATTTTTGTTCTCACGATAAAATATTATACAAGATAAGGTTATGGTTCTATCTCCTAAATTTTTTAGATTTACAGCAAAGGGAATATGGGACCGTTCACCTGGCATGTGGACCGTTTACTATGAAATGAGATGCATCTATGGTTGGTCACATGCACTTTGCTATCAATTTGTAATTTGATTCTTGCAAGATTATTTCTCATATTCTTAAATTAATAGCATGATTCCAAACTATAAAAATTGATGATATTGATTTGTTTAGCAGAAAATTATGTGCCCCTAATTATAGTTGAACCATTAGTTATGAGAACAAATCTCCCAAAAAAGTTGGTATGAGACAATTTTATTTAAATGTAGCGAAATTTGTATGAAATAAGACAATAAGGTTCCACTATAATATTGGCTTAGGGTCAGGAACCAAATAAATTCATCTTAAAATTTGAATGTGTAATATCCACCACGTACAAAGATGGATCCCTAAAAAAAATTTGGATGAGTGTTAGGTTTTCTAACATTATGGAGATATATGATTAATAGCTGAATATATAAAATGAACTATCTAGATACTCATAAAAAAGTAAACTTAAAGTTCAACAAATAATTCAAGATTTGCAAAATATTTCAAGTTCATTGCCAGACTGACCCTATGTTATAATTTAGTTTTAAATGCTACAGTGAAATGTCCTTGATGGCAGAGTCTATTGAACGCCTGAAAAATGAAAGACCAATTGGTTCCAGGAAAATCACCTAAGTTGAAGGTGGATATCATAGGGTGCGTAATGTAAAGTGGGTATAAAGAAGGGTAAAATAAGAGAAAAGTGATAGTAGGGCTAAGTGTGGTAGAAAAAAGAAAATTAAAAGAATATGTGAAAATAGAATAAAAAAAAGGGAATGAATAAAAGAAATCACACCCAACCTGAATGTGCACATGTAAGACATAATTAGTGTGTGACTATTTTTTCACACTCACTGGTGAATCTATGAATGTGTAAGCACTAAAAGTTACAATGACTCTCTTTAGATTTTATCCATTTACCCATTGTTAATGTGTAAATGTACATGTGATTCTTTGAAGAGAAAGCAAAATATTGTAGAAACCCCTGATGTTGATACAATTTATTTTGGATTTTTTCAAAGATTCATTAGTTGAGTTTCACCAAATATTTTATATCTCATTTTTTCTTTTTAACTCCAGCTTTTTCAACCTTCTATTGTATCTCTACTCCACCCTACAATAGGAGACGCATCCTGCCACTTCTTAACAAATGGAGACTTAAAAAAGAAACACTACTAGAAAAGTGCAAATTATATGGGGATTTTGCTGCAAATTATATTTGAAATTTTTCAGGTAATGTAGTTTCTTATGGATTTTCCTACAAAAAAGAATTGATAGGAAAAACTTCATGGTTAATTATTACCTATGGATTTTATAATCACCAAATAAATTACATGGGAATTTTGAAACAACATATAAATTACCAAAATGGATTTCCTTACAAAAATTACTAAAAATATACAAAAATAAAATGATAAAAAATTATAAAAAAGTAAATGTCTCAATCCGATTTATCAAGTCATGAAGGAACCTACCGTAACCCACCAGTTGGTAAGCCAACTCATAATCCAAAACAACGAGTAACAGACTATCAAGAAGAAAAGAGGAAGCAACGAAAAATGAATCCAATAAAGAGACTAATACATAGAAGTAACCCCAAAACCTGGTGATGTCAGTACAACAGTTTCTAACAAAACAAGATTACAAGGTAAGCTTAATATGTACTCCCTCTATTTTAAAAAAAATGTCCTACTTTCCTTTTTAGTCTGTTTAAAAAAGAATGGCCCCTTTTCTTTTTTGGCAATACTTTAATTTCAAATTTCCACATGACATGTTTAGGACCACAAAATTAAAGGGTATTTTGGTACATTTGACACAACTTTAATTTAAGGTCACAAGATTGAAAAGTTTTTTTTATTTTCTTAAACTTTGTGCCAAATCAAAGTAGGCCATTCTTTTTGAAATTGAGGGAGTATATGTATATATATAGAGAGAGAGAGAGAGAATTGTCTATGAATTGCAAAATAAAGATCAGCCCAACAACCGAGGGAGAGAAGGAACAACTCTGAACGTCAGGATCTCACCCCAAATCCATGATCTATGATAGCTCCGTGCATTCGAACGATGCACTCGTCAATCGAAAGAACTCTTACTGTGATCTATAGGGTGCAGGGGTGTACTATGAGTACCAAACATGAGGTACTCAGTAGCAATTAATCGGCTGAGCTTCAAAGATAATGTGAGTATAAATAACATGTAAAGTATACATATAGTTACGATAGGCAACTTACCTAGGCAACAAAAGATAATAATTCTAATGAGAAAGAAAAGGTAAACTTTAAAATACTACCAACTATTAGGGATGAAGCGTGGTTCCATAAGTAGCCAGTCAATATACAATAATACAGTATAAATGCAAATATGTATATATATATGTGTGTGTGTGTGTGCATGTATAAATTATTATTAATAATAATAATAATAATAATCACAGTGGAAATCGATCATATATCATAATAATAGCTATACCTGAAGAAGTGGGCCTAACCGCCTAAATCTCATAAGGATTATAGTATCACGAAGGGAACTAACTCTAGCATAATTAGGGCCTCTAACCAAGTGAGAGCAATCATAAGGTGAACTAAAAATGATAAATCTTACTACAATAATAAGTTAATAGATATAAAACATACCAATAACCTCAGGTACTAGTCCATAACCAGCCTACCTTAAACAATATGAAATGAACAAACAATAATATTCAGACATTAATAATATAACCGGCTAGCAGAGAGAAATAATAACCTAATCATACCTCCATAAGAATAGAAGGTACATCCAAACACTCAGAAAACAACAACCATAACATGTGCCTATACACCCCAATAAGACTGATAGATACAGGCTCCAAATAATTAATCTAATGATAGGTGATGTATATGAATGAATGAAAGCCATGAAAAGAACCAATTATGCAATATAAATTAAGTACCATATCCAACACAAGTATTTACACCTTTTTCAGCTCAGTAGCTCACAAAGAAAGGACCTACGTAGACCATCTCTCTCCGATATTATGGCTCGTCGGATAAATTAGCCCATAGGGGACTTGCGATATCCATATACACTTTCTGAACCAGGACTTTCATAATCCATAATCAATCCACAGCATCCAGTATAGAAGTAGTAAGTAATAAGTGTTCGAAATCAAATTGAAACTAAAATAAGTTGAAATTTATAACTAGTGTTTGATATTGAATTCGGAATAAAATGGTAAAATAGTATGGAAAGGGTCAAAATATTCCTCAACTAAAGTAAATAAATAGTGACAATTGCATAGAAAATGGTCCCAAATATGCCTCTATCAGAGTTTTAAAGTAGGATGCCCAGTTTAAAAGATCATAAATCAATAATAAGGATGGCATGTCTTCCATTTAGAAATCAATGTTAAAAGCAAAAAGTGGGTGTAACCCCAAACAGTAGAAAAACCAAGGTTTAGTTGGAAATATACCACCAAATACGTGTCAGTGCATCTAAATATATGCATGTCATTACTAGTATCCAAACATTAAAAACATAGCATCTATGTGCTAAACCACATACTTTCAAAAAATAAGGTACTAACCTAGTGTCCAATAGGTCTTGTAACCAAAAGCACAGTACCAATAATATACAATTTAGTAAGATAACAAGATTATAACTCAGCAAGACTAAGGTAAATAACAATAATTTTTTATTAAAATTTTCCTATTAAAGTTCAAATGAAGAAATTGCCAAATTTGTATAAAGCAAAAGATATATATATATATATATATATATATATATATATAATATTAGGTAGCTACTAATGTCAAGTGTTAGCTATTATTTAAATATGTATTAGGTGTACTATCCCTTCATTTCAACGTGGAAGTTGAGGTGACACTTCGATGCAAAGGTGACACTTCAATGCAAATTTTGTTCCATTGAGTGTGTGTGTGTATATATAGATATATATAATATTTTGAATATATCATAATTTATAGAAAATTATTTTGAATAAAGTCTCTATCAAATAATAAGAAAATTTCAACATAGGTAGACTCACTATCTTCGTTTAAAATATTAATAGATCATATATATATATATATATATATGATAGCTAACTAATTTCATAAATATCAAAAACATGTTAGAAAGGCAATCAAAATAAAGGTTATAAATTTACTAAACTCTAATTTAAATTAAACATTTCAAAATAAACTCGGTATTAATGAAATTCTCAACTGAATTACTTAAAAATTGAACCACCTACCCTAGAACATCATAAATAATGTGTAGCAACTATCGGGAAGCTTGAAATATTAAAAATGCACGAAAATTGCAAAATGACCTAGAGGTTTAATACAACATCCAATACTAAAAGGACTTTCATCCTTGATAGTCAGGGAACAAAAAGTACCCATAAGCTTGAGATGGTGAGGGTACTATTCTGCATGCCCCACAAGGTTTCCCAGACATACCCCACAAAAAGAATGCCTCTACAGAACATAAGCTAAAGGAATTCCCTATATTTTAGCATCCCCACTCTATTGCTCAAACTAACCACTAGCTCATCTTCAAAAGTTGGCTAATCTCCAGTTGAAAACTGAGCTCGACTAAAGTTAGCAAGTCCCAAATCAAAGAATACCAACATCATACCGATACAAACACAACTAAGCAGATACTTGACCAAGCTAAAGATAACCCAATACGTGAATGATGTGTGAGAAAAATCTAACATATTTAATACTTTTTAGCTAAACATAATTGCAAAGTCTTAAGCAACTTTTATTATTTTTTTATTGTTTTATTTTTTTTAATGCAGATACAAGTGATCAGGGAGGAAACCAAAGAAAATAAGAATAAATCAGCTGAAATCTGGTGCAAATGAGCTATACTGAAGTTGATGCCATTTCTGAAGCACCGTCAGACATATGACAGGCTGTCAAAGTTGTCGTCAAACTTAGACAGAACCTGAGGAATTGAGATGAAATATGACAACGTTTTGGAAGGACCGTCAAGCATGGCACAGGCTGTCAAAGTGGCTATCAACCTGAGGCAAATTATGTTGATTTCCAGTGAAGATGTGATGACATTTTTCATGGGCTATCACATATATGACACACCGTCAGATTTGCCATCAAAAAAATTAGAAGATAGTAATTCACTGGAGACTTTGACGGCATCCTGCACATGTCATCATACTTATGACACCCCGTCAAGAATGCCGTCACCCACCCCGAAGAAAATCTTAAAATTTTATTTTATTTCCTTATTTAGGGTTGACTATTTAAAGACTTGTAGGAGGGTTTTCTAATATTATAATTCCAAAGAAGGGGAGAGAGCCGCACTTGAGTTTTTGGTAAGACAACACATTGATATTTTCTCTCTCTAATTTTCTTGGCTTGAAGAAGAAAATTATTTGAAGAGATTAATATCATTACTTTGGAATTTCCTTTGTGACCTAATCTATGATTCACTAGTTATTATTCATCTCTATAAGTTTATCTTTCAAGTCATGAATTCAGTTATGTGTTTCGTTCGTTACATCATGAGTGGCTAAATTCCATTAATCTGGATTATGTGATCTAGGGTTAGGTCATGATAAGGTGTTAAATACTCAAGGTTTAATATTTGTTAGGATTTCTTGATAATTTTGAGACTATAATTTATGTTTATTGGTTGCAAACAATAGGCGTGCCTACTTTGGTTTTCTTGAGAAAGAAATCATAAACAGTAGGAAGTGAGTTATCAACAGGGACTTAGAAAGGCTTTGTTTAATAATTAGCGTTGTAACAAGGTTGATTAAACTGAGGTAACATCTGTATAGCGATAAGAAATTCCCTAAGTCCGAAAGGATTAGGGAATTAGACGCTTGAATAGGTCGAGAGAAATTTGAGCATACCATAGATAAAGATAGCTTGTCATCCTAACTACCATGAGAACCTTGAGTAAATTTTAGTATTTGTTATGTACCGTAAGCCCTAGTGAACATAATCTTAGTTATTTCATAAAATCTTGATTATAAACTGAAACCAAGGTGACCAACAATTACTTGTTAAACTCAAAACCCTCATTTATCTTTTCATGCCAGTTGTTTGAATTTGACTTGTATCTTTAGGTTCAAACTAGTTTAATCACCACTCATATTGTTCCCTGTGGATTCAACCCCGACTCCAAAGTTGGGTAAATATATTGACGATGACCGCCTTGCACTAAATTGAGGTGTAATTTGAGCGTTATCAAAAAATAGTGTCGTTGCCGGGGAACAATTTGGCGTATTGAGTTGGTTTGGAATTTTAGCCTACTAGCTTGAATTCAAACTTGTAAATATTTTTTTTAGTTTCTTTTATTTCTTGTGTTAGGTAGATTTTTATTTTAGTTTACTTATTACTATGGCATCATGGAATGAACATGAGCTTGGTGGTTGGAAATCTTATCTTGATGATCCATGTCCATATTGTGATGGACCTCACTTTTGGAAAGATTGTAGATATACTCTCTGAAGAGAGATATGTGCACCATATCCATACTACTGGGAGTATGATTGTTCTTTATGTAGCAGTCGAGATAGACATTGGAGTGATTGCCTTAATGCCCCCTCCCCCTATTGCTCTAACCCAAGTTCTAGTTCTTCTTATGAGTATGACAAGTCTTGTGGTCAGGAAAATGAAGGATGAAGCACTGGAAAGAGTGACATTGAAGCTATGCTTCAATTAATGTTGGATCATATAAACACAATGAATGATACCATATGTGATATGTGTCAAGACATTAGGACATTTAACAAGGGAAGAGAAAAGATAGAAGAGATGGATATCGAGGTCAATCATCCAAAAAACTTTTATACATTATGTTTAGATGATATCTTGTCTGTGGAATTATTTAAAATAATAGAAGAGTGAGAGGATGAAGAGCAAGAATCCGATGTTGATAATGAGTTTGATGTTGAGCAACCCTCGGTAATTTCCCAACCAACCGAACCATTCATTAATGAAGATGCCAAGGATAAGGAAATGGTATTAGAGTAAAAATAAGAAATCAAGAACAATCCTTGTGAAGACTCTAGTCCATTTTGGGGTAAAAATACTAATAGGGAAGTTATTCCAAAATTGAGGGTTAGTCCTCATTCGAATCACTTTTCAACATTATGCTAAGTGAATGTGATGAATGTCGAATCACCCAAGCAAATGATGAATTTTGAAAATGAGGAGGAAGATTCTTACATTTTGGAGTTTGTCCTTCCAAAAGGGTATACTACAACCCCAATATTGAAGGCCAAAGAGCTTAAAGATTGATGTCCATTTAGTGGTTGTTTAAAATTCTCACCATTGCCAAATAAGTCCACATGAAAGTTTGATGCAAAATTGGGCAAGCAGTTCAAGTCTTCGAAATGGGGTGATAGAACATTCCTCATCATGCCCTCATATTTGCCCAACACACCCCGAAGATGTATTGATCAAAATTTAGGCCGGAATTTCAAATCCTCCAAGTGGAGACATAAATAATTATCAATAAGATATCTTGACAAAGTCTGAGTAGTCAAGATAACTGAGTCGCGCCACGATGTTAAACCAGGCGCTGCTTGGGAGGCAACTAAAGGTATTTTGTTGTTTGTATTAATCTTATGTGATTGACATCAGATCTTCACATCCATGGTGCCATAGGTATATTTCTAACTCTCTTGTTTTGGTTTGACACATTAGAGACATTGCATGATTTTAAGTTAAGGGCGAGGATACTTGTGGGTGTTGATGTCCTCCGTGGGTTTTTCTTGCCGTGCCTCTTTTCCCCGGAGTATTCTTCCTAGTAGAGCCGGCATGTTTAGGCGTATTATTTTTGCATTTTGTTGTGTTTTGTTTAACTAGGAGAAAATAAGTATCTGGGGAAGTTGACATTTTTTGTTGATTTTTTTAACACCTCTCCAATGATCTATTTTACAACTATGTGACATGCATTCATGTGTGACCACTGTGCATCTTGTTGTGGAATTAGTACTAGAGACATGATAATCACTGCTAACAATTTCATGAACTGAATAGGTAATAGATTGTGATGTACCTGTGTGACATGTGTGTGTGAGATTTTACTGAGTTCCCTTTGTACTGCCGAATCCAGAACTTGCCCGGTTCGTCTTACGTTAGTTGAAAGGTAGGGGTTAGGAAAAGATCATTGGCCATTTTTTAATTGAAGTCACTATTATCCTAAATGACATTCCCGTAATGCATGATATCCCTTGATCCCTTTTTGAGCCTGAATTGACCAGTTTCTTTCTATGATACCTATCACTTTCCCTTTTTTTAGATCATAATAAACCTGTTTTGGCCCTGGTCCTCCTTGGACACTATGCACCTTGACTTAGGAAACATCCTAAGTTGAGGGTGGCTATCATAAGGGTTCTTGATGTAAATTGGGTATGAAGAAGGGTAGAGTAGAAGAAAAATAATAAGTGAAAAAGAAATAGAAAATTGGGTGTTGGTGAAAAAAAGCAAGAAAAGAAGTTTGTTTGAATAAAAAGAAAAACTACACCCATTTTGAATGTGTGGTAAAGATAAAAAGAAAAGAAAAGAAAAAAAGATTAATAAGTGGACCCCACAAGTTAAGGTAGTTCCAAGGAGGTTAGTCACTCTAAATGCCATCTAATATCATACCAGCCCTTAGCCTACGTTACAAGCCTAAGAAATACCTATAGTGATCTTAGCTTACCTATCTAGACACTTTGGTAATGAAGATAAGGGCAAGCATATGGTATTTTACATACATTGGTTTGAACTTCATTCTGAGAGTGAGTGTTTTTGTAAAGATCCCCATGTTTAGACTTTGATTTCTATTGTGAGAGAAAAAGGGGGAATTCTTTGTTGTGAGGGCACACTAGTATGTTTCTAGGTGACTTACTTGTTTGGATAGTGTAATATTGATATAAGCATGATTTTTGGTACATAGTTGATGCCATGGCTGGAATCCTTTGTGTTACATTGCTACTTTTCAATAAGATACACAGTAGTTTTAATTGGTTGACCTTGGAGATGGTAACTAAGTTTTGAGCTAAAATGGTTGTTGACAGCTGAATTTTCTTTGTATTCTCTTAGTTAGTTTGTTGCTTGAGGACAAACAATTGCTTTAAGTTGAGGATGTTGATGTGTGAGAAAAAACTAACACATTTAATGCTTTTTAGCTCAAAATATTTGCGAAGTCTTAAGAAACTTTTGTTATTTTTTTTAATGCAGATACAAGTGATCGACGAGGAAACCAAAGTAAATAAGAATAAATCTGCTGAAATCTGGTGCAAATGAGCTATACTGAAGTTGATGCAATTTTTGAAGCATCGTCAGACATATGACAGGCTGTCAAAGTTGCCGTCAAACTTAGACAGAACCTGAGGAATTCAGATGAAATTTAACAACGTTTCGAAAGCGCCGTCAAGCATGGGATGGGCTATCAAAGTGGGTCAACCTGAGGCAAATTATGCTGATTTCCAGTGAAGATGTGATGAGATTTTTCACAGACCATCACATATTTGACACGCGTCAGATTTTTCGTCAGAAATATCAGAAGATAGTAATTCACCGGAGACTTTGACGGCATCCTGCACACGTCGTCATACTTATGACGCGCAGTCAAGAATGCCGTCACCCATCCAGAAGAAAATCTTAAAATTTTATTTTATTTCCTTATTTAGGGTTGACTATTTAAAGACCTGTAGGAGGGTTTTCTAATATTATAATTCCACAGAAGGGGAGAGAGTCGCTCTTAAGTTTTTTGTGAGACAACACATTGATGTTTTCTCTCTCTAATTTTCTTGGCTTGAAGAAACAAATCCTTTGAAGATATTAATATTATTACTTTGGAATTTCCTTTGTGATCTAATCTGCGATTCACTAGTTATTATTCATCTCTGTAAGTTTATCTTTCAATTAATGAATTCAATTATGTATTTCATTCGTTACATCATGAGTGGCTAAATTCATTAACCTGGATTATGGGATCTAAGTTTAGGTCATGATAAGGTGTTAAATACTCAAGGTTTAATAGGTGTTAGGATTTCTTGATAATTCTGAGACTATAATTTATGTCTATTGGTTGCAAACAATAGGCGTGCCTACTTTGGTTTGCTTGAGAAAGAAGTCATAAATAGTAGGAAGTGAGTTATCAACAGGGACTCGGAAAGGCTTCATTTAATAATCAGTGTTGTAACAAGGTTGATTAACTTGAGGTAAAATTTGTGTAGCGATAAGCTATTCCCTAAGTCCGAGAGGATTAGGGAATGAGATGCTTGAATAGGTCGAGAGACATTTGAGCATACCATCGATAAAGATAGCTTGTCATCCTAACTACTGTGAGAACCTTGAGTAAATTTTAGTATCTGTCATGTACCGTAATCCCTAGTGAACATAATCCTAGTTATTTCATAAACTCTTGATTACAAATTGAAATCAAGGTTACCAACAATTACTTGTTAAACTCAAAACCCCCATTTATCTTTTCGTGCTATTTGTTTGAATTTGACTTGTAGCTTTAGGTTCAAACTATTTTAATTGCCACTCACATTGTTCCCTGTGGATTCAACCCCGACTCCAAAGTTGGGTAAATATATTGACGACAACCGCCTTGCACTAAATTGAGGTGTAAGTTAAGCATTATCAGTGAACCATACATCCAACTCCAAATTCCAAATCTGATATTCGGACTTATGTCTGTAATCTTATCCAAAGATAATAACTTCTCCGGATGGCACTCAAAACAAATAGTCATGAGTCAGAATCACAAGATCGTGAAACTAAATAATCCACTCAAGGATTCCCCACCAATCGTGGGTGAAACCATGTTGAGTCCAACTAGAATACACTACTTCCGCTAAGTAAACAATCAAAATTCTAACGAACACTGTGAACTATGGTTGAAATCCATAAAAGCCAACACCATGTTCCAACGGACTATCCTTTAAGCATCCATAAAGTATAGTTTACCAAAAATTAAAAAAAAAACTGATTCATTAGGTAATGAGTATGTAATGCCTCGAGAGAACCCCCTGGAAGTCACACTGTGCTTAGGACTACGAATAGCCCCAAGTAAACCTATGTTATCTATTCAACTAAGAACTCACATGAAAAGTGAACTAACATGTATAGAAACTGAAGGTAAACAATTTTATATCTTAATATAAATATTTAACTTTGGAAACCTTAAACAAACTCTTAGAACATACGCAGTCTGACAAGCCTCTACTGCTAACTAGAGAGCCACTGGGATAGATCCCAGCTGACTTAATCATAAACAAAAATTAAAGATATACAATAATTTTCAACAATAAATGTGAGTTTGATAAGCTGGGTCCTCGGACTATGAGGACTCAGAAAAAGTTGGGAAGCAGGAGAAGATGCCTATGATCAATCATACGACTGGAAACAAGCACCAAAACCTATATTCTAAGACACTGTAGCACATAGACATATATGTGGGTTAGTACTTCTAGAATATATTGAGTAAGTGGTGGTGAATGCAAAGGTAAAACAAGAACTAAATATATATGTGTACTTTTAAATAATGTATGCTAATCATAAATGACTCACCTTGGACTTGAGTAAAATGGAAGACTGAAAGATAATAAAAAATAGATATTGAAGCATGTGAATAAACATAGTGATCTATCACATTAGTTTCCAAAATCCTTACTTTTATTTTTTCTTATGGGACATTCTTCTAACAAACATAAACCATGTGAGCTACAATGGAGTCCAACATCTTACCCACGTTGGGGAGAGTTGTTCGACCATTGCAATCAGAATAGAACTTTAACTTAAGTGATCACAAAACTTATTCCACATTAAGAAAAGAAGACACTCTCTGGAGAGGTCCCTTAAACCTACGGTGGCTTGTAGTTTCTAGGAATTTAGGATACACTCATCCACATTCCCTTATCGGTGCTAAATACTACTCCCGATATATATATATATATATATATGCTCATACTTAAAAAATCCACCTTAAAATAGTACTTAAATCTTAATCCAAAGAAACACTTGTGTATTTCATATCTTTATCTTAGATCAAAAGATCAAGCTTTTCTTTATATCATTCTATAAAACATATCACTGGAACTTAAAAGCATTAACTTCTTGTAAATTCAGTAATTGTACTTAGGACTTAGATTCATACTTTATTTCATAGAAATTTATAACAAAATATTATGTTCAATAGTCACATTGAAATATTTCAACAATTTCCCAGCCAAGATAAGGAAATTCAAATCACAATATAAATCTTACAAGTCAAAACATGAATAGATGTAAACCTTGTTGCACTTAAATCTTTCAATCACATGATAGTGTTGTTATTTAAGGATATGATTATTTGGGTATCAACCCTAATACAAAACAACTAAATTCAAATTTAAGATCATACTTTTTGGGCACAAGGATGAAATAATAACCTTGTCAAAACCCTACATATCTGGAATTGCTTAACCTATGAAGAGGACTTAAACTTTGAGACTTGAGAGATGAGTCGTTGAGAGAAACCTTAATCTTTTTGTTCTTGAAGATACGAGGAGAAGATATGTTATTAATCAACTAAAAGATGGAGGAAAATAATGCCTCTCTTGGGTTATAAGTCATGGGTTGGGAGTTATAAGAGGGTAAAAGACCAAAAGGTCCCTTAACTAAACTTATAAAAATTTGACCACCAGTCAAGTTAAGACTCGTAAGATAAGGTTACAACTCGTCCTAGCAATCCATAAGCTTAGTAGTGGTAAGGATTTCACACACTGGTCAACATACAAGTAGTATCTTATGACTCATCACATCTCTCCATATGCTTGTATCATCCTCTTGTAACTTGGATAGAGACATGGGGGACCTAAACTATTGAACTTATGACTTCACTTCATATGACTCGTAAAATCCTATGATGATTTTTAGGGTCAAATCATAACTACAATATACTCCAACTACTCCACGATATCATAGCTACGACTTATATCTTACGGCTCGTAAGGTGTATACACAACTTAAATGGATGAGTCATAAGTTGCAAAGTGGCATTCAGACATGGGGTATTACAATATCTCCTTCTTGGAAACATTCATATTCGAATGAGATTAATCTAGGATTTGGAAAAGAATCAAAAACTCTATACCAAAGTTACAACCAAGCTTATATATATCACAAGGATCCAATTATCACAACATAAGATAGGACTTAAGAATACTTTAATGGAATTAAAGAGAAAGAGTTTGGATGAAAATAACTAAGTACCTTTGGTAGGAACTGAGTTGGATGAAAAGAGATGAGGATACTTTGTCATCATGCCTGCTTCAGCTTTCCAAGTGGCCCCTTCAACCAATTGGTTTCTCCAAACAACCTTTACAGAAGCTACTTCCTTATTACTTAGCCTTTGAGCCAGCCTATCAAGTATCTCCATAGGAATATCCTCACACGAGAAATTATATTTGACCCCAATACTCTATAGGGGAACTACTAAGGATGAATCTCCAATGCACTTATTAAGCATCGTAACATGGAACACTGGATGAACCACAACCAACTCTGATGAAAGGTACAATTCATAGGCCACCTCTCCTACACACCTTACTATCTCCTACGAACCAACTAATTGAGGACTCAACTTTCATTTCTTTCCAAATCTCATTATTCCCTTCATAGGCAACACCCTCAAGAATACCCAATCCTCTACTTCAAACTTGAGCTCTCTCCTTCTTATATCTGTATATGACTTCTAACGACTCTAAGTAGTATTCAATCTTTCATGAATCAAATAAACCTTTTCCATAGCTTCAAGAATAGAATCTGGCCCAATCAGCACCGCTTTACCAACCTCAAACCATCCTATGGGTAATCTGTACCTACGCCCGTAAAATTCTTCAAATAGAGCCATCTGAATGCTAGCATGGTAACTATTATTATATGTGAACTCAATCAAAGGTAGATATTCATCCCAACTTCATTTAAAGTCTAAAACATACGCTCTCAGCATGTCTTCCAATGTCTTGATTGTGCGTATAGCCTGACCATCAGTCTACGGATGAAAAATGGCACTAAGCTTAACCTTTTTACCAAGGCCTTTCTAAAAAGAATGCAAAAACTATGAAGTGAATTGTGTGACTTTGTCTGAAATAATAGACTAGGGTATCTAAAGAAGACTTATGAACTCGTAAATATGCATCTTGGCATAATCTTCTGCTATATCTGATGTCTTGACATGTAAGAAAAAGGATGATTTAGTCATTCGATCTACTATGACCCAAATTAAATCATTCTAACATCTTTTATGAGGCAACCCTATGATAAAATACATATTCACTACTTCCCACTTCTAGGTAAGGATATTGATCTCCTATAGCGTACCACCCGGTATCTGATGTTCAACTATAACTTGTTGGTAGTTGGGACACTTGGCCATAAATTCTACTATATCCCTCTTTATACCACTCCACCAATAAATTTCCAGCAAATCACGGTACATTTTGGCAGCACCAGGATAAATAGAATACTTCAAACCATAAGCCTCAGCTAGTATTCCTTACCTTAACCCATTTATATTGGGAACACAAAGCCTACGTTGATAGCAAAGTACACTATCTCCCCCTTGGGAGAAAACCTCAACTTTCTGTTACCGGAGTGCTTCCAATAACTGGTAAAGTATGGGATCGTCGCACTGCTTCTCCTTCACTTCCACTACCAAAGATGATTCCAAACCATTATGAACTACTAATCCCCCATCATTAGTGTCGAGAAACATACTCCCAAATGGGCTAATATATACACTTCTATGGACAATTCCAATTCTTCATCTTTCACATATGATACACTACCCATAGATAGCCTTCTTAGTGCATCTACCTCCACGTTGGCCTTACTCAGATGATAGAGAATATTTATTTCATAAATTTTCAATAAATCCAACCACCTTCTTTGATGAATATTCATCTCCCGCTGAGAAAATACATACTAAAGACTCTTATGGTCAGTGAAAACATCAACATGCACACTATAGAGTTAGTGCCTCTAAATTTTCAAGGCAAATACCATGACAACTAACTCTAAGTAGTGAGTTGGGTAATTCTTTTCATGATCCGTAATTTGCCTGGAGGCATAAGCTATCACTTTTCCCTTCTGCATCAATACAGAACCTAGCCGAACTATGGAAACATACAATACATAATGAATCCATCTAACCACTCTGGTAGAGTTATCACTAGTGCTGAAGTCACTCTATCCTTCAACTCTTGGAAAATCTTCTCTCACTTATCCGACCATATAAACTTCACTTTTTTTGGGTCAACTTAGTCAATGGTGCGGCTATAAAGGAAAATCCTTTAATAAATCTCCTATAATACCTAGCCAAATCTAAAAATTCTATGAATATCGAATGGAGTGATGGGTCTAGGCCAGTGCTTCACTGCATCAGTCTTTTGAGGATCTAAATGAATATAAGTCCTTAAAATGACATTCCTCAAGAAGGTAAAAGATTCTAACCAAAATTCACATTTACTAAACTTCACATATAATTGATGATCCTTGAGGGTTTGTAACACTATTCTTAAATGATCTCCATGTTTCACCTCACACCTGGAATACACTAGTATGTCATCTATAAAGAAAATGACAAACATGCCCAAGTACTGCTTGAAGACCCTATTCATCAAATCCATAAATGTTGCAAAAGCATTTGTCAGTCCAAATGACATAACCACGAACTCAAAATGGCCATACTTTGTTTGAAAAGGTATTT
Source organism: Capsicum pubescens (assembly GCA_030864215.1). Classification (NCBI taxonomy): domain Eukaryota; kingdom Viridiplantae; phylum Streptophyta; class Magnoliopsida; order Solanales; family Solanaceae; genus Capsicum; species Capsicum pubescens. Next base: position 111,503,923 of record CM061538.1, read on the forward strand.
TCGGAATGTCTCGCTCCCTGAGTTTTAACTGATGGTATCCCGACCTAAGGTAAATTTTGGAAAACCATCGAGTACCCTAAAGTTAATCGAACAAATCATTAATTTTAGGAATGGGATATTTATTCTTCATGGTAACCTTATTTAGTTGTCTATAATCTATACATATTCTGAAAGATCTATCTTTATTGCGCACGAAAAGGACTGGATCACCCTCCTGAGAAATACTAGGTCTGATGAAACCCTTATCTAATAGATCCTTAAGCTACTTCTTTAACTTTTTAAGTTTGTCCAGAGCCATGTGATATTGAAGGATAGATATATATTGAGTATCGGGAAGAAAATCAATTCCAAACTCTATTTCTCTATATGGAGGTACCCCTGGCAGATCTTTGGGGAAAACCTTAGGAAACTCACTGGCTACATAGACTAATTGAAAGATTAGGACTTCAGACTTGGTATCTTTGACTCAAAATGAATGGTAGATACATCCTTTTGATATTAAATTCCTGGACTTAATATAAGAGATAAAGTAACCTTTGGGAGACATAGAACTACCCTCCCATTTGAAAACTTCCTAATCAGGAAATTAAAACTTCACCACACGGGTGCGACAATCTATTGATGCATAGCATGAATGAAGACAATCCATGCCCAGAATAATATCAAAATCTATCATCTCTAACTTTATTAACTCTGTTAGTATGATCTTATGAAGAAATATAATAGGACACTTCCTATAGACTCACCTAGCAATAACTGACTCACCCACGGGGGTAGAAATTGAGAAGGGCTTAGGGATATTTTCAAGACCTACCTCAAAATTTATAGCGACTAATGGAGTTACATAAGAGAGATTTCACGGGTCTAACAATACATATACATCAAGGTGAAAGGAAAGAAGAATACTAGTGACAATATCTAAAGAACTCTCCTTCTCTTGTTGGGATGGAAAAGCGTAAAACTGTTTCTGGCGCTGACCGCAACTGGTAATGGATGATGAGCCCAGTGGAGGAACTGGGCGACCTGCCTGAGCTACTGGATTATTAACCTGAGTCTGAGGATGAGTATATCTACCTACATACATAGAATATGGACACTCCTTTATCTTATGGCCCATCTTACCACAACCATAGAAACCCCCTTTGCCCATTATGCATTCACTCGGATAGGTCCTGCCACACTTTGCACATGCCTCCCTACCACACTATTCTGAGACCTAGAATTTGAAGTCCGACCCCACTGTTCTTGCTTGGTCCTGGGTGTAAGGGAACTGGCTCAAGATAGAGAAGGCACTGATGAATGACCCTAAGACTAAGAATGGCTTCCCCCTCCGGACATTGGCTGACTATACAAAAACTGTCTAGTCCTAGCTCTTTTGTTTCTCTTTTCTCTTTTCTTCAACTTCTCTACCTCAATATACTGATCATGAGTCATCAACCAAGCAATATCCATGTCTCCAATCAGCATGGCAGTCCTACAATCCTTGACCATAAAATCAGGCACCCCAATAACAAACTTACTCCTACGAGCTCTAGAGTAAGATAACAACATTAGTAACTACCCAAAATTTCCTCTCGAGATGTCACCCGGTGCTTAAGGCTACAAGTAGCCCCATGCTAACCCTTTGAGCTTGTTTCTATTAATAACACTCATTTCAAGATGAAATAATTCAAACATTAGCATAGTTAGATCATATGAAGGGAGCTATAGAGAAAATACTCGATCCAAATGACCACAATACTGGAATTCTCAACACAATCACAATCTGATAACTAGTCTGACAAAGCCTCTACTAATCCATGAACTGGAGATCCATTGGGACAGGTCCCCAACTGACTCGACATAAACTGAAAGTAATAACATAGTCTCTCAAATGCCGAAATGTATGAAGATAGGTCCTCGAACCATGAGAACTAACCACTGTAGAAATATAGATAGAGGTACTCGGAAGTCACTGACAAAGCTAGAATTGAGAACTTGAACCTACATTATAAAATAATGTAGCACATAGACATATATGTGGATCAACACTTGGGAATGTACTGAGTATGTGGGGGTGCATGTATTTATATAAAACAACATCAATACTTATTAATCAAATCATGCATGCAATAAGTAATGACTCACATGACTCGAATAAGTATAAAATGTAAAGCTCATGAATTATGTAGAATGGAGCATGTAACACAATTCTCGTGAGTCATCATAGATTAACTTTGAAATCGGTAATCTTCTCTTATTCTCATTACCTATAGGCTAAAGGAAACTTTAAACAATACTTTCAACTCATTCATATGTCTCATGGAGAGTAAAACTTCTTTAATGCTCAAGAACTCATAACTCTTTTGAACTCAAGTACTTGGAATTTGAAATCATATAACTTTGAAACATACTTGAAGGCATTTCATTCACTTTAGGAAAATATCTCATTTAAAGCTTTAGGAAAATCATTCTATCTCAATGGAAAGATACTCTAGTTTAGGGAAATAACTTATCTCATAGTTTTAGGGAAAATACTTATATCAAGTGAAAATACTTTAGTCTTAGGGAGTAAATCTTCAACTTTACTATTAAGAAAATAACTTGTATCAAGGGAGGTTCTCTTAACCGACATAAACCATGCGAGCTACATAGAGTCCAACATTTTTTCCTCCTAAGAAAGAGACCCCACATTGTTTGGGAGCGTCATACTCTTGCCAGGGAGTATAACCTCAATTCAGTGATCTCTTATCTTGGCCTCGGGCCCAATATCTTGGCCTTAGGCACAAAATCTCAAACCTATAGGGGCACGTAGTTCTGAGGTAAGAAACCATAGTAGCTTACCCAACTCGGGGCTAAATACTACTCCCTTTAGTTTATCTCACTCGTCTCATGGAAATTCACTTTAAAATAATCTCATGGTTCATCAAGAACCCAATAATCAAATTTGTAATCTCATGTAGTGAAGTGAATTTCAAAATTCCAAGATCATTAGGTCAAAACACTTCTCAATAATCTCAAAATATTCAAATAATGGCTGCTTATAGCATAAGAGTTCATAAAATTATAAATCTCAAGTAGGGATCAATAACCCATCGCTAAATCTCAAGTTAAAATTCATCAAAAGCATAATAGATAGCATATAGATTCATAACTCATGTTGAAATCTAGAAGTTTCAGAAATTTTTCTCAAAATCTCAACATACTCATATACTTCAATATCTAAAACATTTCACATCTTAATTTCTCAAGGATTAAAATCATAGGGTATAGACCCAGATGCAATTTCTCAAGAAAACATGTGAAATCATGCCATTAGACTCTCAATTCATGGGAAACATCAAAATAATGCAATCAATTATAATAAGTGAAAATCCCTAATTCAAATTCATGTAAAATCTCATAGATTGCAGAAAATCACAATTTAAATAATCTTTGGGCACACGGATGAAAGAATTACCCTTGTTCAAAATCCCACATACCTTATATTATGAAATATAATGAACGAGCTTGCTCTAAACTCTTCTTCTTACTCTCTCGAGAGATTTTTTGTAACCTTTGAACTTGGGGAACTCAAATCTCAACTCAATTTGTAGAATCCACGGTGAGTTCTTGGATTTCTTGGAGAAGGGTTTTAGATTTGATCTTGAGGGTGATACCCTATCTCTCTTATGTTTTGGATAATGAATGAAGACATTTACTTATCTTGGAATATATTTGGTTGATAAAAGAGTGGAAATACTGAAAATCCCCATATTAAAATGAGTTAAAAATACTGAACGGGGGCTGCAACGATCGAAGCGACGGTCCATTGCAAGTCTGACGGTCCATCGTATCGTCCGTGCACGTTGGCTAGAAAATGAATACACTTCCTTGATGCAACGGTCTCAGCGATGGTCCATCACATACTCGACGGTCCGTCAGCTCGTCCTTCTCATGTTGGCCAGGATGAGGCCATACTTCCTGAGCGCGACAGTCCCAGCGATGATCCGTCCCATCCTCGACGGTCCATCATTTTGGTCGTCGCACTTGGGCCTGAAAAGAGAGTTATTGCCTTAGTTGTGACGGGTTGAGCGATGGTCCATCGTAGATTCAACGGTCTGTCGGATCGTCTGTCGCACTTGGGCGGTTCCGATAACTCTCAGGAAAATTGCCATAACTTCTCACTTTAATACCGGATTCGGACGAAATTGGTATCTTTGGAAAGCTAATTCAATTCTCTACATGAAAAAGAGACAAATTAAAGAAAATTCTATATGGTTTAAACACCAATCACATGGTAAGTCTCTTCTCAATCTTTTAGCACCGGAATTACACTTCATTTGACACGCTCTAAGGCTCAAACTACGAGGGAACTTTTGCGGGGTCTTACAATATCTCCTCCTTGGAAACATTCATCCTCAAATGTCGCTAGTTAGACTAGGAACATAGGAAAATAGAGTGCACATAAGTGAAGCAATTTTCTAAACGGCGCAAAATCTCTCTAAACTCTTGAATACCTCAGAAATTGCAAGAACTCATGCAAGAATAGATACATAGTTGGACCTTAGATTAGAAAGGCTGAATTAAGGAAGAATAATACCTTTAGATTGATCTGAACTCACAGAAAAGAGTTGCGGTTACTTGTCTCACATGTCTGCTTCTGCCTCCCAAGTATTGCCCTCAATTGACTGGTTTTGTCACAAAACTTTGACCAAGAGAACCTCTTTGTTCCTTAGTCTACGTATCTGAAAATATAAAATCTACACAGGAATCTCATCGAATGAAAGACTGTTCTGAATATCAGCACACTTTGAAGGATCTACTACAATGGAATCACCAATATACTTTTTAAGAATGGAAACATGAAAAATAGGATTAACGGATGACAACTCCGTAGGTAACTCAACCTCATAGGCTACTTTCCTAATACAACTCAAAACTCTATACGGGCCAACATAACGGGGACTAAGCTTTCCCTTATTACCAAACCTCTTCACCCCTTTCATGGGTGAAATCTTCAAGTGTACCAAATCATCCACCTCAAACTCAAGATCTCTTCTTCTCACATTGGTATAAGACTTTTGACGACTCTGAGTTGTCTTCAACCTTTCTCTAATCAACTTAGCTTTCTCCATATCTTCAAACACTACATCACGCCTAATCACGACAGCTTCTGCCACTTCAAACCAACCTACGGGTGATCTACATCTCCTACCATACAAGGCCTTAAATGGTGCCATCCCGATGCTAGCATGGTAACTATTGTTACAGGCAAATTCTATCAATGGCAAATGCTCATCCCAACTACCTTTGAAATCAAGAGCACACAGCCTCAACATATCTTCCAGGGTCTGAATGGTCCTCTCAGCCTGACCATCTATCTGCGGATGAAAAGCGGAACTCAAAATATCTTGGGGACCAGGACCCTCCTGAAATGCCCTCCAAAACTACGAAGTAACTTGAGTGCCCCTATCTGAAATGATAGACGAGGGAACTCTATGCCACCTGACTAACACTCGGATATACAATATAGCATAATCCTCAGCTGTATAAGATGTGTGCATGGGTAAGAAATGCGCGGACTTAGTCAGCCTATCCACAACAACCCAAATAGAATCATGATGATGATGCAAAAGAGGTAACCCGATCACGCAATCCATATTCACTACCTCCCACTTTCAAACTCCTGCATCACACCACCAGGTCTTTAGTGCTCTACCTTATCTAGTTGGTATGTTACACACTTTGCTACAAACCTAGCTATATCCTTATTCATACCATTCCACCAATAGATTTCCCGTAAGTCACGGTACATCTTGGTAGTGTCAAGATGATTGGAATACCGCGCACCATGTGCTTCGGCCATAATCCTCTACCTCAAATCATCAATACACGGAACACATAATTTACCCTACAATCTCAATATGCTATATCCCTCTTGGGAGAAAACCTCTACCTTTTAGTCTTTAACAGACTCTTTCAATCTGACAAAACTAGGATCTCTGTCTTGCCTCTCCTTTATTTCCGAAACTAAAGAGGATTCAGAACTACTCTTCACCAAAGTAATTCCCTCAGCTGAATCAAGCAATCTAACACCCAATCTATCTAAATAATGCACATCACGAGGTAACTCTTTCTTACCTTCCTTTACATGGGCAACACTACCCATAGACAATCTGCTAAGGGCATCCGCCACTACATTGGCCTTGCCCGGGTGATACAACATACTCATTTCATAGTCTTTTAACAACTCTAACCACCTCATCTTCCTAAGATTGAAATGCCTCTGAGTAAACACATATTGCAGGCTCTTATGATCAATAAACACATCAATATGGACACCATAAAGATAGTGTCTCTAGATTTTCAAAGAAAAGACCACAACAGCTAACTCAAGATCATGGGTTGGATAATTCTTCTAATGCGGATTTAACTGTCGAGAGGCATAAGCTATAACCTTACATTTTTTGCATCAACACACAACCCAAGCCAATTCTAGTGGCATCACAATACACCATAAAACCATTTGTACTATCAGGCAAAGTCAACACAGAGGCTGAAGTAAGTCGAGTCTTCCACTCCTGAAAACTCTTCTCACAGGAATCTGACCACTGGAACTTAATTTTATTTTGAGTCAACCGGGTCATGGGAGACACAATAGAAGAGAAACCTTCAAAAAAACGACTGTAGTATCCCGCTAGACCCAAGAAACTTCTAATGTCAGATGAAGAGATGGGTCTAGGATAATTTCTTACTGCTTCTATCTTTTGGGGATCAACTCTAATACCTTCGGCTGAAATAATATGACCCAAAAAGGCTACATACCTTAGCCAAAATTCACACCTACTGAATTTGGTGAACAGCTGGTGATCTCTAAGAGTTTGTAAGACAACTCTAAGGTGATTCACATGGTCATTCTCATTATAGGAGTATACAAGGATGTCATCTATGAAGAAAATGAAAAACATATCAAGATATGGCTTGAACACTCGATTCATGAGGTCCATGAAGGCTGCTGGGGCAATGGTTAGCCCGAAAGACATGACTAGAAATTCAAAGATACCATAGAGGGTTCGTAAGGCTGTCTTTGGAATATCATATTCCCTCACTTTAAGTTGATGATAGCCGGATCTAAGTTCTATCTTGGAGAAATAATGTGCACCTTGAAACTGATCAAACAGGTCATCGATCCTCAGAAGAGGATACTTATTTTTGACTGTGACCTTGTTAAGCTGACAATAGTCAATGCACATACGCAAAGAACCGTCTTTCTTTCGCATGAATAAGATAGGTGCGCTCTAAGGAGAATTACTGGGCCTAATGAAACCTTTGTCTAAAAGATCTTTGAGTTACTTTTTCAACTCCTTAAGCTTTGCAGGTGCCATACGGTATGTCGGGAAGAAGGTCAATCCCAAATTCTATCTCTCTATCGAGCGGTACACTTGGGAGATCTTCTGGAAAAATATCTGGAAACTCATTAACAATATTGACTGACTGAATAGTTGGAGCCTCAGACTTAGTGTCGTTGACTCTAACTAGGTGATAGATGCAACCCTTGGATATTAGCTTTCTGGCTTTGAGATAGGAGATAAAATGACTCTTGGGATATACCGAACTCCCAGACCACTCAAAAGTTGGTTCATCAGGAAAATAAAACTTGACCACACAAGTACGACAATCTATAGATGCATAACAAAAATGAAGCCAATCCATACCTAGAATAAGGTCAAAATCCACCATGTCTAACTCTATCAAATCTGCAAGTATGACTCTACGAAGAATAGTAATAGGACAATCTCTATACACTTGTTTAGAAACAATTGACTCCCCTACTGGTGTAGAAACGAGGAAGGGCTCAGAATTTTTTTTGGGACTCATTTTGAAATTCACAGCTACAAGTGGGGTCACATAAGAGAGACTTGACCCACGGTCCAACAACATATAAATATCAAGGAAAAAGACACTGAGCATACCATTAACAACATCAAGAGAGTCCTCTTTCTCCTAATGGGATGGTAAGGCATAGAATCTATTCTGGCACTGACCGCCAATAGTGCTAGATGAAGCACCCTGAGCAAAGGAGTGATGGGGTATAGAAGCTGGTGCACTAGTAACTTGTGCCTGAGGTCGGGCATCTCTGTTCCACTGTCTAGCATGAGGACAATCTCTAAGTCTATGGCCCAGCTTGCCATAACTAAAAAAAACCCTCAAATCTATGAAACACTCACTGGGATGAACCCTACCACACTTAGCATAAGGAGGATAATGAAGCCTGTTACCGGGCCTCAAATGTTGCTAGTTACACTAGGAACATAGGAAAATAGAGTACACATAAGTGAAGCAATTTTCTAAATGGCTCAAAATCTCTCTAAACTCTTGAATACCTCAAAAATCGCAAGAACTCATGCATGAATAGATACGTAGCTGAACTTTAGATTAGAAGGGCTGAATTAAGGAAGAATAAAACCTTTAGATTGATCTGAACTCACGGAAAATAGGTGCGGGTACTTGGCTCGCATGTCTGCTTCTGCCTCCCAAGTAACGCCCACAACTGACTGGTTTCGCCACAAAACTTTGACCAAGGAAACCTCTTTGTTCCTTAGTCTATGGATCTGAAAATCTAGAATCTCCACAGGAATCTCATCGAATGAAAGACTATTCTAAATGTCAGCACTCTCTGAAGGATCTACTACAACATAATCACCAATATGCTTTTTAAGCATGGAAAAATGAAAAATAGGATGAACGGCTGACAACATCATAGGCAACTCAACCTCATAGGCTACTTTCCCAACACGGCTCAAAACTCTATACGGGCCAACGTAACGGGGACTAAGATTTCCCTTTTACCAAACATCTTCACCCTTTTTATGGGTGAAATCTTCAATTATACCAAATCATCCACCTTAAACTCATGATCTCTTCTCCTCACATCGGTATAAGACTTTTGATGACTCTGAGCTATCTTCAACCTTTCTCTAATCAACTTAACTTTCTCCAGAGCTTCAAACACTACATCAGGTCTAATCACGGTAGCTTCTCCCACTTCAAAAAAACCTACAGGTGATCTACATCTTCTACTATACAAGGCCTCAAATGGTGCCATCCCAATGCTAGCATGGTAACTATTGTTATAGGCAAATTCTATCAATGGCAAATGCTCATCCCAACTACCTTTGAAATCAAGAGCACACGCCCTCAACATGTCTTCCAGGGTCTGAATGGTCCTCTAAGCCTAACCATCCATCTGCGGATGAAAAATAGAACTCAAAAGAACTTGGATACCAAGACCGTGCTGAAACGCCCTCCAAAACTGAGAAGTAAATTGAGTGCCCCTATCTGAAATGATGGACGAGGGAACTCCATGCAGCCTGACTAACTCCCAGATATACAATCTTGCATAATCCTCAATTGTATAAGGCATGTGCACGGGCAAAAAATGCGCGGACTTAGTCAGCCTATCCACAACAACCCAAATAGAGTCATGATGACAACGTGAAAGAGGTAACCCGATCACGAAGTCCATATTTATCACCTCCCACTTCCAAGTGGGTATACCAAACTCTTGCATCACACCACCAGGTATTTGGTGATCTGTCTTAACCTGTTGGCATGTTGCACACTTTGCTACAAACCCAACTATATCATTCTTCATACCATTTCACCAGTTAGTTTCTCGTAAGTTGCGGTACAACTTTGTAGTGTCGGGATAAATTGAATTTCGCGTGCCATGTACTTCAGCCATAATTCTCTACCTCAGATCATCAACACACGAAACACTAATCTACCTTGAAATCTCAACACGCCATCTCTCCTTAGGAGAAAACCTCAACCATTTAGTCCTTAACAAACACCTTCAGTCTGACCAAACTTGGATCTCTAACTTGTTTCTCCTTCACTTTCGAAACTAAAGAGGACTCAGAAGTACTCTGCACCAAAGTACTTCCCTCATCCGAATCAACCAATCTAAAACCCAATCTAGCTAAATAATGCATATCACGAGCTAACACTTTCTTACCTTTCTCTACATGGGCAACACTACCCATAAATAATCTACTTAGGGCATCCGCCACTACATTGGGCTTGCCCAGGTGATACAATAAACTCATATCATAGTCTTTTCATAACTCTAACCACCCCCTCTGCCTAAGATTAAACTCCCTATGAGTAAACATATGCTGCAGGCTCTTATAATCAGTAAACACATCAACATGGACACCATAAAGATAGTGTCTCAAGATTTTCAAAGAAAAGACCACAACAGCTAACTCAAGATCATGGCTTGTATAATTCTTCTCATGCGACTTAACTGTCTAGAGGCATAAGCTATAACCTTACCTTTTTGCATCAACACACAACCCAAGCCAACTATAGAGTCATCACAATACACCATAAAACCATCTGTACCATCAGGTAAAGTCAACACAGGGGCTGAAGTAAGTCGAGTTTTAAATCCTGAAAACTCTTCTCACAGAAATCTAACCACTAGAACTTAACTTTCTTTTTAGTCAACCGGGTCATGGGAGACACAATAAAAGAGAAGCCTTCAACAAAATGACTGTAGTAGACCGCTAGACCCAAGAAACTTCTAATGTCAGTCGAAGAGCTAAGTCTCAACCAATTTCTTACAGCTTCTGTCTTTTAGGGATCAACTCTAATACCTTCGGCTGAAATAATATGACCCAGAAAGGCTACAGACCTTAGCCAAAATTCACACTTACTAAATTTGGTGAAAAATTGGTGATCTCTATGAGTTTGCAAGACAACTCTAAGGTGATTCGCATGGTCATTCTCATTATGGGAGTATACAAGGTTGTCATATATGAAGACAATGACAAACTTATCAGGATATGGCTTCAACACTTGATTCATGAGGTCCATGAAGGTTGCTGGGGAATTAGTTATCCCAAAAGACATGACTAGAAATTCAAAGTGACCATAGCAGGGTCGAAAAGTTGTCTTTGGAATATCACATTCCCTCACTTTTAGTTAATGATAGTCGGATCTAAGTTCTATCTTTGAGAAATAACTTGCACCTTGCAACTAATCAAATAGGTAATTAATCCTCGGAAGAGGATACTTATTTTTGACTGTGACCTTGTAAAGCTGATGATAGTCAATGCATATACGCAAAGAACCGTCTTTCTTTTGCATAAATAAGACAGGTACGCCTCTAGGAGAAATACTGGGCATAATGAAACCTGTCTAAATGATCTTTGAGTTTCTCTTTCAACTCCTTAAGCTCTAGAGGTGCCATACGGTATAGCGGAATAGAAATAGGTCGAGTATCGAGAAGAAGGTCAATCCCGAATTCTATCTTTCTATTGGGAGGTACCCCTACGAGATCTTCTAGAAAAACATCTGGAAACTCATTAACAATATTGACTGACTGAATAGTTGGAGCCTCGGACTTAGTGTCTTTGACTCTAACTAGGTGATAGATGCAACCCTTAGATATTAGCTTTCTGTCTTTGAGATAGGAGATAAAATGACTCTTGGAAGATACTGAACTCCCGAACTCCCAGACCACTCAAAAACTGGTTCATAAGGAAACTAAAACTTGACCACACGGGTACGACCGTCTATAGATGCATAACAAGAATAAAGCCAATCCATACCCAGAATAAGGTCAAAATCCACCATGTCTAACTCTATCAATTCCGCACGTATGACTCTACAAAGAATAGTAACAGGACAATCTCTATACACTTGTTTAGAAACAACTGACTCCCCTACTGGTGTAGAATCTAGGAAGGGCTCAGAAATTTTTTCAGGACTCATTTTGAAATTCACAGCTACAAGTAAGGTCACATAAGAGAGACTTAACCCAGGGTCCAACAACACATAAACATCAAGGAAAAATACACTGAGCATACCAGTAACAACATCAGGAGAGTCCTCCTGCTCCTGATGGGATGGTAAGGCATAGGATCTGTTCTGGCGTTGACCGACAACAATGCTAGATAAAGCGCCCTGAGTAGGGGTGGGACGGGGTATAGGAGCTGGTGCACTAGTAGCCTGTGCCTGAGTTCGGGCATCTATGTTCCCCTATCTAGCATGAGGAAAATCTCAAAATCTATGGCCCTGCTTGCCATAACCAAAACAACCCCTCAAATCTATGAAACACTCACCGAGATGATCCCTACCACACTTAGCACAAGGAGGATAACGGGGCCTGTTACCAATAATGTTCCACAACCTAGACATAAAAGACCTACCCCCTTGCTCCTGCCTTCCTCTAAGCATGGGAGCACTAGCTGATGAAGGCGCTGGCATAAATGGATGTCTCTGAAACTGAGGCCGGTTCCCTCTATAGAACCAGGGCTTTCTAAACTCATGTTGCTCAGATCTAGCTTTTTTGTTACCCCTCACTTTATCTCTTTATATAATCTTATCCGCCTCTATATGCTGGGCATACATTATCAACCTAGCTTGATCTATATCCCTATCCAGCATCGCAGTCCTACACTCCTTCATTACCAACCCAAAAGCACCGGTCATGAACTTGCTCATACTAGCCTGGGCGTCCGATATCAAATCAGGAGAATACTTGGCCAACTAGTTGAACTTCAAGCAGTACTCCTTAACATTCATAGAGCCCTGCCTTATGTTCATAAACTCCTCAATCTTTGTCTCCCTTATCTCAAACGGAAAGAACTTATCCAAGAATGCATCTTGGAACACCTGCCAAGTCATAGGAGCAGCATTCTCACCTCTACCCTTACTCCATGATACAACCCAGCCATAAACAATGTCCTTCAGTCTGTAGGATGCCAACTCAACACTTTTTTACTCAAAAACATGCATCACTTGCGTGATCTTTCTCACCTTCTCAAGGTACAACTGTGGGTCCTCATCTGCCTTAGATCCATAAAACTCTGGTGGATTTATCTACATAAATTCACGAATCCTAGCCATAGCTACATTACCTCCCTACTGATTAGTAACTACATCCTGGTTATTAGCCCGAACATTGGTGCTGAATCCTTGGGCTAACGCCTTAAAGTCTGCCCGAAACTCGACATGAGACACAGTCTCATTCAAAGGATTAATAGGTGAGGGTTGCTCATCATCGTTCCTATGGGCATTCTCTCTTTGGAGAGGCATTTTCTGAAATAGAAGAGCATGAATTATTAGATGAGAGGGACAACTGTAGGAATAATAGAATCCAAAAGAAAGAAACAACTTTTCCCAAAACATCTTGTAGCCTCTTGCTCATAGATGTGGCGCTACACACCGATGGTCAAGACTCTACTCAACGTATCTTGCCATAGTCCCTAGGACTACTTAAAAGATTAGGCTCTAATATCAAGTTTGTAACGACCAAAAATTGCCTCCCGGGATGTCACATGGTGCTTAAGGCTACACGTAGCCCCAAGCTAACCCTTCGAGACTATTTATACTAATAACACTCATTTCAAGATGAAATAATTCAAACACTAGAATAGTTATATCATATGAAGGGAGATACAGAGAAAATACTCTATCAAAACGACCACAATACTGGAATTCTCAACATAATCATAATCTGATAAGTAGTCTGACAAAGCCTCTACTAATCCATGAACTAAAGAGCCATTGGGACAGGGCCCCAACTGTCTCAAAATGAACTAAAAGTAATAAAATAGTCTCTCAAATGCAAAAATGTCTGAAGATAGGTCCTCGAACCATGAGGACTCACCACTATAGAAATGTAGACAGAGGTACTCGGAAGTCACTGACGAGGCTATGACTGAGCACCTGAACCTACATTATAAGACAATATAGCACATAGACGTATATGTGGATAAGCACTAGGGAATATACTGAGCATGTAGGGGTGCATGCATTAATAAAAAACATCAATACTTTTTAATCAAATCATGCATGCAATAAGTAATGACTTACATGGCTCGAATAAATATAAAATGTAAAGCTCATGAATCATGTAGAATGAAGCACGTAACACAAATCTCATAAGTCATCATAGTTTAACTTTGAAATCGGTAATCTTCTCTTATTCTCATTACCCATAGGCTAAAGGAAACTTTAAACAATACTTTCAAGTCATTCATATATCTCATGAAAAGTAAAACTTCTTTAATGCTCAAGAACTCATAACTTTTTTGAACTCAAGTACTTGGAATTCAAAATCATATACCTTTGAAACATACCTGAAGACATTTCATTCACTTTAAGAAAATATCTCATTTCAATATTTAGGGAAATCATTCTATCTCAATGGAAAGATACTCTAGTTTAGGGAAATAACTTATCTCATAGTTTTACAGAAAATACTTATATCAAGAGAAAATACTTTAGTCTTAGGGAGAAAATCTGCAACTTTACTTTTTGGAAAATAACTTGTATCAAGGGAGGTTGTCTTAACCGACATAAACCATGCGATCTACATGGAGTCCAATATTTTGTCCTCCTAAGGAAGAGACGTCACATTGGGGAGGAGCATCATACTCTTTCCATGGAGTATAACCTCAATTCAGTGATCACTTATCTCGGCCTCGGGCCCAATATCTCAGCCTAAGGCCTAAAATCTCAAATCAACGGTGACACATAGTTCTGGGGTAAGAAACCGTAGTAACTTACCCAACTCGGTGCTAAATACTACTCCCTTTAGTTTATCTCACTCATCTCATGGAAATCCACTTTAAAATAATCTCATGGTTCATCAAGAACCCAATAATCAAATTTGTAATCTCATGTAGTCAAGTGGATTTCAAAACTCCATGACCATTAGGTCAAAACATTTCTCAATAATCACAGAATACTCAAATCATGGGTGCTTATGGCATAAAAGTTCATAAAATTGCAAATATACAGTAGGGCTCAATAACCCATAACTAAATCTCAAGTTAAAACTGATCAAAAGCATAATAGATATCATATAGATGCATAACTCATGTAGAAATTTGGAAATTTCAGAATTTTGTCTCAAAATCTAAACATACTCATATACTTCAATATCTCAAACATTTCAACTATTAATTTCTCAAGGATTAAAATCATGGGGTATAGACCCAACTGAAATTTCTCAAGAAAACATGTGGAATCGTGTCATTAGACTCTCAATTCATGGGAAACATCAAAATATTGCAATCAATAATAACAGGTGAAAAACCCTAATTTTAATTCATGTAAAATCTAATAGATTGTAGAAAATCATAGTTTAAATAAGCCTTTGGGCACAAGGATGAAAGGATTGCCCTTGTTCAAAACCTCACATACCTTCGATTATGAAATTCAATGAACGATCTTTCTCTAAACTCTTCTTATTACTCTTTAGTGAGAGTTCTTGTAACCTTTGAACTTAGGGAACTCAAATATCAACTCAATTTGTAGAATCCATGGTGAGTTCTTGGATTTCTTGGAGAAAGGTTTTAGATTTGATCTTGAGGGAGAAACCTTAGCTCTCTTGTGTTTTGGATGATGAATGAAGTCATTTTCTTCGCTTGGAATATATATGGTGTTTAAAGAGTGGAAAGACCAAAAAGCCCCTTGTTAAAATAAGTTAAAAACACTGAACGGGGGCTGCGACAGTCGAAGCGACAGTCCATTGCAAGTCTGAAGTTCCTTCGGATTATCCGTCGCATGTTGGCCAGAAAATAAACACACTGCCTCGATGCAACTGTCTCAGCGATGGTCCGTCGCATAACTGATGGTCCGTCGGATCGTCCATCGCACGTTGGCCAGGATGAGGCTATACTACCTGAGCGCAATGGTCCCAGCGATGATCCGTCGCATCCTTGACGGTCCATCATTTCGGCTGTCACACTTGGGAAAGAAAAGGGAGTTACTTCCTTGATTGTGATGGGCCAAGTTATGGTCCATTGCGGACTCTACGGTCCGTCGGATCATCCGTTGCACCTGGGCAGTTCCGACTACTCTTAGTAAAATGGCCATAACTTCTCACCCGATATTGGATTTAGATGTAATTAGTATCGTTGGAAAGCTAATTCAATTCTCTACATGACAAAAAGTCAAATTTAAGAAAATTCTATATAGTTTAAACACCAATAACTTGGGAAGTCTCTTCTCAATCTTTTATAGATGGAATTACTCTTCACTTGTCATCCTCTAAGGCTCGGACTAGAAGGGAACTTTACGGGGTCTTACAACATTGGGGCATACTTATCTAACTAAGTGAACTTAAGGTAGTACTCTTTAACTATCATCAAGCCCTACCTCAGGTTCATGAACTCCTCCCCCTTAGCCTCTGTTATCTCAGGAGGAAAGAACCTGTCTAGAAAAGCACTCGAAAATACCTGCCAGCTCATAAGAGTTATAATCTCACCCCTACCATCCTTCCACATAGTGACCTGATCATAAGCATCTTTTAGCCTATAGGATGCCATCTCTACACTCTCATCTTCATTAACATACATCATCTGAGTAATCTTTCTCATCTCATCAAAAAAAATTGAGGATCCTCATCCACCTTTGTCCCATGGAACTCAGATGGCATCCTCATAAAGTCCCAAATTCTGGCTACAGCTAAGTTACCATTTTGTTGAAGTAGAATTGCTGCATGTTGGTTTCCCTGAACATTAGAGTTGAAATCTTGGGCCAACACTTGAAAGAATGATATAAATTCATCATGAGAAACATTCTCATTCATAGGGTCTACGTGCAGTGTTGGTCGATTACCATTTCTGTGTGCGTCAGCTCGATGGGAAGGCATATGCTATCACGTGAAAGCATGAATTAGGATAGATAGAAAAAACTTCAAGCACAAAATATCATGAAATAAAGGATGATTCCTAACTTGTTTTGTAGCATCATGCTCATAAATGTGGCGTACTTCATAGTCATGATCAAGACTCTATGTAACAGGGCTTGTCTAACTCCCTAAGCCTCTTTAAAACCTCAGTCTCTGATCCAAAGTTTGTAATGCCTCGGGAGCACCCCATGGAATCACATGGTGCTTACGACTATGAATATCCCCAACCTAACCCATGACATCTATTCAACTTAGAACTCACATGAAAAGTGAACTAACATGTATAGAAACTGAAGGTAAAAAATTACATATCTTAATGTAAATCTTTAACTTTGGAAATCTTAAACAAACTCTTTGAACATAAAATATACACATTCTAACAAGCCTCTACTGCTAACTAGAGAGCCACTGGGACAGAACCCCAACTGACTCAAACATAAACAAAAATCAAAGATATATAATAACTTTCAATAATAAACATGAGTCTGATAAGCTGGGTCCTTGGACTAAGAGGACTCACCAAAAGTTGGGATGTAGGAGATGATGCTCGTGATCAATCATACTGCTGGAAATGAAACTTAAACATATATTAAAAGACAATGTAGCACATAGATATATATATGTGGGTCAGTACTTCTGGAATGTACTGAGTATATGGGGGTGGATGCATAAGTAAAACAAGAACTGAATATATATGTGTACTTTTAAATAATGCATGTTAAGTATAAATGACTCACCTTGGACTTGAGTAAATCTGAATACTGCAAGATCATAAAATATGGATATTAAAGAATATTAATAAGCTTAGTGAGCCATAACACTTAGTTTCTTAAAATCTTTACTTTTATTCTTTCTTATGGGAGATTCTTCTAACCGACATAAACCATGTGAGCTACCATGGAGTCCAATAACTTACCCACATTGGGGAGAGTTGTTCTACCCTTTCTATCGAAATAGAACCTTAACTTAAGTTATCTCTAAACTTAGCTCATATTAGGAACAAAAGACACTCTCTGGTGAGGTCCCTTAAACATACGGTGGATCGTAGTTTCCAAGAATTTAGGATATACTCATCCACATTCCCTTCTCGGTGATAAATACTACTCTCAATATATATATATATATATATATATATATATATATATATACATACATACATATTCTCATACTTAAAAAATCCACCTTAAAATAGCATAAGGGTTTATAGACTAAAAACTAGTTATGCTTCTCTTTACTTAAATCTTAATCAGAAAGAACACTTGTGGATTTCATATCTTATCTTAAATCAAAAGATCAAGTTTTTCCTTAAATCATGCTATAAAACATATCAATAGAACTTAAAAGCATAAACTTCTTGTAAACTCAGTACTTCTACTCAGGACTTGGAATTCATACTTTATCATAGAAATTCATAACAAAATATTATGGTCAATATTCACATTGAAATCTTTCAGCAATATCAGTCAAGCTAATGAAATTCAAATAACAATATAAATCTTACAAGTCAAAACTTGAATGGATGTCAACCGTGATGCACATAAGTTTTTTAATCATGTGATAGTGTTATACTTCAAGGATATGATTATTTGGGTATGAACCCTAATTAAAACAACCAAATTCAAATTTAAGATCACACTTTTCGGGCACAAGGATGAAAGAATAACCCTGTTCAAAACCCCTCATACTTGGAATTTCTTGACTTATGAAGAGGACTTAAACTTTGACTCTTGAGAGATGACTTAGTGCGAGAAACCCTAATCTTATTTTTCTTAAAGATAGGAGGAGAAAAGATACTATTAATCGACTAAAAGATGGAGGAAAATAATGCCTCTCTTGGGTTATTAGTCATGGGTTGAGAGTTATAAGAGGGGAAAAAACAAAAGGTCCCTTAACTGAACTTATAGAAATTTGACCGTCTATCGTCACAAGTCAACCTACGACTCATAAGATGAGGTTAGGAATTATCCTAGAAACTCGTAAGCTTGGAAGTGGCAAGGATTGCACACACTGCTCAACATAAAAGTCATGTCTTATGACTTCGCAGATCTCCATACAACTTGTATCATCCTCTTATAACTTGGAAGAGACTTTGGGGACCTATAATATTGACCTTACGACTTCATTTCATACGAATTGTAACTTTCTATGACGATTCCTAGGGTCAAACTGTAACTACAATAGACTCTAACTACTATACACTTCCATACCTACAACTTACAGCTTACAACTCGTAAGGCGTATACACGACTTAAGGGGATGAATCGTAAGATGAACAATGGCTTTTAGACAAGGGGTATTATAATATCTCCCTCTTGGATGAGAGATACAGTACACCAAGACATAAACAAGAACTTTCTAGGGCTATATGGAGTCTTGATGATAGAAAAATATCAAGCAACTTAGAATAATGTAATCTTAGCCTGAATCTGGTCAAACCAATACTCAAGCAATGGAAATGAATTCTCACTTCTAAAATAAACCCGCTTTGATTACCAATAACTGACACATTAGAAGATATCACCAAGAGGAAGCATTCCACAAAATCATATTAGGAAGAGCAATACCAAAATGAGAAATTTCTGAATTCACCCAATTAAACCAACATTATCCCAACTGGACCATGAACCACATCATAGAAATAATGGAGTAGCATTTTCAAAACCTACCCCAAGATCATGACTGCTACAGGGATAGGAACTAGACCAATTGAATTCTCAAACCTCAAACTTATCAACAATTAGAATGGGCTATAGAAAAAGGACTTCCAAAGCACAAATCACAATAAAGCCATGGAAGGTCAAACCTACTTCACCTTCATAACCCATTCAATATCAATCTGACCTTACCAATAGAGAAGGGAAACCAACCAACAAAGGTAGTCATCTAATCCAAACGGACAAAAATTGAATGAATAGAATACTAACTAGATAACGCTAGTCTAGTAGTATATCAAGTAAAAATTAATCAATGTCAAAACAACAAAAATAGTAACATCAATATAAAGTGAAGGCGGCAAAAAAATGAAAAACATAAATAATATTACTTTAAGATCATAACAAGGACAAAATTTCAAAGAAAAGGGACTGTAACCCAAGTGCTACACCCCAAGGAAATCACAATACTGATCTACTCAATCCAGTACAAAAAAATCATTTACGGGGGTCATATATATATGCATAAATCCTCGCAAAGGCTCACAAGAATCAATTTAATAATTTCAAGGCAGAAAACCACTTATGGGTATGAAACCCCCCATGCAATTGAAATAAAAACTAAAATATAGTAAATCACAATCACACTTGTAATGATGGAATCCTAAGCCATAGTCCCTAACCTGATGTAAGAAGTATAAATTTGAATGCGTCCGATTTTGGACTAAGCATTTGAATGATCAACTGAAATACTAAGTGTGTTGTATCCAACCAAAGGTGTCATATCCTTAAGAGACTGATCTATCTATGCTAACTGCTCAATAATCCTATGCTAGGGACACTCTCTCGATTAATGACCTATCTCTTTATAGTTCTAACAATCCCAAAAGCTCTAACCTGGCGAGAAATACAAGCCGAATCAAACTAGATGACTAACTCATGCCTAGGGCATTTCATACCATTAGCCAATCTCACCACAGTAAAAATATGACCCTAGAATTCTCTAATGAAACATACTTTGTGACCCAAAACGACCGTCACGGCATGCATTCCTAGATCAAGTACCCCATAACTTTTGACCAGAACTCAATCTATTGAGACCACCATGATCTATCTAAGAGCCACCTATACTTTAAGATGCTATTTGTACATACTTGATAGGCTGCAAATAATGTTGACCTATTTGGGAGAATTTCGACCTCTAAATTGAATACCACTAACATTGCATGGTTAACATGGTCTCTTACCACCAGCTTTACATGTCTCAATACATGCCATCTATGTATCTCTCTCATGATAAACAACTTAAAGAAAAGTAGACCCAACTACTATCAAATACTTCAATGCTAAAAAAGTGGCAATGCTAATTCTTTAATAAATTCAGTCCCCATCTCAAGCTCTATAGAAAATAACATAGAAGTATGTTTGGCCTACTTGAGAAACAAAATCTCATACTCTAAAATTGATAAAGAACCCTATTGAATACCAATAAATCCTACTGTGGTTTGAGAACCACTCGATGTACCAGGTATTAACATATCCACGAATATACTTGAAACCCCTAACACTAAATTCTGTAAAACTAAGGTAGTGATAAACTCTATCATAGCCTTTGGTTGGCCTTAGACCCTTTGGTTGGCACTGAATATCTCCAATATCAATGGGTAACTCCCTAACTTGATGCTGAGTTGAAACTCTAGTGACACAAACAACAGTCCCATCTATATTTATTAATAAACTCGTGCTATCCATCTAGGAAAGAGTGGAGTCAAAGAAGTACTTAGAGGTTCATAAAAGTATGAACACACGATAAGGAATCAAGGAATAGAATTTTTTACAAATTCACTATAGCCTTCCGAAGATAGGATGCAAACGTCTTTGTACCAATATGCATGACTCTACTACGCACTTAAATCTTGCAGTAACACCATTGATGAACTTGGATCTAATATCAATTTATCACAATTCAATTTCTAAGATCAGGATGACACCTATCATAGTCTGCCATTAGGTAAGCCAACCCATAATTTGGAACAACAAAAAACATACTACCTCCGTCCCATTTTATGTGTCGTCATTTGACCGAACACGAAGTTTATGAAATAAGAGATAACTTTGTCAAGTTTTAAAAGATTGCCCCTCTTAATGTTTACTTTTTAGTTGTCTTTTCTTAATAAGTGGGACCACTAAGGATAAAATGGTAATGATGCCATTAAATAATTACCAAATAAGAAAAGGTGACATTCTTTTTGGGATGGACCAAAAAGGAAATGGCGACACATAAAATGGGATAGAGGGAGTACTATTAAGAGAAAAGAAGAAAGCAATAGAAAATGAAGCCAATAAAGGGATTAAAACGTAGAAGTAACCCTAAAACCTGGTGAAGTCAGTACAAAAGCTTCTAACAAAACAAGATTACAAGGTAAGCTTAATAGATATATACAAAACTGTGTCTAAAATACAAAATAAAGATTAGTCCAATAACTGTGGGAGAGAAGGAACAATTCTAATCATCAAGAGTTCACACCAAATCCCTGATCCATGGCAGCTCTACATGATTAACAATTAAGTGGTGAGAACTCATACTATGATCTGCAAGGTATAGAAGTGTAGCATGAGTACCAAACATGAGGTACTCAGTAGACATTGGCTGACTGAGCTCCAAAGATAATGCAAGTATAAATAACATATAAAGCAGATATATTAACTATAGGCAACTTACTTTGGCAATGAAAGATAATAATGTTAATGAAAAAAATAAAGGTAAACTATCAGATACTACCAAAAATTAGGGACGAAGCATGGTTCCATAAGTAGTCAGCCAATACACAATAGTATAGTGAAGGAAGAAATATATAATGTACAATAGAAGTACGAATGAGGAGATATAAATATATTTAATAATGATAAAGGAAAGAAAATATATGATAATACTAATAATAATTACGTAGGGAACCGATCATATTTCATAAGAATAGCTAAACCTGAAGGAGTTGGCCTAACCACATAAATCTCATAAGGACTATGGTGTTAGGAAGGGAACTAACATTAGAATAATCAGGGCCTCTAACCAAGTGAGGGAAATAAGAAGGTGACCTAACAATGACAAACCTTACCAAAATAATGACAGAAAGGATCATAAACATACTGACAACCGCAGGTACCAGTTCATTACCATCCTACCTCAAATCATATCAAATAACGCAATAATAATATGTAGACAATAATAATCTAACCGTCTCATTTGGACAAATAATAACCTAACCGAACCCCTCAAGCCCAAAGGATACATAAAAGTACTCAGCAAACAGTAGCAATAACTTGTACCTTCACATCCCCCATAAAACTAATAGATACAGACACCAAATAATTATACTAGTGGTAGGCGATACATATGAATGAATGGAAGTCATGAAAAAATAGATGATGCAATATAAACCAAGTTCCATATCCAACACAAGTGTATACACCTCCTCTAACTTAGTAGCTCGCAAAGGTAGGAGCGACGTAGATCATCATTCTCTAGTACTGTGACTCATCAGACAAAGGGCCTTAAGATATCCATATACATTGTTTGATCCTAAACCAGGACTTTCATAATCAATAACCAATCCACTTCATCTAGTACCGAAGGTAAAATATGAGTAATAAGTGCTCAAAATTAATATGAGACTTAAACACGTACAAATCAGTGTCCAATGTCCGAGATTGAATCCAGGACTTCAATTGTAAAATTTTATAAAAAGGGTTTGAATTTGGTTTAACCAAAGTAAGTAAATAGTGACAATTGCGTAGATAAAAAATGGTTCAGAATCTGCCTCGGTACAAGTTTTCAAAGTAGGATGCTTAGTTTAAAAGATCATAAATCAAGAATAAGGTTGCTAAAAAATGTGTGTAACCCCTTTTTTGGAAATAGTGGAAAAATAAAGGTTTAGTTGGAATCATACCACCAAATACATGACAGTGCGTCTAAACATATGCATGTCATCACCCTTATCCAAATAATATGACTAAAGTAATGACGGCCATTAAACTATTGAGAGGATCTAATCGAGATATATTTCCCAAATCACTAAGTAATTTATAAATAATATGCTCAGGGTTCTTGATAAAAAAAAATCTCTTCAGTTTCCCGAAGCTAACATCCGCTCACGTTCCATTTATCTAAGAACATAGCATTTGCTCCCTATAAAGTACAAGAAGTTACATTTTGTATTATATGTGGTAAAAATATGAATGTGATATATCCTAAATTTCCCATCTAGTAAATTATGATGTAAAATATTTTACTTTATTCTTCTTTTATAATGCCTCGAGAGTACACCCTAGGTGTTACATGGTGCTTATGACCCCGAAGGACCACAGGCTAACCCATGACTGGTACCTGCTGTGAGCCTGAATATAATACTGGAATATATATGTGGAAGAAATATAAAAATTCCATAACGTTCTCAAAATTCTAAAATAATAACTAAGTATAAATGATAATAACATATGAAAATGGAATAACTGACTATGCTAGTCTGAGAGCCTCTAACTGTTTGGATATGGAGTTGATGGGATAAACCCCATCTAACTTTGACTGAAATAACCACTCTAATGCTAGACTACTAAAATAGATAAACTCTGTCCTCAAAATCTAAGGACTCACCACTATAACTGTTGTTGATAGACTGAGATGCTAAGTACGGTCAGGAACCTAAGCGTCTGAACCTATGAAATAAGACATCATGGCGCAAAAAAAAAGTATATGATTAGTACGTGGAATGTACTGGTATGTTAAGTGAGGTAAGGCTGAAATACATGGTTTCATATGCATGAGATGATAACTGACTGAAAGAATATCATAAAGTAACTAGATGAGAGTACATGCAAAACTGTAACTATTGAACATGCAATACTGTGCATATAGGTATGAATCGTGTATCTGAGATTATACTTAAACTGAGTACTGAATTTTGATGGCCGAGTAACTGATAATTATTAGCCATGGTTCTAAAAAACTGACTAATTCATTACTGAATACTGAGACTGAAACTATAACTGTGGGAGTGTTCATCTAACCGACATACCCCGATATAGACTGATTTGGGGTCCAACTTATAAACCCAGTTGGAAGGGTGTTAGCATCTTGACATAGGTTACTAACAAGATGTGTCAACCCTAATCTGGCAGGAAGACTCATAAAATATATATGTCATTACATCAACCCTAGTCTGGCAGGAGGACGACTTACCCTACGCACGCTACGTAGTTCTATAACTCAAGGATTGCTACTACGGGTCAAACCTTAACTGGCAGAAATGCCCCGATCCCTAGTTTCACTCGATGCTGAATCCTACTCCCAACTGAAAGAAAATGATCACTAGACTGTACTAAGCTTGACTGAACTGACCCTGATCGTGTTGACTGACTAAACTTGACTGAGTTCACTTATTTTTATTAACTGACTGGGTACTACTATTCTTGACCTTTACTAGGACTATTCTATAACTACTGCAACTAAGTAAACAACTATATTTCGGGTAATAAATACCCCCAGGACTTGATAGCATAATTGATAAACTCATGCCACAACTTTAGCAACACAACAATAGGTTACCATGCATAATTTACTCATATGGACATTTTATCAAACACTTAGAGAATGATTACTATAAATGAGAACTACCCACATAGGGAATCATAACTACAAAATGCAACATCCAAATTCAAGGGTTTTGACATGAGAGATTCATAATTCAACGCACCTGCTAACTTAATTTCATGGAACTCATAAATGATCTTAACTTGAAACCATACAATAATACAAACATGAGCATATTTCAATTCATAATATGAGAATCATAATTCAAGATTTGAAAAGGGTTCTTGAACTCCAAGGGTGGAAGAAGACCCAAGGATGAACGCCTAACATACCTGAGTGACAGAATTCCTGAATATTGTTGGGTATTTCTTGAAACTTGATCTTGATCTTGATGAATTAGGGTTTATTTCTTGAGAGGATTTTGTGAATAAGTGAATGTAATTTTCCTATTAAGGGGATAAATTTCGTGTTATGGGGATATAATGTGGAGGAAAATGGCTTAATTGCCCCCACAAACCATAACTAAATGTGAAAATTGCGCCCAGCGATGAAATAACTGACGTGCTGCATTGATGGTCTCGATGAAATTACCAACTCATTGTGTCGATGGTAATGATGTGATAGATAATGCGACACGTTATGTTCGTGTTGGCTTGTTGTTTTTGTCATCTAAACATGACTCAAATGAAGTTCGAAAGTTAAGAAACTCATCTGAGATGACATATAGATAACCCTGATCATGAATCAATTTAAAAATCAGCAATCTAATGTTGTAAAGATCGAAAATAAAACCATTGAAACATCGAGGACAAAAATAAGATTACGTGTCAACACTTGGATGAAATTTTCAAAGTCTGGGACCTCTTTTGGCATGCTATAAAGGACTGAAATGGGCTAGGAATTTACAGGGTCTTACGATATCTCTGCCTTGGGAACATTCGTCCTCAAATGAGACTGATTGAGCTGAGAGGCACTGAGGTACTGCGACTATACTGACATACATAGAGGAAACATGACTGAGTTTTAAGATATGATACATGACTGAACTGATCCATAAATGCATGAATGACATAAGAATGATATGCATCTTAAACTAAGCATGGAAAGGAGAGATTCTAAGGAAAATTGTTACCTTAAGTTGAGAATACTGAAGAATCGGAGATCATTTACTGAACATGCATGAATGGTAATATGAGATCATAACTGAGTCTGAAGCATGATACATGAACTGAATATCATGAACTGAATTGATTTCTTGAACACATGCAGTGACATGAGAATGGTTATAAGCCTGAGAGAGGAATAAGAGAGTTAACTTATGAGTAACCATTATATCTAGCTGGATTTGGTTTAATGAAGAAAAGATAAGATATTTAGTACATGAAAATCTCGGGGGTGTTATATCTCCCCCAAGGAATAGTTCTTCCCCCAAATAATACTGACTTGACTGAGATACTACGAAAGCTAAGATGATACACGAAACACTTACGGACTAAATCATGACTGACTATCTGGGATCTGAAATATGATTCATGAACTAAACTGGATTCATAATTTACATGGATGTGAACAAACTATTTCTTAGAAGAGATATATTCATGAAACTTTAGATAGTAAGACTAGATCGGAAAATGAAAAAACCTTAGAAACCTATCTATCTGACTGACTAATCTGAATTACTGGCTATACAAACTAACTCATACTAAAAGCTTATATTTAATTGGAGTATTTCTTTGACACTCTATCTAAGAAGTTCTAATGACTTTTAGGGAGCAAGGAATCTTGGGAGTGGTTTGAATAAGACATATGGATAAGAAATCATGACAAGGCTAAAATTCTGTTATATGAAATACAGGCCTACGAAACATTAGCTAGGATAGAGCTACTAGGCCTTTATGCACTGCAGCTACTATCTTTCAAGCTTAATCACACTCCTCGAATACTCTCTCAACTATACCTTCTACTTTAATACTGCAGTTCACCCGAGACTACTGAAAATATTCACAGAGGCACTGATAACTCTACCTACTGAAGTCTGAGCTGGAATGAATTCTCCCACTATGTACAAGCCTACTCCAATCTACGAAGTGCCCATATAACACTGTAATACTAGACTGAATCATGAATTCAACACACCCTGCATTTTCACAATCTCTCATCTCTTGAAAAATTCTGATATCCCATCCAACAACTAAATACAACCTCTTACTAGCCATTTGCAAATGCGTAATGCATTTATCCACTTACACACCAACATGACATTCAAGCCTATCTTCATAACTATAGCCTCGAGTAAAACAAGCATGCAACAATCTTTACTTAACAATAAACATTTACTTTCTCCCATCTAAACAATTGCTTATCACTACATCATTTTATAAGGAGAGGTCACTGAAAGGCTAAAATATGAGGACCTGAAGCATAAATTAACACTGTACAGAACTTGACACTTAAAAGAGGCCTGAGGAATAGAATATCAACATCATGGGTTCATCAAAAGACTTAAACTTAGGATATACATGACATAATAGGAATTTCGCTAATCATTAGTAGTGTTGCATGAGTACTAGAACTGAACATACTATAAAACATGAGCACATGAGTCATGAGCTTCATGACCTGAGTTTGGAATTATTGAATTCATGGAACATGATTCGCACTGGTGGGAAAACTGGAAGTCTCATATGAGGGACTGGAATCGTACATGCTTCTATGAAAAGTGCATGAATAAGACCTATGAGCATAGAGCTGATATATAAGGCATGAGTAGATATCTTAATAACTGAAGTACAAATACTGAAATAAGCATGGGTTGGACATTTCCCTCCCTAGTATTGTTCTACTACACACTGGCATTACTACTTGAATCTGAGAGTCTGACTTGGTCACTTGTCCCACCATCTTCCCCTTAGCTTAAAGCCATCATTTTGAGTCTATGGACCACTTATCCAATATCTCTAAATTGTACTAAAACCATTTTACTCTAGTGTCCAAGATATAACAATAATCATAAGTACTAAACTCACCCTGATAGACTACACCTGAAAGTGTAAAACCCTACGGTTGATACTTCCTTCTGAGATAGAAATCTTAACTTTCTATAGCCCCAAATTCATCATGTAATAACTTAGGAACTAACTAACTTAAAATTTTCAACTCCTCTGTTTATTAGCTCAACCTTTAAAGATTCAAACTTAGATCCTAACACAAACATGGATATTCCAAATTCTTTAATAACTATACTACTTTTATCATAACCTAAAAATATCACATCCATAACACAGGTTTCGAATCAACAAACTTAAATTCTTATACACACTGCTTCAAGCCTACTGATTCACCTTTCACATGACTAGTACCATGAAATATATAATCTGCTCAACTTTAGAAACACCATCCCAACTCTACTACTATTGCTAAACTTATGGTTTTATGCTTTTAACTCTAGATCATATATTGTTATAGGATTATGAGAAGGAAGCTGAAATCACGTCTGACTCCTAAGCATTGAGGTACTACCCCTTCATTCACTAACTAGTTTATTGAGAAGATGAAACTGAACTACTCTATTTTTTAAATCAACTAAAGTATTTTACTGGGATACTGTAATCAGAAAATTTTTGTATACCCGTCTGGCTAGGTTAGATGTACCCACTGGGTGGACACTGAGAAGGGCTCTGCTAAAGTTTTGGGAATGACACTAAACTTGTAAACTACATCGGGGTTACAAAACAAAGAGAATCTCCAGGATCTAACAAGGCATAAACATGTAAATGAATGGCAGGTAACATACCCATAACCACATCAAGAGATCTTTCCTAATCCTGTCGGGACTAAATTGTATATAACCTGTCCTGAAGCTAACTACTATTGGCACTGGAAAAGACAGCACCATGCTGAGTTAGGTAATTGGATGAAACTAGAGGATGGTTGGACCGACCCTTCTGACCACTCTTTGGGCAATCTCTTACTCTGTGGCCTGGTTTGCCATACCCAAAGCACACATCATTGCTAGCTTTACACACACCCTTATGATTCTTACCACATTCTTCACAAAGTACATTAGTACGAATAACCTTCCCACTACCTTATGACTTAGAGCTTGGTGATCTATTTCGACTATCATTCTTAAACTTAGGCACTGGCGCATTGGCTGAAGGATGATCTAGGGATGAGAATTTTTGATGAGATTAGGAGCGGTTACTACCTCTTGACCTAGGCTTAAAACTACTTGTTTGGCCCTCTTATTCTTTATCTCTTTCTTTCTACGCTGCCCTCTATCACTCGACTGAGCATAAATCAAAAGCTTAAAAAGGACAACAACCTACAGATTATTCTGTGCAACTATTGAATAAGCTAAGGTAGTAAAAGCAGCTCTAAATTTGGTGTGAGACACATGCTCATTCAGATGATCTTCCTGTACTGGCGAAGGTGCGGGTTGATTCTCGTTTCTTCTTTCGTTAATCTTTCTAAGAAGCATATTCTGTAAATAGAAAGAAGATTGGAATTAGATAGAAAGTTTAACTTGATATCATGCTCACTTGCACGATATGACACTAAAAGAAGGAAACTTTTTCTAAAAATGCCTCATAGCCTCTTATCCATAAGTGTGGCGCGCTACACACCCATGCACAAGACTCTACTTGATGCGATTTTCAGACTCCCTAAAATCTTTAGAACCTTAGGCTCTGATACCAAGTTTGCAACGCCCTAAGAGTATACCCTAGGTGTCACATGGTGCTTACGACCCCGAAGGACCATAAGCTAACCAATGACTAGTACCTGTTATGATCACTGAATATAATACAGAAATATATATGCGGAAGAAATCTTAAAAATCCATAAGCTGCTCAAAATACTAAAATAATAAATAAGTAGAACTGATAATAATATCTTAAAATTGAATAACTTACTATGCTTGTCTAAGAGCCTCTAACTGTCTGAATATAGAGTTGATGGGACAAACCCCCAACTAACTCCTATTGAAATAACCACTGAACTGCTGGAATACTGAAATAGATAAAATCTATCCTCAAAATAAGAGGACTCACCACTATAATTGCTGCTGATAGCTTGAGCTACAAAGTACGGTCAAGAACCTGAGTATCCAACCTATGATGTGAGAAATCATAGCATAAAATAAAGTATGCGATCAATACATGAAATGTACTGGTATGCTAAGTTAGGTAAGGTTGATATAAATGGGTTCATATGTATGAGATAATAACTGACTGAATGAACATCATGAAGTAACTAGATTAGAGTACATGCAAAACTGTAACTACTGAACATGCAATACTATGCATATAGATATACATCATGTATCTGAGATTATACTGAAACTGAGTACTGAATTCTGATGGTTGATTAACTAATGACTGATAGCCATGGTTTTGTAGAACAAACAAGGTTCTTTACTGAATACTAAGACTGAAACTATAACTATAGAGTGTTCATCTAACCGACATACCTCGATATACACTAATTTGGGGTCGAACCTATGACCCTAGTTGGAAAGGTGTTAGCACCTTGCCACGAGTTACTAACAATATTATGGTAATCCTAATCTGGAAGGAAGACTCATGAAATATATATATGATTGCATCAACCCTACTCTAGCAGGAAGACTCATGAAATATATATATGATTGCATCAACCCTAGTCTGGCATGAGGATGACTTACCCTATGCTGGCTATATAGTTCTGTAACTCAAGGATTCCTACTAAGTTTCAAACCCCAACTGGAAGGAATGCCCCCATCCCTAGGTTTGCTCGGTGCTGAATCCTACTCCCAACTGAAAGACACTGATCACTAGACTGTACTAAGCTTGACTGAACTGACCCTGATCGTATTGACTAACTAAAATGGACTAAGTTTACTGAGTTCTGATTACTGACTCAGTACTACTATTCTTGACCTTTACTAGGACTATTCTATAACTACTGCAACTAAGTAAATAGCTAGATTTCAGGTAATAAATACCTCCAGGACTCGATATCATAATTGATAAACTCACATCACAAGTTTATCAACACAACAATAGGTTACAATGCATAATTTACTCATATGGATATTTTATCAAACACCTGGGGAGCATGATTGCTAGACATGAGAACTAACCATAAAGGGCATCATAGCTACAATATGCAACTTGAAAATTCAAGGATTTTGACATGAGAGATTCATAATTTAACTCACCTGCTAACTTAATTTCGTAGAACTCATAAAAGATCTTAACTTGAAACACATTCAATAATACAAACATGAGCATAATTCAATTCATAACATCGGAATCATAATTTAAGTTTTGAAAAGGGTTCTTGAACTCCAAGGGTGGAAGGAGACCCAAGGATGAACACCTAATATACCTGAGGGACAAAATTTGTGAAGATTGTTGGGGATTTCAAGGAACTTGATCTTTATCTTGATGAATTATGGTTTATTTCTTGAGAGGATTTTTTGAATGAGTGAATGTATTTTGCCTATTAAAGGGCTGAATTTCATGTTATGGGAGTTTAATATGGGAGAAAAATAACTTAATTGCCCCCATAACCCGTAACTAAATGTGAAAACTATGCCCAGTGGTGCAATTACCGACGCGTCGCGTCAATGGTAATGACGCGATAGCCAACATGATGCATCGTGGTCACATTGTCTTGATGTTTGGGTTATCCAAACATGGCTCAAACGATGTCCGAAAGTTTTGAAACTCACCCGAGATGACCTATAGATAACCCTGATCATGAATCAATTTAAAAATTAATAATTTAAGGCCGAAAAGATAAAAAATAAAACCATTGAAATATGGAGGCAAAAAATAAGACTGTGTTAAAACTTAGCTGAAATTTTCTAATTCTGGGATCTCTTTTGGAATGCTATAAAGGACTGAAATGAGTTAGGACTTTACAGGGTCTTACATCTTTTTGTTCTGGGAAAGTGATACTGCAAGTATGTATTAGACGAAATTTTATCTACAATTTACATTAAGTAGTTTTAAAACTATATTAAAAGAGAAAAATGTAAGAAAGAAAGTAAAAAAGATATCAGAGGCAAGAGAGGGATATTTTATTTTATTTTTTTAGTATCAAAGTGTGTACCATGTGATTCTCAATATCTCTAATTATAGTGTTACATTGAGGAATATCAAAGGATGTCGTAAACATTACATTAAACCTTGATTAATATGGGGAGGAATGTGGAGGTGTGGAAGATCAATGAAAAGTAGTTGATGTATGGTTATTAGTCATCGATACATAATGACACTATTTACAACATGGGTAAATTAATATATATTCTTTTCTTTATTATCAACAAATAAAAAGGAAAAAAGTATTTATATTCCTTGACATTGCTTTAAAAATTAAATTCCCCCTTATTTTTTTAATAATAGAGATTATATCCCTTAATGCGATACAATATTCGTTTCACCTTTGATATTTTGAATCTTTTATTTGTATAATACCTTTTTATATTATATCTCATATTCGATTTTCTAACTTAGGGATTAACTTTACCCATAATCTTGTATCTTATTATAGATTCTATTTAAACATTAATTAACGCTATATATAAAATAATTATTCATGAAGTGTTACCTAACGCTATTTTATATAGTTTTTATTTTTATATTGAATGCATTAAATATGTGCGTATGTGTGTGCATGTATGTGTATAGTCATATTTCACTTATCTTTTGTTCCCAATTGTTTATATCTGTAAATGAGTTTGGATTATCATTAAGTAAAATATGTTATAAATAATAATTTAAAATTTATTTATATATGTTAAATAGAAGTAATATGCTTTTAATTTATAAAAGCAGAAGTACTATTTTAGAATTTATTGCAAATCTACCGCTATTTTTATTATTGTTTTTTGCACTGCACTGAAATATATTTATAAAATTACCACTGCGTGTTATTTTTACTTTTTTAAACAGATAGTAGAAGTTTGATTATTAGTAATAAAGTTATATTTTCTTATTCTAACCATTTGTATATATTAAACACCTTTAACTTATGCTCAATCATTTTTTTCGTCTTGAAAAAGATATTTGTTTATTGTATAGGTAGTTTGGTTACATACATTTAAAGAAAATCTTAATTTTAAAGAAGTTAATTAAACAAAACGACAAAGGTAGATAATATAATAAAATAAGCATTAAAACAATTTAATCAACGTACGTGGAGGAGAATATGTTTAAAGTTGAGTGGGAGTTTAATTTCTAAAGCAAAATTGAAATATAAAGATTTTTTACTTGAAATAATTAAATATGATGATTTCATTAATAATTATGTCTAAATTATTGCCTTAAACCTTTTGTTTTCAAGATTTTATTAGAATGAGAATATTGCATAAGAACGTTAATTTTTCAATTTTTAAAAGCTAGTTATTAAGTGAACTACTAATATTTCTTAAAACTACCTTTAAGAGTTTATAAAAAAAAATTAAATTTACAAACCAATAATTTTCTAGTACGAAAGTCCACAAATAAATTTTCTAAAATTAAATAATTTGTTAAATTTATGGGTCCAAAATTCCTTTTAAAATTCCGGTAATAAATTTTTAGGTAAATTCTCAAGCTAATATTTTTCGCTAAATTCACAAAAGAAACATCCTCAATTAACTTCCTATTTAATTAAACTCTCATGTAAATCCACAAGGAAAGATTTCTAGCTAAATTCACAATAAATAATTCCCAAGAAATTTCCCAGGCTATAAAATTTGCAGGTCAATCTCGAAGAAAAGATTTCCAGGTAAATTTGCAGAATCAAAATCTCTAGTTAATTTTGTAGATATAACAATTGTCAGGAAAATCCGTAGATAATTATTCCTTACTAAATTCGCAAGTAATTTACTTGGGGATTTTTCTGTGAATTAATAAAGGAATGTATTTTAGTCAATTACTTACGAATTTACTCATGAAAAATATTTCTTATTGATTAATTTCCCACATAATTACCCAGTTAATATTTGCGCCAAATGGCGTTAAATTTACCTGCGGATTTTTTAGGAAATATATTTTTCATATATAAAATATACTAAAATTTAGGAATTTTAAATTTTTGCATAAAAATTCCCTTGAAATTTCTGTGGACGAAATTTCCTAGTAAAATTTACAGATAATTCACGTTTTTCTGTTAGTAAAACATATAACACAAAAGAAGGACACACTATTTACAATTATAACAAGCTAATATTAGAATAATCCTCACTTACCAAGTTATGTCTTCCATGAATGAAGAACTTTTGTTGATCCATATCGATGCTCAACCAAAATATCTTAGGTCGCTTATTTGTACCTTCTCATAATGAGTTTCTTTTAAGTGTGCTAATATGTTACTCCTTTTTAGATGTTTTTCCTTTACCAAATGTGCAAAAGGTACAAGTGGTTATTAAAGGGGAAATCAAGAACCTCTATGTTGCCTTTTTATGAATTGCACTCGAGGAACTAGTCTCACATTCAATTTTACTTAGATTGAGGTGTCTAAGATTGTATTATCTAAGTCTTTATATTTTCTCTTTCCTCATATATATATATAACATTTATTATAGTTGAATTGTGTTGAATTAGATGAATTTATATGGAGAAACATGGTCTAAGAGTCATTCTAAAGATAGTCGTGAAAGTCCCTATTGTTCTTTATATATAAGTATACAAAAATGTAACAACGGAGATACAAAGGAGGAAATACATGGGAAACCATATGCTATTCCAAGAAAACTAAGGGAACAAGCAAGATATGTATGCAATGCAATACAATGCAGATGGATGAATGATGAAAGTTATCACATGACTTTTCATATACACACACCGAGCTTGTGGCTACCAGGAGAACCCATGGAGGGTTCGCAAACCATATATTGTATCTCTTATTGATCAATATTAATATCAATCTCAATCTCAACTTTCCTCTCCAGCTCGTGTTCACAGAGAGAGTTTTTATAAAGGTGTATCATTTTTTCTCTAAAATAGTATTTTCTAGTGGTACTAGTATCTCATAAATGTATATATTTGGAATAACGATGTACTGCTGACAATCAACTCAATTGATGATGTCTGATCTATCCAACTCGGAATATACATACAAATGAGCTCAGAATCAACTCAATATATATCACGACTCAAGACTGTCCCTTAATCGTAATACGATGCTTAGATTCACAAGTGACTCCAAGCTAACCCATGGTCTGGCATAACTCTAAGAATACTGTAAATAAGTAATGCAATACTAGGAGGAGGATTGTATTGGATCATGGATGGTTGGCAAATTTAGTGGATTTGTGGCTCGCATGGTTGGTAAATTGGTTGGATTTGAAAAAGTTAGTTTTGAGCATTACATCCTCATATCATATATATATATTCATGAAACATTGGTACCATGATGGAAATACTGGCTTTTCTAATAGAAAATGTGACATCTTTAATTTAATTGATTGGTGTCTTAAAATTCTAACATGTGGAGTTAAATAAGATGTAATTATAGATTTCTAAATTAAATCAAGGAGTGAAATTATAGATTCTTAGTGAAATAATTTATAATTTATTATGATATGATAATTCATTCAATTAATATCATAATTGGAAGTTGCACTTAATAAATCTACGGTCCTTACTAACCTATCTGATTCATGCACAAGTTAGCTATGATTATCATGTCCCTAATCTAATGCCATAACAAGATCCTAAATGATCACACATATATACATTCACACAATTCTAAAAATAAAAATTTTAGAGGGGTATAATTTTAATGGCTATTGGTCAATGCCCAAACCACACCTCCAACTGATGGATAAAGTAAAAGTTGTCAAGTAAAGTAACCCAGCTAGGTAGGGGTCGAACTCACATGGAAGATGCAGATTTGTATCCCTAGTTTGTTGAACTCAGTGGGCTGAATGGAAAGTAAATGGGGGAGGGGGTGTTGTTGTAATCTCAAACAAGTAGTGAATCTCAACTTTAGTTGTAATTAATCAGTGACGAACACTAGGATTGTGATCCCCTAGATTCTTAACTTAGTATGCTTATCGTGATTTTTTAAACCAACCCAGTAACTTGCATGCAGAATTTGATAAGTTATTGGTACGCCCCGAGTCTGCACCCCAGACGTCACACGGTACCTACGACCCCAAAGGACCACAAGCTAACCCATGACTGGTACCTACTGTAAATACTAAATAATAATACTAAAATAATGTGGAAGTTAGGCTAAAATTCCATAAGGTTCATAATATAAATATTGATAAATATAGCAACTAATAATAACATCTGAAAACTGAGTACTGTCTGAACTAGTCTAGTCTGAAATGCCTCTACTAAACTGTCTGAATATGGAGTTGATAGGAAAAGCCCCTAACTAACTCCGACTAATAAAATACTGAATCTACTGTATACTAAAAAAGAATAATATCCTCAATGGATGAGGACTCACTACTAAATCTACTGCTATAAACTGAATTTGGCTAAGTGCGATCAAGAAACTGAGCATCCAAACCTATGATATGAGATATCATAGTGCAAGAGAAAGAGTATGCATCAGTACTTTGAATGAACTGGTATGCTAAGTGAGGTAGGCTGAAATGCATGGGTTTGTATACATGAACAATAACTGTCTGAATGGTAAGTATATAATTGAATGAGAGTACATGGATAACTGAAACTGCTGTAAATACTGATTATGAAAGACTGTGCATAAGTATATACTGTAACTGAGATCATACTGGAACTGAATACTGAATTCTGATAAATGAGTGACTGATATCTGAGATTACTGATAACTGTATTACTGATAACTGGGTGACAGTTTCTGACAGTCCTGATTCTGTAGAACTGAACTGAGTTCTATTCTAAGTATGAAACTTACACTATAGCTATGAGAGGTAGTCATCTTACTGACATGCCCCTCTATGAACTGATCGGGATCCAACCTGTAACCTCAGTTGGAAGGGTGTCAATACCGTGCCACGTGTATAGACAAGCTAAAGAGTCACCCTCTTTTGGTAGGTGCCCTAAATAAGAACGGTGTTACCCTCAACTGGTAGGTAAATACCTTAACCTCAAATGGAAGGTTGATATCTCAACTTTTGTTGGCTACGTAGTTCTGGAATATAAGGACTACTACTAAGGATCACACCCTCTACTGATAGGTGAGTCCCTATCCTTGGGTTCGCTCGGCGCTGAATCCTACTCCCAACTAAATGACATAGAGTATTAAACTGAACTGAACTAGATTGAGTTTCATTGAGTTCTGTAGTTGACTGTGTACTACTGTTTGTGACATTATTGAGACTATTCTATAGCTACTGTGATCTCGGTAAACAACTATATTTTTTGGGTATTAAATCGCCAGGACTCGATAGCATCAATAGTAAAATACGACACAATCTTAAAAGATACTAGCTTATCACTTAGTCATGATTCATTCATTGAGACATTTTTTCAAACACTTGCAAGGCATAAACTTGTACATGAATGGGAACACATGCTAACATGTCATGATTGCACTATTCAATTCACATAGACATTCTAATAAACACTTGGGGAGCATGATTATTTCACATAATAATAAACATATATAAATATCATGGCTACAACATTCAACTTGTAAATTCAAGGATTTAACATGATAATCCCATAATTCATCACACATGCTATCTTAATTTCATAAAACTTGTAATTAATCATGGATTTAAACCCAAACAACATCATAACCGTGAATTCAATCAAATTCAAGTATTGAAATCACAAATTTGTAAACTTGTATTTTCAAATAGGGTTCTTGGACTACATGGATGAAAGAAACCCAAGAATGAACACCAAACATACCTTAAGGCTTGATCTTGAAAGTGAATTGACTTTTCTTGAACATTCTTGGATTGGGAATTATAATTTCTTGGTTTTCTTGAAGAAGAGCTTGAATCTTGTTCATGGGAGATGATCTTGAGAAGAAACCCTAATTTTCTTGTTCTTGAGAGTGGAGAGGATTAAGATTAGTTTTAAAACTTATTTATTATGGCTAAGTACGTGTTTTTGATGATTTAAATCATAGGAGTGAGGGAAAAGACCAAAATACCCCTCCAAATTCGAGTGGGAATTGTTGAATTTTAAAGGTGATGAGCTTGGTTGATAAGTCATCAACCAAGTGATGGACAATCACACCAAGTCATCACTCAAAAGCTGATTTTATGAGTTGTTGTTCTTGGGTGATGACTTGGGCTAATAGGTCATCACTTAGGTGATGGCCTATCAACTCAGGTCGTCACTTGGAAACTGATTTTATGAGTTGCTGGTCTTGGGTGATGACTTGGGTTGATTGGTCATCACTTAGGTGATGGCCTATCAACTCAGGTCATCACTTGGAAGCTAAAAATATTGGTTCACTAGTTTGGGGTAACGACTTGGCTGATAGGTCATTACTTAGGTGATGGCCTATCAACTCAGGTCGTCACTTTGTTGACAAACAAATATGCTGAAGTAAAATAAGTATAACTTTTCGCTCTGATATCGGATTAAGGTGAAACAAAATTCTCTGGAAAGAAGATTCAAAGAATTTTCATTTGATATATAGTAGGATACATAATTCATTATGTACAAGGAGTAATGATCATCTAAATTTAACCCAAGCTGAAATGTTCACTAAAACTTAATCGATAAGAGCGTTCTCAACTCGTCTTTAAGTTAGCAGATTTTTATGAGCTCGACTGATATAAAAGGACATTTTAACACTATAGAACTGACCATCACACATATATAGATATAGAATCATTGGGTTCCGATCTGTATACCTAATAACAATGGTTTGAATCCTAGTCCGAAAATGGGGATTGTTATAGATATGTACCATTAACTACCTTGTAGACTCATTGATGAATTTCATCCTTTACCCTTTGAGTCTCAGGATGTCGCATACTAACCCTTACCCTAGATCTTAGTTAACTATTACCTTTTGAGTCTCAAGTTATTAGATGATAGATAACCATCTTATATAGATGATACTGATTAACCTAGATCGATAGTTAATCTTTAAATTATTGTGGTAATTATATTTTCCTAGTCACTACTCCTCTTATGGAGTAAATAGTGATATTCTATGAGGGATCTTACCATTTGCAACCGCTAAGATATCTATCAAACCAAAGATAATACAATACATGCAAAGATATTGGTTTAGAAAAATTTAGCACTTTCCCTACTTCATCACTATGCCAGGGTTCCTACAATCCTAGCTAAGGTCTTTAGCTGCTCATGCTATTAAAACGATCAACAGAATTCATAATGAAAAGTTTCACAATGATCAACAAGTAAAACCCAAAGCAAATAACTAAATTATCAACCAGAAACAAGAACAAAGTAATCCCAAGATCAAATTAGAATCTTGGAACCAAACATAAGTTTGTAAGTGTTAAGAGTGTGTAACCTCACTACAAAATGTCAAAACGGTATTTATAAGATACAAGGAAACCTTAAAAATCAAAATCCGAATGAAAAATAAAAATTGAGGTCGGTGGCCACTTACATAGGCCACCTACGGACCGTACGTACTACATACAGACCGTATTTGGTCCTAAGTATGTTCTAGAACACATGCACAACTCCTGAAACTCTCTGTACTTAGAGATCTATCATTTAATTTGGTCACATACGGACTGTTTGTACTATATATAGACCGTATATGCCCTTAGTAAGTCATAAAGTCTTTTTTTTCCTTCTCCTAAGCCTTTGGGCTTCAAGTTCTAACGCCTACTTAGGTTACATATGCCCGTTAAGTGGAACATATGCCCAGAACTGCCTCGGTAAGTAGTCAAATTTTTTAATTTTCATCTTTTTCTTCCATTTAGCATCCAAAACCCTATTTCCTATAAAATATACCCAAAACACATCATATCTCACAAAACAACCTAAGAAACATAGAACATGCATATTTTTATTATTTTAAGCATCAAAAGTGATATAAATCCATAGCACATCAACACCCTCAACTTAGAACGTTTGCATGTCCTCAGGCAACACGACAAAATAAAACGAAAACACGACGCTTAACTAGGAGAATCTAAACTATTTGAGGTAGTCAATTATTACTTTAATCTTGAATAAATTACCCCCTCCTATATAAATATTTCTAAACCAACAATGTGTAAACATGAAGTACAATAGTGTGCCACAAAGGAATCAAGGTATGGCAATTACATTAGCAATAGAAAAATATGCATATAAACAAGTTACACTACCCAGACAAGTAAACTGTTACACCCCGAATCTGGTACCCAAAATCCTACAGGTGCTCATGTCCCTAAAGGACCA
Organism: Capsicum pubescens; assembly: GCA_030864215.1. NCBI lineage: Eukaryota > Viridiplantae > Streptophyta > Magnoliopsida > Solanales > Solanaceae > Capsicum > Capsicum pubescens. The sequence continues at coordinate 111,544,138 of CM061538.1, forward strand.
CAAGCTAAACCATGACTGATATCTATAACTGAGCATTATATAATATACTGTAAATATACTAAATATAAGATGTAAGGCCATAAGGTTCAAAACTGAACTAATATTGAATATAAAATAATATTTGTAATGGGGTATAATAGTACTTGAAACTGAAATAAACTGTCTGAAATATGTTGAAGTCTAAATGCCTCTAAAACTGACTGAAAACTGTGGAGCTGATGGGACCTGTCCCCAACTAACTCCGAACTACTGAAATAATAAAGTAATAAAATAATTATGTTATTCTCGAATGATGAGGACTTACTGCTAGTCTGGTTGCTAAATGTATGATCTACTAAGGATTCTTGGAAGCTCCTGCTTCTAAACCTATGGTATAAACACCATAGTGCAAATGCGTCAGTACGATTGAATGTACTGGTATGTAAGTGAGGTAAGCTGAATGCAAGGGTTCATATGCATGAACAATAATAAATGGTTGATGACATGAACATGAACGAATGAGAAATACATGCATGAATATATAAACTGGAACTGGGGTCGTGACAATACTGAATACTGATGTACTGACATTTGATATTACTAATACTGGGATACTGAATAACTAAGTCTATTGATGATATGAATTATGAAGTTTAAAGGTAACTAATATCTTAGGTTACTAATACTGTATTATTGATAACTGAGTATACTGATACTGAAAAACTATTTGAGTTCTTTACTGGACTGGGTGACTGTATCTGACAGTCCTGAATCTGAAGAACTATCCAAGTCCTAGACTAAACTGGATAACTGTATCTGATAATCCTGATTCTGATGGAACTAGCTGAGTTCCATATTGCGCTGAGCGATCGTATCTGACTGTCATGATATATGTAGAACTGAACTGAGTTCTATTACTGAGACTAAATCTGAAACTGAGACTGTGGGAGGTAATCATCTAACCGACATGCCCCAAATTTGAACTAGTCGGGTCTAAACTCTAAACCCAGTTGGAAGGGAGTTAGTACCATTCCATGGGTAAAGAAAATATGTGAGTAAACTCTCTATGACAGGGAGCTCTTTCGTCAACCTCTCCTATAAAGAAAACTCATAGGAAATAAATAGTCCCTAAACTCACAGAGGTACATCTCGACTTACACTAGCTCCGTAGTTTTGGAAAGCAGGGATTGCTACTAAGGATCACACCCTCGACTGGCTAAGAGGTGAGCCCTTATACCTGGGTTCACTCGGTGATGAATCCTACTCCTAACTAAATAGACACTGAACTAATTTTTCTAGTTCACACTAGGGATGACTGACCTGTTACTGATGGTATAGTTTTACTGAACTGAACTAAGTCTACTAAGTTCTATTGAAAGATGGAATACTACTGATATCTGTCAACTGATTGAATGCTACTGAGTTTTACTAGCTAACTGAGTTACTGAGGTCTGAACTAAATACTACTGAGATCTGATAACTGACTAAGATTACAGAGATTATTGAGATTACTGAGATCACTGAGATCACTGAGATTACTGAGATCACTGAGATCACTGAAATCACTGAGATTACTGGACGGATACTGAATTTACTAAATTTTCCTATGTCACAAGACAGACTGAGTTCTACTGACCACGGCTTGACTGTGAGTCTCGTGAAAATTGACATTGGCTCTAGGAACATAGCTAAATTTTTGGGTACAAGTACCCCCAGGACTCGATAGCAAAATAAGTAAATCTTGGTACAAGCTTAAAAGCTCAACAGTGGCTACATATTTATCATTCATTCATTTAGACATTTCAACAGCCACTTGAGATGCATTACTTGTACATGAATGGGGAATACGTATTAGCATATTATAACATGGCATTATTTCATTTTCATAAACAACTTGTCAAACATTTTCATGATACAACTTACACATAATGAGCATGGCATGATTTTTTTCACTTATTAACTCACATGAGAAATTCGTCAAACACTTGGTGAGCATAACATATGCACATAACCCTATACAACAAATAGGTATCATAATTCACATTTCCATTGACAAATTTCAAGGGTTTAACATGGTTTCACATGATACTACACATATATCACTTTACTTCACATAAATATTGTAATTAAGTCATGAACTAGAGAACTCATTAACATAATAGTCATGAACACAATCAAATTAAATCATAAAATTCATCAAAAATAATATCTTGAGTTTTTGAAAAGGTTTCTTGGACGCCAAGGGTGGAAGAAACCCTTGGATGAATATTTGACATACCTTAGTTGGTGAATTCTTGAATGTTGATGTGGGAATCCCTTGGAAATTGAGTCTTGAATTGATAGACCTAGGGTTTTGTTCTTTAGGATTTTGTGAATAATTAATAGGATTATCAAAAAGAGGGCTAAATTTCATGTTATGGGGGCTGAAGGGCGTGGGAAAAAGACTGAAATAACCCTGAAGACATGGATTTTAAATGACTGAGAACTGGGCACTGATGTTATTAGCGATGCGATAGTCGACGCATCGCGCCATCACCATATTGAGCCTCAGTACTTTGACCCTTGTAACCTGCAACAATATCAACGAACGTAATTGGCGACGCGACGCGCCAAGATCGCGTTGGTCCACTATTTTGGGATTTCAAACATGGTCTAAATAAGTTTCCAAAAAATCAAAAACTTGTTTGGGAACACCTATTGACCTTCCTGGTCATGAATTAGCAAGAATATGGACTGTTAAAGGACATTAAAGTCACGAAATAAGACTGCAAACTTTTGAAGGCTAAAATAAACTAAGTCTGAAAACTTAGCTAGAACCTTCTAAGTATGGGACCCCCCTTAACAAGAATAAATGGACTGAATTAAGCTTAGAATTTTTTGGGGTCTTACAATATCTCCCTCTTGGGAATATTCATCCTCAAATAAGCTTGACTAAGATGGGGGAAATGATAAGCTGAAGTACATGCTGAACATGAAAAACTGAAACATGAGTACATGACTGATATTACTGATTTGCTAAGATTTATTCTGAGCATGGATATCTGATGCATAATTTCATGACTGGCATGACTGATAAGCTGAATATATTATACTGAACATACATATTGATGCATGAATACATGACTGATCTGACACATGAATGCATGAATGAATATGCAATGGTAATTGATAACAAGTCTATAATAGAAATCTGAGCATGAAACTGGATAAGTTCAAGGGAGATGGTTTCCTTAACTAAAAATGCTAATGAGCCTGAATTTAATTACTAGAGATGCATAAGACGAAGCACGTAAATGTAACTAAGTATGGAACGTGATACACGAGATGGATATCATGATCTGAATTGAGTACCTTAAATACATAGTTTACGGCTGAGATTGGAGTTTGAAGGTCAACTCATGAGTTTTCCTTACCCCAAATTGGATTCATTATGAAAAGAAAGAGAAACACATTTATGTTATGAAGGTTTGAGGAATTATAGTGTATATCCCCTTTGGGACACTATGTCCCTTGAAAAATACTAGGCTGACTTTGTTGAGATACTGAGGAAAACGGGGGCGATGCACAAGGCACCTAGGAAATGAATCGTGAATGATTATCAAGGATCTAAAACTGAGGTATGATACATGAACTGGGCTGGAAATGTAAATACATGGTTAGTAAATCTTAGAATGATCACATTCCTGAGACTCTGGATAGTGCCACTAGATGGGATGTTGGGAAACCACACCATCTGAACTTGTCTATCTGGCTGTAAAACTGAATTACTGGCTGCTTAACTAACTCATAATGGAAACTTATACTCGACTGGAGCGTTCCTATGACACTCTCTTTCTGTAGAGTTCTAGTGAATGTAGGGAGAAAGAAAATCTTGGCTTGATCTGAGCAGTACATCAGAATAGGAGATTGCTACATGGCTGGGATTCTTGTATTAGGAGACAAGGCCTGTGAAACATCATCTAAGATAAAGTAACTAAGCCTTATGCACTGCACTGAGACTACTTAAAATATTAACATGGGTGTTGAGCATGAATGCATAAATATACTAACTTATCTGATTAACTGAATGACTAATAGCTAACTACTGGGTCTGTAAGGCTGAACTGTACTTAGCCTAAAAGGCTGGACTTAGACTATAGAGTATTTTACAAAGAAGGTAATGACTGACTGGGTAACATGAGTTAACTGAGTATGAATGAGTGAAAACTGTATTACCTTAAGAATGCATGACCAAGTGTCCAACATAATTCAGAAGCATTTTGTAAACTGGGGTACTGAAATACTAATAACTGAGTAACTAATGGCCATATGCTATGGTCGGGTAATCCTTAAAGTAAACTGAGTTTATGATCTGAATGGACTAGGACTGGGACTGAGATTGTAAATAAGATGGTAATTGAGACTGTAATCGTAACTAAGACTGTAACTAGGACTGAATGTTGGTTCCTGATAACTGAGAGTTAGAATAGTACTGAAGTACTGAATTTTGATGGCTAAATAACTGATAAATGAAGGACATGGTTATGTAGGACTATCTGAGTCCTTTACAGAATACTGATTACTGAATTTTGTTGTAACTGAGGGCTGAGGGATAAAACATCAACACCACAGATTCACCGAGGGGTCTAAACTGTGGATATACGTGACATAGTCTAAATATTTTTTTAACTGATCATTAGGAGCATAGCATGAGTCATGTAGGCTGAACATACTATAAAACATGATATGAGTGCATGAGTCATGAGTTGCATGGACTGACTCTGGAATTTCTATGTTCATGGGACATGATTCATAACAGTGAGTGAACTAGGATTCCTCGTACTAGGAACTTGAAAAGCAGACGTTTCTATGGACAATATGAATATATGTTGGGTTCACAGAATTGTGATATGATGCACGCATAAGTATGGTGATGGCCGAAGTACAAAACTTTGCACTGAGATAAGAATGGGTCGGGAATCATCTTCCCTTACTAATTTCCTACCCGTACTGGTATTACTACTAGAACCTGAAGGCCTGGGTTTCTGAGGTACCATAGTCGGACAGTTCATGTATACCCGTCGGGCTATGATAGACCAACCCATTGGGTGGAGACTAAGAAAGGTCCTATTAACATTTGGTCTGACCTTAAAGTTGACTAGTATGTAAAGAGTTATAAAAGAAAAATAAGCTCCTGAATCTGAAGAAGTGTAAACATATAAATAAGGGATCTGTGACATACCAGTGGCTACATCAGGAGGACTTTCCTTATCCTATCGAGATTGAAGTACATAGAGTCTATTTGGGTGTTTCCCACTAACAGCGCTGGAATTGGCACCCTGCTGATTTGGGCAACTGGACTGAACTGAAGGACGAACGTCCTGACTTCGTGGATCGGGTTTAGGAAAGTCTCAAACCTTGTGACCAGACTCGCCACATCCGAAACACACATTACTTTCCGCTCTACACACACCCATATGATACTTACCACACTCTTCGCAAAATGGATAAGTGTGAATAATGCTTGCACTACCCTGGATTTTAGAGCCTGGCGCCTCATCCCTATGGTCATTTTTGAACTTTTGTACTGGTGCACTAGCTAAAGAGGGAACTAGAACTGAAAGCTTCTTCCTATACTAAGAATGGTTACCACCTTGCGACCCTGGATGAGAAAAACTATAACTACCTGTTCTGGTTCTCTTATTCTCTCTTTCCTTCTTCTTAAGTTTTTACTCTTCAATCTATTGAGCATGGACCATAAGTATAGATATGTCCATATCCTTAATCAACATTGCAGTCCTACACTCCTTAACCACTCTACCTGAAAACCCAGACACAAACTTGCTTATTCTGGATCTACTGTCTGCTACTACATAGGGAACATAACTGGCTAACTGGGTGAACTTGAGGGAGTATTCTTTCATACTTATGCTACCTTGTCTGAGATTTATGAATACTAACATTTTGGCTTCTTTCAGCTCTAGGGGAAAGAATCTATCTAGGAAGGACATAGCAAACTCTTCTAATTCTATGGGCCCTACATCTGTACCCCCGTCTACCTTCCACTATTTAAACCACGTATAAGCTACATCTTGTAGCTGATATATAACTAACTCGGCACTCTTACTGGGAGTCACTCCCATGATATCTGTGACTTCCTGAACCTAGTCGAGAAACTCTTGTGGATCCTCTTCAGACTTAGAACCAGAGAATAGGGAAGGATTCATTTAGGTGAAGTCCCGAATCCTGGCTGCAACTGAATTGGCCACTGGGTTGGCCGAAATAACAGCTGGCCATTTATTCTGAGTTGTGAGTGAATTGGCTAGAGTAGTAAATGCAGTCTTGAATTCTGTATGGGAAACATGTTCGTCCATGGGATCTTCCTGAACGGGCAGAGGTGTTGACTGATTAGCAGTTCTCTTTTTGATATCCCCTTTGGGAGGCATGTTCTGTAAATGAAAGGAAGAGTGAATTAGACTGGGAGTTAAATTTGAGCTCATGCTTACTGGTATGACATGAATACTGAAAAAGGGGAAACTTTTCCAAAAACATCTCATAGCCTCTTGTCCATAAGTGTGGTGCACAACACCCCCATGCATAAGAATCTACTTGATGCAGCTTTTCAGACTTCTTAGGACACTATTGAACCTGGCTCTGATACTAAGTTTGTAATACCTTAAATCTGGTACCCGAAATGCTATAGGGTGCTCATTACCCCGAAGGACCACAAGCTAACCCATGACTGATATCTGTAACTGAGCACTGGATAATATACTGTAGATATATGGAATATAAGCTATAAGGACATAAGATTCAAAACAAAACTAATACTGAATATAAAATAATGTCTGTAATGGGGTATACTAATACCTAAAACTGAAATAAACTGTCTGAAACATGCTATAGTATGAATGCTTCTAAAACTGAATGAAATCTATGGAGTTGATGGGACATGTCCCCAACTAACTCCGAACTACTGAAATAATATAGTAATAAAATAATTATACTATCCTCGAATGATGAGGACTCACTACTAGTCTAGCTGCTGAACGTCTGATCTACTAATGATGCTCTGGAGCTCGTGCTTCTAAACCTATAGTATAAAACACCATAGCGTAAATGTGTAGTACAATTAAATGTACTGGTATGCAAGTGAGGTAAGCTGAATGCAAGAGTTCATATGAATGAACAATAATAACTGACTGATGTCATGAACATGAATGCATGAGAAATACATAAATTGGAAATGGGGTCGTGACAATACTGAATACTTATATACTAGTATCTAAGTTTACTAATACTGGGATACTGAATAAATGAGTCTATTGATGATATGAATTATTGAGTTTATAGATAACCGATATCTGAGGTTACTAGTTTTGTATTACTAATTACTGATAACTAAGTATACTGCTACTGAAAAACTATCTGAGTTCTTTACTAGACAGGGTAACTGTATCTGACAGTCCTGAATCTGAAGAACTATCTCAGTCCTAGACTGAACTAGATGAATGTATTTGACAGTCCTAATTCTAATGGAACTAACTGAGTTCTGTACTAAGATGACCAACCATATTTGATAGTCCTGATATCTGTAGTACTGAACTGAGTTTTATTACGGAGACTGAATCTAAAACTTAGACTGTGGGAGGTAATTATCTAACCGACATGCCCCAAATCTGAACTGGTGGGGTCCAACCTATAACCCCAACTGTAAGGGTGTCAGTACCGTGCCATGAGTAAAGACAAGTTGTGAGTAAACCCACTGTGACAGGGAGCTCTTCCGTCAACCCTTCCTATAAGGAAAACTCAAAGGAGATGAATAGTCCCTAGACTCGTAGGGGTACATCTCGACCTACGCTGGCTACATAGTTCTGGAATGTAGGGATTGCTACTAAGGATCACACCCTCCATAGGCTAACAGGTGAACCCTCATCCTCGGGTTCACTCAGTTCTGAATCCTACTCCCAACTGAATAGACACTGTACTGATTTTCCTAATTCACACTAGGAATGACTGATCTATTATTGATGGTACAATATTACTGAACTGAACTGAGTTCACTGAGTTCCATTGAATGGAATAATACTACTTAATTCTGCCAACTTATAGAATACTACTGAGTTTTGCTAGCTGAAAGTGTTACTGAGGTCTGAACTAAATACTACTGAGATATCATAACTGACTGAGATTACTGAGATTACTGAGATCACTGAGATTACTGGACTGATACTGAATTTACTGAATTTTCCTGAGTCACATGACTAATGAAGTTCTACTGATCGTGGCTTGACTGTGAGTATCGTGAAAATTGACACTGACTCTAGGCACACAACTAAATTGTCAAGTACAAGTACCCCCAGGACTCGATAGCATAATAAGTAAATCATGACACAAACTTAAAATCTCAACAGTGTCTACATGTTTATCATTCATTTATTTAGACATTTCAACAACCTCTTGAGATGCATTACTTATACATGAATGGGGAATACGTATTAGCTTACTATAACATGGCATTATTTCATTCTCATTAACAACTTGTCAAACACTTGCATGATACAACTTGTACATAACGAGCATGGCATGATTTCTTTCACTTATTAACTCACATGAGCAATTCATCAAACACTTCGTGTTCATAACATATGCATATAACCCTATACAACAAATAGAATCATAATTCACATTCCCATTGACAAATTTCAAGGGCTTAACATGGTTTTACATGATACTACACATATAACACTTTACTTTACATAGATAGTATAAATAAATCATGAACTAGAGAACCCATTAACATAATAGTCATGAACACAATCAAACTAAATCATGAAATTCATCAAAAACATTATCTTGAGTTTTTGAAAAGGTTTCTTGGACTCCAAGGGTGGAAGAAACCCTTGGATAAACACTTGGCATACCTTAGTTAGTGAATTCTTGAAGGTTGATAGTGGAATTCTTTGAAAATTGAATCTTGAATTGATAGTCCTAGGGTTTTTTTCTTGAGGATTTTGTGAATAATGAATAGGATTAGCCAAAAGAGGGATAAATTTTGTGTTATGAAGGTTGAAGGGCGTAGGAAAAAGACTGAAATAACCTTGAGGATGCGGCTTTTAAATGATTGAGAATTAGGCACCGACGCTATCACCAATGCGATGTGTTATGGAATTGGCGTGATAGCCGACGCGTTGCGCCATCATCGCATCGAGCCTTAGTACTTTGACCCTAGCAACCTGCAACAATATCAATCAACTTGATTGGCGATGCGGTGCGGTAAGATCACATTGGTCCACTGTTTTGGGATTTCAAACGTGGTATAAACGAGTTTTCAAAAAATTCAAAACTTGTTCGGAAACACCTATTGATCTTCCTGGTCATGAATTAGCAAGAAGACCGACCATTAAAGGATATTAAAGTCATGAAATGAGACTGCAAACTTTCGCAGGCTAAGATAAACTAAGTCTGAAAACTTAGCTAGAAGCTTCTAAGTATGGGACCCCCCTCAACAAGCATAAATGGACTAAATTAATCTTAGGATTTTATGGGGTCTTACATAAATAGCTAGCAACACACCCATGTGCCCTCAAAATAAAGAAAGCCCATTCATATGGAATAATGCATGTCCATGAGGGGAGGGTCAAGAGACACTCACACTTAAAAGAGAAGTTACACCAATGTGCATCAAATACCATAGGCTTGCCATTATATTTTTTACCTTGGTTTTCAGATAGTGAAGCTAGGATCACTAGAGGACTTTATTCAACTAGTAATGTAGACTTAGGGGGCTGGTATTATACATATGGATATTTCAAGTAGCTATGCCTCCTTGGCACTACGCTAACTTTTGGGTCCATATTTGAACAAATTTCCTTTTATTCCACCCTTATTTCTCTCTTTTATTCTTTACTGCAACATTAGATCATTGTGTTAACATGTGCATCCTTTACTTATATAGTAAATAATTTTGTATATGGAATATTTTATCTCATGCATGAAAGATTAAAATTGTCGGTTCTTATAAGTAATAAATTAATGTTCACAATCAAAGATGAGGTAGGACAAACATCTTGTTGATTGTAGCACAAGATTAAAAATAATTTGATCTTAATTATGGGAATGGTAATATTCTAACTTCTTATGCTAGTACATTCCGTATGTATTGAACAGACCAATTAGAGATATTTGTTTATGTTCTGAATATTAATAAATAATTTTTCTAGACCATTACATATACTTATACCCTCAATCTCGATATAGTTATTATGATCTGTGTGGTTTGATTTATTATTTTAATCTATTAAAAAGTGAGACTCTCTTATGAGTGACAATATATTCATAATAGGTTGGATAATGACAAACCACTTAGTGAAATATTAATTAGTTTATAGAACCATGTCTCAGACTTGAAATAGAAGACACCACTTTATGATTGCTTATATGTTTGCACGTGAAAACCCTGTAGATGAATTTTCTATCCGCCATATAGTGCTTCACCCACTGCCTATTTTCTTTGAATGGGACTTCACCATCACGTTTTATCTCTATATCACCATCTGGTAATACCTGAATCACGATGAATGGCCAATACCACCTAGACTTCATCTTGCCAGGAACTAAGTAAAGTCTTAAATTATACAACAAGACCGAATCACTGAGCTCAAAATCTTTTTTCTCAATTTTATTGTCATGATACAACTTTATTCATTGTTTGTATATGTAAGAACTTTCATAAGGACGGAGTCAAAATTCATCCAACTCATTTATCTTGCCTAATCTTAAACATGTTGCATTACGTCACTCAAAGTTCATCCTTTTTAATGCCCATAGTGCCTTATGCTCGATCTCAATCAAACAATAGAATGACTTGTTGTATACGATTTGATATGGGTAAGAACCTATGGGAGTCTTATAATCCATCTAATATTCCCAAAATACATCATCAAACTTGCTAAACTAGTTATTCTTGTTGGAATTCACAGTCTTCGCTAATATGGACTTGATCTCTGTATTGGAGACCTTAAATTTCCCACTTTTTTATGATGGTAAGGTATTTTTACCTTATGCCTAACACTATATTTATCAAGTAGGGCCTTAAACAGATAATTGCAAAAGTGTGACCCACCATCACTAATACTAGCACGTGAAGTGCCAAATCTTGAAAAGAAGTTTTTCTTTAGAAATATGGTGACTCTTCTACTTTTATCATTTTGAAGAACAACTGCCTCTACCCATTTCGAAACATAGTCAACTACTATCAAAACATACCTCATGCCATAGGAGCTTAGGAATGAACCCATGAAGTCAATCCCCTGTACATCAAATGGATTTCTTTATAATAATAATAATTATTTGTCGTAATGAATAACTTATATGTAAATGAGATTAATAATGATGTTTTAAAAGATATGACCGAGACAAATCTCGATCTATAATTTGATACTATTAATTACTCTAGTCATTAGAGATTCCAACCCTTTATGAATTTAGTCCCGAAATTCACTCCAGGCAATAAAATTATGAATTTACACTCTTTTTTATATATCTTGAGTCTGTGCACCTATCATAACTAGATACACATCTCTCCGGTATGGGATAGAGGAAGATGCTGGATTGATAATATAACTTCTGAGTAAAATCTATGACAGACTTTAATATTTTTGTTACATATATATGTGTGTGTGTGTTGATGATATTAATGATGTTTGACGATATTGAGGGTATTATTTATATATTTATGATTGATTTATTTTTGAGTCTTGATGATATTTATGATCGGTTCAATTTTGAGTCTTGATGATATTTATGACCGATTCAATTTTGAGAATTTATGATATTTATAATTGATTCAACTTCGAGTTTTAATGATACTTATGACCAGTTCAATTTTGAGTCTTGGTGATACATATTTTTTATTCAATTTAGATGATGATTATGATGATGGTAGTTATGATTATGATGATTATGAGGATGAGTTTGTGATATTAATTATATACCTTGGATTCATTTTTGCATGCGTATTTCTTATCACTAGTATGCATCTATATCTATCAGCCCATATCTGTAGTTGCATAGGTATGGGTGATGACTATGCCTTATGGTGTGTTGTATACTAATTAAACCTTCTGATCCTTGGAAAGTAGAGGTACGTGATAGGCCCGATTATATATTTGGTTTTTCGGATTAGCTGGTTACTCATGTTGTTATTATCATTGTTATGATTATTGTTATGGCTAGTTTGTGATAAATATGTTATTAATTTAGTATCGAGATTCGAGGTATGATTTTGTCTCTTCTATCTTTCAATTTCATTATTATGCATGATTTATTCATGATTAGGCATATGGGTGATACGCCTTTAGCTTCTACAGAATCATCACAATCTGCTTCAATAATATTCTCTTCTGTAATATCAACCACCTGCTTGCCTTTGGATGGATTTTCCAACACCTTACCACTCCTGGTAGTAATAGCCATACATGATCCATCATTTCTTGGGTTCTGCACAGTGTCGCTAGGTAAGGTACCAACTTTTCTTTGATTGAGTGCCACTGATAGTTGACTCAATTGTTGTTCCAGCTGTTTTATTGAAGTGGAATGTGAATTAACCAATTGATTTATTGAGGACAAATCATTTTTTACCTCAGTTACTCCCGTGTTGGTTGCCTCCACTCCTTTCAACAACTTATCTATCATATCTTCCATGGACATCTTTCTAGAGCCAGATGTCGCAGCCTCACGATTTCCAGGAGGAACATACAAACCACTCCTTTCAATCTTATTCTTGAATCCGTATTTTTCATAATAGTTCCGACCTTGGTTTCCTTGGGCATTGCCTCGGAAACCCCCCTGATTATTCAAATAATTCGCTTTCTCCTCAGAATCGGATTCATCTCTACCCTATGATACAACAGCCTTGACCTTTTCTGTCTTCCCTAATAATAAATGCTTGGTAAGAAGGTCCATCTGCATTTTCATGTGAGCCATATCTTGGACATATTCCTCTTCTCTTCGCCTCTGTTCTACTGTCATGCCAGTAGATACAGTAGAGCTTGCTACCTCAGAATCCCTGGTATGCCAAGCTCTACTCTGCTTTGTCATACGATCCAGCATATCACCAGCCTGAATAAAAGTAAGGTCCATGAATGACCCACCTGCAACATTATCAACCACTGGCTTAGTCACCGAGTTCAACGCCCTGTATAAGATTTCCATCAAGTGGATGTTGGTCATCTGATGATTTGGGCACCACATAAGCTTCTTCTTGAACCTCTCCCATGTTTCGTGGAGGCTTCAGTTGGAAGCTATCGAAAATTGCTGATCTCATCTCGTAACTGTGCTCTCTTGGATGGCGGAAAGAATCTTTTTAGGAAAGCGTCTTTCAGTTGCCTCCAATTAGTAATAGAGTTAGGAGTCAGCCCGTTCAACCATAGGGTTGCCTCTCCAGATAGAGACAATGGAAATAAGCACAGTCGAATTGCATTCTGTCCAACTCCTGGATTGTCAAACGACTTGCATGTTGAGATAAAGTTGATCAGATGCATATTCGGATCATCGCCGGCAAGTCCACCAAATAACCCTCTGAGTTGTAATAGCTGGATCATGGTGCTGGTGATATTGAACTTGGCTCCGCGTGCCAAGGGTGGAGGAATAATAGCCCCTGTGGCACCAGCCGCATCCAAATCATCATCATCATCATCGAAAGGGGCCTGCACAGCTCGGCGTTCAGGTCTCATTCTAGCTTGACGATCTCTCCTGTTCACAGGTGCTACCACCTCACCAGAACGCCTTGGATTTAATAACTCATCATCACCCAGGTCCTCTTCATCAAGATTTGTTGCCCGACCTGGGTTATCAATATTCTGTTGATGCACTTGAGCAGCTGCCAATGCAGCTAATCTTTCCTGCTCCTGTTGAGCATCTATCCATTCAAGGTTTCGTTGTGCATCCATTCTGCCAATAAGATATGGTTCAAGATTTATAGGTAATAACGGTTAACCAGAACTTCCTGTATTTGGCATGCACTCCAATAAACCTGAACAAAACAAAAACAACAAACAAAAAGTAAAATTCGAGAATCTTCGCCCAAAGGGTCTATTAACTATCACAAACTTAGTTGACAACTGTATTCCCCGGCAACAGCGCCAAAATTTGATACGCCAGCGTGTTGTAGCGTTCTTAAAGAGAAATATCTTCTCTCGTTTTGGGGTACCTCGTACCATCATAAGCAATAGAGGTTCACATTTTTTCAACAAGCAGTTCAGAGCTGTATTGGTGAAATATAGGGTTAAGCAACACAAGGTAGCTACACCATATCACCCACAAACTAGTGGGCAGGTAGAGGTTTCTAATCGGGAGATCAAGCTAATCCTTGCGAAGAATGTGAATGCAAGTAGGAAGGATTGGTCCAAAAAGCTGGATGATGCCTTATTGGCATATAGGACTGCGTTTAAGACACCAATTGGCATGTCACCATATCAACTAGTTTATGGGAAGGCTTGTCACTTGCCAATTGAGCTAGAACATAAAGCATTGTGGGCACTGAAGCGTATTAACTTGAATTGGGATGATTCTATTAATCTGAGGTTGGAACAACTGAATGAGATGGATGAATTCCGTCTACATGCGTATGAAAGAGCAGATCTCTACAAGGAAAGGATGAAAAAGTACCATGATCGGAGGATTGTCCAACAAAACTTTCAGAAGGGTGATTTGGTACTTCTTTTCAACTCCAGACTGAAGCTGTTTCCAGGTAAGTTGAAATCTTAATGGTCTGGTCCATTCAGAATCAGCTAAGTTTACTCATCTGGAGTAGTGGAGTTAAAAAACAATGATGGTGGTGTATTTAAGGTGAATGGCCAAAGAGTGAAGCTATATATCGGTCCAACCGATTCGATAAAATGTATAGCCACCATATATCTCGAGAAAGTCTGAGTACTCGAGATAACTATGTCATGCCGTGACAATAAATCAAGCGCTACATGGGAGGCAACCCATCATTCTAATCATTTTTGTCGTTAGTATTTTTAATAGCATCCTTGTCTAATAAGTTGCTACTGCATCCTTAAGTATTTAAAAATACTGGGTTTGCCTGGGAAAAATTTCCCATGCATCACATTCAGTCCAAAAGTTGCCTTCCCTCTTATGTGAAGTTTTCCTTTGCTGCCCACAGGTCCACAAAGTGCTGAAATCTTCATCATTAGTACCTGAAAAACATGCTAATCACATAGGTCAGCTCACTTAAAGGAAAATGGACTAAAAGTGCAAGAATTATATATTTTATCCTCAAAACTTAGCCAAAACATGGGTAAATTATGGTTCTTAGTCGTATAAATACGCCCAACATCAATGGGTTAGAAGCCCTGAGTATTCTAGCACTGGCTACTGTTATAGTTATGAGGTCTTAAATAGCTAGTCTGATGATCTAGGTTGTACTACGAGTAGACCTAAGTTATATACTTATATATAGCCATATTTATCTATATGTAGCTATGGTATTAAAGTATATCCCTTATTTCTTTCATTTACTTAGATTATATACTTATTCCTTAGCCTTGTATACTTATATGTATCTTTTTTCCGCTCTTACTTGCATATTGGACAGTTATATACAGTGTAATGTTGAGATTCCTAAGTATGGCTGGATAAGATAGTGCATTCTTACTACTCTCTTAGACTTGATATGTTAGTCTCTTGGACATGAATAGAATAGTTTATCCTGATTATCTTAGTGGTTGCTGGATATTCGGGTGAAGTTTTCATTCTGTTTATATGTTATGTATATCTACTTTATATTTGGATCTAAGTCGGTAGTTGCCTACTTAGTACCAATCTTTTGGTACACATACTACACTTCTATAGCTTGTAGATCATAGTATAGGTTATTGCCATTGATGTGTGCATTGTGCAAAGCAACCATGGTTCGGAGACTTAGAGCGTAACACCCCAAAAATGAGTCCTGAGATGCTACACGATGCTCCGAACTACAAGTAGTCTCGAACTAACCCTAAAAGCCTGCTACTTATTCTGATGACTCAAATAAAGGTAATATAAGCATGTGATACACTAAAATACTGAAATACAGTCTGAAATGAACTGAGTTTAACTACATAAAATGTCTGAAAGTACTTAACTAAGAAAAAATCTGAAGAACTAATACTGAAAATCTATAATGTATCTAATAGTCGGACAAACCTCTAATTATACTACTAGAGAGCCAATGGGACAGACCCTTAACTGACTTGAATTGTCTGACATAACTGAATAAACTAATCTGGAAAGCTGGAAATCTGAATAATTAGGTCTTCAAACTATGAGGACTCACCACTATTGGGATATAGATAGAGATGATTACGGTCAATCACGCTGCTGGAATTGAGCGTTTGAACCTACATTATGAGACAATGTAGCACATAGACATATACGTGGATTAATACTTTTGGAATGTACTGAGCACGTGGGGTGAATGCATAAGTAGAAAAAATATCTCCATATTATCAAAACTCATAAAATAAGCATACTAAATGTATATAACTCACATAAGCTGGAATATCTAAAAAACTAAAAAAAAAAAACATAACCATGGACAATAAAACATACTGCATAAATCTAGTGAGTCATAACATTTAGTTCTGAAAGTTGTACTTTTACTCTTTTTGCTAGTGAAATAAGTAGGACTGAAGTCAATTCCATTTTCAAATCATTTAAACTAAGTGTAAAGGGACTCACCTTTGTATCCGTAAACTAAAAGATGAAATCTCATAGCTAATGACTTATGCAAAACAATATCTGATTAAAATCAAGAGCCTTTACACTTAGTTTCTAAAGGGTGTTGTTCTTTTCTATTACAATTACTCTATTTTGTAGGGAATTCTTTTTAAAACAATTCAATAAAGCTTTGCTATTAGGGAGGTTCTTCTAACTGATATAGACTAAGTGAGCTATCATAGTGTCCAACATCTAGTTCCCTTATGGGAAAACCTCACATTGGGGAGAAGTGTCATACTCTTGCCAAGGAGTGTAACCTAATATAAGTGATCACAATCTGTATCTATATCTAAATGTAAATGAAATATAATCTAAATTTGTACCTATGTTGGCTCGTAGTTCTAGGGAAGTAGGATGCTCTTAACCCACACATTTCGCTCGGTGCTAAATACTACTCCATTTAATCTGTATGCTTATTCTGTAAGAAATTCACTTTAAAACTAGCATAAGGGTTTTCAATGAAAACCAGTTATGCATCTATTTACTTTAAATTGTAATCAAAACTGTGATCATAACTGTAATCAAAATTGTAAAGTGGATTCAATATATTAAATAAGGATCAAAAGATCAAATCTTTTCTAAAAAATATGAATGTAAACTAATCATGGGATGCTTAAAGTCATTACCTTGTTGAAATATCAATACTCATACTTAGGGCTTAAAACCTATGATCAAACTCATGTCAAATTATCATAAAGTCATGCTTAATAATCAAAATCTTAAAATTCTTGCATAATTCTAGTCAAGATAGTGAAATTTAATTTTCAGTACATATAAAATCATATCACACACATAAACCTGCAAAAGTAGAGAGACAATTCAACATTTAACCACTTGAAACATCAATATCTTCAAATAATGATAATTAGGTACGAAACCTAAACTGTACATCATATAAATTCATACAAATTCAACTTTGAAAACTAGTTTTTGGGAACAAGAATGAAAGAGGATCCTTGTTCATAACCTCACATACCTTGCTTGATGAATTGAATGTAAAATCTTGAACCTTTGACTCTCTAATGATGTTCTTAAAGCTTCTTCTTGAAGTTCTTGAACCCAAAACTTTGGATTATAATCTTTCTTGGAGTAGGAGTTATGGGATTGTTCTTGATTCTTAGATCTAGGGTTTTGTTCTTGGAGAATAAAAAGATGAATAATGAAGCATCTATGCTATTTGGGGCTAAAATTGTGTGTTTTGTGCAGATTTGGGTGAGGGTAAATGACTCAAATCCCCTCCATAACCCATTATTTAACACATAAAAACTGGATAACGATGCGATCAGCGATGCATTGCGTTGTCTACATCGACGCGGCCATCAACGCAATGCGATAATATCACATCGAGGTTTTGTTTTGGCCAACCAAACATGCCCCAATCCTTCTCTAAAAATTTTGAAACTCACCTCGGAGGTACTACGGACTACCCTAATCATGAAATAACTTAGAAATTGACATTCCAAGGCTGGAAAGGTTGAGAATAAAGTCGTCAAAGTATAGAGGCCAAAAGTGAGACTAAGTCTTCAACACTTAGCTAAAATTTCAGGTCCTAAGTCTCTAATGTGCCTCTTTTGAGCTGAATTAAACTAGAAAGAATACGGGGTATTACATAGAGCGATCTCCTAATATTTGGAGTAATACTTATCTTTCTCTTGTGTACTTGACTAATCTCTATGTTGTATTCGGAGATAAGTTGTATTAGTTTGTTTATTTGTATTTCACTTTAGATTATTGTTATGTAGAATCTCTTGTACTGATACCGCCAGATTTTGGGACTACATTATGGATTTGATGTGTTATTACATTTTTTCCACATTCTTTTCTTTATCTCTTTGGGTAGTCCGTTACTAGACATTTTGGACTATGGGTTTGGCTTGCCTACTAGTGGGTTATAGTAGGTGTCATCATGACCTGAGAAATTGGGTCATGAAAAATTGGTATTAGAGCCTAAGTTTCAATGGTATATTAGCATAAGTTCTATGTGTTTAGTAGAGTTCTACAGATCGGTGCAGAGATATCTATAACCTATTTCAGGAGGCTATAGGGACATTCTTAGGAAATTCATTCCTTCACTCCTGTCATGTGTCCACATTTTCTTTAAGCCTTAAGCATATTCCTTGACTCTATTATATCTCAAATGAATGATGTGAGATGATTGGTAGATGCGAAAGGTACTTAAGTATGTGTTTCATTGTAGTATCATACTAGAGAGTTAGAGATAGATATTGAAGATCGTCAGTATCAGACAAAGTATTTGAGGCTAACTTAAGCTCCAGTAAGGATCGTGATTACTTTAGACCTTCAATGTTCAACAATAGGATTCCCGAGTATATTGCAGATCCCTCACAGTTAGGGATGACATCTGGTTCATTAAGTAAGTTCTCAGGCTAGAGTTGAATTCGTTGATTTTCATTAAGGTTCTTTACCAGTTTCTGAGTATGAGTTTGATTTCTCAAGTTTGCTAGGAATTTTATGATGTTATATCCTTCAGAGTAGGACATGGTGCATAGATCTATTAGAGGATCAACATTGCCACTCTGATTGGTGTCAGAGCACTTGATAACACTGGGCCTTCCTTCTCTCAGGTTTGTTGGTATTTCGAAAGCCATAGAGAGAGTATGTATTGAGACTTATAGAGGTGGAAGTAAGAGGTCATTCCCTTCATACGGTACTATTGATATTTCATCTGGGATGAGGATCTTTCTAGTAGAGGTCAGCTTCACTCATAACCTATCAGTTCTATGCATACTATATTTCAAACTATGAATGGTTCTAAGATTAGTCGTGGTGATCATAGCGCAGAGAGTTATCATTGGACCTTGCAGAGTTTTTGGTATGGGTCTTCAGGCTATGGTGTCCATACTTGATTACGAGGGACAATATCTAAAAGTATTCCAGGATCTTATTTTGGATGTGTCATGATGGGACACTAGCTTAGAGAATGCCCTAGATATGAGCTAGTTAATCAGACAGAGCTAACATGTATTCCCCGCCAGCCTAGAGTTCCTGAGACATGATATTATTGAATAAATGATGATCATTGGTAGTAGAGAGTGCTTTTAGAATCAGTTGTCCATCCATTTGGGTTTAGTTTATGTTCTAGCCATGTGGGATTCATGAGTTTTGTACGACTGAAGAGAGATCGACAATTGGTCTAGAGAGTGTTCCTATCTTAGGATTGTCTATGGCTTACATAACATCTAGAAGTTAAACTAGATACCTTAGCCTAGTTTGGGGTATAAATTGCCTAAATATGGAAATTGAAGATTAGATGTGGGTTCTTTCGGCCTACCTTAGGATAAGACTTGTGTTAGTCCTTGTGGACGTAGTTGCGGATAATAGGAATGTTGAGACTATTGGATCTTTAGTATAAGGTTTCTTCGTGACTTGATTATTGGTGATGGTTTTCCCTGGATTATGATATATGGACAATAGATATGAGATGTTTATCGATATGTTATGCCTCATAAATATGCTATAGCTTATTTAAAATGAGAGGATTTATAAATATGATTATTGACATGGGTCTCAGATATATAAATTGTTCAAAGTCCATGATTATGATGTTGTAATTAGTCTTGACACATTATTTGTCCCAAGGCTGGGTTATGATATGAATTGACCATCCGTAAAGTGTTTTTCATTGTAAAGGATATGATTGTAGTTTATTTAAATATTAATTCTTATGGCTCCATTGTTTGAATATTGGTTATGGCCTGCATAGGTCCGGTACATTCATGATCGGTGAATCGATAATTGATACGATTCTAATTAGATTATAATCATACTAATGTTGTCACTAATTAAGGGTTAAAGCCCACTTTCTACCTTAAAATGGATTTCTTCAAAATAAGAATTACCCTTCTTAATGAATAACTTATATGTAAGATATATTAATAATGATGTTTTAAAAGATGTGACCAATATAAATCCTGGTCTATGATTTGATACTACTAATTACTCCGATCGTAAAAGATTTTGACCCTTTCTATACTTTTATAATAATTTAGTCCAATAGTTCACTTCGGGCAACAAGCTTATGGATTTAAACTTTTTTTCCAGGTCTTGAGTCTGTACACCTATGACATCAAGAGATACATCTCTCCAGTATGGGATTGAGAAAGATGCTGGATTAATGATATAGCATCCGAGTAAAATCACTGAAGACCTTAATATTATTATTTTATATATATATGCGTGTGTGTGCATGTGAATGCGTGTGTATCGATGATATTGATAATGATGGACAATTTGAGGGTATTGATTATATATTTATATGTAATACCCCATATTTTTTCTTATCTTTGTGCAACATACATCTCAGGATCCTTCGTCGTACCCCAACATACGAATCGTATCTTGGACTCGTATCTAAGTCAGTATAGCATGTAGAACATTTTGTTATGGGTACGACTTGACCCCATGGGTCATCAAAAGGGTACGAGTCATATAAACCTAGAAGTATGGACATCAGTGCTAATCCCTTGAGGTTTTGTCCAAGATACGAGAGAGGGTTATCTAGTCGTATACAAAGAAATGACTCGTATAGAGAGAAGTCGTATCAATAATAGTGTTGGTTTCCCAAGTTGTCCATTCATCTTACGAGTGACTTTACCAATCATATATATATCTTATGAGTTAGAAGTGTGACTCGTATCCATACCAGTACATGTTATTTGAAATCTTCCTAGCTTACGAGTCAGCAGTCCAGACGTACCCTAACATACGAGTCATAAAGTTGACTCATATCAACTGGGAACGCGATTTTCTGCATGTTTTTCCAGGGAATTTTATGTCTTTCCCCACTCTCTTAAAAGCCAAACCCATGTCATTTTGGCTTCTAAAGGGGTGGTATAAAAGGCCCCAAATCCCAGTTTACATCATTAAACATCAATTTACTAAATAAAATAAAGAGAAAATGGTTTTTTCATCTTCCCCAAGTAGTTAGGGTTTCTCAAGGTCAAGAATTATTTCAAAGAAATTTCCCCAAAGCTTGTACTTCAGGTATGTGGGTTGTTCATCCATGGGTCCCTTTCACCCATGGAGCCCAAAAACCCTCTTTCGGTTTACTTTATGAATTTATACATGTTCAATATGAAATAAATCCATGAATCTCTTGTTAATTTGATGTCACTTTATGGTTACAAGTGTTTTCTAGTGGAATAAGTCATGTCATGTTTTAAGTGTTGAAATTCCCATGTCATGTTCAATTGATTTCAGAATAAATATCCAAATTAGGAATTTAGCCATGTAATCATGTTGTTTATTTATGTTTAAGACATTCCCATGTTTAAGCTTATGATTCTTACATGTTTAATGAAATGTCCATGCTTTGGGTCTTTGAAACCTGATTGTATGCTACAGTATTTCAAGTTTGATATCGTATTTTTATAATCATTCAGTGATGGCATGTTATGAAAACCCAATACCTACATGTTTTACATAATTTCATATTTTTAAGTAATAATTCAGTGAAACCACAAGTCTTGTTATTTACTCAGATATTTATGATCACGATGAGCAGTATCAGTACTAAGAAGTAATGTTCAGTTAAACTTAGTTCAGTTCAGTACTAGTGTCAGTTCAGTTGGGAGTAGGATTTTGCACCGACCAAGGCAAGGGATGGGGGCTCACCTGTAAGTAGAGGGTGTGACCTTTAGTAAATGTCCCTGAGTTCAAGAACTACATAGATAGAGTATGTTTGAGGTGTTTGTCTTCTAGTTGAGGGTTGATGCCTATCTCATGAGTTCACCTTCCAGTAGAGGGTGACTCCTTAGTCCTTCGGGACACTAGTTCAGTGGATCCATACAACCAGTATTAGTTCCCATGGATCAATAATGACACCCTTCTAGCTGGGGCTATAGTTTGTACCCTAATTAGCTGATATTGGTGTATGTCGATTATATGATACCTTCCACATTCTCAATATAGTAATCAGTGTATTTCAGTTCAAGCTTGCTTGACCAAGCATACAGATTCTCAGTTTTTAAGTGATACAACTTTTCAGTATTTCAGATTATAGATTATATCAGAACCATGATTATGCTTAGTCTTGCATTCTCAGATATTACATGTTCATACATTTATGATCAGATTCATTATGCATTTCAGCCAGTCCTCATCTCATATACCAGTACATTCAAAGTACTGACCACAGATATTTTTTTGAGCCATGTTTCCTTATAACATAGGTTCAGATGCACAGTTTCTCGATCGTTCTTAGATAGCTTAGTGTTATTCAACAACAGTAAGGGTGAGCCCTCATCCATCGAGGACATTATTTGGTTCTTCCAGTTACTTTAGTTTTTTCTTATGTTCAGTCAGTCGGAGTTAGTTGGGGGGTTTTCCCATTAACTTCACATGATGTTTAGAGCCTTTCAGACAATCAGTTAGACAGTCATTCAGTCATTTTAGTGATATTAGTTGTTATTAGATATTTAAGACATGTTTTGATTTGTAATTTAGTTTCTAGTTTTACAGTATCTTATTAGCATACCTACCGTAAATGTGATATATTACATAGGTTAGCTTGTGGTCACTTGTCGCCGCTAGCACCGTTGTCGCGACTAGGGAGTAGCCTCGGGTCATGAAAAAACTTGGTATCAGAGCCTAAGGTTTTAAAGTGTCTTAGGGAATTTGAAAGCTATGTTGAGTAGAGTCTTGTGCATGGGTGTAAAGTGTGCCACACTATTGGAAAAGAGGCTATGATATATTTTAGGAAAGTTTCCCTTCTTTCTTTCAGTGTTCATGTCATGCGAAAGAGAATGAACCCTATTTAAACTCTCTTTCTAACTCATCTTTTTTTCCATATACAGATAATGACTCCTAGAAGAAACAATGGATGAAGGAATGGGGATCATCCTGTAACCCCCACTTGTTTAGGAAGATTCCCTGAATTGCTGAATTTAGGGCCACTTTCTCTACCCTAGAACATTCTATAGCTACTCAAAACAACCATCAGGTTGTTTCCCCATCCAATCCAGTGGCAAATACAACTACAATTAGGTTTGGGATTTCACCTGAATGAATCCCTTTTTGTTTTTTAGATCCAAGTCTGAGGAGGATCCGTAGGATTTTCTAGATATAGTACAGAAGGTGAATGATATCATGGGCGTGACTTTGAGTGAGAGTGCAGAGTGGGATACTTATCAATTGTAGGATGCAGCTCCCACCTGGTCTAAGTAGTGGAAGGATGACTCTGGTGTTGATGTAGGGTCGGTAGAGTGGGCGGAGTTTTCCATACTTTTATTAGATAGTTTCTTTATATTTGAGTTGAGGGAAGATAAGGTTCAGGATTTTATTAATTTGACGTAGGGTAATATGAGCGTAAAAGAGTATTCACTTAAGTTCACTCAGTTGGCGAGGTATGCTCCTATAATGGTGGCAGATAAAAGGTTTAGAATAAGTAAGTTTGTGTCTGGCGTATCTGATAGTATGGTTAAGAAGTGTAGGACTACTATGTTGATTAAGGAGATGGACCTATCTAGGCTTATGGTTCATGCTCAACAGATTGAGAAGAAAAAGCATAAGGAGAAAGAGAGAGAGAATAAGAAGGCCAGAATAGGTAGTTTTAACTTTTCTCAGCCAAGGTCATAATATGGTAAACGTTCTTAGTTCCATCAGAAATTTTCAATCCCAGTTGCATCTTTAGCTAGTACGCCAGTGCCTAAGTTTAGGCAAGACAGTCAGGATAGGGTGCTAGGATCTATGTCCCATGGTAGTGTGAATAGTGGTCGTACTAATCTGCTCTGCAAGAAATATGGTAGGAATCATTAGGGTGAGTGTAAAGTTGGTAGTGATGGGTGATTTGGATGTGGCAAGCCAGGCCACAGAGTCAGGGACGACCGGAGGGCTGGTCAGCAGGGTCAGTACAATCATTTTTACGCTCTAGCAGGTCGTCCGACTCAATAAGGTGTTACTTGCAATGCCACTAGTGGGTAGCATCAGAACAGGTTGTATGCACTCCAGAGTTGGCTTGATCAGGAAAGTTCTCCTGGTGTGGTTATGGGTACATTACAGGTTTTCCATCTTCAAGTTTATGCATTATTAGATCCTGGAGCTTCACTTTCTTTTGTAACTCCTTATATAGCCAACAATTTCAGTGTCACTTCTAAAACGTTAGCAGAGCCTTTCTTAGTATCTACCCCAGTGGGTAAATTTATTACATTCAGACAGGTGTACAAAAATTTCTCAGTCACAGTATCTCGGAAAATCACCTTAGTTGATCCCATAGAGTTAGAGATTACCAATTTTGATGTCATTCTTGGCATGGATTAGCTCCTCTCATGCTATACTTCAGTTGATTGCATAAATAGGGTTGTTTAGTTTTAGTTTTTCGAAAGAACAAGTCATTGAATGGAATGGTAGTACCTTAGTGCTTAGGGGTCAGGTTGTTTCTTATCTTAAAGAAAGAATGATGATATCTAAAGGGGTTCTTACCATCTTGTTTGAGTCCAAGACTCTAGTTCTACTAATCCAAGTCTTGAGTTAATTTTAGTAATAAGGGAATTCCCAGATGTGTTCCATGAGGATCTTCCCAGATTTCCTCTCAAAAGGGAAATTGACTTCAGAATAGATCTTCTTCCAGATATCCAGCCAATCTCTATTCCACCTAACCAAATGGCTCTACCTGAGCTTAAGGAGTTGAAAGAATAGTTAAGAGATCTCTTAGAAAAGGGTTTCATAATGCCAGTATTTCTCCATAGGAAGCTCCAGTCTTATTCGTGCATAAGAAAGATGGTTCTCTCAGAATGTGCATCGACTACCATCAGTTGAACAAAGTCACAATCAAGAATAAGTATCCACTCCCCAGAATTGATGACTTGTTCGACCAACTTTAGGGTGCTAGTTATTTTTCTAAGATAGACCTCAAATCCTTCTATCATTAGTTTAGAGTCAGAGAATGTGACATTTCGAAGACATCTTTCAGAACTTGGTATGATCACTTCAAATTCCTAGTTATGTCTTTTGGACTAATGAATGCCTCTGCAACTTTCATGGACTTGATGAATAGGGAGTTCAAATAGTACTTGGACATGTTCGTCATAGTTTTCATTAATGATATCCTTGTCTACTCCCGTAGTGATAATAATCATGTAGACCATTTGAGAATTATGTTGCAGACCCTTTGAGCTCATCAGTTGTTCACCAAATTTAACAAGTGCAAATTTTGGATGAGATCAGTAGATTTTCTTGAGCATATTATTTTCGGTAATGGCATTAGAGTTGACCTTCAAAAGACCGAATTGGTAAGGAACTGGCCTAGACCCATTCGGGAAAGTAGATTATGAGCTAGATTTGCCTACAGATTTGACATCAGTACATCTGGTATTTCATGTTTCTTTGTTGAAGAAATGTATTGGTGATTCAGCGGTAGTTTTTCCTTTAGAAGATATGGACGTTAAGGATAGCCTTTCCTATGAAGAAGTCCCAATTGAGATATTTGATTGTTAGATTCGTAGGCTAAGGAAAATAGAAGTTTCCTTGGGTAAAGTTCTTTGGAGGAATTAGTCTGTTGAGAGAGACACTTGGGAAGCAAAAGAAAATATGTGAACCTAGTACCCTCACCTTTTTTATGCAAACCCAGATTTAGCTTGACTTAACAATCTTTCTTAGATTGACTCTTTTTCCATTCTCAGTTTCAGCTATGTAACCAATCTCATGTCATTGCATGCATTCACGAAACTAGTTCAGTTCATGTATTATGCTTCAGACTCAGTTATGTAATGATGTTTCAAGTTATGCATGTTCAGTATGTTATCTCAGTTTTCTTAGTGGTCTCATTTTAACCAGTCTCATTCGAAGGAGAATGTTTCTAAGGGGGAGTAGAATTTAGCACCGAGCGAACCCAGGAATGGGGGCTCACCTGTAAGTAGAGGGTGTGACCTTTAGTAGATATCCCTGAGTTTAATAACTATGTAGCTAGTGTAATTTTGAGATGTCTATCTGTTAGTTGAGGGTTGATGCATATCTCATAAGTTCACTTTCCAGTAGAGGGTGACTCGTTAGTCCTTCAAGACACCAGTTCAGTGGATCCACACAACCAGTGTTAGTACCTGTGGCATAATACTGACACCCTTCTAGCTAGGGTTATAGGTTGGACCCCAATTAGATAAGATTATTTTATGTCGGTTATATGATACCTCCCATAGTCTCAGTACAGTAATTCATTTATTTCAATTCAGGTTTGCTTGACCAAGCGAACAGATTCTTAGTTATTCAATTATACAACTTTTCAGTCTAGTAGATTATAGATTATCTTAGAACCATATTTATGCTTGGTATTGCATTCACATATATTACATGTTCATGTATTTATTCTCATATACCTCATACATTTCAGCTAGTCCTCATCTCAATTTTGAGTTTCAATGATACTTATGAACGATTTAATTTTGAGTCTTGATGATGTATGTTCCCAGCTCAATTATGGAGGATGATTGTGATGCTAATGGTTATTCTGGTGATGGTTATAAGGATGAGTATGCGATATTAATTATATATATTGCATTTATTTTTGTATGTGTATTACCTATCACTAGTATGTGACTATATCTATTAGCCTATATGGTGGGGGAGGGGGAGTCATATAGGTATAGGTGATGACTATGCCTTATGGTATATTGTATGCTGATTGAATCTTCTGAGCCTAGGGTAGCGGGGTATGTGATAGGATCAGTTAGGTATTTGGTTGTCCGGACTAGCCGGTTACTCGCATTGTTATTATTATTGTTATGATTGTTGTTATGGATAGTTTATGACAGATCTTTTATTTGTTCGGTATCAAGATTTGAGGTATGATTCTATATATACTATCATTCTATTTAATTATTATGCATGATTAATTCATGAAATGGCATATGGGTTAGAAACCCTGAGTATTCTAGCACTAGCTCTTGCTATGGTTAGGAGGTCTTAAATAGCTAGTATGATGATCTAGGTTGTACTACGAGTAAACCATGGCTATATACTTATGTGAATATATATATACATATATATATGTATATATATATGCATATATATATATGTATATATATATCTCCATATTTAGCTATAGGTAGCTGTGGTATTACCGTATATCCCTCTTTTCCTTTATTTTCTCGAATTATATACTTATTCCTTGGCCTTGTATACTTATATTATCTTTTTCCACTCTTACTTTCATATTTCCCAGTGAGATACGTTACAATGTTGATATTCCTAAGTATGGTTGAAATAAGATTATGCATTCTTACTTCTCCCTTAGCCTTGATATGTTTGTCTCTTAGACATGAATAGGATAGTTTATCTTTATTATCTCAGTTGTATTGTGTGGTTACTGGCCATTCAGGTGTAGTTTCCATTTTGTTCATATGTTATATATATTTGTTTTATCTTTGGAGCTCAGTAGGATGTTGCCTACTGAGTATCATGTGTTAACTCATACTACACTTTTGTAGCCTGTATATCATAGTACGGGTTATCACCTTTGATGTGTGCATTATTGGAGAAACCATGGTTTGGAGACTTAGAGTGAGCTCCTGAGTTTGGAGTAATACATATCTCTCTCTTATGTACTCGACTAATCTCTATGTTGTATTCAGAGATAAGTTGTATCAGTGAATTTATTTAAACTTCACTTTGGATTCTTGTTATGTAGAAGCTCTTGTTCGGATTCCACCAGGTTTTGGGACTACATTATGTATTTGATTTGTTATTACATATTTTCCGCATTATTTCCTTTATCTCATTGAGTAGTTTGTCACTAGTCATTCTAGACTACGGGTTTGGCATTCCTACTGGTGGTTTATAGTAGGTGTCATTATGACCTAAGAAATTTGGTTGTGACACTTAGTAAGTGATGGAGTCTTCTTTTTCCTACTCTTGAGCCTCTGGACTTCCAAGTTTTGATACCTACTTAGGTCACCTACTTGCATATTTTCACTGTTGTAATCAAAAGTGATATAAATCCCTATCACAATAACTATAAATACCTGATATTTTCTTCGAGTACATACATGAAATTTTTATATAAAAACACTCCTCTTTCATGAAAAATTCTAGTATGACTTGCTATCGTTTAGTGCATTCATAGTTCGACATAGTTTGAGCTACTGTTATTTTTTCAAAGTGGTTCATTTATCCTAAGAGGATATATTTCATAAACTCTTGCAATTGAGGGAAATAATTTCCTTAAGGACACACCGTCAATTTGTTGAGCTTTAATCTCCTAATCTTTATCTTTTTATAAATGTTTGGTTTTGCTATTTTTTATTTAAAAGTTTGAACTTCTTTATTGTTCTTGAACTTGTTGAAGTTCATATTGTGAAATACAGATTTTACTAAACCCGAAAAACAACAATCGTTAAGAAAATTAATAAGTACTTGATTAATCTATATTGGATCTGATTTTGTGGAGATTTAAATCTTTTGATTTCTACTTCCTCTGTTAGAAGAATATAAGAACTTCACCAAGAAATTAGATTGAGAATTCGGTTTGAAGAATATTAAAATTCACCGATTTATTGAATTCTCTGCATTATTTTCTAGAGTTTAAAACCTATGGGTTTTTACTCTATTTGAAATTGATAGTGATTTAAAGATGTAAAAACTACATTACAAGTAAAAGTTCATTCGATTGATGATTTGAAGTTATAAAAACTTCATTGTTGACTAGAAACAAGTTATTTAAATTAAGTCTTTATTGTTAGTATTCCAAAATACAAAATTAATTATGACAAAAAATAATGAATGAAATTGAACAACAAATTGATTCGGATGTGAATTGTGTTGTCCCAATGGACACCAATGTTGCATTATTAAGTCATTCAGATATTGCTTTAGCGATGACATCAGTAGAGAAATCATAAAAAAAATTAGTGTGAACTTTAAGGAATGACAGCAAATGATGTGCTTTTGGCTGACCAAATTTGAAATACAAATGTTCACAAGTAGAGATCTTCAGGTTCCGAAAAAAAGAATGTTTGAAAACCAATTGTCTTGTTTGAAAGATCTTGTGATTCGTATCAACATAGAAAAAGATAATAAGTTGAATGAAAAATCATCAATGATGGTTGCAAATTTTTGTAAAGGTGATGTGGCACATAATAAGAAGAGGAAGAACTCTTCTAGACAAAAGAAAGAGGGGAATAAAAAAAGGTTTAAAGGCAAGTGCCACAATTGTAGTGAATTGACCACAAAGCTCTAAATTATCAAGTTCTAGAGAAGAAAAATAAAAGAGATCAGATAAACATATTGGAAACAACTGGAAAGATTGAAAAATTATGTGTTATGATCAGTGAAAGAAATCTAGTTGAAAAAATCCAAATAAACGGTGGTTTGATTCAGCATCCACGAGACATGTTTGTGTCGATAACGAAGATTTTGCTACTTATGATATCATTGATCCCAAAGAAGTGATCTTCATGGAAAATAATGCAATATACAAAGTTGAAGAAAGTGGGAAGATATTCCTAAAATTAACTTCTAGTAAGGTGTTGACTCTCAACAATGTTCTCGATGTTCCTAATAAAAAGTAGAACTTAGTGCCGATAACACTTCTCATTAAAAATAGGCTTAAATATATGTTTCTTATGTAGAAAGTTATAATAACCAAGAAAGAAGTGTTTATAGGAAAGGGCTACCTCAGTGAGGCCTTTTCAAACTTGATGTAATGGATGATGAAATAAAGAAAGATGAGGCTTTTTCTAACTTTCTTGAGTCAAATGATTTATGGCATGAACATTTACGAAATATCAATTATAAAACATTGCAAATGATGATTAGTTTGGATGTTTTGCCTAACTTTAAGTGCAGTAAATTGAAGTGTCAAATGTGTGTTAAATCTAAGTATGCTAAGAATCCATATAAGTTTGTTGAAAGGAATTTCACTTTCTTAGATTTAATTCATACAAAAATTTATGATATGAAGTCAATACCATCTCTTGGTGAAAAAAAGTATTTCATAATTTCATTTGACGATTGCATGAGATATTATTATGTTTATTTGCTGAATAGTAAGTATGAGCCAATAGAAGCATTTAGGCAATATAAAACTGAAGTTGAAAGTCAAGTGGATTAAAAATTAAAATGATGAAAAGTGATAGGAGTGGAGAACATGAATCTCCTTTTGTGAAGATATGTTTAGAAAATGGAATTGTCCATCAAACTACTATCCTGTATTTTTCTCAATCAAGTAGAATTACAGAAAGGAAAAATTGAATGTTGAAAGAAATGATAAATGTCTTACTTATAAGTAATCGATTGGATTAAAAAATTAAAATTATGAATGTTTAGTTCTTTGAACAAATTTATCCATATAAGACTACACATGAGTTGTCTAATGAAGGATTTAAATGACCTACGAATAAACCAAAGGAGAATGTACTTAATAAAGAGAATCCAAGATGTAATAAGCGATAAAGGACGTAGACTTCCATCAAATTAGATTTTGTAATATTTCTTCTTAAAAATGAGCCTCAAATATTTAAAGTAGCAATTTTATCCGTAGACTCGCCCTTTTGAAAAGAGGATGTCAATAGTGAAATTGATTCAATCTTGAGCAACCATACTTGGGAGTTGGTTAATATTCCTATAGGAAATAAACCTTTAGTTTCTAAATGGATCTTTAAAAGGAAAATGAAAATTGATGGTACTATTGACAAATACAAGACAAGACTTGTTGTGAAAGGTGCTAGACAAGAAGGTCTTGATTATTTCAACATATACTAGCTAATAACAAAGATAATGCCCATTCAGATGTTTGTTGCATTAGCTACGTTATATGATCTTGAAATCCATCAAATTAATGTGAAAATAACTTTTTAAAATGGATAATTGGAGGAAAAACTTACATCAAACAACCTGAGGGTTTTCTGATTCCTAGTAAGGAAAGAAAGACTGCAAACTTGTTAAGTCACTATATGGCCTAAATCAAGCACCAAAACAGTGGCACATGAAATTTAATCAAACCATGTTAGCAAATGAATTTAAGATAATTGAGTGTGATAATTATGTTTACATTAAAGAAACCCCAAATCATAAATTTATCTTTGTATGTGGATGTAATATTGATCATCAGTAAAGACATTTCTAACATAAATGCAATGATATTATTTCTTGAGAGCAAGTTTGATATAAAAGACCTTGGAGTTGCTTATGTGATCTTAGGAATAAGAATTCATAGAACTCCATAAGGGTTGATATTGTCATAGTCTCTTTACATTGAAAAAGTACAAGTATTTGAGTTTCAATATTGTCAAGACAGCACTGGATGTGAGCTTTGCACTTTTAAATAATGAAGGTCCAAGTGACTTAATTGAAGTATGCAAGAGTATTGGAAAGTTTGATGTATATCATGAATTGTACGTAATCAGAAATAGTAGGTGATATTAGAAAATTAAATCGGTACACAAGTAATCCTAATCAAACTCATTGGATGGCAATGAAAAGAGTTTTGGGGCATCTAAAACATACTCAAGACTATGCTTTGCATTATAAAAAATATCTTCATATAATTGAAGTATATATCGATACAAATTGAATCGCTAGATCAAATAAAGTAAAATCCACAACTGAATATGTATTTACTCTAGGTAGAGGAGTAGACTCTTTAAAATCATTCAAACAGACATGTATTGCCCGCTCTTTAATGGAATATGCATTTATCATGTTAGATAAAGTTGGTGAAGAAGCTGAATGTCTCTATAATTTCTTGAAAGATATTCCTTATTGACCATAACCTTTGGCACCAATAAGCACCCAAATAACGACATGCGAAATATGACCAAGCTATGTTGGAAAATAGATTTAAGATAAATAAGGGTGATAAATGTGTTTACATTATGACATTTCAAATCACAAAGTCATTGTTTGTTTGTACATTAATAATATGTTGATCAACGTTTGAGATATTTATGACATAAATACAATGAAATAAATGCTTGAGAGCAAGTTTCATATGAAAGACCTTGGATTTGTTGATGTGATCTTAGGTATAAGAATTCATAGAATTTCCCAAGAGTTGATATGGTCACAGTCTCTTTACATTGAAAAGGTATTTGACAAGTTCAGGTATTTGAATTTCAATATTGCCAAGACACTATTGGATGTGATCTTTGCACTTCAAAATAATGAAGGTGAAAGCGACTCTCAATTGAAGTATAGAAGAGTGTTGAAAAGTTTGATGTATATTGACGTCCCCCAAATTACGCCTCTAAAAAAGTATAAAGTCTCCACTTGTCAAATATAGAATCCAACCAGGTTGGGATCGATCCCACGAGGATTAGGTCAAAAATTTATCACGATCTTACCGATGTAATTGGAAATTCTAGAAAGTAAAAGAGGAGTTTTTTGTAAAAGTAAGAGTAACAATGACAATGCTGGGTAATTAGGGTTGTTATCAATATGAGATGATCATCAGGATTGTATTCCCCCCAACTTCATAACTCTATAGGTTGTTTGTGCTTATCAAACTATCTTAGTGCCTTGCATGCAAAGTTTAATAAATTATGTATCACCTAACATTATATCGACCGTAGTTTGGGTGAATTTCACTCCTCTCCTCTCGATCTCAGAGTGTCACATTACCAACCATTGTTTTATGATCTTAGATAAACTATCTCCTGTCGATCTCAAGTTAATTAAATAAAGGTTGATAGCTTTAAATTACTATTGTGATTTCCTTTTTATAATATCTACCTCTCTCTCAAGAAAATATCAAATACATATAAGTTCCTAATGTTTGTAATTGTTAACAAAGTAATCAAAATGAAAGAAATTCCAATACATGAACAAACACCAATTTAGAATGAATCTATACTTAGCCTATTTTGTT
Source organism: Capsicum pubescens (assembly GCA_030864215.1). Lineage (NCBI taxonomy): Eukaryota > Viridiplantae > Streptophyta > Magnoliopsida > Solanales > Solanaceae > Capsicum > Capsicum pubescens. The sequence goes on from CM061538.1 coordinate 111,577,676, forward strand.
AATCTATCAGGGCTCCCACTACCCTAGTTATGGGGGTTTTTCTATTTATGATTGTAAGAACAAGCATAAATTCCATAGATGAAAGAATAATGATCAACTTATTCATAATAAGAATGAAAACTCGAAATCTCAAATTAATTGTAACCCTAAAAAACAAGAACAATACTAACTATCAAAAGTCAAAATAATGTCAAAAGTGTATAAAGTGCATAAACTATTGTAAAAGAGTCCTCCCTTATCACAACCTGAGGCTACCCCCTAGTCGCGACAATGGTGCTTACGACTATAAGGGCCATAAGCTAACCCATGATTTTGTACCTGTTGTGAGCACTGGGTAAAGTAGTAATATAATACATGTGCAGAAGATAAGCTAGCAAAGTACCGAAATACACATCACAATATGTCTAAAAATATCTAAAAAGAAATACTGGAAATTAAACTATCTATCAGAGCAACCGATAATACTGAAAGAATTGACTGACTGTCTAACTGATTGTCTGAAAGACTCTAAGCATAATAAAGAGTTAATGGGACAAGCCCCCAACTAACTCTGACTGATTTAAAATAGAAAAACACTATAATAACTGGAATAAAGAAATTATTTTCTTGATGGATAAGGACTCGCCACTACTACTGTGCAGTAACACTAAGCTGTCAAGGTACAGTCAGGAAACTGAGCATCCAAACCTATGTTATAAGACATCCTAGTGCAGAAAAAGTATGTTGTCATTACTTAGAATGTACTGGTATATGAGATGAGGATTGGCTGAAATGCATGGGGTAACTGAGCATGAATGTATGATCACATAATATCTGAGATGCAAGAACAAACGAAACCAAGCACAACATGTAATAAGCTAATATGCTTAACCGAATAACTGATGCATGTATGACTGAATGTTTGAAATATAAATAAAAGGATGACTAATGTCTATATACTGAGTATCTAATATCCGAATATAGACTAGCTGATAACTAAACACTAAATAGCTAATGACTGAATACAGAATAACTGATATTTGAATACTAATTAACTGGTACCTCTATATTGATTAACTGATAACTGAATACTAATCATGTAAAACTGAACTGTACTTGGCCTGAATAACTAGACTAAAATTGTGGGAGGTATCATGTAACAGATATGCCCCAATCTGAGCTAATCGGGATTCAAATTGTAACCCCAGTTGAAAAGGTGTCAATACCATGCCACGGGTACTAACACTGGCCATGTGGATCCACTAAACTCATGTCCTTAAGGACTAAGAAGTCACCCTATTCTGGCAGGTGCTCTCATAAGATATATGTCAACCCTCTACTTGCAGGAACACATCTCAAACCTACGCTGGCTATGTAGTTCTGGAACTTAGGGACTTCTACTAAAGGTCACACCCTCTACGGGCAGGTGAGCTCCATCCCTCAGTTTGCTTAGTGCTAAATCCTACTCCCAACTGAACTAACACTGGTACTGGACTGAACAAAACTCAACTGAACATTATTACATAACTGATAGTTCTCATTATGATCATAAATATTTGAGTAAATAATAAGACCCATGTCCTAACTGACTCAATACTTGAAAATTTAAAATAATGTATGAACCTTAGGTTTCGGGTGTTCATAACACACCAGCACTAAATGATCATAAAATACAATATTAAGGCTTAAAACTGTAGTATGAAATCATGGTTCAAAGATCCCAAAACATAGACATCTCACCAAGTAAGTGAAGAGCAGGTTCTTGAACATGGGAACTTGTTAAACAAGAGTACACAACATGATTACATGGATAAATTCATTCTTTGGGGATTTATTCTGGAATCAATTGAACATGACATGGAAATTTCAACACTCAAAATATGATGTAACTTATTCCACTTGAAAGCACTTGTAACCATAACTTATAATTTAATTAACAAAAGATTCATGGATTTATTTCATCTTGGACATGTATAAACTCATAAATTAAACCAAAAGAGGGTTTTTGGGCTCCATGGGTGAAAGGGACCCATGGACGAAGATCCCACATACATTAACAATTGAATTCTTAAAGATTTCTTGGATTGGAAGCTTGAACTCTTGATTCCTTGAGGAAAGAGCTTGAATTTGTTCTTGGGAAAGGAGAAGGATTTTCTTGGGAGCAATTTGAATGAAAGATAAAAATAATTCCCTTTTGGAAGCCCCAATTCGTGTTATGGATAAAATAGGATAAGGAAAAATGGACCAAATGCCCTTTAGGCACTTAAATTATAAAGCTAGGTGGGACACCCAAATGCATCGCGACCCATGCTTGAGTCAAGAGGTTAACGCGTCGCGACTCCTAATTAAGTCAAGCGACCAGCGTGCCGCTACCCCCTCTTGAGTCAAGTAGCCAATGTGCCGCGGGTTTATCATGAGGCCTCATTGTTTAAGACATCCAAACATGTCCCAAACCCCATCCAAAAGTCCTAAAACTCTCTCGAGACATTCATTAAACCTCCTTAAACATGAATTAACTCACAAACCCATATTTTGAGGTCGGAAAGACCAAAATAAGAGTTTATAAAGTTTAGGGGCCTTGAAAATGCTAGGTCCTCAACACTTGGTGAAATTTTCAAGCCTTGGACCCCTAAAGCATGAACTAAGAGCTGAATCGAGCTTAGAATATTATAGGGTATTACATCCTTAATCATAAAATCCTTTAGGAGTATTTATAAGTACAAAATAAAACCTATCCTAAAGAGTGTAAAAAGGTTGTATCGGCCATAACCTACAACCCATAGGTTGGGTCATAGGTACAACCTACCACCTGTAGGTTGACTTATGGAAATCAGAGTATACTTAAATCTTTCATCTCAACCTACCTCCTATTGGTTGGATCGTAGGTACAACCTACCACCCATAGATTAACTCGTGGAAAAAAGAATTAGCTTAAATATTTCAAAATCTCAACCTACCACGGTTAGATCATACGTATAAACTACCAACCGTAGGTTGAATTATACATTTCTTTTTCAGCAAATCTTTATCCTTTTTACTGTGTTGGCCCCAAACCCTATTTTCCTAAAAAAAATAAACACAAACACACATTATATCCAACAAGAATACCTAAGTACTTGCATAGCTTCCTTGTTTGAAGCATCAAAAGTGCCATAAAAGCATGACACATCATACATATATCATGAATTGTATGCAACCCAAAATAGCATATGCTACTAGTAAATTAATTCGGTACATAAGTAATCCCAATCAAACTTATTAGATAGAACTGAAAGGAGTTTTGGGGTATCTAATACATACTAAAGACTATGCTTTGCATAATAATAAATATGTTGTGGTAATTCAAGGATATAGCGATACAAATTGAATTACTGGATCAAATAAAGTAAACTCATGAGTGGATATGTATTTACTCTTTGTGGAGGGGAAGTATCTTGGAAATCATCCAAACAAACATGTATTGTCTTCTGTACAATAGAATATGAATTCACCGGGTTAGATAAAGTAGTAAAGAATTTGAATGGCTCCAAAATATCTAGAAAGATATTCTTTATTAGCCCAAGCCCTTGGCACTAGTATACATACAAAGTTATAGTCAATCTGCTATAGGTAGGGTAGGGAACATGATGTATAACGGAAAATCTTGTCATATAAGATGGATACATAATATCGTTAGAAAGCTAAATTATTAGAAAACTACTCTCTAGTAGAATTATCATGATTGACTATGTGAGATTAAAATATAATATGTTGGATCCATTTACAAAAGGCCTATCTAGAGAGGGAGTTAAGAGATCATCAAAGAAAATGGGTTTACAGCCTACAACAAGTCATTACGGTGGTAACTCTACCTAGCAAACTAGAAATTCTAGGAGCTATGTTCAAGAACATCAAACAAAGTTGTGACTGATGGTTAAACATTGCCAATATACTCAACCCATTCACATAATAAAGGCAATGTTCAAGAAACAAGAATAAGGATTATGATTTGAAGCTTTTTAATGGTTTTTAAGTTTTACAAGTTTGACCAAATAGTTTGATATATAGGATTAAACGATTAGAAATCACCTATGTGAGGTGATATGACAAGGTTTCATGGAACTTTTGATGCTTAAAACTGGAAAATATGATGGCACTAAGGTTCATGTTGGTAGATATGATGTGTTTTTGTGTATATTTTATAGGAAACTAGGGTTTTTAAATGAATTTTAGGGGCTGAGCATCACCCCAGGCTTTATCATTAATTACTATAAAATTATACATAGAGGGGGGCATAAACCTAACCTCAAATTCTGTGACAACAGGTGAATATATGAAGCTAATACAACGGTTAGAAGCATTGAAAAAAATTTCTATCTCTATCAGGATAGGATAAGCCTACTTTCTAGTTCTTTCAGTGTTGCTAAGGTGGTTATTGAAGCTTTCTCAATTTCCTCCTCCTGAAACTTGGCATACCCATCTTATCTAGCTGAAAATATGTGCTACTTTTGAGGGAAGTCGACAAAAAAGGAAGTAGTATTGAGGATGTTTTGACTGGTGACTAAACTTTGATAAGGTATTTTCTACAAAGTTGGATTCCCTATAAACATGTCTGCAAATGCACAGTTGGAACTGTGATATGAGTTTTAGCAAAGACTTCACTAGAGTTTGTAGATGCCATGGGGTTGGTATTTTCTCTCTTATCCATATAACTAGGAGCTCAAAATCCACCTATAATATAACCTATTTTATACCATTTCTCAGACACCAAAAGAGGCCCCATATAGAAGTGTCCACCTCTACTTGATTGTTAGTCCCCTTCTCTAAGGGTGTGGTACAAACATAAATGAGATCACCATTGTGATGTCTAATGACCCCCTACTCCAATATTTCTAGGGTTAGTGAGGGAACTACCATCACAACTCACCTTAACCATTTTATCTGGTGGTTTAGACCAATACACAGTTGTAACTTTTGTCTCATGTCTGCATTTCTAAATATTCGCTATCAGTTTGGTCCATCTAGTATGTCAAGAGATGTAGGGAAAAACAATGCATAATAAGTGAGTGATGTCTTTGTAAATTATGAATTTTACTATGGCTAATTGGGGTTGTTTTCACCATACTTAACAACACATTTATTTTTCCATAGGTTCCAGCAAATAATGATTGGAATATCCTGATTCACTAATTTATAGGCACTATTAGTAGACTTAGATTTCCACCATCTCAACATCAGGGTTCTGATTGAAGCTGTGTCATGAGTAATGCCTGTAGATGATGAAAAATAATTCCATATGTGATTTACAAATGGTTAATCAATAAAGATATGGGGAATGTTGTCCCAGCCAAAAGTAGAACAACATCCACAATTAGCAGGGGCTATATAAAATTAGCTGAGACTTTTATTTGTAGGTAATTTTTTTCTTAGAGCTCTGTAAAAAAATAAAGGACATTTGAATAGAATCAGCCTATAACAGGTGTAAGTATTCATCATTATTGTGTCTCTATGCTCTCTTATCAACTCCCAGGAAGAGGAACAACTGAAGTCTCCACTTCTATTCAGTGTCCAAATTGGGGAGCCAGGAACCACCTATTAGAAGAGGAATTAAACTCTTAGGATAGTTTGTAATAGATGAGGGGGAAGTTTTGTAGTTAGATTTTGCATATTCCATGTACCATCTATTAGAAAGGCTGCAACCTTGGCTTTGTTTGACTTTACTCTATCAGTTTTGTAGTTGTACAGAGGCTCCATACTAGATTAGTTATCCCACCAAAAATAGCATTTACCTAATTTGATTCTCCATAGTATATGTTTTTCAGCTTTCTTCTTATTTTTCATCATGTTTTTCCATATCAGAGACTGACAATTAAACCATTTCCTAGCCACACCATTAACCCTCTGGAAGTATTTGGCTAGAAAATTTTGTCAATTGTGTGGGGCATTTCCCAACCGAATATTCTTACTTTTTTAGTTAGAGGTTTTGTGGTACTGCTATGGGTTAGAAGGGGCATGATCGATATTGGTGTTGGGCTTAATATTGGGATTGGAATTAGGGCTGTCCTCATTGGACATAATTTCTCACTGTTACATCATATTTTATTTTTTGATTAATCAAATTATATTTGGAACTTATTTGGTTTTGTCTTGGTTTATGGCCTTTGGTTCTGTATTGGTTTGGGTTGGTAGTTTAGTTTTGGTGTGCTAGGATGACTTGATAGGATTGGTTTAGGAATGGACTTATCGAAAAGTCAGTCCTTGTCCAGTTATGTTATCTTGATATATATTCAAAATTCAGCCAACTCAGGGTATGCTAATACTAGTTGGATTGGGTAATAGGGAGTAGTCCTTGATCCTGGTTGGATATGGGATTCATATTATGAAAAGGCCCTCGGTTAAGTTGTGTCAAGTTGGTATGAGATCCAGGTTCATGGTCAATTAGGAGTCCACAAAGCCATGTCGAGTAGATTCTCTTTTAGGGATGTGTAGCGTGCCACACTCATGAAAAAGAGGCCACAAGGAATTTAGGAATATTTCATTTTCTTCGTATTCTATTTTCAAGATTAGAGTCTAAGTCCTGGAATTCTTTTCTAATCATTGGTTATTCAGTTTTCAAATCATACCTCGATGATCTGGAATAAGAGAAAACTCTTCAATCCCATCTGGGTATAATGTTTATGGAGTACTTCCTACGTCTAGAGTTTATCTTTGATCTCAGGGTCCTATTCTCGATAGTTCTGGAGTTTCTTTGGTTGCTACTATTCCTCCTCAAGGTGAGGTGACTAATATGGAATTTCGCCAGTCTATTCATACTATTGCTAAATTGGTTGCTACTCAAGCTGAGCGGGATGTGTCTGGTGGGTTGTCTGCGGAGGCCACAAGGGTTGGTCAGTTTATTAATCTAAATCCTCCTAATTTTTCTTGTGTGAAGGTGGAGGAGGATCCTCAGGGTTTTTTTGATGACATAGAGAAGATATTCAGAGTGATGCAGGCCACTACTGTGGAAGGTGTAAAGTTGATGGCTTATCATCTTAAGGATATTGTGTACCAATGGTACGAAGAGTGGGATAGGGATAGAGGAGATGTGGAGAAGTCATCCTTATAGGATGGTTTTTATGGATCATTTCTTTCCTCAAGAGCTGAGAGAAGCAAAGATGGAGGAGTTTGTGAATATTAAGTAAGGAAGAATGTTGGTCAAGGAATATGCCTTGAAGTTTCATCAGCTGTCAAGATATGCCCCTGATTTGGTGGCTGATATAAGTGCGAGAATGAGAAAGTTTGCTTCTGGGTTAAATCAGGATTTGATCTTGGAAAGCAAGACTGCTTTGCTGATTAAATATATGGATATTTCTAGGTTAATTGTTCATATGCAGCAGGTAGAGGATGAGAAGAGAAAATAGATAGAGTTTGGAGATCAATAGTATAAGAGGAGTAGTTTTTCTGATCAGGGAGATGCTCAGTCTCATGGTAGTCGAGATGGCAGAAAATGATGGAAAAAGAAATGGGGGAGTTTTGGTTCCTTCTCTACTACTAGTGCTCCTTACCTGAAGCAGTCGGGTGGAAGGCATTAGTAGGGCGGTGATAATTTATAGGTATAGGGTGCCCAATCTTAGGAGAGTGAGGGTTAGTCAATTTTTTCATACCCTCCTTATCAGTTTTGTGGTTATCCTCATCGAGGTTATTTCTAAGAAGGGAGGGATAAATGCTTCAAGTATGGCCAGGCAGGCCATCGGCTCAGGGATTGTCCGATTAATATGGATTCTATGGGAGAAAATAAGATACCGGTGGCTTCATCTTCTTCTCCTACACCCGGTGGTGATGCATCTGCTTTTGTTACTATTCCTTGTTTTAGTGTTGCCTGGAATAGATTGTATTCTTTAGTATCACATCAGAAATTTGAGGTATCACCTGATTTCATTACTGCTATGTTACAATTATTTTCTTGTGACATGTATTATCTTTTTTATCCAAGTTTCACTCTTTCTTATGTGACCCCAATTCTGGATATATGTATTTGTTTTGATCCCGAGGTTGTTTCGGATCCTTTTCTATTTCTACTCTGGTAGGTGACTCAGTTATTGCTAAGAGAGTCTATAAGGGGGGTATGGTATCTATTGGCGGTAGGCAGACTTTGGTGGATTTTTTTGAACTTAATATAGTGGATTTTTGTGTTATTCTAGGGATGGATTAGTTAAACTCTTGTTACGTTTCCTTGGTTTGTCGGACCCATAAAGTTGTCTTTAGGTTCCCTAGTAAACCAGTTATAGACTGGGAGGGTGGTACATTAGCTCCTATGGGGAGGTTTATTTCTTATCTTAGAGCTCAAAGATTAATCTCCAAAGGTTGCCTTTATCACTTGGTCTGGGTTAAAGATTCTAACTCAGAAGGTCCATCTTTTCATTTGGTTCCGGTAGTAAATGAGTTTCCTGAGGTCTTTCTAGATGATATTCCTGGAGTTCCTCCGAATAGGGAAATAGAGTTTGTATTGATTTGGTTCCGGACACTCATCTAATATCTATCCCTCCTTATATAATGGATCAGGCTTAGTTAAGGAAACTCAAGGATCTTTTGGATAAGAGGTTTATTCATCCTAGTGTATCTCCATGGGGTGCACTAATATTGGTCATGCGCAATAAGGATGGTTCCCTTTAGATGTGCATTGACTACAGTCATTTGAATAAGGTGACAGTTATGAACAAGTATCCTCTCCCAAGGATAGATGTTATGTTTTATCAATTACAAGGTGCCATGTAGTTTTCTAAGGTAGATCTTTGGTCTGGACATCATCCGTTAAAGATTAGGGAGGTGGATATCCCTAAGACATATTTTCATACTCGGTATGGGCACTTTGAATTTTTGGTGATGATATTTAGATTTACTAATGCCCCACCTGCATTTATCGATCTGATGAACATGGTTTTTCATCAGTATTTGGATCTCTTCATCATTTGTTTGTTAATGCCATTCTGCATTATTCCAAAAGTGTTGTGGGTCATTCTAATCACGTCTGTATGGTATTGTAGACCTTGAAGGAAAAACAGTTATATGCCAAGTTCTCCAAGTATGAGTTTTGATTAAATGCTATGACTTTTCTTGTTCATACTATTTCTTACGGGGGGGATCATGGTGGATCCTCCAAAGGTTTCTCTAGTTAAAGGGTAGCCTAGAACCACAACTCCAATCGATTTCCAAAGCTTCTTAGGCTTGAATGGGTATTATAGGTGATTTTTGGAAGGCTTTTCATCGATAACTGCTCCATTTGACTAAGTTGACTCAGAAGAAGGTCAAGTTTTCTTGGTTGGATTCTTGTGAGGAAAGTTTTGAGAAGTTAAAAGATAAGCAACTTCGTCTCTAATTTTGACTTTGTAGGAAGGCAATGGTGGGTATGTGGTCTATTTGGATGCATCTCAGGTAGGTCTTGGTTGTGTTTTAATGCAGCATAAGAATGTGATTGTCTATGCTTACAGGTAGCTAAAGGTTTATGAGAGGAACTATCCTACTCATGATTTGGATTTGTTGGCAGTTGTGTTTTCTTTGAAAATATGGTGGCATTATTTGTATGATGTACACGTGGGTATCTTTTTTGATCATAAGAGTCTACAATATGTGTTTACTTAGAAGGAGCTAAATCTCAGGCAGAGGAGATAGTTTGAGCTTATCAAGGACTATGATATGAGTCTTCACTATTACCCAGGTAAGGCTAACGTGGTTGCTTATGCTCTTAGCAGGTTGTCCATGGGGAGTTTGGCTCTTATGGATTAAGGAAATAGGGAATTGGTGAAGGATATTCACCACTTGGTTAATCTTGGAGTTCACCTCTTGGACTCTAAGGATGGAGGTGTAATAGTACAAAAAGTGGTTCTATTGTCTCTTGGTGCAAAGATCAAGGAAAATCAAGTGTTGGATCCTATCTTCATGAAAATCAAGGGTGTGTTGGTGGGAAAAATGTGATAGTGTTTGATATCAGTGGTAATGGTACTTTACGGTACAAAAGAAGGTTGTGTGTTCCTGATATCGATGGTTTGAGACAAAGGATTTTGGCTGAGGTGCATGAGTCATTCTATGTTGTTCATCTCGGTTCCATAAAGATGTATCATGATCTCAAGGAGATATATTTATGGAACAATATGAAGAGGGGTGTGGTTGATTTTGTGGCCAAGTGCTTGGTATGTCAACAAGTTAAAGTTGAGCACATGAGACTTGGTGGGTTGTATCTAGAGATTATTTTGCTCAAATGTAAATGGGAGGTAATCAATATAGATTTTGTTACTAATCTTCCTTGATCTCGAAATCAATATGATTTGATTTAGGTCATCGTGGATAGGATAACAAAGTTTGCTCACCTCTTACCGGTGAGGACTACCTTTTTGGCGGAGGATTATGCGAAGCTTTATCTTCAGGAGATTGTGAAGCTACATGGAGTACCTGTTTCTATTATTTTTTATAATGGAACACAGTTTATGTCTCACTTCTGGCGGTCTATCCTGAAAGGGTTGGGAACTAAGGTGATTCTGAGTAATGTTTTTCATCCATAGATGGATAGAAAACTAGAAAGAACTATTCAGACATTGGAGGATATGCTTCGGGCTTGTGTGATTTATTATGGTAGTAGTTGGGTTGAACATATACCTTTGGTAGAGTTTGCTTACAATAGTATATATTATTCTAGTACTGGTATGGGTCCTTTTGAGGCATTGTAGGGAGGAGGTGTAGATACCCTATTAGTTGGTTTGAGCTTGGGGAGGTGGATATGTTTGGTCCCAACTTGTTTTACCAGGCTATAGGGAAGGTGAAGGTAATTTGGGATAGGCTTAAGGCTGCCCAAATTCGCCAAAAGTCCTATGTGGATGTTAGGCGTAGAACTTGAAGTTTAAGGTTTGGATAAGGTTTTCCACAAGGTGTTTCCTATGAAGGGAGTAGTTTGGCTTTGTAAGAAGGGAAAGCTCAATCCCAGTATGATGGTTCTTATGAGATTCTGCGGAGGGTTTGTAATGTTGCTTACGAGTTAGAGTTACCATCTATCTTGAGTTTGGTTCATCTATTATTTTATGTCTCCTTGTTGAGGAAGTGTCTTGGTGATCCTTCTTCGATTGTTCCTTTGGAAGGGTTGAGTATCTTGGACTCTCTATCTTCTGAAGAAGTCCCGATGGAGATCTTGGATGGGAAGGTTTGTCGGTTGTAAACCAAGGATGTGGCTTCAGTTGAGGTTCTGTGGTGGAACCATATGCTAGAAGAAGCTACATGGGAAGCGGGAGAGGACATGAAGACTAAGTATCCGCATCTATTTTTTCTCCTGGGATTCGTGCAGAAGGTATGTGCCTTTAACACATCTTTATTTTTCTGAGTTTGTTAAAGAAAATATTAATATCTTTGCCTCTTTATTTTTTAACTTTGTTAAGGATTGGAAATATATTTGATATTATAAATGGCTCGTGCGTGTGGTAACCCTTACCTTGTCCGTTATTCGGGGAAAAATGTTCCTAGTGGGGATGACTAAAACACCTTATTTTCTGGACCTTAGAAAATTTCCTAGAATTTTGGTGTCTGGACTCAATAAGAATCATGGGTACGAGCCATATGTTGGGGTACATATGGCATGGTCCAGTCGTATGCTGACCAATATTGGTTGGTGAAATAGAATTTGGTCACTGGAATGGATACGACTTGAGGGTATGAGTTGTATGATTGGATACAGATTATTTTTTTGCTTTAATTAACCTTAGACTTGATAAGTTAAGTTGGATCTGAGTATGACTGGCTCACCAGGAGCCGCAAGCCAGGGTACGAGTCGTACCCAGGACTTGTATGGTGGACAGTGTTCAAACCTTTTATAATTTTATCTTACTAGGGATATGGGTGAAGGTTATGGATTGTATATTGTCAATACAACTTGAGTAGGATAAGTCGTACATTAGAAAGTATTGGCACCAAGGGTTAAGGATTAGGATATGAGTGGTGGGTACCACTCGTATCGTAGGGTACGAATCGTGAGGGTTAGTCGTACCCCTGTGATGGGATTTTGTGCAACTTTAGTGGGGGTATTCTGGACATTTCCCCACTTATCCTAATAAGGTCCCACGACTTCTAACTCTTTTGGGAGGCTATTTACCCCATTATTCTATTCAGTAACACTTAGAAACTCTTTCAAAACACTCTATAATTATCTCAAAAGCTTTTGGGCAAGAAATCTAGGGTTTCAACTAGAGGACTAATTTTGGGGATCTTGTTAGTAGTTTCTCTCTATCTACTTTGTCAATTAAGGCATGTTCTCTTCCCTCATTGTTAGTTTCAACTAAAGGAATTGTTTTATGCAATGTTTTTATGATTTCATTGTTGTATGATTTTGTGTTTTAAATATGATTTGGGGGTTTTGGTTGTAAATGCTTGGTCATAGTTTTTCCATGTTTTAATTATGCTTTTATATGCATTAATGGTGGTTTTTGATAATTGGCTGCATGGAAATGGTTCTTTGGTAATAGACTTTGGTTTTGGAAATACTATGCTCCTAATGTGTTTGATAAAATGCCTTTAACAATATTTTCATCATAATATTGATTTTTCAATGGAACTTATGCATGGTTTAAACTTGGTAATGGAACCCTAAATGGTACAAATGGTTTAAATGGTTTTAAATGGATTGTAAAGGCCTTGGTGGCGATGGTATTGGTTAATTGGAAATGATGTGGGGTACATGGAATCCCCTAAGGTTTGGCTAAGAATAATATTTGCAAGTTATTATTGGTATGACGATACCATTATTAATGGACTTGGTTAATAAATGGTTAATGGATTGGTTGGTTTCTTGGTAATGGTTTTAATTGGAAATAATGGCGGGGTGTATAGCAAAGTAGTGAAAGGTGGAGGTCCGATGTAACGCCCCAAATCTGGTACCCAGAATGCCACACGGTGCTCATGACCCCAAAGGACCACAAGCTAACCCATGATTGATATCTGTACTTGAGCACTGCATAATATACTTTTTAAATATGGAATAAAAGGATGAAAGGACATAAGGTTCAAATATCTGATAAAACATAACATCTGGAAATACGGTATATCAATACCAAAACAAAACTGAAATAACTATCTGAACATGCTATAGTCTGAAAGCCAATAAACTCATTGAATAAGGATTTGATGGGACATGTCCCTAACTAATTCCAACTAATGAAATAAACTAAGTACCGAAAGAATGAAATAGTCAAATAATAACATCCTCGAATGATGAGGACTCACTGCTAGTCTGTCTACTGAACGTCTAATCTACTAAGGGTGCTCTGTGTCAGTATAATTGAATATAATGGTATGCAAGTGAGGTAGGCTAAATACAAGGGTTTATTGCATGAATAATAATGACTGACTGAGTAACATGAATGTGGGAATACATGCATGAATACATAATTGTAAATGAGATTGTGACAACACTAATTACTGAGTCTGAATAGTGATAACATGGATTTCTGATAATTGATATAACTGATACTGAGGGACTGTGTCTGATAGTCTAGGTTCTGATAGAACTAGCCGAGTCCCGTACTGAGCTGAGTGACTGTATCTGACAGTCCTAAATTCTGTAGAACTATTTGAGTTCTATTACTGAGAATGTTACTGTGGGAAGTAGTCATCTAACCGACATGCCCCAAATGAGATAATATAATTGAGTTGGGGTCCAATCTGTAACCCCAATTAGAAAGGTGTCAATACCACGCCACTGGTAAGGATAAGCTGTGAGTAATCCCTCATCTAACAGGTACTCTAAGGAGAATGGTAGGACCGTCATCTAACAGGTTAAGTCACCTCATCAACCCTCATCTAATAGGTTATGTCACCTCATCAACCCTCATCTAACAGGTTAGATGTCTCAACCTACACTGGCTACATAGTTCCAGAGTGCAAGGATATCTTTTAAGAATCACACCCTCTACTCGCAGGTGAGTTTCCATCCTTGGGCTCACTCGTTGCTGAATCCTACTCCCATCTGATTAGACACTGAATTAATTATACTGAACTGATTGGACTGAGTTTGCTGATTTTCGTTGACTGACAAAATATTACTGAGATCTGATAACTGATTGAGATTACTGAGGTTACTGAGTTTTCCTGAGTCATGAGACTGACTGAACTCTACTAAACATGGCTTGATTGATAGTATCTTGAAAACTGACACTGGCTCTAGGCACACAGCTAAGTTGTCGAGTATAAATACCCCCAGGACTCAAAAGCATAAAAGTAATTCATGGCACAAGTTCGAAAGCACAACAATGGCTACACATATATTCATAATTCATCGACTAAGACATTTCATCAAACACTTGACATGAATTAACTTGTACATGAATGGGGATTTCATACTATCATACTATAATGACACTTTTTCCTTCACATAGGCATTTAATCAAACATATGGGGAGCATACTTTGGTTATACCATCATTAATGCATCTAATTATCATGGTTGCATAAATAAATTTGCAATTTGAAGGGTTTATCATTAATATTATGCAAATCATCACATACTAGGATCAATCATTGGAACATGTAATTTAAAACATGAATCAAAACCTAATAACAACATGGACATGAATTTCAATTCAACTGAATCATGAACATTCATAAATACACAATCTTTGGAATTTGAAAAGAGATTCTTGAGCTTTATGGGTGAAAAGGATCTATGAATCAACACTTGACATACCTTGATTGTGAGTTTCTTAAAGTTCTTTGAGTTGAAGAACTTGAATCTATTAGTTTCTTAAAGAAGGGTTGGGATATTATTCTTGGGGATTGATCTTTGACAGAAACCCTAATTTGGTGTTGTGGATGAATAATGAAGTTATGAGCTCTGTTCTGGTATAATTAGGAGTTAAAATGCATGGAAAAAGATCCAAATACTCTTTTAAAATCAGCTTATAATTGCTAATTGGAAGTGGCGATGGTTTGGTCGACGGTCTATCGCTGGCTCGACGATTCATCTGTCTTGACCGTCGCACTTTGCCAAAACCTAAACTTTCTGCCTTATCTATGATGGTTTGGGTGATGGTCCGTCACTATCTCGATGGTCCATCGCTATCTCGACGGTCAGTCGGTCCTAACTGTCGCACTTGCACAGAACATAAACTTCCTGCCTCATCTGCAATAGTTTGGGTGACGGTTTAGGCGATGGTCCGTCGCTAGATCAATGGGTCATTGGTCCTGACCGTCGCACTTAGCCAGAAGACGATTTCACTACCTTAGTCACGACGGATTGGGCGATGGTCCGTCGTTAGCTCGATGGTTTGTCAGCCTAATCGTCGTTTCTGGGCAGTTCCTATAGTTCTCTATAAAATGCCCATAACTTTTTACTCCGATATCGTATTTGGACAAACCTGGTGTCATTGGAAAGATAATTCAATTTTTGACATGATAAAAAGTTGAATTTGAGGAAATTCTATCTGATTTAAACATTAATGATTTAGAAAGTCATCACTAACTCTTCTGGATACTAGATTTAACTTTAAGAAAGTTCGAGGTATTACATCTGGGGGGGGGAACTAAAAACATATATTTATCGATGTGAGGTTGGTCTGGGTGGCCGTGTGCATGATGTCACACTTTATATTTGGGGCATGTACTAGTCATCTCGGGTTTTTCTTCCCTGGTCGTGCGGCTTCATGGACTGGGGCTCTTTCAGCAGGGGGAGCTGAACCCATATAGTTAGTGGTTTTTTTAGGACGGCAAAGCTACATAGTGCAGGTAAAGGTTTTAATCGCATGCGAAACCCAATTCCATTTCCCGACATAGTTATATATATGTATGATTATGTGCATATGGATAATTTTACTTGGTTTTATAAATGGTATTATTTTATCCTTATCCTGAGTTCATGTTAGCGATCACTGATTAACCTATCTTTTGGCGGTTGTATACCCCCTCTATGCAGGAACTAGCCATCCTACTCCTCATTCATAGTGATTGCCTTGGGGAAAGCTATTGTATTGAAGTGGTGAGCTTCCATCTTTCTAGAAGGATCCATTTCATGTTATGGATACTCTTAGACATTGTGATTTATTTTTGGATATTGGTTTTGGCTATGGTTGGGGGAATGTACCAATCAGATATTCTTACTCTTTTTATTAGAGGGTTTGTGGTACGGCTATGGGTTAGAATGGGTGGGATCGGTATTAGTGCCAGCCTTAATATTGGCATGGGAATTAGGGCTGACATTATTGGACAAAATTTCTCATTATTCCATCATATTTCATTTTGGGATTAATCATATCATGTTTGGGAACTTATTTGGTTTTGGCCTGGTTTATGGACCTTGGTTCGGTATTAGTTTGTGTTGGTTGTTTGGTTGTTACGGTTTGGTGTGATGGGATGACTTGATAGGGTTGTTCTAGGAATGGACCTATGCTAAAGTTAGTCCTTGTCCAGTTATGTTATCTTGATATATATTCGGAATTCACCCAACTCAAGGTATGCTAACGGTGGTTGGGTTAGGTAACAGGGGGTGGTCCCTAGTCCTGGTTGGACTTGGGATGCCTATTACGAAAAGGACCCAGTCAGGTCATGTGAGATACTTCTACTTTTCTGCACAGTGATAGGTCATTTCAGAGTTGTTCGGGTGTCAGCTTGAGGTGGTGAACCTCCTTCTTCTAGAAGGCCTGTTACTTCTTGGTTTAATATGTCATAGACTATTTCTTTTTAGACTTATTTTTTCTATCGTCGGGGGGATGTAACTGCTTAGGTTGATGATTGGTATTGTCTGTCTAAAGCGTTTGTGGATAACTATGGACTTGGGATGTTTTGATGAATTCATTGATGTTTTGATCTTATTACTTTCTATCTTTTTATATGTTCAAAATTTATCCACTTCTAGATAGACTGTGATTTGTTGACTAGGCAAGGGGTGGTCTCTGGTCCTCGGTAGACTTGAGATACCCGCACGGCCAGGGCCTTGGTTTAGGTTGTCTTGGTGAGGTTACTGATAAGAAATCTCAAGTAGAGATGGTCCAACAGACTCTGCCAGACAATTTCCAATAGTTTTGCTTAAATTATAACATGAATAAGATGAACTTGTCCTTTGTGAAACTTTTGAATGAACTGCAAACAACAGAATCTATCATTAAGCAACAAACTCCTCCTGTAGCATTGATGATTGATAAACCTTCGTCTTCTAATTGTAAGATGAAAGTGTGAGATAAAGTGTGATCATTGCAAGGTGATAACGCTCAAACTACACCTCTCTAATGAGAATGTAAGCGATCGTTGTCAATATAAAACCCAACTAGGTTGGGGTTGAATCCCACAGGGATTATGGTGTGAACTTAAGTCATTTTTAATTTAATCAACTGATAGCTGGATGTTTCATAAAATGAGGGTTTTTAGTTTAGCAAGTAATTGTTGGTCACTTTAGTTACAGTGTTCGTAATCAAAAGTTTATGGAAAATCCAGAATTATGTTCACTGGGGGTTTTGGTACTTGACAGATGCTAATGGTGGTTCAAGATTCTCATAGTAGGTAGGACACCAAGTTATCTTTATCGAAGTTATGCCTAAACGTCTCTCGACCTACTTAAGCACTCAATTACCTAATCCTCTCGGACTTAGGGAATTTATATTCATGACCAGATCTTACGTCAGTTTAATCAACCTTGTTACAACGTCAATTATTAAATGGAAGTTTTTAGAGCTTCCAAGTCCCGGTTAATAATTCACTTCCCACTATATTTGATTTACTTATCAAGAAAATCAAAGAAGGTGTTATCTATCATTTGCAATCAATAGACAATAATTAAAACCTCAGAATTATCAAGGAGTCCTACCACCTTTTGAATCTTGAACACTCAGCACCTTATCAAGACTTAACCCTATATCCCATAATTCAGGTTAAAGGAATTTAGCCACTCATGATGTAATAATTGAAACAACTAGTTATATTCATGATTTGAAAGATAAACTTACCACAAGATGAATAGAAACTAGAGATTATCATATTAGATAACAATAGTAATCCTAAAATAATGATGATAATCTCTTCAAAGTAATTGCTTGTTTAAGTCAAGAAACTAGTGAGAGAAAATATCAAAATACATGTCTCCAAAATAGTTTTGGAACTCTCAAGAAAACCCTAAACAAGACTTTAAATAGTTCTACCTAAATAAGGAAACAAAATCACAGAGTTTAATAATCCCTCGAATTAGGTGACGACATTCGTGACAACCTACTAGGAGGCTGACGACTTATTAGAAATGTCGTCAGCTCCTCTTTGCTTTTGATACTCGCTTCTTCAGGTTGACCACAAACTGTGACATCCTATCAAATTCTTGATGACTTATCAAGAATCTTGTCAAGTATCTACCTCAATTCTGATGTTCTGCCTTAGGCTGACGGCAATTTTGACGACCTATCAGCTCCTTGACGGCTTATGACAAAATATCGTCACAACTCTCAACTCTGGTGCATTCTCTGTCTGAGGTTGAAGATGAAGCTGATAACTTATCACAGGGCTGACGACTTATTAGAAATGTCATTAGCCACACTTCTCTTTGAATTACTTCAGATTTCAACTCCTTTGCTTCCATCCTTGTTGGTTTTCTTGCATCATAGCTTCTACTGCAAAATCAAACACAAAACAATCAAAAACGACAAAAATTGCTTAAGACTTTGCAGTTATTATTAGTTAAAAGTCTCAAATATGTTAGAATTAGCTCGCACATCAACACCCTCAACTTAAAACAATTGCTTGTCCTCAAGCAACTCAACACAACTAAGAGAATACAAAGTACATTTGGCAGTCAATCATCCATATTATCTCAAAACACTTCCACCCTCTCCAAGGTCAGTCAATTCAAGAACAAAGAAGAACACCAATGCAACACACAGAAATCAATATACGGCATTAATTCAGCTACATTAACCATGCATGTACCAGTATTACGCTCTCCAAAAAAATTAACAACTAGCAATATATCTGGTGTTCCCTCACAGCAAAGAAATCCCCCTCATCTCATATTAGCAATCCTATACGTAACCATGGGGACAATCAAAACACTCACTCTCAGAACGAAGTTCCAACCAATGTATGCCAAGTACCATAGGCTTACCCTTATTTTTATTACCCAGATCTTCAGATAGGTCATCTAGGATCACTATAGGTCTTCTCTTAGGCTTGTGATGTAGGTTAGGGGTTGGTATGATACTCGATGGTATTTAAAGTGACTAAGCCTCCTTGATACTACACTAGCTTTTTGGGGTTTCACTCATTAGCCTTTTCCACTCTTCTGTTTTATTGATCAAACTTATTTAGGCTGGGTGCGGTCTTTTCCACAAATTTTTTTTCTTGATCTTTTCCTCCGCACCCAGCTTTTTTTGTTCTTTTCTTTTATGATACCTTTCTTCATACTCATTCTATATCATGTACCCCTTTTATATCCACCCTCAACTTAGGCCATTTTCCTAAGTCAAGGTACACAGTGTACAAGGAGGACCACGGCCAAAACAAGTTCATTGTGATCTAAATGGGAAGGTGACAGGTGTCATAAAAAAAATAGGGTAATCAGGATCAAAACAGGGATCAAGGGATATTATGCACCTAGGTAAGGTCATTTAGGCTAAAGTGAGCTCATATCAAAACGGCCTATGATATTTTCCTTACCCCTATCCTTCAACCTAGGTAAGACTAACCGGGCAAGTTCTGGCTTCAGCATACAGAGGGAACTAAGTAACATCTTACACATAGTTGGCACACAGGTATATCGCAATCTACTACTTATTCAGTTCATGCAACTGCTTAGCAATGATTATTGTGTTACTATAACTAATGCCATACAAAGATGCACAGTGGTCAAACTTAAATGTAAATCACACAGTTAAAGAAGTAGACCACTTGAACAAGTGTACAAAAATCACAAAACAATTCAACTGCCTCAAGTACAAGTATTTCTCCTAGTCGGCTACAAAATTTTACAACAACAATTTACCCTACACCCTCAACTTAAAATCAAAGAAAATCTAAACTTAGGATTAGATTATACCTGAAATAGATCAATCCCAGGGGGAATGGGTTGCCTCCCATACAGTGCTTGATTTAACATCACAACACGACTTAGTTATGTTGACAACTCAGACTTCGCCAAGACAACCTACTGATACCTCTTTACCATCTTCATAGAATACGTCCACGATTGAGAAAACACTCATATCTTTTTGTTGTGTCATAGATGAGTGTATTTTGAATCATGCTTCTTTATCATTTAGCCTGAACTTTAGCTTATTTAGCTCCATATCTACGATCACTCTCTCGGTTGCAAGGAATGGTCTTCCCAAGATGATGGGCACTTTGAAATCCACCTCACAGTCTAGGACTACAAAATCAATAGGCAGAATAAAGTCGGCCACTTTTACAAATACATTATGTAATATGCCCACTAGCTGCTTTACAAACCTATCTGCCATCACCAATCACATATTCATCGGGGTAGGATCACCCAAACCTAATTTTTTGTACACCATAAGTAGAATTAGGTTTATACTGGATCCCAAATTGCACAACACTTTTGCGAAATTCAGGGACCCAATAGTGAACGGGATGGTAAACGCTCTTGGGTCTGCCTTTTTCTGCACTAAAGACCTTGTAGAGATAGCACCAAAATGAAGAAGATTGTCCTCCAACTCAGGGCTAACTTTCCGTTTCTTTGTGAAAAGGTCTTTTATAAACTTCGTGTATCCTGGAATTTGCTCAAGTGCCTCAACTAAAGGCATATTTATTGTCAATTGCTTGAGCATTGCCATGAATTTGTTGAATTTTGCATCACCAGTTTTTTCTTCAACCACTGAGGAAAGGTAGGTGGTGGTCTTGGGAAAGTTTTCAACACTACCTCATTTTCCTTTTCTTTCTCTTTTTCTGGAGCATCATCAGAATTATCCAGCTTCTCAGACTCCACTGGGCCTCCTTCTTCTAGTTCATCATCAACTACCTCGTCAACTACATGTTTTCCCATATAAGGGCCAGGTAATATCTTACCACTTCTAGTTGTAATCTCCATAAATGATCCATCATTCCATGGATTTTGGACCGTATCACTTGGTAACGTTCCACTTTTTTCTCTGGTTGAATGCTACAGAGAGTTGGCTCATTTGTTGTTCCAACTATTTAATTATGGTGGAGTGCGAGTTTACAAACTGATTAATAGATGATAGATTGGTCTTCATGGTAGTCACACCGGAGTTGGTATCTTCCACTCTCTTCAACAACTTATCCATCATATCCTCCACGGACATCTTTTCAGAACTTGTTGTAGCAGCGTCACGATTTCCAGGAGGGACATAGATCCCGTTCCTATCATTGTTGTTCCTTCAATTTCCCTGCTCCCTATCTCTATAACCAAGCTTTTCATAATAATTCCTACCTTGATTCCCTTGGCCATTGCCTCAGAAACCCCCTTGATTATTAACATAGTTTGCCTCTTCTTCTACATCAGCATCAACTCTATCCTGAGATCCCACAGCTTTCACCTTCTTAGTCTTACCTGATAGCAAGTGCTTGGTTAGCAAGTCCATCTGCATTTTAAGGTGAACCCTGTCTTGGTCATGCTCCTCATCTCTCTTACTTTGTTCCAAAGTAATACCTCTAGACATATGGGACTAGCTACCACAGAGTCTTTGGTATGCCATACCCGACTCTGTTTTGTCATTCTTTCTAGAATCTCTAAAGCCTCTGGGAATATAAGATCAACAAATGAACCACCAGCAGCATTATCTATAATTGGATTTTTCACAGAGTTATGACCTTGTACAAAGTCTCCATGAAGTGTTTGTCCATCATATTGTGGTGCGGACACTGTGTCAGCTTCTTCTTGAATCTTTCCCAGGTTTCATGCAAGGCTTCAGTTGGGAGCTGCCTAAAGTTGTTGATCTCATCCCTCAACCATACCCTCCTAGAAGGCAAAAAGAACTTTTTTAGGAAAGCTCCTTTCAACTGCCTCCAGTTGGTTATAAAATTGGGTGTCAGCTCATTTAGCCACAAAGTTGCCTCCACAGACAGAGACAACAGAAACAATCTCAACCGGATAGCATTCTGGCCCACTCCTGGGTTATAAAATATTTATAGATGGTGACAAAATTCACCAGATGCAAGTTCAGGTCATCCCCAGGAAGGCCACCAAACAACCCTTTCAGATTGAGGAGTTGAATTATAGTACTTGTAATGTTGAATTTATCTGCAGGTGCCAACGATGGAGGAATGATTGCACCCCTTTCACCTACTCCATCCATTCCATCATCATCATCATTATGGTCACACTGGACCGGATGGTACTCTTGCCTTTCTCAAAATGAACGGTTCATGTTAACATTACGTCGTACAAATGCAGTACTTTCTCTGCACGCCTTGGGTAACCAGGATTTAGAAACTCCTCATCTCCAAAATCTTCATCCTCTGGATTTTTATGTTGTGCTTGTTGACCAACATTTTGCACATTTACCTGAGCTCTAGCAAAGGCTGCCAATCTGTTAGCCTCTTGTTGTTCTGCCATTCTTCCAATTCGTTGTGGTTCCAGATTAAGTGGTAATAATGGTTCATCGGAACTTCTGGTTCTTGGCACACACTACAAAGATCTTGCAATAAACAAAAACATCAAATAAACATAAAACTAGGAAACTTGACTAACAGTCCATTAGCGCACCTGACTTCAATTTACAACCATATTCCCCGGCAACGACGCCTTTTTTGATAATGCTCAAACTACACCTCTCTAATGATAATGTAAGCGATCGTTGTCAATATAAAACCCAACTAGGTTGGGGTCGAATCCCACAGGGAATATGGTGTGAACTTAAGTTGTTTGCAATTTAATCAACTGATAGTTGGATGTTTCCTGAAATAGGGGTTTTAGTTTAGCAAGTAATTGTTGGTCATTTTAGTTACATGTTTATAATCAAGAGTTGATGGAAAAACTAGAATTTCTGTTCACTAGGGGTTTTGGTACTTGACAGATGCTAATGGTTGTTCAAGATTCTCACAAAAGGTAGGATAACAAGTTATCTTTATTGAAGTTATGCCTAAATATCTCTCGACCTACTTAAGCATTTAATTTCCTAATCCTATCGGACTTAGGGAATTTATATTCAGGACCAAATTTTACCTCAGGTTAATCAACCTTGTTACAGCGTCAATTATTAAATGGAAGTTTTTAGTGCTTCCAAGTCCCTGTTAATAATTCACTTCCTACTAAATTTGATTTCTTTTTCAAGGAAATCAAAGCAGGTGTTATCTATCATTCGCAACCAATAGACGATAATTAAAACCTCAAAATTATCAAAAAGTTCTACCACCTTTTGAATTTTGAACACCCAGCACCTTATCAAGACTTAATCCTAGATCCCATAATTCAGGTTAAAGGAATTTAGCCGCTCATGATGTAATAATCGAAACAACTAGTTATATTCAAGATTTGAAAGATAAACTTACCACAAGATGAATAAAAACTAGAGATTCTCATATTAGATCACAATAGTAATCACAAAATAATGATAATAATTTCTTCAAAGTAATTGTTTGTTCAAGTCAAGAAACTAGAGAGAGAAAATATCAAAGTACGTGTCTCCAAAAGATGTTCGCAACTCTGAAGAAAACCCTAAACAAGACTTTAAATAATTCAGCCTAAATAAGGAAACAAAATCACAGAGTTTAATAATCCCTCGAATTAGGTGATGACATTCGTAATAACCTATCAAGAGGCTGGCAGCTTATCACAAATGTCGTCAGCTCCTCTTTTCTTTTGATACTTGCTGCTTTAGGTTGATGAAAAACTGTGACGTCCTATCAACTTCTTGAAGAATTATCACAAATGACGCCAAGTTTCCACCTTAGGCTGACGGCAATTTTGACGACCTATCAGCTCCTTGACGGCTTATCACAAAATGTCATCACAACTCTCAACTCAGGTGCATTCTCTGTCTGAGGCTGATGATGAAGCTGATAACTTATCATAGGGCTGACGACTGATCAAAAATGTCATCAGCCACATTTCACTTCGAATTACTTATGATTTCAACTTCCTGCTTCCATCCTTGTTGGTTCTTTTTCATCATAGCTTCTACTACAAAATCAAACATAAAACAATCAAAAACGACAAAAGTTGCTTAAGACTTTGCAATTATTCTTAGTTAAAAGTCTCAAATGTGTTAGCATTAGCTCACACATTACAAACAACCTGGTCATTATAAGAAATAGTGTCCTGACTATATAGCTAAGATGCAGAAACAAGGTACATATTTTTTATATGTCGTTGAAATAGTTTTAGCGGCTATTTTTACTCAGTTTTGGGCTTTAGATTTTAGAGCCACTAATCATATATGCATTATTTTGAAGGGGTTTCACTAAATATGACGCCTAAGTAAAAATGAACTGAACATGTTTTAAGCAAATGAGAAACCAACATCAGTCTTTGCTATAGGAAATATTTTCATTTCATGTAGTAATTCTAGAGTTTTGACCTTGAATAATGTTCTTTATGTACCTTCTACACGAAGGAATTTAATTTCAGTTTCAAAAATAATGAATGCTAGTTATAATGTTTATTTTTCTAATAATTGTGCAATTGTTAAGTTTAATAAGCATTTTATTATTTCTACTCCTAGAATAAATGATTTGTTTGAATTTGATGTTTTCCAAAATATGCTACAAACAATGGAACTTAATAATGTTGATCAATCACATAAAAGAAAATACATTTTGAAATTGAGTGAAACATACTTATGGAACTTACATCTAGGTCATATTAACATAAATAGGATCTCATGATTATTTTTTGATGGACCTTTGAGTTCATTGAAAATGGAGGCACTTCCAACTTGTGAATCCTGTTTAGCAGATAAAATGACCAAGAGACTTTTTTTCTTCCAAAGGAAATAAAGTCGGCAATAAGTTAGAACTAATTCATACTGATTTATGCGGTCCTATAAATATACAAGAAAGAGGTTGTTTTGAGTATTTTGTGACTTTCACAGATGATTACTCAAAATACGAATACATTTATTTGTCGCACCGTAAATTTGAATGCTTTGAAAAATTCAAAGAATTTAAGATGAAAATGAAAAAGCGACATAACAAAAAAAATCATACATTATAATTT
Organism: Capsicum pubescens; assembly: GCA_030864215.1. Classification (NCBI taxonomy): domain Eukaryota; kingdom Viridiplantae; phylum Streptophyta; class Magnoliopsida; order Solanales; family Solanaceae; genus Capsicum; species Capsicum pubescens. Next base: position 111,602,747 of record CM061538.1, read on the forward strand.
AATCATGGTTGTGAATACCTTTGTATGGAATTCATTAAATACTTATCAAAATAAAAAATTACATCTCACTATTCTGCTCCAGGAACACCACAATAAAATAGTGTGGCAGAACGATGAAATAGAACTCTTATAGAATTGGTTAGATCAATGTTATGTTATTTAGATTTTTCCTTTTCTTTTTGGGGTTATACATTAGAAACAATAAATTATATTTTAAACTTGGTTCCTTTCAAAATCAGCACCTTTAACCCCATTTGAATTGTGGAGTAGGCGCACATGTAGTCTACGGCATATTCAGGTTTGGGGTTGTCCAGCACATGTGCTAAAAAAATTGATAAATTAAAATCTAGAACAAACGTGTGTGTTTTTATTGGATATCCCAAAGGGATGAAAAGGGGTTTATTTTATTGTTCTAAGGAACAAAAGGTAATTGTTTCGCTAAATGTTAGATTTATTGAAGAGGATTATTTAATGAACTACGTTCCTTGAAGTAAAATTATTTTACAGGAATTGAGAAATATAATAACGAATAATGAAACACAAGAACAAATTTCAGAAACCATTATTGACATACCACTGCATCCACGTAGTGGGAGAAATTTCAATAGGGAAGAGGTTGCACAAGACCAAACACTTGGTATCACACTACCTAAAAGTAGTGGGAACAACATTAAGAAACCTGAAATTATGGAAAAAAGCATTTAGGGTAATTTCGAGAAACTTGCCATTATGCAAGAAGACGTTTAGGGTGTTCAAAATTTAGTTCCAAAAGTAGCTAATCATGAAGTGATTAGTCATCATAGTTGAAGAATTATTCAAAAACCTTTATGATTTGCGATCATAGGAGAATCGTATGATAGAATCCCTGAGGATACAAATATAGAATCCCTTAATTATGCCGAAGCACTACATGATAAAGATGCTAAAATATGGATTGCATCTATGAAATCTGTAATGGTATCTATGTACTCCTATCAAGTCTAGGAACTTGAAAAAACACCTGCGGGATTCAAACCCATTGGTTTTATATGGTATGGATCTATAAGAAAAAAAGAGGTGTTGATGGAAAAGTGCAAACTTTTAAAGTTATGCATGTTGCAAAAGGGTTAGCTCAAAAAGAAGGAATTGATTATAAGGAAACTTTTTCGCTAGTAGATATGCTTAAATCCATTAGGATTCTCTTATCAATTATTGCTCATTATGATTATGATATTTGGCAAATGGATGTCAAGACAGCTTTCCTAAATGGTAGTCTTGATTGCATTTATATAGCACAACCAGAAGGTTTCCTGAAAAATGATAATGAACATAAGTTTTGTAAGCTTAAGAAATCCATTTATGGTTTGAAATAGGCATCTAGGCCGTGAAATACTTGGTTTGATGATTTGATTAGGACTTTTGGGTTTGATCAATCTGAAAATGAGTCATGTACTTATAAAAAAATGGGACGGAGAGAAAGTAGCATATTTGATTCTGTACATAGATGAAATCTTGATCATAAAAAATAATTTGAGCATGCTGAATTCTATTAAAGAATGTTTGTCCTAGCATTTTGATATGAAAGACTTGGGAGAAGCGGTTCGTATCCATGGGATCAAGCTCATGTGAGATTGCAAACAAAGGATATTAGGCTTATCTCAAGCACTTTATATTGATTCTATTCATGGAAGGTTTAGCATTCAAAATTTCAAAAATGGATTCCTTACTTTTAGGTATGGAATTACTCTATCAAAAGATCAGTCGCCCAAAACAACCGATGAGATAGACAGAATGAAGGTGGTGATTCCTTATACTTCTGCTATAGAGAGACTCATGTATGTTATATTTTGCAATAGACTAGATATTTTCTTTACTATTGACATGGTTAGAAGATTTCAAAGGAAAGAACATTAGACTGTAGTTAAGCATATAGTAAGTACCTAAAAAGGACTAGGGATTACATGTTTGTTTTTCACTTTGGAAATCTTATGCCTATTGGGTATACCGTTTTAGATTTTTATTTAGTTAAAGATTCTAGAAAATCTACCTCAAGATATGTGTTTGCTGTAGTAGGTAGATCCATTGTTTAGAGGAGTATCAAGTAATCATGTGTTTCTGATTCTACCATGGAATTCGAATATGTAGCTGCCTCTGAGGCGGCTAAGGAGACTGTTTGGCTCGGTAACTTTCTGAAAGATCTTCAAGTTGTTCCATTAGTTCAAACACCACTATCACTTTACTGTGACAATAGTGGTGCAATTGCAAACTCAAAAGAACCATTAATCCATAAAAGAAGTAAGCTTATTGTGAGAAAATATCACTTGATTCGGGATATAACTCAAAGGAGTGATGTGAGATTTTTGAAGGTTGAGTCGAGGAACAACTTGGCGGACCCATTTTCAAAGGGCTTAATGCAGAAAGTTCTTGATAAGCATACGGAATAAATGGGTGTTAAAATTATTCATGATTGGTTATGAGTCTAAGTGGGAGATTGTTCTGATATACTATTAACCATGTAGTTTGTGTTATAGTATTATATTTTTATCACATGTAAAGACATTTTAATAAATTAATAAAATATTTTTTGAATAGATCATTGTGTTAACATGCGTGTCCTTTACTTATATAGTAGATAATTTTGTGTATGGAGTAATTTAACTCATGCACGAAATATTAAAATTGTCGGTTATTATAAGTAATAAATTAATGTCACAATCAGAGATGAGGTAGGACAAAGATCTTGTTGATTATACCACAAGATTAATTATAATTTGATCTTAATTATGAGAATGGTAATATTCTAACTTCTTGTGATAGTACATTTCATATGTATTGAATGGACCAATTAGAGATGTTTATTTATATTTTGAATATAAATAAACAACTTCTCTAGACCATTACATTTACTTATACTCTTAATCTTGATATAATTATTATGATCTATGTGGTTTAAGTTATTGTTTTATTCTTTTAAAAGGTTAGACTCTTTCATGAGTGAATATATATTCCTAATAGATTGGATGATAACAAACCACTTAGTGAAATATTAATTCATTGATAGAACTAGGTCTCGAACTTGAGATAGAAGACACCCCTTTATGGTTACTCATAAGTTTTCACGTAAAAATTCTGCTAGTGAATTTTATATCCGTCATGTGAAATTAGTTGAGTATTGTAAATAAAGGATTAAGTTAATTAATGAGTTAAATTTATCAAAAAATTTAATTTAATTGATTGGTGCCGGTAATTCTAATATGGGGAGTTAAATAAAATATAATGATAGATTTTGAAATTAAATCAAGGAGTGCAATTATAAATTTTTAGTGAACTAATTTGTAATTTATGATGATATGATAATTCATTCATTATTGAATTAATATCACCATTAAAAGCCTCACTTAATAAATCTGCAATTCCTGTTATACCTGATTAACTAATAAATTTTAGAAAAGAAAATAGTTTGTTAGAAGAAATAATATTTTTACTAGTCTTCTATAAGGTAAATAAAACTTCTAAATGTAAATAAAAAGAGAAAACAATTTTTTTAAGAGCAAAAACATTTTTCTAATTAATAAGATATTAAGAACACTAAATGTTTTACTCTTAAAGAGGCAAAAACATTTCTCTGCCCCTTCCCTTTCCCTTTTTCAATATAGAACTTGGATAAATAGGGGTTTTGGTTCAGAAAAAACATCCTCTGTTCAATCCAAAAACTAATTGCCCACACAAGTTTGATTATTAGTGTTAGTCAGAAAATAGTAGAAGGTTGCAGTCCTGGAGGCCAAGGCAGAAATTAGATTTTGTGAAATCTTCAAGAGGTAAGTTTTTTTTATTTTTATTTTCAAATATGTTATCTAGTATTCTATACAAGCTGTTGATTCTGGTTAATTGTTGCTTTCATTGTGCATGTTCTAACACTCTTGTCTTCTCTAGATATTTTTTATCTACTTTATTATTCATATTATTCATCTTTTATCTTAGTTCTAAAACACAAGACAACTTTTCTTTAGTTTTCTCAAGTCACAAGTCCAAATACTAATTAGAATCATAATTCTTGATATTGCATGTCCATACACATATTTTGGAGACTATTGAACTTTTATCAAAAAAATAAGAGAATGGGATAACAATGTTTAATGTAATCACCTCCTGTGTAGAGCAAAATACATCTTCATATCTTTATTCCAACATTCTAATCTTAGCACAAGTAAACAGTTTAAAAAGATCAGTTTTCTCCTTCCATTTCGATTCTCCATCTTGATTTGTGGATTAAACCTTGAATCTAAATAATTTTACACTAATTTCGTTATTCGAATAAATTGAACATTACCTTGGATGAAGTAGACTTTTTCAATTTAGTTGTTTGCCAATTTGTCGTCAGTTAATAATAGGTGTCAAATATTTCTTAATCATTATTAAAGTTGGGTCATTTGCCCTTATTTTTAAATGATGAAAGTTTAGCACAGGGTGATGCTATGTGTGTCACATTAAGGATTATTTTTTACTTTTTTTTTTAAAAGAGGGCAAATTTTAACGTTTGGTATAGTTCAATTTCAAATTTGATCCTTCTCACTAGTTTTGAATTTTAATTTTGTTTTTGTTTTGTTCCTTCTTTATCTTTCCTCGCCATTACATCTACCACTGCACACTCTTTCTTCTGTGTTCCTTGTTTGTCTCTCCTCACTATTACATCTACCACTATGCACCATTTATTCCTCGTCTCTCTTGTGCCACTAATATATTTTCACCTCTATTACCATCTTCTCTTCCCTTTTCCCTTTTCTTTTTCTCTTCAAGTCCAGTATCAGAAGGTAATGTGCTAAACAATTTAAATATACAATACATAACATTACAATGTTAATGCGGGTGTACAACCGCATAGGGTTAGAGGAGGAAGAAATGGTGATTAATGATAAAGTAAGCATGGAGAGAGAAAGGAGGATCAAAAAAATGAACTCAAAATTAGTAGAGGACACTACTAAAAAAACAGGAAAACCTATCACAAGAAACCGGCCACAGCAGCTGGTCACTGAAAATCGAGCATAAATGGTCGGTTTTTAATAATTTTATTTTATAAATTTTATAAAAATTGACCAAAGTGGTTAGTTTTGTATTTTAAAATTTCAAAAACGTAATTAAATTGAACGACAAAAAAAAATCCCCAAAATTCACCTCTTGTGGTGCGTAAAACCTAAAAAAGAATATAATAATTATTTTAATTTTTTTTACAGTTTTTAAGAAAAATATATCAAATATTTTATTTTTTAAAAAGAAAAACCAATCACATGTGGTCTGTTATGTCTAAATAAATAAAAAATAATTAATATTAAATAAATCGAATCACATGTGGTCTATTTTGATTTTCAAAAATACCAATATAAATAAAATAAATAAAAACCATAAAACCCAATATATTTTCCAAATATGTTAAATAATTGTTTTTAGTTATACCGACCACATGTAGTCGATTTTTTATTTAATAAAAATAAAAATGAATTAATATTATAAAATTGACCATGTATAGTCGATTTTTATTTAATAAAACTAAAAACCAATTAATACTATAAAATCGACCACTTGTGGTTCGTTTTTGTAAAAAAGAATTTGAAAAAATCTACCACTTGTGATCGTTTTGTTGTTTAAAACATATTTACAAAGATTAAGAAATATTAAATAAATAAATAAGTAACATGAAACATAATCTTTATTTTTTACTCACATTTCAATAAAACAAATACATTGTCCATCGAGTATAAATATATAGACACATATATCTCATGTAGTTATTTACGTTGTAGTCAGAAGCTAACTGAATGTATCCAAGCACATTGAATAATACATTGACATCATACGAACAAGGTAATAATATACTGTTGAAGTTATTACAATGTAGCTAAATTAACCAATAATTCATCCGAGTATATATGAAATATGCTATACTACAGGTAATATTTCTGTGTATGTGATGTATATAGTACGTATTTAGTAGTTGATAGTTGATGGAAATTTTTTTTTGTGTGTGTATATACACACACAAATATCTCATGCATCGATGTACATAGTAGTCAAAAGCTAACTGAATCTATCCAAGTGTATTGAATACGTTGATATCATACAATTGAGGTAATAATATATTGTAGGAGTTATAATGATGTTAGCTAATATTAATCAATAGTTCACTGGAGTAAATGTAGTGAGTTGTATTACGAAATAATATATATATATATATATATATATATATATATACTCATGTATGTGATCGTATATAGTATGTATTTAGAAGTTAATAGGCAATCGATTACACACACACATATATATATATCTTGTAGTGATGTACGTAATAATCAAAAGCTATAGCTAATTAAATCTATCCAAGAATATTGAGCAACATAATATACTACTGAAGTTATACTAGTGTAAGATTAACCGACAACTCATCAGATTATATATAAAATACACTATATTATAAGGTATATAATACGTATTCAAAAGATAATTAACTAAAAATTCATCCTAGTATACAAAATATATTGATATTATTATGCGATTGAGAAAATATAGTACTCGTGTTAATGTGATAATTAATTAACTAATTATCTAGTTTATAACCATTGTATCAAATTATTTTATATGTTATTATAAATATTATACAATTTACTTTATATATTTATAAATATATTAATGGTTTGTTTTGGAATAATTTTGTTTTTAAAAAGAAATCAGCCACAAATGGTTGATTTTTTCAATCTTTTTAGCATCCAACCCAACTCATCTACCACCTGAGCCGACCATCCTATCACCCTTATAACCTTTTTTATCATTACCCAATACATAACAACATCAACCAGGAACAAATATACTCTCTTTAATAACAACGACAACACTGACAGCAATAACAACACCGACAACAACAACAACTACAACACCGACAAAGTGAGGAAAGTGTAACACCCTGAGAGCTTACCCTGGGAGTCACATGGTGCTTACAGTCCCGAAGGAACACAAGCTAACCTATGAACGGGTACCTGCTGTGAAAACTGGATAACATGATCATAAATGCGGAAGAATACTGACATGCCATAAGGTTTTAATAACTGAATTCAAAACTGAAATATGAGTCTATAGAAATAACTAACTGAATCTAATAAAATACTGATAAACTGGATAACTAACTCTAATGTCTGATAAGCCTCTAAAACTGAATGACTATGAGTTGATGGGATAGGTTCCAACTAACTAGTAAACTGAGATATAAATAAAGTAAGCATGTCCTCGAAGTATGAGGACTCACCACTGCTACTGCTGAGGATCTGATAAGTCTAACCGTGAATTGAGAATTGAGCATCAGAACCTATAATATAATACATCATAGCGCAAAAGAAAAGGTATGCGATCAGTACTTTGATTTTACTGGTATGCTAAATGAGGTAGGCTGATATGCATGGTGTCATGAACAAAACTAATAATTAACTGAACATACATGTAAAGCATAGATTACTAAATAGAGAGCATGAAATTTGTCGATACTGGGAATATGTGGAAATCTGTAAATACTAAACATGTATGAAAATCCATAAATACTGAAGATATGTGACAATTTGTGGATACTGAGGATGCATGACCAAGCATATAACATGAACTGAGTAAAATTTGTAAACTGAAATAACTTAATTATTTATACTTTGGTCAAACAACACTAAGACTTAATTACTGAACTAGGATTGTAACTGAGACTGAATCTGAGATTGTATCTGAGACTGTGAGAGGTATCATCTAACCGACATTCCCCAATTTAAGCTAATCGGGGTCCATCCTGTAACCCCAGTTGAAAGGGTGTTAATACCATTCCAAGGGTACTAACACTAGCTATGTAGATCCACTAAACTGATATAATTTCCAAAGGACTAAGGGTTTCATACCTGAACTGATGGATGTCCCCTGTAAGACAGTCAAGCCTAATCTGATGGATGACTTCTCATATCATATGCTGGCTATATAGTTTTGGAGTTTAGGGACTTCTACTAACGACTCTGCCTATCTGACGGGGAAGTCTCAATCCCTAAACTCGCTTGGTGCTAAATCCTACTCCCAACTGAAAGATACTGAAATACTAGACTGTTTTGAGTTTAGCTGACTGATATTTGACTGTTCTGATAATGCTCATAGTATGTTCTGAAGACTATTCTGTAATGTACTGAGACTAGACTAAGTATAAAGTTATGGTTTTTGGGTATTCAATACCTCTAGGCTCAAAATCAATAATATTAAAATGACACCAAAGCTTGGGGGACAAAGCATGAAGGCTTTTATTAAATCAATCACTCTTATAGGCATTTTATCAAACACTTGTAGTTCATACTTTAAAACAACCATAAGAATGTCATGGAACTTATAGGAATGGCATAAATTCGACATAATAGTATTAAATCATGGTTTAATTTAATAAATCATAATATTAAAACATGAAGGATTGAATAACAACAATAATTTCATTGAATCATGGTATAAAACTAATAGTACATGGAGATTCATGGGTGAAATCACAATTTAAAATCAATTAACTTGCAAAGATCAAAATTTTATAATTTAAATAGGATACTTGGACTCCATGGATGAATATCTAACATACCTGGGATAATCAATTTAGGAGGATTGATGGAGAGTTCTTAAGATTTGGCCTTGAATTTGAAAGTTAGAGTTTCTTATTCTTGAAAAAGGGATGTTTAAGTTGAGAGAAATTGAATATTGATGAGTATTTAGTCAATTAGGGGTTAAATTTCACGTTTAGGATGAGTATAGGGCTTAGGAAAAAGACCCAAATACCCTTAAACGAATTTAAAACACAAGTTGAAAACTGAAGATCCCAATTTTTGGCCTTGGCGCGACGCGCCACTACCATGCTAGGCCACTGGAAAAGCGACAATTGGGAAAAGGCATGGTGGTGTGACATGGCATAATCGCGTTGCCACCTTGTTTGTGACCTGGAAGCTCACCGTGATGCGGTAGAATCGTGGAGAGACACTAGAAACTGCCAAATGCCAATTTGGCCTTTGGCGCGACGCGCCAAGATCGCGCACCTTCACTGGAAATTGCCAATCATCATTTAGACTAGCTCTACGATGAGCTAAGGGTTAAAATGATGATGTTTAACTACTGAAACTTAAAATCTCCATAACCTCTTACCTTTTTATCGGATTTGGGTGAATTTTATATCGTTGGAAAGCTAATTAAATTTTCTATGCAATAGAAGGCTCTAAACTGACAAATAATGAGTGTTTCAAAAATTTTATTTATGAATACTCATGTATTGGGACTTAGATTATACTAACAAAATGCGAGATATTACAGAAAGCTTCTACCTCAAGCTTCAGGTCGATGCAGTAAGCAGCAACACCGACGTTAGCAGGCTTCGATCGACATTGTTTAGTTTTCGATCACCGTTCTTAACCGTTGGTCTGAAGTAATTTTCTCATTTCTTTATTCTTCAGTTTTTTGTCTTATTTCCCTTATTAATTTTGTTCAATTAGGATCTAGGGTTGAAATTTTTCTTCAATTTTTTGTCTCATTCATTATTTTATACCTAATTTAGTTATTTATGTCGTATTATTTATTCACCTTTCTGAACCTTACATAGTTGGAATTGATTATATATTTGCGAAAGTCATGTAGGTGAAGTTAATTTTGAAACATTAATTTATACGAATAATTTCTTTAACTTGAACTTTTGGAATATTTTAGTTGCTTCCACTACGTCTTAGGTTGCTTTTCTATTTTCCAGCAACCTCCTGTTTCTTTCTCTTCAACTTAAGCCAAGTAAAGATAAGTTGATTTCCCTCTATTTTCTTATATCCAAATCTTTAAATCTAGTGTTATGGTGTGATAATTTGCTTTAGAAAGCTTTGAAAGCCATATTTTTTATGATTATATGGTGTAAGAGAGACATGTGAAGTCTCTACTTATTTGTTTTATTAAATTTGTTGAATTGCTTGGCTTATACTAGAATTGAAAAATTGAATTGGTGACTTAAAATGGTTAAATATAGGGACTTAAAATTGTGAATTAAAAATGATTAAGTGTAATAACTCTAGAGTCAAATTTTTGCTTGAACTATGAGCAAGTTTGTTTTATAAAAAAATAGTTCTTAAGTGTGATTTGTAAGACATGTGATATCATTTTTAGGTGTTAAGGTTACATTGTTTGAAAAATGAAAACTCTAACTATTTTAACCCATTTTAAGAATCATAAGGATATATTTGACCATAATTAATAACAGAGAGCAAGTCCATTTTAGTTTGCACAATTTAGGTCTTCCAGGAAAATTTTAACCATCTGCCCATAAAAAGATACTTACAAAAATCAAGGTTAATATCTCTAATTTGGACCAATATACCGCCTCACAATATGAACTAAACTTTGATTACCTTATTTCAAGAAATTTTATGGGATTCTATTACCCCTGAATCAATTCAAAGTGAAACTTATATTAATCTTTCAAGTTCAATATTAATTCTAAAGAAGAACGTGTACTTCATATCAATTACATTTTAACATGTTTTCTATTTTTTCCTTTTTTCTTATTTAATTATTTTTCCTTTGTTTTCGACACCATCTTCTCTTTTCTTTTCTTCTATTTCGCTTTATAGTCAAATTAATTGTTGAATTTGACAAATAAAAGTAAGGGATGGCTAGAATGTGAGGATTTTCTTGTTTATCAGTGTTAATTATTTAACTTTTTTATATATATTAAACTATGTAATCTATTTGTGCTTCGCGCGGCCACAAATAACTTATTTCATTAAACTTATGTAATATCTACACACAAAGAATCTTTCAGAGTAAATTTTACATTTATATTTTAAGGATCTTTAATTCATGAATGTAAGTATTACTCTGTTACGATCCAAAATTCAGGTCATGATGGCACTTGGTGCGGCTAAACCTTGACGAGTAAGCCAATCACTCAAATTGATATGTAAGAGAAAATCACAACACAAAATTCCAAGGTGAAACTTCTAGAGCAAAGTTGAACCATATATGTATAATAATAGCAAAAGTATGAATAACAATAATACCATAAACTATCCCAAAATCTAGTGTCACAATGTAAGAACAATCTAAATACAACTCGAAATCTAAAAATACAACTGAAAATTCAAAAAAAAAACCACAAGTTATTCTCTAAATACAAAATAACATATAAACTTGATAGGAGAGGGCCTAAGGTCATCTTTGAAGGAGTAGAGAGATCAAAACCTCAAAGTGTCTAAATCTTCGCACGAACTCAGCTACCGCTTGATGCATTCATACCTGGAAATGCACTAAAAGAGCACAGTAGAGATGAGTATGGTCCACTTGAAATTTGTAGGTATCATAGGCTAGCTGAGCAAAGTAGAAAATAAGATACATAAATACATACTATGAGCATGTCACCTGCAATCAGAAAATGCCTCAAACGGTAGCTCATACCATCTCCACTAATAGTTCTAAATATAGAACATAAGCAAGAAAGAGGTATGTAAAAGAAATAGAATAGATATGCATCGAATTAAGCACAAAAGTACAACACTGACTATGAATAAGTTATGAAATGCAATGATGATATAATGTGGTTGAGGTTATCGCATAACCTCCAAATACACCTACCGAGTCTTAACACTTCCAGGTAGGATCCATGGGAGGTTTGCAACCCATATACTATCTCAATACTCAATTCCAATCTTAATATCCATATCTTCTCTCCGACTCGTGCGCTACGACAAAAGGTTTTGTAAAAATGTCTTATTTCTATCAAAAATCAGTGTTTTCACAATGATACCAATATCTCATGAATGTATGTATGATATGAGGATACAATGCTCACAAAAAACCCAATATAAATGTCTCAAACCCCATTCAATAAATGTACACATGAGCCCAAAGTCCACTCAATATAGCAACCAACCATGACTGTGTATAAGCAATGTACTAATAGAATAAAAATTCCATTAAGACTTCAATAATATCACATTAACATCAACTTAGGTATTTCTATCATGAAAAGGGACACCAAATACATATGCAAAGCCAATAAAATAAGATAAGGCCCCCACACGGGCCGGAAGCAGTAATTATTATCTCAAGTCACCAACAACAATAATATAATCCTCCACACGCGCACACAACAATTATAATAATATTGCCATAATTATTACTCATACCCATAGTATGCTTTTATGTAGATATTAACTACCCAACCAAGTCTGAAGAAAGTTAATCCATAACCTACCTAGCTACATCGAGTACTGAGACTAACATCCTTCACATGAAGCTTTTTCCCCTTTCGAACGGCCTCAAAATCAACTAAAACATATAAATATAGAATCTATACGTCAAAAGAAAGTCAACAATACTCGTATCACCTATTTTCAAATCAGGGTCAAAATGGGTTTTCGAAGGAATCCATAGAAGGAAGACAACGCCTTACCCGTGATTAAAGAAATTCATAGAAGAAAATCTAAGTGAAAACAGGTAAGAAAAAGATTTAAATAGAGGAAAAAAACATTGTAGGCCTTCCAGGCCAAAATTTCCAAATTTCACTTTTGAAATCACATTCTTATGAGTTTTAGAAGACAAGAATCAAAGTAAACTAATTGAAATGGTGATTTGGAGCCTACCCAAACTTGAAAATGGAAGAAATCATCCAAAATATCCTAAGCCAAACCTCGAAGTCTCAAACGCAGAAGAAAAATTGAGAAAACACTATTTATTACTGACCCAGCACTAACCGCTAAAGCGGTGACCGCTTTAGCGTGGGTCGACCGCTAAAGAGTTCCAGCCCACAAGGGGTTGACCACTAAAGCGGTCCCCATACTACTAAAGCGGTCAACCCTCCACTTTAGCGATACTCACTGAGGTATAGCAGGGTCCACTTAGGTGGGCCTGGGACACTAAAGAGGCTAACACTTTAGCGGTCCCTTGGCTTCTTCCGCGGCCACACCAGATATAGCAACACCAACAACTTTGCTAAAACTGTAACGTTGCAGATCGAGCTCTTAGAATTTGTTCAAAATTTCATGAAGGCAAACCAAATATGCTACTAGACTAAATTCGACATTTCGGATTCACTAGCGACATAAGATTTTCAAAAGGAGGTATTTTTTTTATGAAATTGACCCTCAAAACTAATTTCATAATTTTCTGAACCAAGGGTCAAAATGAGATCCAAAAGGCATAAAATCAAATCGGTCATGCTCTAATCCAAAATCAATATTCTGGATCTACTAGATTCATTTTTTCATCTAATGTATAGAATAACAAATGTTGACCAAAGCCAATTATAAAGCCTTTTTAACCTCTAAAAACCACAAACTCGCACAAATCATTCTGAATTGCATTAGAACCTTTCCAACCATCCCACACCCTAGAAACATCACATAGAAATCATGGTAAGAGATAAAATGGTCTGAACAAATAAAAGGAAAAAAAATTCAAAAAAATTAATTCCTTACAATATACACCACTAAGAATCTAGTCCATTCTCGAACTAAAGGTAAGGGAAATACCTAAACCAGCAAAAATCTGGGGATGACTACTATGCTATCGGAATTGACCTCCCATGTAGCCTCATCTATAAGAATGTGTCTCCACTGGACCTTAACAACCATAATATCCCTAGAACACTGTCGCCTAGCATCTTGTCTAAAATAGAGACTGGCTTTTCAATAAAGGACAAACTCTCATCTAATTGCATGGTGTCCCAATGAATGACATTAGACTCATTCAAAATATAACATCATAGCATGGATACATGAAAAACTGGATGAATAAATAATAAACCTAGGGGGAATGCTAGCTCATAAGCTACATCCTTAATAGTCTGAAGAATCTCAAATGGCCCAATATACCTAGGCTAAGTTTTCCACCCTTCCCAAACCTCATCACGTCTTTCATAGGCTAAATACGAAGGAAAACTCACTCACCAACAGTAAATCTTAATGCATAAAGTCTACGATCCTCTTTAAACTTTTGCCTACTCTAAAGCTCTCGAAGTCTATCTTGAATGATCTAAACTCTGTGTAGAGACTCAAGAAGTAAGTCCATACCTCTAGGTATTTCTTAGAAATCTTAAACCAACCAACCAGAGAATGACAACCCCTACCATATAAGGCCTCGAAGGTTGCCATCTCAATACTGGAATGATAGCTATTATTATGCGCAAACTCTTCCAAGGCTAAATGTTGCTCCCACTGACCTCCAAATTTTGTAACACAAGCATGGAGCATATCCTCCAAAACCTAAATAGTTCGCTCCAACTGACCATCATCTGAGGGTGAAAAGTTGTGCTAAGATCAACTTGCGTACCCAACTCTTCCTTAAATACCTTCCAAAAGTGAAAAATGAAGACTGGACCTTTATTTGAAATAATAGACATGAGTACACCTTGGAGATAAACTATCTAAGAAACATAGATATGGGTCAACCTCTCATCACTGAAGGAAACCTGAATAGGAATTATATGAGTAGATTTGGTCAATCGACTATGATGAACCACACACTATCAGAACCACAAGAAGATTGAGGCAACCCAATCACAAAGTCCATAGTAATTTATTCCCACTTCTACTTGGTAATGGTAAGCTTTGAAGAAAACGACCAAGCCTTAAATGTGCATATTTCACTTGCTAAAAAAATAGGCAACGAGCTACAGAGTCCTCTACATACTTCCTCATACTACCCTACCAGTAGTGTTGTCTCAAATAAAGATACATCTTAGTCACCCCCAGATGGATCATATAATTAGAACAATGAACCTTTTTCAAAATCAACCTTATCCAATCACTCACTCTTATCACTCAAACTTGGCCTCCAATCCTCAAAACACCATCTGAGTCAAGTAAGGCTTCCGTAGCCTCCCCACTCAACACATTATCTCAAACCACTCTTAAATTAACATCATTAAATTGATAAGCCCAAATTGGCTCCATCAAGGAAGATCTAGACTCTATAAATTTCAAAATACACCATGGTGTAAAAATATCAAGCCTAACCATCTGGTTATCCAAAGACTAGACCTCTAAGTCCAAAGACCTCTCTTGGGTCAAAAGATATGCCAAGCTACCCATACTAGTCAATTTTTGGCTTAAGGAATCTGCAACCACATTAGCATTATCTGAATGATAGAGAATAGTAAGATCATAATCCTTAAGAAACTCAAACCAACGATGTTGCCTCTCATTAAGATCCTATTAGGTAAAGATAAATAGAAGGCAGCGGTGATTTAAAATGATCTTATAATAGACTTAATACAAATAGTGCCTTCAGAATATTAAATCAAATACAACCACACACAACTCCAAATTA
Organism: Capsicum pubescens; assembly: GCA_030864215.1. Taxonomy (NCBI): domain Eukaryota; kingdom Viridiplantae; phylum Streptophyta; class Magnoliopsida; order Solanales; family Solanaceae; genus Capsicum; species Capsicum pubescens. Next base: position 111,618,065 of record CM061538.1, read on the forward strand.
CGGGTAGGGTAAGTTTTCTTAGTAGCTTCAACTTATGAGAATCATATACATTCACCTTACCCTCCTGCATCAACATGAAACCTAACCACACTAAAACCATCACAAAAGATAGTAAAGCCACGCCCTCCTTGGGAAAAATCAAGATAGGCTGAGGTCAATAAATCCTTGAGCTTTTGGAATCTCACCTCACAAGCATCGGACCACTAAAAGCAAATATTCTTCTAAGTCAACTTGGTCAACAGAGCTACAATAGATGAAAAAACTTTTATAAAACACTGATAGTAGCCTGCTTACCCAAAAAACTTTGAACTTCGATAGGAGAAATCGGTCTAGCCCAATAATAAATTGATGTAATCTTGGTTGGATCAACCATGATACCATCTTTGGTCACAATATCACCTATTAAAAAGGAAAATTCCAACCAAAATTCACTATTGTAGAACTTAGCATACAACTTCTTATCTCTTAACCTTGGAAGTACAATCCATAAATGCTCCTCATAATCGACCTCACTTTTAGAGTAAACCAATATATCATCAATAAATACAATGACAAAAAAGTTAAGATAAGATTGAAACACCCGATTCATCAACTTCATAAATGTGATTGGTCATTGGTTAATCCAAAGAACATGACCAAGAACTCATAATGAATGTATCAAGTTTGAAAATCTATCATTGGAATATGCAAAGCTCTAATCCTAAATTGGTGATACACCAACCTCAATAATCCTTTAAAAACATAGAAGCACAATGAAGTTAATCGAACAAATCACTAATACGGGGAAGAGGATACTTATTCTCAACCATCACCTTGTTCAACTGTCGATAATCAGTACATAGATGCATAAGCTCATCCTCCTTGTTCACAAATAAGACAGATGCACCCTAAGGTGATACACTAGGTTAGATAAATCCCTTATCTAGCAATTCTGCAACTGATCATTCAATTATTTCAACTTTGTTGGGGCCATCCTATAAGGAAGAATAGAGATGGTCTTGGTACCTGATTTAAGATCAATAGAAAAGTCAATATCATAATCTAGAAGCATACCAGGAAAATCAATAGGAAAGACATCCATAAATTTATGGATAATGTAGACAGAATTCAAATGAGGTAGTGAATCAATACTAGTATCATGAATATAGGCCAAGTACGGCAAGCATACCCTCTCTACCAAATGGTGAGTCTAAAAAAAGGATATAACTCTCTTAGTACCCAAATAAAGTGTAACCTTTCAAGTTATCCTTGGTACACCCAACGAAGCTAAAGTCATGGTCTTAGCATAATAATCTAGAATAATATGATAGGGAGCTGGCTATTCCATACCCAAAATGTTATCAAAATATACCATATCTATGATAATCAAATCTACCCAGGTCTCATGGCCCACGAAGGTCACAACACAAGATTGGCGCACTCGATCCACCACTAAGGAGTCTCCTATAAGGGTAGATACATGAATAGAAATGGCAAGAGGTTCATTAGTAGAATAAAAACCTAAAGTAAAATATGTAGACACATAGGAGAAAGTTGATCCCAAGTAAAATAACACAGAAGCCAGTTTGAAATTAATAGGAATAATGCCTATGATAATATCATTAGAAGCCTCTACCTCGATCTATTGGGTGTAGCATAGCACTATTCATATCTACTATCGGACTAAGTAGCCTCGAGACTACAACCACTAGTATCACCACCTCTTCTTTACACACCTCTAGCGACACCTCCATATCCTTAGGTAACCTCTCATAGTCAATATAAGAGTAATCCTAAAATCACAATATGTGAAATCCTTGGCCACATGAAAAAACTCATCACACATATAGTGTAAGACCTCGTAAAATCCTAAAGCTTAATTCAGTACCTTAATCTTGTCAAGGGGTCCCAAACTTAGAAAATTCTTGTTAGGTTCCAACACTTATCCTATTATTGGCCTTCGAAAGTTGGCAATCTCATCTATCCATCTTAACGTCCTTTAATGGTACGTATTTTTATTAGTTCATGATCAGTAAGGTCAATAGGTGTTCCCAAACAAGTTTCAAATTTTTCGGAACACGTTTAGATTATGTTCGGAGTCCCACAATAGTGGACCAGCGCGATCATAGTGTGTCGCATGGCCAATCGCGTTGGTCAACATTTATGCAGGATGCCAGAGCCAAAACTTTTTACGCTCAATGCAATGATGGCACGACACGTTGAGTATCGCGTCGTAGCCATCAACGCACCGCGTTGCTTGTAACGTCGGCACCCAATTTTTCATCATTAAATGTCCATATTTTTAAGGGGAAAAGGGTCAATTTCCCATCCTTAGATAAACCCAATAACACATGATTTAGCAATAGTTCACCCAAAATATAGAGTTTCTCTCAAGAACAAGTTAGGGTTTTCAATTAAGAATTCAAATTCAATACTCAAATTCAAGAATCTCTCCATCAATCTTTGTAAAATCAGGAACTAAGGTATGTCAAGTGTTGATTTATGGATTTATTTCATCCATGAAGTACAAGAACCCTCTTTTAAATCATAAAACATGATATTTAGGTTGTGGGTTGTTTGTAACCATGTTTATCTTATTGTATGTTTCCCAAGATGGAATCTTTATGTGTTTTCATGAAACTACGTTAGCATGCAAGATGAAATCCATGAATTGAGCTATTTATGATGTGTAATTTAATGATTTCACCTATGCCCTAAGTTGTGCATGTAGGGTGTTTGACAAAATGACTAGGAGTATAGAAATTGGGTATTATAGATCAATTGTGACTCAAATAATAAATGCATGTTTTACCCTTATGACCAAGACTGACTTCCATAATAATGTGTGCATTTTAAGTATTTGATGGAATATTCATGAGATTAGGTTAATTAAAGTATGACATGTCTATATGCAATTCCATCCATGAACAACATTATAACAACCATGTGTTTCATGAAATCCCCAACTTATTGTATTATGAATTATTGATATTAGCTATGAGTACACGAAGTGTCAAGTCTTGTTAGTTTCATTCTATCGAGTCCTGGGGCTACTTGTACCCAACAATTTAGTTGTGTGCCTAGATCTGATGTCAGTTTTCATGATACTCCCATTCAAACCATGATCATTAGAATTCAGTCAGTTACATGACTCAGGAAAACTCAGTAATCTCAGTAATCTCAGTTAGTTATCCGATCTCAGTAGTATTCCATCAGTCAATCTAATTTAGTAAAATTTGTCCAAATCAGCTAAAAGATACTATCATTAACAGTTCAGTTCAGTTTAAATCAATTCAATGTATCTTCAGTTGGGAATAGGATTCAGTACCGAGTAAACCCAAGGATGGGGACTCACCTATTAGCCAGTAGAGGGTGTGATCCTTAGAAGCAATCCTTGCATTCTAGAACTCCGTATCCAGCGTAGGTAGAGATGTACCCTACGATTTTAAGGATTAGACACCTCATTTAAGTTTAACCTACTAGAGGGGGTTGACGGAAGAGCTCTCTATCAGAGAGGGTTTACTCACATCTAGTCTTTACCCGTGGTACGGTACTGACACACTTCCTACTGGGGTTACGGGTTGGACACCACCAGTTCAATTTTGGAGCATCTCGGTTAGATGATTACCTCCCACAGTATCAATTTTAGATCCAGTCTCAGTAATAGAACTCAGTTTAGTTCTATGGTTTTAGGACTGTTAGATACACTCACTTAGCTCAGTATAGAACTCAACTAGTTTTACCAGAATTAGGACTGTCAGACACAGTCACCCAGTTAATAGTATATTAATTAAAATAAATTCATGTTACCAGTATTCAGATTTCAGGACTGTCAGATACAGTCAATCGGACCAATTTTTCATAATCAGAACTGTCAGAAATAGTCATTCCTTTATCAGTAATACGACATCAGTTCCTCAGTACTCAATAGAATTAGTCTTTCAATATCCCAGTATTAGTACCAGATATCAGTAAATCCACGTTATAAGAATTCATGAGTCAGTGTTATCACGATTTTAGATATAGTTACATATTCATACATGTAAACTAATGTTCTTATTATTCACTTAGTTAGTATTTTTCATGCATATGAACCATTGCATTCAGCCTACTTCACTTGCATACCAGTGCATTCAATCACACTGATGCATTTGCGCTATGGTGTTTTGTCCCATAGGTTTAGAAGCACGCACTCCATAGTATCAGTAGCATTTTAGTTTCAGCAGTCAGAGTCAGCAGTGAGTCCTCATCATTCGAGGATATTATTATTTGATTATTTCATTCTTTCAGTACTTAGTTTATTTTAGCAGATGGGGTTAGTTGGGGGATTTTTCATCAACTCTTTATTCAGACAGTTCAGTGTTAGAGGCTTTCAGTCTACAACATGTTTAGATAGTTATTTCAATTATTTTGGTATTGTTATACCATATTTTCAGTTATGTATAAGTATTAAAACTTATGTCCTTTCAGTTCATGTTTTCGCATTTACGATATTACCATTATTATTTAGGGCTCAGTTACAGGTATCATTCATGGGTTAGCTTGTGGTCCTTCAGGATTATGAGCATTATCTAGCATTTTGGGTACCAAATTTGGGGCGTTACAAACTTTGTATTATAGCTTAAGGTTCAACAGCGTCCTAGGAAGTCTGAAATGATGCATCTAGTAGAGTTTTGTACATGGGTGTATTGTGCACCACACTTATGTGCAGGAGGCTATGAGATGTTTTAGGAACAGTCTCTCTTCTTTCAGTATTCATGTCGTGCGAGTGAGCATGATCTCCAGTTAAACTCTCAGTTTAATCCCTTCTTCTCTTCCATTTATAGAACATGCCTCCCAAAAGGGCTAACCACAATTCAGAATTCAGAACTGCATTCACTACTATAGAGAATTCAGAATTTAGAACTATATTCAGAATTTAGGATTCAAAATGCTTACGAGAATTCAAAATTCAGAACTACATTCAGAATTTAGGAAGATTCTATGGATGAGCATATCTCTCATATAGAATTTAGAACTGCATTCACTACTATAGACAATTCAGTCACAACTCAGAATGACCGGCCAGTTGTTGTTTCGGCCAACCCAGTGGCCAATTCTGCTGCAGCCAGGATTAGGGACTTTACCCGAATGAATCCTTCCTTATTATCTGGTTCTAAGTCTGAAGAGAATCCGCAAGAGTTCCTCGACTAGGTTCAGAAAGTCACAAATATCATGGGAGTGACTTCTAATGAGAGTTCAGAGTTAACCGCCTATAAGCTACAAGATGTAGCCCATACATAGTTTAAGCAGTGGAAGGTAGACAGGGGTGTAGATGCAGAGCCCATAGAATAGGAAGAGTTTTCTACGACTTTCTTAGGTAAATTCTTTCCCCTAGAGGAGAAAAAAGTGAAAGTGTTAGAATTCATAAGCCTCAAACAAGGTAGCATGAGCGTAAAAGAATACTCCCTCAAGTTCACTCAGTTAGCCAGGTACGCTCCTCATGTAGTAGTAGACAGTAGATCTAGAATGAATAAGTTTGTAACTGGTATATCAGGTATAGTGGTTAAGAAGTGCAGGACCATGATGTTAATTAAGGAGATGGACAAAACTTAAGAAGAAAGAGAGGGAAAATAAGAGGGCCAGAACTGGTAGTTATAGTTTTTCACAGCCAGCGTCGCACGGTGCTAATCGTTCTCAGCATAGATAAAAGTTTTCATCCCCATTTCCATCTTCATCTAGTGTACCAGTACCAAAGTTTAGAAATAACCGTAGAGATGGGGTACCAGGATCTAAGGCCCAGGGTAGTGAGAACAGGGTTTTTACTCATCCATTTTTAAAGAGTGTGGTAAGAATCATAAGGGTATATGTATAGCGGGTAGTGATGTGTGTTTTGGATGTGGCGAGACAGGTCACAAGGTCTGATAGTGTCCTAGGCCTAGCCCTAGAAGTAAGCACGATTTTCCTTCAACTCAGTCCAGTCCCCTGAATCAACAGGGTGCCAATTCCAGCACTATCAGTGGGCAACGCCTAAACAGACTCTATGTACTTCAGTCCCGATAGGATCAGGAAGGTCCTCCTGATGTATCCACTGGTATGTTACAGATCCCTCATTTATATGTTCACGTTTCTTCAGATTTAAGAGATTTATTTTTCTTTTGAAACTCTTTACATAGCAGTTAACTTTAAGGTCAGACCAAATATTAACAGTACCTTTTTCCAGTCCCTACCCCAGTGAGTCAGTCTAACACAGCCCGACAAGTATACAGAAACTATCCGGATATGAAATCTCTGAAAGTAAATCCTTCAGGTTCCAGTAGTAATACCAGTATGTGTAGGAAATCCGTAAGGGAACATGATTCCCGACCCATTCCTATATCAGTGAAATTTTTTGTACTTCAACCATCACAATATTTACGTATGTTTTCCATTTTAGTCCCACGAATACAACTTATATCCATGCACTTTTCATAAAATAGTGTGTGTTTCAAGTTCCTCGTATAAGGAGTCCAAGTTCATCCAATGTTGTGGATCATGTTCCACGAATTCAGAAATTCCAAACCCAGTTCGTGAAGCTATGACTCATGCACTCATGTAATGCTTTACAGTATGTTTAGCCCATATGATTCATGACTTTACACCTAATGTTCATTCAAACTCAGATTATGCCATATCTACCCTCAGTTTAGATCTCTCGGTGAATCTATAGTGTTAATGTTCCATCCTGCAGGCCTCAGTTACAGTGTCAGTTTAGTAATTAATATTCAATAAAGGACTCAGATAGTCCTACAGAACCATGGATTTCAGCTATCTGTTACATAGCCATAAAAATTTAGTACTCTCATATCAATCTAACCCTCAGTTATGGGAAACCAACATTCAGTCTTAGTTATAGTCTTAGTTATAGTTACAGTCTTAATTACTATCGTAGATACAATCTCAGTCCCAATCCTAGTCCATTAGTCATATCAGAAACTCAGTCCAGTTTCAAAATTACCCTACCATAGCATATGGCCATCAGTTACTAAGTTATTAGTATTACAGTATCTCAGTTTACAGAATGTTTTTGAATCATGATTAGATGCCTGGTATTACATTTCTAAGGTAATACAATTTTCCCACACTCATTCTCAGTTACCTCATGTTGCCCAGTCAGTCATTACCTCTTTTGTATAATACCTTATAGTCTCAGTCCAGCTATCCAGACTAAGTACAGTTCAGTCTTACACACCCAGTATTCAGATATAAGTTATCAGTTAATCATATAAAGTTAGTATATATTAATGCATTGGTGCTCAGCACCAACAAAAATCTTTTCAGTAGTCTCAGTTGTAATGCATAAGATCTCATCACTTTGTCTTAGCTTTAGATCATGATATCTAGCCATGATTCAGTTCGTAGGTGCCTTGTGCATCTCCCTAGTTTTCCTCAGTATCTTAGCAAAATTAGTATTCTTTGAGGGACCTAGTGTCCCAAGGGGGAGATACACGATAATTCCCCGAAATCTCATGACATAAAACATGCCATTATCTCTTCCCATAATGAACCCATTTTGGAGTAAGGGGGTACTCATGAGTTGACCATCAAACTCTGACCTCACCCGTTAGCTGTGTATTCAAGGTACTCAGTTTAGATCACGATATCCAGCTCATATATCACGTTCCAGACTCAGTTATGTTGACGTGTTTCCGCTCATTCATATTTAGTTATTAATTTCAGGCTTATTAGCATTTTCAATTTAAGAAAACAGTTACTCTTGATCTTATCTAGTTTCATGCTCAGATTTCCATGATAAACATGGTATTAATTACCATTACATATTCAGTCATGCATTCAAGAACTTGTTAACCATGCATTAGATATGCATGTTCAGTATGATACATTCAGTTTATTGGTCATGTCAGTCATGGAATTATGTTCCAGTTGTTCATGTTTAGTATGTACGTTATTTTATATTTTCTTCTCTCTCAGTCAGTCTCCTTCGAGGACTAATGTTCTCAAAGGGGAGATATTGTAAGACCCCATAAAATTCTAAAGTTTAATTCAGTCCTTTAAGCTTGTCAAGGGGTCCCAAACTTAGAAAATTCTAGCTAGGTTCCCAGACTTGGTCTATTATTGGCCTTCAAAAGTTGGCAATCTTAATTTTCTACCTTAACATCCTTGAATGGTCCGTATTTTTATTTTTTCATGATCAATAAGGTCAATAGGTGTTCCCAGACAAGTTTTGGATTTTTTAGAACATGTTTAGATCATGTTCAGAGTTCCAAAACAGTGGACCAACGCGATCATGGTGCGCCGCATCGCCAATAGCGTTGGTCAATATTTGTGCAGGCTGGCAGAGCCAAAACTTTTGAGGCTCGATATGATCAGGGCGCAATGCGTTGAGTATCGCATCGCAGCCATCAACACGCCACATCGCTTGTAGCGTTGGCACCCAATTTTTAGTCATTAAATGTCCATATTTTTAAGGGAAAAAAGGTCAATTTCCCATCCTTAGATAAACCCAATAACATGTGATTCAGCCATAGTTCACCCAAAATATGGAGTTTCTCTCAAGTTTCTCTCAAGAACTAGTTAGGGTTTTCAATTAATGATTCAAATTCAATTCTCAAATTCAAGAATCTCTCCGTCAATTTTTGTAAAGTCAGGAACTAAGGTATGTCAAGTATTGATTTATGGATTCCTTTCATCCATGAAGTCCAAGAACCCTCTTTCAAGTTATAAAACATGATATTTATGTTATGTGTTGTCTGTAACCATGTTTATCTTGTTATATGATTTCCGAGATGGAATCTTTATTTATTTTCATGAAATAACATTAGTATGCAAGATGAAATCCTTATATTGAGTTGTTTATGATGTGTAATTTGATGATTTCACCTATTCCCTAAGCTGTGCATTTAGTGTGTTTGGAAAAATGTCTAGGAGGATAGAAATTGGGTGTTATAGCTCAATTGTGACTAAATAATAAATGCATCATTTACCCTTATGACCAAGACTAACTTCCATGATATTGTATGCATTATGAGTATTTGATGGATTATTCATGAGATTAGGTTGATGAAAGTATGGCATGTCTATATGCAATTCCATCCATGTACAATATTATGACAATCATGTGTTTTATAAAATCCCCAACTTATTGTATTATGAATTGTTGATATTGGTTATGTGTACAGGAAGTGTTAAGTCTTGTCAGTTTCATGCCATCGAGTCCTGGGGGTACTTTTACTCGATAATTTAGCTATGTGCCTAGATCCAGTGTCAGTTTTCACGATACTCCCATTCAAGCCATGATCATTAGAATTCAGTCAATTACATGACTCAGGAAAACTCAGTAATCTCAGTCAGTTATCCGATCTCAGTAGTTCAGTTTAGTTTAAATTAGTTCAGTGTCTCTTTAGTTGGGAGTCGAATTCAGCACCGAGTGAACTCAAAGATGGGGACTCACCGGTTAGCTAGTAGAGGGTATGATCCTTAGAAGCAATCCTAGCATTCCAGAACTACGTAGACAGCATAGGTGGAGATGTACCCTACAAGTTTAGGGATTAGAAACCTCATTTGAATTTTTCATACTTGAAGGGGTTGACGGAAGAGCTCCCTATCAGAGAGGGTTTACTCACTGCTTGTCTTTACCCATGGCACGATACTGACACCCTTTCAGCTGGGGTTATAGGTTGGACCTTACCAGTTCTATTTCGAGGTATGGCGGTTAGATGATTACCTCCCACAATCTCAGTTTTGGATCCAGTCTTAGTAATAGAACTCAGTTCAGTTCTACTGTTTCAGGAATGTCAGATACAGTCGCTCAGCTCAGTACGAAACTCAGCTAGTTCCATCAGAATCAGGACTATCAGACACAGTCACCCATTTAATAGTATATTAATTATACTAAATTCATTTTATCAATATTCAGACTTTAGGACTGTCATATACAGTCAATCAAACCAGTTCTTCATAATTAGAATTGTCAGAAACAGTCATTCTTTTATTAGTAATATGACATCAGTTCCTTAGTACTCAATAGACTTAGTCTTTCAGTATCTCAGTATTAGTACCTAGATATTAGTAAATCCACTTTATAAGCATTCATGAGGGATACCAGGTCATCAGTATCCCATGTTGAAGCATAAACCTATCCAAAAAGGCTTCAACAAACTGAACCCAAGTCATCTATAGTGAACCAAGAGGTCCGTAACTAACACATGACCTCCACCAATATCTGGCTACATCTCTTAGCAGGTGGGTGGTGTAAGCAACTCTATGCGACTCAAGGGATCCCAGGTTATACAACTTCTGTCGGCAATCAATCAATATCTCATAGGCATCCTCCCCCCACAACACCGCTAAATCTAGAAGGACCCAAGCAAGTAAATCTATCAAACCTCTTCTGATCCTCAAAAGATATTACAAGACTGATTAAATATAAGGCATATAGTAAATCAGTAATGTTACATTCCTAACTGATGAGGTAACATAGATAAAGGCTAAACCCTTAGACTTAGAATACCATACCCAGATACTAGCACAAAAGAAGGAACAATACTCAGAGCCTGCAGAGTACCATAAGTAGATGCCAAAATCGAAGAACGAACCATACTCAGAATTAGAGGAACACAATAAGTAGCCTCTGGCACAGATGGAGGTTCAACACTTGGAGATGGAGGAATACCAGGTTCACTCAAAGGGACACCCTTTAAACGAGTCAATAGACAAATCAATAAACCCACCAAGATTAGAGTAATAGTAATCTATGGAATCAGAGTAGGAACCATATGTCTAGCATGTGCAACCTTAGACTCAAAGTAAACCACCCTAGTACTACCTTTAAAAAGGGAAAATCTTTATTCTCGTCTGTGATCCCCGCCTTTTCCCCTAGGTTGTGCTCCTCTCTCAAATGCTAACTCCACATTTCTAGCCTCACTAGATCTAGTCCTCACCATCTGTGTGAAAATAGTGAAACTCAGTTTAGAATATAAGATAAAGAGAAACTTGCATGATACGTAATAAAATATGGGAAATTTTCTAAATGTATCTATAGCATCTCAAAGATAGATACAAATGTATATGTACTGATCCACGAGACTCTAGTAGACACCCCATTCTTACACTGATGAGACCAATGAACCTGCTACTCTGATACCAATTTGTCACAATAAAAAACATGGCACTTTTCACGGCAAAGCCTTGACATATAAGCCAATCACCCAAACTGATATGTAAGAGAAAATCACATAACAAAAACCCAAGGTAAGCCTTCTAGAGTGTAGTCAAATAATTATGTATAATAATAGCGAAAGTCTGAATAACAATAATACCATAAACTATCCCAAAACTTAATTTCATAGTGTAAGAACAATCTAATACAACTCACAATTAAAAACTAAAAATAAAACACAAGTTTGTCTATGAATACAAAATAAGACATAAACTGGATAGGAGGATGCCAAAGGTCATCTTTGAAGGTGTAGAGCGGAGAATACCTCTAAGTGTCCAAATCCCCACATGAACTCAGCTACGTATAACACACTAGTTCCTGGATCTACACCAAAAGGGCACAGTAGTGATGAGTGTTCTCCACTTGAACTCAATAGGTATCATAGGCTAACTGAGCAAAGTAGAAAATAAGATACATAAATACATATGATGAGCAAGTCACTTGTGATAAGAAAATATCTCAAATGATAGCTCACACCGTCTTCACTAACAGTACTAATTATAGCAATAAGCAAGAAAGAGGTACAAAAAAATAAAATAGATATGCATAGAATTAAGCACAAAAGTACAACACTGAAAATGAAAAATGTATGAAATACAATGATGATGTGGTGTGGCTGAGGTTATCGCATAACCTTCGTATACACCTATCGAGCCTTAAAGTTTCCCGGTAGGACCTATGGTGGGTTAAAAATCCATATATTATCTCAATACTCAATACCAATCTCAATATCTATATCTCTTCTTCGACTCATAGGCTACGATAAAGGGTTTTGTAAAAATATCTCATTTTGGTCAAAAATCAATGTTTTTGCAATGGTATATCTCATGATCTATGTATGATATGAGGATGTAAATGCTCAGAATCGAACTAGTATAAAGGTCTCAAAACATATTCAATAAATATACACTTGAGTCCAGAATTTGCTAAATATATTAACCAACCATGATTATGCATAAGCAATGTACCATTACAATGAAAACTTTAAGTAAGACCTCAATAATATCATATTAACATAAAATTAGGTATTTCTATCATGAAAAGGGCAACCAAATACATACGCAAAGCCAATAATATCAGATAAAGAAAGTAAAGTCATAACGTACCTAGCAATGCTGATATCCTAGAGTAAAACCCTTCATGCAAAGCTTTTACCCTATCAAACAGACTTATAATCAACTAAAACACAAAAATATATAATCTATGCATTAAAAGAAAGTCAATGATACCCGTATTGCCTATTTTTGAATCGGGGTCAAAACGGACTTTCGAAATAAGCATTCAAAAAGAAGGTAAAACCAAAATTTTAGTTTATAAACACCTTACCTATGATTAAAGGAAAACATAGAACAAAAATCAATTAAAAATAGATTTTAAATGGGGTTTAAATTGAAGATAAATCATTTTAGGCCTTTCGAGCCAAAATTCCCAAATTTCACTTTTGAAATCACATTTTAACGAGTTTTAGATGACATGAATTGAAGTAAAATAATTGAAACCATGATATGGATCTTACCCAAGCTTTAAAATGGAATAAATCATTCAAGAATCTCCTAACTAAAGCTCCTAGTCTGAAAAATCAAAGAAAATTTGAGAAAACACTATTTATTGTTGACCCAACGCTTACCACTTAAAGCGGTCACCGCTTTAGCATGGTTCGAACGCTAAAGCATCCAAACCAACTCTTTAGTGATGGTTGCTAGGGTCTGGTAGGGTCCAGTTAAGTGGTACAAATAACTGCAAAGAGATCACTTGGCCACTTAAACGGCCACACTAGATATAGTAGCACCAGCAGCATTGCTAAAAATTTAAAGTTATGGATCGAGCCCTCAAAATTTGTTTGAAATCTCATGAAGGAAAATTAAATATACTAATAGATTAAATTCGATGTTCTAGACTCAATGGTGACATCAAATTTTTGAAAAAAGGTTGTTTTCATGAAATTGATCCTCGAAACCCAGTTTCATAATTTTTTGTACCAAGGATCAAACTAAAATCCAAAAGTCATAAAATTAAACCAACCACATGACCAATCCAAAATTGACGTTCCAGATTTGCTAGTGCAGTCTATTTTTCCATTCGATGCATAAAACAATAAATGCTGATCAAAGTCGACTATAAGGCCTTTTTAACCTCCAAAACCTACAAACTCATATAAATTATTTTAAATTGCATTGATAACTATGCTAACCATGCCAAAACCTCAAAAGATCATGTAGCAACAATGGGGAGAGGTAAAATGATCAAAACATATAAAAGAAAAAAATCACAAAAATGAATTCCTTACATGCTCTTTGGTCACTTTCTCTTGTCTTATATCTTCTACATATTCTCAACTATGATAATTATTCCTTGATATTATTTCTTTTCAATACTATTGATATTTTATGCTTTAATAGCTACTTCGTATCTATTATGTCTAAAACTATACCAAATATACACCTTATAGCTACAAACCTAATATATGGAAAAAAAAGTCAAGGTCAACAAATTTAAAATTAACTACCCTTCTGCAAATTCACAATGAGACAAAGATATAATTAATAAATCATAGTATTTCTCAACTTATAAAGGTTTTTAATTGTATCATCATGGATTTATGCCCTATAAGAAGAAGCAATACTGAGTAATGATTTTCTTATGATAGTAATGAGTTATCTTATATTTGTTTTACCTGACTACAACTTGGGTTGGATATTAATTATAAATAAATTAGAATGATTAGTAGTATAAACAACTAATTAAGAAAATGATAAAATCAAGATCAAGAAACAAAGTCAGTTGAGCAAAGAGAATCATAGTACTTCACCTACGACATATTATTTAAGAACTTGAGGGATCATGTGATATCCACTTTACCAATAGTTTACCATGAAATCACAGAAAAATATTAGTACAAGCTAAGTAAAATACAATATACACTAACAAACAAAGTTCTAATATTGAATTTGATAATTAATTATAATTTATTAAAGGAGTGATGAAAATTAAGTTTTATTAGCAAAAAAACATGTCATATACACTATGTACAATATGGATATTGTTATTTGCATGGAACAGAAGCATGACAACCAGAGTTATCAACTATTATAATAGTGAAAGTGAAACCAACTGATGACTTCCCTATTCATTAAAAAAAGAATACCCTAGACTTTTGATATCTCCCTTAGCACGACTTTCAGTATCTAGCCAATTGAATTTTCTGGAAGATCTTGAAATATAATTATTCGAGATGCCTCATAATGAGACAAGTTATCCTTTCTGAACTTGAATAGTTCTTGAACTCTAACACTTTTAAAGCCATTCTTCAATTTCATAAATGAGCAACGTGTCTACCCCTAGTGATTATCTGGTAATGCGTCTATTATTGTAATGACTAGAATTTGTAAACTTTCGATTTGTATATGGTTTTCACCATTTTTCCCTTCTCTGTAGTCGTTACATATTAATTTTGAGGTTTGGAGATGGTTGGCATAATTTACAATACAATCGAGAATGATTTATACGAGTTTATGGTTTTTAGAGGCTTGAGGACTCATATAGTTGACTTCAGTCAACATTCATTATTTTGAGTTTTAGATGGAAAAATGGACTACTCTACCTAGTTTGGAATGTCAAATTTGGGTTACTAGCAAGGTTGGTTCAGATTTGGTGCTTTTGTATCTAATTTCGATACTTAATTTGGAAAATAGTAAAATAAAATCCTGAGGGTTAATATTATGATAATAACGCCTTTTTGAAAACATGACATCATTATTAAGTCTAGAACATCAAAATTAACCTAGAAGGATATAAGGTTTACTTTTGTTGGGTCCCAAATAAATCTCGAGGGTCCGTTTGAAGAATTCAAACCATTTAAAATCACCTATGCCACAACTGATATCTAGTGAATGGATCCTTCTTCACAAACACAGGCCTTTAGCTCTGAACATAAAGAAAAAATCATCCTTCATTGCTATCACGAGGTAGTGGTCATGATCGTGAAACGTAATTGAGTCCTTCTTCGCAAACAGGATGAGGTTATCGCAAACAAGAAGGCTTGATTCATCAGTCTTTGTAAATACAAAAATTTGTTAGTGAATCTGAAGGCCAATTTAATGGCTTATCAGCATTGACCCCCGCATATGTGAAGGGTTGACCGTTTTTGCGACGTACTGTTCACTGAATAGTACAAACCCATTTTTTTCATATTTTCCCTTCATTTGGATCTTAGAGCTTCAGGTTTGGGCGATTTTTGAGGATTTCTTTGCCTTTGAGATTGGGTAAGCTCCAAACTTTATTCTCATTTTTTTTCATTAATTATATCACTATAAACACTTTAAAATCATAACTTCAAAATGGAAAATTGGGTGTTTTTTAGATAAAGTTTAAAAGGGTTTTTTCTTTAATTTTGACCATATTTTAACATGTTTTTGCATGGGTTTTCTCCTGTAGACTCCTTTAAACACGGAAATGTATTTTAAAAATAAAATTATGATTTTGTCACTTTTAATTTCAAACTCATTTTTTGAACCTATTTTTGCTCTGACCTGAATATGGAAAAATTGTTATTTTTCTCTTAATGCATAGATGATATATGTGAATGTTTTAGTTGATTCTAAGTCTATTCGCAAGGGGAAGACTCTATTTTAAAGCACTTTAGATTGGGATTTCATCTTTTTGAGGAAGGTTACGTCTTAACATCTTTCAAATTAAGTTGTATAGTTAATAAATAAGTAAAACATGCTAATGGTAGTGGTAAATGACTATGGGATTTATATTTCAAGATTATTTTACTGTCGTGTTTCCATGTAGAGGCTTAGATTTTATTTTTGTTGACCTGTAATATCTGATATTTTTTTGCCCTTGTGGGGGCTTTATTTGACATCATTAGCCTTATTTAGGAAATTAAATATCTTTATTCTAGATATGATACACATGTGGTGGATCATTTTTCTAATATAGGTCATATTTGAGCATAGATTTCTTTTATAATGATAAAAATATTCAGGAAAGGGGTTCTGTAATACCCCGATCATTTCTTAAGCCTAAATCTATCTTTTGAGTGGATAGGGGTGGATTCTAAAGTGAGTAATGTTTATATTATATTTTATTTCTCTAATTTATACTTTCTATTATTTAGAGCATTGAATAATCTTTCCATCGATAGTAATTTCATCAAAATCCGACATCGGACGAGGAAGTTATGGCCATTTTACTAAGTGTTGTCGGAATCGCCCAGGTTTGACGGTTGATCTGGTGGACCGTCAAGTCTTTGGCGGACCATCAGTTGTCCTGTCAAGCCAAGGCAGTAACCCCTGTTTTTGGCCATTGTGCGACGGCCAAAATGGTGGGCCACCAAAAATTTGACGGACCATCAAGAGGACCGTCAAGTCGAGGCAGAATGTCCCATTTCTGACCCCCGAGTGACGGATGATCTGGTGGACCATCAGTTCCCTGATGGATATTCACTTCAATCATCACGTCAAGGAAGAATGTCCCAATTTGGGCACTTGAGTGACGGACAATCTGGTGGACCGTCAGTTGCTCTGACGGACCATCAGTTCGACCGTCATAGACTCTGATCAGCAATTTTCAACTCTTTTTAAAAGGGAATTTTGGTCATTTCCACCCCCTTTTGGTCTTATATGTATATATATCCAAGTAAAGAAGAGCCATTCATTTTCTCTTCAATCTCTTCTAAGAAATATCTAGGGAACTAGGGTTTCTCTTTTCCAAATCCAAACCATCTCCAAGAAATTCAAGAATCTTCCATAGATTTCTTCAAGTTGTTCAAGAATTAAGTTCCCCAAGTAAAAGGCATCAAGAATCTTAGACTAAAAGTGCGAGAAATAAGTTCCAATCAAGTCTCTTATTCTCAAATTTATAATCCAAGGTATGTGGGGCTTGAACAAGAATATCCTTTCATTCTTGTGCCCAAAGAATTGATTTTTACTATGGGAATTTCATGATCTTTGCAAGGGGGTTTACGCCCAAATTACTTTATTAATGATTTTATGAGATTTAAGTTGTTCAAGTTTAATATACATGATTATGTCATCATCTTATTTCATAAATTGAGAACTTACGCCTTGAATTGTACATTGCTACAATGAATTGATGATTTCAAAGTGATAAATGTTAAGAGTCATGATTTTAAGATTTTTCATGAGAAGTTGATTATTGAATATATATATATCGATATTGAGCTTGAGAGTCAAGGATGAGTCCAATGATGTTTCCTTGAAGCTTTTGATATTTGAAATGATTTGATAAGCAAGCATATTTGATGTTGAGAAAGATTGTTTTGATTTTGAGTTGAGTTAGGAATCCACAGTTCTATATGATTTACAGATGAGATATAATTATGTTTTCGTCTCTATGATAGACCCATGAGTTGATATTGATTAAGATGGAATTCCTAACGCGTTCTGAGCTGAGTCTGGGAGGAGTATTTAGCACCGAACGAGAAATATGGTATTTCTCCAAAACTATGTGCCACCGTAGGATTAATATTGATAATTGTGGGCCAGAGGCCGAGTATGGGATTGTGATAACGAAATTGAGGTTGTACTCCCTTGAAAAAGTACGACGCTCTCACCAATGTGGGGTTCTCTCCTTAGGAGGGAAAAATGTTGGACATCATACGACTTACATGGTTTAGTTTATGTCGGTTATAAGAAACTCCCAAGTCCATTATGATCTAAGTTCCTTGAGTTTCCATGTCAGTCTAAGTCATGAGTCAAAGAGTTTGAGTTGAGTCCAATGATTTATGAGATTTATGAAGCATGCATTATTATTGATGATTTATGGAAATTATGTTTCAGGAAATTCAACCCAAGAGAGTCATTATTGTCAGCATGCATGATTTTATTTTATATTTATGATATTATTTAAAAATGTTGCATACACCCCTACATACTCAGTACATTCCCAAGTACTAATTCCCATACTCTTTTGTGTTCTATAATTCCTCGTGATATAGGTTCAGGTGCTCAGTCTCAGCAGCGATAGTGATCTTTGAGTACCTTCATCTATATTTCTGTAGTTGGTGAGTCCTCATGGTTCAAGGACCTATGTCCCTGATTTTATTTTATGAATAGATGGTTGTTGCCTTTCAGTACAGTACGAGCCAGTTGGGGGATCTGTCCCAATGGCTCCTCAGTCTTATGTAGTAGAGGCTTTGTCAGACTAGAGTACCAGTATATGGAAAACTTCAGTATTTTGATTGTACAGGATAGTATCTCTTCATATTCCAGTATGTTCATGGCATGATTATTCTTTCTTACTCTAGCTTGATTTTTGTCGTAGTGAGTTCTGAAAATGATGACAGGCTTAGAGGGTTAGCTTGAGGCCACTTGTGTCCTTAACAACCATGTGATGTCTCGGGATAGCCTCTTGGGGTGTTACAAGCTTGGTATCAGAGTCTAAGGTTCAAAGAGTCCTAGGGAGTCTGACAAACCACGTTACGTAGAGTCTTGATCATCGGCGTGTAGCGCGCCACTTCTATGAGCAAGAGGCTACGGTGCATTTTAGGAAAAGTTGTTTTTTTTTCAAATGTCTATCATGCCTATGACTGTTTCTCTCTGCTATTAATTCATTCTCTTTTACGACAGAAAATGCCTCCTTGTAGAGCTCGCAGAAACAATGAACGACTTTAACCCGTTTATCCTTTAGGTGAGACGGTGTCATACACTGAGTTTTGGGCATCTTTTCAGGTACTAGCCCAGGTGGTTACCGGCAATGCTCAGGCCAATGTTCAAGCCGCAGTTCCACCTCCACAAGAAGGTAATTCAGTGGAAGATCGGGTTCGTAATTTTACGCAGATGAATCCGCCAGAGTTTTATGGGTCAAGGGCAGGTGAGGACCCACAGATTTATCTTGATGAGGTGAAGAAAATCACCCAAATTATTCATGTAACATAAGAAGAAAGCGTGGAGTTAGCTTTCTATCGCTTGAAAGATGTTGCTTATGATTGGGTGGAGATGTGGAGGAAGAGTAGAGGGGAGGATGCCGCTCCCATGACTTGGAAGTTGTTCCAGGACATATTTTTAGACCGATTCTTTCCCCCTGACCTGAGGGAAGCGAAGCTACAAGAATATATGAACTTGAGACAGGGCTCTATGAAATTTAAGGAGTATTGTCATAAGTTCAATCAATTATCTAGTATGAGTAAGTTTTTAGATGGTGTATCTGGTTATGTTGTGAAAGAGTGTAGGTCCTCTATGCTTAATAGGGACATGGACCTTTCTAGACTAATGATACATCCTCAGAAGATTGAAGCGGACAAGGTAAAAGAGAGAGAGAGAGTAAGAGGGAATAAGAGAGTTAGATCAGAGCAGTAGGGGTATGGTCAGGGTAGATTTTCTGGAGGGAATCGCCCTCAGTCCCAGAACCGCTCACTTGTACTAGCGTCTTCATCAGCCAGTGCTCCCGTATACATAATTAGGAAGCAGTAGGGTAATAGGTGTAACGCCCCGATTCCTGAGAACCGGAACGCCACACGGTGCTTATGATCCCGAAAGACCACAAGCTAACCCTTTTTCTGATATCTGTACCTGTTCACTACATAATATAATAAAATACATGCAAAAATTGGCTAACACTTGCCGTAAGGTTCAAACATCTAGAAATATACAATACCTTAAACCACACACTAATACATTTGTCTGAAAAGCCTCTACACTACCTGAACTGTGGAGTTGAAGGGACAATTCCCCAACTAACTCCGTCTACTAAAATCAAATACAGTAATAGCGACATCCTCGGATGATGAGGACTCACTGCGGCACCCACTGCTGCTATACAAGTGACTTCTAAGATGCTCCAAGTTTCACTCCTCTGAACCTATGGTGCCCCAAAATAAAAGAACACCATAGCACGAATGCGTCAGTACTAAGATATACTGAGTATGTAAGAAGGGAAGGCTAAATGCAAGGGCTTATGCATAAACATTTAATCAACAGAATAATCATGAGAATAACGAACGAGTACACATATATGAATGCACAGTTCACAACCACTATAACAATTATAAAGACTCCAGATACCACAGCTCGGATACCACTTTACTGTACTGGGGTACTGCATTACTGAATCACAGTATACCAACACTGATCAATAAAATAGACTCACACCCCTGACTCCTGAAGATTTATACTGACACAGAAACCGTGGGAAGTAGTTACATAACTCACCATGACTCCTCATAAGCAATTGAATATATGGGTGTGCACGCAATAATTTGAATAATATCTTTGATTTTGTAAAACATACGTACGGAAAATGAAGACTCACATGGCTTGAATTTCATTATTCATACTTCTCATAATATTATAGATAGGAAAACATAAGTAAAATCCGATAAATCATCATAAAATCATCAATATTCATCATAAATTCTCATGACTCATCATAGACAACCAAACTCATCAACTCAAGACTCGGAGCGACACGATAGTTCAAGAAACATACTCTTATGGACAGGGGAGTTTCCTATAACCAAAAAACCCCACGTGAGCCGCATGGAATACCAATGTTTGCCCTCCTAGGGAGGGCACTCCCATTGGAGGGAGTGTTGTACTCTTGCCAGGGAGTACAACCTTAAAGCTTTCATAATCACAATTCAGCTCTCTGGCCAACAATATCATCAATAACAATCCTACGGTGGCACATAGGTTTGGGGAAATATCAAATTTCCCTCTCGGTGCTAAGTAAAACTCCCCGACTAGCTCAGAACGCGTTAGAAAATCTACCACAACATCACAAGGGTCTATCATAAAGACCAAATTTAATCTCTTTCTCATTTATCAAATCATATCAATTTGTGGATTCCTAACTCAACATATTTTAGCTCAAAATATTTTAATTTTCCTCAACATCAACATGGTATCAATAACAAAAGCATTTTATCTTTGCGAGCTTAAAATCAATATAAACCATCCCGACTCTGCGGATACAAATCAATATTCTCAAATGATCATTCTTTCATTTCAATATTCAAATCATAACTTGGGAATAATAAAATAATCATGTATATCAAAGCTTAAACAATTTATATTTTCATAACCTCATAATTCATCATTAAAACATCTTGGGTATTTACCCACTTTACAAAATCATGAAATTCCAATGATAAAATCAATTCTTTGGGCACAAGAATGAAAAGATATTCTTGTTCAAAACCCCACATACTAAGTTCTCATGGATTCATTTTGAGTTCTCAAATCATCAGAAATTCATCGATCGTAGCACGACTAAGATTATCGCAGAACTGACTTATCTCTAGACCAGCAGACTATTTTGGGCATACGTACCCCCAGCAATCAATAACATAAGTAATATGTAGTATACAACAACACATACTCGCATGCCCACAGTCCATCATGCACTATGAATTATTAACACCTCTCACCAATCATTTGAAGATCATATTCATATACAAGTATTGGGATCTCATGCCATTACATCGTAAATCATTCAACAAGTATTCATATGGTTAAGGAAGAATACAACATAACATAGTTCATCCAATCGGGATACACACAAATAATATACATTCAACACATCATGGTTCACTTCTCAAGGTTCTTTCCTTTAAGATCTTGATATATATAATTCGACCCATAATTAGACATTTCACACTTAGCATGGTCTAATGGCCTTATCATTTCCCTTAAGCATCATAGTAACCACGTAGCATGCAAGTATGGTATGAACTCATCACTTCAATCACAAGGGGTCATACGATCCATTCTTCTTCAATTAGGCATTTCTACAATTACCTTGCATGCACCATTTAGGGAATAGGTCAGTATGAAAAATTACATGTGCTACAACACCATCATTCATCTTAATTCCACCAACTAAATCCCTCGTCCGCACTTACAACCATATCATAAGCCTTCCACACAACATCCCCAATTTTAGACAATAACATGGAAAACACAATTACCTCAATATCACTCATCTTGGCGTCACAACAATTCGCTACTCTAATTAGCATGATCTCATTAATTAAACATAATTCCTCCAATCCATATACAAACATGCTCCAATCATCCTTCTACATCATGCACATCGAATTAAATCCACAACACGTGCTAACAATATTCAAGACCTTAACTTGAAGGTCACAACACATATTCACATCATGAACATAATTTCTATTCAACCATGCCACAATATTAACATTAACTTAATTCTACACAAAGCATGAAAATCACAAACTTATATATATTTTTGAATCACTCAACATGATCTCTCCATTTCATAAACAACATACTCAATATTTCATTCACATCATATGCATCAACTACCCCATTTCATAATAATTATGTCCCAGTATCTCATCTACAATAAGAACATAAATTCCAATCACACACACCACAATAACATTCATGCTATCAATTTAGAAGTCACAATACAATATTATCATCAATTAAATTCAATCAACACATAGAAACCACAAGTTCATATTTTGAAAAAAATAGGATTCTTGGGCTTTATGGACGGAAGGGATCCATAAATAAACACTTGCATACCTTAGAATCTGTAGCCGGAAGAGATTGATGGAAAGAATTCTTGAATCAAAGCCTCCAATTAATTTCCCCCAATTCAAAACCCTAACCCTAACTTGATATATATATATATATATACATATAAGAGAAATGAGAGGAAAATAATACAAGTTCTCAGCTGAATGGGGTATTTATAGAGGTTTAAAAGAGTGGTGAAAGACCAAAATTCCCCTAAGAAATAAATAAAACTCGAATCTATCCATGGGGGACTATTTTGATAGGCTGAAGTAGATATACCATAACGTTTTACTCCAATATCCAAATTGAATGAAACCAATTTAATTAGAAAGAGGACTCTCAGAGCTTTTTGTTGATATATAGTAGATCACCGAGATCATTATGTACAAGGAGTTATGATCGTTTAAAGTTGGAGAAAAAATATGCCTGACCTCAGTACTTTTTCCTGCACGTTTTACTGTTCACAGTTAGATCGGAATGGTCGTAACTCATCGCTCAAGTGTCCATTTTGGGTGATCCACATATCGTTAGAAATATTATTCAATGCTCTATGAAATAGTTGGTCAAAATCCAAGAAATGAAACACATAAAAATTATAAATCATTCTCGAAGATAGGATCCTGACACGTTTACGCAAAAAATTTCAACGAAAAAAATTTCCGGGGTGTTACAATAGGTCTACTATGTACAGGTCCCAGGATAGTGTGAGTAACAAACCTCGTCCTCCCCTATGTCCAAAGTGTGGTAGGGACCATCCTGGTGAGTGCTTAGTCGATCGGAGGGGTTGTTTTGGTTGCGGTAAATTGGGCCACAAATTCAGTGATTGCCCATATACCAGCCAGAGGAATCATGATGTTCGTCCCCAGAGTCAGGCTATTAGTGCTCCAGCCTATTTAATTCATTCTACTCCTTCTCGGGGTGCCTCATCTAGTACTGCAGGTGGTCAGCACCAGAATTGCTTTTATGCTATACCATCCCGCCCGGAGCAAGAGAATTCACCAGATATTATTACTGGTATGCTTCATGTATTTCATTTCAATGTGCATATATTGATGGATCCTGGGTCAAGTCTTTCTTATGTGACTCCGTTGGTGGCTGTGAATTTTGAACTCAGTACTGAAAAGATTCCTGAGCCTTTTTTAGTTTCTACACCAGTGGGTGAATTTGTTGTTGCTAAGCAAATGTATAAGAAGTGTCCTATCACTGTCCTTAACAGAATCATGTTTTCATATTTGATTGAGCTAGATATGGTTGATTTTGACATTATTTTAGGTATGGATTGGCTTCACTCTTGCTATACGTCTATAGACTGTCATACCCATGTAGTCAAGTTTTAGTTTCCCAACGAGCCAGTTTTTGAGTGGTCCAAAAATTTTGTAACTCCCAAGAGTCATTTTATATCCTACCTTAAAGCCAGGAAATTGATATCCAAGGGTTGTATCTATCATTTTGTTTGAGTTAAAGACACTAAGTCCGAGACTCCGACTATTCAGTCTATTAGTGTTGTCGATGAATTTCTTATTTTTTCCCGGAAGATCTCCTAGGGGTACCTCCCAATTGAGACATAGAATTTGGGATTGATCTTCTTCCTGATACGCAGCCTATTTCTATTCCTCCGTATCGTATGGACCCCATATAACTTAAGGAGTTGAAGAACAACTCAGAGATCTTTTAGATAAGGATTTCACAAGGCCTAGTATGTCTCCTTAGGGCGCACCCGTTCTATTTGTGCGAAAGAAAGATGGTTCATTGTGTATGTGCATCGACTATCGTCAGCTCAATAAGGTCACAATCAAGAACAAGTACCCTCTTCCCAGGATTAATGACCTGTTTGATCAGCTGCAAGGTGCCAGTTATTTCTCAAAATAGATTTGAGATCCATCTATCTCCAACTTAAAGTCAGAAAGTGTGATATTCCAAAGATAGCTTTCCGCACCTGTTATGGTCATTTTGAAATCCTGGTCATGGACTTCGTTCTAACAAATCCCCCAGCAGCTTTTATGGACCTTATGAATTGGGTGTGCAGATAGTACCTGGATATATTTGTTATTGTATTCATAGATGATATTCTTGTGTACTCCCAAAATGAAAACGACCATGCAGATCATCTTCGAATTGTCTTGCAGACCCTTAGAGATTATCAGTTGTTCGCCAAATTTAGCAACTGTGAGTTTTGGCTAAGGTCGGTTGCTTTTCTGGGCCAAAATGTAGAAGATCTGAAAAATTGGCCTAGACCTATCTTTCCGTCTGATATTAGGAGTTTCTTGGGCCTAGCTGGTTACTACCATATTTTTGTGAAATGTTTATCTTCCATTGCTGCTTCTTTGACCCGGTTAACCCAAAAGAAAGTTAAATTCCAGTGGTCAGATTCTTGCCAAAAGAGTTTTCAGGAGTTGAAGACTCGACTCACTTCAGCCCCAACGATGACCCTGCCTAATGGTGTAGATAATTTTATGGTGTATTGTGATGCTTCGAGTGTTAGTTTAGGGTGCGTGTTGATGCAGAAAGGTAAGGTTATAGCCTATTCCTCCCGATAGTTGAAACCTTATAAGAAGAATTATTCGACTCATGATCTTGAATTAGCTGTTGTGGTTTTTGCCTTAAAAATCTGGAGATACTACTTGTACGGTGTTCATGTTGATGTCTTTACAGATCATAAGAGTTTGCAGTATGTGTTTACTCAGAGAGAGTTGAATCTTCGAAAGAGGCGATGGTTAGAATTTCTAAAGGACTATAATATGAATGTGATGTATCACCCGGGAAAGGCCAATGTAGTGGAAAATGCCCTTAGAAAATCTTCCATGGACAGTGTAGCACATATAGAAGAAGATAAGAAGGAGTTGTCCCGCAAAGTGCATCTTTTGGCTAGGTTAGGTGTTAGATTGCTTGACTAGGCTGAGGGTAATATTTGGGTTCAGAGTAGTTCCGAATCTTCCCTAGTTTCAGAAGTGAAGGAGAAACAGGATATGGATTCTAATTTGGTTGAACTGAAAGGGTCCGTCAAAGACCAAAGGGTGGAGGTTTTCTCCCAAGGGGGAGATGGTATATTGAGATTTCAGAATAGATTGTGTGTGCCTGATGTTGATGATTTGAGGGAGAGAATTATGGATAAAGCGCATGGTGCGCGATACTCTATTCATCTCGGTGCTACCAAGATGTACCGCGATTTGCGGGAAATTTATTGGTGGAATGGTATGAAAAAGGATATAGCAAAGTTCATAGAGAAGTGTTCAACTTGCCAACAAGTTAATATAGAGCACCAAAGACCCTGTGGGATGATGCAAGAATTTAGCATTCATATTTGGAAGTGGGAAGTGGTGAACATGGATTGTGTGACCGATTTACCTATTTCTCATCGTCATCATAATTCTATATGGTTCATTATAGACAGGTTGACTAAGTCTGTGCATTTCCTGCCAGAACATATATCTTTCACCGCTGAGGACTATGCTAAGTTGTACCTCCGAGAGTTAGTCAGGTTGCATGGAATTTTGTTGTCAATCATCTCTGATAGAGGTACTCAATTTACTTCTCAGTTTTGGAGATCCTTCCAGAAGGGTCTTCGTACCAAAGTTCATCTTAACTCCACTTTCCATCCGCAAACAGATGGTCGGGCAGAGAGAACTATCCAGACTTTGGAGGATATGTTGAGAGCATGTGTTCTTGATTTCAAAGGGAGTTGGGATGAACATTTGCCATTGATTGAAGTTGCGTATAAAAATAGTTTTCATGCTAGCATTGGAATGGCTCCATTCGAGGCTTTGTATGGTCGGAGGTATAGATCACCCATAGGTTGGTTTGAAGTAGGTGATGCTGCCGTGATTGGACCTGATGCTATGTTCAAGGCTATGGAGAAAGTTAAGTTGATTCGGGAGAGGTTGAAGACATCCCAGAGTTGTTAAAAGTTGTATGCAGATGTGAGGCGAAGATCTCTTGAGTTTGAAGTTGATGATTTGGTGTACTTACAAATTTCGCCCATGAAAGGGGTGAAGAGGTTTGGAAGGAAAGGAAAGCTTATTCCCCGTTATGTTGGCCCTTATAGAGGGTTGAATCGTGTTGGGACAGAAGCTTATGATATTGAGTTGCCTGCAGAATAGTCAGTTGTCCACTCTGTCTTCCACGTTTCAATGCTCAAGAAGCACATTGGTGACTCTGTTGTTGTTGATGCATTAGAAAGCTTTGATGTGAAGGATAGCATTTCGTATGATGAAGTTCCAGTCCAGATCCTAGATTATCAATTCCGAAAACTAAGGAACAAGGAAGTTCCTTTGGTTAAAGTTTTATGGAGAAATCAATCAGTCGAGGGCGCTACTTGGGAAGCTGAAGTAGACATACGAGCCAAGTACCCTCATCTCTTCTCCACAATTTCAAATCAAGCCATAGGTACTATTCTTCCTCAATTCAGTTGTGCATTCATCTATATGGTTACTCTCTCTATGATTTCTGTATTTTGTGCAGTACCCAAAAGTTTAGAGTAAAGTAAGCCCTTCGAGTGGGTCATTCCAGCTGCCGTCCTTATTTTTCTCTTGTTCCTGACCTATCTAGCAACATTTAAGGACGAATGTTTCCATGGGGGAGATAGTGTAATACCCCGATCGTTCCTTAAGCTTAAATTAATCTTTTGAGTGGATAGGGTGGTTTCCAAAGTGAGTGATGTTTATATTGTGCTGTATTTCTCTAATTTCTACTTTCTATCATGTAGAGAATTGAATAATATTACCATCGATACCAATTTCATCAAAATCCAACAACGGACGAGGAAGTTATGGCCATTTTACTAAGCATTGTCGGATTCGCCCAGGTTTGACGGTCGATCTAGTGGACCGTCAAGTCCTTGGCGGACCGTCAATTTTCCTGTCAAACCAAGGTAGTAACCCCTTTTTCTGTCCACCAAGCGATGGAAAAAATGGTGGGCCTCCAAAAATTTGATGGACCGTCAAGAGGACGTCAAGTCGAGGAAGAATGTCCCATTACTGACCCCCGAATGACAGACGATCAGGTGGACCATCAGTTCCCTGATGGATTGTCACTTCAACTATCATGTTAAGGCAGAATGTCCCAGTTTTAGCACTTGAGTGACGGATGATCTGGTGGACCGTCAGTTGCTCTGACGGACTATCAATTCGACTGTCACAGACCCCGATCAGCAATTTTCAACTCTTTTTAAAAGGATATTTTGGTCATTTCCGTCCCATTTTGGTCTTATATATATATATATATATATATATATATATATATATATATATATCCAAGTAGCGAAGAGCCATTCATTTTCTCTTCAATCTCTTCTAAGAAATATCTAGAGAACTAGGGTTTCTCTTTTCCAAATCCAAATCATCTCCAAGAAATTCAAGAATCTTCCATAGATTTCTCCAAGTTGTTCAAGAATTAAGTTTCCCAAGTCAAAGGCATCAAGAATCTTAGCCTAAAAGTGCGAGAAATAAGTTCCAATCAAGTCTCTTATTCTCAAATTTATAATCCAAGGTATGTGGAGCTTGAACAAGAATATTCTTTCATTCTTGTGCCCATAGAATTGATTTTTACTATGGGAATTTCATGATCTTTGCAAGTGGGTTTACGTCCAAATTACTTTATTAATGATTTTATGAGATTTGAGTTGTTCAAGTTTGATACACATGATTATTTCATCATCTTATTTCTTAAATTGAGAACTTACGCCTTCAATTGTATATTGCTACTATGAATTGATGATTTCTAAGTGATAAATGATAAGAGTCATGATTTTAAGATTTTCCATGAGAAGTTGATTATTGAATATATATATCGATATTGAGCTTGAGAGTCAAGGATGAGTCCTCTGATGTTTCCTTGAAGATTTTGATATTTGAAATGATTTGATAAGCAAGCGTACTTGATAATGAGAAAGATTGTTTTGATTTTGAGTCGAATTAGGAATCCACAGTTGTATATGATTTACAGATGAGATATAATTATGTTTTGGTCTCTATGATAGACCCATGAGTTGATATTGATTAAGGTGGATTTCCTAACGCGTTCTGAGCTGAGTCTGGGAGGAATATTTAGCACTGAGCGGGAAATGTAGTATTTCCCCGAAACTACGTGGCACCGTAGGATTGATATTGATAATTATGGTCCAGAGGACGAGTATGGGATTGTGATAAACAAATTAAGGTTGTACTCCCTGGCAAGAGTACGGTGCTCCCACCAATGTGGGGTTCTCTCCTTAGGAGGGAAAAATGTTGGACTTCATGTGGCTCACATAGTTTAGTTTATGTCAGTTATAAGACGCTCCCAAGTCCATAATGATCTAAGTTCCTTGAGTTATCAAGTCAGTCTAAGTCATGATTCAAAGTGTTTGAGTTGAGTCCAATGATTTATGAGATTTATGAAGCACTTATTATTATTGATGATTTATGGAAATTATTTTTCAGGGAATTCAAGGGAAGAGAGTCATTATTATCAGCATGCATGATTTTATTTTATATTTATGATTTTATTTAAAAACGTTGCATACACCCCCACATACTCAGTATATTACCAAGTACTGATTCTCATACTCTTCTGTGTTCAATATTTCCTCGTGATGTAGGTTCAGGTCCTCAGTCTCAGCAGCGAAAGTTATCTTCGAGTACCCTCATCTATATTTTTGCAGTTGGTGAGTCCTCATGGTTCGAGGACCTATGTCCCTGATTTTGTCTTATTAATAGATGGTTGTTGCATTTGATTTCAGTACGAGTCAGTTGGGGGATCTATCCCAATGGCTCCTCAGCCTTATGTAGTAGAGGCTTTTTCAGACTAGAGTACCAGTATGTGCAGAACTTCAGTATTTTGATTGTACAGGACAATATCTCTTCATATTCCAGTATGTTCATGGCATGATTATTCTTTCTTACTCTAGCTTGATTTTCGTCGTAGTGAGTTCTGAAAATGATGACAGGCTTAGAGGGTTAGCTTGAGGCCACATGTGACCTTAAGCACCATGTGACGTCTTGGGATAGGTTCTTGGGAGTTACAGGTTGATATGATATTGATGTGTCTTACTTTCATATTTATTCTAATGGTACCTAATTGGAGTTGATGATTATAAATTGTGGACATATTGAGTTTATTTTTGGGCTCACTAATGTATGTATGTGTGTGTGTGTGCGTATGTGTACACGTGGGGATAGATTGGATACCATCATTTCAGTGTTTATGAGATTTACATCCTCATTCGATACATATATATTTATGAGATACTCATACCACTGAGAAATACTATTTTTGAAAGAAAATGAGATACTTTTATAAAAACCCTCTCCATGAACATGAGACAAAGAGGTGAGATAAGATTGATATATGAGATACAATATATATGTTTCAAACCTCCAATGGGTCCAACCTGATAGCTTCGAGCTTGAAGAGTGTATATAGAAGGTCATGTGATGGCTTTTACCATTCGTCTCATCCACCGTGCAATGTGTTGCATTGTATTTGCACATGCATCTTACTTGATTTCCTTAGTTGCCTGGACTTGTGTGTTAGTTTTAGTGTATTTTTGTTTTATCCCTGTGTTGTTTTTATTTTTGTGTTCTTATATATATTAGAACTACTAGTTTAGGTATACGAGCCTCACATGTGTACCTCATTTTAATGAGTTTAATTGTTATACAAAATAAGATATTTGTTTAACTAATAAAGGGGAATATAATACTTAAATTCAACATCTTTTGAACATGTTAAGATGGAGAATTTATTTAATTAGTTATATAATAGTTGTAAATAGATAAGATACAAATGAGGTAGGTGAAATACATTGATAACCCCTTAAATTACAGTTGGTGTCTTCAGTAAGCCGATGATTAGTGCTTGATAATGCATAAAGTTGCGCAATTTGACTTGGTTTCATCCTAAAAGTGCAAAATTTGACCTGCAAATTCTATGCCACTTTAACCCCTCTTTTTGATCAAATAATCGGTATCTCTTTTCTACCCCTCCAAATATTATGATGCTCTTTCTCTGCCCTTTACTCAAATTTTTAAATTTAATTTGTAAAACAGATCTAGAAAAACAACAAAACTAATGTCTTAGAAAAAAAAAATATTTAATATGATTTAATCAAGTAATCTACATATTAAAAAAATTAGTATTAAAAATAGATATCTTATTGAGAAAATAATCTCACACTAATCAAACAATTCTAGTAAATTTCTATGTAAATGGAGAGATGAATTAAAATTAGTCTAGAGTTTATCAAGTTGATATTTTCTTTTTCTAAAATTTACTAAAAAAAAAAAAGAAACCAAATCAATTAAACTATACCATTACCTGTTTTTCATCTATTTTTTTTCTTCCTGACATGGGTTAAAACCAAAGAAGTTTTTTCCTGTAAGACAGCTAGACATAAGTTAAGGACTCAGAGCTCACTCCTTCGATTAAATTAAACTAATTTATGATGTTGTCACTTATTGTTCATGAAACTATTTGAATCCAATTTTGTTAATTTCTCAAAGTATAAAGACTAAGTCACTATAAAGACTAAGGCACCTAATATTGATGTCATGGATTCCTGTCAACCAGAAACCTAATATTGTTATTGTTTTTAATTACATAAAGCAATTTAATTGCACACCAATTAAATTATGGTGAAAAAGATATATAGGATCTCCGCACGGATCACTAATATTATAGGTTTGAATAAATTAAATCTAGATAAATTATTAAAACAAAAGTTGTCAATCTTTACACAGAAAATTTCTTAAAGTCATCGATATTAATCTGTCATCCGTAAACTACAACAAAACAATATGATAATATAAATATTAAAATAATACAATTAAACCTAATCTTTATGCACAAAAATTCTTCAAAGCCAATCAATATTCATCTACAACCTGGAAACTACCACAAAACATTACGATAATAGAAATATCAAAACAATACAGTTACACCTAACTTTTACCTAAAAAAAAAATTCAAAATCGATCGACATTCATCTACTCCTTGTAAACTAACCTTTACACAAAAAAATTTCAAAGAGGACTGACATTCATCTACTACTTGGAAACTAATTTTTACAATAAAATAATATAATAATAGAGATATCAAAATAATATAATTAAACCTAAAAAAAATCCTCAACGCCGATCCAAATTCATCAACGACCTGTAAACTACCACGAAATAATATGATAATAGAGATATCAAAATAATATAATTAAACCTAACATTTACCTAAATAATTTTCTCAAAGCCGCTTGGCATTCATCTACCACCTGTAAACTACAATAAGAAAATAAAATAATAGAGATATCAAAATAATTTAATTAAACCTAACATTTATATAAAAATTTCCTCAAAGCGGATTGATATTCATCGATTACCTGTAAACTACAAAAAAAAATACGATATAGAGATATCAAAATATTACAATCATCACCTAACTTTTACACAAGAAACGGAAATTCTCAAAATTGATCAACATTCATCTATAACTTTTAAACTACCACCAAATAATACGATAATAGTAAATTGAGTAACATCGACGAAGAAGAATATGAAATTATAATACCATTTATAGAAGTAGAGGTTTTATAAACCAAAAAGGATACTAATTAATATTTTGGTAAAATTTTCTATATATTCATATTTTTTATAGTACTTGTTTTTCCATAAGATTACAATAGCAAAATTAAGAGCCGACTGTTTTCTTTTAATTGTAGCATAGAAAACCTCCCCCCCCCTAACTTAGCCATAAATAGTTGCCAATTTTTTTTGGTAGAAATTCTTCTTTTTCTCCCCTTATATGACAATAGTAATTATTTTTTAATATATTAATTAATTGAAGAAAAAGATGAAAAAGACGTTTTTGTCTATTGAAATTTTTTTTAATGAAGGGCAAAAAGTTCAAATCACTTTTCTAATAGTCTTCACACTTTTAATATATTATAGATTAGTAGAGATGATGTGAGCTACCATTTGGGACTCTTCTAGCATGTGACGTGCTCATAGTATATTTACCTATATCCTATTTTCTATTTTGCTCAATCATCCTATGATACCTACTGAGTACAAGTGGACCATACTACCCTTACTGTGCCCTTTCTGTAGATCCTAGTAGGAGTACCTCCCTTGGTAGCTGATTTTGTGTAGAGACTTTCAGAGTTTGTGGTACTAATCCGCTCCGATATTTGGGGATGAAGTAGACCTCATCTATCTTTATTTGTCTTTATTTTGATTATTAGATGTAGATGCATGTATTTTTCAATTTTTGGATATTATATTAGATACTCTTACAATATGACACCATATTTTAGGGATTTATGATATTTCTTTTTGGTTTTCCACTTTTACTTACGTTTTTAGGGCCTAACATCATTCTAGAAGTCTCGTCTTGGTATATTTTATTGTATATTTTGTGTTTCCTTTATCAATTTTTGTGATTGTCTTATTTATCAAGGATAAGATGCAATATGTACAACTATGACCCATTTTTTGGTCATGACAATTGGTATTAGAGATAGGTTCATAAAATCTCATAAGTGTAAGAGTGGAATGTCTAGTAGTCTTGCGGATTGATGCATAGACGTTTGTATCTATCTTCGAATGGCTATAAGATATCTTTAAGAAAAAAATTCTCTACTTTGATTCCTAATCATGCGTATTGTTCTTACCCAATATTCTAAGTTGTGTTACACTATTTTTTGCATAGATGGCGAGGACTAAATCTCGAGAGGATAGGTATGCTAAGCCAGCACCCGAGGAGAGATCCCAGACTAAAGAGAGAGATAGGGTCGAGATTACCCAGAGGTAGAGGACAGGAATGAGGAGCTTTCTCTGCCAAAGGTAGCGCTAGGGGGACCTCCCCTGAGCCTGAGGTTGAGTGTGCAGGAGATATAAAGTTATCTCAGGTTCCACATAGTACTATTACCCCAACTTTATAGTGTTTATTGATATGAATATTGACTCGTTTGAAGTGTATTCCATTGATGCACTCGCCATTCCTTCAGTTTTAAGTATTGTACAGACATAAGTGTCGATATCTTCTTAAGGTATTCCTTCAAATTCGAGTATGGTTTTTCCATTTGTACCGATATCTGCTTATGGTATTCCTCAAACATTGAGTGGTGCTCCACCTTTTGTGCAAGTATCTGATCATGGTGTTTCAAGTCAGGGGTATAACCTCCATCTATGGTAGCCCAACATGTTGATTCTCATCCTACCAAACTTACTATTTCTCTAGTTGATTCTAGTATAGTTATGTCTTATGATAATCAGAAGAGGTTTAGAGGTTCATTCGCTTGGGTCCGCCCAAGTTTAGTGGATCTATTAGAAAAGATGCCTATGAGTTTTTGATTGATTTCCAGGAGAAGTGTAACACCCCGATACTACCCCCTAGCCATCACACGGTGATTAGAACCACAAGTGATCCCAAGCTAACACATGATATTGGCATAATTCGTGAGCAACTGAATAAATTACATAAAAATGGAAACTATAATCGAAAGATATTCCATTAGCTGAACTTGTTAAATGCAATACTGTTTGAAATATTTACAACACTGGTTATATAAAGAAAACTAAAACTGAATACATAAATTTTGGCTGACTGTCTATGAAGTCTCTACTAATACTAACTATAGTTAGCCGATACATGACCCCCAGCTATCCCTAATCAATACAAATGAATAAAAAAAATACTAGATCTAAAACTTACTAGTGTCCTCAAATAAAGAGAACCAATCACTTTCTAGCTGAAAGCTAAAAATTATCTGCTCATGATATTGTGAGCTACAACAATTACCTATATTTGAAATAATGTAGCCACACAGACGTTATATGGTCAGTACTTCAGGAATGTGCTAATTATGTAGGGGTGAATGGAATAAGTAAAACTAAAATATATATATATATATATATGTGTGTGTGTGTGTGTGTGTGTGTATACATATATTTCATAAGCTTAAAAATATGCATGCCGAGTGTAAATAGACTCACCTCTATCATGAATAAAATTGAAACCTAAAATAATATAAGGGTAAATCATAAAACAACATCTGAATAAAGCTTACGAGTCATTAAACTTGGTTTCTAAAATTTTTACCTATGTGGGAGATTCTCTTCACCGAGAAAAATCATGCGAGCAACATGGAGTCCGATGTAACAACCCTTATTGGAAGGGACCAATATACTTTGCTTTCATTACACGAACCACAGTCTAGCTGTAACGGGCATCCCAAGTCCACCGAGGACCGGAAATCATCCCCTAAGCCTATTCCAATGCAACTAAGAACATCTAGCAGCAAATGAATACCAATATAATAAAAAATGAAATAAGATATCTAAGAAGGATCGGTATCGAATCAACATCCAAAAATCATCCACAATACCCAATTCCATAGTATCCACAAAGCCACTAACAAAACCGACTACTAATAAATTGTCAGGACATGCCACTGACCATAGCCAAAACAAATATGAAATAAAGCCTATGAAATAAGAAACCAAACATGAAATGAAGTCTTCTGAAGGATGGAAGCTTACCAGTTCAAGTAAACTCACAAACCCTTGATCATTGTGCAGGAGGAGTAGAAGTATGGCTAGTTCCTTCATCGCGTGGGGATACAACGTCTGAAGATGGATAGCTATTGGAGCACTAGCATATAACTCAGGGATAAGGAAACAAATAATGCAATGCGTAGTGATTTAAATCCAGTCAAAACTCATGAACACCATCAAATGCAAATAAATATAATAAATATATCACATATCGGGGTAAGATACAAGGCTTAACATGGATGTTTAAAAATATTAACCTGGACTGTATAGCTTAAGCATCATATAATAGTACCCATGGGATATATGGGCCCTAGCTATAACCTCTGGTCGGGCCCCAGTGTGTGTACCCGCATGAAACTGAAGGATAATCTCACCTATATACACGGGGGACTCAAACCTCCCAATCATATACTAAGATAACCTAAGCACCCGATCATGTAATTCGATATAGGGGACTTGAACCTCCCAATCATATAATAAATTGGACTCGAACCACCTGGTCTTAGAAAAGGTACTCGAACCCTCAAGCCATATCGACCCTCGCACCGGCTAGCGTGGTTTAAGTATTGGCCCCCTCGGGACCTCCACCTTCCATAGTTAGCTACACAACCCTTTTTTAAGCTCAGTTAAAGAATTTAACACACATTCCCATTAATTGAACCAATTATGCACGAAGGCATCTCGTCAGTATCGTCATACCAACATCATTTGCAAGTTCATTATTATGCCATATCATTTGGGACTCTAACCCATTACATCAATTGATATTCACATGGGGAATCCACATACCCTAAGTTTAATAAAATTAAATCATGGTTCATTAACCTTTTATACCAATGCATTAGTTCAAGTGAACAAGTCAAACTATTTTACAAAATCACATTCATTGTCAATTTCACAAATAGGTTGAGGGAATATTGTTTTCAAACCATAAATCAAGGCAAAATAATCAAATTGGGGTTTAAACATGACCCCTCAGTTTATGTACAATTCCATATATCCTACAATGTTCAAAATGATAATAAAACATGAATATTGTACAATAAACCATGGAAAAATCAATTTAATGACCAATCATGTCAAAATCCCTCAGCTATGTCAAAATCCACATCGAAACCATGCATTAATAATTAATTTATTCCATTTGAAAAGTATAAATATATTGAAAGATATACATGCCTTATACACACAAAGATTTATGAGAAATGAAGATTTGGAACTCAAACGATGAACGTAAGTTGAAACCCTTATGCTTTCGTGGGGTTTAGAATTTGAGAGTGAAATAATTGATGTTTTGTCATAAAAACTGATGGGAATATTTTTAAGTAATGTTTAAAGGTTGTCTATAAGTGAAAGGACATCATTACCCTTCATCCTACTTAAAATAGAACAAAATAGTTTAAATTTGCATAGGTCTGTAGCACGGACCTCATTGTTGTAGCGCCCCGAATCTGGTACCCGAAATGCTACAAAGTACTTATGACCCCAAAGGACCACAAGCTAACTCATGATTAATATGTGTACCTTTATACTGCATAATATACCATAAAATGTAGAAACATGAACTGACTGGCCATAAGGTTCAAAACTGAATGAACATCTGATAACCAATGTCGAAAAATGGTATAACAATACCAAAGCAAATCTAAAATAACTGTCTAACATGCTATAGTCTGAAAGCCTCTAAACTATCTGAATAAGGAGTTGATGGGACATGTCCCCAACTAACTCTGACTGCTAAAATAAATTGAAAACTAAATTAGTAATGAAATCATCATATCCTCAAAGGATGAGGACTCACTGCTAACTCTGATTGCTGAACTGGGATGCTACTGGTTCTCTGGAGCTTGTGCTTCTAAACCTATGGTATAAGACACCATAGCGCAAATGCGTCAGTACTTTGAATGTACTGGTATGCAAGTGAAGTAGGCTGAATGTAATAGGTTCATATGCATGAACAATACTAACTGACTAACTAACATGAACGTGAGAATACAAGCATGCATACGTAACTGTATCTGACATCGTGATAGGACTGAATATTGAGTTCTGACTACTGAGTTTACTAATAACAAGGTCTTACTGACATCTGAGTTAATGAATACTGAGATACTGAATAATTGAGAGACTGATACTATGTTACTGATATATGAATAACTGTGTCTGACAATTTTGATTATGACAAATTGGTTTGGTTGACTGTATCTGACAGTCCTGAAGCTGAATACTGATAATATGAGTTCTGATAACTGATGTAACTAACAACATGAGTGACTGTAGCTGACAGTCTTGAATTTGATGGAACTAGTTGAATGACTGTATCTGACAGTCCTAAAATCTATAGAACTATTTGAGTTCTATTACTGAGACTGAGACTGATACTGAGACTGAGACTGAAAACTGAGACTGTGGGAAGTAATCATCTAACGGACATGCC
Source organism: Capsicum pubescens (assembly GCA_030864215.1). Classification (NCBI taxonomy): domain Eukaryota; kingdom Viridiplantae; phylum Streptophyta; class Magnoliopsida; order Solanales; family Solanaceae; genus Capsicum; species Capsicum pubescens. The sequence continues at coordinate 111,655,712 of CM061538.1, forward strand.
CCATACTAAGCTAACTGGGGTCCAACCTTTAACCCTAGTTGGAAGGGTGTCAGTACCGCGCCACTAGTAATGACAACTGTTGTAGAGTCAGTCTTAATCTAGCGGGGGACCCCTGGGATCAGTCCTATACATTTAAATGTGCTAATAGGTGATCCCTGAGTATGTCAGTCCTATCTAACGGGTGATATCTCGAACCTACGTTGGCTATGTAGTTCTGGAACTTAGGGATTTCTTCTAGGTATCTCAATCCTATCTAGCGGGTGAGTCCTCATCCCTAGGCTCGCTCGGTGCTGAATCCTACTCCCATATGAAAAACATTGAACTGAGTTGATACTAATGGCATTGTTTAGTGGAGCTAAACTGAGTTTATTGAGTTCCGTTGACTGACGAAATATACTGAGTTCTGAGGACTGACTAAGAGTACTGAAGTTACTGAGATTACTAGGAATATTGCGGTTACTAAGATTACCGTGAAAACCTAACATGGCTCTAGGCACACAGCTAAATTGTCGGGTATAAGTACCCCCAGGACTCGATGGAAAGAAACTGACATATTATGACTTACTTGAACACATGACCAACAACGCAATTCATAATTCATTTATTGAAACACTTCATCAAACATGGATATGCATAAAGTTGTACGTAAATGGGGATTTCATAATATCATGCTAAGAATGCATTTTTCCTTCATATAGGCACTTAATCAAACACATGGTAGGCATAATATATGTAGACAACATTATACAACAATTAAACATCATGATTCAACATCTAATTTCATCATCCTAGGGTTTAATCATAGGTTCACATGAATATACATCTCTACAAATCAATTCCACATAACATTGATCATCCAACAAGGATTTGAATTCAATTGATCATTCTCAGCATAAACAAAACAAACCCAACATGAAATTCATAAAGAAATCCATAAACTTGAACTTCGAAAAGAGATTCTTAGTCTTTATGGACTAAATGAGTCCATGAATAAACACTATGCATACCTTGGTTCGTAAATACACAAAGATTGATGGAGGAAATTCTTGAACTTGAATCTTCTATGAAAAAACCTAATGTGTTCTTGACAGAATTTTGAGAGAATAGAGTATATTTTGGTGTGATGAAGGCTCAAATCCATCTTTTTGAGATTATATAGGGTAGGGAAATTGACCCTTTTAACCCTAGGACACATATATTAATTCTTGTGAAAATTTCCTGATTTTCATCCTTGGCGCGATGTGCCACTATCGCGCCAAGTCACTGGAACTGGATAATTAGGAATCTGCATGGTGGCGCGATGCGGAGCTATCACTTTGCCACCTTGTTTGAGACTTGGAAGTTTGGCGCGACACGCCACAGTCGTGAAGCAACACTGGAAATTGACAATTACCATTTAAGCTGGCTCCGCAACGCGCTAATGGCTCAGGTGATACACTGTCTCACTAAAAAAGCTCTAACTTTTCACCCGGGTGTTGGATTTGGGAGAATTTGATGTCGATGGAAAGCTTATTGAATTTCCCACGTGACAAAAGTGAAAATATTTAAAATACCACATGTATAAAAGTGGATTCATCTTTGAAACTAGTCTTTGATTTTCTTGGGATGGATTTAACCTGGTAGAAGTACGGGGTATTATAATTGCGAAGGCTATTCTCTGTGTTGCGGACCCTATCGCAGACAAATAGACTCTGTGACACGGAGGCTATTGAGAATACTAGCCTCTATGACACGAGGCTATCATAAAGGCTTACTGGCTCCGTGACCCAAAACTGCATCGAACTCCATCCAAAAATCTAAAACTCTTTTAGGTTACCCTTTTAACATCCCTGAACATAATTTGAGTCAATAATTGACCTTTCAAGCACGAGAAGGCAAAAATAAAATATTCAAAATTTTGAGGGTGTTATATTATCCCCCCTTAGGATCATTCTTCCTGGAATGATGATTTAGGACATGTTTCGTACGAGAATACTAACAACACACCAGAATCAAAAGATAAACCGGAATAACAACAAAAAAGAGAAACAAAATTCATACCTCAAACTTCTTCATTAGTCACATGATAGAAATAGATACTTAGTCTTCATATCCTCTTCTGCCTCCCAAGTGGCTTCGTACACTTTATGGCTTCTCCAAAAGACCTTTACCAATGATAGATATTTAATCCACAATCTACGAACTTGTCTTTGTAAGATCTCTATCGGAACCTCTTCATAAGATAGGGAATATGATACACCAACATTCTCAATAGGCACCACCAAGGAAGGATCACCCATTAATTTACTCACCATGGACATGTGAAATACGATGTGAATAGAACCCCAAACTCACAAGCAATTCTAGCTCATAAGAAAAACTCCCCACTCTTTTCAAAATCAAATAAGGATTAAAGTAATGGGGTTGAGATTCCCCTTATTTCTAATATGCATCACTCTTTTCATGGGAAACACCTTAAAGAACACAAAATCACCCATATCAAATTCCAACTATTTTTGCCTCACATCTGCATAGAACTTTTGGCAACTTTGGGCAATCTTAAGCCTATCCCGAACCACCTTCACTTTCTCCATAGCTTGATGGACTAAATAAAGACTAAACAACTTCACCTAACTGACTTTGAACAACCCAATAGGGGATCTACACCTCCTACCATACAAATCTTCAAATGGTGTCATACCAATGGTAGAGCAATAGCTATTATTATAAGCAAACTCAACATAAGGTATGTAGTCAACCCAATTACCACAAAAGTTAATTACATAGGCCTAAAGCATATCCCCTAAAGTCTGAATAATCCTTTACTAATAAACTAAATTATCATACTGAACATGTATATCTGATTCATGAGTGTATAGTAGAACATAATTCATGAATGCACGACTAGGATTACTGATAAGCTGAGTTTATATACTGAACATGGATTTTTGATGCATGAGTACATGACTGAATTGATTCGTGAATACATGAATGAGTATGCAATGTTAATTGATACCAAATTAGTAGCTATATCTGATCATGAGACTGAGTAAATTCAAAGGAGCACTGTTACCTCAGGCTGAGTCTGAATTTATGGAGAAACAGTGAGGATACTTGGTCCACATATTTACTTCTTCTTCCCAAGTAGCTCCCTCAACGGACTGATTCCACCAAATAACTTTGAGTAGAGGAACTTCTTTGTTCCTCAGTCTGTGAATTTGATAATCAAAGATTTCGACGGGAGTCTCTTCATAAGAGAGGTTGTTCTAAATATCTATGCCCTCTATAGGGACTACGACTGTTGGGTCACCTATGCATTTCTTAAGCAAGGAGACATGTAACATTGGATGCACTGAAGCTAAGTCTGAAGGCAACTCAAGCTCATAAGCTACCTTTATGAAATGGTTGAGAATTTGGTAAATACCGACATATCGAGGACTGAGTTTCCCCTTCTTGCCAAACCTCTTCACTCCTTTCACAGGAGAGATTTTAAATACACAAAATCACCAATCTAAAAGTCCAGATCAGTTGCTGAACACGCATGAATTGGAATATGATAACATAACTAAGCCTGAAATATGATACATGAACTGAATATCATGAACTGGACTGAGCCCCTTAAATACATAGCTTACGGCTGAAAGTAGAACTTGAGGGTTCACTTATGAGTGCCTATTATTCCAAACTAGATTTGTTACGTGAAGGGAAACTGGGAGGTTTGGGACATGAATGCTCGGGGGTTATGGTGCATCTCCCCCTTGGGACATTATGTCCCTTGAAAAATGCTGACTTGGTTGAGATACTGAGGAAAAGTTGGGATGATACATAGGGCACCTCCGAACTGAGTCATGACTGAATATCTGGGATCTGAAACTAGGACATGATATATGAACTGAGCTGAACACGCAACTACCTGGTTGCTCCCTTTTGGAATAGTTACATTCATGAGTTTTCAGATAGTGCGACTAGATAGATAGATCAAAAACCAAACCATACAAAATTATCTCCCTGGCTGCTAAACTGAATTATTGTTTTACGAACTAACTCATGCTGAAAACTAATACTTGACTGGAGAATTTCCTCGACACTCTTTCTATAGTGTTCTTGTGACTTTAGGGAGCAAGGAATCTTGGCATGGGCTGAATAGAACATCGGACTAAAAAACCACATTATGGCTTAAATTTTGTAACATGAGGCAAGGCCTACGAATCATCATCTAAGATAGAGTGACTAAGCCTTATGCACTGCAACTATAAATTTTCAAGCTTAGACATATTCCTGATATACTCTCTCAACTAAACTCTCCACCCCATTACTATACTTCACCTGAGACTACTGTAAGTATTCAAATGGGCGTTAAGCACGAATGCATAAACATACTAACTTGTCTGATTAATTGAATGTCTGATAGCTGAAAACTAGGCATGTAAGACTGAACTATACTTATTCTGAATAACTGGACTGAAATTGTAGAGTATTATGCATATGAGGAAGGGAAAGATGGAGTAATATGAGAAAACTAAGCATGAATTCATGAAAACTATATTATCTGAGAATGCAAGACCAAGCGTATAACATGATTCCAAAATAGTCTGTAAATTGAGGTACTGAAATACTGATAACTGAATAACTGATAGTTGTATTCTATGGCCAAGCAAACCTGAAACTGAACTGAGTTTCTGATCTGATTACTGGAATAAGACTGGGACTGAGACTATAACTAAAACGGTAATGTAACAACCCAAAAATTCCTCCCGGTATTTCACATGGTGCTTAGGGCTACAAGTAGCCCCAAGCTAACCCTTTGAGCCTATCACTTCTCATAATAACTCATTCAAGAAGGAATATACAAAACACTGGCATTGTCATATCAAATGAAAGGAAATACAAAGATAATACTCGGTTCAAATGACCACAATAATGGAAATCTCAACACAACCACAGTTTGATAACTAGTCTGACAAAGCCTCTACTACTCTATGAACTAGAGAGCCGTTGGGACAGAGCCACAACTGACTCAAACTACATTGAAATTAATAACATAACCACTCAAATACTGAAATATCTAAAGATAGACCCTCAAACCATGAGGAATCACCACTGGAGAAATATAGACAAATGTACTCGGGATCATAAAACTTTGGTTTGAAAATCGGTGATCAACTCATATTAGTAGAGAAAACTACTTCCTTCTTTTGAAAATACTCAAAGCAGTTCATTCATTTTAGAAAACATCTCATCCCAAAGCTTTAGGGAAAATATTCTATCTCAATAGAAAATACTTTAGTTTAGGGAGGTTCTCTTAACCGACATAAACGATGCGAGCTGCATGGATTCCAACGTTTTGTCCTCCTAAGAAAGAAACTTCACTTTGGGGAGAGGTGTCATACTCTTACCAAGGAGTATAACCTCAACTCAGCGATCACTTATCTTGGCCTCGAGCCCAATCATATCAGCCTTAGGCAAAAAATCTCAAACCTACGATGGCACGTAGTTCTGGGGTAAGAAACCATAGTAACTTACCCAACTCGGTGCTAAATACTACTCCCTTTAGTTTATCTCACTCATCTCATGAAATCCACTTTAGAATAATCTCATGGTTCAATAAAAACCCAACTGTAAAATTTGTAATCCCATGTGGTAGAGTGGATTTCAAAATTGTATGACCATTAGGTCAAAACATTTCTCAATAATCTTAAAATACTCAAATCATGGGTGCTTATAGCACAATAGTTCATAAAATTACAAGTCTCAAGTAGGGCTTAATGACCCATAATTCAATCTCAAGTTAAAACTCATCATAATGTATAGTAGATATCATATAGATTCACAATTCATGTAGAAATCTGGAAGTTACAGCAATTTGTCTCAAAATATAAACATACTCATATACTTCAATTTCTAGAACATTTAAACTCTTAAATTCTCAAAGAGTAACAACATAGGGTATAAACCCAGCTTCAATTTCTTAACAAAACATGTAAAATCATGCTATTTGACTTTCAATTCATGGGAAACATCAAGATATTGCAATTAATAACAATGGGTGAAAATCCCAATTCAATATCATGTAAGATCTCATAGATTAAAGAAAATTATAGTTTAAATAAGTCTTTGGTCACAAGGGTGAAAGGATTACCCTTGTTTAAAACTCCACATACCTTAGATTTTGAAATTGGATGAACAAGCTTGCTTCAAACTCTTGTTCTTACTCTCGAGGGAGGGTTCTTGCAACCCTTGAACTTGGGGAACTTAAATCTAAACTAAATTTGTAGAATCTATTGTGAGTTCTTGGATTTCTTGGAGAAGGATTAGATTTGATCTTAAGGGAGAAACCCTATCTCTCTTGTGTTTTGGATGATGAATGAAGCTATTTACTTCACTTGGAATATATCTTGTTAATAAAAGAGTGGAAAAGACCAAAAATCTCTTTTAAAAATGATTTAAAAATACTGAACGGGGGCTGCGACGGTCGAGGAGACGGTCCATCGTTAGTCTGACGGTCCATTGGATGGTCCATTGTATGCCGGTCGGAAAAAGAACACACTGCCTCGATGTGAAAGTCGAAGCGATGGTCCATTGCAGTCTTGATTGTCCGTCAGATCATCCGTCGCACGTTGTCCAGGATGAGACCACACTCCCGCAGTGGTGATGGTCTCAATGACGGTCTATCGCAGCCTTGATTGTCCGTCATCGTAGCTGTCACACTTGGGACAGAAAAGGGAGTTACTTCCTTGGTTGTGACGGTCCATCACTGACTCGATGGTCCTTTGGATCGTCCGTCGCACCTGAATGGTTTCGACAGCTCTCAGTAAAATGGTCATAACTTCTCACCCCGATGCTGGATTTGGACGAAATTGGTATCGTTGGAAAGCTAATTCAATTCTCTACATGATAAAAAGTCAAATTTAAGAAAATTCTATATAGTTTAAACACCAATCACTTGGGAAGTGTCTTCTCAATTTTTTAGGTCCATAATTACACTTCACTTGACACGCTCTAAGTCTTGGACTATGAGGGAACTTTGTGGGGTCTTACAATATCTCTCTCTTGGAAACATTCCTCCTCAAATGTTGCTAGTTATACTAGGAACATAGGAAAATAGAGTACACATAGCTGAGGCAATTTGCTAAATGGCTCAAAATCTCTCTAAACTCTTGAATACCTCAGAAATTGCAAGAACTCATGCAAGAATAGATATATAGCTAAACTTTAGATTAGAAGAGCTGAATTAAGGAAGAATAATACCTTCGTATCGATCTGAACTCAAAGAAAATAGGTGCGGGTACTTGGATCGCATGTCTACTTCTACCTCCCAAGTAGCACCCTCAACTAACTAGTTCTGCCACAACACTTTGACCAAGGGAACCTCTTTGTTCATCAGTCTACGGATCTGAAAATCTAGGATCTCGATGGGAATCTCATCGAAAGAAAGACTGTTCTGAATATCATCACTCTCTGAAGGATTTACCACAATGGAATCACCAATATTCTTCTTAAGCATGGAGACATGAAAAATAGAATGAATGGTTGATAACTCCACAGGAAACTCAACCTCATAGGCTACTTTCCCATTACGGCTCAAAACTCTATACGGGCCAATATAACGGGGACTAAGCTTTCCCTTTTTACCAAACTTCTTCACCCCTTTCATGGGTAAAATCTTCAAGTACATCAAACCACCTACTTCAAACTTAAGATCTTTTTTCCTCACATCGGCATATGACTTTGACGACTCTGAGATGTCTTTAACCTCTCTCTAATCAACTTAACTTTCTCCATAGCTTTAAACATTGCATCAGGCCCAATCATGGCAGCTTCACCCACTTCAAACCAACCTATGGGTGATCTACATCTTCTACCATACAAGACCTCAAATGGTTCCATCCCGATTCTAGCATGGTAACTATTGTTATAGGTAAACTCTATCAATGGTAAATGCTCATCCCAACTTCCTTTGAAATCAAGAGCACATTCCCTCAACATGTCTTCTAGGGTTTGAATTGTCCTCTCAGCCTGACCATCTATCTGCGGATAAAAAGCGGAACTTAAAAAAACTAAGGTACCAAGACCCTGCTAAAACTCCCTCCAAAACTGAGAAGTAAATTGAGTACCCCTATCCAAAATGATAGAGAAAGGAACTCCGTGTAGCCTGACTAACTCCTGGATTTACAATCTAGCATAATCCTCAGTTGTATAAGATGTATGCATGGGCAAAAAATGCGTAGACTTAGTCATCCTGTCTACAACAACCCAAATGGAATCATGATGATGGCGCGAAAGAGGTAACCCAGTCACGAAGTCTATATTCACCACCTCTCACTTCAAAGTAGGTATACTAAACTCTTGCATCACACTGCCAGGTCTTTGGTGTTCTACCTTAATCTGTTGGCACATTGCATACTTTTCTACAAACTCAGCTATATCCTTCCTCATACCATTCCACCAATAGACTTCCCGCAAGTCGCGGTACATTTTGGTAGTGCCGAGATGAATAGAATACCACACGCCATGCGCTTCATCCATAATCCTTTGACTCATATCATCAACACATGGAACACACAACCAACCCTGCAATCTTAACACGCCATCTCCCCCTTGGGAGAAAATCTTTACCTTTTGGTACTTAACTGACTCCTTCAGTCTGACCAAACTAGGATCCGGTCTTGCTTCTCCTTCACTTCCGTAACTAAGGAGGATTCAAAACTACTCTGCACCAAAGTACTTCCCTCATCTAAATCAAGAAACCTAACACCCAGTTTAGCCAGACAATGCATATCACGAGCTAACTCTTTCTTACCTTTTTCTATATAAGAAACACTACCCATAGACAATCTGTTAAGGGCATCCACGACTATATTAGACTTTCCCGATTGATTTAACACACTCATATCATAGTCTTTTAACGACTCTAACCACCTCATCTACCTAAGATTCAACTCCCTCTGAGTAAACACATACTGCAGGCTCTTATGATCAGTAAACACATAAACATGAACACCATAAAGATAGTGTCTCCAGATTTTCAAAGCAAAAACCACAACAGCTAACTCAAGTTCATGGGTTGGGTAATTCTTCTCATGCAACTTTAACTGTCTAGAGGCATAGGATGTAACCTTACCTCTTTGCATCAACACACAACTGAAACCAATTCTAAAGGCATCACAATACACCACAAAACCATTTGTACCATCAGACAAAGTCAACATAGGGGCTGAAGTAAGTCGAGTTTTCAACTCCTAAAAACTCTTCTCACAGGAATCTAACAGCTTGAACTTAACTTTCTTTTGGGTCAACCGGGTCTTGGGAGATGCAATAGAGGATAAACCTTCAATAAAATGGTGGTAGAAGCCCGCTATACCCAAGAAACCTCTAATATCAAACGGAGAGATAGGTCTAGTCTAATTTCTTACAGCTTCTATCTTTTGGTGATCAACTTTAATACCTTCGGCTGAAATAATATGATTGAGAAAGGCTACAGACCTTAGCCAAAATTCACACTTAATGAATTTGGCAAACAACTATTGACCTCTAAGAGTTTACAAGACAATTCTAAGGTGATCTGTATGATCATGCTCACTGCGGGAGTAGACAAGGATGTCATCTATGAACACTATGACAAACATATCAAGATATTGCTTGAACACTCGATTTATGAGGTCCACAAAAGCTGTTGGGGCATTGGTTAGCCTGAAAGATATGACTAGAAACTCAAAGTGAACATAGCAGTTTTGGAAGGTTGTCTTTGGAATATCACATTCCCTCACTTTAAGCTGGTGATAGTCGGTCTAAGGTCTATCTTGGAGAAATAACTTGCACCTTACAACTGATCAAATAGTTCATTAATTCTCAGAAGAGGATACTTATTTTTGACTATGACCTTAATAAGATGACAATAGTCAATGCACATACATAAGGAACCATCTTTCTTTTGCACGAATAAAATAGGTGCACCCCAAGGAGAAATACCGAGCCTTATGAAATCTTTGTCTAAAAGATCTTTGAGTTGCTCTTTCAACTCCTTAAACTCAACAGGTGCCATATGGTATGGCAAAATAGAAATAGGACGAGTGTCGAGAAAAAGTTCAATTCCAAATTCTATCTCTCTATCGGGAGGTACCCCTGGGAGATCTTCCTGAAAAATATCAGGAAACTCATTAACAATATTGACTGACTAAATAGTTGGAGCCTCGGACTTAGTGACTTTGACTCTAACTAGGTGATAGATGCAACCTTTGGATATTAGCCTTTTGGCTTTAAAATAGGAAATAAAAGGACTCTTGGGAGATATCGAACTCCCGAACCACTCAAAACTAGTTCATCAGGAAACTGAAACTTAACCACTCGGGTATGATAGTCTATAGATGTATAACAAGAATGAATCCAATCCATACCTAGAATAAGGTCAAAATCCACCATGTCTAACTCTATCCAATCAGCAAGTATGACTCTATGAAGAACAGTAATAGGACAATCTTTATACATTTGTTTAGCAATAACTGACTCCCCTATGGGTATAGAAACTAGTAAAGGCACAGGAATCTTTTTGGGACTCATTTGGAATTTCACAGCTACAAGTAAGGTCACATAAGAGAGACTAGACCCGGGGTCCAACACATAAACATCAAGACAAAAGACACGGAGCATACCAGTAATAATATCGGGAGAGTCTTCTTGCTCCTGATGAGATGGTAAGGCATAGAATCTATTCTGGCGCTGACCGCCAGCAGTGCTAGATGAAGTGCCCTTAGTAAGGGTGGGACGGGGTACAGAAGCCGGTTCACTAGTAGTCTGAGCCTAAGGTCGGGCATATATGTTCCCCTACCTAGAATGTGTACAATCTCTAAGTATGTGGCCCTGCTTACCACAACCAAAAAAACCCCTACAATCTGTGAAACACTCACCGAGATAATCCCTACCACACTTAGAACAAGGAGAATAGCGGGGCCTGTTACTAAAACTGTTCTGTGACCTAGACATAAAAGACATGCTCCCTTGCTCCTGCCTGCCTCTAGGAGCAGGTGCACTAGCTGATGAAGGCTCTGGAATAGATGGACGTCTCTGAAATTGAGGGCAGTTTCCTCCATGGAACCTAGGTTGGCATACTCATGCTGATCAGGTCTAGACCTCTTGTTACCCCTAACTATTTATCTCTCTCTAATGTTATCTGCCTCTATTTGTTGTGCATTCATCATCAATCAGGACAGATCCATATATCTATGCAGCATCGCAATCCTACATTTTTTCAGCACCAAACCAGAAACACCTGTCACGAACTTACTAATACTAGCTCGGGTGTCAAAAATCAAATCAGGAGCATACTTGGCTAACTGGTTGAACTTCAAGTACTACTCCTTAACATTCATGGATCCCTGCCTCAACTTCATAAACTCTTCAATCTTTGCTTTCCTTATCTCAAGCGAAAAGAACTTTTCCTAGAAAGCATCTTGGAATACCTGCCAAGTCATAGGAGCAACATCCTCACCTATACCCTTCCTCCATGATACAATCCAGTCATAAGCTATGTCCTTTAACCTATAAGATGCCAACTCCACACTTTCTTCCTCAGAAACATGCATCACCTATGTGATCTTTCTCACCTTCTCAAGGTACAACTGTGGGTCCTCACCTACCTTGGATACAGAAAACTCTGGCGAATACATCCGCATGAAATCACGGATACTAGAAGGAAGGAATATACAAAACACTGGCACTGTCAAATCAAATGAAAGGAAATACAAAGATAATACTCGGTCCAAACAACCATAATACTAGAAATCTCAGCACAACCATAATCTGATAACTAGTCTGACAAAGCCTCTACTACTCCATGAACTAGAGAGCCACTGCGACAGATCCCCAACTGACTCAAACTGCACTAAAAGTAATAACATAACCACTCAAATACTGAAATATCTAAAGATAGGCCCTCGAACCATGAGTACTGACCACTAGAGAAATATAGAAAAAGGTACTCAGAATCATATAACTTTCGTTTAAAAACCAATGATCAACTCATATTAGTTGAGAAAACTACTTCCTTCTTTGGAAAATACTCAAAGAATTTCATTCATTTTAGAACATCTCATCCCAAAGCTTTAGGGAAAATAGTCTATCTCAATGGAAAATACTTTAGTTTAGGGAGGTTCTCTTAACCGACATAAATGAAGTGAGCTACATGGAGTCCAATGTCTTGTCCTTCTAAGAAACAAACCTCACATTAGGGAGAGGTATCATACTCTTACCAAGGAGAATAACCTCAACTCAGTGATCACTTATCTCGGCCTCGAGACTAATCATATCGGCCTTAGGCCCAAAATCTCAAACCTACGGTGGCACGTAGTTCTGGGGTAAGAAACCATAGTAACTTACCCAACTCGGTGCTAAATACTACTCCCTTTAGTTTATCTCGCTCATCTCATGAAATCCACTTCAAAATAATATCATGGTTCAATAAAAACCCAACTGTAAAATTTGTAATCTCATGTGGTAGAGTGGATTTCAAAACTCTATGACCATTAGGTCAAAACATTTCTCAATAATCTCAAAATACTCAAATCATGGGTGCTTATAGCACAATAGTTCATAAAATTGCAAGTCTCAAGTAGGGCTTAATGACCCATAATTCAATCTCAAGTTAAAACTCGTCATAATGCATAGTAGATAGCATATAGATTCATAATTCATGTAGAAATCTGGAAGTTACAACAATTTGTCTCAAAATATAAACATACTCATATACTTCAATTTCTAGAACATTAAAACTCTTAAATTCTCAAGGAGTAACAACATAGGGTATAAACCTAGCTTCAATTTCTTAAGAAAACATGCAAAATCATGCTATTTGACTTTTAATTCATGGGAAACATCAAGATATTGCAATCAATAACAATGGGTGAAAAATACTAATTTAATATCATGTAAAATCTCATAGATTGCAGAATATTATAGTTTAAATAAGCCTTTGGGCACAAGGGTGAAAGGACTACCCTTGTTCAAAACCTCACATACCTTAGATTATGAAATTAGATGAACAAGCTTACTTCAAACTCTTATTCTTACTCTTGAGAGGGGATTCTTGCAACCCTTGAACTTGGGAAACTTAAATCTCAACTAAATTTGTAGAATCTATGGTGAGTTCTTGGATTTCTTGGAAAAGGGTTTTAGATTTGATCTTGAGGGAGAAACCCTAGGTCTCTTGTGTTTTGGATGATGAATGAAGCCATTTGATTCACTTGGAATATATCTGGTTGATAAAAGAGTGGAAAAGACCAAAAATCCCTTTTAAAAATGAGTTAAAAATACTAAACGGGGGCTGCGATAGTCAAAGCGACTGTCCGTCGCTAGTCTGACGATCCGTCAGATCATTCGTAGCACGGCGGTCAGAAAAAGAACGCATGGCCTAGATGTGATGGTCAAAGAAATGGTCTGTTACACTGTTGATGGTCCGTCAGATCGTCCATCGCACGTTGGCCAGGATTAGACCACACTGCCTCAGTGGCGAAGGTCTCAGCGATGGTCCGTTAAAGCCTTGACGGTCCATCGTCCTGGACATCGTACTTGGGCCTGAAAAGGAAGTTACTTCCTTTTTCGCGATGGTCCGAGCAATGGTCTATCGCAGACTCGACGGTCCGTCAGATCATCCATCGCACCTGGGCGGTTCTGATGACTCTCCAAAAAATAGCCATAACTTCTCACCCCGATGCCAGATTTGGATGAAATTGGTATCATTAGAAATATAATTCAATTCTATACATTTCAAAAAGTCAAATTTAAGAAAATTCTATATGGTTTAAACACCAATCACTTGGGAAGTCTCTTCTCAATCTTTTTGGGTCGGAATTATACTTTTCTTGACATGCTCTAAGGGTTAGACTACGATGGAAATTTGTGGGGTCTTACAGGTAACTTAGACTATACTAGAACTAAATATTGGGTTCTAATAGTTATGTGATAGGGACTGACATAAATTTAGGATATGAATAAAAACTCACACTCTACATTTTTCTCAACTTCTCATCTTATGAAAAATTCTGATTTTCCTCCCTTTAGGCACTAAATACAACTTCTTGCTAGCCATTTTTTTACACACTTACCTAACATTTAAGCCTATATTTATAACTACATCCTTATGTAAAACAAGTATGCAATCTCTCATCACTACATCATTTCACAAAGAGAGTTCACTAAAGGGTTAAAACATAAGGACCTGAAGCATAAATGAATACTATATCGAACTTGACACTTACTGAGGCCTGAGGAATAGAATTTCATCATCATTGATGCACCAAGAGACCTAAACTGAGTATATGCATGACATAATTTGAATTTAGTTGATCATTAGGGGTGTAACATGAGTCATGGGAACTGAACATACTGTAAAGCATGATATGAGTACATGAGTCATGAGCTGCATGACCTGAGTCTGAAGTTTCTGTATTCACGGAATATGATTCGTAACACTGAGTAAGCTTGAACTCTTTATACTAGGAACTATAAGCGTACATAATTGCTAACGTGCATGAGTATGAGTTATGATAATAGAGATGACATGTCAGATATGAATAGAGATCATGATAATTGATGGGTTTTGAGAGTCTGGAATATGGTTCTTAGATGATCTGCATGATTATGCTCATTGCGGGAGTAGACAAGGATGTCACCTATGAAGACTATGACGAACATGTCCAAGTACTGCTTGAACACACGGTTCATCAAGTCCATGAAAGTTGTTGGGGCATTAGTAAGACCAAATGACATGACTAAGAATTCGAAGTGACCAAACTGAGTTTTAAAAGCTGTCTCTGGAATGTCACAGTCTATGACTCTGAGCTGATAATAGCCTGATCTGAGGTCTATCTTAGAAAAGTAACTGGCACCCTGAAGTTTGTCAAACAAGTCATCGATTCTGGGAAGTGGATACATATTCTTGATCGTGACTTTATTTAGCTGACGGTAATTAATACACATTTTGAGAGAATTATCTTTCTTATGGAGAAATAAAACTGGGGCACCCCACGAGGATATACTGGGTCTGATGAATTCCTTATCTAGGAGATCTTTCAACTGTTCTTTTAATTCTTTGAGTTCTGCGGGAGCTATACTGAGTATTTGGAAGAAGTTCTATTCCGAAGTCAATTTCCCTTTTGGGAGGAACTCCGAGGAGATCTTCGAGAAACACATCTGGGAATTCACATGCTACTGACACTGATTCAAGATTAGGGGGTTTTGAACTAGAGTCCTGGATTCAAATAAGATAGTAGACACATCCTTTAGATATGTTTTTTTCTTTCCCTTAGGTAAGAAACAAGCTGCCCCCTAAGTGCTAAAGTATTACCCCTCCACTCGAGGACGGGTTCATTCAGAAATTGAAGCTGGACAATTCTATTTCAGCAGTCAACTGAGGCATAGAAGGAATAAACCCAATCCATGTCAAGAATGACATTAAAATTGGTCATCTCTAATTCGACTAAGTCTGCTAAAGTGACTTTCTGAGACACCATAATCAGACAGTTCATGTATACCTATTGGGATATGGTAGATTTACCCACTAGTGTAGAGACTGGGAAAGGCTCTACTAGGATTTCGAGACAGACTCCAAAGTCAACATCTATATAAGGAGTAACAAAGAATAATGAAGCTCCTGGGTCTAGCAAAGCATAAATATGTAAATTATAAACTTGTAACATACTGGTGACCACATCAGGAGAACTCTCCTGATCCTATCAGGACTAAAGTACATAGAGTCTATTTGGGAGTTGCCTACTGGTGGCACTAGAAGTGGCACCCTGCTGATTCGGACGACCAAACTGAGCTGAGGGACGGTTATGCTGACCTTGGGAACCTAAATAGGGACAATCTCTGACTCTGTGACCTGTCTTACCATACCTAAAACGCACATCACTTCTATCCCTGCAGATACCCTGGTGGTTTCTACCACATTTCAGATAAAAGGGATTGGATCAGCCACTCTTTGGCCTAGATGTTCTGGCCCTCTTATTCTTTCACCCCTTTTTCCTATGCCTCTTATCCTTACTCTGTGGAGCATGACATATAAGCGTAGATAGGATAACGGACAACTAATTGTTCTAAGCAACTATCGAATGTTCTAAGACGGTGAAAGCATCTCTAAACTCAGCGTGAGAAACAAGCTCATTCAGGGGATCTTCCTGAATATGTGTAGGGGCTGACTGATTTATGTTACTTCTTTTGTTAGCTTCGCTAGGAGACATGTTCTAGAAGTATGAGGAAGATATGAATTAGATTGAGAGTTTAACTTGAGCTCATTCTCACTCGCATGACATGATTACTTAAAGAAGGGAAACTTTTCCTGAAATATCTAATAGCCTCGTGTCCATAAGTGTGGCGCGCTACACACCCATGAACAAGACTCTACTAGATGCGGCTTTCAGAATTCCTAGGACTCTGTTGAATATTAGGCTCTGATACCAAGTTTGTAACACCCAGAGTCTGTACCCCGAATGCTACACAGTGCTTATAATCCCAAAGGACCACAAACTTACCCATGACTGGTACCTACTAAAATAACCGAATAATAATACTATAGTATGCAAAAATTAGGTAGAAGACATGACATAAGGTTCAATACTGTAATAAAACTGAATACGATATAACAAATACCCAAATTTGATACATCTTTCTGAAAATGCTCTAGTTTAAAAAATCCCCTAAACTGTCTGAGATATGGAGTTGATGGGACAAGTCCCCAACTAACTCCGAACTACTAAAATAAGATGAACTACTAAAATCATTATTATTTCCTCAGACTAAGAGGTCTCACTACTAACTCTATCAGCTGAATATCTGAACTACTAAGTATGACCGAGAGACCGCACATCTGAACCTATGATATAAAACATCATAGCGCAAAAGAAAGGTATGCGTCAGTACTTTGAATGTACTGGTATGCAAAGTGAGGTAGGCTAAAATGCATGGGTTCATATGCATGAACAATACTGATTGAATGAAATTAATATAACTAAATGGGAGTACATGCATGGATACGTATACTATAATTTAAGGTCGTGATAACACTGGATATTGTATTATGAACTACTAATTTACTGATATCTGAGTTTACTGGTACTGTGTAGCTGATAACTTAGTGATTGTATCTGACAGTCTTGATCCTGTTAAACTATACTGAGTTCCATACTAAACTAAGTGAGTATATCCGACAGTCCTAAATCTGTAGAACTAAAATAAATTATATTCTGAGACTAGAACTGAAACTGAGACTATGGGAAGTAATCATCTAATCGACTTTCCCCTTTCTGAATAGATTGGGGTCCAACCTATAACCACAGTTGGAAGGTTGTTAGTACCGTGCCATGGGTAAAGACAACTATGAGTTAACCCTCTCTGATAGCAAGCTCTTTTATTAACCCTCACTAGCAGGAAAACTCATAAGAGATGTATCAACCCTAATCTAGCATAAGGATATCTCAACCTATGCTGGCTACGTAGTTATGTAACATAGGTATTTCAACCAAGGGTCAAACCCTATGCTGGCATAAATGCCCCCATACCTAGGTTAACTCGGTGCTAAATTCTACTCCCAACTGAATAAACACTGAACTAATTTTTAGTTCATACTAGGTTTGACTGAACTGTTACTGATTATACTGTCTAACTGAACTAAACTGAGTTCTCTGAGTTCTGTTGACTGATGGAATACTACTAAATTCTGTTAACTGGCTGAATTTACTGAGGCTTGAACTGAATACTGAACTGGACTGGACTGATATTGAGTCGACTGAGTTTTTCCTAAGTTCTGTAATTGACTGAGAGTACTATTGATTGTGACATGACTGATACTATCCTGAGACTGACCATGGCTCTAGGTAATTAGCTAAATTATCAGGTATTAAATACCCCCAGGATTCGATAGCATAAATTATAAGACATGGCACAATCTTGAAACACGATAAATAACTACTTGATCATCATTCATTCATTGGGACATTCTGGCAAACACTTGCATGACATGAACTTGAATACATGCTAACATGATATAATTTAATTATTTAATTCTCATGAACAACTCATCAAACACTTGGAAGGCATTGTATTTGCACATAGTACTAATCAACACATGAGCATCATAATTTCAAGTCTTTAACATTAATTCACATGATAATACATACATAATAGTTATTTTTACATAAATATTGAACTTAATCGTGGAATAGAAATCCAATCATTATAATCATGAATATACTTGAATCCAAATCATGAAAAGCATAAAATCAAACTACTGGAAGTTTAAAAGAGTTTCTTGAACTCAAAGGGTAGAAGGAACCCTTGAATGAACACTTAACATACCTTGGCTGATAAATTATTGAAGAAAAATGGTGAAACCTTGAGCCTTGCCTTTGAAATTAAATCACCTATGGTTCTTGTTCTTGAGAAATTTGAGAGAAACTGATTGTATTTTACTTATAAGGGTTGAATCTCATGTTTTAGGGATGAATAGTGGTAGGGGAAAGACCCAAATACCCCTCCAAGGATGCGGCTTTTAGTAACTGCAAGCCGGTCTGTCGGCGAGCAGGATGACGTACCACGTTGTTGGCATTGATGCGATAACCAATACGCCGCATCAAGTTTGCGTCGGTTCACTGGAAATTACCACTGGGAGCCAAGATAAAAATTTAATCGACGTGATGGCCACCGCATCGCATCGAGATCCCATCGATGCACTATTTTAGATTCCCAAACGGGGTTCAAACGGGGTCTGAATAATACAAAACTCGTCCGAGAACACCTACTGACATTCCTGATTATGAATTAACCTAAAGATTGATATTTTAAGGTCATAAGAGTCATGAAATAGAGTTTCCAACTTACAAAGGAAAAATAATACGAAGTGTGAATACTTAGCTAGAATTTTCTAAGTCTGGGACCTCTTAGCAAGCTTAAAATACTATGCTGAGCTTAGGATTTTGCGGGTCTTACACTTATCAAGGCATAGCCGCAACAAGAGTTATCATGACCCATTTTTGGATCGTGAAAATTATTTCTCTAAGAACTTCTAGATGACTATACAAACTTTTTCCACCTCTCTTGTGCTTATGTTTCTCCACTCGAGATTATGATATCTTTCAATTTTTCCTTCACTTCTATATATCCATCATGATATTTAACAATCAAATAATTTGTATGAAATCATCCACCTTTAAAAGATTCTTTTGTTGCCTCTTCATCTTATAGGTATTCTCTCATAACAGTATATTCCCTCTGAGCACAATTTCACCTATTGTCTAACCATCTGTTGGTACCTTTTGCATTGTAATATGTTATCTCATACCCATAGCCTCTAAATAAAGATTTTGCATTTTTTGCTTTTAATTCATACTTTTTTTACTAGGAACATTTATTAACACTTTGAAATACATGTGAGGAAAAAAAATTTCCTATTCACAAAACACAATCTTTCCTCATCAGAACAGTAATTTGATGCCTAATCATTTTTTAACACTTTGAAAATACTATAAGAAGATAATCATAAATTAGAAAACTGAGTAAACTCACCTTTTAAACAAACAAAGACTTTAAATGAATGTATTAGTGAGGTTAAAGAATAAAACTTAAACCTGAAGTAAGCAATTAAACAAACTTACCTTTGCAAATCCACAAACACGACACAGCTGGCTATTCCTTCTATTTGGTATGAAAATAATATTTTTTTCATCAGCCAGTAATTTGATACTTGCTCATGTATTAACATATAAATTACTTTAAACATAATCATAAATTCGAAACCTTAGCATACTCATCTTTCAAACCACAAAGACTGCTCATGTATTAGCAGTTATGTAATACCACATAAGATTCTAAGCTTGGTTTAGTTTTTAGTGCGTGGTTAAGGTATCCAAGACTTGAAATTTTTATCTTTAAGTGTTAAGGGGTTAGCCATTTTCAAGACCCCAATACTTTACATACTTTATTTTTGGCCTTCCCAAACCCGAGACGTTGGTTTTTGAGTTAAAACATGTTTAGGGATGCTAAAGGTATGTCTCGAAAGAGTTTTGAGATTTTATATATGTGATTCGGGGCGTTTTTGGGTAGAGAAGGTAGTGAGCCTATGCAATAGGCCCGTGGCGCGCTGTTTATTCCCCTAAAATATAGTCCGCAGTGCGGAGGTGGCTCCCCCATAATAGGTTCTACGGCGCGCTAGCCACTCCCCCAAAGTAGGGTCCACAGTGCAGAGGAGGGGCACTTCCAGCATCATAATTTAAGGTGCCAAGGGGTAATTTGGTTATTTTCCCTCAACCCCCAATCATCCAAAACACAATTTATGATTTTCATAGGGGCATTATTTGCCCATTAACCTCAAAATTACTCACTAAAAACCCTTCTTCTTCCCTAGAACAAAACTCAAGCTTATTCTCTCAATAACACAAGTATTTAATTTTTTATTTCAAGATTTCTTCAAGAATTCATTCAATTAAGGCATGTGGGATTTTGAACAAGGTTAATCTTTCATCCTTGTACCCAAATACGTGATTTTCAAGTTGAATTTACATGTTTTAAGTTAGGGTTCATTCCCAAATCCTCATAGGTTGAAAGAATAGCATTATCATGTGATTTAAGGGACTAAAGAGCATAATAATTGTACTTACTCTTTTTGTAAACAACAAGTTTGATATTTTATCTTGAATTTCATTATTTTGATGAGAAAGTGTTATTCTCCTAATTTTAATACATCCATATACTTAAATTTATCTATTATACTCATGTATTGAATTGTTTAGTATTTTGAGTCCCTAAACTATAACCTCATAATATTGTTTTAAGGGTTGTTATTGTATTCTTATAATCATTTAATTCTGGTAGATTATGAACACCTGATACCTATGCGTTTACTTGCTATTTCAGACTTTTCAAATTACAAAATGCTTAGATGATCATTTTACTACTATGTTCAAGTCCAAGTTAATCTTTGTCTATACAGTACCATGTTATTTTGAACCATGAATAACACCAGTGTTATTTAGTTGGGAGTAGGATTTAGCACCGAGAGAAAGTGTGGGTTCAGTGTATCCTACTTTCCAGAACTACGTGCCCCCATAAGATTTAGGGACTCGCAAAATGGTCTTTCTACTTTTTCCAAAATTGGGCTTAGTTTAGTTATCACTCCAGTTTAGGTTTTACTCTGATGGCAAGGATGGAACAACCCTTCTCAACATGGGTCAGACGTTGGACTCCATGGTAATATCCATGTTTTATGTTGGTTACCAGATAGCTCCCATAGTTTCAGTCAGTATTGGCAGTCTATTGAAGTTTAGTTTTGCTAGAACCAGTAGTCAATTTTTAGCATTTATTTAATCAGTAATACAAATTACACCAGTTATTCATATAATGCCAGTGTATTAAAATAATTGGTCTTGCATATTCAGTTTTACATGTTCATGTAATTACAATTAGTTTTCGCATGTATTTTAGTTGGTCCTTACCTCACGAACCAGTACATTCAAAGTACCGATTGTATACTTTTCTTTTGCACTATGTTGTCGTATAACATAAGTTCAGATACGCAGTTTCTTGATCATTCCTAGATAACTCATCAGTTCCCTTAGCAGTATTGGTGAGTCCTCATCCATCGAGGATGTGTTAAGTTATTCCATTTATTTCATTATTTCCTTATGTTCTGTTCAATTGGAGTTAGTTGGGGGTTTGTCCCATCAACTCCTTAAGTTTAGAGAATTTTAGATAGGCAGATTAGTTTCTAGTGTTTAGCAGATACTTCAGACATATCATTTATATATTTTTTGTATTTACATTGAAAGTACCTTATTGGTTTATCTTCCGCAAAGTTTATTTAAAGTTTATTTCACTTAGTGCTCATAGAAGGTATCAGACCATGGTTTAGCTTGGGGTCACTTGTGGTCTTAAGCACCGTGTCGCGACTAAGGGTTAGCCTCGGGTCATGACAAAACTTGGTATCAGAGACTAAGGTTTTAAAATGTCCTAGAGTGTCTGAAAGCTGCATGGATTAGATTCTTATGCATGGGTATGAAGCGCGCAACACTTATGGACAAAAGGGTACAAGACAATTTAGGAAATTTTCCCTTTTTCAGTATTCATGTCATGTGAAAGAGAATGTTCTCTATTGAATTTCTCTTTCTGATTCATTCTTTATTCCATTTACAGATAATGCCTCCCATAAGAAACAACCAAAGATAGAAAGGGGATCATCCTGCACGACACCTCATTCAGAAAGATCCCCTTATTGACCATGTTTCTCACGCTGAGTCCAGGATCGATTTCACAAGCTTGGCCTATTCTGTAGCTTCTCAGAACAATCAGTAAGCTATTTCTCCAGCCAATCTAGTGGTAAATACAACTACAGTTAGGATTCAAAATTTCACTCGAATGAATCCTATTTGTTTATTGGATCCATGTCTAAGGAGGATCTACGAGAGTTTCTAGCTATGGTACATAAGGTGACTGTAATACCCCGAGAACTCTAACCAATAGTGCCACCATGACTCAAGATCATGATAAATAAATTATATTTCTTTGGTTGTTTTCTGATCAAGGGTGATGTGTATTAAGGCCTCAAAGATTTCCTAGCGATTAGGTGAATCAAAACATCCCTTACCGATTGAATTCTTGAAAAGGGTTTTGGTATAGACAAATTAAAACAATCATATCTCTTTTTACCCTAAGAATTTTTGAGCTCATGGCCCACCAACAGATAGATAATTGAATTAGATTTCCAACGGTACCAATTTCACACAAATCTGGTATCGGAGAAAAATGTTATGCCTATTTTACTCCAGCGTGTCAGCCTGGAAACTATGTGACGATATTTTGTGACGACTTGTCAGAAGTATGATGGTTTGTCAAAAAATGTCGTCACCATAAGCAGAAAGTGACAAAAACCAACATTTTGTGATGACATTTGTGACGACTTGTCACAAGTCTGACGGCTTATCACAAAATGTCGTGAACCTTAAGACGAAAGTCATAAATTCCATCCTTTCGTGACGACATTTCGTGATGACTTGTCACAAGTATGACGACTTGTCACGAATGTCGTCAGCAATTTTTTTAGCAATTAAAGGACGTTTTTGGAAGGGTATTTTGGTCTTTTCCCATCTTTTGGAAGCCCCTATATATATGAGAATTCCCATCCAAACCCTAATTTCTTCATTTTCTCTTCCAATTCTCTTAAGAAAATATATCTAGGATTTCATTCAAAAACATTAATCTTCCAAAAATCATCCATAAATCTTCAAGATTTCTTCAAGAACCAAGTTCCTCATAGTGTGGGCTTAAAGAATCATTTATTACAAGTGCGGATAGAGTCTCAAGCACTAGAATTCATCCAATTTCAAAGATTAAGGTATGTGGGGTTTTGAACAAGAGAAATCCTTTCGTTCTTCTGCCCAAAGCTTTGATTTCTATTATGTATTTATTTGATTTTGCAAGTGGGTTTATACCCAACTTACTTCATCATGAGACTATGAGAATATAAATTGTTCAAGCTTTGTTATACATGATTATTTTACTAATCCCAAGTTATGACTTGATATTTAATATTTTGAATTTCATATTTCTACCATGAGTTGATATTTCAAGTTTTTTCAAGATATGTGTCAAGCATTAAGCTTTCTTATGACAAATTGAATTATTGAGTATATTGATTCATGAGATTGAGTTGTTTTAATGAGTCTTGATATTTCCTCAAAGTTATTGATGTTTCCATGATTTAATGAATTGATACATTTTGATATTGACAAAGATTGATTTGATTTGAGTCGAGTTAGGAATCCACAAATTGATTATGATTTGATAAATGAGAAAGAGATTTGATTTAATCTTCATGATAGACCCTTATGATGTTTGTGGTAGATTTTCTAACGCATTCTGAGCTTGTGTCTGGGAGTAGCATTTAGCATCGAGCGAGAAATGTGGTATTTCCCCCGAAACTATGTGCCACCGTAGGATTGGTATTGATATTTGTGGTCCAGAGGACGAATATGAGATTGTGATCACTAAATTAAGGTTGTACTCCCTAGCTAGAGTACAACGCTCCCGCCAATGTGGGGTTCTCTTCTTAGAAGGGAAAAATATTGGACTCCATGTATCTCACATGGTTTATGTTGGTTATAAGAACCTCCCATGTCCATAAGAGTTAAGTTTCTTGAATTACCGAGTCACTCCGAGTCTTGAGTTGAAGAGTTGAGTTGTTTATGATGATTTATGAGTTTTTTATCATATGATTTATTTACTATGAGATCATGAAAAGTATGTTTCAATCTAACTCAAGCCAAGTGAGCCATCATTCTACATATGCATATTTTTGTGAAATTGAAGATGATATTTACATTGGTGCATGCACCCCCACATACTTAGTACATTCCAAAGTGCTGACCCGTATATTTTTCCTATGGGATACATTTTCTCATAATGTAGGTTCAAGTACTCAGCCTCAGCCGCATCAGCAATATTCGAGTGCCTCAACTACATTCCCTCAGTGGTGAGTCCTCATGGTTCGAAGACCGTGTCTATTTTTTGGTGATATCGTTCTGTTTTAAGTTAGTTGGGGGTTTGTCCCAATGGCTCCTTTATTTTGATGTATAGAGGCTTTGTCAGACTAGAGGGTTGGTATGTACAGACATTCAGTATATTTTGGTTGTACAGTCTAGTATTCTCCAGTATTTCTCTTGAACCCGATGTGGTATATCTCTTTGTTGTGCATGACTATTGTTGAATTTGATTCCTTGAGGTAGTGTCTGGCTCCGAGGGTTAGATTGGGGCTACGTGTAGCCCTAAGCACCGTGTGGCATCTCGGGATGAAATTTTGGGGCGTTACAAACCTTGGTATCAGATCATAATGTTTAAAGAGTCCTAGGTCCTAGGAAGTCTGACAATCCACGTTACATAGAGTCTTGATCATCGGTGTGTAGTATGCCACATCTATGAGCAAGAGGCTACCGAACGTTTTAGGAAAAGTTATTTCTTTCTTTCTAAAGTTTATCGTTCCTACAACTGTCTCTTTCTCTATGATTAACTCGTGCTCTCTTATAACAGAAAATTCATCCTCATCGAGATCGTAAAAACAACGAGCAAACTTAACTTGTTTATCCCTTGAACGAGCATGTGTCTAATGCGGAATTTCGAGCAGCTTTTTAGGCGCCAGCCCAGGCAGTTACCGCCAATTCTCAAGCTAATTCCCAGGATACTGTTCTGCCTCCACAAGAAAATAATTCTATGGCAGCTTGAGTTCATGACATTATGTGGATGAATCCGCCTGAGTTCTATAGGTCAAAGGTAGGTTAAGACCCACAGATGTACTTGGATGAAGTGAGAAAGATCACCCAGATTATGCACATGACTGAGTAGGAGAGTGTTGAATTGGTTGCCTATTGAATAAAAGATGTTTCATATGATTGGGTAGAGATATGGAGGGACAGTAGAGGGGACAATGCCACTCCCATGACTTGATAGTTATTCCAGGATGCGTTCTTGGATAGATTCTTTCCTCTTGAGATGAAGGAAGCAAAGATAGAGAAATTCATGAATTTGAGACAAGGCTCCATGACTATTAAGGAGTATTATCTTAGATTCAATCAGTTATCCAAATATGCTCCTAGTATGATGGCTAACTCCAGGACCATCATGAGCAATTTCATGACCGGCGTGTTGAGTTACATTGTGAAAAAGTGTAGATTTGCTATGCTTAATAAGGACATGGACCTTTCTCGGTTGATGATACATGCCCAATAGATTAAAGCTGATAAGGTGAAAGAGAGAGAGAGAGTAAGAGGGAATAAAAGAGCTAGATCAGAGCAGCAGGGATTCAGTCAGTCCAGATTCCATGAAGGAAACCACCCTCAATTCCAGAGATGTCTTTTTATACCCGCTCCATCTTCAGTTAGTGCTCTCACACCTAGAAACAGGCCGGAGAAGGGGAACATGCCTATCCTATCCAGGTCTCAGGAAAGTGTAAGTAACAGACCTCGTCCTCCTTTATGTGCCAAGTGTGGTAGAGATTATTTTGGCGAGTGTTTTGTTGATCAGAAGAGTTGCTTTGGATGTGGAAAGTTGGGCCACCGACTTAGAGATGATCCGTATGCTAGATAGAGGATTCGATATGCTCGTCCCCAGAGTCAGGCTACCAGTGCCCCCGCTCCCTTAGTCCGCCCAGTTCCTCTTCAGGGTACCTCTTCTAGTACTACTGGCGGTTCTCCTAGAATCGCTTCTATGCAATACCACCTTTCCAGGAGCAAGAGGACTCTCCATATGTTGTCACTTATATGCTCTGTGTCTTTCATTTTGATGTGTATGTATTGAAGGACCCCGGTTCGAGTTTCTCTTACTTAACACCTCTAGTTGCTGTAAATTTTGTGATGGACCCTGAACGGATTCCTGAGCCAATTCTAGTTTCTACCTCAGTAGGAGAATCTGTTATTTCTAAGCGAGTGTATAAGAAATATCCTGTCACTATCCTTCATCGGGTCATATGTGCTGATTTGATTGAGCTAGATATGGTTGATTTTGATGTCATTCTGGTTATAGATTGGCTTCACTCGTGCTATGTGTCTATAGATTGTCGTACCTGAGTGGTCAAGTTTAAGTTTCCTGACAAGCCATTTCATATCCTACCTCAAAGCTAAGAAGTTGATTTCCAAGGGTTGCATCTATCACCTAGTTCGAGTTAAACACCTCAAGTCCGAGACTCCTACTATTTTGTTAGTTAGCATTTTAATGAGTTTTCTAATGTTTTACTGGAAAATCTCCTAGGGGTCCCACCTGATAGAGAAATAGAATTCGAGATTGATCTCCTTCCCGGCACTCAGCCTATTTTCATTCCTCCATACCGTATGGATCCCGCAGAACTTAAAGAGTTGAAGGATCAACTCAAAGATCTCTTAGGAAAAGGCTTTATCAGACCTAGTGTTTCCCCGTACGGTGCACCTATTCTATTCGTGTGTAAGAAAGATAGTACATTACGTATGTGCATTGACTACCGTCAACTCAACAAGGTAACTATCAAGAACAAGTACCCTCTTCCTAGAATTGATGATTTATTTGATCAGCTACAGGGTGTGAGTTATTTCTCAAAGATATACCTTAGATCTAGCTATCATTAGCTTAAAGTGAGAGAGTGTGATATTCGAAAGACAGCCTTCCGAACCCTTTTGGGTTAACTAATGCTCCAGCAGCCTTCATGGACCTCATGAATTGAGTGTTCAAGCAATATCTTGATATGTTTGTCATTGTATTCATAGATGATATTCTTGTGTATTCCCAAAGAGAGGATGATCATGCTGACCATCTTGGAATTGTCTTGCAAACTCTTAGAGATCATTAATTATTCGCTAAATTTAGCAAGTGGGAATTTTGGCTAAGGTCAATTGCTTTTTTGGGTCACATTGTTTCTACCGAAGGCATTAGAGTCGATCCCCAAAAGACAAAAGCTGTAAAGAATTATCCTAGACCTATCTCCCCATCTAACATTAGGAGTTTCTTGGGTATAGCTAGTTACTACCATCATTTTGTTGAGGGATTCTCTTCCATTGAATCTCCCATGACCCGGTTGACCCAAAAGAAAGTTAAGTTCCAGTGAACAGATGCCTGTGAGAAGAGTTTTCAGGAGTTGAAGACTCGACTTACTTCAGCCTCAATGTTACTTTTACCCGATGGTACTGATGGTTTTGTGGTGTATTGTGACGCTTCTAGAGTTGGTTTGGGTTATGTGTTGATGTAGAGGGGTAAAGTTATAGATTATGCCTCTATATAGTTGAAGCCTCATAAGAAGAAGTACCCAACCCATGATCTTGAATTAGCAGTTGTAGTTTTTCTTTGAAAATTTGGAGACATTATTTGTATGGTGTTCATGCTGATGTGTTTACTGATCACAGAATCCTGCAGTATGTGTTTACTCAGAGAGAGTTGAATCTTAGGCAAAGAAGATAGTTAGAGTTGCTAAAAGACTACGATATGAGTGTGTTGTATCACCCGGGCAAGGTCAATATTGAGGAAGATGCTCTTAGTAGGTTGTTTATGGGTAGTGTAGCTTATGTAGAGAATAGTAAGAAAGAATTGGCTCGTGATGTGCATCATTTGGCTTGGTTGGGTGTTATATTGCTTGATTCCGCTGAAGGGAGTATGTTAGTTCAGAGTAGTTCTGAGTCCTCTTTGGTCTCGGAGGTAAAGGAGAAGCAAGATAGGGATCCTGATTTGGTCGGACTGAAGGAGTCAGTTAAGGACCAAAAGATAGAGGTTTTCTCCCAAGGGGGAGATAGTGTGTTGAGATTGCAGGGTAGATTTTATGTTCCCGATATTGATGATCTAAGGCAGAGAATTATGGCTGAAGCGTATGGAGCATAATATTTTATTCATCCCGGTGCTACCAGGATGTACCACGATTTGCGGGAAATCTATTGGTGGAACGGTATGAAGAAAGACAGTAGGATTTGTGGCAAAGTGTTCTACTTGTTAACATGTTAAGGTAGAGAACCAAAGGCCCGATGATGTAATGAAAGAGTTTAGCATTCCTACTTGGAAGTGGGAAGAAGTGAATATCAATTTCGTAATTGGTTTGCCTCCTTCTTATCATCATCATGATTCGATTTGGGTTGTTGTAGACCGGTTGAATAAATTAGCTCATTTCTTACCAGTGAATTCGTCTTATACAACTAAGGATTATGCTATATTGTATATTCGAGAATTCGTTAGACTTCATAGAGTTCCTTTAGCTATTATTTCTAATAGGGGTACTCAGTTTACTTCCCAGTTTTGGAGGGCTTTTCAAAAGGGTCTCGGTACCCAAGTTCATCTAAGTTCTTCTTTCCATCCGCAAATAGATGGTTAGGATGAGCGAACCATTCAGACTTTAGAAGATATGTTGAGGGCATGTGCGCTTGATTTCAAAGGTAGTTGGGATGAGCACTTGCCATTGATCGAATTTGCGTATAACAATAGTTTCCATGCTAGTATTCAGATGGCCCTATTCGAAGCTTTGTATGGGAGAAGATGTAGATCACTTATAGGTTGGTTTGAAGTAGGAGAAGCAGTTGTGATTGGGCCTGATGCTATGTTTGAGGCTATGGAAAAAGTTAAGTTGATTCGAGAAAGATTGAAGACCGCTCAAAGTCGTCAGAAGTCGTATGCAGATGTGAGAAGAAAGGATCTTGAGTTTAATGTTAATGATTTGGTGTGCTTGAAGGTTTCACCCATAAAAGGGGTGAAGAGATTTGGGAAGAAGAGAAAGCTTAGTCCCCGTTATGTTGGTCCATACAGAATTCTGAGCCATGTTGGGAAAGTAGAATATTATGTGGAGTTACCCGCGGAGTTTTCTAGCATTCATCCGGTATTCCATGTTTCTATACTTAAGAAGTGTATTGGTGATTCTGCCATGGTTGATTCTTCCGAAAGCTTAGATATTCAGGATAGCCTTTCATTTGAGGAGATTCCGGTTGAGATTTTGGATTTTCAGATCGTAGGCTAAGGAACAAAGAAGTTCCTTTGGTTAAAGTCCTTTGGCGAAATCAATCTATTGAGGGTGCTACTTGGGAAGCCGAAGCTGATATGCGAGCCAAGTACCCTCACCTCTTTACTGTGAGTTCGGAGCGAGCAGAAGGTATCATTCTTTCTTAATTCCAACATTTCTTATTAAATATTTAGTTGTGTGTCTACTTCCATCACTAATTCATGCATTTTGAATGGTATCCAAAGGTATAGAGTGAAGTAAGCCCTTTGAGAGAG
The DNA here is from genome assembly GCA_030864215.1 of Capsicum pubescens. Classification (NCBI taxonomy): domain Eukaryota; kingdom Viridiplantae; phylum Streptophyta; class Magnoliopsida; order Solanales; family Solanaceae; genus Capsicum; species Capsicum pubescens. The sequence goes on from CM061538.1 coordinate 111,685,433, forward strand.
TAGTTCCAGCTATACATCCTCATTTTCTCTTGTTCTTGGACTATCTGGCAACATTCAAGGACGAATGTTTCTAAGGGGGAGATATTGTAATACCCCGAGAACTCATAAGACGGCTTGTGATAAAATGTCGCCAACCATAAGACGAAACTCATAAATTCCATCCTTTTGTGACGACATTTCGTGATGACTTGTCACGAATGTCATCAGCTATTTTTTTCAGCAATTAAAGGACATTTTTGCAAGGGTATTTTGTTCTTTTCCCATCTTTTGGAGGCCCCTATATATATGAGAATCCCCATCCAAACCCTAATATCTTCATTTTCTCTTCCAATTCTCTTAAGAAAATATATCTAGGGTTTTATTCAAGAACGTTAATCTTCCAAAAATCATCCATAAATCTTCAAGATTTCTTAAAGAACCAAGTTCCTCATAGTGTGGGCTTCAAGAATCATTTATTACATGTGCGGATAGAGTCTCAAGCACTACAATTCATCCAATTTCAAAGATTAAGATTTGTGTGGTTTTGAAAAAGAGCAATCCTTTCGTTCTTGTGCCCAAAGCTTTGATTTCTATAATGGATTTATATGATTTTGCAAGTGGGTTTATACCCAAATTACTTCATCACGAGACTATGAGAATATAAATTGTTCAAGCTTTGTTATACATGATTATTTTACTAATCCCAAGTTATGACTTGATATTTAATATTGTGAATTTCATATTTCTACCATGAGTTGATATTTCCAGTGCTTTCATGATATGTGTCAAGCTTTAAGCTTCCTTATGACAAATTGGATTATTGAGTATATTGATTCATGAGATTGAGTTGTTACAATGAGTCTTGATATTTCCTCAAAGTTATTGATGTTGCCATGATTTAATGAATTGATACATTTTGATATTGAGAAAGATTAATTTGATTTGAGTCGAGTTAGGAATCCACAAATTGATTATGATTTGATAAATGAGAAAGAGATTTGATTTGATCTTCATGATAGACCCTTGTGATATTTGTGTTGGATTTCCTAACGCGTTCTGAGCTTGTGTCTGGGAGTAGTATTTAGCACCAAGCGGGAAATGTGGTATTTCCCCTGAAACTACGTGCCACCATAGGATTGGTATTGATATTTTTGGGCCAAAGGCCGAGTATGAGATTGTGATCACTAAATTGAAGTTGTACTCCCTGGCGATAGTACGACGCTCCCGCCAATGTGGGGTTCTCTCCTTAGGAGAGTAAAATATTGGACACCATGTAGCTCACATTGTTTATGTCAGTTATAAGAACCTCCCATGTCCATTAGAGTTGAGTTTCTTGAATTACCGAGTCACTTCGAGTCTTGAGTTGAAGAGTTGAGTTGTTTATGATGATTTATGAGGTTTTTATCATTTGATTTATTTACTATGAGATCATGAAAAGTATGTTTCAATCTAACTCAAGCCAAGTGAGCCATCATTGTACATATGCATATTTTCATGAAATTAATGATGATATTTTCATTGTTGCATGCACCCCCACATACTCAGTACATTCCAAAGTGCTGACCCACATATTTTTCCTATGGGCTACATTTTCTCGTAATGTTGGTTCAGGTACTCAGCCGTAGCCACGTTAGCGATATTCGAGTGCCTCAACTACGTTCCCTCAGTGGTGAGTCCTCATATTTCGAGGATCGTATCAATATTTTTGGTGATATCATTCCGTTGTTATGGATTTCAGTACTGTTTGAGTCAGTTGGGGTTTTTTCCTAATGGTTCCTTGATTTTGATGTATAGAGGCTTTGTCAGACTAGAGGATTGGTATGTACAGACATTCAGTATATTTTGGTTGTACAGTCTAGTATCCCCTAGTATTTCTCTTGAACCCAATGTGGTATATCTCTTTGTTTTGTATGAATATTGTTGAATTGGATTCCTTAAGGTAGCGTCTGGCTTCGAGGGTTAGCTTAGGGCTAAGCGTATCCCTAAGCATCGTGTGGCATCTCAGGATGAAATTTTAGGGCGTTATAGCGACAGACATCATGCATATCATTTCGAATAAGAGTGCAGAGTTAGTTGCATATCAGTTATAATGAGTCGCTCACACCTGGTTTAAGTAGTGGAAGGAAGATAGGCATATGAAAGCATAGCCTATGGAGTGGGAGGAGTTTTCCACGACATTCCTAGATAGGTTCTTCCCATAATAGTTTTGGAAAGCTAAGGTTCCGGAGTTCATAAACTTGAAGCAGGGAAGTATGGGCATGAATGAGTACTTGCTCAAGTTCACCTAGTTGGAAAGGTATGCTTCTACTATGGTGCTGATAATAGGTCCACAATGAGTAAGTTCATATCTGGTGTATCTTATAGTATAGTTATGGAGTGTAGGATTGCCATGTTTATTAAGGAGATGGACCTATCCGGACTAATGGTTCATGCTAAGAAGATTGGGGAGGTGAAACTTAAGGAGAAAGAGAGAGAGAGAATAAGAGGCCAGAATAGGTAGTTTTAACTTTTCTTAGCCAAGGATAAAAGGTGGTAATTGTTTTCAGTTTAGCCAGAAATTTTCAACCCCAACTCCAGTGCCTAAGTTCAGGTAGGACAGTTGGGATAGAGTGCCCGGCTCTGAGACCCAGGGTAGTGTAAATAGAAGTCATACCAACCTGCTCTGCAGGAACTGTGATAGGATCCATCAGGATGAATATCGGGTAGGCAGTAATGTGTGCTTTAGGTATGACAAGCCAGGCCATAGGATCAAGAAGTGTCAAGCGGTATCCCCAAAGGGAGGTGATTCGCGCCAACAGGGCCAGTCTAATCTTTTATCAGCTCCAGTAGGTCGCTCGACTCAGTAGGGTTCCACTTCCAATGCAACCAGTGGGCTGTGCTAAAATAGACTATATGCTCTCCAAACTCGGCATGATCAGGAAAGTTCTCTTGATGTGGTTATGGGTACTTTACAAGTCTTCCATCTTCATGTTTACGCATTGATAGATCCCAGAACTTCACTTTCCTTTGTGACTCCTTACATAGATGTAGACATTCGATGTCAGTCCAAAAATATTAGTACAGCCTTTCTCAGTGTCTAACCTAGTGGGTAAGTCCATTGTAGCCAGATGGCTATACAGAAATTGCCTTGTCATAGTTTCTTAGAATGTTACTTCAGTTGATCTTGTGGAGTTAGAGATGACTGATTTTGATGTCAGTCTTAGTAAGGATTGGATCCACTCATATTATGTCTCAGTCGATAAAAGAAATAGAATTGTCCAGTTCCAGTCTCCCAATAAATGAATTATCGAATGGAGTGGTAGTACTTCAGTTCTTATGGGTAAGTTTGTTTCCTATCTTAAGGGAAGAAAGATATATCTAAGGGGTGTATTTACCATCTCGTTCAAGTCAGTGACTCAAATTCTAATACACCGAGTCTTGAGTCAGTTTCAATAGTAAGGGAATTTCCAGAATTATTTCTCAAAAATCTTCTCGAGATTTCTCCTGAAAGAAAAATTGACTTCGGAATAAATCTCCTTCTAGATACCCAGCCTATCTCTATTTCACTAAGCTTAAGGAATTGAAGGAAAAGTTGAAGGATCTCTTAGATAAAGGTTTCATCAGGCCTGGTGATTTCCCATGGGGTGATCTAGTACTATTCATATGCAAGAAAGATGGTTCTCTCATAATGTGCATCGACTACTGTCAGTTGAACAAAGTCACCATCTAGAATAATCACTCTCTTTCCAAAATTGATGACTTATTCGAACAACTTCAGGGTGCAAGTTATTTCTCTAAGATAGACCTCAGATCCGGCTATCATCAGCTTAGAGTCAGAGAATGTGACATTCCAAAGATAGCCTTCAGAACTCTTTATGCTCACTTTGAATTCCTAGTTATGTCTTTTGGACTAACGACTGTCCCTGAACCTTTCATGGAATTGATGAATAGGGGGTTCAAGCAGTACTTGGACATATTCGTCATAGTCTTCATTGATGATATCCTTGTTTATTCCCATAGAGAGAATGATCATGCAGACAATCTGAGAGTTATGTTATATACCCTTTGAGATCATCAGTTGTTTGCTAAGTTTAGCAAGTGTGAATTCTAGTTAAGATTAGAAGCTTTCCTTAGTCACATAGTTTTTTGTGATGGCATTCGATTTGATCTTCAAAAGATTAAAGTGGTGAGAAACTGGTCTAAACCCATCTCTCCATCAGATATCAGGAGTTTCTTATGTTTTGTTGGTGATTACAGATGGTTTGTTGAAGGGGTTTCTTCTATTTCTTCCCCCATGTTGAGGCTAAACCAAAAAAAGGTTAAATTTTAATGTTCAGATTCCTGCGAGAAGAGTTTTCAGGAGTTGAAGACTCGACTCACTTCCGCTCCAGTCTTAACTTTGCCAGATGGCACAGATAGGTTCGTAGTTTATTGTGATACTTCTAGAGTTTGTCTGGGTTGTGTATTAATGTATGGAGGTAAGGTCATAACCTACGCCTCTAGATAGCTTAAGCCCCATGAAAAGAATTATCCGACCCATGATCTTGAGTTGGAAGATGTTTTTTTGCCTTAAAAATTTAGAAGGACTATCTTTATGGGGTCCATATTGATGTGTTCATAGATCACAAGAGTTTCCATTACGTTTTCAAGCAGAATGACCTAAATCTTCACTAGAAGAGATGGCTTGACCTGTTGAAAGACAATGATATAAGTGTGTTATATCATCCAAACAAAGTCAATATAGTGGCGGATGCCCTCAGTAGATTGTCTATGGGTAGTGTTACCCATGTCAAAGTGGATAAGAAAGAGGTAGTCCGTAAGTTTTATCAACTTGATAGGTTAGGATTTCAGTTGTTTGATTTGTCCAAAGAAAGTATATGGGTTCAGAATGGATCTAAATCTTTATTGATTATCAAAGTAAAAGAAAAGCAAGGTAGGGATCCTAGTTTGGTTAAGTTGGAGAATGCGGTTAAAGATCGGAAGGTGGAGGTTTTCTCCTAAGGGGGCGATGGTGTGCTTCATTGTCAGGGAAGGTTATGTGATCCGTGTGTTGATGGTTTGAGGCAGCGAATATTAGCAAAAGTGTATGATGTGTAGTATTCTATTCACCCCAGAGCCACTAAGATGTACTTTGACTTGTGGGAAATCTATTGGTGGAGTGGTATGAAGAAAGATATTGCAGAGTTTATGGATAAGTGTTCGAACTGTCATCAGGTTAAGGTTGAGCACCAAAGGCCTAGTGGTATACTTTAGGAGTTTAGCATCCCCACTTGGAACCAGGAGGTGGTGAATATGGATTTTATGACAGGATTACCTCGTATGCATTGTCAGCATGATTTGATTTGGGTCATTGTAGATAGAATGACCAAGTCAGGCCATTTCTTGCCAGTTCATACTTCATATTCAGCTAAGGATTATGCTAGACTCTTTCTTAGGTATTTGGGGAAATTGCATGTGGTTCTATTTTCTATCATTTCATATAGGAGTACTCAGTTTACCTTAACCTTTTGGAAGGATTTCCAAAAGGGTCTTGGTACCTAAGTTCATCTCAGTACAACTTTCTATCCCCATACAAATGGTTAGGTATAGAGGACCATTCAGACCTTGGAAGAATTGTTGATGTCATGTATTATTGACTTTAAAGGTAGTTGGTATGACCACTTACCTTTAATTGAGTTTGTCTATAACAATAGTTATCACTCCAGTATTTAGATGGATCCATTTAAGGCTCTCTATAGGAGAAGATGTAGATCTATTGGTTGGTTTAAAGTAGGTGAGGCTGCTTTGATAAGGCCATATTCGTTGTTAGAGGTAATGGAAAAATTTTAGTTAATTTGAGAGATCCTGAAGACAGCCCAAAGTTGTCAGAAATCTTATGCAGATGTGAGGAGACGGGATCTTGAGTTTGATGTTGGTGATTCAATCTATTTGAAAATTTCTCCTATGAAAGGAGTGAAGATATTTGGTAAGAAGTGAAAGCTTAGTCCCTGCTATGTTGGCCCATATAGAATTTTTCACCACTTTGGAAAGGTAGCTTATGAGTTAGAATTGCCTATAGACTTAGCCTCACCCGGTATTCCATACTTCTTTGTTAAAGAAATACATTGGTGATTCATCTTTTATTGTTCCTTTAGAAAGTGTGGATGTTAAGGATAGCCTTTCAACCGAAGAAGTCCCAGTTGAGATATTTTATCGTCAAATTTGTAGGCTAAGGAATAAAGAAGTTTTTTTGGTTAAGGTTCTATGGAGGAACCAGTGCATTGACGGAGCTACTTAGGAAGCAGAAGCGGATATGTGAGCCCGATATCCTCATCATTTCTTCACAAATTTAGAATTATATTGAGATAATGGTTTTCCTTAGGTTAACTCTTTTCGTTCTCTATTTAAGCTATACAACTATTCTTATGTCACCGTATGCATTCATGAAATCATTTTATCCCAGGTATCATGTATCCTGTTCCATACCTAGTTATTTGATCATGTCTCAGCTTATCAATGTTCAGTATAGACTCTCAGTCCCTATAGTATCTCATCTTGACCAGTCTCATTCGAGGACGAATGGTCCCAAGGGGGAGATATTGTAATACCCCATAAGATTATAAGCTTAGTTCAGTTTTTAGTACATGCTTAAGGGGTCCAAAACTTGTAATTTTTCACTAAGTGTTCAGGACTTAGTAATTTTCAAGACCCCAAGGCTTTACGAATTTTATTTTTGGCTGTCCCATCCCCAAGACGTTGGTTTTTGAGTTGAAACATCTTTAGGGATGTTAAAGGTACGGCATATTTGGATAGCGGAGGCAGTGAGCCTCCACGATAGGGCCGCAATGCCCCAGTAATTCCCCCAAAATGGAGTTCGCGATGCGGAGAAGGCTCCCTCGGAATAGGGTCCGCGGCGTAGAGGAGGGGCACTTCCAACTTCATAATTTAAGGGGACAAGGGGTAATTTGGTCTTTTCCCCTCAACCCCCAATCGTCCAAAACACGATTTATGACTTTCATAGGGGAATTATTTGCCCATTAACCTCAAAATTACTCACTAAAAACCCTTTATCTTCCCAAGAACAAAACTCAATCTTATTCTCTCAAGAACACATGGATTTAATTTTTGATTTTAAGATTTCTTCAAGAATTCATTTAATTAAGGTATGTGGGGTTTTGAGGAAGGTTAATATTTAATCTTTGTTCCCAAATGCGTGATTTTCAAGTTGAATTTACATGTTTTAAGCTAGGGTTCATTCCCAAATCCTCATGTGTTGAAAGCATAGCATTATCATGTGATTTAAGGGACTAAAGAGCATAATAATTGTACTTACTCATGTTTTAAATAAGAAGTTTGATATTTTGTCTTGAATTTCATTATTTTGAAGAGAGAGTGTTATTCTCCTAAGTTTAATACATCCTTATGCTTAAATGTATGTATTACACTCATGTATTGAATTGTCCAATATTTTGAGTCCATGAACTATGACCTCATATTACTATGTTAAGAGTTGTTATCATATTTTTGTAATCATTGGCGGGTTATAAACATCAAATACCTAGGTGTTTACTTTCTATTTCAGACTTTTCAAATTACAAGTTAGTCAGACCATGATTTCATTACTATGTTCAAGTTTAAGTTGATCCTTGTCAGTACAGTACCATGTTATGTTGAACCATAAATAACGTATTATTTATTTGGTAGTAATATTTAGCACCGAGAAGGAAGTGAGGGTTCAACGCATCCAATTTCCTAGAAACTATGTGCCCCCATAAGATTTAGGGACTCGCCAAAGACGTTTCCTCTTTTTCCCAAATTAGGCTCAGTTTAGTAATCACTCCAGTTCAGGTTCCACTCTGATGGAAAGGATGGAATATCCCTCCTCAATATGGGTTAGATGATGGACTCCATATTAATATCCATAGTTTATGTCGATTACATGATAGCTCCCACGGTTTCAGTCAGTATTGGCAGTCTATTTCAGTTCAGTTTTCTAGACCAAGTAGTCAGTTTCCAGCATTTATTTAATTAGTTATACAAATTACACTAGTTATTCAGATAATGTTAGTGTATTAAAATACTTGGTCTTGCATATTCAGCTTTACATGTTCATGTAATTACATTCAGTTTTCGTATGTATTTCAGTTGGTCCTTACCTCACGTACCAGTACATTCAAAGTATTGATTACATACTTTTCTCTTGAGCTATATTGTCGTATAACATAGGTTTGGATGTGAAGTTTGTCGATCATCCCTTGAAAGCTCAGTAGTTCCCCGCAGCAGTATTAATGAGTCCTTATCCATCGACGCTACCAGAAATTTGCTATTTTCGACTGAAATTTTCGACTGAAAAAAAGTAGTCGCAATTTTTTGACTACTTCGGTCGGAAACTTTACTTTTTTATTTTTATTTTTTATAAAATATTACTCTGATACTATTTATGACTACAACAGTCAGAACGTTTGGCGGTAAATTACTGGAAATGTATATTCCGACTACTGTAGTCGGAAATAAAAATAATTAAATTAATATATTACTAACTATATAATCAGACCCTTATATGGAAATTAAATAATTATTTAAATAAATTATTAAATATTTATTTTCGACCACTATAGTCGAAAATATAAATAATTAAATAAATATATTAATAAATATATAACCAGACCCTTATACAAAAATTAAATAATTATTAAAATAAATTATTAAATATTTATTTTCGACCACTATAGTCGGAAATATAAATAATTAAATAAATATATTATTAAATTATAATCAGACCCTTATAAAAAAAAATTATTTAAATAAATTATTAAATATTTATTTTTGACCACTATAGTCGAAAATATAAATAATTAAATAAATATATTAATAAATATATAATCAGACCCTTATACAAAAATTAAATAATTATTAAAATAAATTATTAAATATTTATTTTTGACCACTGTAGTCGGAAATATAAATAATTAAATAAATATATTATTAAATTATAATCAGACCCTTATAAAAAAATAATTATTTAAATAAATTATTAAATATGTATTTTCGACCACTGTAGTCGAAAATATAAATAATTAAATAAATATATTACTAAATATATAATCACACCCTTAAACAAAAATTAAATAATTATTTAAATAAATTATTAAATATCTACTTTCGGCTACTGTAGTTGAAAATATAAATAATTAAATAAATATATTACTAAATATATAATAATACCCTTATATAAATATTAAATAATATTTTAAATAAATTATTATATATGTATTTCTGACTACTGTAGTCAGAAATATAAATAATTAAATAAATATATTATTATTTAACCGATTGAAGTAGTCGATAAAAATAAATAATTAAATATATTATATATAAACGACCGTTGTAGTCGGAAAATTTAAATAATTAAATATATTAAATTTTTGCCTGATTGAAGTAGTCGAAAATGTATATTTAATTATTAAATACATTTATATAAAATATAAGTCGTCTCTCTCTCTAAGCTACTTTCCTAATTCTCTCTCACTCTCTAAGCCATCTCTCTCTAAGCTAGGGCTCCTGTGGTAACAGCGTTCTCTCTAAAATATTGGTGTCGGTAGAGTGGTAACGGTGACCTTTAACGACGGTGTTGAAGGTCAATTTCACTGAACTTATCCTTCGAGGTATAATTTCACTGAACGATGGTATTGAAGGTCAATCAAAAAATTCCCATATTCACTCACATCTTCACTGATTCTAGGTTAAAATTTGTTCCATTTTCTACAAGAGTTTATAGACGGAGTCTATTTTTAGTACCTTTGATTGATGAGCAGATCCTAGTCTCCATTGTTGTGTCATTTGTGATACAAGAATTTATGGACGTGGTCATAGTAAAACCTCTTCAGTTTTTTCAATGTTATTCTTTCTCTAAATCTGTTTCTACCATTGCATACTTGCTTGAGTAAATGGTTGAATTGTTTTGCATTTCTTATGTTTTCTAATTTCTACTGCAAGGCAACTGAGATAGATCTAGAAATTATGACTTCTTTTTAACAGTTAGTAGAGTACCATGGCTTAGCATGGTGCAGTATCTTATGTTTGAAAGAACCTGAGCTACTGGTGGTATTTTTTTACTGTGTAACTCCTGTACTTTATACTGAAGTTACCATTGTTACTATTATTACTTTGATTATTATTGATTCTTACATGATAGATGCCTAGACTAGCGCTATTTAGATAGTATCTTCTTTCTTACGATTCTTGTTTGTTATCTTAAACATCCATGTCGTTTGGTTGGTTTTCCCTTCTTTCAGCAAGGGTAGTTTAGTTGTTAAGAAATTCATAGGAAGAAATATTTGGCATTCCATGGTTCTGTTGTGATTGTAGCTGTTTTAGCACTTACTTTGGTTCTTACTTACATGAGCTATAGAGGTATAATGATCGTCGTATGGATGGCAGTCTTGCTTGGCATATTGTCAATCCTACCTTTCATAGTTATGGGGATTATTTCAATTTGAAAAATTAGGCCTATGAGATGGTTGGTGCAAGATGTACATAGTATTGATTGGAACTTGTATCTGAATACTCTTTTTAGAATCTGAACTACATTAGATACTACAGCTGGAATGGTATTTTTGTCTAATAGATATAAGAAAAAAAGTTGTTTCTTAATCATATGTCAGCATGTCACCAAGACTATTTAGAGTGTTCAATTATATACAGAAAACATCTACCAAGCTAGAGTTAGATGATGTGTAATCCATTTGGACTAATATGGAGAAATTGTATGGCTTAATAAAGTAGAGTTTATTAGATCAAAGTATTGGTCAAGTTAAATAATACATGTACCTATTCTTGTTTGGCTAGTTCATCATCTGGTAGTAGTCTTAATATTGATGTTATTATTGAAATGGGTACTCTATTCTTTGTTTGATGTTATTTGTGGTCCAGTTGGGCTGAGGTTAGCTCAAATAGGGGAAATCAATAATTTTCCATTTTAAGACTTATTCAGCCTTTATGATTTTATAGGATGCTTCTTTTTGGTAGTATATGTATGTGCATCATTTGCTGATAACCAAAGTGGGTGTCCATTGGGAGTAATTATTTTTTGCCATCAATTGAGTATTTATTCAACCAAATGCAGGTGGGGGTTGTTCTTTTATCAACATGCACTTACTTTTTATTTTCTTCTTTTAAATTCTTTACCCCATTTGTTTGTCTACCTTTTAGCCTTTGTTTTATCTTATTTGTGAAGCTATCGCATGGATTGGATTCCTTTCACTGATAAAAAAAATCTTCTTTTAATTAAAATATTCTATTGTTGTTGGCTGCTTTACTATGTTGTATTGAATCTCTTAGTTTTCTTCTTATGTCCACTGCGTAGTAGCATCTCTAAACAAACCTGTTATTGTTTTGTTTCTCTTATTTTTGTTTCTCTTCTCTATTATTATTGTTGTCGTTCTTTTGTAGATGGAAAATGAAGATTATACATGGATGTATAATAGACTTTATCCTAATCGTGTGGGGTTGAGGGAGGAATATAAAGCTGGGGTAGCTGGATTTCTTGCTAAAGAAATGACACTTATTGATTCTCTTACTGAAGTGACAATTAGGTGTCCTTTTTGGAATTGAAAGTGTGACAAGTTACTAAGTCCAGATGTTGTTACATTACATCTTTATAAGAGGGGTTTTATGTTGAATTATATTATGTGGACAACTCATGGAGAGAGTAGTGCTACTAATAATTTTTCTTTTCAAAATTATGTTGAAAGTTCATGATATAGTGAGATGGTCAGGTATGCTTTTGGGACACACTTAGGGGCTCAAAATGAACCAAATGATAAGGCTAAGCACTTTTATAAATATTTAAAAAAAAACTAGTCATCCATTGTATGAAGGATCAGTGCATTCTAAGTTATCTGTTGTCGTTCGGTTACTGAGTATTAAGTCAGATTATTCTATTTCTCAAGAGGGCATGAATACTATGATTGGACTTATGAATGAACTTAACCCAAATAAACTTAACTTACCCAAAGATTTCTACACAACAAAGAAATTGGTTCTAAGTTTAGTACTTTCATCAGAGAAGATTCACTGTTGCGAGAAAGGTTGCATGTTATTCTATAAGGAAGATGCAAATTTAGATCATTGCAAATTTTGTAATCATCCTCGTTATAAGGAAGTCACACATTCCTAAGGAAAGAAGGTTCCTATGATGTTGATTCATTACTTACCCCTTATACCACGGTTAAAGAGGTTGTATTCATCAATGATCTCTGCCCCTCATATGCGATGGCACTATGAAAATAAAATACCACCCGATGTTTTATGTCATCCGTCAGATGGAGAAGCATGGAAGCATTTTGATAGTGTGTATTTGGATTTTGCTAGTGAACCAAGAAACATTAGGTTAGAATTATCTACTGATAGATTCACTCCATTTTCTATCTCACCTACACAATATTCATGTTGGCCAATGTTTGTGACTTCTTTTAATTTCCCACCTGAATTGTGTATGACGAGTTAGTATATATTTATAACTTGCATTATTCTAGGTCCTCGCAATCCAAAAGTTTTGATTGATGTATATCTACAGCCATTGATTGATGAATTAAACTTATTGTGGCATGAAGGTGTGGAAGCATATGATGTATCAATGAAATAAAACTTTAGATTGCATGCTACTTTAATGAGGACTATAAATGACTTTCCTGCTTATGGAATGATGTCTGGGTGGTCAACTGCAGGCAAGTTAGCTTGCCCTTATTGTATGAAAAACATAAAAGTATTCACTTTGAAACATGGGGGTAAGAACTCATGGTTTGACTATCACCGCTGATTCTTGGAAATGCAACATGAGTTTAGGAAAAATACTAGTGATTTTATGAAGAATAAGACTGATTTCGAGGAGCCACTGCCAATTTTGTCACGAGAAGAAATTTGGGATAGAGTGAGAAATCTGCCTAAGGTAACAGAGTCTCTACTATCCAGGATACCTGGTTATGGTGTTACACATAACTGGACTAAACAAAGTATATTTTGGGAGTTAGATTACTGCAAAGATAATCTTCTGCCTCATAATTTGGATGCCATACATATTGAGAAAAACTTCTTTGACAACTTATTTAATACTGTGATATATCTAAGTAACAAAATAAAAGATAACTTGAAGTCCAGGATGGACTTAAAGGAGAATTGTCAGCGTAGTGAGTTGTACCTAACAAACTTAAACAATAACATTCAGAAGCCCAAGGCCAGTTGCATATTCATTTTGGAGGATAGAAGAGTGATTTGTGATTGAGTTAACAATTTGAGAATGCCAGATGGATATGCGTCAAATTTTTCTAGGTGTGTTGACATAAAGGAAGGAAAGTAAAAAGCAATACTGAGATGAACATGGGTACCAAGACCCTTCTGAAAAGCCTTCCGAAAGTGAGAGGTAACTGAGTACCTCTATCTAATATGATAGACAATGGAACTCCATGCAACATAACAAACTCTATAATATAAATCCTGGCATAATCCTCAGCAGAATACAAAGTATGAACTAGCAAGAAATAAGTTGATTTAGTCATTCTATCCACAATGGCCCATATCGAATCATGTTGACGTTGAGAACGAGGCAAACCCATCACAAAATTCATATTCACCACTTCCCACTTCCAAGTGGGGATGTTAAACTCCTATATTGCACCACTAAGTATCTGGTGCTCAACTTTATCCTGTTGAAAATTTGAATGCTTAGCCACAAACTTTGTAATATCCTTCTTCATACCATTCCACCAATAGATTTTTCAGAAGTCACGGTACATCTTAGTGGCTCCTAGGTAAATGGAATATAGCGCACCATGTACCTCCGCTAAAATACGCTACCTCAAACCATCAACACATGGAACACATAACCTGCCCTGACAACAAAGCACACCATCTCCCCCTTGAGAGAAAACCTCTACTTTTTTATCTCTAACTGCCTCCTTCAACTTAACCAAACTAGGATCCCTATCTTGCTTTTCTTTTACTTTGGCAACCAATGAAGATTCTGAACCATTTTAAACCCATATGTTGCCTTCAGCTGAATCAACCAATCGTACACTCAATCTAGCAAGCTGATGAACCTCTCTAACTAACTTCTTATTATCATTCCCAACATGAGCAACACTACTCATAGATAATCTACTAAGGGCATCTGCCACTACATTGGCCTTGCCCGAATGATACAATACACTCATATCATAATCTTTTAACAACTCAAGCCACCTTCTCTGACGAAGATTAAATCTTTATGCGAGAACACATACTGAAAACTTTTGTGACCCGTGAACACATCAATATGAACCCCATAAAGATAATGCCTCTAAATTTTCTAGGAAAAAACAACAGTTGCCAACTCAAGATCATGGGTAGGATAATTCTTTACATGGGGCTTAAGATGTCTAGAGGCATAAGCTATGACCTTACCTCTCTGCATCAACACACAACCAAGACCAACTCTAGAAAAATCACAGTAAACTACAATCCCATTTGAACTATCTGGCAAAGTCAAGACTAGGGCTTGAGTGATTCGAGTCTTCAACTCCTGAAAACTCTTCTCACATAAATCGGACCACTGAAACTTGACTTTATTCTGAGTTAATCAAGACATGGGAGATGCAATAGAAGAGAACCCTTCAACAAACCATCTGTAATAGCCAGCCAAATCTAAAAAACTCCTGACATCTGATGGAGAGATAGGTCTGGGCCAGTTTCTCACTACTTTGGTCTTTTGAGGGTCAACTCGAATGTCATCACCGGAGATAATATGGCCAAGAAAAGCTACTGATCTTAGCTAAAACTCGTACTTACTGAGCTTGGTGAACAACTGATGGGCTCTAAACGACTGCAATACAATTCTGAGATGATCTGTATAATCATTTTCACTACGAGAATAGACAAGAATATCATCAATGAAGACTATGATGAACATGTACAAGTACTGTTTGAACACTCTGTTCATCAAGTCCATAAAATCTATAGGGTCATTCATTAGTACAAAATACATAACTAGGAATTCAAAGTGACCATACTGAGTTCTGAAAGCTATTTTTGAAATGTCACATTCTCTGACTCTGAGGTAATGATATCTGGATTTGAGGTCTATCTTAGAGAAGTAACTGGCACCCTAAAGTTGGTCGAATAATTCATCAATCCTGGAGAGTGGATACTTATTCTTTATTGTCACTTTGTTTAACCGACGATAATAAATGCACATTCTTATAGAACCGTCTTTCTTATGCACGAACAAGACTAGAGATCCCCATGGGAAAATACTAGGCCTGATGAATTCCTTATAGAAGAGATATTTCCACTTTTCTTTCAATTCCCTAAGCTTAGCTAGAGCCATTTTGTAGGGCGGAATAAAGATAGGTTGGGTATCTGGAAGGAGATCTATTTCAAAGTCAATTTCCCTTTCGAGAGGAACTCCGAGGAGACCTTCAGGGAACACATCTGTAAATTCCCTTACTACTGAAACTAACTCAAGACTTGGAGTCTTAGAACTAGAGTTTTTGACTCGAACAAGATGATAAACACACACCTAAGATATCATTTTTCTTGCCTTAAGATAGGAAACAATTTGACCCCCAATCCCAGAGGTACTAACCCTCCATTCAATGACTGGTTCATTAGGAAACTGAAATTGAACGACTCTATTTTTGTAATTAACTAAGTCATAACATGAGTGAAGCCAATCCATGCTGAGAATAACATCAAAATCAGTCATATCTAACTTCACAAGTTCCACTGAGGTAACTCTCTGGGATACTATAATCGGGAAGTTCCTATATACCCATCTGGATATAATGGAGCTACCTACTGAGTAGGCACTGAGAAAAGTTCTGCTAAAGATTCAGGACTGACACCAAAATCAACTTCTATATAGGAGTTACAAAGGAGAGTGAAGCTCTAGAGTCTAATAAAGTATAAACATGAAGATGAATGACCTGTAACATACCCGTAAATACATCAGGAGAACTTTCCTAATCATGTCGAGTCTAGAGAGGATACAACCTGTTCTGACTCTGCCCACTGGTTGCGCTAGAAGCGGTACCCCACTGAGCTGAGCAACCGACTGGAACTAAAAGACAGTTGGACTGACCCAGCTGACCAACTTTTGGGTAATATCTGACTCTGTGGCCTGGCTTTCCATACTCAAAACACACATCACTACCAGGTCTATACAAACCCTGATGATGCCAGCCATATTTCTCGCAGAGCAGATAAGTACGACTACTATTTACACTACTTTGGGACTTAGAACCTGGTGCCATATCCCGACTATCTTGCCTGAACTTAGGCACTGGCGCACTTACTGAAGATGGAGTTGGGGCTGAGGACTTCTGACGAAACTGAAAATGGTTACCACCTTCTGACCTTGGATGAGAAAAGTTAAAACTACCTATTTTGGCCCTCTTATTCTCTCTCTTTTTCTCCTTAGGCTTCTTTTTCTCAATCTGCTGAGCATGAACCATAAGTCTAGATAAGTCCATCTCCTTAATCAATATGGTAGACCTACACTCTTTAACCACACTAGAAGTTACACCAGACACTAACTTACTCATTCTAGGCCTATTGTCTTCAACCACATTAGAAGCATACCTCGTCAACTGAGTAAACTTAAGCGAGTACTCCTTCACACTTATGTTGCCCTGATTCAAATTAATGAACTCCTGAATCTTAGCCTCCCTCAGCTCTAATGGGAAAAACCTATCTAGAAAAGTCATGGCTAATTCCTCCCACTCAACATGCCCTGCATCAACACCATGGTCCTCCTTCCATTGCTTAAACCAGGTATGAGCTATACATCTTGCAACTGATATACAACCAACTCTGCACTCTCATTCAAAGTGATGCCCATAATATCTATCACCATCTGAACCATATCAAGAAACTCATGCGGATCCTCTGCAGACTTGGATCCTAAAAATAAAGAGGGATTCATTCGGGTGAAATCCCAAATCATAGCTGCAGTTGTATTTGCCACTGGATTGGTTGGGGTAATAGTTCACTAATTGTTATGAGCCACTACTGAATAAGCTAACATAGTAAAAACAACTCTAAACTCGGCGTGAGAGGAATGCTCATTCATGGGATCTTTCTGAATAAGCGGAGGTGTGGGTTGGTCCCTATCCCTTCTTCCGTTCTTTCTTCTGGGAGGCATAGTCTATAAACGGAATGAAGGATGAGTTAGAAAGATAGTTTAAATAGATCTCATGCTTATTAGAACAACATAAATACTAAAAGAAGGGAAATTATTCCTAAAATATCTCGTAGCCTCTTGTCCATAAGTGTGGCGTGCTTCACACCCATGCCCAAGACTCTACTCAACCCGGCTTTCATACTCCCTAGGAGACTTTAAAACCTTAGGCCCTGATACTAAGTTTTGTCATGACCCGAGGCTACCCCATTGTTACGACAACGGTGCTTACGGTCATAGGTAACCATAATCTAACCATGTGTTGGTACCTGCTAAGAGAATTGAATAAAATAATAATAATGGATTGTAATACCCCATATTTTTTCGAGCTTAAATTTGTTCCTAGAATGTTAAGGAATATCTTCCAAAATGGAGAATATTTATTTCGTGTGAAATTTTCTAGATTTAGACTTTTTGTTGTGTGGGAAATTGAATAACCTTTTCATCGATATCAAATTTACCTAATTCCGATACTCGGTTGAGAAGTTAGAGTATTTTTAAGTTGACAGTGTGCCACCTGAGTGCCCACCACGTCGCGGGGGAGGGTAAAATAACAATCGTCACATTCTAGTGGACCTTCCGATGTTGGCGCATCATGGAGATGTCCCATTTGTCAAAATTCAGTAGCCCAATGCGATAGTGGCGCATCGCGCCAATGGCCAAAATGGCATTCCAAAGGGGCACCGCGATGGTGGCGCGTCAGAGTCTGTCCAGTTCCCAATTGTCCAAATTTTAGTGAGCCACTGCGATAGTGGTGCATCACGATGGCCTTCCAGTTTGGAAAAATATTGCATTTTTCAGTTTTGACTTTGAGTTTAATAGGGGTATTTTGGTCAATCCCCAAGGCCCCAATTTGTCCAAAACAAGGAATTAATCATATGCAAGGCACTTTATGCCCAATTTCATCCATTCTCTCTCAAAGCAAAATCCTAGAGCTCCAAAGCTTTTTCTCCAAGAAATCAAAATCCTTCATAGTTTCTCCAAGAAAGCTTAAGATTGAGGATTCCCAGGACAAGATAATCAAGAACTCATCTTTAAGAACTCAAATAGGAATCAATAATTCAAGTTTCCCCATCTAATCATCTACCAAGGTATGTGGGATTTATGAACAAGGATGCTCTTCCATCCTTGTTCCTAAAACCAAGCTTTTATTTAAAATTTATATGATTTTGAATGATTATATATGAGATTTGAATTAGGGTTCATATCCTTTATTGCTATTTGCAAGATTATGAGTTTACGAGAGAATTTGAAGATGAATAACATGTTTATTTTCATGTTTTCATGCTTATGGCAGTAATTTCCAGATTTTGAGTTTAATTATCATTGATTTCATTATCAAGCATGATTATTATGATGTTTTGATATGATTTTGATACATGGGTTATTAAGCCCCAAGTTTTTATGTTGATATTTCAAGAAAAATGATGCTTTAAGCATCATATGAGCTGATTATTTCAGATTTACAATAAAGTTTTGATCTTTTAATCCTCAGATAAGTTTTGAAATCCACTTTACATATTTATTACATATTACAGAAAGCAAAATAGCTTCATTTATAGATTGATTCAGATAAGTGCATGATTGGTTTCATAATAAACCCTTATGCTAGTTTTAAAGTGGATTTCCAACAAGATAAGTGTAGCAAACTAAAGGGAGTAGTATTTAGCACCGAGTTGGGTATGATTCTAAGGGCTCATACCCCAGAACTACGTGCCACCATAAAATTGAGATTAAAGTGCCCATAGTAGGCTGAGATAGTCATCACTTAAGCTAAGGTTATACTTCCTGACAAGAGTATGACACCTCTACCCAACATGAGATTTCTTTCTTAGGAGGATGAGATATTAGACTTCATGTAGCTCTCATGGTTTATGTCGGTTAAGAGAACCTCTCTACTTAGGATAAAGTGTTTTCCTTACAGCTTAATGGTAAAGATTTTCAGAATAGTTTCTTAGAAAATAATAACAAAAAGCTTTTAGAAAAGTAAGTGTAAAGGCTCACAACTATATTCAGATTATACTTTACAAAAAGATATTAGCTATAGATTTCAGCTTTCAGATTTCAGATTTAAGAGTGAGTCCTTTCTACACTTAGACAGAATGATTTAAAGAGATAATACAAGTACAGCTTTTAGAACTAAATGTTATGACTCATTAGATTTATAAAGTATAAATTATTTCTTATCATTTCAGTATTTCAGATATTCCAGCTTATGTGAGTTATTTACATTTAGCATGCATTATTTTATAAATTATGATGATAAGATGATGTTTTACTTATGCATTTCACCCCCATATACTCAGTACATCCTCAAAGTACTGATCCGCATATATGTGTATGTGCTACATTGTCTCATAATGTAGGTTTAGGTGCTCAGTATCAGCAGTGTGAGTAGTTCGAGCATCTTCATCTACATCCGACAGTTGGTGAGTCCTCATAGTTCGGGGACTTATTCATTCAGATTCTGCAGCTTAGTAGTTTTATATGATTCAGTATTCTTTTCAGACAGTTTGAGTTAACTGGGGGTCTGTCCCAGTGACTCTCTAGTATTAGTAGTAGAGGCTTGTCAAACTACTAGTTTTGATTCAGCTTATTCAGTATTGAGATTTCAGATATTATTTCAGATATTATATTCAGATAATTTTCCGCATTTAGAATGGCTCTTATGTCTATACTTCCTTTATTATGAGATTCATATTTAGTAATAGGCAGACAAGGTTAGCTTAAGGCTACTCATAGTCTTGAGCACCGTGTGACATCTCAAGATTAGGTTTTGGGGCGTTACATGGATATATGCAGAAAATAACTGATAAATCCATAAAGTCTGAATACTAAAAAATACGAATGAATTCATAAGTTTGAAATAATTGATAAGACTAATAAAACTGACTAACTGTCTAACTGATTGTCAGAACGTCTAAAAAGGTTCTAACAAACTGAGGAGTTGATGGGATAAGCCCCCAACTAACTCCGACTGACTGAAAATATGAAACTACTAAAATAACTGAAATAATAAATCCTTCCCACGATGGATGAGAACTCACCACTACTGCTGCTGGGTATGCTGAACTGTCTAAGCACGGTCGGGAAACTATGTGTCCAAACCTATGGTATGAGACATCATAGCGAAAAAAGGTATATGGTCAGTACTTTGAATGTACTAGTATATGAGATGAGGTTAGGCTGGTATACATGGGGTACTATGCATATGAAATAAGGACTAACTGAATGGCATGAGATAACTGAACATAAATGCATGAAAACTGTGTCATCTGAGAATGCAAGACCAAGCATAAATCTGCAATCTAAAATAAGTCTGAAATCTGAAAGACTGTAAACTGTATAATTGAATAACTAAAAGTTTGTACACTTGTTCAAGCAAACCTGAACTGAGAATGCACTGACATACTGTACTGAGACTGTGGGAGGTATTATCTAACTGGCATGCCCCAATCTGAGCTAATCGGGGTCCAACCTGTAACCCCAGTTGGAAGGGTGTTAGTACCATGTCACGGGTACTAACACTGGCTGTGTGGATCCACTAAATTGATGTCCCAAAGGACTAATGAGTCACCCTCAACTGGCAGGTGCTCTAATGAGATATGTATTACCCCAAACTGGAAGGTAAACACCTTGTCAACCCTCAACTGGTAGGTTGACATCTCTGACCTACGCTGGATACGTAGTTCTGAAACTCAAGGACTGCTACTAAAGGTCACACCCTCTACTGGCAGGCGAGCCCCCATCCCTGGGTTCACTCGGTGCTAAATACTACTCCCAACTGAATTGATACTGGAACTGAAACTGAACTGAGTTTGACTGAACATGATTTCATGACTGATAGTGCTTATTATGATCATAATAAATATGAATAATCATGGTTTAACTGAATCATACTTGAAAATCTAAAAATCATCTAAAATATGTAGGTATCGGATGTTCATAACCCATCAGCACTGAATAATCACTGAATGTAATAACAAGCTTAAAACTGTGGTAAGGATCATGGTTTAAAACTCATAAGCATAGACATTTCATCAAACATGTGGGGCTCATGAATTTAACATGGGAATGCTTGCTAAGAATTATAAATTTAGTATTCATCATAAAATTCACCTGAATAAAGCATGGGAAATTTAAATTCATAGCATGAGAAATTCAAAATCTTGCATGGAATCATACATGGCTGAATTGCATTTAAATTACCATGGAAACATGAATTAAAACTATCTTAAACAATACAAACTACAATAATGCTAGAAAAATTCAATATTTAATCGAAAAGAAGGTTTTTGGGCTCCATAGATAAAAGAAACTCATGAATGAACATTCCACATGCCTTAAATCCTTTAACTTGAAAGAGAAACACCAATATTGATACTTTCTTGAAAGTTCTTGAACTTGGGGAACTTGAATTCTTAATTTCTTGGGGAGAAAGGAATTGAATTTGTGATATTTGGAAAAAGATAAGGGTTTTCTTGAGAGGGATTTGGAGAAGAAGGGCAACTAATGCCCTAAATAATGTCCCAATTCATGTTATAGATGATTTGGGTTGAGGGGAAAAGAACCAATTCCCTCCCCCCCCCCTACTCAATTAAATTTGTAACTGGGTATGACGAGCTTACCGCGATGCGGTCTAATTGCGGTGGTGCATTCCACTCATCATGATACGATATGTATGATAAAAAGGAACAACACTGCGACGCGGGCCTATAGTGGTGACTTGCTGGATTCGTGATTCAAACATGATCCAAACCTCGTCCGAAAAATCCAAAACTTCTCCGAGACAATCGCCTTAATCCCTGAACATAAATTAACTTAAAAACCAACATCTCGGGGTCGAGAAGACCAAATTAAAAATCCTCAAAGTTTAGAGGACTTAAAAATGACTAAGTCCCCAATACTTAGTGAAATTTTCAGACCTTAAGCCCATTATGCATGCAACTAGAAGCTAAACTGAGCTAAGAATAATACGGGGTATTACAATCTCACATGAAAACAACACTTAGAGTTGTAAGATATGTCAAAGAGGTACCAGGTCTGTGGTTGTTAATGCTTACACAAGACTCTAAACACATGCTAGCCTATTGTGATTCAGATTGGGGTATATGTCTACAAACTAGGTTATCTATAATAGGGTACGTAGTTAAGTTTGGTGATGCACTAATATATTGAGAGGTAAAAAAAAACACGGTGTCTAGAAGCTCAGATGGAGCTGAGTTCAGAAGCATGACAACATGTATTGTTGAAGTCACTTGGTTAACAAAACTATTCAAAGAACTTGAAATACCACTTAGTCTGCCAGTAAAGATAGTATATGACAGTAAGGTTGCAATTCTAATAGTAGCCAATTCAATATTTAATGAAAGAATAAAATACATTGAGATTGATTGTTATGTTATGAGAGAAAAAATTGCTCAAGGAATGTTGAAAACTGAGTATGTACACATTGTAGGTCAATTTGCAGATCTACTTACTAAAGGTCTTGGAAAGGCACAACATCAACACTTACTTGCAAAGCTGGGAATGATGAACCTCTTCAAACCATGAGCTTGAGAAAAGTGTTAGGCAGGTAGTTTATAACAAGCTAGCCTGGCAGAAGGCTCTAGAAGAAAGTTACTTATACCTTAATGTGTTAGTTGTTCAGCACCTTAACATCTCTATAAATAGATAAGTTGTACTCCCTCCGTTTCGAATTAGATGGCCCTTTCAACTTTGGCACACCCATTAAGAAACTCAATGATTAGGATTTTATTTTACCTTTTTACCCTTCTTAACATTGTAAGACTCAATAATTAATTAAGTATGGGAAATTGTAGCATATGCATGCATGGATTGAAAATCTATATAAATCATTAAAAAAAATTTTGGAAAAGTGAAACTTATTCACTCTATTCCATATTTATTCTATCTAAAAAAAAAATACATCATTGAGTATAGAATTACAAATGTTCAGCAAATTTAAAATTTACAGGAGTATATCTTATAAATTCATCGATTTGGTATGATGAATTGATTAGGAAAATGGGAATCAGCTAACATGTTTATTTTGGTGCCCAACAGAAAGAATAGTATACTTATAGTAATAGTAGTGGAGTACTCCTGAAAAGGAGTAGTGTCGTGCATGGTATCATCTTATAGGAATACTAGTAGTACTCCTTGAAAAGAAGAAAAAAATTCAAGTTTCATAAAGTTTGTATTGAAAATATAAGTGTTACTTTCAAAAATTTTGAAAAGTGTAGTTATATTTAATACCTATTAAGGGTAGAATGGAAAGAAGTTGTGTAAAATAGTCTTGATTTAATAAGTTGGACAAGTAAATTAAAACAATTTTTTTTAGAAAGAGGGCCAACTAATTCGAAACGGAGGAAGTAACAAAATATCTTAGTTAGTTATGAAATTTTCTTCAATGTGATTCTTTTTCTCTCTTCTCCTTGCATCTTACTTATTGCATATTCTTATTAATATTGTGTAGCTCTACTAGCTTGTAAAGCTCCTATAACGGAGTTATACTAGGTTCTACTTTGGATTCTCTTTCCTCCATTTTCAAGAGTAGCGGTCGCGGATCAACTTCTGTACCATTATGCATTACCAACAGTATTAGTGACAGGTCATCCTTCACGTTTATCTTGCCTCATTTTCGACAGTGCCAAAATCAAAGGTCCAGCATCAGATGAACTATTATTATATTCTATTATGATTTTACTATATTCACTTCGAGTTGAGGTTTTCGCAACACTCTCGATGATATCGTAGGCAGATGAATTTGTTTATGCTCTTCTCCACCTCCTCAGGTGGAAGGTTTTGCTTGTCCTATTCAGTCATTTTTCAATTGAATTTCTCATGCAAAGTTAGGTTGAAGTCAATTAACCCTTTTATCTTGATAAATGATAAAGATTGACCTCTTTTAAAAACAATAAATACTCCCTCAGTTCATTTTTTACTTGTCGTGTTATACTTTTTGAAAGTCAACATACATGAATTTTGATTAATATTTTAGGATAGATTTTTCATCATGTTATATATAAGAAGGTTTGCAACTTACAACATTTTTTGTCTAGTTTTCGAATATTTAAATTTAAAACATTAAATTAATCCACTTGAATTCAGCTTGAAAATTTAGTCAACTTGACTTTCATAAAATAAAATATGACAAGTAAAAATGAATGGAGGGAAACAACTAATGAATCTGCTCTATCAAGTAAAGTTGAACTGCTATTGCAGGTTATCTATTTTTTCCTTTTTTAATTTCTATGTAAAAAATTGAATAACCTGCAATATCAAGTCAAATTTATATGATAGTGTAAAATATTTGTACACTGATAGCACACAATACTTAAACTCAATACAAAAAGAGTAATGAAGATTTAAAAATGGATGATCAAAATACACGAAGCCATGTCAAACATTGTCAGCTAAGTGGTTGTTTGGATGGGCTTATATTTTGATTAAAATAGCTTTTAAGCTATTTTTTACTTTTTTAAGTGTTTGACAAATTTCAAAATTGTTTAAGAAAAAACAATTTTTCTTTTCATAAGCCAAAAACTAAAAGCTCCAATTCCCAACTTTTTTTTTTTTTGTTTATAAGCCATTATATTTTGACCAATTAAAAGATATTTTTGTCCCTCAAAATTCTCCCTTATTCTAAAATTACCCTTGTGTAGCTATATTAGTACTTCTTTTGTATGAAACTTCTAATTTATGAAATATGAATTTTTATATATTATTCTCCTTCTTTAATATATTCTTTTAAATTTGGACAATTATTATTATACAACATATGAATTTCTCTAATAAAAAAATAACTCACCAACCAAAATATATGGAGAATACTCATTGAAGATATACAACTTCATTGACGATTAGTGAATGATCCATCTATATTTCACGACGCAAGATTCGTATTTGACAATGTTTTAATAGTAATAGGCATTGCTCAATTAACGAGTAATATATTTTCTAATTAAGAGTCTTTTTATCAAATAAATAGTATCATTTGTGACCAACTATTTATCTATTCATGTAATTATAATGATTAGTAACATATATATTTTGCTTAATGATTTAAAATCTTTTAATAAAAAAAATATTTTTTAGCGCACAAATTAATAGTCATTCATGAAAATACTATTTATATATATTAATTTGTGCGCTAAAAAAATCTTTTTTTTTTGTTAAAAGAGTTTAAATCATTAAGCAAAATATATATGTGACTAATCATTATAATTACATTAATAGATAAATAGTTGGCCACAAATGATACTATTTATTTGATAAAAAGACTCTAAATCTCTCTCTCTCTCTCTCTCTCTCTATATATATATATATATATATATATATATATATATTAATTTTAATTTGAATCATTTTAGAAATAAAAATTAATAATAATCAACTCTACATATTCTTAATAGCTTTGAGAATATTTCAGACATTTTAACTAAGAAAAAGTGCTTAAAAGCACTTGTTTACCAAACACGTCAATAACTTTTTTTCAGTTTCAGCATTTTTATCTAAACACGTAACTGCTTATTTTTAAAATAAGTTCAGCACTTTCAAAAGTACTTTTAAATAACTTTTTAAAAGTCACTTTTTTCAGACTATCTAAACAGGCCCTAAGTTAACTAATATTTTAAGAAAAGAAATCGCACCATGTACGAATAATAATTAATATAGATCTGGGCGGGTTGCCTCATATTTTTATGTATGAAAAGGGTATAAAATCCATATAATATGTATATCTTGCTTAGTTCTCAAAATTTTGCTCACATTTTTCACATATGAAAATTATATAAAATCGATATGAAATGTGTATATTTTGCTCAAGGTTTAGAATTTATTTTTTTTAAATGAGAGAATGCATTTCACGTCTCCAATTAATTAAAAGGGATGAGTGGGTTTCACAATATTATTAAGTTAGAAAGGGCAAAATCGCTCAAATAATTGGAGACAGTTGTTCAACAACGACATTAATTGTCTCAACAACTATTCAATTGTCCAACAATTTTGCATAGTTGTCGAACAACTTCTATAATTGCTGAGACAACTTCTATAGTTGTTGGAATAAAGGTGTGAAAAAAAATTGTTATTTTAACCCAATTTTTAAAACTTAAAGGGCCTCACTTAATTAACAAATTTATTTGTCACTTTTAATTGCATCTCTCATTTCACTCACATTTTTCGTGTATGAAAACTACATCAAATTGGTATGAAATATGTATATCTTGATCAAAACTTAGCATTTTGCTCATTTTTTGTGTATAAAATCGTATGGAATCGGTATGAAATATGTATATTTCGCTTAAGGGTTGGAATTTTGCTCACATTTTTTGCTTATGAAAACAATATAAAATCGATATGAAAATGTATATCTCACTCAATACTTAGAATTTTGCTCCAATTTTTCGTATATAAAAATTATATAAAATTGATATGAAATATGTATATCTTACTTAGGATTTAGAATTTTGCTCACACTTTTTGGTTTTTTGAGATATAACTCATTCAAAATGAAGTTCATTTGCGGTAAATCAATTTTCAAATTTAAATTCAAACTCCTTTAATGGCTGACATATAATTTTGACACATTTAATATGCACCAAGTTTTCAAGCTCATTGTTCTCGTGTGTCATGGAGATTATTGGCAAGAAGTTGGATAGATATTGCATAAAGGTTTAGATGACGAAAATTGATATCTGTTTTTTGCATAAGAAAAAGAATTAAGAGCAATAATGCATAGGTTTAAAAACACTACAACTATATTTAAAAAAAAAAAAACAATAAACGATAAACAAAAGAAAATGGTAATGAAAAAGAGGAAAATGTATGTTGATGACAACTAAATCATGTGTTAAGTGAAGAAGATCAATATGATAGAAACCTGTGGTAAATAGAGATTCTTTTAAATAAAAAATAAATAAAAAAGGAGAGAAAATGAAATATATGGCAACTATTAAAATTAGCTGTCCATAATCATGTCCAAAATTAAAATCAATTTTTCTCCAATATTGACGGATTGGAGAGAAAAAAGATTTGATTCATTAATGATAATTGCAAATCTTTAAATATAAGCTTGCTAAATCAATTAGAAAAACATATTTTTGGATAAATAAATAAATAAATATTTATTTATTTGTTATGAGCTGAGGATCGATCGGAACAACAACTCTATTTCATTTGAGGTAGTGGTGTGGACTGCGTACATTTTACTCTCCTTATATTCCATGTTGTGAAAATATACTAAATATGTTATTGTTGTTGGATAAATAAATAACTATTTAAAACTTTTTTAATAAATCTAATCTGTTATGCATTGTAATTATTTACTTAGTATTATAGATATTACTAAAAAGTAGATTTACTTGGTGTAATTAAAATTTTTTAACTGTATTTATATGTACCTACCTCTACTAAAAAAAGTGTCCCTATATATACATACATGATTTTAATCAAGGTGTGACGGTGGCGCGGTATCCTCAGCCTCCTTACTAGATTTCTTGTTGAGGAAGAGTCAGAATTTTTAGTTTATCATTTTAAATCATAATTTTTTTAATTTAATTTATTAAATTTTGAATAGATTATTTATACATATAAAATAAATTTTTACATATAAATAGAGAATTTCAGTCATAGTGAAGTTTCCCAAATCTTGAATAAGTTTTTATTATTTTTGTATAATTTCAGCCGATTAAAAAAAGATAGTCTGTTAAGTATTTTTAAAGTAATTACGACAAAAATAGACAGAAAATATGTCCAAGAATTCGCTAATGGGCACTGGCTATAACTTATATTTAGGAAAAAGACACCACATGGTCATTTTTATGACAAATAGTTCAAGTTTGATGTTTTTTCAAAAAATAGCCAATCGATTATTTTATTTTCACATTATAATTATTTCCTAATTTGAGTCATTTTGGCTCATGTATTTCAGATACAGCTTATATATCATATTGATATAGTCCATATACAATACTGATACAGTTTCCAACTTGGATCATTCGGTTCTTTTCTAAAAGCATTTCAGTTTCTTTTTTTGCTACAATTTTTTTAACTGAAAAATATTTTGCCTTTTTTTTTGTTGTTTAAAATAAGAATTAAATATAATTGTATAAAAAAGGTATAATTGTTATATAGAATATGTATCTATAGAAAATATATGTATATAAATTGTATAGTTCTACCAAATATGTATATGTATAAATATATATATTAAAATGTATAGAAAGTGTATAAAAATTATACAATTGTGGTATAAAATGTGTAAAAAAAACTATACAATTACTATATAAATTGTATATCGAAACTATATAATTTTTGTATAGAATATTTATATATATATATATATATATATATATATATATATATATAAGATATGTATAGAAACTGTATAAAATATGTATAAAAATTATATAGAACAATTCAGTAAATTAAAATGACTAAAAAATAAAATTTAAATTTCATTACTATTTTCATAAAATTAATTTCGATCGACTGGCTATTTATGTCATTTTCCCTTACACATTTATGCTTATATATAAGCAAGGATTCCTCAAATTTCGTCGTCCTCACAGCTCTCATCGGATGGTCCATCTAAAAGTTTCAATGTGGTGATCCTTACACGTGTATCTACTGGTTGCTGCATTGACTTTCCAACATGGACATTTATTTTTTCCTTTCTCACTCCTGCGGACTTTATAAGTAGTGTTTTATACAACTCTTTTTCTTGACTTTTGATCTATTTTATTAAATTAATTTTATTAATTATATTTTGATAATATAATTTTAAGTAGAGAAAAGTCATCAAAATACCTCTGAATTTATTCGTTTAATTTACTTTAACCCTTTAACTTTACTGATAATTATTTATCTCTTTTAATAATTTTAGAGTGAATTAAATATCACCCTAAAGATATAATATCACTCTCACAACGAAAAGTGCATTACATGTGCTCACACCACAGCACCACAGCACTACCACATCGTTGTCACATCACATATTATTTTAAAAAAAGTCATATATATATATATATATATATATTTCCTTTCACACTCCTAAGTGGACTTTATAATTAGTGTTTTATACAACTCTTTTTCTTGACTTTTTGATCTGTTTTATTAAATTAATTTTATTGATTATACTTTGATAATACAATTTTAAGTAGAGAAAAGTCATCAAAACAACTCTGAACTTATCCGTTTAATTTACTTTAGCCCTTTGACTTCACTGATAATTATTTATCTCCCTTAATAATTTTATAGTGAACTAAATATCACCCTAAAGATATAATACCACTCTCACAATGAAGAGTGCATTACATGCGCTCACATACTGCGCTTCATCACTACCACATCGGTGTCACATCACAAATTATTTAAAACAGAGTCATATAAAAAAAAAAAAAAAAAACATACACCAACGGGACTCAAGGAGTTCAAATTTTTTTTACAAATTTCTGTCAAAAGACGTTATTTGTACCGACCAAACACCATCAGTTTTCCCATCCCCAAACTTGCCTGAAATCGGTGACCAAATCCGATCCCCATTGGAAAATATCATAAATCAGGGACCAAAAATTCAATCTCACCTGATAAATTCGATTAAACCAACCTTAAATTCTCTAAAATCAAACCAACGACTAAATACCCAAAATTTCACTAATCCACCAAAATCAACCCCTTTGAGTTGATTCCAACGTAGTCATCGCCAAAAACAACAATAAGTTCCATTTCGATCGACTCCCGACGAAAAAACAACATCAACTAAGCAATTAATCGACCACCACCCATCTTCCTCCACCTCGCCGAAAAATACGACTCAGCCAGTTCCCTCAATTTCTATTTCCGACGACATTCATCGAAAAAATGATTCAATTTCATTTTAATTTTTCCATAAAGATAGTTTATAATTTTTCAAATTCAATTTTTTTTCAAAATCAATCTCAAGCCCATAACTAAAAAGAAGGTATGGAGAAAGGGGGTTGAAGGAGGAGAAATTAGAGGTGGAGGCAGGTAGAATGACAGATTTGATAGTTGAAGGAGAAGAAATTGGGATGAAGATGACGTGTTTGGTAGTTGAAAAGGGAGAAATGGGGTGAGGGTGACGAATTTAATAGTTGACGGAGATGAAATTAGGGTGGGAGAGGGTGGGGGTGGCGGGGGTTGGCAATTAAAAGGAGGAGAAAATAGGGTGGGGGTGGGATGGAGATTGGGGTTAGAAGGAGGGGGAAGGGGGAGGAGGGAGATTTTTAATATTTTTTTCATATATATATATGGGTCATTTAAAAAAAAAAAACAGGTTTACGCATTTTCTTAATGTCACGTCAGCCATAAGGGTTGAAAATAATTCACTATAAAGCTGTTAAAAGGGTAAATAATTATAAGTTTAGTTTTAGCGCTAAAGTAAATTAAGCGGACAAGTTTAGGAGTGAAATTATGTTGTTTCTCTTTTAAGTATTATATACTTTATGCAATAATTTGATGATAGAGGTAGTATTAAAAAAATATGATAATTTTTTCTTGATTTAATAAATTTGACAACTAAATTAAAAAGATTACTTCTAATAAGAGGGTCAATTAAAATGAAATGGAACATGTCCCGAAACTTTTTTCCTTTTTCTTTCTTTCTTTGTGTAAGTAAAGTGCAATTTTTTAAAAAATCTCCTCGCCTTATGAAATTGAATATATCATGTAAAAAAGTTAAGATTATAAAATTGTCAAAAAATAACTTTTATAAAACAAATTTAAAAACAAAAGAAAAATAAATTGAAACGACAATAGTAGTATTAAAAAAGGAGTTCCGCTACCGAACGTAATGTTGATTAATGGGAAAAGAAAACTAGTAAATTAATAATCAAATTATTACGACTCTTCCATTTTATTATAACAACTAGTTTAGGTGTACGCACCTCGCGCGTGTACCTCATTTTATTGAGTTCAAATGTTATACTAAATAAGATATTTGTTTAAATAATAAAGATAAATATAATAATTAAATTCAACATCTTTTGGAGTATTTAATCAATTAAACCTAACCTTTACCAAAAAAAATTGTCAAAGCCGATCGACATTCATCTACTATCTGTAAACTGCAACGAAATAATACGATGATAGAGACATCAAAACAATATAATTAAATCTAACATTTACAGAAAAAAAATTCTCAAAGTCGTCTGACACTCATTTACCACCTGTAAACTATAACAAAATAATGTGACAATAGAGGTATCAAAATAATACAACTAAACTTAACTTTTACAAAAAAAAAATCTCAAAACAAAGATTTAAATACAATACAATTGAATCTAACATTTATCTAAAAAATTCTTCAAAGTCAACTGACATTCATCTACGGCCTGTAAACTACAATTAAATAATACAATAGTGATCACACCTGTAAATTACAATAAAATAATACAATACCGAAGCTTCAGTTTTGATAAAAATAATTCTTGTCTGAGCAAAAATTTTGACCCTAAAGAATGACTTGAATGAAAACAAAGAAGATTTATATATAGTCACACGTTGAATTCTATTATATTGTCAAAAATAGTGAAGAAGTTGAAGGTTAGAAAATTAAGCATCCACCAATCTAGACATGCAACCGAATCAATTTAGATGAGCATCAATTATATTTTTTCAATAACTAAATCGGTTTCTTCTCTAGTTTAACGTGCATCTAAATATTTATAGAAGTATTTTCTTAATGAAGTCTTCTTTTAGGAATATTTTTCAATTCTATTTTAGGAGTATCTTTTTAATTGATCAGTATAAAAAAAATATAAAATTTGATAATTAACAGAAACAAAACACCATATTTTGGTATGCTTTTTTTCATCAATGGGGTAAGAGAGGAATTGGCTAGGAGGTTTAGGAATTGGTTAGGAGGTTTACGTATAATAAAGTAATTATGGTGGTGTAGGTAAAAAGATTTATGATATTTATGTGAAAGCATTGAAAAGTTGGAAAAAACTGGAGAGAAGACACTCTTTTTAAAATCAACAGTTTTCATATATTTTAGGAGTCTAGTTAAAATAATAAAAATAATTAAATAATAAATTAAAGAAAAAAGTGAAAAGGCAGTTTTGTCTAAAGGAGACTCTTTTAATGTAGGGTAAAAAGTTCAAATCACTTTTCTAAAGGGCTTCACATTTTTAATATATTATAGATGTTATCACTAAGGTGCCGTTTGATTTGCGGTTTGGATGTAAATAATTTTGGGATAAAATAATAATCTCGGGATAAAAATTTATTTCACTTGTTTGGTTGTTAATATCTGGGATAACTTATCCCGGGACTAATAATTAGTCCCGGGATAAATTATCCATAGATATGGTGGTATTATTATCCCATGTTAAGTTATCCTTGGGATAAAATTAGAATAAGAGACAAGCAATTCTTTTTAGATTTTATATATATATATACATATATATATATATATATATATATATATATACATATATATATATATGTATGTATGTATGTATGTATTACTTTATTTTTTTAATAAAATATAAGATATTTTTATAAAATTATGGATAAGTTACTAAAGTATGTTGACATTCTCTTTCTAACTTAATACATGCTTAATTATTAAATAAAACAATATTTTTATATTTAGCTAAAAATATTTAAAAATTTAATTTTTAAAAAAATATAATTTGACTCTCCAAATATTAATGATACTAAATAATAAAAAATGAGAGTAATTCTTTTTCACATTTTTTGATGATGAATTCTTTTAATAAAAAATGAGATTATCAATATTTTATGGAATTTAGAACAAAATAAGTAATTTAACAAGAAATATTAGAGATTCATACACATTTAAGAAGTATTTTATTTATGAATATATTATACGTTAAATTTATTTGAATAATTATTATGTTTATTTATATAGTTTAATTTCTCTAAAAAATAATAAAAATGTCGACTTCATTGTTGAATTACATATTTTAAATTAAATATTTGTTTAATCACTTAAAAATTAATATTCTATATATCAATTAAAATGAATTTTAATATTCTATATTATATGAGTGATACGTATTTAAATGAAGTGACATAAACAACAAATCATTTTTTACTTTAATAAACTTAAGTTGAATTTTTTTTATTTCAAACTAAATAAGATGTAGTAAGATTTTTTTTAAACACACACGGCATAATCATGGGAAGGCACACGCAAAAAAATTAAAGCTAAATAAGATGAAAGTTTTATTTTAAAATACACATGATATAATTATGGAAATGCACACACACAAAAAAATTAAGCTAAATAAGATGAAAGTTTTATTTTTAAGAATAAATATTTAAAGCTTGAAAAGAAATATATATTTTTTTCATATATATATATAAGTTAAATAAGATGGAGGGCATTTTGGTAATCAATTAATTTATTCCTAAAAATTATACCATACATATTACTTCGAATACAACAAACCAAACACTCAATAAAAAATAATTTCAGCATAACTAATCTCAGTATAACTTATCACAACATAACTAATCCCGATATAATTTATTTTCAAACCAAACGCCCCCAGTGTTGTGAAGAAAATCACCAAATAAAGAAAATTGAAATAGCAATATTAATAAATCAAACTTGAATGTGGATGACGTTATACAAGGTGAAATGTATTTCTAAACGAGTTATCATTAACTTTTTGTTTAAATTTCCATTCCCTCTAATTTATTTATTTTTTCAAATACAAAAAAAAATCAGATTTATCCTAATTAGAAAAATTGATTTCCTATTAAATTGGTAGGAATAGTATTTAGTTAAGGATAATTTAGAGAAAAAACTTATTACTTTGTAAGTTAAAAGGTGTTATTGGTTTCTTAGTGTATTCAAACTAAAAACGTGTGTAAAATGAACAAAGGAAAGTACCTTTATATTAGTTGTCCGTAGACATTTTGATAAAATTTAGATAATGTTGAAGCCAAATTTTCTTTTTTAACTAAATCATTTGTTAGGTCTTACTTCACATTTAAACATGTATCACATGCATAACATGTTCCTCTCAAAAATGTTCTTTCTATTTAGTTTAAACCTCCAAAAAAAGAATTTATTTAATGAGATCAAAAATAAAACTATTAAATGATATTGTATGGTGTTGAAATAAAAAATAGTGTTATCAGTCAAGATGGATAATTTTTTATTTTTTTTTAAAAAGATCTGTTATTTGACTAACTAAGAATTAGTGTTTTAAGTACAAAGCATAGATGAAGAACTAACTTGATTCATGAGATCCATTATAATGAATTGAAGTTATTTCTTAAATTTGCATAAATAATAAGTATAAAATAAATATCAAAATCAATATATTTCTACATATAAACGAAAATTGTTTGCTCATAAAACTCATAAAAATGTTCTTTTAATTTATGATTTTCGCCAAATTGTAATTATTGTAATTTCCCATGTTAGTTTATATAATATTGATTCACATGTGACTCTTTTGGTTATTGCTAATATTTTTAATAAACTTACTTTCTCATAAATATTTTTTTATATTTTTTTAATCTAATTATGACTAAAAAACTTTAAAAATTATGAGAATTTATTGACAGAATATGATTAATTTGTAATAATATTAAATTAATTATGTAGATAGAAAATTTGACACTAAATATTCTAATTTGATAAACTTAAGTATTATGGTTATATTTTAAGTTTGAGCTCAGCTTAGCCCAGGCCTTATAAAACTAATGTTTGTATAAACCAAAATCAATGTTCATGAAAATGGACAACAAATAATAAAACTTCACTAATACTGCAGAATAATTCAATGATTGTATGTATATTATATATAAGGCCAAAGTCATTGATAGACACTCAAACTTGTTGCCGAAATTCCCTTAGACACCTAAACTAAGACCCTAAACCCCCCACATTTTATTCCAATTGGGTCTTTTTTGCCCTATCAGCAAAAAGTTCAAAGTGTGTGTTGCACACACGCGATGGCGTGGCAAAATGAGCTAATTGGAAGCTGACACGTGGCATTGTGGGTCCAATAATTATTAAAAATTAATTATAATTTTTTTCTAAAAAGTATATACAAATGGCATTGAGGAAATTATTAAAAAATAATTCTAAAACTATTTAAAAAATAAAAAAAAACTGATTATTTAAAAAAATATATAAATTTTTTTAAAAAATGAAATAAATTATTAAAAAATTATTTTTTAAAAAAATTAATTATTAAGAAAAATTATATTTTTTTAAAAAAAATGAAAATAAAAAATGGCGAGGATATAAATTATGAAAAAATAATTATAAAATTATTTAAAAAATAAAAAATAAAAATTGATTATTTAAAAAAAATTATAAATTTTTTAAAAAAATGAAACAAATTATTAAAAAATTAATTATTAAGAAAAATTATAATTTTTTTAAAAAAATGAAAATAAAAAATGGCAAGGATATAAATTATGAAAAAATAATTATAAAATTATTTAAAAAATAAAAATTAAAAATTGATTATTTAAAAAAAATTATAAAATTTTTTAAAAAATGAAACAAATTATTAAAAAATTATTTTAAAAATAAAAAATTAATTATTAACAAAATTATAAAACTTTTTAAAAAATGAAAGTAAAAAATGGCATTGAGGATATAAATTATGAAAAAATAATTATAAAATTATTTGAAAAATAAAAATAAAAAACTGATTATTTAAAAAAAATATTTTTTTTTTAAAATGAAATAAATTATTAAGAAATTATTTTAAAAAAATAATTATTAAAAAAATTATAAAACTTTTTAAAAAATGGAATTGAGGATCCAAATTATTAAAAAATAATTATAAAATTATTTAAAAAATAAAAATAAAAGCCTAATTATAAAAAAGAAATTATAAAATTTTTAAAAAAATAAAAATAAAACTCCTCCACCTACATCCAGCCCCAGCGTATTATTTTATTAAAAAAATAAAAATTGGACCCCCTACTGCTTTTTTGCCTAATTATAAAAAAAAAATTATAAAATTATTTAAAAAATAAAAAACTAATTATTAAAAAAAAATTATAAATTTTTTTTAAAAATAAAAATAAAACTCCTCCACCAGCCCCCAGCGTATTGTTTTATTAAAAAATAAAAAAATTGGTACCACCTAATGCTTTTTGTTTTATTAAAAAGGGTCTTTAGTGTTTTAAAAAAAAAAAATGTTATTAAAAATTTTTGCGGCCTCAATGCCACTTGACATCTTTTATTTGAGTGCCTATCATACCTTTGGCCTATATATAACATACAAGGAAGTTGGAATTTTTTATTCATTATCCATACAGATGGTATGTAATTGCCTGCAATAGGTGCTATTTCTATATACAGTGATAATTGTCCCGCAGATTTTAAATAAATTTTTCTTCCATTTGACAAGAAACAACAATGTACCATATACAATATATTGTTTTTCTAGTTATGATGATAGATATGTACAACACCATTATGATTTATGAGGTTCAACGTATCATATACAACATATCATTTTTCTAATTATGATGATAATATGTACAACAGCATTATGATTTATGAGGTTCTAAGTGTTTTTTATGCACTATTTGCGTTGCCCTGCCGATGCCATAAGTACTCCAACAGCTGCTACAAACATAGACAGCATGCCAACTAGGAGCGTATATGTTTTTCTGGACGATCTTCGGTACTCTCCAAATAAAACTATCCCCCAAAATGTGCTCACGAGAGGCAGCGCCTGGAATTTCACACAAATTTGAAATAACATTAGCATGCTTGCAGCTGCTAGTGAAGAAATTCACATCACAACATCTCATGGACTAGAGTAGCATGTTCGAGGTCTGTAACTGAATGTAGCTTACGTCTGATTTTCATTTTCAATCATTTTCAGAACAGATAAAGAGGATTCATCATATCTGACCACAACTATGTTGAGACACGATTGATTAATTAATAATATAAATGACTAACCTGAACAGCATCTGCAGCTGCATAGCCAGCTGCTTGACCTCCCATGAATTGGAGACCATTTCCAAAACCACACAAAAGTCCTGCCAGAAGTGCCCAACCTCTACCGTTTCAGTCAGTAAGATAAGCCTTCAGAGATGACTTGGGGGCATTTAGAATAGGGCTGTATAAGAAGATGAGGTTCAGAATCCAGCCAACTACGAAGCAAGAAACTGAGAAATAGAAGAACGC
Organism: Capsicum pubescens; assembly: GCA_030864215.1. Classification (NCBI taxonomy): domain Eukaryota; kingdom Viridiplantae; phylum Streptophyta; class Magnoliopsida; order Solanales; family Solanaceae; genus Capsicum; species Capsicum pubescens. The sequence continues at coordinate 111,722,752 of CM061538.1, forward strand.
TGTATAGACTTTCAAGTGTGGAACTCCATCTTTAGAGTATGCCACTGATCATTTGTGGCAAGGTTGAATGCTGGTGAGAAGAGAGAAAAACAAGCTCCAGCAAAGAATGTTAAGGCCAAACCAACGATGCTGCTCCTTCCAAGTATCTGCAAGCGAACACAAGAATGTGAACAAACAAGGAAACCGCTTTTCCGTTTAAAATATTCCACTACGTTGGATTGACAAAACGATAAAAAAAATTAGGTCTAGGTGGAAACTTTTCTAGTATTTGAGCTGGAAGTGTCTAATATGAACACTTTATCATGTGTTCAGATGCTTAATCGGAACAGGTCATAGTAAGAGTGTCTAAATGAAAATAACAGAAAATTTAAGGGATGTTGATGTATTTCCTCCTATATCATATGTTCCATGAGTTTTTGGGTGTTGTTTGTGGTTTCGGGTATTTTGTGGGTGGTATTATTTGGTGATAATCTTGTTTCTATTATTGTCTGGTGTTTTGTTACTACCTTTTGTTTTTTTTCTTTTCCTACATTGTTTGGTCTCGAGCCGGGGGTCTATCGATAGTGATATAGAGCATACATTCTACCCTCCTCATACCCCACTATGTGGGAATATACTGGATATGTTGTTATTGTTGTTGTTGAGATATTTTTCAACCCCGAAGTTAACATGAAGTGGTTGTAGTATTCAATAAGATAAGAAGTTCAAGAAGAATTTCGAACATTGATCGCTCTTCTCTGCTCGAGATCTATAAGGAAAGATGCAGTTCCAAATTTTGCCTTCTCTGTGGCTTTAACTCCCTTCTCCGCATCATTTTCGCCAACTGGGGGTGGTTAGCATTCCCAAGAAAATTCTTTAAGGAAAAAATATGTCTGGATCTTAAAAAGAATGGTAAAGATATGAAACTTTATTTTTCAGATTCAAGCTCATAATACCTCTCTTTGTATAGGCTTGTTTAGAGTCAGTAATACTATCACCCCTGCAAATGTTTCAATTAGAATCAACGTCAATTTCCCGAGAGTAATGGTGAAAAATTTGTATAGCAATGTGAAATATGTTATCCTTGTCAGAGTTTTTGTGTATTCTCCATTTTTCAATATCTGTTTCCGTTAATGTGCTCCCCCACCTCTACACCAACTCCAGCAGAAATAGGAATGGAAAAAAAGGAAGGCAAAATATGGTCAATCTATCTGTTGGATAAGTCATTAAATGACAGTGTCGTTTGGCAGAGTAGATAAGAATAATGTAAAATATGATTTATTAGTAATGTTTGTGTTCGCTATGCTTGTGTTAATTATACTTGCATTTTTCTGATACAGTATTTGGTTTGGTGTATTAAAAATAATATAAATCGCATAATTTCTAGAAAAATAATTTTTTTACAAAAATACTCTCCATATATATGGTGGAAAGGATGTGAAATTTTTTTCGAGGAATAATTGTGTCATTAATCATGCTAATGCAAACATTAGAATTCATTACATTAATTTTACCATTAATTTTGAGATATTAGTAATATACACCCCAATACACAATAGAGTATATAACTAATGCTACATAGACTAAAAAATATACCAAACAAGGTACTAGTAATACACAATATCCCTACTCATATATACAATATCAACACTATCATGACATGAGCCTCGGACAAAAAAATAACATCTTTCGTATACTTTTTTTTATTATAAAAACAAAAAGAAATAAAAAGAACCAAAGCATAAATGTCATTCTCTATTTTGCAAAGACGTGAAAATGATGTCCTTAATATATCCTAGGAAATGCATACCTAATGTCATCTTTAGACTCATTAGAATAACTTTCAAGCTTTGCTTTGTTATCAGCTGCATTGGATGCATGAACACCAGAGCCTAAGAAAACAGCAATCAAGAAGCATCCTACCCCCGGAAAAAGAATCTCCGCTTTGTTAATTTTGTCATCAAGGTAGTAATTCACGGTTGTACCTGTCATAACCAAAGCAATAATCCAAAGTTTAAACAAATTCTAACATTACAGAAAGGGACATCAGTCACTAGGTATTTCAGAAATATTATAAACTGAAGTTAAGATGATACCTATAACAACAGTAATGCTTGCAGAGACGACCTCGGTAACTGATAAACCAACAAAGGCCAAAGCATATTGAGTTGCAAGGTTCCCAAGGCTGAGGACCACCCCTCCAGCCATTGCAAATAAGACACTGGGCCAATTATCCTGCACCATTTGTCCACGAATGTAATTCTAGAATCCTGGAAATTCCGAAATGCTTATTATTGTGCAATTTAAATAATTAACAATAATATATGCAATCAGTCTGGGAATTGTTGTAAAGTTTTATATTACCGTAGACAATTTGAAAAAAAAAGGAATATTCTTCCTATAGGTGATCTTAATGTGAGCATACGAAAAACCTTGAAATGTTGCTAGTAGCACGAAGTCATCATAGCTTCAGTAGCACGGATCTCTTGGCAGTGACAAAGTTAAAACTATGAAACCAGAAGAAACTAAAAGATGTGCTAATCAAAGTTCCAGACAAGATCACTGGACAAACCAATGAGCAAATTAATAAACATAACTCCACTTTAAGCTGGTAACAACAATTCATCTCAATGAAACAACACATGAACCACAAGAGACATCGAATTCCAGTCCTTAAATCCACCAATCAAGTAATTATAGGTGGTAATAACATCTATATCTTGGTCATCATTTTAAATCACAAACAACACTACTTGCAACATTCATCTACCGTAATAGAATGACTGGAGAACGGAAGGACAGTCATCTAGGATTGTTTTATTCATCATATGTTCCTGAGTTGCTACTTGCAACATGTATATTGTACTTGATAGAACAGAAATTATGCAACATATAAAAGGCCTCGAACCATAAGTTGCAAATGCCAAAATTAGATAATGTTAATTTCACAATCCAAGACTTCAGCAAAAGTGTCACATAAAAAATCATGTTTAGTCAAATAAACTACTTATTACTCGGAGTATTACATGCAACGCAAAACCAAATGAAACAATAACTAAAAACTAGTGCAACCAACTCTTTCTGACATTAAAATACCCCCACCCCCCACCCCCTCCCCCCTTTCTATAACTCCCTCCTTCTGTAACTCACCTATTCATACCTTTTTTTAATTGACATGGTGTTTGGGCTAGCTTCCTCGCATCTCGATCAATTTTATAGGGCCCCGTTACCTCCCACCAAGATGGGCATCCGGCAACTCTATCCACCAGCTCACCTATTCATACTTTATAATTAACGGTACTAAATCTCAATGTGCTTAGATCTATACAAGAACTTTAGATTAGGATCCTGCATCAGTGCTTCACATTCACACCTATCGATCAAATTGTACAGAATTGTTGGCAGTAAATTCAGCACCAACCTGAGAGAGTTGAGAAAGGAAGTTTGGCCTTTCCATTGAGCTTGTCCCGATTTCACCCAAAGAGAAAGCAATTATGACAGCAGCCAAAAGATTAGTGAAAGTATACTCAAGGTAAGTGTGTTGAGGAAATCTCCCTCTTCTTTCAAGTAAAGTTAGTAAGGCTGGCCATGTTCCTAAGAAGAACAATGCCACCAACATGCAGACTATAACCCCTCCTTTGCTCTCCACCATATACATCTTCAAATCACTGGATAATACCCTATAATTTGAGGTGAAATTGTAATCAAATTGGGAATGCTCCAAAAATCCTACACAAATTAAGAAGAGAATATTAAAGATTCAGTTTGATCATGGTCCATACACCATTAGTTGTTGTGAGCCCGACAGGCTATTTGTGTAAAAAAAAAAAGTGAAGAATTAACCTAAATGGTCATCGACCCAACCGCTTAAACTAAATCATCTATCATACATTAATCCTTGCTTGGTAGGAATATCTTATGCTTTAGTGCAATAAAATCAGTTTTCAAACAAAAAAAGAAAGTCATGTAAGAAATGAGAATCATCTGTCATAAATTAATTGTAATACAATCATTACCTAATGCAAACAGCAGTTTGATATTAGAAATCACAATTATCAACAAGATTAACGTAAGTCAAATAAATAACGGGGTCGTTTGGTTGGGAACAAGTTATCCCCGGATAAGTTATCCCACCATGCATGTGGGATAACTTATCCTATCACTATGGTATAAATGGTGAGATGAATAATCCCAGGATGGACTAATACCTCCAACCAAATGCAGGATACAACTGCTGCATTTTATCCCGGGATTATTACTCCTTACCTCATACCAAATGACCGTTAAAATTCAAAGCTTTAGGCCAAAGACTAACAAAAAAAAACAAATAAATCTGGGATTTCTCTAAAATTTAAATAGCATACTAGGTTCAGATGAACCCCTTACCGAAAGGTATATCCGCCTCTATGTAAGACCATCCACTTTTTCTTCTAATGATTCTAAGAAGAAGATGATCTTGGATTTTTGACTCCGCTTATCTAATGAATAAAACTTATTTCAATAAATTTCAACTTTCAAACCTTGGAGGTTTACCAGCAAAGGGAGGTCAAAAGTTCAACACCACCCATTTCTGAGGTAATGGCTGTAATCTCCTGCATTTTTTTGTGGTAATATTGTTTTTGTTATTTTATATAATTTCAGCCGATACAACTTTTGTGCAATTTTTTTGATAATATTTCACAGTTTATTATTAATTTTAAAAAAAGTTGGACGGCAGATAATAAAATTTCATTAATATTGCATAATAATTCAAGAATTGCATATCTATAAACTACAAGTTGAAAGATCTGATTCCTCATCCATACAATGTCTCTAAATGCTTGCTAAAATGGGTGACATATACCACCTCTATATATAGTAAGAATTCTCCAGCAGATTTTAATTAAATTGTGCTTCTATTCAACAAGAAACAGCAAAGTAACAAATACTAAACCATAATCTAATTATGAAGATGTGTAAAACAGCATTATGATTTCTTCTATGCACTATTTGCGATGCCCTGACGATGCCATAAGTATTCCGACCGCTGCTACAAACATAAACAACATGCCAACTAGGAGTGTATATGTTTTCCTGGACGATCTTCGGTACTCTCCAAATAAAATTATCCCCCAAAATGTGCTCACAAGAGGCAGCGCCTGAAATTTCAAACATATTTCAAATAATTTTAGTATGTTGCAGCTAGTGAGCACGTTCGAGGTCTGTAGTTGGATGTCCCATTCATGTTGTAGTTTATCTCTTATTTTCATTTTTAGTTTTAGTTTTTTCCAGAATAGATAAAGAGGATTCATTATATCCAACCCCAACTATGTTGAGGCGCAGTTAATTAATTAATTAATAACATAAATGACTAACCTGAACAGCATCTGCAGCTGCATATCCAGCTGCTTGACCTCCCATGAATTGGAGCCCATTTCCAAAACCACACAGAAGTCCTGCCAAAAGTGCCCAACCTCTACCGTTCCAGTCATTAAGATAAGCCTTCAGAGACGACTTGGGCGCATTTAGAACAGGGCGGTATAAGAAGATGAGGTTCAGGATCAAGGCAACGACGAAGCAAGAAACTGAGAAGTAGAAGAATGCTGTGTAGACACTCAAGTGCGGAACTCCATCTTTAAGAGTATGCCACTGATCATTTGTGGCAAGGTTGAATGCCGGAGAGAAGAGAGAGAAGCAAACTCCAGCAAAGAATGTTAAAGCCAAACCAATGACAGCGCTCTTCCCAAATATCTGCAAGGAGACACAAGAATACGAATAAACAAGGACAGCGCTTTTCCCTTGAACATCTTCCACTACATTGGATTGACAAAACGACAAAAAACATTACATCTAGGCGGAAACTTCCCCAAAATTAGTAGTGGAAGTGTCTAATAGGAAATTTTATCATGTGTTTAGGTGTTCAATCGGAACAAGTCATAGTCCGAGTGTCTAAATGAAGTTTATTAACAAGTTTACTCGGCTATCGACTTATTCCTCCTAGATCTAATATGTAGTCCAGGAGCTATTTTTCTAGCCAAAAGTTAACATTGAAGCAAGAATAATATTTAATAAGATTGGTAATTCAAGAAGGATTTTGAACCTTGATGGCTCTTCTCTTCTCAAGATCTATAAGGAAAAGTGCAGTCCCAAATTTTGCCTTCTCTATAGAAGCAACTCCCTTCTCCTCATCATTTACGCCAACTGTGGATGTTTAGCATTCCCAAAATTATTCATTAGAAAAAGAAATAAGGCTGTGGATCTTTAAAGATGGTGAAGAGATGAAACTTCAATTTTCAGATTCAAGCTTATAATACCTCTCTTTGTATATGCATGTTTAGAGTTGGTAATATTATTAGTCCTGCAAAAGGTTCAATTAGAATCAACATTAATTTCCTGATATTAATGGATTCCCCATTTTGCAAAGATGTGAAAAACGATGTCCTTATAATATCTCGTATTGATGCATACCTAATGCCGTCTTTAGAGTCACTTGAATAACCATCAAGCTTTGCTTTGTTATCAGCCGAATTGGATGCATGAACAGCAGAGCCTAAACAAACCGCAATCAAGAAGCATCCAACCCCCGGAAAAAGAATTTCCGCTTTGTTAATTTTGTCGTCAAGGTAGTAATTCAAAGTTGTTCCTGCCATAACCGACGCAATAGTCCAAAATTTAGACAAACTATGATACTACAGAATGGGACATCGTCAGTAGGTCATTTCAGAAAAGTTAAAATGATACCTATAACAACAGTAATGCTTGAGGAGACGACTTCGGTAACTGATAAACCAACAAAGGCCCAAGCATATTGAGTTGTAAGGTTTCCAATGCTGAGGACCACCCCTCCAGCCATTGCAAATAAGACGCTTGGCCAATTATCCTGCACCATTTGTCCACGTGCGTGAATTTAGAATATCAAAAGACAATAAACAAATAAATATAAGTCCAACATCGCTTGTTATTGTGCAATGTCAACTATTAACAATGATAAATGCAATCAATCTGCTGGAATTGTCAGAAAGTTTCTATTGCAGTAAATAACTTAAGCAAGATAATATCCTGCCTATAGGTGATATTGGTAAAAGTAATGCACTAAAACCTTATAATTTTAGCTAGGAATGAGGATTGCTAAAGTCTTGAAGTTCTCTTAACATAAAAAGGTATTTGGTTCCAACAGCAGGAGTCTCATGGCAGTGACAAAGTTAAACCAGGAAACCAGATGAAAATAAAACAGATGCTAATCAAAGTTCCAGAAAAACCAATGACCAAATTAATATGCAAAATTCTACATTATTCTGGACACAACAATTCATCCCAATGAAATAACATATGAGTAACAAGAGACAGCGAGTTCCAGTCTTTATCTCCACCTATCAAGTAGCTTATAGGTGGTATGTGGACTGAACAAAATGTGACTGCTGAACGGAATGACAGTCTTGTAGATTTGTTTTATTCATCATCATGTTCCCGAGTTGGTACTTACAACATCTATATTGTACTCAATAGAATAGAAGTTATGCAACATTTAGAAGGCCTCGATCCATAAGTTCCAAATGACAAAATTAGAGAATCTTCATTTCACAACCCAAGACTTCCAGCATAAGTGTCACATATAAAATCATGTTTAGTCAATTAGACTACTTATTTCTCAGAGTATTACGTGCAATTCGAAATCAAACGAAACAAGAACTATAAACTAGTGCAACAAACTCATTCTGGCCAGATTTTAGCCTTGATGCTGCAGTATTAATCAATCCCCGCCCTCCCTTCTTGATCTATATCTCACTTGTTCATACTTATTTTTAATAACCATGATGTTTGGGTCAGCTTGTGCGCACCTCGACTAATTCCTGAGGATATCCGTTACCTCCTACCAGTACAAATTCCAATAACTCTATCCACCAAGATAACCTATTCAAACTTTGTCCTTATACTGAATTTCAATGTGTTTATATCTATACAAGAATTTTAAAATGGCATCGTGCATCTGTGCTTCACACTCACACCTATAGATCGAAATCATATAGAGTTGTTAGCTATAAATTAGGCACCAACCTGAGAGAGTTGGGGGAGGAAGTTTGGTTTTCCCGTTGAGCTTGTCCCAATTTCGCCAAAAGTAAATGCAATTATGACAGCAGCCAAAAGATTAGTTAAAGTATAATCAAGGTAAGTGTGCTGAGGAAATCTCCCTCTTCTTTCAAGTAAAGTTAGTAAGGCTGGCCATGTCCCTAAGAAGAACAATGACACCAACATGCAAACTATAGCCCCTCCTTTGCTCTCCACCGAATACATCTTCAAACCACTAGACAACAACTTTCAACTTCAGGTGAAATTGTAATCAAATTGGGAACGCTCCAAAAATCCTACACAAATTGAGAAGAGAATATTAAAGATTCAATCTGATCATGGTCCATACTCAATTCATTATTGTGAATCCTACTGCCTATTTGTGTAAAGGAATCAAAAGAGTTAATCTACATACCCGTCCACCCAACTGCTTATACAGTTATACTAATAAAAATAGCCAGCAGATAGATGTACAATTCAAGTAAAATATGTGTAATCTATGTGTATAACCATGAATGCTTGGAAAAATAGTGAATCTGACTGACTATTGTGATATCGGAAACAACCTCTCTATCTCACCGCTGAGGTAGTGGTATGGACGGCGTACACTTACCCTTCCCAAACCCCACTTGGTGGAAATATACTGGGTATGTTGTTGTTACTGACTGACTATTTGTAAAAAAATTCTTTTTTATCTTTCAGAAGAAATTCAACAATCTAGAGAATGATCAAAACCAGTAAACACACACACAAAAAAAACAAAGATTGACATAGGTACAAGTCACGTATAATATATGTATAATCCATGTGTATAACCATGTATAGTTCACATATACAGTCTTGGAAAATAGTGGATCTGACTGACTATTTGACTAAAAATCCCTTTTTTTCTTTCAGAAGAAAGTCAACAATCTCATAGAACAATCACAACCAATAAACACATACAAAAAGAAAAACAAAGATTTCATTTTTCACTAACATTTCTAGTAACATGGACAGTACTCACCATGTCAGAAGACAGTGTATCAAGTATCAGCACAAATGAAAGAGAAAGAAACAGTATGTGTTGATTTCTTCCAAACATAAAGGAACAAGCATCCAAAGGATATAAAAAGTACCTATTTGAGACCCCACAAAAAGCAATCAGTAGCAGTGAAACAAAATAGCCATCCCAATGAAACATCCACCAACTGCTTCTACTAAAAATAGCCAGCAGATATATGTAAATTATGCATATAATCAATGTGTGTAATCCTGTATAATCTACATTTACTGGCTAGAAAAATTAAATAAGAAATCAGACAGGCTACTTGTGTAAAGATCCCATATTTCTTTCAGAAAAAAAGTCGACAATCTCAGACTTATCACCAATAAACACACAAAAACAAAAAAAAACAAAGATTTCATTGTTAACCAACAATATCTTTTTGATTGTCAAACATGGACAGTACTCACCATGTCAGAAGACACACAGTATGTCGAGAATCAGTAGAAATGAAAGTGCAACAGAATTTTCTTCCAAACACAATGGGAAAAGCAACAAAAGGATAGAAAAAGTACCTATTTGAGACCCACAAAAAGCAAAAGACGACACTCCAAGAAAGTACAGTAGCAAAAAGTGATATCTGTTGATGATGAAATGAAAGAAAAACAAAAAGAAGAGAAAAGTGAGAGTGGGATTTGGATCAGGAAGTTATTATACAGGTTAAGAAAAAAAATATTAAAAATATAAATTTAATATAATTATCAATAAATAATTTAATAATTAACTTATTTCAAAACGGGGAGAGTATCATATTATCATCAAAAATATTTAAATAGATTTCTTTTTTCCGCCGGGAATCTCCTAGTCAGAGATACTTATAAATATTTTTTAAAAACTTTAATTTTATTACCCCCTTGGTCCATATTAAGTGGGCATTTGGTCAGGAAAATCTTTAAAAAAGGTCAAAATTTTAAATTTGGAGTTAAAATTATATTTGATAATAACTTTTACAATTTCTTAAAAATTATTAAATATAATTTAAATATGAAATATAATTTAAATATAAAATTTAAAAAAATTAAATTTTTAAGTGAAAATAAGATTTTGTTTTTTAAAATTCTAAATACAATTTGTATTTGACATTTTCATAGGCAAATGCAGAATTTCAAATAAAGTGAATTTTTTTTAAAAATGATGAAAAAATTTCATGGCCAAAGGGGTGTGAATTATAGGGTCATTGACACACCCTTTAAAGAAAAAATATTTAAGAACATATATTAATAAATACTTTTTAGTATTACTTGTTTTAAAAAATTATTTTCAAACTTTTCTTTTTTAAAGAAAAATGTAAAACAGTTAAAAACTCATTAAAAGAAAGAATAAATATTGAAAAAAGTCTCAACAATTCTCTTAAACTTTAAAAATTTACTTATTTGGAATTATAAAAAATCTAAATAATTCAATTAATATGGACTAGAGGAAATAGCTTGTTTGGTTGGTTCTTTACTTATTTATTGTGTTTATGTAAGTCTAAATATAGTATTAAAATTAATTATTAATTAAATGGTATTGAATTATATTGTTAAATTCATCATGAGCTAAGGTCGAAAAGTTCTCATTTCATGTAATCACTAATTTCATGTGATCGTGTCATTATCTTCTTCTTCTTTTCTTATTTTACTTATATTTAATAATACTATTTTGTTATTTCTTGCACCTTTGTGTAGTGACTTATCATGTACTCTATTTTCTTGTTGGTGTATGCAATTATGTAGCTACGAATAAAAATATAATCTATTCAAATGCTATATTTATCAAAATAATAAAGTACAAGATAATATGATACAATCTTTTTCAATTTATATAATGCACTCTCTGTTATAGTCTATTTTAAAAATGTCGATCTATAATTTGATTTGATCTTGTAGTTCAAATAATACCATATCATGACGTATTTGAAATAGTAGTAATTAGTGAAAGAAAAAGACTTATACAAATCATTAAAGTAATTCCATCTTCTACGATTGAAAGATGAAAAACTTTGTAGTATTCTGAACTATTATGAACATTACAAGAAAAATGATTAAAACATTTATAGCTTCTGTTTCTATTTAAATTCAGAAATAATTTAATTTTAAAATAATTATTTTATCTTTAGTCGGATAAGTTTTATCCAACGGACAAATACTTCCTCTGGTCCACTTCTTTTGTCATGCTTTAATTTGTACATCCCTTCATAAAAAAAAATTAATTAGAGTATAATTTTATTAAATTATCCATTTTTATAACTCCTCTTAATTTAATATTTCACTCTTTTGCACAACATTCATATCTCTTCATATTTATCACTAAGGGTAAAGATGAATACAAACAACTAATCATACATTCATTTTTTTAAAGTTACAACTATTTTGGACCATCTAATTATAGTAAGGACAACATGAAGCGACCAGTATAATAAATTGAACAACTATTTTTAATATGAAGACAAATAATATGAGTATGTGTATTAGTTATATATTCTATACAATACTATTCTTATACATGATAAATCATGATATTATAATATGGGTACTATTTGCAAAACTTATAAAAAAAGAAGCAACTAGTAACGTTACATTATAAAGTATAGCCTATTCTATGTTACATTATCAAATGACAAAATTGTACAGAAAAAGAAAGTTACTTTACACCCTTAGCCAAATTATTACTCCCTCTCTTTCTCACGCACATACACACACTTCTCATCTTCATCTTACAAAATAGAAAAAATGTTGACTCCTTTTATTTAGTAGTGTTCTTAAGTACCATGTAAATTTGCTATTTTTTCTCTGTAGTTTCAGTTTTCATATCCCATAAAATCTGAAGTGTTAGAAAAGTTAAGGACATCTAAAAATAGACAACAAAACCCTCAAGTAAAACCCATATTATTAACATGATTATCATGTTTTTCATCTAATTATTTTTTCTTAATCGCTAATAGTTGGATAGTATTTAGTAATAGGTGAGTCAATTTTAGTAGTTGCCTAATAGGAAAAAGGTCATATAATAGTTGCTAGTCTTATTGTTATAAACCAAACGGGAGAGCCCAACCCAAAAGACTAGCCTGATAGGTGGGAGAACCCATTTGACCTATAAACCCCTTAGCATTTCTCTATTTTTTCAATGTGGGACAATTGATTCATAACAATCGCCTCCGCTTGAGAACCAACGACCTCGTTGGTCACGACTGGCATCCCTCTTAGGTCTAGACTACCACTCCTAGAGCACAGGCCACCACTCCAAGTCGCGGCTCCACGCATAGATAGATCCTCGTTAGTCATGGCTACGTCCAGTTGATCACGGCTGACACCCCTCTTGGGTTCAGGACACCACTCCTGGCACGCAGGCCACTACTTCGAGTCATGACCCAACGCGTGGCTCCACACGTGGATCGATCCTCATTGGTCATGGCTACGCCCAGTTGGTCACGGCTGACACCCCTCTTGGGTCCAGGTCACCACTCCTGGCAAACAGGCCACCACTCCGAGTCACGACCCAACGCGTGAGACTCTCAATGAAAGCACTAATGTTATAAATCAAATGGGAGAGCCCAACCCAAAAGACTAACCTGATAGGTGAGAGAACTCATTTGGTCTATAAACCCCTTAGCATTTCTCTATTTTTCCAATATGGGATAATTGGTTCATAACACTTATTTTTATGGAATGGTAGAAAGCAAAATATACCCATCTGATATGGCACAAGCACCAGGTAGGCCTACGAGCAAGCTTGTGCTTGCGAAAAACATGACAAGAAGGCCAGATTTTCTTTCTGGTTTTCATAATTACAGATGTGGATGAGATGTTACAAATAAACACTACTGGACAATAAGCACCATCCTTCATTTTTTTGTCCATCTTTTGTAATTGATTTTAGTAAATGACTAATGTTTAGCTATGTATCTACTTAATGATTTTTTTATAGTTTAAACCTTTGACACTTGCATTGCTCATTGCTTAGTTGGAATTTATCTAGTTTGTTGGGACTTTGAGCTGTAGGTGACAAAAGAGTTTTAAAATGAGTTGTAGGTGACACAAGTCTTAATTATTGAGTGGAGGTGACAATTACTTTATTATGGATTAAGAAAGTTTAGTAAGTTTGAGAATAGCCCAGAAGTTTTTAAATTTATACTTTGATCCAAATATTTACCTGATATAATGGAAAACGGAGGGAAAAAAAGACGCCTTTCTCTCTCTTCTCATCCATTGTTGTTTTCTCTCTCTTAGCAATTTTTATTGTTCATTATTGTTGCTGCTTTATTTATCATCTTCTGCTTCATTATCATCATCTTCTACTTCATTATCATCTTCATCTTCTTTTTGTTGACCATTATTGTTATTGTTGTTACCGCTACTATTGCTATTTGACCAATTTCTTAGGTAAAATTTTATTTCGTACATCACTTTCCACTTTGGTATTACTTCATAGGAGACTTTGGTAAGTCAAATTATGATTTTTAGTTGAATTTGTCATCCGGGTAACTGCTATTGTGTTGTTTTTCCAACAATGGATAGAACCCGATCATGAATCCAACATAAGAGCCATCTGTTTACACAGATAAATCATCTGTTGTGACAGATGAGACATCTGTTTCAATTGAAGACTGATGTATTGGATTCATGTTTATGGTTCTATAGGCTGTAACATGAATCGAACAGATGGGTCATCTATTGCAATAGATGATTTATTTGTTTAAACAGATTAGTTATCGGGTGCAACGTGATAAATATCTGTTGTAACAAATTATTAACTTATTGCAACAGAACCTGAACTTGATTCCAACAGACGTGTTGTTTGTTGCAACATGGTAACTATCTGTTGTAATAGATTATTAACCTATTGCAACAGAACCTGAACTCGATTCCAACAGACGGTAAATATCTGTTGCAACATAGTAGTAACCTGTTGTGATAGAATCTGACCTCGATTCCAATAGATTGTCGTTTTTTTCAACAAGTAAGTCATCCGTCTTAATAGGTTAATTATTTGTTGGAACATGTCACTCATCTATTGGAATCAGCTTTAAAGGTGCCTCAGTATTGTAACATTAATCCCAACAGATATATATTCTGTTGCAACATATGATTCACCTATTATAACAGATGACTCGTCTGTTGAAATCAACTTTAGGTGAGTAACATGAATCCCAACAGGAAAGTAATCTGTTGCGACTGATTACATATCTGTTGGTATTCATTTACGGCACTGTGAAATCACTATTAACTTTTTTTAACAAATGACTTTATTTAGGTACCACTAATTGAGAGATCAATAACAATAGGGGTGGATTGTCATGGTCAATGGATCGAGAAGAGAAATCAATATATATGACATTGGAACGAGGGTAAAACACTAGAGATGATAGATATGACAGTCCAAAGTGATGTTTCGTATGATGATTTTCTGAACTTAATCATCAGTTATTGTGGACTTAATTGTCAATCGGAAGAACATGTCATCAGCGGCATGCACAACTTCTTTGAAAATCAGAAGGTACTGCCTTTCAAGATAATCGATCAGGTTCGGTTGCGTGCTTATCTTAGTGATTCATCCAGGCCGGTGTTAAGGGTGTACGTGGTTGAAAAGATAAGAGAGAATGAGAACCAGAATGTAGAAGAAGAAGAACAATAAGACATCTTTGATGATAGGTTGGATGATCTAGACATGAATATTCCAGATGATGATCAAACAACTACGCCCATTGATACGACCAATACGATGGGTATTTCTTCTCAATCGACACAGTCTGGAAATCTTCAAGACGACGGGACTGACTTTTTTTTATTGGAATATCATTCAAGGACAAGACTAAACTATCTACCACTTTGTTCATTTCTTGCTTGAAAAAAGATTTTAGAATAAAGAAGGTGATTAATTCGAGCAGTGTCTTTTACTTCAAATGTGCTAATGCAAACTGCAAGTGGTGATTGAGAGCAGTGAAGTACAAAAGTTTTGACAGATTCGTCATTCATAAATATGAAAGCATCACACATGTGGTTCAGAACACATATCGAGCCAAAAATCCTCACGCCACGACAAAGGTCCTCGGTGAATATTTCAGGAGTAGTTTTTCCGATGGCAAAGGCCCTTCAACAATGGTTATGACCAATTAATTCCTTACAAAATTGGGTGTCCTGGTCAGTTATTGGAAGATATATACGGCCATGAGGATTGCCAAGGAGTTGGTTAGGAGGACACACGAGCATGGGTATGCAGTCCTGGAGGCCTACCGTTACATGATTGAGTCCACAAATCCCGAAAGTAAGACAACATTGCATGTTGATGAAAATGGAAGGTTCAAGTACTTTTTTGTATCCTATGGAACTTACATTTAAGGTTTTCGACATTTGAGAAAAGGCATAGCCATCGACAGTACCTTCTTAAGGAGCAAGTATAATGGAGTTCTGCTGGCGGCGGTGGTGCAGGATGCGGAGAATCACATCTTTTCTATCACTTTTTGTGTAGCGGATAAGGAATGTGATGCCTCTTATGGATTTTTTTGAACAACTGCAAAGCTGCGTTGAAGATACCAAAGAGTTGTGTTTTGTTTCGGATAGGCATCCAAGTATTCCAAAGATGGGTTCAATTTTCTTCACTTCAGCTTACTTTGGTTATTGTATCAGGCATCTTAGAGAGAATATTCGGACCAACTATCATAACAAAAGGGTCGTGACCCCTTTTTATAGAACAGCTAAAGCATATAGTAGAGAGGAGTTTTTAGACTATTTCAATCAAATAACAAATGTGAATCCCAAAGTAGTAGAACTTCTTGTACGTGTCGATTTTGAGAGATGGACACGTACAATGTCTGGTCTATCGCAATAGTCATGACATGCGTGCAGATGGATAAACAATGTCTGGTCTATCGCAATAGATTTACCATCTGTTGCAACATATGGATTATCTGTTGTGATAGATGGACCATATGTTAGAGGAAATATTTTGATTTCTTCCAACAGCTGATTCATCAGTTGCAACAGATGGAGATTTCCATTCATCAGCTGTTTTGAATGTGTTAAGATAAAAAGTCATAACACTTCACACCTCTTTTTTAATAGTTATCACATGTGTATAGATGAATAAACAACACTGTCTGACATATCTTGATGGGGTAGGAAGAATAAGGTGCGTGCAATGGATCCACTTTCATGCGTGGGAGTTATGTATTATTGATCAGGCTACCATGATAGACACACATAAAGTGCAATGATTTTATGAATATAGTTTTCTACCGATTAGACAGTGATCCTTCAAACACGATCCTACATTATACAATTTAGTTTAATAGTTGCGAATTGATAAGGACAAAGGGTTCCAAGATGGTGGTGTTGATACCCTGTTACAATTTAATAACGGTCTATGCTTATGCTTTTATGTCAAGTTTGGGGAAAATTTTAAGTTTTTGGCAGCAGTGTAAATATCCAATAGTTATTAAACCGATTTTAATGGCGCTATGGACTTCTTAAAAGGCCCCCGAAGCCTCGCACTGCAGCAAACAACAATGGAACTAATAGAAATTTCCCTGGTCCAAATTTATATGGATGGATTGCTGGAGGAGAGACTTTTATACAACAGAAAGTGCTTGGAAGAATACCTATGCGGGAAGGGGGAGGTGAAGAAGGCCATATATCATCTCAGACCTTGTTTAAGAGGAAACACAGGGAAGCAAGTAAGGAACTTCTAGTTAATCTGGCCAATAAAATTGACATGAGAAATGAAAAAACTGGATGAGATTCAAATGTGGAAGTGTATCCAAATACAAAATTCCGTCAGTGAAGAAAAAGAAGAATAGTCAATCGGACTGGAGCTGGACACTTTGCTCGAGAATGCAACTAGCGAGCGTGGCCTAAATGAAGACTCTCACAAAGTGCAGGACCAGAAATCTAAGGAAGAAGCTTCGTGAGCTCAGGAAATTGGTACAATTGTTGGTCAGAATTGAAACCTGAACCAATAACTCCTGAATTAAAAATAAGGAAAGCCAAGGCATCAATTTTTGAAGTCTAACTTACATGTCATGCCTTTTATTTTTGGCTATGATCAGGTCGATGGCAGTAGAAACAAAAAGTTCTGAAGTTGGGCAGAAATCCCATGCCCTGTTGTTTCCACTGCCTTTGACCTGACCAGAGCCATAAACAGGAGGCATGGGAATGCAAGTTTAACTTTATAAATTTCCACCTTGGCTTGATCCCATATTTTTAATTCAGGACTAGTTGGTTCAGGTTTCAATTCTGATCGACAATCTTACCACCTTTCGTGCTCGCGAAGCTGCTTCCTTAGAGTTCTGGTCCTGCATTTTATAGGTTTTTATTGAGGCCACGCTCGCTAGTAGCAGTCTCTAGCAAAGTGACCAGCTCCAATACTCTTGACCATTCTTTTTTTTCTTTAACGACTAATGGATTTTTATTTTTGGATACACTTTCACATTCGCAGATCATCTAGTTTTTTATTTTTCATGCCAATTTCATCAGCTAATTTCGCTACACTTTCCTTCCTACCCTGTGTTTCCTCTTAAACAAGGTCTGAGATGATATATAGCCTTCTCAACCTCCCCCTTCCCACACAGGTATTCTCCCAAGCACCTACTGTTGTATAATAGTCTCCTCCAGCAACCCATCCATATAAATTTGGATTAGGGGAATTTCTATTGGTTCCATTGTTGTTTACTATAGTGCGAGACTTCGAAGGCCTTTCAAGAAGTCCATTGATCCATTAAAATCGGTCCAATCACTATTGGATATTTACACTGCCGCCAAAAACTTGAACCCTTCCCCAAACTTGACACAAAACATGAGCATAAATGGTCCTTAAATTATAACAGGGTATTGACACCACCTACTTAGTCCCTCATCCTGACACCACCTACTTGGTCCCTCATCCTTACCAGTTCGAACCTAACAATCTTAACTGTAAAATGGCATATCTTGTTTGAAGGATTAACGCCTAATAGGTAAAGAACAAACGTTCACAAAATCATTGTACTGGATGTGTATTTTCACAATAGGTTGATCAGTAATACATACCTCCCACATATGAAGTGGTTCCATCTCCAAGCAGCTTATTCCTCTGAACCCATCTTTACTCTAACCTTTAATGTTGGTTGGTCAAAAGTGGACCAGTTCCACTTCCTTTTATCTGCAAACAAGAGAAATACATTTGATGTCAAAAAAGAGAAGAACAAAAAGAACATTACAAAAGGGTAACACAAAATTGAGTGAATCAACAAATGACCAATCTGATGCAACAGATTACCCATCTGTTCAACCGATGAGGCATCTGTTGCAATAGATGAATGACATATTACAATATATGGTTCATCTATTGGAATAAATCAAACCAGCATAGTTGCTTCGTCTGTACAAAAGGGTAACAAAAAATTGAGTGAATCAATAGATGACCAATTTGATGCAACAGATTACCCAAATATTCAATTGATGAGGCATTTTGCAATAGATGGATGACATGTTGCAACAGATGGTCCATCTGTTGGAATAAATCAAACCAGCCTTGCTATTGGTTTAATTTCTTCAAATAGTTTCTCCATCTGTTCCAACAACTGATTCATTAAACTATACTGACAACAAGGCTTTTTAAGTTCTCCCAACAAATGATTTTTTTTGCATATTTTAATAAAAATAATGGTTCATTCATTCAAGACATAAAATTCATCTTTCTGTTAATTTTCTTAATAAATAGTAAACTAACAATAGGTAAATCATTAATAGCAACAGATGTAAATATCTAATTGAAATGACATACAAAGAAGAAGAAGAGATAAAAAGAGCAATAGTGAACCATACCTGCAATGTGAAAAAGCAAAGGGATCAGAACATCCAGTTCAGTCGAGAAAAGATATTGATCGGTTGAGATCCGAAAGGATCCTCATCTGAAAGAAAAGAGAAAAAAAAGAAAAAAGGAAAGAAAGAGAATCGGGAATAAAGAAGAGTGATAGATGAGTTGAGTCTTATCTTACTTTATGGCTGAAGGGGAAAGTATTCTTCTAGATATGGGTTTTAAATATTCATTAATAACTTTTGAGGGGCACAAGGAGACAGTGACATTGAAAAGACCAGATAAGACTACTTATTCAGGAGATTTTTGAATTATCCATGTAATATTTTTTACCGCCTTAGTATTTTAATTTTTTTTTATCTCGGACAGGAAATACCTAAATTGCTTTTAAAAAAAGGGTCTTAAAATATCTTAGTGCAACAAGTGATAATTTTTGTTTGAAAATTTCTAAAACTCGGTCATTTGTCATAACAGATGCAACACCTGTTTGATAATTTACAATAGATGCATAATATGTTGCAATAGATGACTTAATCTGTTTTATTATATCCAACAGAAAAGTCATCTGTTGCAACAAATTGAATATTTATTTTTATACAATTTCAATTGATTTCATATGTTAGACTAATACCTTAATTAATTAATCTAGGACCAGGGGTGAGTTTTCATAGGGTCAACTACAACTTTAATTGAGTTTTTTGGCAATTGCATGATGAGACAGTATTGCGTTTCACTCGACCAGAGTCGTCGATCGATCACTATGAGCTGAACCGATTCTTACTACCTCATATGTTCAACTAATACCTTAATTGATTAATCTAGGACCAGGGGTGAGTTATCATAGGGTCAACTACAATAGATGGCAACACATATTTGATAATTTAAGACAGATGGGTAATCTATCATAACAGATGACTTAATCTGTTTGATTATTTACAACAGATGCATAATATTTTGCAACAAATAACTTAATTTGTTTGATAATTTACAACAGATGGTTAATCTGTTGCAACAAGTTGAATATTTTTTTTATACAATTTTAATTGAGTTCATATGTTAGACTAATACCTTAATTGATTAATCTAGGACCAGGGGTGAGTTCTCATAGGGTCAAATACAACTTCAATTGAGTCTTTCAGTAATTGCATAATGGGACGATATTGCGTTCCTCCCGACCAGAGTCGTCGATCGATCACTCTGAGTCGAACCAATTCTTACTACCTCATATATTAGAATAATACCTTAATTGATTAATCTAGGACCAGGGGTGAGTTCTCATAGGGTCAACTACAACTTCAATTGAGTCTTTTGGAAATTGCATGATGAGGCAGTATTGCGTTCCTCCCGACCAGAGTCATCGATCGATCACTCTAAGCTGAACCGATTCTTACTACCTCATATGTTTAAATAATACCTTAATTGATTAATCTTGGACCAGGGGTGAGTTCTCATAGGGTTAACTACAACAGATGGCAGCACCTATTTGATAATTTACAACAGATGGGTAATCTGTTGCGACATATAACTTAATCCATTTGATAATTTACAACATATGGGTAATCTGTCGCAATAGATAACTTAATTTGTTTGATTATTTATAACAGATGCATAATCTGTTGTAACAAATGACTTAATCTATTTGATAATTTACAATAGATGGTTAATCTGTTGCAACAGGTTAAACATTTGTTTTTCTACAATTTTAATTGAGCTCATATGTTAGACTAATACCTTAATTGATTAATATAGGACCAGGGGTGAGTTCTCATAGGGTCAAATACAACTTCAATAGAGTTTTTTGGAAATTGCATGATGAGACGGTATTGCGTTCCTTCCGACCAGAGTCGTCGATCGATCACTCTGAGCTGAACCGATTTTTACTACCTTATATATTAGACTAATACCTTAATTGATTAATCTAGGACCAGGGCTAAGTTCTTATAGGGTCAACTATAACTTCAATTGAGTCTTTTGGAAATTCCATGATGAGACGGTATTACTTTTATCCCGACCAGAGTCGTCGATCGATCACTTTGAGATAAACCGATTCTTACTACCTCATATGTTCAACTAATACCTTAATTGATTAATCTAGGACCAGGGGTGAGTTCTCATAGGGCCAACTATAACAGATGGCAGTGCCTATTTGATAATTTACAACATAAAGGTAATCTGTTGTGATATATGACTTAATCCATTTGATAATTTACAACATATGGGTAATCTGTCGTAATAGATGACTTAATCTGTTTGATTATTTATAACAGATGCATAATCTGCTGTAACAAATGACTTAATTTGTTTGATAATTTATAATAGATGGTTAATCTATTGCAACAGGTTGAACACTTGTTTTTATACAATTTCAATTGAGCTCATATATTAGACTAATACCTTAATTGATTAATCTAGGACCAGGGGTGAGTTATCATAGGGTTAACTACAACTTTAATCAAGTCTTTTAGAAATTGCATAATGAGACAGTATTGCGTTCCTCCCGACCAGAGTCGTCGATCGATCACTCCGAGCTGAACCGATTCTTACTACATCATATGTTCAACTAATACCTTAATTGATTAATCTAGTACTAGGGGTGAGATCTCATAGGGTCAACAACAATATATGGCATCGCCTATTTGATAATTTACAACAGATGTGTGATCTGTTGCGACATATGACAATCCATTTGATAATTTACAACATATGAGTAATCTATCATAATAGATGACTTAATTTTTTTGATTATTTACAATAGATGCTTAATTTGTTGCAATAAATGACTTAATCTAATTCATCATTTACAATAGATGTGTAATCTGATGCAACAGGTTGAACATTTGTTCTTATACAACTTCAATTGAGTTCATATGTTAGAGTCTAATACCTAAATTGATTAATCTTAGACCAGGGGTGAGTTCATAGGGTCAAATACAACGTTAATTGAGTGTTTTGGCAATTGTATGATGAGAGGGTTAAAAATTACGCATATCTTTTATAATTTTTAAAATAATTAAGATCAATTTGGACCAAATTAACATTTTCAAACTTGTTATTCTTTTCCAAAATACAAATCAACCCATACAAATCATCCATTTGCGAGAAAAACGTTTCATCATTTCAAATCTCGAGTTCTCACGTTTTTCTCTTTCTCACTCAATTATACAATACAAATAACAACTACTTAACAAATTGCTCAACTCTTCACAACAGATTGATTTTCTTCTTATTTTCGACTTCATTCTTGCTTGTATCAGTTGTTTTCTTTGCTTAGTAGGTAACATAGTTCGAGAAGAGTTCTATATTTGTTATTTTTTTCTAAAAAATAAGAGCTTTTAAGTTAATGATGAAAAAAAACTTTTAGTTGTATTATCTTCGAGAATGTGTTTACAATTTTGAGTTTTGATGGTTAAATCGTAGGAAGAACTCAAGAAAACCCTAGTTTCTATCGTAGTGTTCCGTTGACTGTCGTAGTATTTTTGAATGGTGTTTGTGGTATTGGTGGTGGTGTTGGTGGTCATCATGGTGGCACTGGTGGTGGCTGTTGGTGGCATTGGTTGGTGGTGTTTATGGTGGCCGTCGGTGGCATTGGTATTCGTGGTGTTTGTGGCATTGGTTGGTGGTGGAGGTTGTTGGTGTGTCGATATTGGTGGTGTTTGTAATATATTTTTTAAAATTTATGCTTACATCATTTGTAATGTAATTTTTATTTTTTTATTATTTGTAGGTAAAACATGTCTCCCAAAAGAAAATAAAGTAAAAGTGGATCAACGTCTGACCACCCAAAAAAAGGCTACAGTATAGAGGGATTTGTAGGAGCTTTTCGAACAATCTCAGTCAGGAAAAAGTAAAGTTGAGGAGAGATATGAAAACATTATTGAGGGAGGTAGACAAGGGTATGTAGATAGTGATGAAGAAAATGAAAGTGAGAAAGAAGAGGAATTAGAAAGTGAGAAAGAAAAAGAGGATGATCATCAACATGATGATAATGGATCACCAATGGGGCATGAATTAATATCGACATCCCAGCATGATCCTGCCAAATCTTTTAATATAGACAAGTTTCAAGTTGCAATGTCGATAAATAACCCCAAAACAAAAGAAGAACTAACTGGTGAAATTTTACTTAAATGTCAGATGGGGAGAAGATTTATTTATTTTAGCAAAATCATAAAGAACGAAAACATAGACAGACTTTTTAAGAAGAGCTTCTTTGGATGCTTTCTTAAGCTGCCTGAGGAACCCCTTGCCCGTTTCCATATGAGGATGGTACATGGTCTTCTCAAGCTCAGTATCAAGTACTTGGGGATGATGAAGATTCATAGGAGAGGGGCAAAAAGATAGATGAAATCTGGATCAACTACTGTGGCATGCCAGTTTGTTTTGGCTTGCAAGAGTTTGTCATAGTGATGGGCTTGAGATGCCATCATCCAGAAGAACCACCTATCACCAAGGGAACACCCCGCAAAAGATCCAAGGCAAGAAAATGCAAGCAAAAAATAGATGGATTGTTTGACATTGCTCGACGTGGCTACAAAGCATCGGATTTGTTGACAGATCTCATGGATAAAACCATACCAAAGAAGTACAGGGAGCAATTATGCTTAGTTTGGTTTGCCCATTCGGTTATAGAAGATGATTTGTTGGTGCGTACTGAGGATTTTGATAAACTCAACAATTATCCCTGGGGATATGACAACTTCTACTTGACTGTCCAATATTTACTGACAAAGCTATCCTCAGGGACGACCATATTATACGGCTTTTCTTGGGATTTCATGGTAAAATTAATCACTATTTTTACTCATCCATTAATTTATATTGAATATAGTTATTCTGACTTTTTTTTTGCTTGCTTCCTATTTACATTTTTTAGTCTTGGGCATTTGAAGCCATTCCTCCCCTCCGAAAGTAGGTAATGGATTACCTGAATGAGGTTTCTCATCCAAGGATGTTTAGGTGGTTGGCTGCAAAGAACAAAACCAAAATTAAAGAGGCTGATCTCTTTAACCCTCTGAATGATGCAGTACGTCTTCTTCAATTAAAATAATTTTACTCAATGAAAGATATTAAGCAAATGTTATATCTGGTGCAATAGATATTATATCTGATGCACCAGATGAGACATCTGTTGCGATAAATTACTCGTCATGTGCCAACCGGTGCAACATATGGATAATTTGTTGCAACAGACACTTGATATCTTGCATCAGATTATCCATTTGTTGCTTTGGTTTTCTGAACCCGACTCCTAACAGATTAACCATCTACTGCAAATTATGCAATAGATGTGTAATTTGATGTAACATATTATTAATTTATTGTGACATATATATCATCTGTTGCACAATATGTAACCCAACAAATTACCCGTCTTATGTAACTGGTGCAATAGATTAGTAATCTGTTATGACAGATGATTGATATTTTGCATCAGATTATCCATGTGTTGCTCCGATTCTCTAAACCTGACTCAAACAGATTTTAACCATCTACTGCAAACTATACAACAGATGGGTAATCTGATGCAATATATTATTAATCTATTGCAGAAGTTGACTGTGTTAAAATATAACTCAACTATGAAAATTATTATATTATATGATTTAAATATATCTGTCTTTTTTTCTAGGTTGTGTATCCATGGATCATGCCTACTGAGAAGGAGTCAGTGATGACTTCTTATATTAGTCTAGGTCATGTTAATACTATAGCAGACCCAACAGTGGAGCTAATAAAGAAGGAATTGGATGGAGCAATAACCATAAGAAGAGCAGTTGGGCAAGGTCAGCCTAATATTGAGGCTTTTCATGACCAACCTACTAAGGCAGATCCGGGTACTTCTTCTGGTGGAGTTGTTAGTGTTGGTGACAGGTATGCTGATGCTGCTACCACTCGTGATGATGAGTATGTTGATGCTCAAGAAAAAATAGATATGTTTGAAAACACCCCTTTTTACCTTTACACAAGTCCCTCTCAACCCTCTCCAGCCTCGTGTTCTCATTGTGAATGTGAAGAGTACAAGGACAGCCAGGATAAACTCTTTGAAAAAGTAGAGGCTATCTCTGAAGCTATCGAGTAATTCAAATCTAAAAAGATGAGGGAGCCATACACTCCTAAAGTGTTGGTTAGGAGGAAGAAAAAAACAATAACCGACATACTCTCCAGTCAGAAATAAAAAATAATTACAACTCCCCCCTCTTCAAAAGTTGTTGAAGTTCAGGGGTCATTCAAGAAGGTGGACATATATGTAGAACTTGGCGCCAAAGAGAAGAGGGATCTACGACAGGCCAAGAATGCCAAGCCAGGCGCACCAGATTACCACAAGCCTCTCTTCCCCCCCAAAGACTTCCAGACTATGACAGATATGCATATGTAGTACGAGGACAAGGCAAGTTTACTTTTCCCAACCTAGCCTTCTAATCTACACCATGAAGAAGATGCTATGCAACAGATGTGAAATCTGTTACAACAGTTGGGTATTTTGGTACAACTGGTAGTGGTTCTGTTGTAACTTATTATCCATCTGTTGCATAAGTTGCGTTAGATTATTGATTCAGAGAATCCTATGCAATAGAAGGCCCATCTTTACAATTACTAACCTATTTAAAAATTGACTTCTTATATCACAACATGTTGACAGAATTCTCTGCCTCATGAGAAAAAGGTAATTAACGTACCCGGAAGCTTATGACGCTGCCGATGGGATAATGGACCTCGACATCTGGAAGAAGCTCAAGGATAAGTACAATCAACTCAATACTGATGCGTCAACCTGTGGGGCGGGACTTGATTTCTTAGTTTCTACGTTGGACTTGGATGAAGAAGAAATGATAAAATATGTTAGAGGGGAGAGGCCAAATCCACATGGAAATAGCTAGACCGAGGCAAAGAGAATTCTTGCAGTTATTAGCGTGAACAACGTATATTATCGGGCTATTGAGATACTACTCGAGGAGGAAAAGATCAAAGTTTACAACTGCAACGAACCTGCTATCGATGGGGGTGATTTTTTTTTCTACGTGCAGCCACTGATGGAGCTGTTACCCATCTTGTTGAGGGAGAGTAAACTGACGAATCATTTTCCAGTGGAAGTATTGATGAAGAAATCATGGGATTTTTAAGGTCAAAACAAGGGCATGAACCTTCGAAAAAATGATACCGATTTTGCGTGCGGCTCGCACGCTCTTGCACACATCGAATGCTTGTGAAATAACAATTTTTTATTTCTAGTCACACTTCACTTTACTTTAAATTACATGTACATGTAATGGCAATAATTTTTTTTTGATGAAAGTTGAGTTTTTTTATAATGCAATAGATTGTCAATCTGTTGTAAAATATATTCTATCTATTCTGGCAGATAGTTTATCTATTGCAATAGGTTGATCATCTGTCGCATTATGCCGATGTTATTTCTATCTAATCTAAGTCTAATCTATTGCAATAGTGGGAAGACCTGTTTGATAATTTCCAAAAGATGACCTAAATTTTACAACATATGCCTAAATCTGTTTGATATTTTCCAATAATTACGCTTAAATATCCATGTACTCGACAAAACCAAACCAGCAGCAAATACACCACCATGAAACTTTTAGCAATTAGGCTTGAATATCCATGTGCCCAACAACACCAAACCAGTAGCAATAACAACAACAATGTAGTATCTTCTTGCTCGATTTTGTTTCTCTTCAGAAGCCTTGACTTTGTTCAACAAATCCCAGATTACACGATTTGCTTTTGAAGGGTGTCGTTCTTCATACCAATCAAAATAATCACATTCACCCAATTTCTATAAAAATAAAAACATAATTACAAAACAATTACAAGTCAATAATTAATCAACTAATTAAATAAAAAATATTACCTTTGAAATCTTACAAGTTAAAAATCTACGACTTGGATTTTGTTGAGTCCAAAAAGTCTTCAATAGAGATTCATGACCGCACTTACAATATCGAAAAACATTATCACAAAAAATAGTAGAAGATGCGCTCGACATTGTCAAGCTCAGTTGAAAAAAATGAAAAAAAAATGAAGAAAAGAAAGATCAAATGCAAATAATTTGAAGAATTTGGATAGATAAAAAAAAGATGACAATGAAGAAGAAGATTTGGAAATTTAGGATAAAATTTTAGAAAGAAGATGAATATATAAGACAATAGGGAGAAAAAATGACCGTTGGGGGCCAAATCTGACGCCAAGTCAGGAAAAAGTGCCAACCTGACACATTTGATGCCTAGTTTATTTTAGGTGTTTGAACTGAACACTGTTGATGAGTTCCGCTTTTTATATTTCAATCCACTTTCACTTTTTTACATGTAGTG
Source organism: Capsicum pubescens (assembly GCA_030864215.1). NCBI lineage: Eukaryota > Viridiplantae > Streptophyta > Magnoliopsida > Solanales > Solanaceae > Capsicum > Capsicum pubescens. The sequence goes on from CM061538.1 coordinate 111,749,920, forward strand.
GCAATTTTTTATGTCCAATGAATGTTGAATTTTTATAATGAAACAGATTCTCCATCCATTGTAACAGATATCCTACCTGTTCTGACATATAGTTTTTCTGTTGCAATAGGTTGGTTATCTATTCCATTATGTTGATATTTCTAAGTCTATCTGTTGCAACAGTGGAAAGACTTGTTTGATAAATTCCAATAGATTACCTACCTGTTGCAATATATGTCTAAATTTGTTTGATATTTTCCAATAGATGTGTCGTCTGTTGCAACAGATACATTATCAGTTTTAATATTTGAATCTAGTATTTCATTTCAATTAATAAGTTTAAATCTAAGGAAAAAATAAAATTCATAGATAAAATAAAATAAATCAAAGCCTTAAGAAATAAGCTGAAATAAATCAACGAATAAATAAAATGTAAAAAGTTATTATGGGTACAAATCTCAACAAATACATCAACATTTTAAGTATTGATGCCAAGAATTCCTAAGGAGGAGTGAGGTTATTACTTTGACAGACTCAAGCTATAAAGATCTACTCAATATGGATAAGTTGTTCTTCATCAGGTGCTACAGAATTTGGATTTGCTCGTCGTGGATCTTTATTGTCGCTTACATATGATTTCTGTGCTTCCTGTTCTCTGTATTTCCATAAAAAGAGTAGCATATTGTCAATGCTATTCAGCAGTAACTTCTACATCTACCTGGAAAGCCAGAATTGGGCAATGCTAATTATGGAGATACAACAAAATGAAAAAGGATTACTCATCTATTCTAGCAAATCAAATAGGTCTTTCTCCTAATTTAAATTATCCCAAATAGATTATATTTCTGTTACAACAATGAATCAACTGTTGGGACAAATTTCTACATGAGGAAGACCTGTATGATAATTTTCAACGGATGAACCATTTGTTGCAACATAGGACTCATTTATTGCAGCTGATAGGTCATCTGTTGGTACAAACAAAAGCGGTACAAAGAGCTATTTGATTTGCTAAAACAGACGAGACATATGTCGCAACAAATACTTTATCTGGTGCAATAAGTTAGTCAACTGTTGCAATAGATGTATATATCTTTTTGATGATTTTCAGCAGATGTGTCATCTATTAAAACAGATATGTGTCTGTTTGTTAGTTGGAAGACATATATATTCACCTTCTTCAGCTCATGCTTCTCTCCTTTGGATATTGTACATTGCTCAGTGCAACACACGGACAGAGGAGTTGTAATTTTGCTTTTTTGGATGCTTGATAATGCCTTGGAAATAACTTTCCTTCTCCTCTTAGACTTAATCTCTAATGGAGTGGATGGAAATAAAATTCTCTTTGATGGAATGACACCTCTCTTAGATGTTAATTCCTTTACAGAAGCAGGTAATGCATTAATAACATTAATCACTACATCATGTTTCTCCCTGTAGTCTTGACATTTACATGCAAAACATTGGTTGGGAGAGGCAAAATCTGTATAACTAGTATGATCATACTCATAATGGTTTGTTTTAAATACTGTAAGAGGAGCATCATTAGCACCAACAACAGTACCACTACCCCCACCAACAGCTCCATCACCAGTAAGACCATCAACAACAACAAGCCCACCCTATAAAATTATTTTTCTTGTAATGGTTGTTGCTCAAAAAATTTCCATTTTTATTTTATAATGACCTTAGGGTCCGATAAACTTTGCACAGACCATAAAGTAAGAAAAAATGGCATCTTCAACTCTTGATTAGTTGGAACTAGCGACGAATGCACAATCTAACATAATTCATTACATATATTAGAATGATGATTAGATCATTCAAAAAAATTATTAACTAAAATAAAAACTTTATTATAATTATATTTACTGCATCCTTCGGAAGGTTGAAAAGATTAAGAAATTTTATATTTTTATCAGTTTTGACCGACAACCATCTCCAGATTCTTGGTCAGGAAACTTCTTCCTGGTAGTGCACTTGTTGTCTTAAATAAGGAATGACTTCAAACGCCCAAGACTATAAAATAACGCCACTAAATCAAAATCATTATTGAGTAAAAAAATGAATGATATCATAATAAAAAAAATATTTACCATGAAAGCCAATGGAAAGCCATATAAGTTGACTGTCTTTGGCGCTAACGGAGTCAACAAATATTTGACAGTCATTTTGAAGCTTTCATAACCCCAAGGATAGCTGTTAAACACCTCAAGATCCTCGGAGAGATTTATTAAACCAAGGCTTATGTTGTTGTTAACGTCTCTCGCCCAAAGAATATTATGTACAAACCAAACCAAGTACAATAACTGCTTGTGCTTCTTTGAAAGTCCTTTACCTTTCAACGTTTCTATCAAATTTTTGTTTTTAAATCTTGGACCAATAATGGGCACCAGGTTATTATGATCACACGACTTGCCTTTGCCCTTTTTGGGTATACGGGGTGCTTTTTGGGTTAGAATAGGTATAACTTGAGAAAGAGGATAACATTTTAGTCCAATAACGATGGCAAACTCTTTCCAACCAAAACAAACAGACATGTCACAGTAATTTATCCACACCTCATCCATCTTATCTTTGTTTTCATACATAAACCTACGCTTGAGAAGTTCATATATCATTTTCATTTGGAAACGAGCATTGTTGTCCTCCGGTAAATCAAGATATTTCCCAAAGCAGCTGTCCCTGAAATAAGCATCCAATTTTTATTCTCGAACTATTTTTCTAAAGGCGTTGAAAGATTTTCCCATGTCTGACTTAACCATAAAATCACCCATTAAATTTGTGGTACTATCGCACTGCATTCACATAGGATAACGATCAATGCTGAAGGTTTTGATCAACTCTTCGGTGGAAGGGCTATTAGCATTTGGATCATCTCTTTTGAAACATTCCTCCTCCCCGTGTTCATCATATTCTGCTCCTAATTGAGACAACTCTTGTAAAGCAAGCTCATAGAGTGGTGGATATAGCCTAGCAGCTTCACTTAGACTTGATTCAGTTTCTATTCTTTTGGGAGTCATATTATCTAAAATTAACAGGAACATAAACAAATATATTATAGTTGATTAATGCATCGTTAAAAAGGGATAACAGTAAATCAAAAAAGCAAAACAGTAAAATAACAGTTTCAACAGATCACTTATCTGCTGTACCAAGTAGTATATCTGTTGTAGCATATAACAAACCTAATGTAGCGAATGAGTAATCTGTTGCAACAATATAAAATGTATCACTCATCTTTTAAGACAGATGAATGGTCTATACAATAGATCACACATTGTTGCAATATTTGAGTGATTTGTTGGAATAGTTAAATAACCTGTTGCAACGGATGAGTAATCTGTTGCAATAATACAAAATATATCACTTATCTATTGAGAAAATGAATGGTCTGTGCAGCAGATCACACATCTGTTGCAACATCATCTATTGCAATATATGAGTGATCTATTAGAATAATTAAATAACCTATAACAATGACTGAGTAATCTGTTGCGATAATACAAAATATATCACTCATCTGTTCAGAAAGATGAATGGTATGTGCAACAGATCACACATTTGTTGCAACATATGAGTGATCTATTGGAATATTTAACTAACCTACTGCAACAGCTGAGTAATCTATTGCAATAATACAAAATATATCACTCATCCGTTGAGAAAGATGAATGGTCTATGCAATAGGTCACACATCTGTTGCAACACATGAGTGATCTATTGGAACAGTTATCAATGGTCAATATTGTTTAAATTTCTTCCAATATAAGGGTCTCCTATTGCGGTAGATGAATGATCAGTTAGAAAAATCAAGTCTTAAACATGTCCTGTTGGAAGAGTTGATAGGATTTTATCCAACATGAGGTTCATCTATTGCATCAGTTCATTAATTCAATGGTTCTTCCGTTGTATCAAATGGTTAATTAGTTACATCAGATTTTGTATCCGATACTTAATCTGTTGCAACATGTGATTAATTTGTTGCATCAGATAGTTAAATTATTGCATCATATGCTAAATCGGTTGCATCATATGACAAATTTATTACATCAGATGGTTAATATATTGCGCCAGATGATAATCTATTGGAGAAAATAAAAAATAGTAGCACAATTTTGTTCAACAGAAAAATAGTAATATCACCATGTTTACCAAGAGCAAGAACAGAACAAATCAACTCAAATCGTTATTTTTTTTTGTATAAACACAAACAACAAAAATCAAACTTCAAAAAAATACAACAAAACCAAAAAATCATAATTCACTTCGAAAAAGAGAAGAAAAGAAATACCAAAAATTAGGATTTTATTCAGACCGTATTTTAAATTAAAGCACAAATATTAAAATTGTTAACTAATACTATAAGAGAAGTTGACTCAAGTTCCTCGTTTTCTTCAAAACTAAAAAGGCCATAAATTTTTATCTATGAAAGAAGAAAAGGAACGATGATGAATTCGAAGCTGTTGTGGCCAGAGAGCAAGGCTGTCACGTCGATTGAAGGTTGAAAAATTTGAAGTTGTTGTGGCTGAAGAGCAAGGATGTCACATTTATTGAAGGTTGAAGTTGAAAAGGAACTCAAAGCCCAACTATTTATCGCCGGATGTTGAAGTCGCCGAGGATTGAAAGAAGAAATTTACAGAACTATTGGTTGGGAGAGAGTTGAGAGAAACTGTCGAGAAAGAGAGTAGAGAGACTGGTTGATTTGGATTGAAGAGGAGAACTCGAATCCCAACTATTTGTCGTTGAAGTCGTCGAGGATTGAAAGGAGAAATTTGCAGAACTGTTGGTTAGGAGAAGGTTGAGAGAAACTGTCGAGAGAGAGAAGAGAGAAGAGAGACTGGTTGATTTGGATTGAAGAGGGGTGTGGGTTGAGTTGATTTGTATTTTTGAAAATATTAGAAAGTTTTAAAAATATTAATCAAGTCCACAATTAACTTAATTAAGTTTCATAATGATGTTTGACCCTTTAAGTTGGTCAATGTCACCAATCCTTCATTCAAGACTTAAAAGACACCTTTCCTTCAATTTTTTCTAGTTTGTTGGGTAGCTTCAAAAAGTGGCAAGGCCCACTTGGAATCAAGGAAGAAGACAAACTCAAAATTTTTATATAATATTTGTATAAATATTGTATATATGTATACTATACGCCTTTTATTATATGACATAATATTGTATATTAGGTTTATACATATAATTACATAATAATATACATTATTACACAAATATATGCATACTTATATATAATGTTTAAAGAATGTATCTATATTGTGAAGTGTGTATAAGACGGAGAGGAAGAAAAAATCACCTAAACAAAAAGACTGTATTGTATATACAATAATATATAAATAGTATACAAATATATACATTGTTGTACCAAAAAATAAATTTCATCTTCTTCCTCGAATTCAAGCATCAAATGCTTCAAAAATACTTTAAAACTACATCAAATCATCCAAAATATTAGATTTGGACCCCTCAATACATAATTGATCTTTTATAACTATACCCACTCAAAACAGAGCTTATTTATGAATACATTGAAACCTCGAATTATAGAAAAAATTCAAAATAATGATGAATTTTTAGCAACTTATTTGAAGATTTTTGAAAAAGAATAGAAGTGAAAATTGCGAAGAAGAAGTTGAAATTTGGTATGAGAAGTGTTGTTTTCTAAATAACTAGAAAGAAAAGTTAGTTTATAGTGAATGTCCAAATCAAATTTGGGCTATAAAATATAAAATATATTTTTTATTACTTAAATATAAAATATATTTGCTAGTTGTACTTTTATGTAATTATCCCTTCTTTTACTGTAATGCTACTTATCTATTTAGTATAACAAATCTAACAATCGATAAAAGTAAAAGCAGCATAACTAATCTCAATATCATTAATTTTAGTAATTACTAATTTCATATTATTATTATTATTATTATTATTATTATTATTATTATTATTATTATTATTATTATTATTATTATTATTATTATTATTATTTCCTCCATTCTAGTTTACTTGTCGCATTTGAACTTAGCACATAATTAAGAAAATAATAATGACAAGATTATTTTATTCCTCGTATCAAATGATTTTAGTATATTAGATCTTGAAAAATAATTTAAATAATATTAATGCTAAAAAAAATATGAAAAAAGAAATAATTATTTTTTTGATACATTAAAAGTGATAAATAAAAATGAAAATATATTTTTGCAGGATAAATCTATAATATATTAAAAGTGTGAAGACCCTTAGAAAAGTGATTTGAACTTTTTGCCCTTTATTAAAAGACTCCGCTTTAAACAAAATTGTCTTTTTACTTTTTGATTATTTTTATAATATTGAGTAGAAAAATTAAAGAGTCCGAACTCTACGTGTATGGGTAGGTTTTTAGTTTTAGGTAAGTTTTCAAAAAATAAAACATTAAAAGTTCCGTTGAATAAGTTTTAACAAAAAATGTTTTTTCTTTTTAATTATTTTTATAATATTGAGTAGAAAAATTAGAGAGTCGTAACTCTACGTGTATGGGTTAGTTTTTTTTAGTTTGGTAGGTAACTTGTTCAAAAATTAAAAAAAATAAAAGTTTTCTTAAATAAGATTTAACAAAAAAGTGTCGGCTAAATAATTTGGTTGCTGCCTTTCTAAAAAATAAAGGTCAGTTAGGCTATGTTTTTGAGAAGTTTTATGAAAAAAATCAATTCAAATATTTTGTCATAACATTTAAAATAATTATTTAATTATAACTCTAATGTTTAGGACTTCCTAATATTATGTCTGCTTTTTGTATATCTTCCTTTATTTTAAATTCTATTTTTATTTTTCTAACTATTAAACCTTTCATGTCATTATTTATGGAAGGTAATAGTTATAACTTTTTATGTAAATTTCAAGTCATGTATTTGAATAAGGATCCTTACTGCTTAATCTCACGTTAAAATAGGTAAACTTTTGGCTGTGTTGGTACTCCACAACTATTAGGGGAGGTAATGTCAAAGGCACAACTCTACCTTATATCTTTATATATAAAGACATCAATTTTTAGTCCATGTTGACTTATTTTGTGTTCCTGATGATATTCTTGAAGACGATCCATCTGTATACTTATACTTAGACCCTGCATGTTCTATGTTGTTTGATTTGCATTATTCTTATTTTTTTGTCAGAAAATTGTATTGATAATATTTGATTTATTTTTCAGTAATGTTGTAGGTTTCTTGAAGTCGGATGAACGATGATAATAAGACATAGTTGATGAAAGATATCCTTGAATGCAAATAAATTTTAGAGGTTTTCTTTTGTTTAATTGTTTCCTACATATATCAAGTAAGAAACTGACGAATCGAAGTTGAAGAATCAACATTGATTTATGGTTAACTGAGTTTTTTGTTGCCACTAAATGTGGTTGTCTATCTAAACCTCATTTATTCACGAGGTTTAGCACTCTTCTTTTTCCATCATCTGCATATCTTTTTGTGCATATACTTACGTTACATGTAATATATGTACATACAATATTTAGGGACAACAAGGAAGAATGAATTGGATAGTTGGTTATATTTTATATGAATTGGATAGTTGGTTATATTTTATTCTTTGAAAAATTCTAAATTTAATCCTTTTACGTATAATCTATAATATATAATTTATATTTATATTTATATTTATATTTATCTATAATCTATAATCTATATAATCTATATAATCTATAATATACTAAAAGTGTGAAGGGCCTTAGAAATATTGTTTGAACTTTTTGTCCTTTAGTAAAAGTCTTTGTTTAAGAGTAAATCGTCTTTTTAGTGATTTTTCTAATATTTAAAAGTTGAAAATTAATTAAATATATTTATGGTAAAACCTTCTTTATTAGAAGTAATCAGAATTAATGACAATTAAAACTTTTTCCATTAGTTTAAGAATTCTAAATCAACTAAATTTGCTTTTAAGAAGATTTAAAAAATCTAGAAATAAATATAAAAACGTTAGAATGAAAAAAAATGGGGAAAATTTAAGTACCAAATTTTTAAAGTTTTAAGTACTTATATGAATGTAATCAATGATTTTGTAAATATTTAACTTTAAAACAAGGAAAGATTTTAAATATAGAAACAAAAAATAAAAATAACCATACTAGAAATATGGTTTAAATTGACCTACCATAAATATGGTTCAAATTGATGATTGATGTAAAATATATATGTGTTTATACTAAAAAAATATGTTCATAGTTGAAAAGTATTTTTAAACTTTTAACCTTCATTAAAAATATTTGAAATAAATAAAATTATTTAATTTTTAAATAATCAAATATTACACGTGTAAGGCACGTGTGACTAAACTAGTAAGAATAAACGAAGGGAATACATATTTTTTATAATATCCCACTAAACCACCTGTCGAAAGTTTGATTTTTTCCTCATGTTTGACTAGAACCCTTGGGTAACAGATCTTATTGGCGTTTAAAGTCTTGGGTGTGGTCCATCGGTGACATCAACAAAAGAAAAAAAATTTGTTTGGGTGTGGTCCATCGGTGACATCAACAAAAGAAAAAAAAATTGTTCTGCATGGTGACAAAATCCATGCAACTTTCCACCCAATTTTATTTTATTATTATACCTTTTATAACAATAAAATTAACCTTTTTATATAAAGAACTCTTAAATAATTTTTAAAAAGTTTTCACTTGAATGGCAATCTGTATAAAAATAGCATTATGTTTAACCACAAGTTTCTAATTAGTAGGTTGTTGCATGTTGTACATAAATGCTTACACGTAAAATTTTTTCCTAATAAATTACGTGTCTAATTAAACTTTGTCAAATGAAATAAAATAGACAACCTATTAAACAGCACACCACAAATAGTTGGGAATACGTTGGAAGTACTCAGGATTAGTTGTGATAAGTGGGCAAATTGAAATGGATGTGAACGGATTAAAAATGGATTGAGTTAAAATGAATTGGATTGCACTCAGCTATAAATATGAAAAAATGGATAGATAATATATGAATGGATAAAATGATTTTACTCACTTTAATCTTCTAAAGTTAAAAATAAATAAATTTAAACCTTTAACTCAATTAACTGAAATTAAGTTTAATAATAAAAAATTTATTTTAAGGGTGTATTTGGTACTAAGAAACATTTCCCAAATTTATCATGTTAGTTGTCTTAAATCTTTTGGCAATAATTTTCAAATATACTTAGTCCCTCTATTTTAAAGCAAAATTACTCTCGTACATAAGTAAGCAAAAACATTTTCGAAACTCTCTTTCAATCACATCACTCGACTTCACTTGGGACACGACTCTTGACTTCTAACCTCGACCTTGAACTCAACTTTTGACCCCAACTTCGGAGCCAGGTCTAAACCAAGACCCAATTCTCAATCTAGACGACCCTAACATGATATCTGACTTCCAACCACAATTTGAAATTCGATTCCCAATCTCGAGTGAGGAACCAACTACCAACTTCCAACTTTGACTCTGTACTTCAACTCCAAACTATGATCCTGACTTAGGACTCAACTACTGAGACTAAATTGGGACTCGACTCCGACTCCCATTCCTGGCCCTAATCCTAACTCTGACCCGAGATTCGATTCTTGACCAAGGTGGGGCAGGGGTATAGCAACAGTGTATGTGGTAGAAGGGTGGGTAGGTGGAGTTAGGCAAGTAAGGATGGGTTGGGGATGGGTTGTTGTGGTTTTATTGATGTAACTCCCCAAAAGTTCATAGGATCATATTGTAGACTTAATGTAGAAAACTAGTCGAAAACCAGAAGAACTCCTCAGATGAGTCAAACAGATGACTCGTGGTAACCTAGGACAAGCCGTCTTATGGCTTGTTCAATCCAATCCAGTTGAACCCTAGAACTAATGAGTAGGAACCAATGGTCCGTTGGTTGATAGAATTTCCCGTCCTTGCGCTCGTATCATCAAAGTCCCATAATTGGACAAGTTGGGTCTAGCAACGACGACCACAAAAAGGGGTTATCGTGTCACAACCCCATAACGAGTCATGATGGCACTTATCGCGGCACAACCTTGATAAGTAAGCTAATCTCCTAGATTGATAAATGAATACGCAAATAAAAAAGTAAACATCTAGGTGAGACTTCTAAAGTAAAGTCAAGACAAACACGAAATATAACTACGATGGAACATGAAGGAAATCCATAAAAAATCCAATCCCAAAATCTGGTTTCACAACATAGGAGCATCTGATACAGTACCCATAACTAAAAATACATAGTTTGTCTCTGAAATAAGAATAAAGATAACTCATAGATAAAAGAGTCCTAGAGTCGACTCTGATAAGCCTAGAGTGAACAATACCTCAAAGCGTCACCAAATCCACAACATGAAGTAGCCTGATGTACTATGGATTTATAACACTTTCGATGCTTAAAACTAGGAAAATATGCAAGTTTCTTAGGTTGTTTTGTGAGATATGATGTGTTTTGGGTATATTTATCAGGAAATTAGGTTTCTGGATACTAAACTAAAGAAAAAGATGAAACTCAAAGTTTTTGGCTACTTACCGAGGCAATTCTAGGCGTATGTTCCACTTACCATATGCATCAGAACTTGAAGTCCAGAGGCTTAGAAGCAGGAAAAAGAAGACTCTGTCACTTATTGAAGGCACATACAGTTTGTATGTAGCACATACGGTTCGTATGTGATAAAGTATATTACAGAAGTTCAAGTCCAAAGAGTTGCAGGACCTGTGTAGAATTTTTGGCACTTACCTAGGTCCACATAAGGTTTGTATGTGGTACATACGATCCATATGTGGCCTAAGTAAGTGGCCAACAACCTCAAATTTCTTTTTTCGTTCAGGATTTGATTTTTAGGGTTTCCTTGTATCCTATATATACCCTTTTGACATGTTGTAGTTAGATTACACACTTTTAACACTTACAAACATATATTTTGATTCCAATATTTGACTTTGATCTTGGGATTTCTTCTGTAATGATTTTGGTTGATAATTCAGTTTCAGACTTTGATAGCAACCGCTTTATTCGCAATTGGATGTGTAGTTTGAGATTTGATCAAAATTTTAGTGTCGTTGTGGGGAATACGGTGAAGTGTTGATTGAGGTTGTTGGAGTTTGCGGGTCTTTATTTTTCTATTCTTAGTTGGGTATACGTCGGTGTATGCCTAACACCAGAAGTCAATACAATCCCTTACTCCCATTGAATCCTAACCTAGAGAGACTGTTATAACCTAATCATATAATAACAGAAATAGTACATGTAGGCAATTTAAAAGGGGTTCGAGATGATACGGATGCAGTAACTCCTCCTTCTCCAGTTGATTCACAAAATATTGTTGATAGACAGACAGAGCAGATGTTAGCAGAGGCTGCTAACCAGAGAAGGAAGGCTGAGGAGGCCTGGTTGGCTCAACAGGTAGAGCTAGCCAGGAAAAGACCGGTAGTTGATCATCGAGCAGTACTTGACGGTAATCGAGATAGAGTTTAAGGTGGTCAAGCTAAAGTAGTCCCAGCATTCCAGTACTTTCAATCGTATGATGATAAAGATGATATAGGATACGTTGAACCGGCAAAAATAGAAACTATCATTCCTCCTACACTACCCTCTAATGTGATATTCGACATAAGCAGTTGATCTTGGGTGTATTTATATGTCCAATCACTAATATTCACCCAGATTAAACTTGTTTTGAGAGCTATAATATGCTATTTTGAGTGTAAATTGAGCTTTAATTGTGTTCTTGATCCAATGGACTTAATTTGTATTTTTAGGTTTGAATTGTGATGAATTACACATGATTGAACACATTAAGGATATAATAGCGAACAAAGACATTGAAACATAGCTCAACAAGGCCAACGGGAAGTCAGAACTTCCGATTTGTGAGGTCGGCACATCGCAGAGAAGGACCAAATGGAGATAATAAAAAACTAGTAAGGCACTACAAAATCACCGTGTCATAGTGAGGAGACATTTCCCAATTGTCAAGATTCCAGAAAAAGAACGCAATATTACCGCGACGCGGTAAAATTCCAGTCGCCAGTATTTTAAGATCTGAAGGTCAGTGCATCGCGGAGGAAGATGAATTCACAATTGTCACAAACCATTTGCCCTCCACGATATCACTGCATTGCAGTGAAGAGCTATAATACCCCGATTGTTCCTTGAGTCTAAATCCATCTTCTAAGTATATGGAAATGACTTCCAAAGTGAATGATGATAGAACCGTATAGAATTTCTCTAATTTCTACTTTTTTCATGTAGATCATTGAATAAGCTTTCCATCGATAACAATTTCATCAAAATTCAACATCGGACGGGGGAGTTATGTCCGTTTTACTAAATAATATCGGAATCGCCCAGGCCTGACGGTGGACCTGATGGATCGCCAAGTCCTTGGTGGACCGTCGAGTGTCCCTTTAAGCCAATGAAGTGACCTCTCTTTTTGGTCATCGTGTGACGGCCAAAGTGGTGGACCGTCAAAAAGTTGACAGACCGTCAAGGGGTCCATCAGGTCGAGGCAGAATGTTCCATTTTTGGCCCCTGAGTGACGGACGATCTGGTGGATCGTCAAATTCTTGACGAACCGTCACTTCGACCGTCACTCCGAGGCAGAACATCCTAGTTTTGGCGCTCGAGTGACGGACAACTTGGTGGACTGACGGACCGTCAGTCCCTCTGACGGACCGTCAGGTCGACCGTCACAGGCCCCGATCAATGAATTTTAGCTTTTTCAAAAGGGAATTTTGGTATTTTTCACCCATTTTGGTATTATAAATATATCCAAGTAGTAAAGGGAAGATCATTTTCTCTGATTTCTCTCCAATCTCTCCAAGAATTCTGTAGAAGCTAGGGTTTTCTTCTAAGACCCAAAAAAATCCAATCTTCTTCCAAGAAATTCAAGAATCTCCCATAGATTGCTCCAAGTGGTTCAAGAATAAAAAATTTACTAGTCAAAGGCATCAATAATCTTAGCCTAAAAGTGCGAGAAAGAAGTTCTAATAAAGTCTCTTATTCTTAAATTTATAATTCAAGGTATGTGGGGTTTGAATAAGAACACTTCTTTCGTTCTTGTGCCCAAAGATTTAATTTCTTCTATTGAAATCCATGATTTTTCAAAGTGGGTTTACACCCAAATTACTTTATTAACGATTTATGATCTTTGAGCAAATCAAGATTGATACACATGACTATTTCATCATTTTATTCCTTAAATTGAGAACTTATACCATGAGTTGAATATTGTTATTATGAGTTGATGATTTCCAAATGATTTGAGATAAGAGTCATGATTTAAGCTTTTCTACGAGAAGTTTGATTATTGAATATATATATATATATATATATATTGATATTTGAGCTTGAGAGTCAAGAATGATTCCTATGATGTTTTCTTGAAGCTTTTGATATTTGAAAATGATTCGAAAAGCAAATGTACTTGATGTTGAGAAAGATTGTGTTGAGTTGAGTCGAGTTAGGAATCCACAAGATATTTATGATTTACAGATGAGATATATAATTATGTTTTGGTCTTTATAATAGACCCATGAGTTGACATTGATTAAGGCGGATTTCTAACGCATTCTGAGCTGAGTCTGGGAGGAGTATTTAGCACCGAGCGAGAAATATGGTATTTCCCCAAAACTACGTATCACTGTAGGATTGATATTGATAATTGTGGGCCAGAGGCCGAGTATGGGATTGTGATAATGAGATTGAGGTTGTACTCCCTGTCAAGAGTACAACACCCCCGCCAATGTGGGGTTCTCTTCTTAGGAGGGAAAAACGTTGGACTCCATGTGGCTCACATGGTGTAGTCATGTCGGTTATAAGAAACTCCCAAGTCCATAAGAGTTCAAGTTTCATGAGTTACCGAGTCACTCTAAGTCACGATTTAAAGAGTTTGAGTTGAGTATAATGATTTATGAGATATATAATGCTTGCATTACTAATGATGAGTTTCAAGGAATATATTTCAATTAATTCAAGCAAAGAAAGTCGTTATCGTCAGCATGCATGATTTTCGTAATCATTTATGATATTATTTATAATGTTGCACTGCACCCCCACATACTCAGTACATTATTTAAAGTACTGACCCCCATATATTTCTATATTCTACAGTTCCTTATAATGTAGGTACAAGTTATAGCACAGATACCGCATTCAGTCAGTTTGTAGCTTCCATTCAGCAGGTGATGAGTCATTTTGATTCGAGGGCTTAAGTTAGTTATATAGTTCGAGGAGTATCATATTTTCTTACTTTAGTCATATTGAGATTGGGTAGTTGGGAGTCATGACCCATCTATCTGAAGTCAGTACCAGTAGAGGCTTCATAGACAGTCAGTAGAAGTTGATGTATTCAGTTTCAGTTTCATTTGTAAAAGTGGAGTTGTAACCTTGTAACGTTCATAATTGTATTGATCAAGTTCAGATAAGTTCTATGTTTTTGCTGATCTCATGTAGACTTGAGCATTTTATTCAGTTGCTGATGAGCTATGCCAGTAGAAGGGTTAACTTAGGGTCACCTATGCCCCTAAGCACCGTGTGACATCTCGGGATCCAATTTTGGGGCGTTATAAACTTGGTATCAGAGCACAGAGTTTAAGTGTCCTAGGGTGTCTATGAAGCCGTGTCTAGTAGAGTCTCGCGGAATGGTACGGAGACGTCTGTACTTTTCTTCGAGAGGCTACAAGGCATTTAGGAAAGGTCTCTATTCTTCAAGTCTTAGATCGTGCTATAGAAAGGTTCGTTGAGAAACTTATACAGATTCTCATCTTACCCTATTCGAGGCATCCCCGCCTTATTTTTAAGGTATTAGAGACAGTCAAGCTCAATTCTTTGCAGATAGTACTTTCTTAAACAGTCCCCACAGATATTTATGAAGTTATAAATATGCAAGAAAGTATCCTATTAGTGTCTTATCATGCTTTGCTTATAAATCGTGCAATAAGCCCAAGTTAGTTGCGCTTCCAGATTTCCTCCTTAGAATCCATATTGATAATCTATACTTCTTTATCTATTTACTGTTCCTGGGGTAACATGATCAGCGAATTCCAATTTTCTCCCTCTGATAATGCTTTCAGACTTACTAGTGTGAAATTTTAGAAGTTTTACAAAGCGGCTTGAGCAAAGCCTCCCAGCGTGTTATAAGTTCCCCAAGCTTAATATTATGTCCTCACCCTTACGAGTCATTCAGTTAAGACAGAGTGAGATGTGTATTACTAAATCATCAAATATTGTATGCCAAGTTTCTACCTTTCGTAATTTTATCATCATTATGTTGTTGAAACTGAAAGTCTAGTGAAGCCGTGTGGGGCTCTTTCGATTTACTAGCATAATTTCTTTGTTATTCACTTCAAATTATTTTTCAAAATGCAAAAATCAAAGACTAGTGAATCCGGACGAGGCTCATTTTGATTCACTAGCGACTCTTTATGTATCTTGTTTCCTCGTGCTGATTAGAATTGGGTTTAGAGGTGTGGTGGAAAGAAGGGTGGTAAGTGTGATTTATTGAAAGTATGTATAGCCGAGCCTTTTTGCGTGTGATCGAGTTAGTGATTAAGTGATATGTCCTTGTACATTAGCTCGTGGAAGGAGGAGAAAGAGTTATTGGTTAAGGTAAATAGTAGTTTACTGAAGTATAAAAAGAGTTGTTGATGGTGTGTTGCATAAGACGATTATAGGTTATGGACGAAGATACTTAGTGAATGAGTGTTGTTAACTAGGGTGCTCTCGAGATTGCAAGAAGAAGTTAAGTTGAGGCTTAGAGAACTGTGAACTAAGTTAATCTAGGTACGAAGGATAAATAGTAATGATGGGTAGAAGAAGGATGTGTTGATAAATTGTAAATGAGATAGGACATATGATTATGACCAATTATTGTTATGAGGTTTAAGTAGGCTAGCGTTTATGGATATTCTGTTTTATAGTTTCCAAGTGAAAATTTTATGTGTGAGGTAGAGCTATAAGTTATGTTGAGCGCTAGGCATTAAGCTTGGATGATTGGTGGCCATGAAGGTGGATGTGATAATTTCTTAGTTAATGGTGCTAGTTATAGAGAAGTGATCTAATAGGTTTGAACAGTGTATACAAGAGCTTGAGTCTAATCGACTTGTAATTAAGTTTGATATTGTATCCATGATAAGGAAGTTTACCCAAAATGCTATGGGGTTGTACTATTTTTGAGGATCATTGCACGTGGTGTAGATAGTGGCGCTGTGGATCTACTAGGTGGAGAAAAGACTAGTCAGATAATGAACGATATTCTTGATGGCGGAGTTAAGGGGTTTAGATTGAAAATGTTGAGCCTTTTTTGTGTGAGTTTGATTCTCATTGTTTGGAAATATAAGTCTACAAGCATGATATTAGTAGGTTATAACGGTAGTATTATGATCCGTCAAAGGTTGGGAAGCATTCAAGTTGAGCGTTAAAATCTAAGATTTGAAATTTCAAAAATTGAGTTAATAGGAATGAGGGTTGAAGTGTTAGGTGGTGTATACTCCGACTATGGGGATGATCGTGTAGATCTGAAGTTAGTGAGCGTGCGGGTATCATATGATGACTACTGAAGGTATAGGGGGACAGGATGTAATTCAGATGGTGGTGTAAGGAAGTGGTTGTATAATTTCAGGTGTAGTCACTGGGATTAAATTCTATTGTTCTTGTGTATTGATTATATCCCGAACTCTAGAGTAAAATGATTTCAGTTTAGATTAGTGCATATATGGTGGTTCATCTATTCAGAGTAATGGCTTAAGTCTAAGGGGGAGATGATACGACGAGTAACCAAGATAAACTCCCAGATTTTAGGAGATGTGCCAGTAAGTTGTAAGGTACCGGTGGGAAAGAATGATGCTCGACCCATTCTTATTTCGAAACTTTTCAATTTTTCCAATAATAACTCATGCTTTACGCTTCAGTTCCATAATCATAACTCATGCATACCATAAAGAATTGTGCCCTCTCTTAGTTCCAAAAATGTGGAGTTTCAGATCTTTAGCAGTTGGAATTACATTCCGTAAATTGCGAGTTCCAGATTTAGGTCATGCGGATCATGACTCATGTACTCAAGTCTTGTGGTATGTTCTGTTCAAGTACTCAAGTAATGCTTCTAATGATCAATAAAAATTCAGATTTATATCGTGCATGTCCTCGGGCTATATTTCTTTGATAAGTTTATGATGTTAAATCCTCTATTCTTCAAGCCTCAGTTGAGTGTCAAGTTATTCATAGTATCTATTCATGTGTCAAATCCTCATGCTCTAATCTTTTAGTTACCTTTCCTTAATCAAGATAGTAGTGGTGAATGGTTGTTTAGACGGGAGAGAGAAGATATTTCCTT
Organism: Capsicum pubescens; assembly: GCA_030864215.1. Classification (NCBI taxonomy): domain Eukaryota; kingdom Viridiplantae; phylum Streptophyta; class Magnoliopsida; order Solanales; family Solanaceae; genus Capsicum; species Capsicum pubescens. The sequence continues at coordinate 111,767,246 of CM061538.1, forward strand.
ATCAACATCAGAGAGTGGCATGCTTACTATGGCTAGGCGGTAGGGTAAAGTAAGATTGAGGCTAAGTCTTTGATACATGCCATGGTTAGTTGAAGTTTAATGTGTTATGATTGGAAATATTATTGTATATCCGTTTTGTGTAATTCCATGAGTCTGAGGGGAAAATTAAAGTGAAGCGTTTGTGTGGGACTTGATTAGTTAGGAGTATGTCGGGTGTACTTGTCTAAGGTGAGTGCATAAAAGTTGTTCTTGATAAGGGGTGTATAGGACATGAAAAAGAGGCTTTATACTTTATAAGTGTTTGATTAGAAATGCATATGTGGTTATGAAGATGGGCTCGGAGGTCGAGTTTTTGTACATGTGGATGGATACATTGCACCTTAGTAAATGACTAGTACTAGATGGATTGGAGTTGTCAAAAAGGTAATAAGAATTACTCTTGAAGTGAGAATTTGTAAAAATGTAAATATGTGGAAGTAAATGATTCATAATGGTGTCATATGGCGAATTTGGTGGTTCTAGGTTAGGCATGAAAACGATGAGAGGGTTTGGTTTAAGGAGATATGAATAGATGGAAGCATCAGTGCCATGTGAGGATTATAATTCGTATCGATTAAGTATAGTATCTGAAGGGTATAGTATAGTTGAGAGAGCGTTCAAGAAGTATGGTTAAGTTTGAGAGTAAAAAGTTGCATCACTTGAGGCCTAGTACTTCTATCCTTACTTATGATTTACAGGTTTATGTTCCAAGATAGGGGATTATGGCAATTCTATGATCTCTGATTCAGATATTTTGTTAGATCTTTCCCGAAGTTCCTTGCTCCTTCATACCGTTAGAATTCCTTGGAAGGGGGTTGAAGGAATCCTTCACTTAAGTATGAGTATCTAGTACGATTTCGTTTGCATAGTCGGCAACCTAGCTTTTAAAATTTAGCAAATAGGTTCTATGGTCTTCCATTTTTTGAAACTAGTCTGGTCTTACCACTCGAAGTTTCATAAGTACGGTCAATCCGGCAAGTGGTTGCTCACACCCAAAAGCTACGAATTCAGTTCAGTAGATGTATTAGGCATCAGTTTCAGATCCGGATATCTAATTATGATTCAGTCTGTAGGTATTCATTGAACGGTCTTTATTTTTCCAAGTATTCTAACCCAGACAATGTAATACCCATTGTATAATTTTAGCCTTGTTCCTTGTGACCTACGCTTGCATAAATTATCACTTCGCAGTCTATGAGTACGACTGCACCCTGATCACATCAAGTGAATCCTAAACTCTCATCATGACCCCACTCTTTATTATAAGAAGAAGGCAAACCAACTCAGACTTAGTTGAGAATTACAGTTGTCCTCTATTCTATTATTTTCCAGTCTCGTATCCAATGGTATAGCTATTCTCACCATGAGTTATACATTCAGCGAAGTACTCCAAAGCTTAGAAAGATATAGATTTAGATTAGTAAATTGTTTCAGCTATGTATCTTTAGTTTTCTCTGTGTTCTTGGCGAAACTAGCAACATTCGAGGACGAATATTTCCAAGGGGGAGATATTGTAATACCCCGATTGTTCCTTGAGTCTAAATCCATCTTCTGAGCATATGAAAATGACTTCCAAAGTGAATGATGATAGAACCATATAGAATTTCTCTAATTTCTACTTTTTGTCATGTAGAGCATTGAATAAGCTTTCCATCGATACCAATTTCATCGAAATCCGACATCAAATGGGGGAGTTATATCCGTTTTACTAAATAATATCGGAATCGCCCAGGCCTGATGGTGGACCTGACGGACCGCCAAGTCCTTGGTGGACCTTCAAGTGTACCTCCAAGCCAAGGGAGTGACCCCTCTTTTTGGTCATCGTGTGACTGCCAAAGTGGTGGACCGTCAAAAAGTTGACGGACCATCAAGGAGTCCGTCAGGTCGAGGCAGAATATTCCATTTTTGGCCCCCGAGTGACGGATGATCTGGTGGACCGTCAGATTCCTGACGAACCATCACTTTGACCTTCACTCCAAGGTAGAACATTCCAGTTTTGGCGCTCGAGTGACGGACGACTTGGTGGACCGTCAGTCCCTCTGACGGACCATCAAGTCGACCGTCACAGGCCCCGATCAGCGAATTTTAGCTTTTTCAAAAGGGTATTTTGGTATTTTCTGCCCATTTTGGTATTATAAATATATCCAAGTAGTAAAGGGAAGATCATTTTCTCTTATTTCTCTCCAATCTCTCCAAGAATTCTTTAGAAGCTAGGGTTTTCTTCCAAGACCCAAAAAAATCCAATCTTCTTCCAAGAAACTCAAGAATCTCCCATAGATTTCTCTAAGTGGTTCAAGAATCACGCTTTCCTAGTCAAAGGCATTAAGAATCTTAGCCTAAAAGTGCGAGAAAGAAGTGCCAATCAAGTCTCTTATTCTCAAATTTATAATTCAAGGTATGTGGGGTTTGAACAAGAACACTTCTTTCGTTCTTGTGCCCAAAGATTTAATTTCTTCTATTGAAATCCATGATTTTGCAAAGTGGGTTTACACCCAAATTACTTTATTAATGATTTTATGATATTTGAGCAAATCAAGATTGATACACATGACTATTTCATCATTTTATTCCTTAAATTGAGAAATTATACCATGAGTTGAATATTGTTATTATGAGTTGATGATTTCCGAATAATTTGAGATAAGAGTCATGATTTAAGCTTTTCTACGAGAAGTTTGATTATTGAATATATATATATATATATTGATATTTGAGCTTGAGAGTCAAGAATGATTCCTATGCTGTTTCCTTGAAGCTTTTGATATTTGAAAATGATTCGAAAAGCAAATGTACTTGATGTTGAGAAAGATTGTGTTGAGTTGAGTCGAGTTAGGAATCCACAAGATATTTATGATTTACAGATGAGATATATAATTATGTTTTGGTCTTTATAATAGACCCATGAGTTGATATTGATTAAGGTGGATTTCCTAACAAGTTCTGAGCTGAGTCTGGGAGGAGTATTTAGCACCGAGCGGGAAATATGGTATTTCCCCAAAACTACGTGCCACTGTACGATTGATGTTGATAATTATGGGCCAGAGGCCGAGTATGGGATTGTGATAATGAGATTGAGGTTGTACTCCCTGTCAAGAGTACAACACCCCCGCCAATATGCGGTTCTCTCCTTAGGAGGGAAAAAAGTTGGACTTCATGCGGCTCACATGGTGTAGTCATGTCAGTTATAAGAAACTCCTAAGTCCATAAGAGTTCAAGTTTCATGAGTTACCGAGTCACTCTAAGTCATGATTTAAAGAGTTTGAGTTGAGTATAATGATTTATGAGATAGATAATGCTTGCATTACTAATGATGAGTTTCAAGGAATATATTTCAATTAATTCAAGTAAAGAAAGTCATTATCGTTAGCATGCATGATTTTTGTAATCATTTATGATATTATTTATAATGTTGCACTGCACCCCCACATACTCAGTACATTCTTTAAAGTACTGACCCCCATATATTTCTATATTCTACAGTGCCTTATAATGTAGGTATAAGTTATAGCTCAGATACCGCATTCAGTCAGTTTGCAGCTTCCAGTCAGCAGGTGATGAGTCATTTTTATTCGAGGGCTTGAGTCAGTTATACAGTTCGAGGAGTATCATATTTTCTTACTTTAGTCGTATTAAGATTGGGTAGTTGGGAGTCATGACCCATCTATCTGAAGTCAGTACCAGTTGAGGCTTCATAGACAGTCAGTAGAAGTTGATGTATTTAGTTTTAGTTTTATTTGTAAAAGTGGAGTTGTAACCTTGTAACGTTCATAATTGTATTGATCAAGTTCAGATAAGTTCTATATTTTCACTGATCTCATGTAGACTTGAGAATTTTATTTAGTTGCTTATGAGTTATGCCAGTAGAAGGGTTAGCTTAGGGTCACTTATGCCTCTAAGCACCGTGTGACGTCTCGGGACCCAATTTTGGGGAGTTACTAGAGCCAAATCGCGATTGTCCTAAAATAGTAACCATTCGCGATAACTCAGATTCGCAAGAAATATAGCATTTTACCAAGCCGCGCGATGCACTGATGGTCCAAATCGATTTTTTCAGCCCAGCTATAAAATAAAAAAGGTAGAACAAATTGGATACACTTTGGAAAGCGTAGTAGTGGCGGAAAAACATAAAATTCTCTCTCTTAGGGTTCTTAGAATTTCTTTTGAACTTCATAACTTCAAGATTAATTCTTGGTATGATTAATTGGTTATTTTTGATGTTGAATTCCAACATGAGTGGCTACATACCCTTGTTCTGGAGTTGAGGCCAAGAACATGATTACTCTTTGATATTCTTTATCGTAATTTCTTGTTAGATTATCATCTGGGTTGTTCTTAATTTCTTGAGCTTGCTATTTTGATGAGTGGACACCATTGAAATAAATTTATATTTCTATGTGAATCCGGGAGGAGAATCATGGGATAGAACAAAGAAATTAAGGAGCAAGGTTCTTATCCTTTTATGAAATAAGAGGTTTGAACTAGCATCTAGGATATGATTATACCTAGAAGCCTTGCTTTGTTCAATGGAAAGAAGATAACTTTATGAATCTAGATGAATTGTTGTATCTCTGCGAGAGTTGTAGTTACAATATTCAAATGGATATAAGATTTGAGGTCGGGAGACCAAGATCGTAGTATCAACTTTGAGAATCAACAATCCAATAACCAATTAGAATGCAATAAGAAGATAGAATAGTATGATTGCTCGATGTACCTCAACCCTAGAATTCTCATCATTACTGTTATAACCATTGCTTACTTTGCTATTGTCATAAATTGCTATTTCTTATTTATTTATAATTTCTATTCACAATTTCACAAACACCTTGATACTTTACAACACTTAATACTTCGTTGCCTAAAACTAAAAGTTGGGTAAAATTCTAGTTGTTTAGTCCTCGTGGGAACGATATCTGACTGTCTAAGTCACTATATTACTTTTACAATCACGTGCACTTACGTGTGCTTTTGAGAGGCAACACGTTCTTGGTGCCGTTGCCGAGGACTAGTATAATTAGTAAATTGCTAAATATTTGGTTTTTGATAATAAGAATAAGTGTTAACGACTTGATCTTAGCGGCTGAATTTTTGCCGGATTAGCTGACTATAGGACTGGTGAGAGATGAAGAGTTGGTAGAGCCTTTTACAAAACCAGAGCTTATATTTCAACAAAGGCGAAGAGCTCAATGTCTGAATCAACAGGTTCAAATGGCTCATCCAGTCGATTCAAATGACCCTATTGATCTAAATGTCGGAAATGTCCCAGCTCCGGTTATACCAGCTATTCCTGCTCAACGAGCTGCTAGACCTGTTCGTGAGGTGGCAATCCCACTCATGAACTATGTGACTAATAGTATTCGCAAGCCCAAGCCAGGTGTTCGATTTGAATTGAAGCAGAATATGGTGCAATTGTTGAATTCAACAGGGCATTTCTCTGGCCTTTCATGTGAAGACCCACAATAGCACATACAGACCTTCCTAGAAATAAGCGATACAATTCTGAAGGGGTGAATACTGATTAAGTCAGATTGATACTCTTCCCTTTTTCTTTAATCGAGGAAGCAAAGAAGTGGTTACATGCTGAACCACCACTCTCCATTACTTTATGGGAAGATCTAGCTTGGAAGTTCCTTATTCGATTCTTTCCATCAGGGAAGACTGCACGTTTGAGAAGTGAGATTTTGAGTTTCATACAGAAAGAAGGAGAGAATATCTACCAAGCTTGGGAGAGATTTAAGCCCTTACCATCATCAGTCTAATGGTGTTCTTGTTTATACCTTCATTGAGGGACTAGAGCCAAACACCAAGATTCTCTTAGATTCAACAGCTGGTGGGCAGGCTTTTGAAAAGACTTATGATGAATTGTTGATAACGCTTAACTTAAACCTCAAATAAGTTCAAGGCAGTCGTCTTCAGTATATTTACCCAACTTCAGAGTCGGGTTCGAATCCACAGGGAATAATGTGAGTGGAGATTAAACTAGTTCGAAACTATAGCGACAAGTTAAATTCAAATAAATAATAAGAAAAGACAAAATAGGGGTTTTTATCAATCAAACAAATTTTAACGTTTCAACTTATTTTAGAACTCAAAACTTAGATTTTAATATTTCGAATCAATGATATAGAGAAACTAAGATTTTGATCACTATAACTATTAATCTCCATTGAATAATAACTGTTCATGATTCTCGTGATAGGTGGGAACAACAGATTATCCCTGCCGATGATACTATTTGACTTATCTCTCGACCTCACCAGACAATTTATTATCTAATTCTCTCGAACTTAGATAACATATCTATTTCCAACCGGATGTTATCTCAGGTAGATTGATCTAGTTACGACATCAATCATTAAACAAAAGGTTGGTAACTTCCAAGTCCCTATTGATAATTCACGACCTCTAGTCTATTTCTCCGTTAGAAGCAAATAAAACCTAAGGCATAACCTAATGTTTTGCAACCAATAGATTCAAGTTAAAACAACAGAATTTCAAGACGTTCCCACAATCACTCAAACCCTAATCCAACTATTAAATCAATGAAATAATAATCATAGATCCCACAACCCTAGTTGTGGGTTTTAGTTGCTCATAAAATAGAAAGAGATAACAAAGATTAAATTCATAACTTAAAGCAAATGAACTTACAAAAGATGAAATTCAAAGTTGTTTCTCCTTTAAGTACAATAAGAATTTCCCACAACTAAATCAAAGGATGGAAAATTGAATTCTAAGTTAAGAGAGTCAAAAACAAGTGAACTCCCCTTTACTAAGTTACAAGATGTCAAAAGCTGCTTCCTCCAGTTTTGAAATAAACCCTAAAAGATGCTATTTATACTAAAGCTTAATTAAGGTAATAAAATAACAAAATCACAGATGGGCTCGGATTTACGTGATGGCATATTGGTGTTGATCGTCAAGCTTCTGACGACGTCTCAGCTATGTCGTCAGAAGTCGTGCCTTCTTAGCCTGTTCTGCCTCACTCTGACGATGTTGTCCGATGGCTTACCAGAGGAGTGGCGGAGTGTAGCAAATATAGTCATAGGTTCAGCTTATTTCACCATGTTCTGTCCCACTTGACAACATCTTCTGATGGCTTACCACACTTGTGATGACATATTGAGAATGTCGTCACCTTTATTCGGAAACTCTTCTTCACTGTTCTTCCTGACGCCTTTTTTTGGTAGCTTACCACATCTATGATGGCTTGCAAGAAATGCCATCAGACTCATATCAGCTCACTTGTACCAAATTTTACTTATTTTGTTCTTCTTTCCTATGTTTTTCTCCCATCCTTGCTACAACTACAATATCATAAGAAAATGATAAAAAACAACCAAAAGTTGCTTAAGACTTCATAATTATTTAGAGTTAAAAGCCTCAAATGTGTTAGCATCTACTCACACATCAATTGTACACACTACTGAATTAGATTTCACAAGGAAATCCTGATTGGTATGCTGATTCGAGGATTGCCCCTAAGAAGGTTGCAGGGGTATTGGAGGTAGACCAGTTTACTGCATTACAAACGCAGATTGCAGCAATGCAAAATCATATAATTACTTAGCTTAATAACATAAAGTTAGGGGTTCCACAAGTAGCAGCTACAGCTAATGCAGTCCAACAGACAAATTCTTGGTGTGAGGTTTGTGGAATAGTGAGCATGCAACAAATGCTTATACGGCTACTCCAGATTCTGTCAACTATGTGGGGAATGCGAATCGTCAGAGACAATAGAATTTCGGTAATACGTATAATCCTAATTGGAGGAACCATCCTAATTTCTCATAGGGTGAAAATCAGGCACAGAACACTAATCAGTATAAGTGGCCAATGCAATAAAATCAACAGCAGGTTCAGAATAATTAAGCTTCTACTCAAACAAGTAATTTGAAGGAGATGATGAAGCAATATTTAGCTTAACAAGCACAGTTTGCAGCAGAAGTGAAGACTCAACAAGCACAGTTTGCAGCATAGTTGAAGAGTCAACAATTGCTTACTAGAAATTTAGAGTTGCAACTCAGTCAGATTGTACGAGCACAAAATAGAAGACCTCAAGGAGGCCTACCTAGAAACACAGAGGCAAATCCAAAGTAGGTAAATACAGTTACAACAAGGAGTGGGTTGCAGTTAAAGGAGGCGGTACATGAGCAGGTTAGTCCCATAACCAATAATGATGATTCTAAAGATAAGGAGGAGAAAAGGGTCAAAGAAAAAGCTGTAAGTGATGAAATTCAAGTGGATAAGAAAACTTTACCTTTACCCTTCTCTCAAAGGAAAAGTAAGCATCAAGAGGAGGTGAGTTACAAAAAGTTCTTGGATCTTTTAAAGCAGGTTCACGTAAATCTTCATCTTGTTGATATTCTGCAGAGTGTTCCAAAATATGCAAAATATCTGAAGGACATTGTGGAAAATAAGAACCGGTTGACAGAGTATGCCACAGTTGCACTTACTGAGGAGTGCACATCCAAGATTCAAAACAAGCTGCCCACGAAGATGAAGGATCCAGGAAGTTTTACTTTGCAGATCACCATTAGGCTAACTATCAGTGCTCGTGGATTGTGTGACTTGGGAGCTAGCATAAATATTATGCCTACATCGTGGTACTGGAAGACGGGTCTTGGGAGTCCCAAACCTACTACTATTGTTTTATAGTTGGCAGATAGGTCCCTGGCTAGGCCGGATGGTAATATTGAAGATGTTTTAGTGAAAATGGGATCACTAATCTTTTCGGTGGACTTTGTACTTCTAGATTTTGAAGATGATCTGGTTATCCTATTTATTTTAGGATGGCCCTTCTTAGACACAGGACAATCATTAATTGATGTAGCAGCAGGAAAGATGACAATAAGAGTGCATGATAAAGTTGAGGTTTTTGATATGTACAAGACACTGAAATTGTCGGCTATATATGAAGAGTTGTCTACTATATCCGTTATAGATCTTGAGTCTGATCAGAGGCTGATATTATCAGATGATCAATTAGAGCGAGATTTGATGGGTCGTGATATTTATAGAGATGTGGAGGAGTTGACGTTAATTCAAGTAATGAATTCAGTGATCATTGAAATAAGAAAATTGCCCTTTGAGCCATTGAACAGGCTAATTGGGCCATCCCCTAAAGCCTCAATTGATGAAGCTCCAAAATTAGAGCTTAAGGTTCTGCCTCCTCACTTTAAATATGTTTACCTTGGTGACAATGATACCTTGCCTGTTATTTTATCTGTAGGTTTTACTGAAATACAGGTAAAGGAAGCAATGATAGTCTTGAAAAAAAAGTAAAAAGGCGATCAAGTGGCAGATGTCTGACATTACAGGGATAAATCCAGCTTTTTGCATGCACAATATACACATGGAAGAAGGTTTCAAATCAAGGGTACAACAACAACGTAGGTTGAATTCAATGATGAAAGACATGGTGCAGAAAGAGGTTATCAAGTGGCTCAACAATGGGATTGTTTATCCAATTTCAGATAGCAAGTGGGTAAGCCTAATACATTGCGTCCCAAAGAAAGATAGTATGACCGTGGTTACAAATGAAACAAATAAGATAATTCCCACTCGCATGGTGACTGGATGGAGAATTTGTATTGACTACTGGATGCTAAATGAAGCCACAAGAAAGGACTACTATCCCATTCCTTTCCTCGATCAGATGTTAGATAGGTTAGTAGGTTAGGAGTACTACTGGTTTCTTGATGGTTACTCGGGATATAATCAAATCACCATTGTGCTCGAGAATTAAGAGAAAATGACTTTTACATATCCATATGGTACATATGCATTCAGATGCATACCTTTTGTCCTCTCCAATACACCTGCAACGTTTTAGAGATGCATGATGGCAATATTCTATGGCATGGTACAATTTATCGAGGTATTTATCGATGATTTCTCTATTTATGGTGATTCTTTTGATAAATGCTTGCAGAATCTAGATCAAGTCCTATATCGATATGAAGAGATAAATTTGGTGCTAAACTGGGAAAAATGTCACTTTTTGGTGAAGGAAGGAATAGTCCTTGTCCATAAAGTTTCATGTAAAGGACTGGAAGTAGATAGAGCAAAAATTGAAGTGATCGAAAAGCTGCCACATCCAGTAAGTTTCTTGGGGAATGTAGGTTTCTATAGGCATTTTATTTAGGAATCTTTGAAGATTGCAAGCCCGATGTATAAATTGTTAGAAAAAGAGGCCAAGTTTGATTTTAGGGCGGATTGCCAAGAAGCCTTTGAGAATCTAAAAAAGAAGCTAATAGAAGATCCTATTTTGATTTCTTCAGATTAGGAGTTGCCATTTGAATTGATGTGTGATTCTAGTGACGTGGCTATAGGAGCTATTTTGGGGCAAAGAAGAGACAAGGTATTTCTCTCTATTTAATATACCAGTAAAGTCTTGAACGATACCTAAATGAATTATACAGTCACTGAAAAGGAGATGTTAGCGGTGGTTTATGTATTTGATAAATTTAGAGCGTACTTGGTGGGCACAATAGTTATTGTTCACACAAACCATGAGTCCATCAAGTATCTTTTTAAGAAAAAAGATGCAAAGCCTAGATAGATCTGGTGCATTTTATTACTTCAAGAGTTTAACTTGGAGGTTCGTGATCGAAAAGGAGCAGAAAATCAAGTTGCAGATCATTTGTCAAGGTTAGAGACTCATGACCATGTTGGTAATAACTTTCTCTGCATTCGGGAGGAGTTTTCAGATAAAAATTTATTATTTATAAAGGAGTGTGAAGTTCCTTGGTATGAAGACATTGTGAATTTGTTGGAGAATAACTTTTATCCTCCGGAAGTTACAATTCAACAAAGGAAGAAATTGTTTCATGATTCTCGTGCTTGCATATGGGATGAGCCGTATCTTTTCAAGTAGGGTCCTGATGGAATTATACGCAGATGTGTTCCGAAAGCTGAATTCACACAAGTGCTACAAAAGTGTCATTTATCACCTTATGGTAGATATCATGGAGGTGAAAGAATAGCCAAAAAATTATTGTAGTCCAGTTTCTTTTGGCCAACATTATTTTGAGATGCAGTAGCTTTCGTAAAAAGTTATGATCAATGCCAGAGGTTAGGTACAATTTCAAGGCGTCATGAGATGCCCCTAAACAACATCCTTAAAGTGAAAGTATTCTATGTATGGGGATTGATTTTATGGGAATATTACCACCATCAAATGGTAACTTGTACATCTTAGTGACAGTTGATTACATATCTAAATGGGTGGAATCTGCAACTTTTCTGATTAATGATGCGAGAGTAGTATTAAAATTTGAGAAAAAACACATATTTTCCCGATTTGGCACTCCCCAAGCTATAATCAGTGATGGAGGTATGCATTTTATTAACACTTCGTTTAAAAATCTTTTAGCTAAATATGGTGTTAGGCACAAGGTGGCCACTGCGTATCATCCGCAAACAAGTGGTCAAGTTTAGGTGTCTAATCGAGAGATAAAACAGATACTACAGAAAACTGTTAATGGGCAATGAAAGGATTAGGCCGAGAAGCTAGATAATGCATTATGGGCATACCAAACAACTTATAAGACACCCATTGGAACCTCTCCATATCTTTTGGTTTACGAGAAAGCATGTCATTTGCCTGGAGAGCAAGAACATCATGCTTATTGTACCGTTAAAAAGTTAAATCTTGAAATAAAGGACACGAGAGAGAAGAGATTGTTGTAGCTTTTTGAACTTGATGAGTTTTGTCTCCACACTTATGAAAATGCCAAGCTGTATAAGGAGAAAACCAAGAGATGACACGACAGGCAAATTCAGGATAGAGTGTTTGAACCCGGGCAACTTGTTTTGCTATTCAATTCAAGGTAAGTTATTTCAAGGAAAATTATGATCTAAATGGTCTGGGCCTTTTCAAGTGGTGAAAATGATGCCTCATAGAGAGGTTGAACTTTGGAATAAAGAGAAGACTGAGAAGTTTTTGGTGAATGGACAATGTGTAAAACATTATTGGGCTGATCATGGAGATAAACACAATGTGTCCATCACTTTTGATGATGAGTGAGACTGAGCTAATTCGTGCCACAATGAAAAATAAGACGCTATTTGGGAGGCAACCACCAATGTAATGTAATAGATAGTTTAATTTTTAGTTGTTAAAGATAAAGAGAAAAATACAAAAAGATGAGTCGTGCCACGATAAAAAATAAGGCGTTGAGTGGGAGGCAACCCACTTTTTCTTACAATATTTTCTTGTTTTTATTTGATTTGTAGGGATGAAAAAATTGGAACCAAGGAGAACATCATGTTCAAGGAAACAATTAGGTTTGCAAAAAATTGATGTGTGTTAGGTGCAGAAATAAGGTAAAAAGGTTGAGAAATGCACTGGAATATGAACTGGGAGGATAGCGCATCGCGTAGCTGGCCAAAATGACAATTGTCAAAATCTAGTGACATGGCGCAATAACCACACATCGCACTGTCTGGAAAATTGATAATTGTCAAATTCTAGTGGCCTGGCGCGATACTACCGCATCATGGTGGGTTGTTAAGTGGCAATTGGCACTTTCCAGTGAACTGACGCGATCATTTCGCGTCGTGGTGGGGGTGAAAATCGGACATAAATTTCTAATTTAACCTAAACCGACCCGCCCCTCTATATATAACCCCTCAAACCTAAACCCCTTAATTTCTCCTTTTAAGCACCGCCTCACATCCCCTTAAACTAACTAAGTCTCTCAAATTTCTTTACGATTTCATCCTTTTCTCAACATTTGAGGTAAGTTCTTCAAGAGTTAAATTTTCCCTCTGTAGTAGTGAGAATTTTGATATTTTTGGGCATGAATTAGTTTTATTCTTCATAATTTTTGTGCATTATAGCCCTATATGCTACAATTTTCCTTGAAAGTTTTGTGAATCCTTCATCATAGTCTTTATAATATTGCGTTACTTTGTTTAATTGGTGAGATAATGACGGATTAATTAAAGTTCGGGGTTATACTCACATTTTAATTGGGAAATTTGACTACTTGGGGTACATTGATTTATGAAAAATGTGTGGTGGGACGTAGGTTGAATGATATATTTGTGAATCCATGAGGTATATTTATTGGGGATATTGTGAGTTTGAGTTCTTATGACGAAATATTATGCATCACACTTTATATTTTGCTGATTGTACACACCATATGAATATGTTAAGCATGTGTTAATGTGCGTCACCATGAAGGGAAGTCTGAGTACCTTACGCGGTGACAATGGACTGATGTGTAACTAATTTAGTGTGGGGTAGATCAAATTGGTGCTAGTCCTATGAGTGAATAATATTTTGAAGTCTTGATTGACAATACGATTAAAGAGTTGTACAAACTATGGAATTTTAGGTTAGTGTGGGTGATTGAATCATTCTTGTAATATTGTGCACACCTTGCTTGTCGACCCTTGATTTAATATACAGTGATGTCAATGAATATGCCAACTTGGAGCTGCTTGTAATTGTGCCACAATCGCATTAACGGGATGTAACGAATATGGCACATCACTATAGATAGCTGTTTGTGTTCTTAAAATTGAATTTAATATGAGAGGATTGCTTAAGTTAATGACATACTAGGGTCCTAGTTTGTTTTGGTTTAGCTGAAATTTGACGTTGATTGAATTATGGACCTATGTGTATGTGCTAAATATGTAGAGTACGAGGAAGTCTGAGTACCCTGTTCTTATTTGTGTGCAATTGAGCTAACAATTTAGTTTGGGGTGTCGATTGAGACCCGTCGATACCTAGTTTAAGTTAGCACAACCAAAGACTCAGTTACTTACTTATTTGTTGCATGTATTGAATGACAGGCACTATGGATCCCCAACAACAGAAAGGAAAAGCTAAGGCTAGTTCCTCTGCACCAGCTAGGAAATAAAGTAGGCAGTCTAAAAATTAACTTGCTAGGGTGCCCCGTGCTCTACCACTATAGCGTGGGCAAATAAGAAAGTTCGGGTTCAAGGAAGTACTAAAAGCAGGCAAACAGTGGTACTCCAAACACACTAAAGCCCAATAAATTTCAAAGGTTTTCATTGACAGAGCGAGCCTATTAAGGGAATTCCCAAGCATGGTGCGACGAATTGAGTAGCTGAATATGAACTTCATCTTTCCTCAGCCTACTTAGTGCAGTTTGCACTTAGTACACGAGTTTTATGCTAACTGGGATCCAAGTGACCCCGATCATGAATTGAAGATTCATGGTAAAAATGTCCAATTCACAACCGCAGATATTAATGATTTGCTGGGTATACTTGAAGCAGATGCAAACCAGTTGAGGCAGTTTATTATCACTCCCCCTTATGCCTATATCAGACATTTGCTGTGCAGTACACACTCATCTGCGAGATGGACCAGGCATCGAGTCACCAACTTTTACTCATTTTTTCCCTATGTACAGATAAACAAAGAGGCCCATATGTAGGGACGCATTATGTATCATTGCCTTGTCCAAGGCAAACATATGACAGAGGTTACACGTGATCGGGTATGTTTGATTTATGCTCTAATGTGTAATGATGTTGATATTAATGTGGGCTAGGTTATTTTCTCTTCCATGAATAAAGTACGCTACCAGTCGGAGTGTAGCTATGGTTTTGGAGGACTGTTGACTCAGTTCTTGAGGAGGCATAGAGTGGATGGGGAGGAGATGGATTGAAAATCAGATGTTATCACTCGCCCAGTTGATATTACGACTGGTAGGAGCATTACTGGGGCCCAAGGCCCAGTCCTGACTATGGTTAAGAATTAAGCTCGGGCTGATGAAATATCTACCCAGATATTTAGCCTACAATTATTGTAGCTGTAGATAGGGGGAGATCTACAACGAACGAAGAAATTCATGCTGTGGAATTAGATTACCCCCTGGGCCATCATGCTAGAAATTTGTTGCAGATTGGGCCTGAGTTCATGGAACCTGTTGATGATGACGTACCCACTGATGCTGAGAGACTATACCAGGACTCGAATACTGAGTCAGATGTTGATGATTAATCTGATAAAGGCGAGGGCGATGCATAAGCTGATGATGTTTATGATGAGGATGGTGCAGTTGAGGCCATGGCGATAATAGTGCCTTTTGATTGAGCAGGGAGTATGACACCACCTTACCTTATGCTTACCGATAAAACTGGGGCAGTGCTACGTTTAAGTGTGGGGTGGTTGTCCTTCATTTTCATCTCTAATTTCTATCTTGGTTCATTTTGGTTGGACAATTTTTGGTTATTTTGGTTGGAAAATTTCTATCTCTTTTATGTTTTATTAGATTGTAATAGTTAGTAAGTTGAAAGATGGATTTGTGCAATTTTTCCTAAAGGCATTTTTTGCATTTTGTTATCAGTTTAAAGTGTGTTTTTTACTTATTTTCGCCCTCCTTGGTAAATTTCAGTTTACAGTATTTATTTTTTCCCTCTTTGGCAAATTTTAGTTTACAGTATTTATTTTTTCCCTCTTTGGCAAGTCAACATAACTCGTCATAGATAGTGCCTTCCCCTATGATAGATGGTTGATGACCGTCTCAAGGGGAGTTGGTCTTAAGAAATAAGGAATTGATGAGAATCCGATCACAACTTTAGAGAAGTGCTTTGTGTGGGCCATATTTTTTTGCAGTGATTTGGGCTAAATTGAGTCTTAAAAATGAAAGCATGTTTGAAATTTCAAAGTATCTGATTATAAATTGCTTAATGTCAATAGGTGAAATACGAGTTGTTGGCTTAATGTTGAATTTGATAAAGAACGAGATCGGGAACCGTAAGGATCCGATTTGATTCCTTGCATGCACTGTGAGTGTGAGTATTTGTGAATATTCTACATGTATAGGAGTGTCTAGAACTTGCCCGGTGTGTTTACAAAGTGAAATAAAGGTGTTGGATGAAGAAAATGATTTAGGCATTTCTTTGTTAGCCTAATTGTAAAAACTTTATTTACATGCCCTTATGCATGTCCTTAGTTAGCCCAGTTGAGCCTATAGCCTAATTTCTCTGGTAGACTCATATGTAGCCTAATCCCTTCTTTGATAAACCTTGATTTGATCCATAGCTCCTAAGCGCTTTAGTATAGATTATTAAAGGAGTACGGAATGTGAATTTAAAGTAGGAGAAAGGTGATAGTAAAGCCCTAAATAAATAGTTATTTGTGTGTTTAATTGTGATGGTTTGGAGTTATAGGAAATATGAAAGAAATTTTAATTTTTGTAGCTCGATTTTTGTTACAATGAACCTGTTTTGGTCCTGATCCATTCGGACATTGTGCACCTGAATCAAGGCAAATAACTTTAGTTGAGGGTGGCTATGATAGGTGGCGTAACAGTAAATGGGTGTGAAGAAGAGCTGAAAGTTGAATCTTGGTGCAAAATAAAAATACTCCTACCATAGGTTATGTCAATGTGCTTAATAAATCTGGGTAAAATGAATGATATGTAATGGTAATGCAGTGGAAATTGGGTTGATAGAATGTGATTTTGATTGAAGATTGATGTGTATTAAAGCGCTTAGGGAGATTAGTCACTATTTCCTAAATAGTTTCTACCCATCACATAGCCTACATTACAACCTTGGAAGACCTAATTGATCCTATGTTACGACATTCGACTATTAGTGGGGTAGTACACTAAGGGCAAGCTTATGGCTCACTGTCTATCATGTATGAATTCTTTGTTGAGAGTGAGTGGTTGAATTTCGATGTTCCCCTAATATGAAAAATTGAAAAATTATGAGTGGCATTGGGAAACTTTATTGTTGTGAGGGTGCATGCGGATAAAAATCGAAATTTCTTACTGTGTTGTTTGATTAAGTAATTTGATTAAGTTTGCCAACAAATCGAATGTCACAACTGAGATAGTGAGACTTGAAATAAATTATTCATGTGCATAAAAGTATTTTTGACACGTGTTTAGAGGAAAAGTCATTGTCATAAATTGTAAGTTCCCCAAGAAAGCATAACTCTTTGGTTGTGATGTGAAGATTGATTGAGAGATTGCGTTTATGATTGTTCGAGGACGAACAAGGTTTTAAGTGTAGGGTGGTGATCTTGGGTGTATTTATATGTCCAATCACCAATATTTACCTAAATTTAGACTTGTTTTGAGAGCTATAATGTGCTATTTTGAGTGTAAATTGAGCTTTAATTGTGTTCTTGATCCAATGGACATGATTAGTATTTATAGGATTGAATTGTGATGAATTATACATGATTGAACACATTAAGGATATGAGAGCAAACAAAGGCATTGAAACATAGCTCAATAGGGCAAACTGGAAGTCAGAACTTTCGATTTGTGAGATCGGCGTGTCATGGAGAATGTCCAAATGGCGATTGTAAAAAACCAGTAAGGCACTGTGAAATCACTACGTCATGGTGAGGAGATATTTACCAATTTTCAAGATTCTAGAAGAAGAATGCGATATTACCACGATGCGGTAAGATTATAGTTGCCAGTTTTTCAAGATCTAAAGGTCAGCACGTCACGGAGGAAGACAAATTCACAATTGCCACAAACCAGTAGCCCTCCGCGATATCACCGCATTGTGGTGAAGAGCCAAATCATGATTGTCCCAAAATAGTAACCATCCATGATAACTCAGATCTGCAAGGAATATAGCATTTTATAGAGCGGCGCAATGCGCCAAAGGTCAAAATTGGGTTTTTCAGCCCAGCTATAAAAGGAAAAATTCAGAACAAACTGGATACACTTTGGAAAGCATAGTAACGGCAGAAAAACACAAAATTCTCTCTCTTAGGGTTCTTAGAATTTCTTTTGAACTTCATAACTTCAAAATTAATTCTTGGTATGATTAATTGCTTATTTTTTATGTTGAATTCAAACATAAGTGGCTAAATACCTTTGTTCTAGGGTTGAGGCCAAAAATATGATTACTCTTTGATATTTTTTATTGTAATTTCTTATTGGATTTCATCTGGGTTGTTCTTAATTTCTTGAGCTTGCTATTTTGATGAGTGGCCACCATTGAAATAAATCTATATTTCTATGTGAATTCAGGAGGAGAATCATAGGATAGAACAAAGAAATTAAGGAGCAAGGTTCTTATTCTTTTATGAAATAAGAGGTTTGAATTAGCATCTAGGATAGGGATATACCTAGAATCCTTTCTTGGTTCAATGGCAAGAATATAAATTTATAAATTTAGATGAATTATTGTATCTCTGCGAGAGTTGTAGTTACAATATTCAAATTGATAGAAGATTTGAGGTCGGGAGACCAAGATCGTAGTATCAACCTTGTGAATCAACAACCCGATAACCAATTAGCATGCGATAAGAAGATAGAATTGTATGATTATTTGATGTTCCTTAACCCTAGAATTATCATCATTACTGTTAAAACCATTGCTTGCTTTGCTATTATCATAGATTTCTATTTCTTATTTATTTATAATTTCTATTCACAATTTCACAAACACCTTGATTCTTTACAACACTTAATACTTCGTTGTCTAAAACTAAAAGTTGGGTAAAATTCTAGTTGCTTAGTCCTCGTGGGAATGATATCTGACTGTCTAAGTCACTATATTACTTGTACGATCACGTATACTTGTCTGTGCATTAGAGAGGCAATATCAGTTCCATGATCCAACTCTTAAACTTGAAAGGTGTATTTTCGGGGTCGGCTACAGACGATGAGAACATGTATCTTGCTAACTTTATTGGGATCTTCACTTCTTATGCTATTTTTTAGGTAGACCAGGAGGCACTCTGATTAAGGGTGTTCCCTTTCTCATTGACTGGAGAATCTTCTTTATGGTTAGGGGAACTTCTGAGAGGATCGATCACCACATGGAATAAGTTGCCCAAGCAATTCTTGAACCATTTCTTTCCTCCATCCAGGATGTTGTTGCTTATAGATGAGATTTACAATTTCAGTCAGCTTCTTTCAGAGTCGATATACAAGGCTTGGTTCCAGTTTAAGAAGAATTTAAGCATAGGGACCAATCATTTGATTTTAGGGACAAACAAACTGGAGATATTCTATAGAGCCCTGAACATCAGTTCTCGATCCGTGGCATACATAATCACTGATAGAGCATTTATGAGATTACACTGGGAAAAAGCTTCTGAGGTTCTAGACTAAATCTCTCTCACTAACTGAGGGTGGCATACTTGGGAGGCTCAGATGGGTGTTGGTACTTATGTGATTGGATCTTCTGGCGACTATAGAACAGTTGATGAGTCTATGGCATAAAAGATTACACAACTGAGGATCGATATTGGGTTGCTGACTAAGCAGTTTGTAGCTGTGATTTCCAAAAAGGTGAATGGGGTAGATACACAGGGTTCAGCCTCCAAAGCTAATGAGTCAGACTTAGAGGAGGAGGCTACGTATCTTGATCGCGAATTGACGGGTTTTTAAGCTAGAGGGAAAAGAAACCAAGGTTAGAATTATTATGGTGATAGATACAGAGATCGAAGTAGGGGGCATGATGGTGACTAGAGATGGAAAGATAACTAAAAAGAGAAGGGATACAATACATTCTGCTGGGCAGTCATGATACCAAATCGAGAATGGAGGCGATGTCGACCAAGCTGGTGAAGGGACAGGAAAGTTAGGAGGCTAGACTTAAGGAGATCAAGGCTGATATATCAGGCTTGACCCAAAAGGTTGAGTCTCATGCGACTGCTATCAAGCAGTTAAAGCACCAGTTCGGGCAGATGTCGGCTATGTTGAATCAGAGACAGCTAGGTATCCTTTGAGTAACACGGTTCAAAATCCAAATAATGATGGTCACTGCCTTTATATCACCACTCAGAGTGTTTTATCTACTATTGATCCTCCGTTGCCTACTGATGAGGTGTCGAAGATAATAGCACTATGGTTGATGAGACACCTGCCATGGAAACTGACAAGGCGACAGGTGATAATGCTAGTTTTAGTGAGGATACATGTAAAAGAAAGGTCGATGAGCCTATGGTGAGATAAATTCCCCGACTTCCCCCACCTTTTCCTCAAAGTCTGTAACAAAAGAAAGAGAAAGGAAAGTTTAAGCATTTTATTGAGATGCTGAATGATCTGAGCTTAAACATCCCTCCTTGAGGCATTGGAGCAGATGTATGGATATGCTAGATTTATGAAAGAATTGGTGATGAAAAAATGAGCAGCTAGTTTTGAGGATGTTGGAGGAGTGCACTATTAAGTACAGTCACTTCCAAGTCTCTGGCCCAGAAAAAAGGTGATCCCGGAGCATTCATGATCCCATGTACTATAGGGACATCCAGATTCACCAGAGCATTATGTGACTTAGGATCCAAAATTGATTTAATGCCACTGGTCATATTCAAGCAATTGGGCTTGAGCCCTTCAGAGCCAACTACTATGCGTTTGTTGATGACTGACCGCACTATAACAAAACTCATAGGCATTTCGTTCGATGTCTTAGTAAAAATTGATATCTTTATATTTTTGGCTGATTTTGTCATTGTACATTGTGAGGTTGTCTTTGAGATGCCTATCATTTTGGGAAAACCATTCATGACGACGGGTAGAGCAATGGTCGATATGGAGAAAGGAGAGCTCAGGTTCAGAGTCAATATTGAAGAAGTTATTTCCAAAGTCAAAAGAACTATGAAGTAGATTACCAACATGAGGATTGTATCGGTGATCCATTGTATTAATGACCTCACAGGATATTACTTTGGGTACCTTGATGAATTTTGAGTAGTCAAGGTACCCGTGTTGTGCGTAATATTAAATCAAATGATGCATGGGAGGCAACCCATGGTCTTGTTGATGAATTCCGAGTAACCAACATAGCCACATCATGATGTAACGTTCAATCAAGCCTTGGGTTAGAGGCAACCCACTTTTTTAGTGTTAACAATTTTTTCCTTTTATTAGGTAAAATAGAATAAGGACTGGCCTGGAATGTGGTAAAAATTGCTTGACTTATAATCTTCTAGGTAAGGGAACTTTGTGACCAATTCAACAAGGTCATAATTCCCACGTGGGCCAGGTAACTTGTGTATTAATTATAAAGATTGAATTTTGAGGATTTTTGGGGAATTTTTAGACTTTAACTTATGACTTACTTCCAGGGTCATAATTACCACTTACGTCCTCATAAGTAGCAAAATAAGTACTAGAATACAAAGTCCAGAGAGTAGGAAATTTGGCCAAAAATTTGGTCCCACATACGTTTGGCACATACGAACCATATGTATCACATATGACCCGTATGTGGGTTTCGCAAGTGGGCATATTTTGGGCCCATTTTTTTTAAAAAAATTTGGCCTACTTAGGCGTAAATAAACCCTAAACCAAACCCCCTTGATATTTATGCCCTCTTAACTCATTTTTAACTTATAAATCCTCACAATTCCCTCTTCTCTCTTAAAATTCAAACTACCCCACTTCCCTACACGTAAGAAAAGGAAAAAAGCATCACTTGTTCTTGGTACCAACTTGTCCTAAAGCACTAGATATATGTTCAAGCTTTGGTTTTACTTAACTTCTTCATAGTTCATTTTTGATTCTCCAATTAAAAGGTAATATTCTTGGCTCCTAGTAGTAGTCTTGTGCTAAAATTAAAATAAGCAAGTTGGTATGCATACTTTTATGCAAAATACGTAGCAACTATAATACTTGTATTTAGGATAATTGAATTAGCCTAAAATATTAATGTAGGGCATTGTTCTCTAATTAACCCTTAAATTCATTACCCTAAACAAAAGTTGAATTTGGAAAGGTAGAGGAATTCTAAAAGTTTGAATGCTAGTTTATGTTGAAAATTTGATTCTAAGTGATTGTGTGCATTTGGAACTTGTTGGGATTGAG
This sequence comes from Capsicum pubescens, assembly GCA_030864215.1. NCBI lineage: Eukaryota > Viridiplantae > Streptophyta > Magnoliopsida > Solanales > Solanaceae > Capsicum > Capsicum pubescens. The sequence goes on from CM061538.1 coordinate 111,789,067, forward strand.
AATAAGCTATAGGGATGCAAAAAATAATAAAAAATTTGAAGTTTTTGGATTTTGAGTTTTTTTTTTTAAATTTTACAATCCCTCATAATTTGTTGGACGCCAACACTTAATTTTTCAGGTACACATGGCACCAAAGAAGAAGTAGGCTGCAACTTCTAAGCGACGGGATAACTCTTACAAGAGCAGTAGCTTAGATAAGGAGTACCCACCTACCTGATCTAGAGCAGTCTTGACCAGACCGATAAGGCCACTAACTAAAGGTAAGAAGTAGGTTGTACCTGAGGCTATTATTATAACGAAATTGGGCATTCAGATTGTAGATAAATCACAGTAGGGCAAGTGACCGACTTTCACTCATCCTAGGACCCAGGCCGAGGCTATTCAGTTCCTAGGTAGGTCGAGGATAAAAATAGCTCGAAGATCTCCACCACACTCTCCCCAGCTTGTTAAGGGTGGTGGTGATGATAATGAAGAGGCATAGTCTGAGTCACCTCCTGCAACAGTGGAACATGACTCCCAATTTGAAGAAGGGTCCCAGAAAGAGTCTGATATAGTAGATGAGGGGCAGTCATCAGCAGTATCCTAGTCTGATGAGGGTACAATAGTTTAAGAGCAGTCTTCAATGGAAACCCAGTATGAAGAGGGTACAGACTAGGATACACACCAGATACTAGCATTCAGAGACACCAATTCAGACTTCTGACCCCATAAATATCTTGAAAGAACCTCTTGATGAGGTAAATCCAAGATGGTGTGTGGAGGTGATTTAGATACTTTATAAGAGGGAGTCATATTACTGACACCGACTGACCCAAGAGCGATATCTATGAGGAAAGACATATTGAATTGTCTGGGTTGGCCAGTGCACCACTGTTGCAGGCTATATTTGATAAATATTAGTTGGGGTGGATGAATCGACCCTTGGGTTATTACAGCCCAACTTTGGTGCAGGAATTATATGCATTATACTGCGCCATAGTATCATTGACTATGCCAAAGAGTAGGGATATTTTGAGGTATACTGAGCAGCCCCATATTGAGCAGACATGTGTGATAGAGGTTATGTTAGAAATTTTAGTGATGTCAATCCACCGAGTTCTCTTTGAGACATATTATATTTCTCTAGCATCCACAATAGAGTATGATTATAGATTAAGAGTTGTATGAGATAGATAGTTTATGCGTGATACGGAGCATAAGAGTGAGAGAGTCGAGATGGCAAGATGGATCGTTAGCTATATTTCACCTTTTAGTGATGATACCTCTTGGATCGAGGGGTAGGGTATGATAAGCAAGGAAACACTTAATTTTGCCATAAAGTTTTAGTGGCTTCTTTTTCATTATAGACTATATCTGACTGTTGCAGACAATATACTGATTTGGGATGGAGCTACGCTGCTTGTAAGCATGATGGCCGAATATTATATTGATTTTGCAACTATTATTTGGCATGAGCTTTTTTAGAGCTTTTGGTGAGACTATAACTCTACCATTTTTATGTTTTGTTCAGAGGCTATATGATGACAACGGTATACCATAGGCACTAGGTATAGATGAGAGAGCAGTGGCGACATCCATGGCACAAAATAAGATGATGAAGGATCCGACACATATGGACCTTCCCAGAAGGCCTTATGTGCCAACTTCAGTATCTCTGACCTCATAGAGGGCCCATCAGACCCTATAGTGCCTATTGATACACAAGGAGGTAATATTGGAGTTAGTATAGAGTGTGAGATTGGGTAGCATAGATAGGCCCTTGAGTTGAATCCATAGGGTAAGGAGGGCTCCGATATATCTACTTCATCCCCAGCTTCTACTTCAGTGCCGACGGGTGTATCTTTTATACCCCCTCGCCTATCCATTTCAACTACTGCTTTAGGTATAATGTTAGTATCTTATGAGTTTTTGCAGAGCTTGCTGGACAGTCAGAGGGTCACCGACACTCGGTTATAGAATGTTGAGGCAGAGGTGGCAACTTTATATGGACAGATCCGACCATGGGTCTGGACTACACTAGAGAGGACTGGGTCTAGATTGAAGTTTGCACGTTGGGCTACTATGTCACAGCTATGAGTTGAGTTGCATGCATGCATAGATACTTTTAAGGGTCGGGTATCATCTCGGTTCAGTAGCATTGAGATGCTGAATCTGGGTGATATTAGGGAGGAGGTGAATATACTTAGAGAAGTGATGCACTCTCTAACTAAAAGCCATATGTCAGTTATCCCTTTAGTTGTGCCCCCATTTATTCTGCCGGCACCTCCGCCTAGCCCAGATGGTTTTATTTATTTGCGGAGAATGATGATATGGTCCCCGTAGTTGGGACCAAGAGAGGCCGAGAGAGAACCTATAGGATCCTAGTTTATATTTGACCAGGCCCTAAAATGGGCCAGACATGATTCATAGGAGACCGCAATGACTGAGAAGCAGAGGCATGCTGAGATTGCATCGGGTGCATATTCTAGTAATGCACCGCCACCACCACCACCACCACCACCACCACCACCTCCTCCACTCCAGATTCCCTCACCTAAGGGCGATAATGATATAGATGCATAAAGCATCCTAGGTATGTCCTTATTCTGCTGCTTTTTATTTTTAGTGCATTAGGGATAATGCATAGTTTTTAATTAAGGGTGGGGTATACCATAGCCACCACGAGTTTTTATTGCCGTACTTCTTTTCTTTTTGGCTGCGGTATGGTTGTAGAACTGGTATGTCTTGGTTAAAAATTTGTGTTGTGATGTGTTTTATTTTGTGTGATGTTTTTCTTGTGTAATTAGAAGATTTTTGAGTGTTTAGGGTAGTTGTTATATTTTTTGTTGATTTTGAGAAAAATGATACCCCTTCAAAATTTTGTTTCTAGAACTCTGTGAATATATATATGTGTTACCTTTGTGGATCTTATTATGGAATTAGATTAATGACATGACAATCATAGATAACTTATGCATGAACGGGATAGGTAGTAGCTTGTGATGTGACTCTGTGCCATGTATGTGTGAGATGCTACTTAGTTCCCTTTGTGTATTAAATCCAAAACTTGACCGATTAGTTTTGCCTAGGTTGCAGGATAGTTGGTTAGGAAAGGATCATAGGCCTTTTTGATGTAAATGTTAGTCCACTGTTAGCCTAAATGACTATCCAATGTGAAATAGTATCCCTCCCATTTTTGAGCCTTGTAAACTATTTCCTTATTTCACCTTTCACCTTCCCATTTATGTTATAATCAACCTATTTTTTCCTTGGGCCTCCTTGAACATTGTGCACCTCAACTTAGGAAAATATCTTAAGTTGAGGGTGGCTATCATAGGGGTGCATAATGTAAAATAGGTATGAAGAAGGGTAAAATAAGAGAAAAAATAGTAAGGCTGGGTGTGAAAAAAAGGAAAAGAATGAATAAAAGAAACCACACCCAACTTGAATGTGGAATAAAGAATAAAAGGGAGAAATAAGGGTGGAATAAAATAAAATTGGTTAAAGTGTGGATTTCAGAGTTAGTGTAGTGCCAAGGAGGATTAGTCACTTTATATATCCATACGTACCATACCAGCCCCCCAAGCCTACAATAAAAGCCAAATAAAGTCCTATAAGGATCCTAACTTGACTGTCTGAAAGCTAAGGTAAGGAATATAAGGGAAAGGCTATGGTATTTGATATGCATTGGTAGAACTTCTCTTTTAAGTATGAGTGTCTCTTGACCGTCCTGCATTGACATGCTTATTTCATATGATTGAGTGGAAAAGTTTTGATTGTGAAGGCATATGGATTGTATTGATAGCTTTTTACTTATTAGGGTAGTATAACTTATTTATATGCATGGTTGCCTGTTGCTAATGTAATTGCCATATCTTGATCCCAGTGTGTCATATTTTTGTGTTTTACGTTTATACTTAATTGGTTTTTGAATTATTTATATAGGAGGGGAGTAATGTGTATGAGCTTAAAGTGATGATCAACTGCCTTAGATAACTTAGATTCTCCTAGTTAAGTGTCATGTTTTTGTTTTGTTTTATTATGTTGCCTGAGGACATGCAAATGTTCTAATTTGAGGGTGTTGATGCACTATAGATTTATAGCATATTTAACGCTTAAAGCTATGAAAATATGCAAGTTTCTTAGGTTGTTTTGTGAGATACGATGGGTTTTGGGTATGTTTCATAGGAAATTAGGTTTTTGGATGCTAAATTGAAAAAAAGATGAAACTGAAAGTTTTTGGCTACTTATCGAGGCAATTCTGGGCGTATGTGCTAGTTACCGGGCATAGGTGATCAAAGTATGTATCAGAACTTGAAGTTTAGAGGCTTAAAACCAGGAAAAATAAGACTTTGTCACTTATCAAAGGAACATAAAGTCCATATGTAGCATATACGGTCCATATGTGATCAAAGTTTGTTACAAAAGTCCAAGTCCAGAGAGTTGCAGGATCTGTGTAGAAGTTCTGGCACTTACCTAGGTCTACATATGGTTTGTATGTGGTTTATACTATCTGTATGTGACCTAAGTATGTGGCCACGGACCTCAAATTTCCTTTTTCGTTTGGGATTTGATTTTTAGGGTTTTTTGTATCCTATATATACCCTTTTGATGTTTTATAGCTAGGTTACACACTCTTAACACTTAAAAATATATATTTTGATTCCAAGATTTGACTTTGATCTTGGGATTTCTTCTATAATGTTTTGGTTGATAATTCAGTTTCAGACTTTGAGTTTTATTCAATATTCTAGTGATATTATATGAAAGGCTTCAATCATGAATTTCGTTGATCGTTTCACAAGCATGAGTGGCTAAAATCCTTAGCTAGGGTTGTGGGAATCTTGGCATCTTGATGAAGTAGGGGAAGTGCTAAGTTGTTCTGAACCAGTATCGTTTCATGTATTGTATTGTCGGTTTGATGGATGTATTAGAGGTTGAAAATGTTAGGCTCCCACCTAGATTATTACTACTTACTCCACAAGAGGAGTAGTGACTAGGAAAAGATAATTACAATTGTCATTTTATGATTAACTGTCAATCTAGGCTAATCAGTCTTATCTATGTAAGATGGTTATCTATCATCTAATAACTTGCAACTCAAAAGATAATAGTTAACTGGGATATAGGATAAGGGTTAGTAATGCAACATCTAGAGACTCAAAAGGTAAAGGATGAAATCCATCAATGAGTCCACATGACAGTTGTGGGTACATAACTTATCAGATTCTGTATGCAAGGTAATTGGTTAGTTCAACAAAGCACGATAAATATACGAATTCAAGAATCCAGTGGGAACTCAACTCTTGTGTTTTTCTCTGACTATTTACAACCAAAGTTACATATTATTACTTGTTCGATACTGTTAATATATACCCCCCATTTATTTTCAGTTTTTCCCATTGAGTTCAACAAACTAGAGATATACAACCAAGTCTTCCCTATGGGTTTGACCCCAACCTAGTTGAGTTACTTTACTTGACATCGACTACTTTGTCCTCAGTTGGAGGTGTAGTTTGGGCATTGATCATAGCCTTCGTGAGTTGTGCCCATGCTAGGATCTGTACTAAAAGGGCATAATAGGGGTAAGTATGGTCCACTTGTACTCAGAAGGTATCATAGGCCCACTGAGCAAATTAGAAAACAAGATATGTAAAATATATTATGAGCACGCCACCTACAAGCAGAAAAGTCCATAACGGTAGCTCACACCGTCTCTACTAACAGTTTTAATATACATACAAGTACACAAAAACAACAACATAGATATGAAGGAGAAATACATGAAAACCAAACACAAGTCAGGAAACTAAGAAAAATAGACAAGATGCGGGTTTAAATGCAATGCAATTCAATGTTGATGACATGAATGAGGAAAACCACTTCATGACTTTTCGTATGTACACGACGAGATCGCAGCTACAAGGTAGGATTCATGGGGTTTTTCTGCCCATATAACGAATCTTATATCTCAATCCTAACTCTCCTCTTTGACTCCTTTTCATGGAGAGGATTTTCATAAAAATGTCCTATTTTTTCTCAAAAATAGTATTTTTCAGTGGTACCAGTGTCTCATAAATGTATATGTATGGAATGAGGACGTACTGCTCACAATCAACTCAAAAGATGATATCCAATCCATCCAATATAGAATACATATACAAGTGAGCCTAGAAATCAACTCGATATGTCCATAATTCATGATTATCAACTACAATTAGGAACCTTCAAAATAAATATGCATGCAAGACATCATTATCTTATCAACCCCTAACTCGGGTATTTCTATCATGAAAAAGCAACCAATACACAAATAAGACCTAGCTTAGAAAAACAAGCCTCCGCACGGGAATCATATCTAGAATAAAGGCATTCAGATGCACAGAGAAGGCCAATGATGTCAAGTAAAGCCCCCATATGGAAAACACACAATATCAAATATCATAAACTAACCGCAGTAGAATATGAGCCCCCACACGGGCACACAACAATAAAAATAACCTCAAAATATAAACCCCATAGTTATTTTTTCTCAACCCATTACATGTTTTACTTATTCATTAACCAACTCTATCTAAAAGAATTTAAGCTACAACCTACCTTAAAATGATGACAATTCTGATCTAAATCTTTCAACATGGAGCATTACCCTTACAAATGACCTTAAAATCAATTACAACATTCAGAATAACATTTACTCATTAAAAGAAAGCTATAGATAGCCATATTGCCCATATTCGGATCAAGGCCAAAATAGATTAAAAAATGAAAAGGTAAAATTAAAATTTTATTTTTAAAACATATTCCCCCAAGGTTATAGGAGTCTACAGGAGAAAATCCATGCAAAAATAAGTTAAAAACGAGGTTCTACTTAAAAAAAGTCATTCTGAAACTTTACAGATAGAAAAGTCAAATTTTCATTTTGAGATCCTAATTTAAAAGAGTTTTTGACGATATAATCGATGATAAAATAATGGGAACAATATTTTTTATCTTACCCAAGCTCAAATGGTGAAACAATCTTTGAGAATTTCCCAAACCCGAAGCTCAAAGGTTCAAATAGAGGAAAAAGTGAAAATGAACTTTATATACTATTTACTGAACAATACCTAAAAATCACGAACTCTACCTCGCAATTGCGAAGCAAAGTTTGATCGACCAAATTATTAGACTTTGCTTTCATGTTCAAGGCTTCGCGTTTGATTAGGTCTATTAATTTAGACCTTTGTGTTTATGGTAGCCTTGTCATGTTCGTGAAGCAGTCTCGACTCAAGTCAGACTGCTTAACCCTTTGTGATTGAGATGAGGAAAAAAAATTCTCCTTTGCGTTCATGACTAGAGAACTGCTGTAACACCCCATATTTTTATGCTAGAATTCTAACCATCGTTCCTATGCATCTAAGCTCTAATCTAAGAGATTCTCATATTAATATAAGTTTTATGATCTTTATCCTCATGTTTGATTTGTGTTTGAGGTTAAAAATGTTCGTAGAAATCATTTAGAGGCAAGTTGAGCTAAGATCATTTGATTCGTCCAAAATTTGATATTCGATTCTATAAGGGTCTACTTCAAACGTGTATAACTCTTTATATAAATGGAAATTTTTATCTCAAGACCCACCAAATTATATATAATTAAATTAACTTTCTAAAGATACCAATTTTATAAAAATCTAATAAACGAGTAAAACGTTCTGCCATTTTCCGTGTGAGGTAGTAAACCGACGCGATCTTGGTGCGTTGCATCGATATTGCCTCGACACAAAAAATTGATGTGGATCCAAGGCAATTTTACATGTTAATTCAATTTCGAGAGGTCCTAGGGTCACTTTGGTAAATTCCTCTCACCCAAATCCGTCCATAATATCAACTTTTATTCCCCAAAAGCATTACATACATTCTCATTCATCTTTTTCACTCCAAGAAATCCTTAGACCCCTCAAGAACACCAAGAAACTCTATTCAATTTTTCTTCAAGATAGTAAAGAATTTAATATTTCCAATCCATGAAACATAAACTTCAAGTCATCCTCTTCAAGAAAGAAACCATGAATTAAGCATCACAATTCAAGAATCCCAAGAAAACATTCAAGATCATCTCCTAGGATTTCAAAGTCAAATTCTCTACATACAACCAAGTCTATTAAGGTATGTGGGGTTTAAACAAGAACAACTCTTTCGTTCTTGTGCCCAAAACTTACTTTAAGTTATAAATTTCTGAATTTTGATATGATTTCTATGAAATTTAAGTTAGTGTTTATACCCCATATTTCTAATTGCATGATTTTGAGATTTTAAGTGATTTGGATATTGAGATATATGTCTACTTTCGAATATTTATGCACATGATTATATTTTCTAGATTTTAAGTTGAATTTTTAAAAATTGTGTAATAAAGCATGAACTTTAAGGTGTTTGATATGAATTTGAAACATAGGCTTAAATACCTAAGAATTAGTGTTGATTTTTGAAGAATGATCATGATTTAAGTATCCTACAAATAGCTATTTTCAGATTTTGATAAAGGAAGCTGATCCTTTGAAACAAGCTAAGATAGGAATCCATAGTATTCAGTATTTATGATTTGAAGCAAAGAGAAGCATAATTTGGACTTCATTATAGACCTTTGAGTTATTTTAAGGTGAATTTCCTAAAAGTTCTGAGCCTAAGTATGGGAGTAGTATTTAGCACCGAGTGGGAAGTGTGGGTTTAACGCATCTTATTTTCACAGAACTGTGTGCCACCATAGAATTGATATTTATGGGCCTGAGGCCGAGATAATGATCACTTAAGTTAAGGTTCTATTTCGATAGAAAGGGTAGAAAAACTTTCCCCAATGTAGGAAAGACGTTAGACTCCATGATAGCTCACATGATTTATGTCGGTTAGAAGAACCTCCCAAAGATGTCCCCCACTCTTGAAACAGTTTTATGGATTTAAAGTATTGAGATAAAGAGTTTACTATACAGAATGAGTTTCAGATTTCATCTAGCTTACAAGTTTTGAGAATAAGAAGAGAATACAGATTTTAGAAGCAAGTGAAATGACTCACGAGATTTATATTACATGTTTCATTATTCATGATTTATGAGATTTATATTTCAGATTTTTATTCAAGCTATGTGAGTCATTTATATCAACATGCATGATTTTATAAAGAGTAATAAAATTGTTTATGTAAATACATACACCCTCATATACCCAGTACATCCTCAAAGTACTGATCCATATATATGTATATGTACTACATTGTCTCATAATGTAGGTAGAAGTCATAGCACACATATTAAAATCAGATAGGTTGTAGCTTCTAGTCAGCAGATGATGAGCCCTTTTGATTCAAGGGCCCAAGTCAGTTAGAGTTTGTGTAGCATTGTATTTTCTTCATTCATTCGTATTGTATTGGGATAGTTGGGAGTCATGACCCAGCTACCTATAGTCAATACTAGTAGAGGCTTCATAGAAAGTCAGTAAGTTAGTGTATTTAATTTTATTTTTGTTTGTAAAAGCAGAGTTGTAATCTTGTATATTCAATTTTGTATTAATTAGATTCAGAAAAGAGTTATATATTTTTCTTTCGCTGATTTGTACCGATTTATGCATTTTATTCAATTGCTTATGAGTTATGCCAGTATAAGGGTTAGCTTGGGGTCACTTGTGACCCTAAGCACCATGTGATGTCTTGGTACCCATTTTTGGGGAGTTAAAAACTTGATATCAGAGCATAGAGTTCAAGTATCCTAGGGTGTCTGTGAAGCTGTGTCTAGTAGAGTCTTGTGGAATGGTACGAAGACATTTGTACTTTTCTTCGATAGGCTACAAGTCATTTAGAAAATATTTCCATTCTTTCAAGTCTCAGATCGAGCTATAGAAAGGTTCTCTAAGAAACTTATACAGATTTTCATCTTACTCTATTCAGACCATCTTTGCCTTATTTTTAAGGTACAGAAATAGCCAAGCTTAAGTCTTTACTGATAAAGCTTTCTCAGACAGTCTCTACAGATAATTATGGGATTTTAAGCAGATAAAAAAGTATCCCATCAGTGCTTTTAAATTCTAAAGTTTGAAGAGCTTTATTCATGTTCATAAAAATAACGCACTAAGCCTAAGTTAGATGTGCTTTCATCTTCCTCCTCAGAATCCATAATGATAATCTGTACTTCTCTGTTTATGTACTATTCTTGAGGTAACATGATCAGTAAGTTCCAATTTTCTCCCTTAATAATGCTCTCAGACTTGCTAGCAAGAAGTTTCAGAAGTCTCATAAAACGGCCTGTGAGGAACCTTCTAGTGTGTTATAGGCCCCTCAAGTTTAAAGTTATGTCCTCATTCTTATGAGCCATTTTAGTTAAGACAGAGTAAGATGTGTATTCTTAGATCATTGACTATTGTGTGTCAAGTTTCTATCTCTTGTAATCTTGTTATCATTGTGTTGTTGAAACTAAAAGTCTAGTGAAGACGTGTGGGGATCTTTCGATTCACTAGCATAGTTGCTTTGTCATTTATCTCATTTTCTTTTTCAAAACATAAAAATCAAAGTCTAGTAAAGCCGTGTGAGTCCTATTTCGATTCACTTGCAACTTGTTGTTCTTGTGTTAGTTAGAAGTGTAGTGACAAGAAAGATGGTAAGGGCAATTTATTGAATATATATATATGTATAGCTTAATTTTTGTACATGATTGGGCTAGTAATGAAGTGATATGTCCTTGTTTGTTAGTTAGTGAAAGGTAGAGAAGGAGTTATTAGTTAAGGAGGATTGTTGTTTGCTTGAAGTATGAAAATTCATTGATGATAATTGTTGTGTTAGGAAAGTATAGGTTATTGATGAAAGTACTTGGTGGTTGAGTGTTGTTCCCTTGAGGTTACAGAAAGGAGTTTAGCTGAAATTTATAGAGCTATAAAAGTAATTTAGGTGCGTAGATGGGTAAATAGTAATGATATAAAGAAGGAGGACGTGTTAACGAATTATGAATAAGATAGGCCATATGATCATGATCGATTATTATTGTTATAAAGTTTTAGCAGACTAGTGTTTCTTGATAGTTTATTTTATCGTTTCCAAGTGAGAACTGTGTGTGGGGTGGGGTTGTAAATCATGTTGAGCACTAGACACTAAGTTTGAAAGGTTGGTGTTCAGGAAGGTAGATGTGACAATTTCTTGGTTAATGATACTAGTTATAGGGAGATGATAGAATGAGTAACCAAGTCAGACTTCCAGATTTTTTTGTAGTGATGCCAGAATGTTATAGAACCCCAGAAAGTGAGGGTGAGGCTCAAACCATTCCTATTTCAGTATCTTTAGTTATCCCATTTCCTCATCTGCTCATGCATTACATGTCGGTTTCATGACCACAGTTCATATTTACGCACCTTATAGAAAAATCATATATACCTCCAGTTCCTAGCATAAGCAGTTCCAATTCACTCAGCGAAGTTTAGATTATTTCATGTATATTCTCAGTTGAGATCTCTTGATGAATCCATGATATTGATATTCTATTCCTTAGGCCTCAGTTGAGTGTTAAAGTTATCCTTTCAAATTTTAGGTCCTTATGTTTTAAACTTTTTGTGACCTTTCCTTCTCTAATAATAGTGGTGATGAGTAATTGTGTTGATGGGAGAGAGTAAGTGTTTCTTGTTGATGAAAGATCATTGTATTCTTGTTTTAGCTAAGACCATAAGTGAGAAGTAAGTTTTAGGCCAAGACTTTGATATATGTTGTGGTTAGTTGAAATTTGTGTGTGTGTGTTCTTGGGGTAGTGCGAGGGAGTTGTTGTGATAGAGGTTTAGAGAATATGAGGAGTGTGCTATTATGGTTGTTTAGACGTTAATATGTGGTTATAACAATAGGCTTGAAGGTCATATTGGTGTATAAGTGGATAAATGTGGTGCGCGTTAGTTTCCAACCTTCCCAACCTTAAAATGTAAATCCTTAAGTGAATTCATGATCGGGGTTGTCAATAGCACATCTCATGTAAGTTTCAGATTTTTCGGGCTAGGTTTGATGGTAAAAACAATAAGGCAATGCGATATGTCTGCGGCACATCGTATATTGCATTGGTAAGGGAAACGCAATGCATCGCATATCGTGTTGGTAGTCCAGTTCAGTTATGGTGATTATATGTAGTACCCCATGATTTTGAGTTAGGCTTGGCCATGGTGAGAGGACTTAGTTTAGTTTTGACCTTAGTAGAGAGGTTTATCGATGCCCATGTGAGAATTAGAAGTTGAATCAAGTGAGTATGGTATTTAATGGGAATAGTATAGAGAGGGAGTATTCGAGAAGAATTTCTAAGCTTGAAAGTAAGAAGTTGCATTACTTGAGGGCTAGTACTTCTAACCTAGCTTATAATCTAGATGTCTATGTTCCAAGCTATAGAGTTGTATCAATGTTGTGACTCCTTAGTCAGATGTTTTGTTCAGATCATGCCCAAAATTTATTGCTCCTTAATGTTAATAGGATTTCGTAGAAGAGTGCTGAAGAAATACTCCATTTGAGTATGGGCAGCCAGTATGATCCAACCCATATAGCCTGCAATCCAGTTTAGCAAGCAAGCAGATAAGCTCCTATAGATTCCCAACTTTTCATCTAGTCTTTCTATCTAAAGTTTCATGAGTAGTGCTATTCCACGAGATACTTCAGTTCAGTCCATGTATGAGTTTCAGTTCGTACGTATCCTATGTAGCATCTCAGTCTCTTCATAGTATTTCCACCAAATCATTATCATTCGGGGACGAACGATCTCAAGAGGGGGATGTTGTAATACCTTGAGTTTTCATGCCATAAAACTCTCATCTTTTTCTCATGTGATCAGATCCAGTGCAAAGTAATGGTTACTCATAAGTTGACACTCTCGTTTCTATCTTAGCCATATAGCTATTTTTCATGAGAATTCATACACTCACAGATCAGTTCAGTAGCTCATTATATTCAAGATATAGTGATTTAGTTCATATAAGTTGTGCATGATAGCTTATAGCTTCAGATTCTTCAGTGTTTTCAGCTTAATTAGCCACATTCGAGGACGAATGTTCCCAAGGGGGAGATAATGTAATACCCCGTATTTTCGTGCTAGAATTCTAACTGTCGTTCCTACGCGTCTAAGCTCTAATACAAGAGATTCTCATGTAAATAAAAGTTTCATGATCTTTATCCTTATGTTTGATTTGCGTTTGAGGTAAAAAATGTTCGTAGAAATCATTTAGAGCTAAGTTGAGCTAACATCATTTGATTCGTCCAAAATTTGATATTCAATTCTACAAGGGTCTACTTCAAACGTGTATAAATCTTTATATACATGGAATTTATCAGTTCAAGACCCATAAAATTGTAGATAATTGAATTAGCTTTCAAAAGATACCAATTTCGCAAAATTCCGATAAGCGAGTAAAAAGTTATGCCATTTTCTGTGTGAGGCAGTAAACCAACGCAATCTAGGCGTGTCGCGTCGACTTCGCCTCGACACAAAAAACTGACGCAGATCCAAGGCTATTTTACATGCTAATTCAATTCCAAAAGGTCCTAGGGTCACTTTGGTAAATTCCTCTCATCCAAATTCGTCCATAACATCAAATTTTATTCCCTAAAAGCATTACATACATTCTCATTCATCTTTTCCTCTCCAAGAAAGCTCTAGCCCCCTCAAGAACACCAAGAAATTCCATTCAATTTTTCTTCAAGATAGTAAAGAATTCAATGTTTCCAATCCATGAAACATAAACTTCAAGTCATCCTCTTCAAGAAAGAAACCAAGAATTAAGCATCACAATTCAAGAATCCCAAGAAAGCATTCAAGATCATCTCCTAGGGTTTCAAAGTCAAATTCTCTACATCCAACCAAGTCTATTAAGGTATGTGGGGTTTGAACAAGAACAACTCTTTCGCTCCTGTGCCCAAAACTTACTTTAAGTTATAAATTTCTGAATTTTGATATGATTTCCATGAAATTTAAGTGAGGGTTTATACCCTATGTTGCTAATTGCATGATTTTGAAATTTTAAGTGATTTGGATATTGAGATACATGTCTAATTTTGAATATTTATGCACATGATTATATTTTCCAGATTTTAAGTTGAATTATGAAAAATTGTATTATAAAACATGAACTTTATGGTGTTTGATATGAATTTGCAATATGGGCTTAAAGCCCTAAGAATTAGTGTTGATTTTTCAAGAATGATCATGATTTAAGTATCCCATGAATAGCTATTTTCAGATTTTGATAAAGGAAGTTGATCCTTTGAAACAAGCTAAGATAGGAATCCATAGTATTCAGTATTTATGATTTAAAGCAAAGATAAGCATAATTTGATCTTCATACAGACTCTTGAGTTATTTTAAAGTGGAATTACTAAAAGTTCTGAGCCTAAGTATGGGAGTAGTAGTTAGCACCGAGTGGAAAGTGTGGGTTTAACGCATCCTACTTCCATAGAACTACGTGCCACCGTATGATTGAAATTTATGAGCCTGAGGTTGAGATAATGATCACTTAAGTTAAGGTTCTTTTTCGATGGAAAGGGTAGAACAGCTCTCCCCAACGTTGGTAAGACGTTGGACTCCATGATAGCTCATATGGTTTATGTCGGTTAGAAGAACCTCCCAAAGATGTCCCTCACTCTTGAAATAGTTTTATGGATTTAAATTATTGAGATAAAGAGTTTACTATACAAAATGAGTTTCAGATTTCATCTAGCTTACAAGTTTTGAGAATAAGAGGAGAATACAGATTTTAGAAGCAAGTGAAATGACTCACGAGATTTATACTACATGTTTCATTATTCATGATTTATGAGATTTATATTTCAGATTTTTATTCAAGCTATGTGAGTTATTTATGTCAGCATGCATGATTTTATAAAGAGTAAGGAGATTGTTTATGTAAATGCATACACCCCTATATACTCAGTACATCCTCAAAGTACTGATCTATATATATGTCTATGTGATACATTGTCTCATAATGTAGGTACAAGTCATAGCACACATATTAAAATCAGATAGGTTGCAGCTTCTAGTCAGCAGATGAGGAGCCCTTTTGATTCAAGGGCCCAAGTCAGTTAGAGTTTGTGTAGCATTGTATTTTCTTCATTCATTCATATTAAGTTGGGATAGTTAGGAGTCATAACCCGGCTATCTATAGTCAATACTAGTAGAGGCTTCATAGACAGTCAGTAGAGTTAGTGTATTTAATTTCAGTTTTGTTTGTAAAAGCAGAGTTGTAATCTTGTATATTTAGTTTTGTATTGATCAAACTCAGAAAAGAGTTATATTTTTTTTCTTTCGCTGATTTGTACCGATTTATGCATTTTATTCAGTTTCTTATGACTTATGCCAGTAGAAGGGTTAGCTTGGGGTCACTTGTGACCCTAAGCACCGTGTGACATCTCGGGACCCATTTTCGGGGCGTTACAACTGCATTCATGAAAGAGTATCTGATTTGTACCATATATCAACATTTTGATGATTTTTCCAGGCTTATAAATACTCTGAATGGATCCTCGAAATTCATTCATTACACGACAGAAATAAACCATATATGTTACTATGCTATTTTTGATATATCCAACTCAATGGCAAAGTTGAATTTTAAAAAAAAAAAGGTTTTTTTCCACAAAATTAATCCCAGGACCCCTCTTTCACTATCTCCAAACCAAGGTTCAAAATGAGATATAAATGTCTCGAATCTGAACCAACCAAGCTAATAACCTAAATTTGACATTTCAAATCCACTGGTATAGTCTATTTTGTCATCTGACACTCAGAACAATGACTTGATCGAAGTCAACTATATTGCTTCTCAAGTCTTTAAAAACCACAAACTCTTACAAATCATTCCCAATCACATAAAAAACAGTGCCCGCAATCCCCAAACCTTAAAACCAACATGTAGAAACTATGAAGAAGGACAAAATGGTCAAATACATAGAAAAATATTCACAAATTTAGGTCATTACATACCATTATAATAAATAATAATCCACTCAAGTCGTCTAATGAGAAACCTAAGAGTTGACATCTCAGGTTTGAGCCAATAGACACATGCCCCGACTCATAGCTTGGACTAATATGTTGTGGCACCTAATCGTCTTTTGCCATCATAGTTCCAATAGTAACCACGGGAAATACCAACAACAACCCATTAATTCATAGAACGACCATTGGTTGGTCCATCCGTTACGAGCAATAATTCTGTAGTTACGACTTTTAAAGAATAATCCAGTCCGTTTCTATGGTTTAACCTCCTATACTATGTCATTTTGACTAGACTAAGGGGGAATACTTAAGTCTAACTCACTCTTAATCCTTTATTCCTCTCAAACCCATGTAAACACTCAAAGATAAATCAGAAACAAATGACTGAACTTTTTCTTCAACCAAGAAATTAGAGTTCTTCACTTTCAAGATCCAAGGTCCAAATTCTTAGCATTAATCATTCACATTTTAGGTATGTAGGGATTCAATAAGTGTCTCCTTTTTACCCTCATTCCCAAAACGTCTTTCAGAATTAAATATTTATGACCATGAATTAGGGCAAGTTTTCAAATGTTTCAATTTTATGATTTCTTTTAGTATTTATGTTTTAAAACATCTTATGACCATGAATATCATTATATGCATAATTTTGAGTAGAGATTTTATATACGTTGACATGTTATGAATGCAAGATTTTAGATTCTTGTAGAGCATGAACCATTTATTGAAACATAATTTTAGATGAGTATTCAGTATATCACATTTATCATGATTTTCAAAGATAGTAAATTGCATATAACTAGTTTCGTGATTTCAGCCATCTTCAGTTTCTGTAAATTGAACTAGTTTATGTATTTTACTCAGCTTTTAGTATGATTATGAGCATATGTATATGATCATACAAGTAGTAATTAGCACCGAGAGGACACAATTTCAGATAACCCAAATCCCAAACTATGTGCCACTACTGGTTAAAGGGGTCCTCGACAGTTGAGAGTGTCTCTCTTGCCCAAATGAGCTCATGAGTGAATTCACGCTAGTCATGATTCTTACCCATGGAAGGTATACTACACCCTTCCAACTTAGGTTACATATTAGTTTCTATGTTTGCGCATATGGTCTATGTCGATTACGAGAACTGCCATAGTTATAGACTTCATATAGTATATGATGCTTTATTCAATTGTATTTGGTTAAACTCATGACTTTTTAGTTTATTACTTCAAATAGGTGTTTACATGTATATGTATGCATTTTAGCATGGGTCACAGTACTTCAGTTTAGTTTTCATATCTTAGTATTATATTTCAGTATTTATTAACTTACTTTATAATTGCATAGTTCACTTTCTCAGTATATTCAAAGTACTAACCGTATATGTTTTCTTGTGTTATATCTTATCACGATATAAGTTTGAGCGCTCAGCATTAGTCCTGTAGTCGACATAATTCAGTGTCTTTTCAACAGGTAACAGTGGTGAGTCCACTTCATCTGAGGGCGAGAGTTGATATTTTTTTCTGTATGTCCATTTAGCCTTTAGACAATTTGAAGTTAGATGGGGAATCATCTCAGCAACCCATCTTTGGTAGAGGCTTTTAGACAGATAGTAAATTTCTCAGCTTTATGATAAGTTAGACATAGTTTGAGATTTAGTTTTTGTCTTGGTTTTGGATTATTATTATTATTATTCTTACTTAGTATTAATATTAGCTTCTTCATTCAACATCTTAGTCATATTAAGTTTTTCATAGAGTCATGCCAGACCATGAGCTAGCTTAGGGCCACTTGTTATTCTAGATACTGTGTCATAAATAGGGTGTAGTCTTGGATCGTGACAATTGATGATCTGGAAAGTGTTTTTTCTCAAATTTTTGATGAAAACATTTTCTTTTATTTACAAAAAAGAGTTTGTATTTTGGAAAAGTTATATAAATTTCCAAACATTTGTACCATATTTATTTATTCATCTACTAATTTAAATTAATTACATAATATCTCATATTAATCTCAAATACTGTGAGATATTCTCCAAGCATATCTTAGGAGATAGGAGTCTACAGGAGAAATTCATGCAAAAATAAGGTCCCAATTTTAGAAAAATCCTACTTAAACTTTATCGATAAAAAATTTATAATTTTATTTTGAGATCATGATTTAAAGAATTTTTTGATGATATAATCGATGAAAAAAAATAATGGGAACAATGTTTTCTAGCTTACCCAAGCTCAAATGGTGAAGAAATCCTCAAGAATCGCCCAAACTCTAAGCTCAAAGGTTCAAAAATGGAGGAAAAAGTGAAAAGAAATTTATTTACTGTTTAGTGAACTATACCTCGAAATCGCGGACTCCACCTTGCAATTGCAAGACAAAGTTTGATTGGCCAAATTATAGACTTCACGTTCGCTTCCAAGGCTTCGCATTTGCGAAGGTCTACTAATTCGGACCTTCGTGTTTGCGGCAGCCTTGTCACGTTCTGAAATAGACTCCACCCGACTCGGACCGCTTAACCCTTTGCGCTTGCGATGGGGAAAAGTTTTGTCTTTTGCGTTCATGTCAAGAGGATTTCATTCGCGAAAGAGTATTTGGTTTGCACCATATATCAACATTTTGTTGATTTTTCCAAGTCTTTGAATACTTTGAAAGGACCCTCGAGATTTATTCGTTACACAACAAAAATAAATCAAGAATGTTACTAGGCTATTTTCAACGTTTTGAACTCAATGACGATGTCGAATTTAAAAAAAATAAAAAAAATTCACAAAATTAACCCTAGGACCCGACTTTCACTATTTCCAGACCAAGGGTCGAAATGAGGTGTAAATTCCCTGAATATGAACAAACCAAGCTAATAACCTAAATTCGATACTTCAAATCTTTTGGCGTAGTCCGTTTTGCTATATGACACTCAAAACATTGACTTATGACCTAAGTCAACTATGTGGCTTCTCAAGCCTTTAAAAATCATAAAATTGCACAAATCATTCTCAATTTCATCGAAAATAGTGCAAACCATCCCCAAACCTTAAAATCAACATGTAGAAACTATGAAGAAGGACAATATGGTCAAATGCATAGAAATAAAAAATTCACAAATATAGGTCATTACATACCGTCACAAAAAAGAACAATCCATTCAAGTCGTCTGATGAGAAACCTAAGAGTTGACATCTCAGTTCTGAACCAAGAGATATATACCTCGACTCATAGTTACGACTAGTGTGCCATGGCACCCAATCGTCTCTTACCAACGAAATTCTAATCGTAACCACGGTCAAAACTAACAAAAAACCTTTATTTCATAGAATAAACATTGGTTGGTCCATCCATTACGAGAACAATTCTGTTGTTAACTTTTAAAGGATAATTCAGTCTTTTCCTATGATTTAACCGCCTATACTATGTCGTTTTGACTAGACTAAGGGGGAATGCTTAATCCTAACTCACTCTTAATCCCTTATTCATCTAAAACCCATGTAAAAACTCAAAGATAAATCAGAAACAGATGATTAAACTTTTTCTTCAACCAAGAAATTAGGGTTCTTCACTTTCAAGCTCAAAGGTCCAAATTCTTAGCATGGATCATTCAAATTCCAGGTATGTGGGTACTTAATGAACGTCTCCTTTCACCCTCATGCTCAAAACATCTTTTAGAATTTAGTTTTTATGAAATCCACGAATTAGGGCAAGTTTTCAAATATTTTAATTTTATAATTTCTTTCAGTATTTATGTTTTAGAACATATTATGACTATGAATATCATTATATGTATGATTTTAAGTAGAGATTTTATATACGTTGGCGTGTTATGGATACACGATCTCAGATTCTTGTAGAGCATGAACCATTTAATTGAAGCATAGTTTTAGATGAGTATTCAGTATATCAGATTTATTATGATTTGCAAAAATGGTAAATTGCATATAACTAGTTTCATGATTTCAGTCATCTTCAGTTTCAGTAAATTGATCTAGTTTATATATTTACTCAGACTTTAGTATGATTATGAGCATATGTATATGATCATATGAGTAGTACTTATCACCGAAGGACACAGGTTCAGACAACCCAAATCCCAAACTATGTGCCACTGTAGGTTAAAGGGGTCCTCTCCAGTTGAGAGTGTCTCCCTTGACCGAATGAGCTCATGAGTGAGTTCACACTAGTCATGATTCTTACCCGTGAAAGGTATAAAACACCCTCCCAACTTGGATTACAAGTTGGATTCCATGTTTGCTCACATGGTCTATGTCGATTACGAGAACTGTCATAGTTACAGACTTCGTACATTATATGACCCTTTATTCAAATGTATTTTCTTAAACTCTTGACTTTTTAGATTATTAATTCATACAAGTGTTTACATGTTTACTTATGTATTTTAGCTCGGGTCACTATACTTCAGTTCATTTGTCATATCTTAGTATTATATTTCAGTATTTATCAACTTACTTTATAATTGCATAGTTCACCTGCTCAGTATAGTATAAGTATTGACCACATATCTTTTATTTTGTTGTATTGTATCATGATATAGGTTTGAACACTCAGCATTAGTCCCGCAGTAGATATAATTTAATGCCTTTTCAACAGGTAATAGTGGTGAGTCCTCATCATCTGAGGGTGAGAGTTGATATTTTGTTTCAGTATGTCCTTTTAGACTTTATACTGTTTGGAGTTATATGAGGACTCGTCTCAGCAACTCATCTTTAGTAGAGGCTCTCAGACAAATAGTAAATTTCGCAGCTTTATGATAAGTCAGACATAGTTTTGAGATTCAGTTTTTGTCTTGGTTTTGGGTTATTATTATTCTTACTAAGTATCAATATTAGCCTCTGCATTTAGTATCTTAGTCATATTAAGTTTTTCATAGTCATTCCAGACTATGAGCCAGCTTCGGGCCACTTGTGATTCTGAATATCGTGTTACGACTAGGAGGTAGTCTCGGATCATGACAATTGATAATCTGAAAAGTATTTTTTCTCAAGCTTTTGAGGAAAACATTTTCTTCTATTTACAAAAGAGAGTTTGTATTTGTTCTTTTTCTTGAATTTTTTTTATAAATTTTCAAACATTCTTACCATATTTATTTATTGTCCTACTTATTTAAATTAATTACATAATATTTCATAGCAATCTCAGATACATGTTATAACCCTAGATACATATTATGACCACGCGTTGTATCCGTGTCTATAATGTATATGTACAATGTATGTATCCCTTGGTGACATCACTAAAGAAAAATGTTGCTTTGCATGGTGACAAAATCACTGTAACTTTCCACCCAATTATGTTTTATTACGACACCTTTTATTTCAATAAAATTAAATTAAACCTTTTTATATAAAATCTCTTTGATATTTTTAAAAAAGTTTTCACTGTAATGGTAATCTGTATAAAAATAGTACTTTCTCCATTTTGAAATAAATGAATTGTTGGGGTATTTATTGGTGTTTCAAAATAAGTGAATTATTGAATTTTTTTTCTAAATTTACCCTTATAATTTGACAACCAATTAACTTTTGAAAAAATATTACAAAGTCAATTTTATTATTTTTGGGGTAAAAATAGAAAGTTGTGTTAAATTTATGTCTTTAATATTTTTTTCTTAATCTGTGTGTCAAAATCCAACAATTCATTTATTATGAAATGAAGGAAGTATTTATTATATATCTACCACAAGATTCTAATTAGTAGGTTATTGCATGTTGTACATAAAGGCTTGCGCATTAATTTTTTTCTACTAAATTACGTGTCTAATCAAATTTTGCCATATAAAATAAAATAGATTGTGTAATAAATAACACACCAGAAATAGTTGGGAATATGTTTGAAGTAATAGTACAAATTGGTGAATTGAGACGAATTTGAGTGAACTGAAAATGAATTGAGCTAAAATGGATTGCTTGCAATCCTCTTATATGAATATGGATGAAAAAGATATGAATTGAATAAAATGATACTTTAATCTCCTACAGTCGAAAATCTTTAAATTTTAACCAAGTCAATTGAAATCAACTTTAATAATAAAAAAAATACTTTAAGATTGTGTTTGGAATGAAGAAAATATTTTTCAATTTTCTCATGTTAGTTAATTTGAACATTTTGGATATAATTTTCGAATATACTTATTATCCTCCATTTTAAAGAAACTAACTTCCGCATATTAAGTGAGAAAAATAATTTTGAAAACTTTCTTTCGACCACACCACCCGACCCCATTTTCGGACACGACTCCCGACCCTCGATCCCTAACCCAAGATCCAACTTTCAATGTCGATTCAGGAATTGACTTTCGATCTCGATCCAAAACCCAATCTTAAATCCAGACCCAACTTTTGATCTCGACCTCTACCCAAAACCAAACTCCGAATTGTGATTCTAAGATTTCTGACCTTGATCTAAGAACCAACTCTTAACATCAATCTGGGACTTGACCCCAAGTCAAGACTCAACTCTTGACACTAACCTCGATTCAGTACTTGAGACCCGATTTCGATTTTGGACTCGAGACCCACCTCCTGATCTCAATTTGGAATCCAACTTTCGACCCCAACTTAAGGACTAGACCACAATCCCTAAATTGAGTTCTGAATGTGATTCTTATCCCTAGCCCTAATACTTGACTCTATTATGATCCGAGGCATGATCTTTGATCGAGTGTGGGCAGGACGGCAATGGATGGGGTACGACTTATGAGGGTGTGAGGTAAATGGCAGTAGGCAGGTAAGGTGAGTTGGGGATGAGTTGGTGTATTTTTATTGATCTGAAAAAAATTTTTCTTCAAATTTTTGAGGAAAAGATTTTCTTCTTTTTATTTTATAAAAGTGAGTTTATAATGGATATTCATATTTTATCTATACTATATTAAAGATGTGAAGGGCCTTAGAAATATTGTTTGAATTTTTTGTCCTTTATTAAAAGTTTCTGCTTTAGACAAAATTGTCTTTTCATTATTTTTTAATATTTAAAAATTTAAAATTAATTAAATATTTATAGTAAAATCTTTCCTTATTAAAAGTCATCAAAATTAATGACAACTAACTTTTTCATTAGTTTAAGAATTTCAAGTCAACTAAAGTTGAATTTAAGAATAAGAAAAATATGAGAAGTACCAATTTTTTAAAAGTTTTAAGTTTCAACTTATAATTACATTTAAATTTTATTGGTTTGATCCCACCATAACTCTTAACTTCTACAAAGATTATAATTTTCAGGTAACATTTATGAGTTCAAGTATCTAATACATTCTTGATAATGAATTAATATATTTTTGATAATATAAGTAGAATAACTTTTTTTTTTTTCAGAAAAAGGTAAAAACTTAAAACTTTTAAATCACTATCTTTGTTTGAAGATAGAACTACTAATAGATGAAAGTTTCAAGTTAAAGGAAGCAACAAAAAAAATTTGTTATTTTTCTATAGAATTTGTCTATAACTAATTATTATTTTAGTAGTAATCATCATTCATCTACATTGAGATAGACTAATGAAGCACAATTGACCAATGAAAAATGTTGATCGTTTGAACATTTACGTGCTATTATTAAAACTTGAAACTTCTGGTGGTAAAATATATATGTGCTTACAATAAAATATATGTTATGTTTATATTATTATATTAAAGTGTGAAAGATCTTTGATGAGTGATTTGAACTTTTTGCACTTCATTAAAAACATTTACAATAGACAAAATTGTCTAATTTTAAATAATCAAAGATTACACGTACGAGATACGTGCGATTAAAAAATTCATATAAAAATAGACTGGAGGTCATATTTACACAACTAAAATAGAAATAATCCAACTAATTTAACTATGAAATAAATGAACTGATTTTTTAAATATGGGTAAAAATTGCTAGGTCTACTCACGTTGGAGAACTCAAATGAAGAAGATGTAATATTTTTGAAGAAGATACATATTGCCAAAATAGTTACATTCACTAACTAAATGTACAAAAAAGTCCAATTTGTATCAAGAACACATATTTTTTTGGGTCAAATACATCGTCAAATCCTTAAATTTGACATGATCTTTCACGTTGGAACATCTAACTACCCCTTGTTCATTTTAAACACCTAAAATAGTGTTCTACTTTGTCATTTTGACACTTTTTTTGACAGTAGCAAAATAAATTAGGAGAATATAATACACTCCCTGATGATGTGGCAAACAACAAATTAGATAATTACATGTGACATTTTAAGATTAAAAAAAACTATTTTAAAATTTTAAACAATAAACTTTGAGTAAAAAATAAAAAGTGGCCAATGAATTAACGCCACATGATATTTTTGCCCAAATAATTTTGAAAAAATATATTTTACAGAAGAAGTAAACCCCCCCCCCCCCCCCCCCCCCCACGCAACCATATCATCTTCAAAAACATCTTCCAAAGGATTTGGCCACTTTGAAAATTTATTTTACACGGCCAAATCACCTCAATTACAACTTTAAATGAAGTTGAAGTTTTCACGCATTAATGAGCAAATTTTACATGAGAAATCAAATATAAATAGAGAGTTTTCATACATTTTGTTCTTATACTCATGAAAAAGAAATTTAGTGAATATTCTCCAAGTGATAACTTTATTGTCTTGAATTCTCCAAATGTAAGTGATTAATTTGAGAAAAATATCTTACAGAAGCACAACCTCTTTTCAAAAAAAAAAAAAAAATCACTTTTCTCTTCAAATTTATGTCTTTTTCCTGAACTAAATAGAGGAGGAATATGGGAAATGAAATAAAAAAAGATGTTTACACTTAGAGAAGTCTCTTATTGTTGCAATCTGTTCCTTCATTAATGGGGGAGAAGATGAACAAATAAAGAAAAATTGACAAAATAAGCTCCCCATGTGCCGCTAATGCATGTATCACACTCGCTTCTTCATGTCAGTGAAAGGTGCCAAAATGACACAGCAGACACTAGTTTAGGTGTCTAAAATGAATAAAGACTAGTTGAGGTGTCAAAATAAAAGTTCGTGCCAACTTTAGGGGGCTGACAATGTGTTCGGCTATTTTTTTTGTATATTGTTCAGTTTATATATATATATATATATATTATATATATATATTTCATTGACTATTAGGGGTTGATTGGTTGGAAATAAGTTATCTTGAGATTAGCTATTTTGGGATTAGTTATCCACCCTCATGGTGGGAAAAGAATAACACAATAATCTCGGGATAACTAATTCAGAGATGAGTTATCCCATGCATTTTTCAACCAAATGTGGGATAAGGCATTATCCTAAAATTAATCTTGAGTAGCTATCCCTTATTCCTTATACCAAGCAACCCCTTCATTTGATAAACGACTATACAAAATAGTTTTATCTATGTTTTTCCTTTTCAGCGTGGGATCCACAATCATATTAGTGTCATGCAAGTTAGTTCATGATGTCCTGTCTTGTTAGTCTATTACTTCTTAATAAGAAGTCCTTGACATTCCAAAGAGGGGTGAATTAAAAATTTCTATGAGTCAACTGCTGAGCCTTCTCAGTTGACTTGTCTGCAAATTAATATGCTTCACAAATCAATTTAGATTTAAATAAATAGAGAAGTAGATAAATGAATAGACATAAAAATACGAAGATTTATCCTAGTTCGGAACACCAATGTGGTGGCTACTTCCAGTCCCCTTTGGTTTCAAAGTTTTCTTAGATTTTTCAAAGTCGAGCTCAAGTACAATGATGATAAACAAGTTTCGAAGACTTATTTTGATCTTTAGATCTTATGAAATTGCCTCAGTTTGTATTACAAAGTTGACTCAATTCTATTCTTTGTATGACAATTGTAAACTAAGAAGTATGAAGCCTTGTTAGACTAAGATTAAGACATTTTGAGTTTCTTTCTTGAAAGTGCGTAGTGTTTTATATCCTTTGTTTTAGTTTTATAGTCATCTGCTGCTTTTGCTTATTTTCTTCACGAGAAAACCTAAGGGATTTCTTCTCAATCAAGGATTTGAGTTGATTCTTTGATTTAGGGAGTTTGTACCTTATGGTATGTCCATACTTGGTGCGATTTTCCTTTCTCACAATCATACATGTCCATATAAGATATGTCCATGTAGAGGGTGTGATATCCTTTCCTTTAGTCTTGTCGTAAGGTATGTTTAATCATCCTTTGATTTGTCTTGTCCAGCGAGATCCTTAATTGATGTGGCCCTATATTTATCACTGTCCTCTTTGAGAGGATATTCTTTGCCTTTGTGCGAGATATCCTCCCATCATTAGAGATCTTTAACATCCTTTATGCAAGATATCCTTCCATAATTAGAGATCTTCAATATCCTACAAATGTCCACTTATTAGTTTGTCATTATTAAAACATAAAATGTGAATATAGAAGGCTAATAATCTCTCCCTTTTTTATAATGACAAATAAGCATTAAACATCAGTTGATTTTTCTATCGAATTAGTCGGTTTGCTCTCCTTGACTTGAAAGTACTTTTGATGTTCCTCTATTCGTTGAGAATCAGTCAACTCTTATCCATTGATAGTTGACTTGCAGACGCCTCCAATGTTCCTACCTTTCTCCCTCTTTTTTGGCATAATAAAAAAAAACCACATAGCAGTAAAAAAGAGAGCAGTAGACATATAGTAGAGAAATAGTTTAATTGATTACCAAAGGACTAGGCAAAAAAAATGTGTGGCAGATAGTGTGTTAAAAAATCATCTTACAACCCAATAAAAAAAAAAAACAGGACCCCTTTTGAATAAAAATCATTATTCACCGCTTAGCTAGAAAGTATGTTAGGATATTGTGCATGTTATGGCAGAATTTGTCATAGGATTTTTCAACATTTTTAAAGAAAGAAGAGTAGGATTTCTGAGCTAAAATTGCAAGATCATCATTTGAGGAGTTGACTTGGGACTTGAGGGACCCATACGAGTGAAAAATCGAGTAAACAACTTGATGCCCTCTTTTTTGAACTTATCGAGAGCCAGCTGTTCCGAGCTTATGCCAGTGCTAGTGCTCTTCCCAAGGTCTAGTAGTTTGGAAGTTGACTCCTGAAGCAGCATTACACCTTCCTCAAAAGCTTTGAAGCAATCTTTGATTTCCTCCAGTTTCTTCAACACAGTGTCCATGGGGTTAGAAACAGACTTGCTTACCTTAGGGGTTTCAGATTTTGCTCGGGCAGAATCCTTCTTGCACCATTCGTTATCATCCCAAACATAGCTTATACTGGCAAAATTTTTTGATTCATAAGTAGCAACAACTTCTAGCGGGGGATAAGTAGAGAGATCAATAGAGTAATACAAAAGAATCCGAGTAATTAGTAGACTATATGGTAAACTGGTAGAGGCGTAAACATCGACTGCACTCTCAAGCATATATTCATAAATCTAGGTTGCCCAATTTATCTTATGCTTTTACACCAGAGAATATAGGATAAATACATCATGACTCGTAATATTACTAAGGGATCCCTTCCTTGGAATTAGTGTGGTAGTGATTGTGTGAGCTGTGATGCAATACTTAAAACACAGGGACAAAGGACCAAAATTGGATGATACTATTCTTGGGTCAGATAGGATCCTTTTCATTTCTTTAAAACTTACCTCAATATCTTTGGGACTGGTACCATTCATAAAAGAAATCATATCAGAGAACTTTTTATCAAATACCTTCTCGAACAAAAAATCATTTAGGATGATTTTTGTGCCAAGCACAATAGTCTCAAGTTTGCCGCTGTCAGGAGAGTCATATTTGCATAAAATATTCAGACTGGATCCTCATAAACCTCAAGTCCACAGAGACGAATAACTAGGGACAAATTTTGAAATTTAAAGAAGTGACAGACATTACAGAGAGCATCCTTTGATTGACAGAGATTGATTATGAAACTGGGTATAATGGAGCAGTTTTTGAAGGTAGAGAATTTTTCTTCTTGAAATCATGTGCATGTCCTCTGGAGGGAAGGAGTTTAGGGAAGTTGCACAAGGTTTCTCGACAGTGAGGGCTGGGCTGGGAGCAGGATATTTTTTTATGAGAATTAACTGTTGAGAATACAATGAAGATTTGCCAGAAAACTCGAAGAGGTGAAAAGGATCATTGGAGAGTACTTTAAGAAGGGATTTTGAAACACTGGAAATGAAGTGAGTTTTGGCTATGAGAGAAGAGTGGAATCAGATTTAAGGGGCAGAGAAGAAGAAGGGATGGGTAAGAGAACCGAGGGAGAGAGGGGGATGTATGAAGGAAGGTGATTGTTAGAAAATAGGGGATGGTGGGTGAAGATAAAATAGGGTGAAGTAAAAGGTGTGCCTGATGGAAGTGAAAGGATGGAAGGAGGGGGGAAGTTGGGAAGGTAAAAGGGTGCAGTGGCGGCAGAGGTGGCGTGAAAAGCGGTGAGAGTAATGATGACTCCTTTTTGAAAACCAATTTTTGGTTTAAGTTTTGAAGAAAAATTCGAAATAGGTAAAAAAGATATTTTCCACAAATAAAACTCATAAATTATTAATACTGAGAATCGCAAGTCTTTTTATAAGGTAACAAAATCTTTCTTCTAACCAAAGTTTCATAAGAATATCTGCCAATTAATTTTTGAAGTCAACAAATGTTAAAGAAAAATCTCTATTTTCTACATGATCTTGAATAAAATGATGCTTAATATCAATATGTTTAGCTCTAGAATGATGCATTGTACATTTAGACAAACTAATAGCACTGGTGTTGTCACACTTTATGGGAACAGATTCAAAAGACAAATTAAAATCAAGTAGTTGCATAATCCATAAAATTTGAGTACCAAAACTTCCAGCGGCTATATATTCGGCTTCAGTTGTTGAAAGAGCAACTGAAGTTTGCTTTTTGCTGTGCCATGAAATCATGGCATCACCAAGGATTTAACACGTTCCACTAGTGCTTTTTCTGTCACTTTTATCACCTGTAAAGTCAGCATTTGAATATCTAATTAAATTAAAATGAGAGGAGCAAGGGTACAATAGTCCATTATCTTGAGTTCCTATGAGATATCGGATGATTCCTTTGACGAAAAATAGATGAGACTCTTTGGGAGTTGACAGGAACCTGACATATTTACATATGTTGAACATAATGTCTAGTTGACTAGTGGTCAAATAGAGTAGTGATCCAATCATT
Source organism: Capsicum pubescens (assembly GCA_030864215.1). Classification (NCBI taxonomy): domain Eukaryota; kingdom Viridiplantae; phylum Streptophyta; class Magnoliopsida; order Solanales; family Solanaceae; genus Capsicum; species Capsicum pubescens. Next base: position 111,818,131 of record CM061538.1, read on the forward strand.
CCCCGATACATCTTTACATCAACATCTTTTCCAAATGAGTCTGAATCAAGATTTATAGATGGACTCATCGGAGTTCCATAGGCCTTTCCTTTTTACATGCAGAACTTTTTGATGAGTCCCTTTGTGTACGTAGCTTGACTGATGAAAGTAAATTTGGGTGTTTTCTTGATTTGTAATCCCAAGAAAAATGTGATGTCTCTCATGAGGCTCATTTTAAATTCTCTTATCACAAATTTGCAAAATTCTCACACAGAGAGATGTTAGGACTACCAAAAATAATATCATTAACGTAAATTTGCACAATAAGAAGATTTGAATCAAGATTTTATATGAATAGAGTTGTATTAATTTTACCTCTTTGAAAATTATTATTTAACAAAAACGTAATCAATCTCTCATACCAAGCCTTTGGAGCTTGTTTGAGACCGTAAAATGCTTTTGATAATTTTAAAACATGATTCAGATAATCAGGATTTTCAAAATTAGGGCATTGTTTTACAAAGATTTCTTCGTGGATGAATCCATTTAAGAAGGCACTTTTGATGTCCATTTGATATAACTTAAAATATTTGAAAGCAACAAAAGCTAATAAGATTCGAATTGATTCTAACCTTGCTACAGGGGCAAAGGTTTCATCATAATCAATACCTTCTTGTTGGGAGTAACCTTGAGCTACAAGTCTGGCCTTGTTTATGATAAACTTACCTTATTTATTTAATTTATTTATGTAGACCCATCTAGTTCCAATTATTGAGAATTTCTTAGGTCTTTTAACTAGAGTCCAGAGTTGACTTTTTTTGAATTGATCCAATTCTTCCTTCATAGCCTCGACCCAGGATTCATCTTTAAGGGCCTCATCGGTCTTTTTTGGTTCGATTTGAGATACAAGGGCAACATACGCTTGCTTTCTAAATGATGCTCTTATCTGCATCCTATCATCTGGATTTTCAATGATAAATTTATTTGGATATCTAGCATTGTGTTTCTATTGTCTTAGAACACTTGGTTTGAATGTTTCTACTTCGGGAGTCAACTCTGGAGGGGATATAGTCGACTCATCTTGTGATGGTTTGAGAGTTGTGCTAGCATTGGCTCCAGGTTATAGGTCACTCTCCTATTCTTCATCAGTACTTGTACTCGTAGCAGGGTTGTTAGTTTCATCAAATACAATATGCATAGATTCCTCAGTATCATTTATTATAAGCCTTGTAAGCACAAATAGTGGGAGAGTACCCAAGAAAAATACCTTTGTCACTTTATTGATTGAATTTTACCATGTTATTCTTACCGTTATTGTGGATGAAGCACTTGTATCAAAAGGGATTAAAGTAGCTAATGTTTGGCTTCTTTCCTCACCAAAGTTCATATGGCGTCTTCTTTAGAATAGTCTGATGAGGCATCTGTTGATGATGTGGCATGCTGTACTTACTGCCTCTACCTAAAAATAATTTGGGAGATTGTGTTCTAACAACAGGGTCCTAGTAGTTTCTTGCAAAGACTGATTTTTTTGCTCAACCACACTATTTTATTGAGGAGATTGAGGTGATGAGAAGTTCTGAAAGTATCCATTCCGAGCACAATATTCCTCAAAAGCCTTGTTTTCAAATTCTCATCCGTGATGCTGTGAACATAGGTGATGAAGTGTCTAGCTTCTCTCTGTACCTTTCTACAAAAGATCTCAAAGTTTGTAAAAGCCTCATGTTTATGAGCTAGAAACATCACCCAAGTAAAACAAGAATAATCATCAACTAATACGAAAACATATCTTTTTTCACCAATACTTGCGATCTTGGTGGGGCCAAATAGACCCATGTGGATTTTTTAAAGGGGTTTGGTAGTATAAGCAATGTCTTTGACTTTAAATAATGTCTGGGTTTGTTTACACAACTGGCATGCATCACAGATGTGATCCTTCTCAAACATGAGTTTTGGCAGACCTTTCACCAATTCCAATTTATCAATGATATGCATACTGACATGCCTAAGTTTTCTGTTCCACAACTTCGTGTCATTTGTTTGCACAGCGAGGCAGATTAGGTAGAAAAGTCAGGACTATTTAAGACATAAATTGTAATACCCCAAAAAATCCAAACCAATATTAGCGCCATGTACCAAGATCATGCATAGTACATCATTGTTCTTTTATAGTTTTATGATTAAGTTATATGTATATTAAGGCTTCAAATAACTCCCAGCTATCAGACGAATCTAAACATTCCTTACCCATTGAATTCTTGAGAAGGATATTGGTATAGTCAACTTCAAACTAGCATATCTATCATTATACTTGGAATTTTTGAGATAATGACCTATCAACATATAGATAATTGAATTATCTTTCCAATGATATCAATTTCTCCTAAATTCGATATCGGAGCAAAGAGTTATTCCTATTTTACTCTAGCATGTCAGGCTGGAAACTGTATGACGACATTCGTGGTAGCTTACCACATTTGTGACGCCCTACCACGAAGGTCTTCAGCCTTAGGCAGAAACCAGCTCCTAAGTGACGACATTCATCGTAGCTTACCACATTTTGTGATGCCTTACCACGAAGGTCTTCAGCCTTAGACAGAAACCAGCTCCTAAGTGATGACATTCGTGGTAGCTTACCACATTTGTGATGCCTTACCACGAAGTTCGTCAGCCTTAGGCAGAAACTAAATAATAAGTGACGACATTCATGGTATCTTACCACATTTGTGATGCCCTACCACGAAGGTCATCAGCCTTAGGTAGAAACCATCTCCTAAGTGATGACATTCGTGGTAGCTTACCACATTTGTGATGCCTTACCACGAAGGTCGTCAGACTTAGGCAGAAACCATCAATTCCAGATCCTGTGTGACGACATTTTTGATGGCTTACCACATTTTTGATGCTTTGTCACAAATGTCGTCAGCTATGATTTTCAGCAACTGGGAATTTATTTTATAAGGGTATTTTGGTCTTTTCCCTTCACTTCCCACGACTTATAACCCTAAAGAGGCATAATTTTTCCCATTTTTCTTCAGTTAAGCATCTTAAAAACCCTCTCTTACACTCTCAACCACAAGATTAGGGTTTTCACTAAACTCATCTCTCAAAAGCAAGATTCAAGCCTTTTTCCAAGAATATTGAGAATTACGTTTCCCAATCCAAGAACTCTCCAGTAAATCATCAAGGTTTCCTTTCCAAGGTATGCGTAGTGTTCATCTATGGATCAAATCCATTCATAGAGCTCAAGAACCATGTTATAAATACTATTTTTTGAACTTTTTGTGGTGATATGAGCATGTACATGTTGATGATTGTTGTTTAAGTTTCAAGATGATATCTAGCGGTATTTTCATGGAATATATATGCTTGTTAGTTGAAAACTATGAACCTTAGATGGTGTAAAATGGTACAAGTTATGAAACACACCTATGCCTTAAAGATTGCATGCAAGGTGTTCGATAAAATGCTTAGGATGCTAGAAATTCATGTTTATATGGTTTCATGATGTCTAAATGACAAGTCCATGTTAGCTATATGCTTTAATATAAATTTCATGCTTTTCATGTATTGCTATTGTTGTGGTATGAAGCATGTATGATAATGGAAATATACAATATGCACACAAAATATAGCTATGCACTCCCTACCATGCTTAATATGTCGAGGAACTACTTGATGTATAATATCCCCTACTTATGACAATGTGAATTGTAGACTCTAATCTTATGATCAAGTCAGTCATGTTGTGTCTATTTACTTCCATCGAGTCCTGGGGGTATTCGTACCCAAAAATATAGCTGTGTGCCTAGAGACATGTCATGTTATCACGATACTCTCAGTCAAGCCATGATCTATAGAATTCAGTCAGTTATGTGACTCAGGAAAATCCAATAACCTCAGTAATCTCAGTAGTTCAGTAATCTCAGTGATCTCAGTACTCAGTAAAATCTGTAACCTCAGTATTCAAAGTCAATCTTATTAATTTTAGTACTCTCAACCATTCCTCACAACTCAGTATATTCCGTCAGTTATCGGAATCCAGTAAACTTAGTTTAGCTCCGCTAAACAATACCACTAGTATCAATCTAGTTAATCAGTATCAGTTCAGCTAATCAGTTCAGTTCAGTTATTCAGTTCAGCCCAGTTATTTAGTTCAGTGTCTTTCAGATGGGAGTAGGATTCAGCACCGAGTGATCCTAGGGATGGGGACTCACCCGCTAGATTAGGACTGAGATCCTTAGAAGCAATCCCTAAGTTCCAGAACTATGTAGCCAGCATAGGTTGAGACATCGCAGACTGTTATATGAGGGTAGATGAGGTGGCTTAACCTGTATATGAGGGTTTCCCACCGTTCTCACTAGAGTTACCTGTTATATGAGGGTTGCTCACATGTTGTCCTTACTAGTGGAGCGGTATTGACACCCTTCTAGTCAGGACAGAGATTGGACCCTAGTCAGCTTAGCTTGGGGCATGTCAGTTAGATGAATACATCCCGCAGTTTTAGTTACAGATTCAGGACTGCCAGATACAGTCAATTCAGTTCAGTAGTACAGATTCAGTACTGTTAGATACAATCAATGCTTATCACTGTAAATAGACTTCAAGATCACCCATTAGCTAGGACTGATCTCAACTATAGTTAATCAGTATCAGAATCATCAGATTTATAGATCACCCGCTAGATAGGACTGATCTCAAATTCAGTTAGTTCATATAAAATAGAACTCAGATAGTTCTATCAGAACTTAGACTGTCAGATACAGTCGCTCAGTATCAGTTACATCGGTTAGGCCAATTATCACAGTTATATCAGTTATATTAGTTTTCTGAACTCATGTATCAGTCATATCAGTTATCAAAATTCATGATATCAGTATTCAACTTTAGGACTGTCAGACACAGTCAACTAGACCGGTTTTTCATAATTCAAACTGTCAAAAATAGTCGTTCATCTATTTAGTATCTCAGTATCAGTACACTCATGTTGTCAGTATTTAGACTCAGAAGTCAGTATCTCCTCGAGTTCAGTTACAGTTATGTATGCATGTATGTATTAGTCAGCATTGTTTATGCATATAACCCTTTGCATTTAGCCTACCTCACTCGTATACTCAGTACATTCAGACGTACTGATGTATTTGAGCTATGGTTCTTTCTCTTATTTTACACCATAGGTTCATAGGCACGAGCTCCAGATCAGCAGTAGCATTCCAGTGTTCAGAGTTGCAGTGAGTCCTTCTCATTTGAGGACTATATGATTATTATTTTATTTCTCATTTCAGTTTATTTCAATTGTTAGATGAAGTTAGTTGGAGACATGTTCCATCAACTCCTTATTCAGACAGTTTAAAGGCTTTCAGACTACAACATGTCAGACAGTTATTACAGTTTTGTTTTGGTATTGTTATACCGTCTTCATATATTATTCTTATTAGATATTTATTCATTTTGAACCTTATAGCCTTTCATGTTCATGTTTTCACATTTTATGATATATTATGCAGTATACATATACAGATATCAGTCATAGGCTAGCTTGTGGTCCTTCGGGGTCATGAGCACCGTGTAGCATTCCGGTTCAGAAAATAGGGGTGTTACATAAATATCAACGCATTAACCGATAAGAGAAATACCTCTTTTATCATGTTTGATGGAGTAACTTTTAGCTTTGAAGGAGACTCCAAATCCAGCGTCACACAATTATCTGATATTGAGTAAGTTATGTTTGAGGCTGTCTACTAGATACAGTTCCATAAGTTCACATGACGAGTTGAGCTTTACCAAGACAACTCCGATGATGTTGCCTCTAGCATTATCACCGAATCTGACTGATCCCCCTTTGATTTTCTTTAGAGCTCAAAAATTTTCTTTTTTTTGGTCATATGTTTGGAAAATCCACTATCGATGACCTATATTCCCTTTTATAGGTTTTACGGGCATGTTCCTGCAAAATAAGAAAATTAATTTTGTTTAGGTACCCAAGTGGTCTTGGGTCCTTGCGGGTTAGATGTTCTCTCTTTAGGCTTCCAAACCCACACACTTTTAGGATTTTGCCCGTAGCTGTAAGATTTGTGCCCTTTCTATCCACAGATATAATAGATAGGTCCTCGAGAGAAAAAAGTGTTCTTTGCTGATTTAAACGATTTGATGAGGAACTTGAATTGGTTTTAAATGAATTTATCTCACACAAATGTGACTTGGATATTTTTTAATGCTATTCAATTGCATTTTTTCATCATCAAGCTCTTTTTAAAGCAAGTCAATTTCAATTTGACATACTTCAATTTTAACTTGACAATTTCTTTGTTCCTTTTGAATTTTCGTTTAAGTCGAGCTTCCCAATTTTTCTTCTCTTAAGCAAGTTTATTATATTCATCTCTAAATTTTTGAATCTCGTTGTTATCATATCTAAACTAGATTCAAGAATATTATAATTATGATAGTTGTGTGGTCTTACCTCACTCAATTCACCTTTTCCATAAAACATATGTTGACTACTTTCATTTCTTCTTCAGTTTTATCTTCATCACTCCAAGCTCCAAGATTTTGATTCTTTATAGATGATCTTCTTCTTAATTTTGGATTGTTTTGTTTAAAGTGGCCTAACCTTCCACAGTGATAGCAGTAATCATTATTTCTAGTGGAATCATTGTTTCGGACTCCTTGGGATCTTTTCTGTCTCTGCTTCATGATTTGCTGTACTCATCGATTTATAAGTCATTCCTTTGCTATTGGATTCTTCTAGAAAATCCTCCTCTTCAGTTGTTACAATTTTGTAGGCTACTGGTTTCTTCTGTTTTTTCTTGTTGTTCCTGTTGATGTAATATCGTTAATATGAAATGAGATTACCTCGCAACTCATCATACATCATGTTGTGAAGGTCTCCATCTTCCAGAATAGCAGCTTTAGTTTCCCATACTTTTGGAAGGCTTCTAACCATCTTATGGACTTGCAGGCTATGCGGATAGATCATCCCCAATAATTTTAGCTTACATATAATTTTGCTAAATCAGGTAAACATTGCTTCAATGTTCTCATTTTCTTCATTCTTAAACAACTCGTACTCATTAACTAGGGCAACAATCTTTGACTTTTTGACTTTGGTGGTTCCTTCATAAGTTACCTCTAATTTGTCCCATATTTCTTTTTCAATCTCGTAGGTTGATATCTTGTCATATTCTACTCTGCTTACTGCACAAAGAAGTAAACTTATAGCTCGTGCATTAGTTTGAATTTCCTCTTGTTGTTCTTTAGTGACTTCAAAGTTTTGAGGTCTTCTATATCAGTATTGCTTGATTCTTTGTCTTTGTCCTTGTCCTTCTGCTTTTCCTTGAGTCCTGGAATTGGCTTTGGTCCCTTCTTAATGACTACCCATGCTCGAAAGTCATTTGATTGGACAAAGATTCTGAATCTATTCTTATAATAAGAGTAGTGTTGTCTGTTGAAGTATGGTGGTCCTATGGAGAAATGACCGTCTTGAAGGACAACACCGAGAATTTAGTAGTTTGCCATTCGATCTTTTCTCATGTGAGGTTAAGGAACACCCTTGGTGAAACATGTCTCTAATACGAATTGAAATTTAAGAGGGAGAGGGGGAGGATGAATTGAAAATTTTTGTGAGTCGACTGTTGAGCCTTCTCAGTCAACTTGCCTGCAAATCAATATGCTTCATAATGCAGAGTATGTTTAAATAAACAGATAAGTAAATAAATGAATGGAAATAAAAACATGAATATTTATCCTGGTTTGGAACACCAATGTGGTGCCTACTTCCAGTCCCCTTGGGTTTCAAAGTTTCCTTAGATCTTTCAAAGTCAGGCTCGAGTACAATAATGATAAATAAGTTCCAAATACTTATTTTGTTCTTCAGATCTTATGACACAACCTCAGTTTGTATTACAAAGTTGACTCGATCCTATTCTTTGTATGAAAATTGTAAACTAAGAAGTACAAAGCCTTGTGAGACTAAAATTAAGACACTTTGAGTTTCTTTCTTGAAGTTGCGTAGTGTTTTCTGTCCTTTGTTTTGGTTTTCTAGTCTTCTTTTGCATCTGCTTCTTTTCATCATAAGGAAACTCAAGGTATTTATTTTCAATCAAGGATTTGAGTTGATTCTTTGGTTTATGGAGTTTGCACCTTATTGTATGTCCATATCAGATATGCCTATACTTGGTGCGATTTTTTTTTATCACAACCATATATGTCCATATCAGATATGTGCATGCAGAGGGTGTGATCTTCGTTTCTTTAGTCTTATCGTGAGGTATGTTTAATCATCCTTTGATTTGCCCTGTCCAACAAGATCCTTAATTGACGTAGATCTATATTTAGTACCATCCCCTTTGAGAGGATATTCCTTGCCTTTGTGCGGATATCCACCCATCATTAGAGATCTTTAATATCCTTAGTGCGAGATATCCTTCCATCATTATAGATCTTCAATATCTTGCAAATGTCTACTTATTAGTTTGTCATTATTAAAACATAAAATGTAAATATAGGGGGATAACTGTCCTTCCATAAGTTGACCATTTCATTATAATAATAATCCCTCCATTACAAAAAGAATGACTTAGTTTGACTTGCAACGTAGTTTAAAAAATAAATAGGACTTTTGAATCTTATATGGTATTAAATTAAAGTTATGTCAAATAACCAAAATTCCCTTTAATCTTATCTCTAATCTCCAATATCTAATATATTAACAGTATGAAGATGTAATGCCCCGCAAAATCCTTTTCCAGTCTGAGCCTTAGAACGTATTTGGTAAAGCGAAAATCCGAGTCAAAATGTTTCAAAAATATCCTCCCAAGTATGAAATACTTTGAATCATGTGAGAATATATTTGAGCATGAATTAAGATCATAGAGGTCCCCTAACCCATGGTCGAGTTGAAAGCTTTCCTATAGTTCAAGTTTTAGTGACCGTAAAAATTTGGGTCAACTTCAATCGACCATAACTAATTGTATATGGAGAAATGGGTGGATTTCTATATATCAAATGAATTAGCTTTCCAACGATACCAATTTCTCCTAAATCTGATATCGGAGCAAAGAGTTATGCCCATTTTACTCTAGCCTGTCAAGCTGGAAAATGGTGATGACGTTTCTGACGGGCTACCACGTTTCTGATGACCTTTTTAACGATGTCGTCAGATTCTGATGACATTTCTGAAAACATCGTCAGCCCTGGGCAGAAAATCATAAAATCCAACCTTTTTGTGACGGCCTGTCACAAATGTCGTCAGTCATTTTTTTTCAGCAACTTAGAGACGTTTTTGCAAGGGTATTTTGGTCATTTCCCACCCTTTTTGAGCCTCTATAAATATGGGAACCTCTTCGAAAAACCTAATTTCAACATTTTTCTCTTTCAATTCTCTCAATTCTCTTGAGAAGAGAAATAACTAGGGTTTCAATCAAGAAACCTAATCTTCCAAAAATCATCCATAAATTCTCTAAGATTTCTTCAAGAATAAAGTTTCTCATAGTGTGGGCTTCAAGAATTATTTATTATAAGTGCGGATAGAGTCTCAAACATTAGAGTTCATCCAATTTCAAAGGTTAAGGTATGTAGATATTGATTCTTGGGTCCCTTTCATCCAAGAAACTCAAGAACCCTTTCCAAAACTTAAAGATTTTTATGTTTATGATTTTTTAATAATTTGTATGAGTTGAAATTGATGTTCAATGTGTTGTTGAGTTTTGATTTATGTTTGCCTTCAAGATTTATGAGCTTTGATCCTAGTAGGTGGAACTCATGTGATGTTTGTGATAGACCCTCTTGAAGTTTTTTTTTCTTTTTTCATGTGATGTGTTCATGACTTTTGGGTATAAAAATGGTTGAATAAGGGAAGAATGTTCCCCATAGGTTTGATAAAGAGCTTAGGTGAAACATAAGATCCATTATAATATGTTAAAGGTGAAGCTCCAAATTGTGAGCTAGTCCATGCATGCCTAGTGTTTGATAAAATGCCTTAGTGAGTGAAATGTGCCAATTAGCATGAAATCCCCAAGTAGGTGTAAAATCGGTCATGTCTAGTGGATGTTGAAAGACCCTAGTGGACAAGTCGAGATATGATGGTTGTAAGATTCCCCGATTTTGTGCTCTTTGATATTTTCTAAGCTTTTAATATGTGTCAAGTGGTTAACAAGAAAATAGTGACGTGTTAGTATGAAGTTTTCCCCAAATCAAGTGATATCTAAATACATGACAAAACCGATATAGGTATGAAGTACTTGATGTAAGATCTCATTGAATGGGGTATAATCTAATAGCATGTCTTCCCTAGGCTAGTATATGATGGTGAACCGATGTTGATGATCCTTAAAGGTTTGGAGTGACCCTTTGGTGGTTGTGATGATGAATAGAGGTCTATGTTTCCTAAATGCTTAATGCGATGTCCTAAGGATCTTGAGAGGGAAAGTATGTTATGATGCCCAACTACTTGAAGTGATGCTTTAACGATTGTGATGATAATACATGAATGATTGTAATGATGAATGAATGCTTGTAATACATGAATGAATGCTTGTAATGATGAATGAGTGCTTGTAATGATGAATGAATGGATAACCGTGATGATGCGTGAATGATTTATGATGAAGAATGATTATGTCTTACTTTTATGTTATCGAGTCCTGGGGGTATTTATGTCCAAAAATAGAGTTGTTGTCTAGATCCCGTGTCAGTTTCTCGATAATTCTAATCGAGCCATGATTCTCAGAACTCACTGAACTATAGAACTCTGTATCCTCAGACAAGTGTGAAGATTAATAAAGCTCAGTAATCTCAGTTATCTCTGTAATCTCTGTATCGCTAGTAATCTAGCCTCAGACCTGCAATCAGCTCAGTTCTAATAGTATTCAAGTGATTCAATTCTAATATCAGAAGCGATTTGAGTAATCTATTCAAGCTCTGTATTGTCAGTCAGATACTATGATTCGATATTTTTTTCGCCAGATACGGAACTAAGTGATCTTAGCATAACCCAGTCAGACCTTTTGAGTAATATGATCAGTGTCAGATTCAGTTCAGCCAGTGTTCAGTTGAGAATTCAGTTCTGAGTCTTCCAGGTGGGAGTAGAAACTAACACCGAGCGAGCTCAAGGATGGGAACTCACCTACTAGTAGAGGGTGTGATTCTTAGAAGCAATCCTTGTGCTCCAGAACTATGTAGCCAACGTAGGTTGAGACATCACACCTGTTAGTTGAGGGTGGATGAGAGATATCATACCTGCTAGATGAGGGTAGATGAGGTGGCTTGACCTGCTAGATGAGGGCTCCACCGTTCTAGCTTGAGGACCTGCTAGATGAGGGTCACATAGAGTTGTCTTTACCAGTGGCGCGGTAATGACACCTTTCCAATTGGGGTACAGGTTGGACCCCACCTGTGGTAGGTCGGGGCATGTCGGTTAAGTTACTACCACCCACAGTTTCAGTTTTAGATTCAGTCTCAGTTTCAGAATCAGTATTCAGAAATCAGGACTGTCAGATACAGTCATCTATCATTATAAGGAACTCAGATAGTTCTATTGATTTATGGGCCATCCCATTATATAGACTTGGTCTCACATACAGTTATTTGATATCATATTCAGAGATATACCGTCAGACAGGCTTGATCATAGTATCAGATTTCTATTGAGTATTCTTGTTGTCAAATTCAGATATAATCATATTTCTTATCATTGATAAAGCTTCCGAAATCATCTGTTAGAAAGGTTGATCTCTAATCCTGTCATTCAAAAGCAGTAAGTCCAAGAATTCAGTCATTGATGTAAGCACATCCAGATCCTCAGTTATCAGTATCAGATGAGTTAGTGATTCAGAATCTCAGTGTCAGTAGTGAGTTCAGTCTGTAGTAAAGTGGTATTTGAGTTTCAGTTTCTAGAGCTGCAATAATTATGTTTATGTTCTGTGCATTCATGTATGTGTTCTCATGCGACATTTTCATGATTATTCAGTTTAGATATTGCACATGCATGAACCCTTGCATTAGCCTACCCCGTCTACATACTCGGTACATTTTTGTACTGATGCATTTGCGCTATGGTGTTTATTTGACACCATAGGTGCAGAGGCACAGGATCCAAATTATCCTTTGCAGTTCAGTCCCCGTCAGCAGCAGTAGCAGTGAGTTCTCTTCTTTTGAGGACGAATCTCAGTTTACTATTATTATTTCAGATTTTGTTTATTTTCAATTGATGGAGTTAGTTGGGGACCTGTACCATCAACTCCACAGTTCAGACAGTTTAGAGGCTTTTTAGATGGATGTATTAGTATTCAGTTTTCTGTATTATGAGTATTCATGGATGTGTTGAACCTTATGGCTAGTTTCCGCATTTATTTTAGACATTGTGCAGTGTATAGGTACAAATATCAGTAAAGGGTTAGCTTGTGGTCCTTTGGGGTCATATGCACTGTGTGACGTCTCGGGATGAGATCTCGGGGCGTTATAATAGTGAATCAAACTTTTTACTTGTTAAAGCATTTGCAATAGATAAAATTATGTTTTTTTATTATTTTTTAAAATTTAGTATTTAATTTTAAAATTGTAGGAGCCCATAAATATATGTTAAGAGAAAAATTTATGGTAAATTGGGATTCCAAAATTTTTCGAATATATATATAAATATATTTATAGGTAGGTAGGTAGATAGGTAGATAGATAGATAGATAGATAGATAGATAGATAGATAGATAGAGAGAGAGATAGAGAGAGAGAGAGGATATAACCATCTTTTATGTTCTTTGTTTATGATTGTTTAGTCTACCATTATTGTGGTTGAAGAACCATGTTATTCAATAGACAACACCATTAAAGACAATTGATTTTGATCTCTCAGTTTTTCTTAATCCTGATAATTAATTTCCTAATATTTATATCTTGTCGTGGTTGAGTAATTAATGTGTTTATTTTTTAAAATTATTAATGCTATTATTGTTGTTGACGAACCATGTTATTCAATAAACAACTCCACTGCAATTAATTTTGGACTCTCAGTATTCTTTAAGACTAGTAAATTTCCTAATATAGGAAATTTTGCCATATTTATATCTTGATGCGGTTGAATAATTTAACATTATAGTAACTATTTAACTTGTCATATTAATTTTATAGATGAGAGATTCAACAAAATTATGGAAAACCCATATTATATGGATCCCGAAGTGTGGAAGAGAGACTATGGTCTAGAAGTAGATGTATGGAGTGGAAGTACATTTTGTGCTTATATATGAGGTTTCGGCTTGATCATGATTTTGACTTAAAGTATGTGGTCTAACTGATTGCAAATATGATCTTGCCAAATCAATGTAGTAGTAATTTTTTTCTACCCTCTTTTTTAGAAGGACCAATAGAACATTGTATCATCAATTATGACGGAAGAAACGGTGGCAGCAATGTCATTAGGTCATTTATTTTATAGACATATTCGCACATCTTGGAAATTAATCCACCATGGCGCTGCTGCAGTTTGTTGTCATAGGGAGTCAAAGTAGTGGGAAATCAAGTATGCTTGACGCACTTGTAGGTCACTATTTCTTGTCTAGGTTCTGATATTTGTGCTAGGCACTCTCTTATGCTACAACTCCTTCCAACTAAGCCTAGTAATCCTAATGCTATTGACCTGGGGGGGTGCATCATCCTGACAAATGTTTTTATGATTTCAATGATATTTTTTGGATATTCAGGAATTCTTGAGTTGCAAGACTTGTATTAGGATTTTAGACTCAATGGATTCAAACTATGTGCACGACAACGTATGTTAGATTCTCAATTTTCTTATACTCTGTTTGGATGTTTGTTACATATTATATTATAATGTATGGTGTTGTATTGTATTATTAATGTTTGGATAGATCGTATTGTTTTTCATTTGTTTCATAATATTACACATCAATCAATTGAATGATAGATCTACTAGAAAAGTAGCACATGAGTTAGAGCTACTACAAAATGATAGGGTAAATGATAAAGTAGGATTATTAAATAATAAATAAAGATAATATGAGAAAAATAATAAATGAACAATGCGATCAAACCGAATTGATCATTACAAAAATGAGTATATGAAGGAAGATGATTAGATGGTAAAAGGCTAGAACAAAACAAGCAGCGTTGTATGGAGGTTTCCAAGCAGAAGTGAGAAGCAATTGAGATGCATATAGAATAGATAGTAGGGTTTTAAACCACCCCTAGCACCAAAAGAGAAGGCCTTACTTTGAAGGGTACGGCCTTGAACAGTGGAAAAAAGAGTAATATCGAGCCAACCTACATGGTTTGAATGAAGTAGATAGATTAAATAATGGAATCCAGGTGGTTCTTATGCCACTTTCGATGGTCTCTATTTAAACGAAGAAAAATATTAGATTGATGAATTTTTTCCTAGAGGTAAAAGGGTAAGGGGCATTGACAGCGTGCAAGCGCACACACAAGTGTACGTGGTCTATCAAGTAGTAAAGTGGCCTTCAAGAAAGCCAAGTATTGATCCCACAGGGACTTGATTCAATAACGATTCTATTCTAGCTCACAATTTAGATTTAATTGATGCAAGCGTAACCAAAAAGTGTTCGGAATATTGTAAATTGCAAGTAAAGTAAAAGATGCGTAAAATAAAGTCTTGAAACAATCAATAGAGTAAAGCCCAGGGTTAAAGAACTTCGAACAATCATACTATGCTATTGAACTTTATTCGTTAACTTGCTTATCTTGGTTGTTGATTCGTAGGGTTAATTGCATGATCATGGTCTCCTGACCTCTAACCGTTTACCTAATTTGGACATTAAAACTACTTTGTTTAGCGGGGATATAATAATCCAATTAAGTTCTTTAAGCTATCATCCTACGTTTGAATCAAGTAAGGCATCTAAGCACATCCCTATCCTAGAAATTAATTCAAATTCCTTATTTTATAAAGAAATAAGACCATACTTAGTTCATCTGCACATTCTATCTCCCTATTCCCTCTCCCGAGATCACAAGGCTGACAATAAATATATTTTTTGAGTGATCAATCAATTAAATAGTTAAAACAAAGATGAACGCATAACCAAATACGATAAACAAAATTAAACAAATTTAATTCAAAATAATAGTACTCATGTTCGTGGTTGTAACCCCGGAAAGGAGGTTTCTAGCCACTCATAGTCATAATCATGATCCAAAAGGCTGAATACATGATATAATCTAAAAGAAAGCTAAAGGAATAATTTAAAACCTAATAAAACGTGTAGTAGCATCTCCTTGATGTTCCAAGAAATCAAAGAGTGATTAAAAAATGCAAAAAAACATGTATTTATAATATAAGATGCAAGCCGAATCCGTGTAGGTTAAGAATTGCAATTTTGGCCGTGTAATTGAGCATGGGAGTAGAGGGGGCGCTGCCTTGTGTATTGCACCGCTCCATATGGGGATGTGCCTACTGTAGAGAGCAACTATAGAAGGGGCTGTGCCTGATTTAGAGCACCGCTAAGGCTAGAGCGCCGCAAGCTAATCGCCTCCACACACTGGACGTTGCTTCCACGATTTTGGTTAAGTGTTGATCGTCCCATCTTTTGTCCCTTGTATAATGGTGTATTTCCAATAGAATTACAGATTTTATATCATCAATATATCCCCATATTAAGCTCACAAATATTCCTACATAATCACACACCAAGAATTAGACATCATAACAACACAATATCCTCAACGATGAATAAAATATAAGAGTTAAGACTAGGCTAGTTTCCATGATCTTCAATTTTATGTTTCAACTCTTGACTAATTTAAATTAAACTTTACACATTACCAACAAGTTTTTCCACTTAAAATTACACATTTAAACCATTTTTAACCCTTTAAACACAATAGAATCCAAGGGGATCGTCAAGGCAAGAACCTAGCTCAAGCTAGTAACGCTAGTTTCCTCGATTGAACTCTAAATGACTCATTTAAGTACAAACTTGTTTGAAAAAAACTTTGAACATTGTAATCACGTCCTTTGATACTTAGATGCACATTTATCTCATTATCAATCCATATAGCATACGAATTATCCTCAAAACAAGGCTAAAGAGACTAGAATAGTGACACTAGAATGCATAAATACACCCAACATCACCACCCCACACTTAAAACCTTGTTCATCCTTGAACAACTCTTAACTATAAGAATCATCAACTAAGGAGACTCTACACTTCTACTACATGCAATATACTTAAGCTAGTACTATAATGACTACACAGAATGCAAGTTTCTCCACTAAGCATGTTATTTACACAATTGAAAGCTCTAGAATACTACTCCAAAACATCCTAGACTCAAGAATTGACTCACCTTAGTGGAAAACTCATGCATATTGTTCAATAAAGGACATATTAAAAATAACACACATTCATCAAACATGTGCCCCTCACAACAAGAGAGTTACCCATAATCACTCATATATATATAAATTATAACACCATAGGTAAAAGAATCAACTCTCGTTCACTCTCTCAAAGAATTCACAAGTTACACACAATGAACCATAGGCTTTCCATTAGTGTAGTACTCCACTAATATTAGAATGACAAACTTAGGATTAAATATGTCTTTTCGGGTTGTAATGTAGGCTAAGGGGCAGGTAGGAACTATTATTGAATAATAGTGACTATCTTCCCTAAGAATTTTAATACACTACATTATTCAATTAAAACCACTCTTCAACAAACCAATTTCCACCACTTTTATGTAACCATATCTATTGTTTTAACCCCATCTCATTAAGTTCAATTAACAACACTATGGCGGGAGTATGCCACTCTATCAATTTTTCCCTTTTCGCACCCATTTTATGCTAGCACCCCTATGAAAGCCACCCTCAACTTAAGCGATTTGCCTTAGTTAGGTGCACAATGTACAATAAGAACCAGGTCCAAAACAGGTTCATTGTAAAATATCTGGGCTTCGTTAACACCCTACCACAACAACTGCACACACCAATAACTATAATTAGGGGTTTTAATTTTACCTTTATCCTCTTATATTTCAAACTCCTTACTTACTCAATTTTATATTAAAGCGCTTAGGAGCTTTTTGGATCAAATTTTGGTCTATAAAAGAAGGGATTAGGCTACACATGAGGCTTTCAAAGAAAAAGCTAAAGGATAAACGGGGCTTACTAGGATTATGCACAAAGGTAGGTAAAAAAGAAGGTATAATGCAAGGCTATCAAAGAAATAACTATATCATCTCCTAAACCCACACTCTTTATTTCGCTTTGCACATACATTGGGCAAGTTCTAGAAATCACATAAAATAAGGAATATACAAACACCTTACACACATATGGCACATGCTCAACTCAATAGGATAATCATAGACTCTTAACCAAACAATATCACAAATTCAAATTTTAAGCCAACAAGTACAAGAGTCAAAAAATTAAGCCTAGGAGTCTTAAAAGTAGCAATTCACACAATCAACATGCTTTTACAATTGAAATACTACTTTGTCCCCAAAGTGAACTTGAAAGCAAGAGATATAAATACTTCCTAAATCCTCTAGGCCTAGTTAGTAGCATCTTTTAAATATCAAGAGGGTCTGTGGGACCTCACACCCAGTCTTTTCCATGCTCCTTAGCTTAAGTATCTGATACTCAGACTTCCCATAAACTTATGACTCAATAAAAAACAAAAAACTATGTGAAATAAAAACTTAAAACTTAAAAGAAAACATACTTACTTAACTTGGGTTGCCTCCCAAGCAATGCCTAATTTAGTGTCGCGACACGACCCAACTATGACTTAGTCGTTCTCTTTCCTTCTCTTGGTCTCGATCTTCTTATTCTTTTTACCCCTCTTGGGTGTGAACTCTCAAGGATACCTAATTTATCAACTTTAGCCTTTCCAGGCCCATCAATTTCCATCATGTCAGGTTGTGGTATTAGAGACTTGGGTTGCTCAATGAGGGTGTCCGAAGAGGTCCTTGGCACCCCACACTCATCCCCTTAAACAATAGTAATCATGCACAAGTCTTTATAGTGGGATAGTTTGTTGTGTGATTTATAAACTTTAAAAATTTCTTCTTCATTCTCCGACCACATTTTGAGCGTACCCTCTCTTACATCAATCAACGCTCCTTCCGCTGCTAAGAATGGTCACCTTAAGATGATTGGTACCTCTTTGTCTGCTTGGAAATCTAGGATAGTAAAATTAGCAGGAATAATAAAGTTACCAACCTTTATGAGGACATCCTCAATAATTTCTTTGGGATAGACAATTGACCCATTTGCCAATGACAGTCGCACAGAGGTTGGTCTAGGCTTTCCTAAGCCCAATGTGTCAAACAAAGATAAGGGCATCACATTGATGCTTGCCCCTAAGTCACTCAATGCTTGAACCACCTTGCTACTTCTAATTTTGATAGGGATAGTAAACTTCCCCAGATCATTCAATTTTTTGAGGATTTTCTGTGTTACCACCGAACTACACTCCTCAGTGAGTGTTATTGCCTACACATTCTACAATTTTACCTTATTAGCATCCACATCCCTTAAGTACTTAGCATACTTAGGCATACCCTGCTAAATATCTAACAAAGGTAAGTTAATGTGAAGTTCTTTGAATGTGTCAAAGAACTTTTTGAAACACGCATCCTCCTTTGCCTTAATATACTTTTGTGGGAAGGGTAGTTTTAGGATCTTCTTCACTTCTTCAGCAACTTTTTCTTTCAAGTACTCAGACTTGCTCGAATTCTTAGCAACTTTATCATTTACCTGTGGGGAAGTCAAATCTGCATCTACCTCTTTTGTCGCCTTGGGAAGTTCTCCATGAAGCTACTTACCACTCCTCAAAGTGATTGTCATAACTTGTTTTGGATTTTTTGTATCTCCAGGAAACCCACCTTGAGTCCTGGCATTCAACACCATTTGTAACTGCCCCAATTTATCTCTAAGCTATTCTGTGCTGCTTTCTATTTTTTTACATCAGCTACCAATTGTGTCTGATTTGGTAGAACCTGCTTCATCATCTCTTCTAAGTTGCTAGTTGACAGATTTGGTTGAGTCTGTTGTTGCTGAAATTGGTATGGATATTAGGCATTCCATGACTGATTTAGTAGCTGAGTTATTAATGTTATTGAAGGGGATAAGTATGGGGTGGCTAGTCCATAAAATACCTCTTCAAACTACCTGATTGAGAAGCATAAGACTCTATATATTAAGCCTGACATGATGGAAGTTTATGAGCCTGAAAAGGCTAAAGTTAAGAAACTTGATGCTCTTGAGAATTCACACCCAAAAGGGGTAAAAAGGATAAGAAGATGGCCTCTAAGTGTAAGGAAAAAGATGAAGGAATATGGTTGAGTTGAGTTGGGTCGTGTCGTGATACTAAATCAGGCTCTTCTTGGGAGGCAGCCCAAGTTAATTAGGTATGTTTTCTTTTCAGTCTTTAGTTTTTATTTCATGTAGTTTTGATTTTGGTTGAGTCATAGGTTAATGGTAAGTCTGAGTACCATAAAATTGTGCTTGAAGTATGGCGAAGACTGAGTGTGGAGTCCCATGGATCTCCTTTATGTGAAGATGCTACTAGCTAGGCCTAGAGGCCCCAGAGAGTATTTCTATCTTTTTACTTTTAAATTCACTTTAGGGACAAAGTAGATTTTTAAGTGTGGGGTGGGGAAATTCCCAAATTTTGACTCAATTTAAAAATTTTTAGGTTAGGAATAAGTAAGATATTCTTGTTGGTGCTATTTTTTATTACATGATGCAAGTGGGTTTGTTTGTAAAAGAATGTTGATTGATGTGAATTGATATTTAGAGACTCTTAGGCTCAAGTTTATGACTCTTGTTCATGGTGGCTTAATTTTGAATTTATGCTATTATTTGGTTGGGAGTCTATGATGATCCTATAAGAGTTGAGCATGTGCCATGTGAGTGTGAGATTTTTGTATATTCCTTGTTGCATGTGATATCTAGAACTTGCTCGGTGTGTGTGTGAAGCGAAATAAAGAATATGGGTTTAGGAGATGATATAGACCTTTCTTTGATAGCCTTATTTTATACTTTATTTTGCCTACCCTTGTAAATTATCTTAGTTAATCCTTATTGAGCCTTTAGACTTTTCTTTGGTAACTTTATATGTAGCCTAATCCCCTTCTTTGATAGACCATAAATTGATCTAAAAAGCTCCTAAGTGCTTTAATGAAAAATTGAATTAGTAAGGAGTTTGTGAAATTGAAGAAGAAAAAGGTGAAATTTATGGCCCAAGGTAATAGTTATTGGTGTATGATTGATGTGTGGTGGATAGTTGCGATATAATTTATGCTAAAAATATTGCCATGATAGTGAAAAAGAGAAAAAATAATTCTTGTGGTAGTAAACTTTATGTCCACCAAGTGTTTGTAAAAATGCTTAAAAGAGATGGGGAAAAACAAAATATATGGGCAGACAAAATGGTGTAATTTAGTTGTTGGAGAGTGATCTTAAATGTATAATGTAGTGTATTAAAGTGCTTAGAGAGGTTAGTCACTATTCCCAAATAGTTCCTACCCATCCTTTAGCCTACATTACAACCAGGAAAAGACCTAAATGATCCTAATCTTTACATTCGGCTATTAGAGGAGAATTACCCTAAGGGAAAGCCTATGGTTAGTTGTGTGTAACTTGTGAATTCTTTGGGAGAGTGAGCGTAATTTGATTCTTGTACCCGTCATATTATGAATTGCATTATTGTGAGTGATTATGGGTAACTCTCTTGTTGTGAGGGGCACATTTTTTATGAATGTGGGTGATTTGTATGATATCCTTAATTGAGTGATAAACATGAGTTTGCCAACTTAGTGATTTGATGGTTGGGGTTAGGATGTTTCAAAGTAGTATTCATGAGCTTTCAATTGTGTAAATAACATGCTTACCTTAGTAACTTGCATTCTATGTAGTCATTTTAGTGCTAGCTTGAGTATCCTGCATTTAGTAGAAGTGTAGAGTCTCCTTAGTTGGTGTTGAATATAGTTAAGAGTTGTTCGAGGATGAGCAAGGATTTAAGTGTGGGGTGGTGGTGTTGGGTGTATTTATGCATTCTGGCATCACTTTTCTAGACTTTTCAGCCTTGTTTTGAGGATGATTCTAAGATATGATGGTTGATAATGAGAAAAATGTGTTAAATCATGTGTTTATAAGGTTCCAAGTGAAGTCCAAGTGAGTTTGTACTTAAAAGAGTCAATTAGAGTTCAATATAGAAAACTAGTCTTCGTAGCTTGAGCTAGTTGCTTTTCTAGTCTATATTGTTGGATTCTATTGAGTTCTCTGTGTTCCTTATGGTTTTAAATGTGTTATGATACATGGAAAGAGTTGTTATGAGTGTAAAAAGTTCATATGAGTGAAAGAAAGACTGGGAACTTGAAGTGAAAGATCATGGAATTCAACCTAATCTAAGCTCTTATGTTTGATTCATCATAATGGGTTTGGTGTTGTTTTGGATTCTAATTCGTGTGTTATGATGATGTATAATGCTTTTGGAGATAAATATGATGATATTTTGATGATAAAGAGGCTTGGAATTCTTGAGAAAGACACCACAAGACAAAGAATGGAAGGAGGAAGGGCCAACACTTAACCAAAATTTGGAGGACAATTTCCAGAGAGTGCATGCGTTTAGCATGCGTCGTATGCTCCACCCCTATACAATACAGGATGCGGAGCACGCTCCATTCCATCGATATGGAGGGTGAGACGCACTCTTCATTCCACAACTGGTCGTTTCAAGCTAATTTGACTCCTACACAGACTTGGATTACCTTTATGCTATATATACATGTTGTATCACGTTTTACATATCTTTTGATATATTTTGGAGATAAAGGGGATAAAACAACTTCATTATTAGGTTTTTATTAATTTTATTTAGTTCATATATGTTTTTAGTCATTAATTACAACCTTGTGATTACGATTATGACTATGCGTGGCTAAACGTTCTTTTTCTGAGGTTGATGCCAAGAACATGATTATTATTGCTATGGATTAAGTTTGTTTGCTTTGTTTATCAATATTGTTTGTTTGTTTATTTTTAATATAACTATTTAAGGATTCGTGACCCTTAGAATACGTTCAATATCAACCTTGTGAACTGGGGAGAGGGAATAGGGTGATAGAATATAGGAATAAGCAGAGTATGGTTCTTGATTCCTTATAAAATAAGAAACTTGAATTAGTATCTAGGACAGGGATGTACTTAGATACTTTACTTGATTCATATGTAGGATGATCTTTGTTAAGAACTTAAGTGAATTATTACATCATCGCTCAATGATGTAGGTGTAAGGTTCAACTTAGATAATATATTAGAGGTTGGGAAACCATAATCACGCAATTAACCCTGCGAATCAACAACCAAGATAGGCAAGTTAACGAATGAAATCCAAAAGAATAATATGATTGTTCAGAGTGCTTCAACCCTGGGTTTTCTCTTATTGATTGTCTCAAGACCTTTACTTGCCGCATTGTTTAGTTTTAATTTACAACTTCCAAACTCTTTATTTGGTTACTCTCGTATCAAGTGAATCTTAATTGTGAACTAAAATCAAATCATTGCCAAATCTAGTCTCTGTGGGATTGATAACTCAACTTTCTTGAAGGCCACTGTATTACTTAGTAGGCCACGTACACTTGCGTGTGTGCCTGGGCGTTGTCATGTTTTTGAAGTGTTGTCCCTTCCTTCTTCCATCCCTTGTATTATGGGTGCTTTGTATACATCAAACACCACCTCTTTATCCTCTACCCTTATTTTGAGCATGCCTTCTCTAGCATCAATTAATGCTTCTCCGTTTACTAAAAATGGACACCCCAAGATGATTGGTATCTGCCTCAAAATCAAGAATAATAAAGTCAGCAGGTAAATGAATTTACCAACCTTTATGAGGACATCCTCAATTATTCCAAATGGATGTATGAATGACATGTTTGCCAACTGCAATATCATGGTGGTTGGTCTTGGCTCTCCCAAGCCCAATGTTTTAAATAGTGATAGGGTCATTAAGTTTATGCTCGCCCCCAAGTCACTCATTGGATGTACTGTTTTACTTCCAACTTGGATTGGGATAGCAAACTTCCCCTGATCTCTCAATTTCTTGGGGATTTTCTAAGTCATCACAACGCTACACTCTTCAGTAAGTGTTATAGCTCCCACATCCTGCAATTTCACCTTTTTAGCTGCCACATCCCTCAAGTACTTTGCATACTTAGGCATACTCTGCAAAACATCTAGCAAAGGCAAGTTAATATGAAGCTCTTTAAATATATCAATGAACTTTTTGAATAGGGCATCCTCTTTCGCTTTTATGTGCTTTTTAGGGAAGGGCAATGACAGTGTCTTCTTCACTTCTGGTTCAACAACTTTTTCTTTTAAGTACTCAGACTTTTTTGAATTTTCAGCAACTCTGTCTTTTACCTGTTCGGTCACCATATCAGCATCTACCTCATTTGTTGCCTTGGGAGGTTCTCCTTGAAGCTCTTTACCACTTCTCAAGGTGATTGTCGTAACCTTCTTTGAATTTTCTGTATCTGCTAGCAACCCACCTTGTGGTCTAGTATTTATTGCCTGTGATAATTTCCCTACTTGCAACTCTAAAATTCTTGTGGCCGTTTGCTGATTCTGTAATTCTGAACTTTTGACTTTTTAGATCTGTAAACAATTGTGCTTGAACAACTAAGAGTTGTTTCATCATCTCTTCTATATTGCTCGTTGACTGATTTGATTGGGTCTGTGGCTGTGGGGAGTTTCTTGGATGATTTGGTGGCTGAGTTTGCCACTTTATATTGTAGGCATTACAATAATTTGGCCTTTGAGAATTATCTACATACATCACAGATTCTGGATTTAAAGCACACATGGCCGCTGCATGACCACTATTTTTGCATACCTCACACCAACCTGCAACTTGTTGGATAACATTGATTGTGGCTGTAGGTTGTGCTGCTCCTAGCTTTATGCTGCTGAATGTTGTCTTGATCAAATTCTATAGTGCAGACACCTATGCTGATAAGGCTGTGAATTGGTCCATCTCTAATACTCCCATAATTCTTTTTGTGGCACTTCTAGAATCTGAATGCCAATCTAGATTTCCTTGTGCTATGCGGTTTAGCAATGTGTACAGCTCATCATAAGTCAATTCCAACGCTTTACCACCTGCGACTGAATCTAGCAAAATCTTTGTATTATGATCAAGAGCTTCTACAAAAGTATGATCAAGTACCTCATTAGACTGTTGGTGGTGTGGACACTCCCGAAAGAGAGACCTGAAGCATTCCCAAGAATGATAGAGGATTTCATCAAGCTTCTATTTGAAGCTCACTATTCACTGTGAAGTCTTGCAGTCTTGCCTGATAAAAAAAAATGATGAGGAACTTTCTAGCTAAGTCATCCCATAAAGTGATTGAATTGGCCGGCTACGCATTCAACCACCTTTTAACTTCCCCTAAAAGTGAATGGGGAAATAGTGTCAGCCTTACATAATCTGGAGTCACCCCTGTTGGAGTGAATGTATCAGTAAGCTCTATGAAGGTCTGCTAGTGGACTTATGGATCCTCGTGTGAAAGCCCTGCAAACTGTCCACTGCTAATAAGAAGCTGCACCATATTGTGTTTTAACTCAAAATTCCCCCAGATGTCGGTCTTTGAATTGGGGAAGTCAAGTTCATTGGAAGTGGGACTACCACTTCCCTAACCTTCCAACCAGATACTTGTTGTTCATCCATAACAGTAGTATTCTCTTGGTCTTCTCAGATTTGCAGAATTCTGGGGAGAAGGATTGCTTCTCTCCTGCTTTGATGGTAAAGTTTCTTGGGTTTCGGGCTTGGTTCTAGCAACTCCTGATCCCTTGCCAGCTTATAAACTTAAGAACCTGTCTCTTGCAAACACAAAAACAAGACCAAGCAAAAAAACACCAAATAAACCTAAAAGTAAAACTAAAATAAACAATTGCCAAAATACAATTAATACAATGGCCTTCAAGAAAGCTGAGTTATCGATCCCACAGAGACTAGATTTGGCAATGATTTGATTTCAGTTCACAATTAAGATTCACTTGATGCGAGAGTAACCATATAAAGAGTTTGGAAGTTGTAAATTAAAACTAAACAATATCGCAAGTAAAGGTCTTGAGACAATTAATAAGAGAAAACCCAGGGTTGAAGCACTCTGAACAATCATATTATGCTTTTGGATTTCATTCATTAACTAGCTTATCTTGGTTGTTGATTCATAGGGTTAATTACGCGATTATGGTTTTCCAACCTCTAATCTATTACCTAAGTTGAACCTTGCACCTACACCGTTGAGCGGTGATGTAATAATTCACCTAAGTTCTTAATGAATATCATCCTACATATGAATCAAATACGGTATCTAAGTACATCCCTGTCCTAGATACTAATTCAAGTCTCTTATTTATAAAGAATCAAGAACCATACTCTGCTTATTCCCATATTTTATTGCTCTATTCCCTCTCCTGATTTCACAAGGTTGACAATGGATATATTCTAAGGGTCGTAAATCCTTAAAATAGTTATAATAGGAATAAACAAATAACCAATATTGATAAGCAAAGAAAACAAACTTAATCTATAGCAATAATAATCATGTTCTTGGCTTCAATCCCGAAAAGAGGGCGTTTAGCCACGCATAGTCATAATCGTAATCACAAGGTTGTAATTAAAGACTAAAAAAATGTATGAACTAAATAAAATTAATAAAAACCTAATAATTAAGTTATAGAAGCCCCTTGATCTCCAAAATATGTCAAAAGATATGTAAGAATGAGATACAACATGTATATATAGTATAAGGGTAAGCCAAGTCCGTGTAAGAGTCAAATTAGCTTGAAACGTCCAGGTATGGAGTGGATCATGCGTCTCACCTTCCATATCTATGGAATGGGTAATGCACCGGATCCTGTATTGCACAGGAGTGGAGCATGCGATGCATGCTAAACGCATGTACTCTCTGGAAATTGTCCTCCAAATTTTGGTTAAGTGTTGGCCCTTCCTCCTTCCATCCCTTGTCTTGTGGTATATTTTCCATGAATTACAAGCCTGTTTATCATCAAAATATCATCATATTCAGACACAAGAGCATTCTATATCATCACACCACTCGAATTAGAAGCATAAACAACACTAAAACCATTATGATGAATAAAAAATAAGAGCTTATATTAGGTTGAATTCTATGATCTTTCACTTCATGTTCTCACTCTTTCTTTGACTCATATGAACTTTGTACACTCCTAACATATTTTTACACGTATAATAACACATTTAAAACTGTAAGGAACACAGAGAACTCAATAGAATCCAACAAGATAGACTAGAAAAGCAACTAGCTCAAGCTAGGAAGACTAGTTTTCTATATTAAACTCTAATTGACTCTTTTAAGTACAAACTCACTTGGACTTCACTTGGAACCTTATAAACACATTCTTTAACACATTTATCTCATTATCAACCATTATAACTTAGAATCATCCTTAAAACAAGGCTAAAAAGGCTAGAATAGTGATACTAGAATGCATAATACACCCAATATCACCGAGCTTACGACTTCATGTTGTAGGCATTACCATAATTTTTCCTTTGAGAATTGCCCACATAAATTACTGATTATGGATTTGAAGAACATATGGATGTATAATGGACACTATTCCCACAAATTTCACACAAACCTGCAGCTTGTTGGATTGCATTAATTGTGGCTGCAGGCTATGCTGTTCCCAATTTCAGGCTACTGAACTGAGTGTTTATCATATTTTGCAATGCCGCAACCTGAACTGATAAATTAGTGTAGTGGTCCACCTCCAACAAACCTGTAACTTTCTTGGTGGCACTCCTAGAATCACCATGCCACTATGGATTTCCTTGTCCAATACGGTACAATAAGGTGTACAGCTCATCATTAGTCATCTCAAGAGATTGATCACCTACAGCTGAATCTAATAATATTTTTGTATTGTGGTCAAGAGACTACAAAAGTATGAGAAAGTACATCGTTAGAATGTTAATAGTGTGGACAATCCCAAAGAAGATCCTCAAATCGCTTCCAAGCATGATAAAGATTCTTGTCTGGCTTCTGTTTGAAGCACACTATCTCACTACGAAATCTCATAGTCTTACCAAACGAGAAGAAGCAAATAAGAAATATTTTATCCATGTCATCCCATGATGTGATTGAATTTGTCGGTTCTGCATTCAGCCACTTTTTTGCTTCCCCAATCAGTGAAAAGGGGAACAACGTTATCCTCATATAGTCCACATTCGCACCCATAGGAATGAATGTGTCACTGATTTCTAGAAAATTTTGCAAGTGGATCTTCATATGAAAGCCCTGTGAACTATCCTCTGCTAATCAGGAGCTGTACCATATTCTGTTTGAGCTCGAAATTACCTCCAACTGTTGACTTCTGAAATGAGGAGGTCAAATTTGTAGGAATTGGGATTGTCACTTCTCTGACTGTCCTGCGATCTTCTTGTTCATCGTCCATGATGGAAGGATTTTCTTGGTCTTCTATGATTTGAGGAATTCAGGGGAGAAGGATTGCTTCTCTTCTTTGTTTATGGAAAAATTACTCAGGTTCAGAGCTAAGTTCAACCAAGTCCTGATCTCTTGCCAGCTTACTACTTTGTAAACCTATTTCCTTCAAAAATAGAACCAAGACCAAGTGAAAAAACACCAAATAAATCTAAAAGTAAAATTAAAAATAAAAAAGTTGCCAAATTACAAGTCCCCAACAACGGCACCAAAAATTTGTCAGCGCCCAGGCGCACATGCAAGTGTACATGGTCTATCAAGTAGTAAAGTGGCCTTCAAGAAATCCAAGTATCGATACCATAGGTTCTTTATTCAACAAAAAATCTATTCTAGTTCACAATTTTGATTTAATTGATGCAAGCGTAACCAAAAAGAGTTTGGAATATTGTAAATCGCAAGTAAAGTAAACAATGCATAAAATAAAGTCTTGAAACATTTAATGGAGTAAAGCCCAGGGTTAAAGCACTTTGAACAATCATACTATGTTATTGAACTTCATTTGTTAACTTTCTTATCTTGGTTGTTGATCCGTAGGGTTAATTGCATGATCATGGTCTCCCGACCTCTCACCGTTTACCTAATTTGGATATTACAACTACTTTGTTTAGCGGGGATGTAATAATTCAATTAAGTTATTTAAGATATCATCCTACATTTGAATCAAGTAAGGCATCTAAGCACATCCCTGTCCTAGATACTAATTCAAATTCCTTATTTTATAAAGAAATAAGAACCATACTTTGTTCATCTCCACATTTTATCTCCCTATTCCCTCTCCCGAGATCACAAGGTCGACAATAGATATATTTTTTGAGTGATCAATCTAAAAAATAGTTAAAACAAACATGATCACACAACAAAATATGATAAGAAAAATTAAACGAACTTAATTCAAAACAATGGTACTCATAAGGAGGTTTCTAGCCACTCATAGTCATAATCATGATCCAAAAGGTTGAATAATAATGTAAAACCTAATAAAACGTGTATTAGAAGCTCCTTAATGTTCCAAGATATCCAAGAGTGATTAAAAAACATGAAAAACATGTATTTATAATATAAGATGCAAGCCTAATCCGTGTAGGTCAGGAATTGCAATTTGGGTCGGGTAATTGTGTGTGGGAGTAGAGGGGGCGCCGCCTTGTGTATTGCACCGCTCTATATGGGGATGAGACTTCTGTAGATCACCGCTATAGAGGGGGATATACCTACTATATATCACTGCTATGGCTAGGGCACCGTGGGCTAATCGCCTCCACACACTGGAAGTTGCTTGCACGATTTTGATTAAGTATTGATCGTCCCATCTGTTGTCGCTTTTATTGTGGTGTATTTCCAATGAATTTCCAGCCTAAATATCATCAATATATAACCGTATTCATCTCAAAAATCTTCCTACATAATCACTCACCACGAATTATAGATCATAACAACACAATATCCTCAACGATGAATAAAATTCAAGAGTTAAGACTAGGCTAGTTTCCATGATCTTCAACTTTATGTTTTGAATCTTGACTTATTCTAATTAAACTTTACACATTTCCAACAAGTGGTTCCACTCATAATTACACATTCAAATCATTTGTAATCCTTTAAACACAATAGAATCTAACGGGATCGACTAGACAAGCACCTAGCTCAAGCTAGTAATGTTAGTTTCCTCGACTGAACTCTAAATGACATATTTAAGTACAAACTTGTTAGGAAAAAACTTTGAACATTGTAATCACGTCATTTTACACTTAGATGCACATTTATCTCATTATTAACCCATATAGAATACTAATCATTCTCAAAACAAGGCTAAAAAGACTAGAATAGTGACACTAGAATGCATAAATACATCCAACATCAGGCATTGCTACTTATACCAGGCTAGGTTAAATGAGTTTGACTGATAAGAAATTTACTAAAATACCTAGCAGGTGTCATTGATGTAAAAACAATACATCTAGAATACATCGAGCTAAATGTTAAGTCATAAGTAGGAAGGATAACACTTCCTTTTCTCTTAATAGTTGCAAATCACTTTCTAAAACTTCAGCAATCACCTATCTATCTCATCATAGTTTGATTGGCACGTTAAGCCGGGAAGATATAATTTTTTTATTCCAATAGGCTTTTTCCGTTGTATTACTGCAGATATGAACTCCAAAAATTGTAGTCCTTCGTTAATGTGGGCTTTCACCAAATGTCCCCCTTTCTTAGCATAGGTAAAGGTATTGATAATGCATGTTAGAGAATTAAGACTATGAAGGTCTTCATTAGTATGACACAGTTGCCTTAGATACTGAACAAAAGCATGATGGAATATCAAAAGACCTTTTCAAAGAAATCAAAATACTTTTCTCTGACTCCTTTTAAAATTGTAAGGTGTGTGATATTTTGATTGGTTCTTCTTTGAATTACATTTATTTTGTTGATCAATTTTGTGCCCATGCTAGTTCTGCTTATGCGCTTTTCCAAACAAACTTTATAGTTGGTAAGTGTTACGCTTCTATTTTGTCTTGGGCTTGGATTGTGGCCATTCTTATTTGAAAAAGTAAGTGAAACAAATGTGATTTTTGTTGAAGACCATGTTTTGCCAAAAGAATGGGTATTATTGATAAATAATCACACAATAGAGGTTGATTGGATGTACCTGTAGAATCTAGCATTGAGTAAATGGTGCCTGGTACACATCAAATATCTACTTAAGAAAAGTTTGATAAGATTGCTAGTCTTTGTTTGGGTATTCTATGTAACACCCCCAATTAGGATAAGGAGTTCCACATCAGAAAATACAGGAAATATGTTGGATATATAAATAAACAGGTCTTTCACTCTAGTGGCACAACTTAAAATTGTGTGGGTGTAATCCCAGAGCAAATAATACACTATTAAGCTGGGCCATTACAAATGGTATTAGATCCACTCCTATGTTAGCCTTGTCGATGTAGGCTAGAGTTCAAATTGAATTTAGGAAAATCCATCAAGGCCCTGCAAATCTCAGTCCTGAGTCTAAGAAAATCCCAAATTAAGTTTAGGAAAATCCATCAAGGCTGCACAAATCTCAGTCCTGAGTCTAAGCAAATCCCATTTAGAGGGGCAAACCTCAGCAAGGACCCTAATTCCATAAGAGAGGGTGTATGTAACACCCCAACTTAGGATAATGAGTCTTACATCGAAAAAACACAAGAAAGATGCTAGGTATATAAGTAAACATGTCTTTCATTCTAGTAACATATTTTAAATTTGTGCAGGTTTAGTCCCAAAGCAGATAGTATCACTAGTGGGCTGGGCCATTACAAATGGTATCAAATCCACTCCTATGTCAGCCTTGTCGATGCGGGCTAGAGTTTAAACTTAGTTTAGGAATATCCTGGTAAGGCGGGGCAAACCTTAATCCTGAGTCTAGGAAAATCCCATTCAGTGAGGAAAACCTCAATAAGGACGCAGAGTCCATAAGAGGGGGGGCATGTAACACCCAAACATAGGATAAGGAGTCCCACATCGATAATAAGAGATGTTAGGTATATAAGTAAACAATCCTTTCACTCTAGTGACACACTTTAAAGCCTTGCGGGTCAAGGCCTAGAGCGAACAATATCACTAGTGGGTTGGGCTATTATAAATGGTTTTATAGCCACTTTTATTTCAGCCTTAGTGATGTGGGCTAGAGTTCAAACTGAGTTTAGGAAAATCCAGGTCAGGCGGGGAAAACCGCAGTCCTAATTCTAGGCAAATTTCATTCGGTGAAGCAAACCTCAACGTGGATGCTGACTCTATAATTGAGGGTGTATGTAACGCCCTACATGGATAAAGAGTCACACATAAAAAAAACACAAAAGAGATGCTGGGTATATAGTAAACATGCTTTTTCACTCTAGTGACACAATTTAAAGTCGTGCAGCTCTCGGCCTAGAGCAGGTAATATAACTAGTGGACTAGGCCATTACTACTAATATTGTCTGCTCTATGCCTAGACCCACATAACTTTAAATGTGTCACTAGAGTGAAAGTCCTATTTACTTATATACCCAGTATCTCTCTTATGTTTTGTTGATTTAGGATTCATTATCTAAACTTATGGTGTTATATATACCCCCTCTAATAGACTCAACATCCTCGCTAAGGTTTGCCCCACTGAATGGGATTTTCCTAAACATAGGACTGACATTTTTCCTGCTTTATCGAGATTTTAATAAATTCAGTTTAAACTATGGCCCACATTGACAAGGCTGACATAAGAGTGGCTCATATACCATTTGTAACGGCCTAGCCCACTAGTGATATTGTTCGCTTTAGGCCTATACCCGCATAACTTTAAAATGCATTATTAGAGTGAAATACCTATTTACTTATATACCCAAAATCTCTCCATTGTTTTGCTTATGTGAGACTTCTTATCTTTAGTTGGAGTTTTACATACACCCCCTCTTATGGACTTAGGGTCTTTGCTGAAGTTTGCCCCACCGAATGAGATTTACCTAGACTCAGGACTGAGGTCTGCCCCGCCTTACTAGGATTTTCCTACATTTAGTTTAAACTTTGGACCACATCGACAAGGAAGACATAGGAGTGGCTCTGATACCATTTGTAATAGCCCAACCCAATAGCGATATTATCTACATTAGCCCTAGACCCACACGCTTATAAAATATGCCACTAGAGTAAGAAACCTATTTACTTATATACCCAACATCTCTCTTATGTTTTGCTTTGCTGATGTGGGACTCCTTATCCTACGTTGGGGTGTTATATTCTATGTGCTAGAATCCCACTAGAGAGAGATTGGGTAGTAGATGTATCAATGATAAAACAAATGCTCTCAACTTTTACCAATCCTCTGGATCCATTGTGGAAATTATTTTCCCTAAAGGAACATATTACAGGCAGGTTTATCTTATGTTATGTCTTATGCATTTGTTTTCTTATTTTGGTCCACGTGGAACTGAACTACTGAATTTTCGATCGTATAAATTTTTAGCTTTTCTCTGAAATTATAGGTTTCCTTTATATTCGGTGAGCAGAAGTACAAAACAGGCCAAGAGTTTGCAAGCCAAAATGGATTACTTGTTCTAAAGAATATGCTACAGTCTAAAATAAGATGTATGTATGCATGCATGAAAATATTAAGGAGCTCTTTGGGTGAAGGTTCTATCTTCTTATTATGTCTAATAGAAATTTGTCTTTGCTCTACTTTGTTGTTTGAGGGGTAAAACAGTTACTTTAATGTGACAAAATTAGTTTTTTTGACTTTTTTGTTATAATGCATGAAGTACATTAGTATTATATGAGAATTTCACTCATAAACCAATCATGTTAACATAGATAAAATGTTTGTAACCCATCACGGGTCATAAAACTTTACACACTAATAGCAAAAAAACTTTTTTGATGTCAATAACTATGGCTTAGTCCAAGCAAGTTAGATTTGGGTATATGTATCCAACATAAGTAGAATAGTGAGGCATATAATCTATTTGAACTTGTTTGGAAATAAGGTTTTCGCCAAAATTTTTGTAACTTTATATTATAGTACTAAAATTCTGCCAAAAGTTTGTTTTATGACTTATTTATATATTTTGATATTCATAAAGATGATCTTTTCTCCTTCTTATTCATACAATCATACTGTCAAATTTACTGAATCTGGAGTTTAGGATATGGCCACTGAATATAGAACTCAGTGCCCATCATTTTTGACAATGTATTTGGTGTTGATCCATCTGAATTACACTTTCATGTTCGAAGCATTTTGCTTGAGAAAATCTTAGAATCTGAAAAAGAGGCTTCTAAATGGATGATGAAGACATTTCACTTCAATATTAATTACTATATGGTTTCATTGCTAATGTCCATTTTTCAAATGAAGGATCAGAACAAGAACCATCAACAACAAAATACTTGGATAATTTAGTAATACTGATGGTCATTACTGGTATATTTATGTTCTTTAATTTTTATTCATTCATATGAGGAAAAAATTGTCACGACTCGAATTAGGGCCTAGACGTAATGGGTATCCCAAGTCCAACTAGGACTGGGGACCGCCTCCTTAATCCTACCCAATCACCTTTCACAGCCCTAGACAAGCTGAATTTCGAACAAATAACAAGATTGCATAAATGCTCACATGAAGATTAGGGATAGGGTCACAACAGTGACCGACCCAACCAAGTCTACCCGCACCAAACCAACCATCCATACCATACCAAACCAAAGAGAAAATCAAAACATAATATGATATCAAACCCAAAATGTAATACGATGGAACAGTGAGAAATCACGTCCAATGATGCCAGCCTCCTAACTTATTCTAATGTTAAGGCCGACACCAATACTGATCCTACCTATACCAACCCTCAGAAGTACCACAAAGCCTCTATCCAAAGAAATACAAATATTCGGTTTGTACATGCCCCCAATCATGACCAAAACCAATATCTAAAACAAAAGCAAAGTGTCTAAGAATGTCCATATCATGAAATAGAGCCTTTCAAAAAGATGAAAGCTTATCACTCTAATCGAAATACTGTCCCCGAGTTAATAACTATGTAAGAGGAGTCAAACGGTAGGTTCCTGCATAGTATGGGTATACAGCCGCCAGTAGATGATTACCGAGTGACCTCTAGCATGTATCTCTGGATAAGGATAAAGTAATGCCATTTAAAAAACCAAGTAAAACCATCCATGATGCATACAACCATACATATATATAAGTGTTGGGAAAGGGAACCTGTGTTTTACATGCATTTAAAACATTTAACCTGGGCTATGTAACCTTGCAGTTTAACCACACCCATGGGCCGTATGGGTTCATCTCCTCCTACTGAAACAGTCCTAGTGCGTGTAGCCGTATGACCAGGAAATATACCTTAGATTGACTAGTACATCCCTCCAATATAAAATATGACACAACACGTGGTCATCGAAGACCCCTCATATCAAAAAATATGAGTTTCCAGTTTCGGTCCCCCTGGAACCTCTATCATTCACGGCTTAGTTACATATCCTTCCATTAATGCCCAAATTAAAACCATGTCCAAACAATCCAATTACAATTTATTAACAAGGCCAAATATTAGTGGTATCGTCATACCAACCATACTTGCAAGATTTATCCATAGCCGAACTAATTAGGTTATGGGGACTCTTAAGTGCCCTTTCTGCTTACCATATTAACCTCTTGGGAGACTATCATGTTATCACAAGCATAACAAATTAGCCTTTAACCTTTGTAAGCCATTTAAACCATTTATAGTTTCATATATAAGTCAAAAACAAGCAAGAGTTTCATTTAAAGAAGTCAATGCAATGAACATATCTTTATAACCATTTTATCAAACACCTTGGGGGCATAATATGACCACACCCAATTCCAAAGACCATTAAACCATTACCATGCAATCTAATTACCTAAATCCACTAATAATGCATATGAAAGCATAATTAAACCATAGGAAACCATTACCAAGCCATTATAAACAAAACCCCCCAATTAATAGTTGAAAACCATAAACCATGAAATATTGAAACCATGAAAACACCCATAAAATTCATGCCTTTTTAGAAATAGTAAGTAGGGAAGAGACACATGCCTTAAACCAAGAAAGATGATGGAAGAAAATCACCAAAGAAAGTCCTAAAGCAATCCCTAAGTTAAAACCCCAACACTTTTTCCCCAAAAGCTCTTGAGAGAATTATGATGTGTTTTGGAATAGTTTTCTAAGTATTAATGAATAGAATAATAGGGTAAATAACCTTCTAAGTGTATTAGGAGTCATGGGTCATATTTAGGGTAAGTAGGGAAATGTCCAGAATACTCCCACTTAAGTCCCTGAAAAATTTGTCACAAGGATACGACTGACCCTTTTATGAGTCGTACCCTTCCTTACGATTTGTTTCCACCAGTCGTACCCAGGCCTTAACCTTTGGATCAGTTACTATCCAGCATATGACTCATCCTACAAAGTTTTAACCTCTGCATACGATCCGTACCCATGATCCGTATCCTTGGAAGAATGAAATACCAGGAGGATCAAACACTGACCACCATACGAGTCACCGATACTACTTGTATCAATTCTTACGACTCATACCCCTATGTAATGACCATTCCAGTGATCAAAACTATCCCACCAACTAATACTAGTCAGCTTACGATAGGACCATACCATTCGTACCCCAGCATAAGGCTCGTACCCTAGAGTTGTATTCGGTTCGAAGA
Source organism: Capsicum pubescens (assembly GCA_030864215.1). Taxonomy (NCBI): domain Eukaryota; kingdom Viridiplantae; phylum Streptophyta; class Magnoliopsida; order Solanales; family Solanaceae; genus Capsicum; species Capsicum pubescens. The sequence continues at coordinate 111,853,868 of CM061538.1, forward strand.
ATGGATTTCAAGGAAAAATTTTAAGGCCAAAACCCAGGATGTAACATTGTCCCCCTCTAGGAACATTCATCCCCGAATGAAAAATAAGGAAGGGGTAACCACACATAGAGTGATTTGTATTATCAAACGTTTCATAAAGAAAGTTTGAAAACAAAAAGGCAAAGATGTTAATTTTTCCTTTAAAAAACTCAGAAAATAAAAATGTTTTCAAGAATACATACCTTCCACATGAATACTAGGAGAAGAAAAGAAGAACGGATACTTGGACTTCATGTCCTCTTCCACTCCCCACACAACTTCTTCTATCTTATGGTTACGCCTTAGAACCTTAACCAAAGCCACATCCTTGGTACGCAACCAACAAACTTGCCTATCTAATATCTCAATTGGGACCTCTTTAGAAGACAGAGAATCCGAGATATCCAACCCTTCCAAAGGAATAACAAAAGAAGGATCACCAATTCAATTCCTCAACATGGAAACATGAAAGACCAGATGAACCAAATCCAAATTAGATGGCAACTCCAACTCATAAGCAACATTACCAACTCTCCACAAAATGACATAAGGACTAATAAATCGAGGACTAAGCTTCCCCTTCTTGCCAAACCGTACTATACCCTTTATGGGAGACACCTTTAGGAATACCCTGTCCCCAACCTCAAACTCCAAATCTCTACGTCTAACATCCACATAAGATTTTTGGTGACTCTGGGCAGCCTTAAGCCTATCCCAAATCACCTTTACCTTCTCTATAGCTTGATAGACCAAATTGGGACCAAACATATTCGCCTCACCAAGATCAAACCATCTAATAGGAGATCTATACCTCCTACCATAAAAAGCCTCAAAAGGAGCCCTACCAATAATAGAATGATATCTATTATTGTAAGAAAACTCTACCAAAGGTAGATGCTCAACCCAACTGTCACCATAATAAATCACGTATGCCCGAAGAATATCCTCCAATGTCTGAATTGTTCCCTCCATTTGCCCATCCGACTGCGGATGATAATCCGTACTCAGACTAACCTTAGTCCCCAATCCCTTCTGAAAAAATGCCAGAAATGAGATGTAAACTGTGTACCACGATCAGAAATAATTAAAAAAGGCACCCCATGCAGCTTCAAAATCTGTTGAAGATACAACTTCGCATACTCTTCTGTCGAAAAGGTAGTCCTCACTGGCAAAAAGTGAGCAGACTTTGTCATCCTATCCATAATGACCCAAATCAAATCAAATTGGTTTTGAGATCAAGAAAGATCGGTAATGAAATCCATATTGATCATCTCCCACTTCCATTCAGGCACCTGTATTTCTTGATGCAACCCACCAGGCCTCATGTGCTCAACCTTAACGTGTTGACACACCCTGCACTTGGCCACAAAATCAACCACATCTCTCTTCATACCATTCCACCAATAGATCTCCTTAAGATCATGTTACATCTTTGTCGAACCAAGATGGACAACATAGAGCGACTCATGCACTTAAGCCAAAGTCCTTTTTCACAACCCATCTATATTCAAAACACACAGCCTCCCTTGGTACCGCAATATACCATCACCATAAATCTAAAACACTGCCACCTTTTGACCACCAAAATTACTCTTGATTTTTATCAAGACCAGATTTAACACTTGCTTCTCCTTAATCTCTGAACCAAGAGATGATCAAACCAGTTCTTGCACCATCACACCACTATCTTTGGAATCTAAGAGACAAACTCCAAGATTGGTCAAACGGTGAATATACTTCACCAAATCCCGCTTGACTTTCTCCACTGAGATAAACTTCCCATAGACAACCTGCTAAGAGCATCAACAATCACATTAGCCTTACTTGGGTAATAGTATAGACTCATATCATAATCCTTGAGAAGCTCAATCTATCTCTTTTGACTAAGATTAAGCTCCTTCTACGTGAACACGTACTGAAGACACTTATGATCCAAAAAGATATCCACGTGAACACCATACAAATAATACCACCATATTTTTAAAGCCAACACAACCGCCAACAGCTCTAAATCATAGGTAGGATAAATCGTCTTATGTACCTTCAACTGCCTGAAAGCATAGGAAATCCCTTCCTATGTTGCATAAAAACACAACCAATCCCTACCCGAGATGAATTACAGTAAACCACAAACCCATCATTGCCTTTTAGCTAAGTCAAAATTAGAGCCAAAGTTAACCTATCCTTCAACTTCTCAAAACTCCCCTCACAAGCATCCGACCAAGAAAACTTAACCTTCTTCTGAGTTAACTTAGTCAAAGGTGCAGCTACCAACGAGAAGCTTTCCATAAACAACCTATAATACCCGAATAAACCTAAGAAACTCTGAATATTAGATGAAGTCATGGGCCTAGGCCACCCCTTCACCACAACAACTTTTTGGGGATAAATCATTATCCCCTCACTAGAAATAATGTAACCTAAGAAAGTCACGACATTCAACCAAAACTCACACTTAGAGAACTTAGCAAACAAATACTGTTCCTTTAAGGTCTGCAACACCACACGAAGGTGACTAGCATGATCCACCTCACTCCTCAAATACACCAGGATGTCATTAATAAATACAATGACAAAGAGATCTAAATACTCCTTGAACACCCTGTTCATCAAATCCATAAATGTTGTCGGAGCAATTGTCAACCCAAATGACATCACCAAGAACTCAAAATGTCCATACCGAGTATGAAAAGTCGCCTTAGGGATATCTATCTCCGTAATATTAAGCTGATGGTACCTAAACCGAAGATCTATCTTAGAAAAAAACTTGGCCCCTGTAACTGATCAAACAAATCATCTATCCTTTAGAGGGGAGACTTTTTCTTGACTGTTACCTTGTTCAATTACCTATAGTCAATGTGCATCCGAAGGGAACCATCATTCTTGCACACAAACAACACCGGCGTACCCCACAGAGAAATACTAGATGAATAAGCCCCTTATCTAAAAGATCCTTAATTTGCTCCTTGAGTTCCCTTAACTTATCCAGAGCCATTCTATATGGAGGAAAGATATTGGACGAGTTTCCAGAAGCAAATTAAAACCAAACTCTATTTCCCTATTTGGAGAAACATCAGGAAGATCATCCGAAAAGACTTCTGGAAACTCATTAACTACCAGAACTGACTATAAAGAAAGAGATTTCAAGGTAGAATATTTAACCTAGACCAAGTGATAAAGACACCCTTTAGAGATTAACCTTCGAACTCTAAGATAAGAAATAAATATCCCCCTAGGAACTAAAGAACAACCCTCCCATTCTATTTTTGGATCACTAGAGAACCTAAAGATGACCTTACGAGTTCAACAGTCTAAAGACGCATAATATGAATGCAACCAATCCATACCGAAAATCACATCAAAATCCACCATTCCCAACTTAAATAGATCTACCAAGGTTTGCCTATCACCAATAGATACCACACACCCCCTATAGACCCGTTCAATAGTGACCGAGTCTTCTACCGAGGTAGAAATAGAAAAAGGATCCAAAATAATTTATGGATCAAAACCAAAAGAAATAGCTATATAAAGAGTCACATAAGAAAAAGTGGAACCCGGATCAAGCAATCAATATACGTCACGAGAAAAGAGCTGTAATGTACCAGTAACAACATTAGGTGATGCCTCAGATTCTTATCGGGACGCCAAAGCATACAACTTGTTCCAACCAATACTAAAACTAGGAACATTAACAGAAGAACATGCCATACCACCAGGTGTACGAGCAGAAGATGAAGCAACCAGAATCTTATTCGCGTTGGTAGCAACCTTTTTGACTGAATAATCCTTAAGTTGATGGCCTACTTGACCACACTTGAAGCACTTACCTCTACCTTTCTCACAGAATCCATGATGAGGGTGATCACAGAACCGACAAGGAGCACATGAAAAAATAGACTGACCTCCACTTGCCTGAGATTTGGAAACCTAAGCTCGAGAATTGTCACCACCTTGGTGACACCTGTCCCCCAACTGTAGTAGGTAAGGACCATTGGCGGCAGATAAGGAAAAAGAACTCTCCCATTTCTTTTTATTCCACTTGCCACCATCTCTACCACCCTAAGAGTACGGATCTTCTTGGTTAGAAAATCTTCCCTGTTTTACCTGCCTATCCCCAAATTCTGCCCGTTGACACTTAATTTTTTCCCTCCATGACTAAATTTAGTCCTGGGTTTCTTCAAGCTTAAATAAAAGTGAAATATTTATTTCATTCGGACAAACGCACTCTAAAATATTTATTTAGGTTAATTTTGTCATTTAAGTGACAACTATACATTTTTCGTATTCACATATACGAAATTGTATAAATTTTGTTACTTGAATGAATATTTTTATCAAAGTTTGAGTTTTTACGGAGATAATCTTGAAAATTAATTTGAACGAATAAAGCTTTGATTTAAATATAATTTACTCTAAAAAATAATTTACTTGGATGAATATATGTTTGATTTTATTAAATCAAGAAGCTCGAGATTAAAGAAAGTATTAATTCGTATTGAATTTCAATTTTAATTTAGCCAATCTATTAGATTTGTCCATAATTGAAATCAAATTGGCCATAATTACAATTTAATCAGCCAATTAATTTTTAATTTGGTCAAAATTAAATAAATTTGGCTAAATTTTAAATCCCAATTGGGATTTTATTTTAAATAACCCCAAAATTTCCAAAAACTCTCATAACTTCTACCCAATTTCCACCAAAAATAATTTCAAATTTGAAATTCAAAATTTTGTACTAGATTGTACAATTCCCCCCTAAAGTCCGTGTTTCAATTTTGAAATTCAAAAATTGTACTACATTGTACAATTTCCCCCCACCTTATATCTTACACCTCATCTTATCTTCAATTTTAAAATTTCCAAAATAAACCTAAATTCTTCTCCCACTTTCGGAAATGAAAAGAATTAAATCCACATTCTTTCCTATAAATACTTTCTCCCACATTGATGGATGAAAAAAGTTAAATCCCCATACTTTCCTATAAATACTACCACTAATTTGGTAGAAAGACGAGTCTCAAAGTCTAAAAGTCTCTAGGCTGAAAAAAAAAAACTTTGAGCAAAGAAGAATTTTTTTTTAGTAAATTTTTTTTTCATGAAATTTTTGAGCTAATCGAAGTTCTCGAGTAGAACGTTTTTCGGTGGTGATCAAGATTCCGTAGAAAGCTTGTAGTTCCGTTTTGCTGCCCCCCAAAAGGTAAACACACCTTTCCCTTTTGCTTCTTCGTAGTTCGTAGTTGTAATTTTTTAGTTTTATTACCGTTTTCTTCTTCATTTTTTTCTTCTTCGTTGTTCGTAGTTGTAATTTTATTTGCTGGGATTATTTTTTGTAGACGTCCTTAAGGTCATAGGATATTATGGTATCTATATTAGCACTATTTTCATATTCAACAACAACAACAACAAACCCAGTGTATTCCCACAAAGTGGAGTATGGGGAGGGTAAGGTGTACGCAGTCCATACCGCTACCTCTAAAGAAGTAGAAAGGCTGTTTCCATGGTATAAAAATGAGCTAGGAATAGTTGAATGTATTTTTTGGATTTACTCTTTGATTATTATGGATAAAGTTTTGATCCTTGCTTAAAATATGTACTCATGCTTTGTTTAAATTCATTGTTGGCGTATATGTTTTCTTTTAGCATGTAAAGTTGTTTCCTTTATGTTGAAAAAATAGTTAATATTGACTGTTTTATATTTTAGATTTATTCTTTGATTATTATAGGTAAAGTTTTTATCTTTTCTTAAAATACGTACTCATCCTTTGTTTAAATTCGCTGTTGGCGGATATGTTTATTTTTAGCATGTAAAGTTGTTTCTTTTATGTTGAAAAGAATAGTTAATATTGATTGTTTCACCTTTTGGCTTTATTCTTTGATTATTATGGGTAAAGTGTTGATCTTTGATTAAAGTGCATGCTCATGCTTTGTTTAAATTCGTTATTGGTGGATATGTTTGCTTTTAGAATGTAAAATTGATTCCTTTATGTTGAAAAGGAATGGTTACTATTGTTAAGGGTTTGTGAAATTGTTTCTCAATTTGAAGTAGTGAGTTGCTCATTTTCATATTCAAAATTGTCTTTGATTTTCTCTTGTTTAGATTGAAAAGTTGTTAGGGTTATAGATTTTGTTGAAATGGTGTAGAACTAAAATAAGTATTGGCATAATTGAATACTTTTTCTTAGAATTAATCTTTTACTACTTCTCCTATCTTGTCTTCGAATATCATTTCTCAAATATGCATAATATATATAATTTGCTTCACTTCGCTTATTGGTTTACTTCTTAAAGTGTTTAGACATACCATTGTTATTCACATGCTATAGTGATTTTTTATTCTTCTAAGTAATAGATATAAGCAAATATGTATTAATATATTTGTCCAAATTTTAAGAAACTATGCTTGTAGGTTCATGTCTTCTTTTCAAGGGCTAGTTAATTATATTGTGCTAGATTCATTTTTTAGTAAGATTGCTTAGGAGATGGGTTAATTTTTTTTTCGTTGGTTAATTTGGTTTTCTTTGAGAACATAGCTTACTATTTCTTTATGATTGAGAATGCTACTTTTTCATTTCATCATTTATCTATTAAGTGTAGAATTTTCGAACACATATTAATTTTTTTCTTTTATATTTTCCTTTGCATGAATTTGTTTTGGAGTCAAAATGGACTCCTTTCCTCTTGCATTTCATAATGGGCCAATGAGACCTATCTCTCTAAGTCAAGTCCGAAGTTTTAAAACCAAAGTCGATTATATAGCGCGCGGGTGCAAGATGATGAAAAAAGAAAGAAAATGGATGAAAACCCATTGATGAGGTTACTAAGAGATTTGAAAAGTCTTGATTTTTATTATTGCCTTATTTTTATTTATTCATTCATTTAGGCCTTGAAGCCAAAGTTGTAATTTAATACAGGTGAAACGGATTTTGGGCCTCAAAGGTCCGACAACTAGCTTAGGACAGGTTATGGGCCAAAAGCCCAAGTATTTAGATTAGGACAGGTGGACATGGGTCAAAAGCCCAAATTAACATAGGACAGGGTTTATGATTTGGGTCTAATAGCATAAGTCCTTTAATCTCTTCCTTTCCCCTTTATATGCTAACTGTTCTTAGTTTTCTTAGACTTAGTTAAAATCCCCGCTAAGTCGTCAGAATTTGTTTTGCACAAATCTTGAAGACAATTTTCATTAATCATTTTCTTTTTAAAAAAACCAATTTCCCTTTTTAAAGTTAGTCAAAAAGTTATTTTCAAATATCTCGGATAACCGTAAGTTAGCGGATACTCTTGGTGCCTTAACAACTTTCCTCTAGATTCTTCCTAAACTAACTACATTATCACTGAGATGGAATGTTGGCGCTAGTGTATGTCTTTGATAAGTTCAGATCCTATCTAGTGGGGACAAATGTGATAGTTCATACTGACCATGTTGTAATTAGATACTTATTTAATAAGAAATATGCAAAACCACAACTCATCCGATGAATTTTGCTACTGTAAGAATTTGATCAGAGCTTCGAGATAGAAAAGGGACAGAAAATTCAGTGGCAGATTATTTATCAAGGTTAAAAGATCAATCTCATGTAGTTGAAAATGGATATATTAGGAAAGAATTTCTATATAAACAACTATTAGCACTGAATATAACAAAGATCCTGTGGTACGCAGATATAGTGAACCTATCGGTGAATGGCATGTATCCTCCTAAAGCAATGAGTCAGCAAAAGAAGAAGTTGTGCTTTGATTCACGCTCGTATGTATGGGATGATCCACATCTATTTAAACAGGGGTGCCGATCAAGTGGTTTTGTAATAACCCAGGTTTTGGACCCTGCAAATTTTTGGGTTTAGTTATCACTGTCCGAGGTACGGCTCAGGTGACGATTCATGACAACTCCTTATGAGTTGTATAGTGCCAATTATGGTCTAACCAGTGAGATGGTCCATTATTTATGTTGTGGTTACGACTGGAACCCTATGAGTCATAAAGACTGGTCACGAGTCATAAGCTCTGACACATAACCTTACCAGTCAAGGTGCCTAAATTTTCTACCTATACTACGAGTCATGGTGATGACTCATGACCAGTGACCATGAGTCATTACGAGACCCATAACAACTGGGAGTTATATTTCCTACACGATTTCATTAAGGGCACTATGGTCTTTTTCTTCCATCCCATTACTTTCCATGACTTAAAATCTTTCCCTTATCCCTATTTCCACCAATTGACATGAAATAAACACTTTCTTATCTCTCAAATTTCCCAAGCAAGAACAATTAGGGTTTTTATGAGAATTGATCATCTAGGCTTCAAATTGGGGTTTTCTCTCTGAATTTCTTGGTGTCTTCAGGCATTGATACAAATCAGTCAACCAAGATGCCAAAACAGTCCACAAAACGTGAGAATAACAAATAACACAAAGGGATAAAAGATGACAAACACAAAAGCACATGGATTTGCAAAATAATAAAAGGATAGATAGTGAGACCAAGATTATTACAAGATTAAGAACCAATTATATTTCAACATTAACCCCTAATGAATGTAACAATCAAAACCACACTCTTATGGTGACCGCCAAGGTAATCGACTAACCTCAAGATCCACCGTTTCTAAGAAAAGAACAATATTGGCTTTTTCAAGCCCTATACTAAGGATGACTTTTCCAAGTCCTAACTAAGACTATACTAAGATGGTCTACTCTCAAGAGAGAGGATTTCAAGTGTTTCAATTTTTCATCTTTCATAAACTAACTAGACAATGAACTAATAGAACCTATTTATAGTCTAACTTATTACATAAAAAAATGATCACAGTACCCTTAATGAAAAGGAGTGGTCATGGAGTGTTACTTGGACAGGGCTAAGTAACCAAAATGTCGTTAATGAAGGCCCAAAATCGTGAGTCCTCAATCTTCAATGCTCCAAGAAATCTTTCACACGTGGTATTGATCTTTGGTGTGCTCAAATTGGCCCCTCCATGTAGGATCCCATTTCCTTAATGCGACTAAAGCTTGATGCCCCGTGTACTGACTTCGAATGATGTCATTGAAAGCTAAGGCGGCCATTTGAATCGTATCATCCTCCCCTTTTTGAAAAGGATTCGACCTCGAATCCAAACCTTGCAAAAACAAAGAAATGACACATAAATACAAACTCCTTAAGGCATGAGGGTTAGGGTAAGCATGACAAATCACCTCAACATGCAAGGTTGCACATATTTAGAATATAACCAAGGATCCTTTGAACTAAATATTACATAATTAATGAAAAATACACAAAGGATTTGTCTATAAAATTCACCAAAAATGATGCTTTGCTTGTCATGTAAAGCAAAACACAAGTTGGGTGCACCAACATCACCATTTCCATATTTGGCACCGGGGTCAAACGGGAAGAGTGGCCATAGACACGGGTCTAGACAACACTCCTTTTTCCCGTGGTCTCCACCCAAACTAAATGACATACTCTCTACAATAGCATACATATCATCGAAAGAAAATAGAGAGTATAGAAAAGTGTCCCTCATATGTGTACTCACTACTAGTTTCCCAATCATCACTATGAGTAGTCTCAACAATAAAGTCACACAAAGTAGGAGTAACTTCCAAGACTACACATTCCTTACCCTTAAGAGTACTCTCATCTTTCAAGAAGAAATTTCCATCTTTAGGAAAAATGTTGTCACACCATAGTGGGTTAACATATAGGCTATAGCCTCTAAGGTAAGCTACACCATCTTTTTCACCACTAGGCTCATTAGGAGTGTTTATATCATTTTCAAACAAGACATTATACCTAAAGAGTGCATAATCCAACCCACAGGAAGATTTGGAACAAGCAAGTTCCTCACTCTCTAAGAGATCAATATCAAGTTTTAAAGCAGTTTCAAGCAAAAGATTGTCCCAAGAATAGCTCTCGGGTTCACTCCCCTTTTGTTGACCAACTTTTTCAAATACTTCACTCACTTGAGTTTGATTAATCATATCACACACATACTCAAGTGGTGGAAAATTTTCACAAATAGGTTGATAACACCAATTACACAAGACGATGTACTTTCGTTCAACATATAGGCTTCAACACTAGGTGGACATAAATTGATCTTACAAGAAGAGTCTATTTGGTCATCAATAGGATCAACTAGTGTATCTGATGTGTGAGCCTATGCTAACACATTTGAGCTTTTACCTCTAAATAATTGCAAGATCTTGAGCAACTTTAGTTGCTTTTTATTAGTTTACTTTGATTTTGCAGTAAATATTGAGATGCAGGGGAACCAAAAATAATGGAAGCAAAAAGGCTGAAATGTGAGGCAAATAAAAGACGAGGAAAGCTAACGACATTCATGATAAGCAGTCAGCCAAGTGATAAGCTATAAAAGACAACGTCAGCCTTAAACAGAAGATGAGTTTCAGCTGGAAGAGTTAACGATATTTTGTGATAGGCCGTCAGGATGGTGATAAGGCATCAAGGATACCGTCAGACGTAGATAGGACATAAGAATTGGAGAAGGAATGTGATGATGTTCTTGATAAGCCATCAAAATCCTGATAAGCCATCGTCGTCATTGTCAGTCTTAGACAGCAAGAGCCAAAAATGAAGAGGATCTAACGACATCCATGATAATTCGTCAGACTCCTGATAAGCTATCATGGATGTCGTCGTCTATTCCGAGGAAAAGCTGTAACCTTGATTTTGTTTCCTTATTTAGGGTAAACTATTTAAAGCTTTGTTTTAGGGTTTTTCCAGACATTATTCGACACTTTGAGTTTTGACAACATACTCTGATATTTTCTCTCTCTACTCCTAGACTTTAACAACACAACTATTTTGAGAGATTATTATCAGTATTTTTGGGATTTTTCTTTGTGATCTAATCTACGATTCACTGGTTATTATTCATCTCTGTAAGTTTATCTTTCAAATCATGAATTCAATTATGTGTTTCGTTCATTGCATCATGAGTGTCTAAACTCACTTAACCGGAATTATGGGATCTAGGGTTAGGTCTTGATGACGTGCTAAGTATTCAAGATTCAATAGGTGGTAGGATCTCTTGATAATTCTGAAGTTTTAATTAATGTCTGTTGGTTGCAAACAGTAGACACACCTACTTTGATTTGCTTGAGAAAGAAATCAAATATAGTAGGAAGTGAATTATCAACAGGGACTCAGAAATACTTCGTTTAATAATCAGCGTTGTAACAAGGTTGGTTAACCTGAGGTAAAATCTGGGCAGTAAATAGAAATTCCCTAAGTCCGAGAGGATTAGGGAGCTAAACGCTTAAGTAGGTCGAGAGATATTTAAGCATAATATTGATAAAAATAGCTTGTTATCCTACCCACCGTGAGAATCTTGAACCACTTTTAACATATGTCATGTACCGGAAGCCCTAGTGAACATAATTCTGGTTATTTCATAAACTCTTGATTTACAAACATCGAAAGTAAAGTGACAAACAACTTGTTAAACCTAAACCCCCATTTTATCTTTTCGCATCATTTGTTTGAATTTAACTTGTAGCTTTAGTTTCAAACTAGTTTAATCGCCACTCACATTGTTCCCTATGGATTCAACCCTGACTCCAAAGTTGGGTAAATATATTGACGATGACGGCCTTGCACTAAATTGAAGTGTAAGTTAAGCGTTATCAGTATCCACACTTACAACATGTACATCATCAACAAAAGGCAAAGAATCATTAGACTCACAAGTAAGTAAGCTATTACTCACACTCAATGGGCTACTAGACACACAATTATCATTCACATGCATAAAAGTGTAAGAATTAGCTATTTTACCTTGAAGTTCTTGAGTCGACTCTCATTTGCTGTGTTGTGAAGGTCGTCCACAATCTTGGGAAGAAACTTCACTTAGGCATTGCTCTCCTTCACTTGCCATGTCGGTACCTATACAAATGTCCTTAGAAATAGAAGGACAAACAATGTTAGCTCGGTTTGGTGGCAATCTCCTCACTTCGCTCCACACAACCTCTTCTTTTTCCACTCTTGGATTACCACCTTGCACACCCTTACTCCTCTCAATCTTTTGTATCTCATAAGCATTTGGATTGGAGTAAGTATTCATTTCTCTTTGCGGCTCGGGCATCATGTATGTCATGAGGTGATTTCCCTACCGATCTCTTACAACATTAGGCTAATTTTACATATTTGGAACTCTATGTTGTGCAAACAAATCGGCACCTAAGCATACATGACTGTATGTCAATGGAAGAATATCGCACCACACCTCCTCATGGTATTCAAATTGGGAGAAGATAACTTTGACCCTTTTGATAACCTTAAACCCGTCCAAGAAATATGGAACAAGTAAAGGCTCACGAAACAACCACAAGTACTCAACCATGGATGGAAGGATGTAGTTTCTATAGTACCTATCATTTAACACAACGAGGAAGCCCGGTATCCCATAAATGGTCACCTTTCCAGAGTGTCACTCCTTCTCGGATCAGCATTGTAAGGCACACGAGTACCTCTTGGTTTAGGAGACGCATACCCTTTTCTTCTCATTGGACAACCTCTAGTAGAGCTAGTATAACCATTCACACTATATCAACCTTGATAAGAAGTACTACAAGGTGGAGGATATGAATCTTCACACTCCTCACGTGTACTATCATCATATCTCTCATAAGCTTTGCGAACAAAAGGGTTATACCTAATAGGTTCGAAGTGAGAAGTGAAAGACTTCTCACATACCTCAATGTCATCATAAGATCCATCTCGAGGTCCTACATCATCTCTAAGTTCACCATAAGCACTAGGTACTTCATTCACCTCATTTTCTCCCTCAAAACCGTAACTCTCAAATCTGCCCAAGTTTTGATCATGGCTATTTTCATAGCCTCCGCAATCTCCCTAACTCCGTAGCCATAAAACCCCTCACTACAATCATAGTCTCCCATGTTGTAGTCACAATAATCCCCGTCTATTGAAGGCATGTTCCCCTTATATCACCTTTGTACCTACACAGTGAACAAACAAGATTAGTACTAAAAGCTCCTCACCAACACTCGTATACACCCATCTTTGTGATTCTCACAATTAGAGCGGCGAATATTAAAAGTTGATTATACTCCGGTAGTCAATAGGATGTCAATTCTACTTGGCGGTTGGAATGGATTCTTGTTTGATCAACTCAAGACAAAAAAATAAAATTTACTTACGAACTTGAAACAAAGAAGTTACTACGAGTTAAAAACGAGAAAAACACACAAATAACGAAGACACGAAAGAAACGGATTCAACAATTAATCTACAACTAAGTAGGTGATAAATAGTTGTTAATTAATTCTAGAATCAAGACATGAAACTAATTAAACAATAAAATGAAACTAAGAATCAAAAAAAATTGAGCTTAAGCACTTTTGGTGATGATGTGGCAGCCTCTCATTGGTTGTTGAAAATTGTCGAAAGTTTTGAGAAATTTTTTTCTTGTTTTCAATTTGTATTGATCAATGTTAAATTGGAAGAGTGTATTTTCAGTTTTGGGAGGGAAACAACAAGACTTAGAGGCTTTCAATGTTCAAAAAAAAGGCTTGACTTTTCTTTCACCCTTTTGGTAAAACACCTTTTGAAGCCTTTGTCCCCCTTTCCTCTTTTATAGGTCTTGGGAAGACCCCTTTCTCTCTTTTGGTAATAAGACCTTTTGAAAGTCTTTTGGCCCCCTTTCTTCTTTTATAATAGTCTTGGAATATGTTTTAAGACAAATAAGACCGCACCTTATTTCTTCTTTGATTTTAGATCAAACAAACCACTTTCTCTTCAACAAGATATGAAGATGTTGAAGAACACCAAGAACACCAAGAACACAACTTTAAATCTTAGAGTTCTAAGGTTAACGTTGGACCTCCCAAACATCAACAACACATATTCAAGCTCCAATCTTCAACAACAACATCAACAAAACATTTTTCCAGCCACCAATCTTCAACAACAACATCAACAAAATATTTTTCTAGCCACCAATCTTTAACAACAATATCAACAACCTTCCAACATTCAAGAACCACTTGGATTTAGCTCAAAATTTAGATGTAGACTCTATTAGTGTTTGTGAAGAAGGGACTAACACTATAATCAACAAAACGCACAAAAAACACAAGAAAACCAAGCCTCAAATCTCGGCCCAAACACAAAAACGGGACAAATTACTTTTTTTTTGCGTTTTTCAATTTTTCCAACACTATTTTTGTGATTTTTCAAGATAGCAAGCCCAAGATTGATCTCGTGGGAATGAAATCAATGATGGCTATGATACCAAATGATACAAATCAGTCCACCAAGATGCCAAAATAGTCCACAAAATGTGAGAACAAGCAACACAAAAGAATACAAGATGACAAACACAAAAACACATAGATTTGCAAAATAATAAAAGGATAGATAGTGAGACCAAGATTATTACAAGATTAAGAACCAATTATATTTCAACATTAACCCTTAATGAATGTAATAATCAAAACCACACTGTTACAGTGACCGCCAAGGAAATCGACTCACCTCAAGATCCACCATTTCCAAGCAAAGAACAATATTGGCTTTTCCAAGCCCTGTACTAAGGATGACTCTTCCAAGTCCTAACTAAGACTATACTAAGGTGGTCTACTCTCAAGAGAGAGTATTTCAAGTGTTTCAATTTTTCATTTTTCATAAACAAACTAGCAAATGAACTAATAGAACCTATTTCTAGTCTAACTTATTACATAACAAAATGACCATAATACCCTTAATGAAAAGGGGTGGTCATGGAGTGTTACTTGGATAGGGCTAAGTAACCAAAATATCCTTAACGAAGGCCCAAAACCATGAGTCCTCAATCTTCAATGCTCCAAGCAATCTTTCACATGTGGGATTGCTCTTTGGTGTACTCAAATCGGCCCCTCTATGTAGGATCCCATATTCTTAATGCGACCAAAGCTTGATTCCCCATGTACTGACTTCAAATGATGTCATTGAAATCTAAGGCAGCCATTTGAATCGTATCAGGCATGTACCTCTTTCCTAACTTGGTTTTATATAAAAGCATTTGTTTAATCATGGTTTATGTGAATTTAACTATTGGGTTTTGAATAATGGGTTGAAGGTTTTGTATGATTACTACTTGGTTCATTTTATCCATAGTTTTGGAATTGTTTTTCATACTTTATTTCATGGTCTTTAAACTAAAATTGTGCATGGGTATGGTGATAGGAATAGGGTTGTGGATCCCCTCAAATTTTATGGAATTTGATTTGGAATTGGTATTAACCTCGAACCACTTGCATAATTGATTTTGAAATATGTTCAATTACATGGTTTTATTTATTGTTCTAAGCTATCACATTACATTAATGGATAAATAGATAAAAATGGTTTAAAAAAGGCCTCAGTGGCCATGGTATATGTCACGACCCAAGGCTACCCCTTAGTCATAACATGGTGCTTAGAACCACAAGTGATCCCAAGCTAACCCATAAATGGGCATGATACTTGAGCAACTGATTTAGAATATATAAAATAGCTAAATTTGCTATGCGAAAACATAATCATGACATAATCTAATAAAAATTGTACAGATAAAGTTTACAATCTGATAAAACTGAAGAGAGAACTGGAATTTATATTTCATGACTCTGACTAACCATCTATGAAGCCTCTACTATACTGACTAGAGATAGCTGGGATATGCCTCCAACTACCATAAATCAATACACATTAATAATCAAAATAAAGTACATGAGCTACAACTGACTGGAGTCTCCAAAATAGGAGAACTCATCACCTGCTGGCTGGAAGCTGCAACTGTCTGATTATGATATTTAGTCTATAACTGGTACAACATTATAAGACAATGTAGCACATAGACATATATGTGGATCATTACTTTGGAATGTACTGAATAAGCGGGGGTGAATGCAATAAGTAAAACTAAATAGGTACATAATATTAAAAACATGCATGTTAAGTGCTAGTAGACTCACCAAGAGACCGAGATAAACTGAAAGCTAAAGTATCTTAATACATAAGTAACAAACATAATCTGATAAGCTGGTGAATCACTACACTTAGTTTCTAAAAATCTTTACTTTTGTAGAAACAAGAAGAACTGAAGACGGGAAGTAGTAAAAGCATGAGTATTGTATGTACATCTCATGTGAAGCTGAACATGTTGTAAAACTGAACTGAGGATCATGTATGGATACTAGGTCTAGAACTATTTGATGAAAACTGACAAAAAATCATGCACATTTGAATTGAAATATAAATCGACATAACTCGAGCATCTGAATATACAACTATACTAATCATGAATGCATGAATATATAATATCTGAGAATGCGAGACCATGCATAAACATAATACAAAAGTAATATGTAAGATAAAAGGCTGAAAGGATGAAATCTGTATAACTAAATAACTGACAATTTTTATGCTTGGTCAAGCAAACTTAAGCTAAGATATACTGAGATACTGACTGAAACTGTAGGAGGTATCATGTAACCAATATGCCCCAATCTGAGCTAATTGGGGTCCAACCTGTAATCTCAGTTGGAAGGATGTTAGTACTATGCCACGGGTACTAACAGGTGGCTGACGATGTGGATCCACAAGGATGATATCCCAAAGGACTAGGGAGTCACCCTCTACTGGTAGGTGCTCTTATGAGATATGTTTTAACCCTTAACTAGCAAGAAGACATCTCAAACCTACAGTGGCTAAGTAGTTCTGGAAATCAGGGACTGCTACTAAAGGTCACACCTTCTACTAGCATGTGAGCCCCCATCCCTAGGTTCGCTCGGTACTAAATCCTACACCCAACTGAACTGACACTGATATTGGAGTGAACTAAATTCAACTGAGCATAAAAACTAACATTGCTTATCATGATCATAACAACTGAGTAAATGGTAATATTCATGGTTTAATGAAAATTAATTCTTGAAAATCTAAAATCATATAAAACACGTAGGTATCGGGTGTTCATAACCTACCAACACTGAATGTTCATGAAAATATGATATCAAACTTGAAATACAGAGGTATGTAATCATAGTTCAAAAATCCAAAACATAGACATTTCATCAAACATATGAGAATCATGAACTTGAACATAGGAATGTCTTAAAACATAAGAAAATAGCATAGGTACATGACTAAGATCATAACTTGATAATATAACATGAAATTTTCTTGAATATAACATGAGAGATTGAAACTTAAAGCATGAGATAACCTAACTTTTCATGGAATCATACGTGGACATAAATTGAGTTCAAACTACTAAGGAGAACATGAATCAAACTCATCTTGAACATGTGAAATCCCATAATGAAGAAAAACTCATACTTTAATCAAAGTAATGGAATTCAAAACAAAATATTAAACTTGTAGTTTAAAGCATGAATAAGTACAACTCTTATGCTCTTTAGTCCTTTAAATCACATGAAAATGCTATGCTTTCAACACATATGAATTTGGGAATGAACCCTAACTTAAAACATATAAATTCAATTTGAAAATCATACATTTGGGCACAATGTTGAATGATTAACCTTGTTCAAAACCCCACACACCTTAATTGAACGAATTCGTGAAGGAATCTTGAAATTGAAGCTTGAATCCTTTTGTTCTTGAGAGAAAAAGTTTGAATTAATGTTATTGGAAAAAAGGTGGGTTTTCTCGTGAGTTGATTTGAAGAATATAGGCAAATAATGCAATTTTGGGTGTTATAATTCGTGCCTTAGATGTTTGGGGCTTAGGAAAAAGGACTAAAATGCCCCTTGACCCTTAAGAAGCTGAAACAGTAAAGAAATAAACCTCGCAGCGCGCCCTCTAGTCTGTAGGAGAATCCCCTACGATGTGGGCCTCAATCCATAGGACTAACCCCCACTGCACGGGCCTATGCCTGCCCTTACTGCCTCTCACGAAAAAGGCCATAACTTTTTGTTCGGGAATCGGATCAAGGCAAAATTGGTATCGTTGGAAATCTAACTCAATTATCTATAATTTGGTGGGTATTGAGCTGAAATATACACATATATAAAAATTTATACACCTTCAAAGTATAATATTGTAGAATCAAATAGAAAGATTTAGCTGAATCAAGGGCTCTTAGCTCAACTTTGCTCTAAGTGATTCCTATGGACATTTCTCACCTTGAAAGCACTTCACACACTAGGATGATGATCATGAAACATTTATTCATATACAAATCATGGTATTAAAGTTTACAGATGAAGGAACGACGGTTCAAAGTCTAGCCTGAAAATGTAGGGTGTTACAGTATGGTTTTAAATGGGAACTTGGGGGTCATGGATTCCCCCAAGTCGATGGATAATTGGAATGACATAATTTTATAAGCTTTCAAGCATAATTAATTAATAGGACGATACCAATGGTAAATGCCTAAATGTATAACCACTTGGTTGAATGGATGAGTTATGTGCAAATATTTTAATTAAGCTTAAAGAGGGTTGTGTAGCTCACTGTGAAAGGTGGAGGTCCCGAAGGAACCAATACATAAATCAACATTTTCCTACATGGGGGTATGTATGATCGTGTGCATAGTTCACACTTTATACATATTTTAAAATAGATGGGGTAGTGTATTCCCTGGCCCTTTCTCAGCTTTTTCCTGGTTCGTGCGGCCAACACGCACTGGACCCTTTTAGCAAGGGATTTGAACCCATATGCCCGTGGGTGCTTTTAAGACAGTTAGAGCTACATAATCTAGGTTAATGGTTTTAAATCCTTATTTTTAAACCATGTACCCTATCCCGACATCTCATATATATATATGTATAAACATGCATATGAACATGTATATTGAGATTGGTTTTATTTTGGAGAATGGCATTATTTTATCCTTTCGGTGAGTTACATGCTAGCGCACACCCCACTAATCATCCCCGGTTTCTATTATTTCATAATATAGTGTCTTGGGGGTTCTTTGATTTCCTTATGCAGTGTTAGGTGGTTCTGGTTCATCAGTTAGTTTATGTTGAAGTGGTGAGCCTCTCTCTTTCAAAAGGCTAGAGATTTCACTTCTTTCTTTTATAAGTATCAAAATCCCATCGTTTTTTTTATATTCTGAATTCTCATTTTGTCCATAGTCAGGGGCATGTCCCGACCTAACTTGTTATTTCAATTTAGAGGCTTTTGTGGACATAGTGTGGGAATGGTTATTATTTTGGACTCCTAGCGGCCCTTTTTTCTTATCTTATCTATCTTGCTTATTTGTTTGGTTATCTTCCGCTATTAGTATATTGTGTTTTGGTTAGCTAGGATAAAGGGGTGGTCTCTGACCCTCGATGGGGTTGAGATACCCGTCATGACTAGGCTCGGGGTTGGGTCGTGACAAGCTTGATATCAGAGCATAGGTTCAGGGTCTTTAGGTGTCTACAAAGTCGTACCCCGTAGAGTCTCTATTATGGGAGTTTAGCACACCATATTTATAAGAGAGAGGCTATAAGGTATTTAGGAATATTTCCCGTTCTTATGTTTTGTTTTGGGCTATAGAGTCTGGTATCTAGAAAATTCCTCTAATCTCTGATTTACTCACATTTTAGATCATGCCTCCCCAAAGATTCAATGTTTGTAGAAACTTTTTCAGACCCTCTGTCCTACCTGAGGACAATGTGGATGGAACTAGCCCTGTCTATAGAGTGCAAACCCAGTCTAGGTCCCTGGTCCTAATTGTATTACCCTACGTGGTGTTCTATCGGTCCCTAATAGTCCTTCTCAGGCTTTCCAAGTTGAATATACTCATGCCCCGATGCCTCAGGGTGATTTTTCAAATATGGAGTTTTGCCAATCTATTATATGCTTACTCAGTTAGTGACCTCTTAGTGTTCTATGTCTAACAGTGTTGGGCCTATTTTTTCTTCTTCTGAGGTCACTATGGTGGGCCAGTTCATGATGTTGAATCCCCAACCTTAACAAGCTATAAGGTTGAGGAGGATCCTCAAGGGTTTGTTGATGAAATGGAAAAGATATTTAGGGTGATGTATGCTACTAATTATGAGAGTGTAAAGTTTGTCGCATACCAGTTGAAAGATGTAATTATCAATAATATGAGGAGTGAGAGCAGTCGAGGGGTGATGATGCTGAGCCAACTGAGTGGAATGATTTTTTAGGGCCTTTCTTGATCATTTCTTTCCTCAGGAGCTGAGGAAAGCTAAGAAATAGGAGCTTGTGAATTTGAAGCAGGGAAAGATGAGTGTGAAGGAGTATGCCCTACAATTTTAGTAGTTATGTCATTATGCTCCAGACTTAGTATCCATCCATTGATCTAAGAGGAGGAAATTTGCTTCTACATTGTCCCGTGACTTAGTATTAGAGTGTAAGGCTACAATGTTAAACAATAAAATGGACATCTCTAGACTTGTGGTTTATATGGAGCAAGTTAAAGATGAAAAGAAGAAGCAAGCAGAAATGGGAGAGATCCAGAATAAAAATTTTAGGTATTCAGAGCAGGGTGGAGGTTAGAAAGTAAATGGGAGAGATTGTAGACATTAGAGTAAGAAAAATACTTGGGAAATTCTAGTTTATATTTTTCGTCTAGTGCTTCATATTCTAAGCCTTCGGTGATCGCCATTTTCAGTCTAGTAGTAGTCCTAAGGCACAGGGTGCCCAGTCTCAGGCCAGTGGAGCTCAATCAGCCACACCCCATCCTTCTTACCATTTTTGTGGGCAACTTCACCGTGGTTATTGAGATAAAAGAAGGAATCGGTGTTACAATTATCGTTAGCTGGGGTATATGCAGCGATACTATCCTTAAGCTAAGGTGGCTACCAGATCTAATAAGGTCCTGGTCGCTACTTCATCGGCTCCCGCACCAAAGGGTGTTATTTCTAGTACCAGTACTAGACGAGATCATCTTTATGCTCTTGCCACCCATCAAGAATTTGAGGCATCTCCCTATGTTGTTACTGGTATGTTATAGCTCTTGTCTCGTGATGTGTATTATATGTTTGATCCGGGGTCTACTCTTTCTTATGTAACCCCTTATATAGCTGTGCATTTTGGTTTTGATCCTAAAAATATCTCTGGCCCTATTTTTTATTTCTACTCTGGTAGGTGATTCTAGTGTGGCTAGAAAGATCTATAGGGGTTGTACGGTGTCCATCTTTCATAAGGAGACCATGGTGGATTTGGTAGAGCTTGATATGGTAGATTTTGATGTTATCTTAGGGATGGATTTGCTTCTTGCTATTCTTTCTTGGATTGTAGGACCCAAAAAGTCAGTTTTCAATTCCTTAATAAACTAGTAATCGAATAGGAGGGGAGCTCCTTAGTGCCTAAAAGGAGGTTTATTTCTTATCTTAGAGCCCAAAAGATGATCTCTAAGGGGTTTCCCTATCACCTGGTTTGGGTAAAGGATTCTAGTTTTGAGGGCCACCTATTGCAATTTATCCTTGTTATCAGTGAGTTTCCTAAGTGTTTCTTAAGGATCTTCATGGTATACCTCTTTATAGGGAAATAGACTTTGGGATTAATCTTCTACCGGATACTTATCCTATCTTTATTCCTCCTTATAGAATGGCTTCAGCTGAGTTGAAGGAGTTGAAAGAGAAAATAAATAATCTCCTTAATAAGGGTTTTATTTTCCCTATTATTTCTCCATAGGGTGCTCCTGTTCTTTTCATGCATAAGAAAAGTGAGTCTCTTTGGATGTGTATAGACTATCGTCAGTTGAATAAGGTTACCGTGAAGAATAAGTACCCTCTTCCTGGGATTTATGATCTCTTTGAACAGCTTCAAAGTGTTAGATATTTCTCTAAGATTGATCTTCGTTCGGGTTATCATTAGTTGAAGATCAGGGAAACCGATATCCCTAAAACTATTTTTCAAACCCGGTATGGTCATTATGAGTTTTTGGTCATGTTATTTAGGCTGACTAATGCTCCGGCTACCTTTATGGATCTTATGAACCAGTTGTTTAGATAGTTTTTGGATCTTTTTGTTATAGTATTTATTAATGATATCTTGGTGTATTCTAAGAGTAAGGATAATTATGCCAGCCACCTCCGAATTATGTTGCAAACTCTTAAGGATCAAAGGTTGTATGCTAAATTTTCTAAGTGTGAGTTTTGGTTGAATGTTGTGACTTTTCTTGGGCATGTTGTTTCTGGTGAGGGGATCATGGTGGATCCACAAAAAGCTATTCAGCAGGCTCAAACTTGCTATAAAATTTATAGAGGTTGTGGTCACTCTACAGACTTATGTGGAGCGAATCCAGAGTCGGTAAATTTCATGGGAAATGCACAAAAGAGGAATCAGAATTATGGTAATGCCTACAACCACAATTGGAAGAGTCAACCCAATACTTATGGGGCAATAATCAGGCTCAGACTCAGCATTTTCAGCAGTAGCAGAGAATTTAGAATAATACTCAGGCCAATTATATAGAAAACACATTAAAAAAAATCCTGGCCAACCAAGAACAAATGGATGTGGATATCAAAAATCAATAATTGGCTCAGAAGAATTTGGAGGCACAGTTGGGCAAATTCACTCATGCACAAAATACAATACCTCGAGGAGGTTTCCCTAGTGATACAAAAAAATCCAAAGCAAGTGATGGAAATCACCTTGAAGAGTGGTAAATACCTTACTGACAGACCTTTAAATAAAAAACATAAGGTACGGGTAGAGTTGAACCCACAGCAAGTTGATGAGAAGTAAGTGGAAACCAAAGAAGCTGAAAATTTAAGAAAGCCAAAGTACCCAAAAGCAAATGTAGATAAGCAACAAAAGAAAGACTATCACCACCATTCCCTTAGAGGATTAAGAAGGCTAACGAGGATGTATAATTTAAGAAATTCTTTGAAACGTCCAGAGAACTTCACATTAACCTTCCTTTGTTAGATGTTTTGAAGGAAATGCCTAAGTACACTAAGTACTAGAAATATATGGTGACCAATAAGACAAACTTGGGTGACACTGAGATGGTAGCACTTACTTAGGAGTGGAGTCAAGTGGTGATGAACAAGATGCCCAAGAAACGCAAGGACCCTAGGAATTTCACCCTCCAATACAAATTAGTGAAAGTGATTTGGTCCATGCGCTGAATGATTTGGGGGAAAGAATTAATTTGATGCCTCTTTCAGTGTTTAATACTTTTGGTTTGGGGAAACTAAGCCCATGTTCAGTTGTGCCCTAAATGGCGGATAGAACAAGAGTGGTTCCCAAAGGAATCATAAAGGATGTTCTCATTATGGTTGGTAATTTCATTATTCTTGTTGACTTTATTATACTTGATTATGATCTAGATGACAGGGTACCAACTATACTAGATTATCCATTCTTCGCTACTGGAGGATCACATATAGATATGAGAGAGGGCACTATAAAAATAAGATTGAATGATGATAAGGTGGTCTTCAGAGTTTATAAAGCACTCAACACACCCTCAAACTATAAGGATAGGTGTATCATAACAGTTATGAAAGAAGATAAGTATGGGATGGAGGAGATTAAACATCCAATGACCTCTTTGAACTCTCCCATCGAGTTGCCCAGATCAAATAGTAAGCTCGACGTTGAGAAACTTAAAGAGGATCCTGAAAAGGAAAATGTAAAAAGAGCTGTAGACATTGAGAGTAAGCATTTAAGAGGTCAAAAAGGAATAAGAATATAGGATTCGGGTAGGAGAAAGAGAATAAAAGAATATGGTTAAGAGTAGTGATGTGAGACATGTTGCGACAATAAATCAAACGCTACTTTGGATGCAACCTAAGTTAAGGTGGTTTCTTATTTTTTAGTTTTTCTTTAGCATCACCTTTGTTTTTGTTTTTGTTTTTGTTTGAGTCAATAGGTTAAAAGAAAGTCTGAGTACTGGAGATTTAAGCTAAGGAGCATATCAAAGACTGAGTGTGGGGTCCTCCGAACCCTCATTGATGATTAAGATGCTACTAGCTAGGCCTAGAGGCCTCAATGAGCATTTCTATCCTTACTTTTAATTTATATTTTGGGGACGAAGTATTATTTTAAGTGTAGGGTGGGGAATCTTTCGATTGCTTAGGGTGAAGTAGTGCTATAGAATTTTTATTTTTAAGTATTTTCTAGTTTCTTGACTAGATGTAAAAAATTACAAAAAGATTTTATCTTTGATTATTTTTAGTTTTTGTTGGTGTCTGTCAAGTAGAAGAACACTTCACCCACTCCTTGTTTTCTCTTTTTGGTTCTTTTCTGAGGGGCGGCCTTTTGAACTCAGTATTCCTTTTTTTTATTTTTAGGGGTAACTTTAAATTTTTGATATTAGGAATAAATGAGATGTTCTTGTTAAGTGCTATGTATAATTACATGATGCAAGTTGGTTTTTAATGTGACAGCGTGTATAGTGAATTGAATAACTATTTTTGAGACACCTAGACTCATTTATATGACTCGTATGTGATGTTAGCTTAATTTTGAGTTCTTGATGTTGCTTGGTTGAGAATCTATAGATATCCTTCATGATTTGAACATATGCCATGTGTGAGTGAGGTTTTTGTTACAATCCTTATTGCATATTAATGTCTAGAACTTACCTGGTATATTTGCAATGCAAAATAAAGAATATTAAATTTAAGAAATGACAGAGGCATTTCTTTAATAGCCATGTTTTATACCCTCTTTATCTACCCTTGATGTATAACCTTAGTTATCCCCATTGATTTGTTAGTCTATTCGTTGGTAGCTTTATGTTTAGCTTATTTATTCCCTTTCTTTCAATTGACCATAATTTGATCCAAAACTCCTAAGTTCTTGAATTGGAAGATTGAGACGTTAAGGAGTGTAGAATTGAGGAAGGAAAAAGTGAAAGTGAAGCTCTAAGAAAATGGCTATTGGTGTTTTGAAAAAAAAAAATTGCATATTGTGGTTGGGAGTAATGTAATAAAAAAACCAACTGATCGAAAGTGAATCATGTGTTGATGAAAAATATTGCTTTCTGACGATGGGTAAACTAGCTTGAAGAGATGGGGAAAAACAAAAGAGGAGTAGAAAAGTACAAATAGTGAAAAATTATTTGATTAGAGAGGAGTCTAATTTTAAGTGTAATGTACTAAAACACTTAAGGAATATAGTCACTATTACTGGCCAGAATAGTTCCTACCCATACCTTAGCCTAAATTACAATCCTTAAAGTCCTACTTGATCTTGAGCCTTGATATGTTGATATTAGTGGAGTACTAAACTAAGTGAAAGCTTATGGTTCATCTTATGTGACATGTGAATTCTTTGTGAGAATGAGTGAAATTCGATTATTACACCCATTCTTGTTATAAATTGCATATCTATGAGTGAATATGGGTGGCTTTCTTGTGGTAAGGGTGCATGTTTTATAATGGATATGTGACTTGATTCATCTCTTTGTTGAGTAATATGCATGAGTTTTCAAAGTTGGTAGAGTAAATTCTTGAGGTTAGGAAGATTTAAAGTAGTGTTCATGAGTTTTTCAATTGTAATATGACATGCTTAGTGTGGAACTTGCCATTCATGTTGTCATTGTAGCTCTAGCTTGAATGTCTTAATTGTAGTAGTGATGATAGAGTCTTCTGGGATGATGCTTAATGTGAAGAGTTTTTCGGGGACGAACGAGTCTTTAAGTGTGTGGTGATGATCTTAGGCGTATTTTAATTCCTAAGTGTCATTATCAATGCAAATTTAGCTTAGTTTTGAGGACTTTTTTGTGTGCTTAATGAATTATTAAGGGTGTAATTATTTTTAAATTCACATGTTTAGAGTGTTTAAGATTCATTTGAAACAAGTTAAGAATCAAAAGTCAAATATAGTTTAGACCAGAAAACTAGTGGTGCTGGCTTGAGCTATGCTTGTTCTAGAGTACTTTGATGAGATTTATTGTGTTTTATGAACAGATGCTTGTTATATGATATTGTAGGAGACCGTTGGGGGTGTTTTGGAAGCTCATTTGAGTCTAAAAACAAGTCATAATAAGTGGGGAAACAAAAAGCAAACGTACGACGAGATGGGAGCTTAACCGAGTAAATCCTCCCATTTGTGGGAGTGCCTTGCGTTGCACCCCCTAAATATGGCTATAGGGTGTGTGCCTTACCCCCTAGGGATACTCCTTACTTCCCTAGACTTGATTTGGGTGGTCACTGCACCCCCAAAGGTTGACCTTTGGCCTTGCGATGTGAGGAAACTCTTAGGAGACGTTTGGTATGAGGGACTATTTTTCTAATCCATGTATTAAAATGTGGGATAAATTAATACAATGTTTGGTAGCAAATAAGGAACAATGTATAACTAATACATGGATTAGTTATACACCCTACATGGTATTATAGGGTGTATAACTAATACACCCAATTTGGTTGGATTAGTAATCCATGGATTATAATCCATGGATAAATATTAATAAGGACAAAAATGCCCTTAAATTCTTTTAAATGTTTTTTAAAAAAATTTTACTTTATTCAATATGAGTTATTTCTTTTCAATTTTTAAGATGATAATATTCCTCTAAATAATTTTAATCATTAAAAAGACTACTCCATTAACTTAGAAAATACTTATTTGTCAAAGTCCGAAACAAATTGAATGGTTGCATATAGCTTTAATTTTGTAAATAGATGTATAACAAATAAAAAAAATTGTTTAGATTTAACACTTTACGGAACACAATTCTATGTTAACAACGATGCAATTGTCTCATTCAAAAGTTACACGTATCCCCTCCAACTTAAGAACACCACAAAGTGCAAACAACAAAAAAAAAAAAAAAAAAGATAACAAAAAGAAAAAAATTTACAAGTGGATGATTAAATCTTAAAATTCCAAAGAAAGTTATTACTATAGTTATATTTCTGATTTAAAAAAAAAAAGAATAATAAAGCTTTGCAAAGTAAATATACAAATTTATTGTATGTCAAGGGTTTTTTGGTAAACAAATAATATTCTTTTTAAAATATAACAATACATATTGTTTTCAATACATCAAAGCAAACACTGCATAAAAAATAATCTCAGCATTACTAATCCCAGTATTACTAATCTCAGCACTACTAATCTCAGCATTACTAATACCCTTTTAAGTAAGGGGCAATGTTGTCAATGCACATAGTTTGGATTAGGCTACCCATGGATGACCTAAAACACTATAAAAGGAGCCCATAGTTACATGACATATTCGGATCAATACACAAATTGGAGAGGAGACAAGGCATCAAGGGTCTCAAACTTGGGTTCTTTGTTCTTTAACTTTACTTTCTTGTAGTTTTACTTTATGAATTCATATATGGTGATTATTTGTAAGTCTATGAGGAGCCGTTAGGGTGTATTATTTTGATAGTCCATGGATTAAATGGTGTATTATTTAATATATTATTTGGTAGTAAATTTGAAACAATGTATAACTAATACATGGATTAGTTATACACACTACATGGTATTATAGAGTGTATAACTGATACACTCAATTTGGTAGGATTAGTAATTCATGGATTACGGTTCATGGATAAATATGAATAAAAGACAAAAATGTCTTCAAATTTTTTAAATTTTTTTTCTAAATCCTTTTTTATTTATTCAATATGAGTTACTTCTTTTCAATTTATCAAGATAATGATATCCCTTCAAATAATTTTAGTCATAAAAAGCCTACTCCATTAACATAAAAAATACTTATTGATCAAAATTCGAAAATAAATTGCATGATTGCATACAAGTTTTAATTTTGTAATTAGAATATTCATAAATAAAAATAATTTTCTACTTAGCTTTAATAATCTACAAAACACAATTTTAGGTTAATAATGATTCTATTGTCTCATTCAAAAGTTACGCGTACCTCTCTACAACTTAAGAACACCACAAAGTGGGAACAACAAACAAATAATGAACAAATCAAGGGAAAATTGTCATTTTATAAAAATTTAAAATACTTATATTTATGATGTAACTTCAAACGTTGGTCATAAGATTAAAATGACAAAATAAGCAAGCACCTTTGTCTAAATGCCAAGTGTGCCTAATGATGTGACATCTAAGGTGGATCCGCATTTTTTCAAACACAATTTTTTATAAAATTCTTTGTAATAATTAGACCATTTTAATGAGATATTGACCTCATGTAAATTTGTAAGTAAAAATGTTATTTTATTTTATTAAAACAAAAATATCTAGATAAAAAATTAAATATTAATTTTTATTTGCATAATTAATTGGCGACGTTCATGTGTCTAAAAGTAATTATAAAGTATGATTTTTTAAATCAGAAAATTGATATAAGTGATGTTTTTATTCAATTTATATGAGAATACTATAATTTATACACTTAATTGATAGTAAATTGTTTTAATTAACACTCTTATATATTATAAAGTAGAAAACTTTTTACTATAATGATAACTTTAAGTATATTTCTTATAAAAGATGAGAGTTGCAGATTTTCAAAATAAGAAAAATTACATAATTAAATTAAATAAATAAATTTGATAATGTCAAATTTCCTTACACTAATAATGTATCACAACTTATTTAATTGTGTATTTTTTCTACTCCATTTTTTTGAGTAATCTTTTATAATTTTATGTTGTTTAATTATTAAAATCAACATAAGATATGCATTTATTGAAAAGATTAGTTCTTATCTTCTAACAGTACATTATGTTATTTACTTTTATTTATAATACTAGGTAAAGAAGATTACTCGTTTTCTTATTGAAAATAGTTAAAATATATATAATTTATGTAGAATTGCATTCCCATATTATCATCTTATTATAAGTTAATGTCCTTTAATTAAAATGAGTTATATAAAATATAACTTTAAAACTTATTGAATTACTATGATTTTTACCAAGGTAATCTTTATTAATGGTTATCTTTTTGTTTAAAGTCGCATATTATATCATCATATATTTGAATTCTCCTTGAAGCTCTTTTGTTATAGCATTGAGGGGTTATTTGGTATAAGCATGGGACAAATGAAGTTAATTCATGACATTAGTTATCTTATAACATATATTTGTTTGACATAATGATAAAATGAGTATAAATGCACAAAAATTCTTAATTTTAATTGTAAAAACTTAAAAGAATTATAAGTTATACTTTAGATTTATAGAAATGGAAAGAAATGTATTGTAAAGTGAAATTCCTGTTACTATTTGTGTCGTACTTTAAAAAAAATATTAATTTTTTTAAACAATTGAATATTTATAATTCAATTTAATATTACAATGTTGGACCCATAAACGGGTCTTCCGATATATCTAGTTGTATCAATATAGATGGCAATGGAGTGGTGCGAGTATAGGATGGGGCGAGGCAGTGCGGGTTGTTGATTCCCAATTTTGGCTCTCACTTTTTTCTTTAATTATTTTCCCGATGCTCCTCGACCCTAAATAATTTTCAAAAATTAATTAAAAAATAAGATTTGTATTTTTATTTCTATTCCTACAAATTTATTTATTTTAAAAAAATATTCTCTATCATAATATAAAATAGTTTTAGTTAAAAATAATTAAATATTTTAACGAAAAAATATATATATCTTTTGATATTCGCATTCACATTCTTTCTAATCTTTTATTTCAAGACGATATTGTGACCATATGTACATATATATTCTTATTACATAAAATATATATTTTATAAGATGTACATATACTTTCTCATATTCTTGTTTTTATAAATTATATTCTAATTTTTTACTGCACATATATATATATATATGCATATAATTTGTTAATATTAAATCGCAAAAAAATATTAAATTGGACGCTTAAACAAAATATGTCTATAATTTATATACGCGCATACTAAAATAATTTTTAGGATATCAGGAAGCATCGATAAATTTAATTTCAATAGAAAAAGAGTATTCGGGCTAACAATAATCCAACTTCATTTTTACTTCACCCGAGCGCAACTCTCATTTTATAAATTTCAACAAAGAGCCCAAAACTCAGTACAATTTCTATGTTCGCTTCGTCACTCCGTCTCAACAGATACGATTTAACCCGATCCGATGATTTATATTAAAACCCGAAAGGTCCTAAAATGTTCAGTTATTTTTATATATAATTTTTTTTAACTGTCTATTTATTTGTATATTTGTTTTTCTCTTTTTTCCTTCTCTTTAAATTAAATTCGAACCGTTCGATCGAATATCGAACGGATCGAAAATAGTCGTTTTGAAACCGACCTTCCATATATTTATCCGTACGTACATACATTTTATTTTATTTATTGCTATTATTATTTTAAGGGTAATCTCTTCAAGATCGTCTGATCAAAAGATTGGGCGGATTAAAAGCAGTCCAAAAATGCCCGACTGCCACAAATTGATCCAGTTTGTTAATTCTTCTTTCCAATTCGAGGGTCCTGAATTTTCAAGTGTTTATATATATATATATCTATATATATATTAATATTATTATTTTACTTTATATATATATTGAGTTCGAACTGTTCCGACCAAAATCGAACGGATAAGAAATGATTAATTTTTAATTAGTTTTTTCATATATTTACTTACATATACATATTTATTTTTTAAAATGCTATTTTTAAGATCATCCAATCTTCGATCAGACGGCCCATATTATTAGTCAACAATCAGTACAACAATATTTCTTTTCAACTCTTTCTCTGAAAAAGTCAGTCACACGTATTGCCTTCCCAAAGAAACATCGTGTAGTCACCATCGATATTTCCCATACACTTTACCCAAATACCAAAAAAAAATCAAACAACCTTTCTTTTTCTCCTTCTTCTCTCTCCGCCACCCCTAAAAATGCAACCCTAGCACTGCCATGGTAGCCATGGTTGCCGCCCCTATGCTAGAATCTCCCTAAAACTCACCTCTTCCACCCCCTAAAACCAAAAATCAGAAAAAGCAAAAGCTCCAAATTCGTGTAAGGATGGAAAATCGATCCAAGCAGCCATTATTGACTTCAAAATCGAAGATCCCATTCAAATCTTTCCCCCTTCTTCTTATTATTTTATTGTTAAGGTTTCAAATCTGGACCTTTCAAGTTCGGATTTTCACCTATAAATGGGGGAGGGGTCGGACAGTGAAGGAATAAGAGAAGATCGAGAGAAAAACAAGTAAAAAAATTAGCAAAAAGGAAAGACAAGTGGAAGAACAAGGAAAATCAGAGTGAAAGAGGTAAAAAAAATGTGAGAATGGTGGAAGATCTAAAAAAAAGAATAAGTGAAAGAAAAAAATTCGAGAGAAAAGCAAGTCTCGAACAGATATTTCGGATCTGTAAGAAAGCAAGAAAATTGAAAATTTTGATCTCTCAAAAAAAAAAATGGATTTCGGATAAGCTTCTGAAAAAGCAAAAGTTTTTCCAAAATTATTATTTCTTTCTGATTTTGGTGAAGTTGGAGTCTGACAGTTGCATTATTTATCGCCGAAAAATCCTCGTCGTCGAAGCCTCAGTCTTGCTTCCTGATGAAAGGTGCTAAACCCCTCTTTTATTTTATTTTTGTCTCATTTTTTTTATCTTATTTGGTGTTGAGCATATAGACTGAATATACTGAAGTTTTGTGTTGTTAAAGATGGATGGTTGTGCATATTTTGTTGGAACGAAAATTATGGTTTATTGTCGTTGTTTTGTTGTTGTTTCAGTGTACTGGTTTGTTTGGGACGTATGAGTATGAGATGATTGTCGCAGGAATTTTGTCAAGACATATGTAGAAAATTTCAGCTAAACTTGTTTCTTTTGCTAAAACTCCATTGGTAATCATATGATGTTGAACAAGTCTCTTAAGTTGTGGTGTTATTTGAATCCTATCAATGGGTGTAAATTCTCGATTTCAAAATTTTTTTTGGAAGACCTGTGTTAGTAAACGTGTGTATTGGTATGCCTATTTTCTTTAAATGACTGGAATTTTAATTCCTTACTATATGATTATCTTGTGTAGCTCAATCTCTGTCAAATAATATTCAGTATCTGCTGGCATGGTGTTATCCTTCAGTAGTTAGTGCTCTTTACTTTTTTTCCCTTGATTCATGATTCAAGTGAGAATTTAAAAAAAAAATGCAAAACCTATACAGTATCATCTTTGTCAAAGAATAAGAGATCTTTTTGGACTGCATTGGTTATTTCTCCTACACTTTATTGATTTTCTTTTAATCGGACCAAAAAAATATATTAGCTTAGGGACGTGCCAATAATCTTAATAGTAAAAGATTAAGAAATCTTCACTTTAAGATTGTTCATCACCCCCTTAATTAATGTCATGATTTCTCTTTGAGAATGTTTAAGGTGTGATAACTCTACAAATTTGGTTTTACTCCATTTTAAACTTAGATTAGAAAAACACATTCATGGGTGCATGTTAATGCACGCGTTCTTTTTTATATATTACAATTTTACTCATGTCTTTATTATGTTTCTTTATTTCATGTTCATTTACCCAGTATTACTTGATTTTCTTATGTGTGGCCCAATTTGATCTAAATATAAGTCGTCAAATGAACGGGAGGAGAATGACATTTTTTGTTTCTCTTTTTTTAGATTGAAATATTTTACATTAGATTTAAGATTGCTTGGTTATGCCTTGATGTTGCAAGTCTAAAATTTAGGAAGTTGGACCCCTTTTATTATTATTATTATTATTATTATTATTATTATTATTATTATTATTATTATTATTATTATTGTTATTATTATTATTATTATTATTTTTATTTTGATATATGAACAAGATATATAATTGTGGGTGAATGAGCCACAAAATAATATATTCTATCCCATGGTGAACATGTTGTGCATGAGCTTTGAATGTAAAGCGCAGGATTATTTTTTATCTTATATGTTGTTAAATTACCATATTTCGGTTAAGTTTAAATAACCACATGTGATGTTTGTCTATTGATCTACTTTATTTTATTCTTTAATTTCGTTTCTTCTTGATTTATTTGGATGTTCTAACCTTGTTCTCTTCTTTTCTTTTGCATGAACTCGGGAGTCGGGAGTTCCGCAATGAAACTCGTTTTGACCCAATTAATCGGGTCAATCGCTATTAGGATCACAGAGCTTCGGTATAACATTACTTGAAAACTCAAACTCCGAAACGGAGTCTAGTGCCCCCTTTAGTTTGTCCTTCATTAAATTATTTGTATTATACTGTTGTTATTATTGTTATTGTTTTGTAGCTAACTATATGTTCATTGTTGCTTTGTTGGGATGACTTCATTAATTCATTGTTTTATAATTTCTTTATTATGTGTCGATTTTTGTTTTAAAATGAAACACTATTGTCATATTGTTGCGATTAACGCCTAACTAATCTATAGATACGATTTTTTAAAAGATTAGTGAATCTTAAATTTAGTCAATTGTTTAGTTAAGTCATCTTGTTGTTTAAAGGCTAGCTAATAAATGAACATAGTAATTCCTATCACTATTTTAGAGTAAAAACGGATTTTCGGAATTAAATTAGCAAGAAAGTAAGTCGCCAATTTTAGATTTGAATCACTGATTTCAATTTGTTTGATGAATAATACTAACATGTTATGTTATTTTACAAACGTTATTAGAATTTTTCAAACATCCAAGGAAAGAAATGCAAGGTATAAATATCCATCCGCTACTACGTGCGAGGTACATTATTTTCGACACTACTAAAAATTATTTTGTCATTACTATTGTTCATATTAATTGCCAATGTTACTACTTTATTATTTGCTCTATACTTATCATCTTTTTTTTAACCAAAAAAAACGTCATCGACATTATTTTTATTACTGTTATCCTTGATTACTACCATTATTATTATTATTGTCATTATATTTATTATTATTATTACTATTATATTATTAGCATTATCATTATTATTATTACTATTATATTATTAGCGTGTTTATTGCTCCTTAAATTTTCTTCTAAATAATAATAAAATTTTCCTATTACTATTTTTAGCAAATAACGAGGTAAAAGTTTTTC
This sequence comes from Capsicum pubescens, assembly GCA_030864215.1. Lineage (NCBI taxonomy): Eukaryota > Viridiplantae > Streptophyta > Magnoliopsida > Solanales > Solanaceae > Capsicum > Capsicum pubescens. The sequence goes on from CM061538.1 coordinate 111,887,805, forward strand.
CTAACATTTTCCTAAATTAAGCGTAAGGACTATCTTCGTATAGGCTCTGAGGGGTGTCCAACACCTTCCCCTCGAGTAATCAAAACCCTTGCTCAGAATCTCAAAATATTTTCGAAAGATCAAAACAGGGTTTTACAAATAAGAAATGGTTTTTCCTAATTTTCCTAAAAAGTTAGGTGGCGACTCTAAAAAATAATTTTCAAATCCCTAGAGTCACTATACGTCACCAGATGTCGTGTGTTGTTTCGACCGGTTCGAAATAGGGCGCGACAGAATGGCGACTCTTCTGGGGATCTAATGGACTTAGGTTTGTCCTTAACATGCTTAGTTTAGGATTTTCGTACTTTATTACGTTATTTACTTGCTCGTCTTCATGTTTATTGCTCCTTAAATTTTCTTCTAAATAATAATAAAATTTTCCTATCACTATTTTTAGCGAATAACGAGGTAAAAGTTTTTCCTAACATTTTCCTAAATTAAGCGTAAGGACTATCTTCGTATAGGCTCTAAGGGGTGTCTAACACCTTCCGCTCGAGTAATCAAAACCCTTGCTCAGAATCTCAAAATATTTTCGAAAGATCAAAACAGGGTTTTACAAATAAGAAATGGTTTTTTCCTAATTTTCCTAAAAAGTTAGGTGGCGACTCTAAAAAATAATTTTCAAATCCCTAGAGTCACTAGACGTCACCATATGTCGTGTGTTGTTTCGACCGGTTCGAAATAGGGCGCGACAGAATGGCGACTCTTCTGGGGATCTAATGGACTTAGGTTTGTCCTTCACATGCTTAGTTTAGGATTTTCGTACATTATTACGTTATTTACTTGCTCGTCTTTATATCACGCCTTCTGTGAAAAGACGCAAGCCAAATCTGAACTTGTGTTCCTTACTTATTTGTATAACACTACTTGTTACTGCTTTATCACTTGCACTATTCCTATCGAACCTTGGTCGTACACAATTCATACACTGAACACACGAGGGGTGTACTGCACTCCTTCAAAACCTCTTTGGATTCCTTAGTTTCAGAGTTGGTGCAGTTAGGTTAGTGCACCTTCTCGCAAATATTTAGTCCTACTCTCAAAAATTTTTGGGGAAAAATCTTACTCTGGAAATAGGTCATATTGCATAAACCTTAGGTGGAACTGTCCAAGGTATCGTTCCCGTAGTTAGGAAACCACTTTTCATGTCAACGGGTTCTTTATGAACCCAACGATGCTATATGTGTGAAATAATTAATTGATCCAAACGTTAAGAACGTAATAAATTCAGGCCATTGAGCTTACCCTACCCTTTTTCTTTACACAGATGGAAATCAATGAAAACCTCGCCAACATCCACATGCTGACTGACGTACCACGGGTCCTAAGACATTGGTAGGGAAATATTTTAGTAGCACATGGAGAGAAGGTGTTCGCACATTTGGGATCTTTGACAGATTTGATGGAGATAAGGGCAGATGAGCTGCTTATTCGATTTCTAGTCGAGTTCTGGGACCCGACTACAGTTACCTTCAGGTTCACGGACTTTAAGATCACTCCTACCTTAGAGGAGGTCAGCCATATGGCTAACTTGTCATTAGCGGGGCGGGTACCTTTAGCCCCACAAAATATTTCAGGGAGCAGTTTACTATGTTTGATCGGGTTGAGACTCGATGCAGGCTTAAGGATGGCGGAGACAGGCTGGATAAGCCTGGGTTATCTCTTTGAGAGGTTCTGTAGGAGGGAGAGTTATGACTGTTTTCGGGAGGAGTTTTTATTTACTAGGATCGACTGGGAAAGACATAGGGCCATTGTCTTTATGGTGGCTTTCCTTGGCGTTATGGTGTTCCCGATGAGAAGGAACCGAATCAGCATCCACCTACTCCAAACGATTATATTCATGTGTAGGGGTTTGGTCAGAACTACTGTTGTGCCGATGATTTTAGCGAAGATATTTTGGTCCCTGTCTGCATGCTCTAGGGGACATGACTTTTTCAGAGGTTGCAACCTAATGCTCCAAGTTTGGGCATTAGAATATTTTTATCGCAGGAACGGTGTCAGAGAGAAAGGTCCTAACTAGATTCGCAGCCACAGACTTAGGGTAGCTATGTGGGAGATGCCGAATAATGAAGAGCAGTGGCGTGTCTTCCTAACCCATCTCACTGGTAACCTCATCCAGTGGAGGCTACCATGAGTTAACGGCCGAGTAGCTAAGGAGGCATTACACTTATTTCCTTGAGTTGATTGGGTTGGAAGGAATCCATCCATACGCGCCACTAAGAGTCCTATGGGTTGCAACCTCTGAAAAAGTCGTGTCCCCTAGAGCATGCAGAGGAATCCATCCATACGCGCCACTAAGAGTCCTATGATCTATTTCTGAAATAGATTTTGAAGGAAGAATCCCCATGGAGCGGCTTGGTAACCTAGTCCATGGGTGGGGAAAGATCATCGGCTTAGGCATGCGCGATAATCCCTACTGCACCCCCTGAATACTTCACATGGTACCAATTAGGAGGCATTCTGTCCAGACCAAGTTATGAGGAACTTTAGGGACTTACAGATATTCACAGAGCCGATCAGATCAATGATCAGTTGCTACACCTTAGGCCTGTGACCACTGCCATGTACGAGCAGGTGATTCTGGGATCAGTGGATCACATTATCCACTCTATAGACGACGAACCCGAGGATGAGATGGAGGAAGATCCTAAAGGGATCCAGAAGAAGATTCAGAGAAAGACCCGATGGAAGAGCAAGAGGGGGAACTGATAGAGAAGATGGAGGAGGACCTTAAAGAAGAAGAGTACAAACCCATAGATTTCGATGGCAGAGTAGACGAAGACCACCAGGGGCAGAAGTTAGACGGGTCCCCAGAATATCACCCAGGGCCCTATTATGACTTAGACGATGATGATGATGATGATCCCCCCAGCTGGCCTTAGGATCTATCTTGTTATCATAGATTTATGAGGGTCTTGCACGACCTATTTGTACTTTTGTCTTTCATTTTTGTTTTCCTAAAGGGTCTTGTATAACCTCTATTGATATTGTTATATCCCTACCATGATGTAATCTTTAGTTCAAGACTTTTCTTTTTGTAACTCGTAGCTTCGTGCTTTGCCCTTTTCATTAATCAAAATACCTTTATCCTGAATTTAAATATGATTTAAAACTTTGGATCAATTAATCATACATGCACCGTAGGCCCACCTCTGGCAAAAAGAGCCTCTATATTAGGACGCGTTCTGGATGTCGCCAACTTGGCATACATATGTGTTACTTACTTGTTACATTTTTGTTATCTCCCAAACTAACATAGTTTTTTTTTGCTTTTTCTTTCTTTCTTTCTTTTGTTTATCAACCCCCGAATAAAGAAAGTTGATTTGTATCAATTGGAAAACTGGCGGAATCCCAATATAACCTTCGTTCTAGGGACCAAATGACCAAAAAAGATCAATCCAACAAAGCTGCAATAATCCGAGTGGATGACAGCAAAAGTTCTCAAAGGCCGTCAGATACTCAAAATGATGATCAAATGGCCAATATGGCACAGGAAATTGAGGTCCTAAAAGAAGAATTCCATCAAATGCGGGATCTAACCAAGCTTACAGTAGCTAGCTTTCCCGCTCAGTTGCAGGCTCCAAGTATTGAATTACCTCCAGACGCTTCCGCTAACCAAACAAATATAACGTATGTCCAAGCCCTACCAGTTCTTCAACCCACTGTCGGAACTGTGCTTACTTATTCATTTCCTGCTTAAAACCTTACTATTCCAATCCATTCAGAAATGCAGCACATACCCGAGGCAAATGGCACTTGTGAGATACTTGTGCCACTTGTATATGCTACCGAAACTTCTACTTTTTCAACATCTGCCACTCTTCAGGTTTCATCTGAAGTTGATCAGTATACGAGATTGGGAAATAATGTCCAATCAAGTGAAGAAGGGTTGATAGCATCCCAACTCGAAAGCCTAAAGAGGGCATTCAGAAATATACAAATCACCAGGGAGACTGAAAGCCTGGACTACGATGACTTATGCATTCATCCGGACATCGACATGCCAGTGGGATACAAACCACCAAAGTTTGATGTGTTTGACAAAAAAGGTGACCCACATGCACATCTGAGGGCTTACTACGATAAATTGGTCGGTGTGGGAAGGAATGAGAAGTTGAGAATGAAGTTGTTCATTCGGAGATTGTTAGGAGAAACTTTGACTTGATACACCCGACAAGACCCCCGTAAGTGGCGTGACTGGCGGTAAATGGCTGAGGACTTCATGAGTCGCTTCAGATTTAATACTGAGATTGCCCCAAATAGGTTCTCATTGGCTAACATATAGAAGAAACCATTTAAATTATTTCAAGAATATGCATGGCGTTAGAGGATCGAGGCTGCTAGGATCCAGCCTCCAATGGACGAAAGTGTGCTCTCCAAATATTTTATCCGAGCACAGGAGGGTGTTTACTTTGACAAGATGATGTCGATAATGGGCCAAAAGTTTGCAAAATTGGTCAAGATGGGAGATTTCATAGAAGAAGGCTTTAAGTCAGGGAAGATCCAATCTATGGTTGCACTGCAAGCTGCGAGTAAGGCCATACAGACTGGCTCCATTAATGGTAATAAGAAAATAGGGAGGATGTCTCAGCCTCTACACCATACTACCAACCTAGAAATTTTTCCTACTGTTTCCCTAGCAACCCCCAAATTGTTGCACATGTCCTAGTGTACAATACTCAACCGCATTATAATCTACCTCGAGCTCCAGCATACCAAAATCCACCAAGACCATATGCCCCTGTCTAAGCTCCAGCTCCCCAAAATACACCATTCTATGCGCCCAGACCATGTCCAAACTTTGAAGCCAGAAATGACCGTACCTACACACCAATTGCAGAACCTTTGGCCCTGTTATTTGAAAGATTGAGGGTTGTTGGTTTGTTGTATCCAATTGAGGGAAAGGCCCATGATCCAACCTCTCAAAACTTTGACGGTAGCAAGCGGTGCACCTATCACTCAGGAGTCCAAAGGCATGACACAGAAGACTGCTACAGCTTGAAGAATCAAATTGGGTCTCTGATAATGAGGGGTTTAATCAAATGCACCGCCGCAGCTCCCAATATAAACAACAACCCCTTGCCAAATCATGGAAATCGAGAAGTCAATACGATTACTCTAGAGGAGGAGTATGATTTGGAAGAAACTATTTTGCCCACATGGAACGCAGAAGAAATCGCCATTGCATCCCCATCACAGCCATTTATCATAGTTTAGTTGAGGGAGCCTATAACTATTTAGACTTACCTACCGAGAGTCGTAGTAACCACATTAGACACTGAAAGGTCCAACTATGACACTAAAGTAGTCTCGTGGAACTATCGAGCTGAAGCCAAGGGCAAAATGATAGACGGTGCTGCAGCCTAAGGGATGACCAGGTCAGGAAGATATTACGCGCCAGAAGAACCAAATCGTGGAGCTCTTGGGAAAGATCAGAACTCGAGGAGAAATATCACAGATACCGAAGCTGTAGAATTTTGGAAAAAAATACAGCCTAAGGACTATTCAGTCGAAGATTAACTCAAGAAGACACCGGCCCACATATTCGTCATGCCTTTGCTTATGAGTTATGAATCCCACAGGAACACTTTAATAGAGGTGTTATATGGGGTCAGCATACCAAAAGAAACCACTAGCGAGACTTTGGATGCAGCAATCGGGCGAGTGGTGGAGGCAAATAAGGTCTCTTTCTATGACGATGAGTTACCGTCAGAAGGGGCAGCACACAGCAAAGCGCTCCATATTGTAGTCAGATATTATGAAAAGATTATGAACAGGGTCTTGATCGATGGTGGTTCGGGTTGCAATACTTGTCCGTTCTCTACTCTGAGGGATTTGGGTGTGAATATAGAAGATATAAGGGAGAGTCGGGTAAAGGTCCAAGCCTTTGATGGGTCACAAAGGAGTGTCATCGAAGAAATTTACTTGACACAGCAGATAGGACCAGCAGAATTTTCTATCCTATTTCTGGTCATGGATGTGTCATCTAGCTACAACCTACTGTTGGGGAGGCCATGGGTCAACATGACAAGAGTTATTCCTTCCAGTCTCTATCAATGCATGAAGTTTGAATGGGGTCGCACAGAAGTTATTGTCCATGGAGAACTCAGTCATCCCATTTATTTTGTCAATTCAGTCCCAGTCACCGAAGAGTTAGATGGAACCACTCTCCATACTCTAGAGATCATACAAAATAAAAGGATCAATGAGAAGGTAGTACCAGTGGAAGCAAAAATGTCAAATGCTGAAAAGATGGTTGCATCAGAGATATTGAAATATGGGTATCAGCCCAAGACAGGACTAGGACCCAGAGTCGATGGTATAGTCGATCCAATCCAACTGAAGCAGCAGAAAGAAAATACATGGCTTGGATATGAGCCCATTTCTAGAGAATCCTGCAGTAAAGGATTTCTAATAACAGTATTTTTGCCTGTCCAAATCCGGATTTCAGAGAAAACAGTTGATGAAAATATCATAAAAGGAATACGAAATCTATTTGTGGTCGTGATCGAAGGAGAATTGGAGATAGATTTCAAGAAGCATACCATCCATGACGTTGAACTTGGAGAAGTCCTGCAGAATTGGACCATTAGCCCATCCCTATTCCGACAGGAGTCTTTGTAGTGTGGGATTGTTGTTGCTTTTAAAAATTACTTTATTTGCATGATCAATTGAGGCTTGAATCATGCCGAAGCTCTTTTTGCTACTTGCCTCTTGTCAAAGCCTATTGCTTTTATTAATAAAAGTCCTTATGTTTAAAAACTTATTTTTCTATTTCCAATATCTATTTATTTACTCGCCTTTTATACCTTTTAGCACAAATATTAATAAAAATCCTCGTTCCACGATTATGACATGTAACGAATCCATGGATTAAAATGCAAGCGATGAGCAAGATTACGAAGAGTACGATGAAAGCATGATGCCTTAAAATCTACCGCAAGAAATTGAGTAACTCGAAAGTCAGAAGAAGACTAATATGAACGAAACTGAAGTTATCAATTTGGGTGATGAAGAAACGACAAAGGAAACACGAGTCATCTACACTTGGAGGGTGAAAGGAAGCAGGAATTGATAAGTCTTCTCAAGTAATACATCGACGTGTTTTCTTAGTCTTACGATGACATGCCTGGTTTAAGCACTGATATCATCTCACATCGACTGCCGACTAACCCCGCATACCCGTCAGTGAAGCAAAAAATGAGGAAGTTTAAACCCGACTTGAGTTTGAGAATTAAGGAGTGATGATAGGCGAATTTACGCGCCTATATCAATGTATTTTTCCCATATTTTAGCCTAGTTTTGAGAACAAATTATATATTTCATGCACTTTTAGTCCTTTTTCCTGTAAATGAGCTAACGAACATGATTAGTAAAGTTTCAGGTATAAATGATGTAGAATTCAGCATTTTATGGCTTACTTGACGCAAAAGAAAGCTCACGAAGGAAGGGAAGGGAGTTTACACGCCTAAGGACCAAAACTGCTGCATGGAAAATCTGTCCCGGGCTAAAACAACAATTCTGAAGACTTTGGGGACTTACAGACACAAAGCTGGATTTTGACAATGATACATTAACCTAGTACAATTAGGTTATGTATTTCATTATTTTATGTGGATTATGATAATGTTACCTTAACCTAGTACATTTAGGTTAAGGATTTCATTAGTCTAATAGGATTTGGTTATTTATTTCATTAGCTTAGTAGGATTAGGATATGGGTATTATAAATACCCTATCATGCTAGAGATTTTAGAACATCTTCTAACATCTTCTTAACTTCTCATCTTACAATTCAATTCTATTTTTCTTCTTCTACTCTTCTATTCTTAAATTCCACAACAAGAGAATCGTTACTTTGCCTAGGAAATCACGCCTCAGCCTATCACTTGATCTACACGCCATTACTCAATATCGTGATATAATAACAATGTTAATCGTGATTTCCTTCGCATTCATGGTTAACTAAACTTCTCTGTTGGGGTTATGGAAGCCGAATGAGTTACTATCTATTGCTGTGAGTTTGTGAGTTCGAGGCACGTATATTGCTTATATCATTATTCTCTTCATCTTAAATCTACATTCTTTGCGGTTGCAAACGCAAGAATACGCCAGTCTAACATTTAACTTGTTCGAGAGAAAAGTTATTTGTCTGGAAAAGAGATAATGTCAAGGTAGTAGGACACCCTTTCCTACTAAAAAGCTAGTGCCGTAACTGGACTAACCTCTTGGAGAATTCGTACCGTTAGACACGCTTTAAGCTCGAGAGAGTTAAAGTGAAATAGTCCTTGTTTAGGTCGAGAGACGCTTGGATTTACCATCGACTACAATCCTCTATAAGCAATTGCATGTCAGAATTCTACACACTCAGAGCCAATAGAGATGTATACCTCAGAAGGTGGACATAACCCCAACGCTTCAATTCTCATTGTTTACAACCAACGTAACAATCTCTCTCTTTTTACTTTATTATTTTCAGCTTTTGTTTACATTACTTGCAAAACAAGAATCCCCCCTTCTTACGAGACTTGCACCAAAAGTTTAGTAATTTTACTTACTTATTGGCCAAGCTATTCCCTGTGGGATCGACACCCAACCCAGGTTGGGTTCTATATTTGCTAACGACCGCTTTACACTCAAACGAGAGCTGTAGATTGAGCGTTATCAAAAATTGGCGCCGTTGCCGGGGAATACAAGTGTCAATTAAGTTCGTAATAATTACTAGACCCTTTGGTCGAAGACTCTCGTACTTTTCTTTTAGTTTTTGTTTTTGTTTACTGCAGGTTTTTGTTCAGTGCATCAATGGATGCACAACGTGAGATACCATTCGATGATGATGATGATGATCTTGATGGTGCCAGAGCCACTGGAGCTATAATTCCACCACCATTAGCGCCCGGAGCCAAGTTCAACATCACAAGAACCATGATTCAGTTACTGCAACTCAAGGGATTGTTTGGTGGACTAGCAGGCGATGATCCGAATATGCATCTCATCAACTTTATTTCTACATGCAAGTCTTTTGACAATCCTGGTGTTGGTCAGAATGCAATTCGATTACGTCTATTTCCATTGTCTCTGTCTGGAGAGGCAACACTATGGTTGAATGGGCTGACTCCTGATTCTATTACAAATTGGAGGCAATTGAGAGACGTTTTCCTAGAAAGATTCTTTCCGCCATCCAAAAGAGCACAATTGAGAGATGAAATCAGCAACTTTCGTCAGCTTCCTACTGAAGCTCTTCATGAAACATGGGAGAGGTTCAAGACAAAGCTAGCGAGGTGTCCAAACCATCATATGACTAATGTTCACCTAATGGAGATACTATACAGAGCCTTGAATTCAATAACTAAACCAATGGTGGATAATGCGGCTGGAGGATCATTTATCGACCTCACCTTTGGTCAAGCAAGCAATATGCTAGATCGCATGACGAAACAAAGTAGAGCTTGGCATACCAGGGATTCTGAGGTAGCAAGCCCCACTTTATCTATAGGCATGACTGCAGACCAAAGAAAAAGACAAGAAGAACGTGATCAAGATTTAGCACACATGAAAATGCAAGTGGATCTTCTGACAAAGCATTTATTATCAGGGAAGACCGAAAAAGTGAAAGCTGTGGCGCTAAAAGGAAGAAACGAATCTGATTCGGAAGAGGAGGCCAACTACTTGAACAATCAGGGGGGTTTCCGTGGGAATACCCAAGGAAACCAAGGTCGGAACTATTATGATAAATCTGGAAGCAAAGACCAAGGTAGTTGGAAGAACAAGAATGAAAAGAGTGGTTTGTACGTTCCCCCTGGTAGAAGTGATACCACCACATCTAATTCTGGAAGTATGGAAAACATGATGGCTAAATTATTGAAAGGAGTGGAAGCAACAAGCGCGGGAGTTACTGAGGTAATTAATGATTTGTCCTCCATGAAACAACTAGTTGATTCTCATTCCACTTCAATCAAGCAAATAGAGCAGCAATTGAGCCAACTGTCAGCAGCACTCAATCAAAGAAAGGCTGGTACTTTACCTAGCGATACTGTGCAAAACCCAAGGAATGATGGGTCATGCATGGCCATCACTACCAGAAGTGGTAAGGTGCTGGAACCTTCAGAAAAAGGCAAGCAAGTGGTTGACGAAGTTGCGGACATGGATGATAACGTAAAAGGAGAAGATGCCGCAACAACCAGTCCTGACGTCAAGGATGTCACGCCCAGTGACATGCAGCCTAAAAAAATGGAAAAACGGAAGCAAGATGAGAAGAAAGCCATGGAGAGAACACTTCCATACCCACCACCACCTTTTCCCCAAAGATTGTAGAAGGTAGCGGATGACACTAAGTTCAGCAAATTTATGACTATGTTGAAGCAGCTGACCATTAATGTTCCATTGGTAGAGGCACTTGAACAAATGCCTGGGTATGCGAAGTTTATGAAAGATCTTTTGACTAAGAAGAGGGCAGCAAGTTATGAGCTGAAGGATGATGTGCATCATTGTAGTGCAATTGCTACCCGATCGATAGTTCAGAAGAAGGCCGACCCCGGAGCTTTCACTATTCCTTGCACCGTCGGATCTTTGAATTTTGCCAAAGAATTATGTGACCTAGGAGCCAGCATCAACTTGATGCCATTATCGATGATACGGGACAAATGGCCTTCTTATCTTTTGATGACATTTTTGGAGGCCAACACATAGAGACTCAAGACTTGGTCACCTCGAGAAAACAAGAACATGCATGGAGGACCCGTTTTGAGCATAACTTAAAGCAATCTCGCGTGTGGAAGATTGCTTGGAGAATTTAAGGTTGAGGACTCACGGTTTTGGGCCTTAATTAAGGGTGTTTTGGACATTACACATGGTGTATTTACACACCATGGCCGCCCCTCTCATTAAGGGCAAAGTGGTCATTTGTCTTCATTTGTAATATAGTATAAATAGGCCCCCTTAGTCTTATTTTGGGAAGTTTTTGGAGAATGAAGAATTGAAAACATATTCTCTCTCTTTTGAGAGTGTAACACCTTAGTTATAGGACTTGGAAAAGTCATCTTTAGCATAGGGCTTGGAAAAGCCAATATTGATCTTTGTTGGAAACGGTAGATCTTGAGGCGAGTTCATTCCCTTGGTGGTCACCGTAAGAGTGTGGTGTTGCTATCGTAAGTTCTAAGGGTCCTTAGATTTAATATATCTTTGGGTTCTTGGGTCTTATTGTAGTTTATGTCTCACTATCTATCTCTACAATTTCTTGTAGCCGTGTGTTTGTTATTTCTTAATAATATTGTTATTGTTCTTCATGTTCTTCATTCTCGTGTTGTTGATCTAGTGTGTTGTTCGCTGAAAATAGGTGTTAATCACCTCATTACATAGTGTTCTTGTTGTAGATCTTGAAGCCGAGAGGGGTCATTCAAAGGGTCCTCGGTTCTCTTGAACTTGTGGACTGTTTTGAGTGTTGTTTTGTGTTTCCGTTATTTTTCTTGTATCATTTGGTATCAAAGCCATCTTTGATTTTGTTCTAACAAGATCAATCTTGGGCTTGAGACTTGAAAACTACAAAAAAAAAAAAAAGTTGAAATCTGGAAATTTCAGAAAATTGCAATCTGTCCATTGTTGTTGTCTTGGCCAAAATTGTGTTCTTGTGGTGTTCTTGGCCGAGATTTGTTCTTGAGTCTAGGTCTAGGAGTATTTTACTTGTCTTGTGTGTTTGTAGTGTTAGTTTTGTTCCTCACTAACACTTTGAGTCGATCCAAACTTGAGCTTGAATTGTTAATATTATTGTTGTGAACAAAGTGTGGCCGATTGGATGTTGTGTTGTTCTAGCCTTGACCGAGTTGAAGGCCTTGTGTTGTGGTGGTGTTGTAGATCTTGAAAGGTTGTTGTTGTATTCTTGTTGTTCATCACACACTTCACCATTTGTAAAAATCGAAAACACAACACAAAGGGGATTTAGTCGATTGTTGTTGCTATCCTTGTGGTCTTAGCCGTGAGATTGTTGACCTTGTTGTGGTGAACTGTTTTGGCCTTGTGGCTTTCATCTTGTTGTTGTTATAAGCTTGGCCACGTGATAGTGTTGTTAATTGGTGGATTGAGAACCATTTTGTTGAAGGTGTAGTTGTCTTGGCCAAGTGTTGGAGATATTGTTATTGTGGAATTTGGGAGTGGCCGTGTGAAAAATTGTTGGTGTTCTTGGAGATTATTGTTGTAGTTCTTGGTGTTGTTGTTGTTGTTCTTGATGTTCATCACCACCTTCATATATTGTGGAAGATAAAGTGAATGTTAAATCTAAAAAGTTGAAGGAAAAGGGTGTATTATTTGTTAGTCTTGAAAGACACAACAACCAACAAAGACCTATCAATCAAGTCTCAACCACTTTCCAACACTTTTCCATGATTTACGGATCCATGTTTTAAGGAGAAGTACAATAAAGTCAAGTCTTGAAAACTTGAAATTGAAAAGGGCTCCAAGACTTGTTTGAATTTCCCTCCTTAAACAATTCCACCAAAGTCCAAATTGAAAAATTGACCAAGACTTGAAATTGGACAACCAAAGTTGTGTGGGACCAAAACCAATACGTGACTGCCATGTCATCACTGCTACTGTTCACGCAATATTTCCGAGCTCAAAATTTTAGATTCTTAGTTTCATCTTATTGTTTCATTAGTTTCATGTCTTGATTCTAGAATTAATTAACAACTAGTAATCACCTACTTAGTTGTAGATTAATTATTGAATCCGTTTCTTCGTGTCTTCGTTGTTTGTGTGCTTTTCTCATTTTTAACTCGTAGTAACTTCTTGTTTCAAGTTCGTAAGTGAATTTTATTTTTGTGTCTTGAGTCGATCAAACAAGAATCTATTCCGGCCGCCAAGTAGAATTGACATCCTATTGACTACCGGAGTATAAGCAACTTTCAATATTCGCCGCTCCAATTGTGAGAATCACAAAGGTGAGTGTATACGAGTGTTGGTGGGGAGCTTTACTACTAATCTTGTTTGTTCATTTTGTAGGTTTAAAGGGTGATATAAGGGGAACATGTCTTCGATAGCCGGGGATTATTGTGACTACAACATGGGAGACTATGATTGTAGTGAAGGGTTTTATGGCTACGAAGTTGAGGGAGATTGCGGAGGCTATGAAAATAGCCATGATCGAGACTTGGGCAGATTTGAAAGTTACTGTTTTAAGGGAGAAAATGAGGTGAATGAAGTGCCTAGTGCTTATGGTAACTTTGGAGATGATGTAGGACCTCGTGATGGATCTTATGATGATGTTGGGGCATGTGAGGAGTCTTACACTTCTTACTCCGAACCTAGATTTGGTGTTAGGTATAACCCTTTTGTTTGCAAAGCTTATGAGAGCTATGATGAGGGTACACGTGAGGAGTATGAAGATCCATATTCTCCACCTTGTAGTACTTCTTATCAAAGTCGATATAGTGTGAATGGTTATACTAGCTCTAGTGGAGGTTGTCCAATGAGAAGAAGAGGATATGCATCTCCAAAACTAAGGGGTACTCGTATGCCTTACAATGTAGATCCAAGAAGGAGTGTACACTCCGGAAAGGTGACTATTTGTGGGATACCGGGCTGCCTTATGGTGTTGAATGATAGGTACTATGGAAACTACATTTTTCCGTCCATGGTTGATTACTTGGGGTTATTGCGAGAGCCTTTACTTGTTCCATACTACTTGGGCGAGTTCAAGGTTACCGAGAGGGTAAAAGTTGTCTTCTCCCAATTTGATTACCATGAGGAGGTGTGGTGTGATGTTTTTTCCTTAACCTACGGTCATATGAGCTTGGGTGCCGATTGGTTTGCACGACATCAAGTTCCTAACGTGCAAAAGTGGCCTAATATTGTAAGAGACCAATGGGGAAATCGCCTCATAACATACTTGCTACCCAAACCGCAAAGAGAAATGTTTACCTACTCCAATCCGATTTATGATGAGAGACAAAAGATTGAGAGGAGTAAGGGAGTGCAAGGTGGCAATCCGAGAGTGGAAAAAGGAGAGGATATGTGGAGCGAAGTGAGGGGATTGCCACCAAACCGTGCTAACATTGGTTGTCCTTCCATTTCTAAGGACATTTGTGTAGGTACCAACATGGCAAGCGAAGGCGAACAATGCCAAAAGGAAGTTGCTGCCCAAGCTTGTGGAGGTCCTTCACCTCACGGCAAGGAAGAGTCTACTCAAGATCTTAAAGGTAAAATAGCTAACTCTTACACTTTAGTGCATGTGAATGACAATTGTGTGGCTAGTAAGCCATTGAGTGTGAGTAGTAGCTTACTTATTTATGAGTCTAATGATTCCGTGCCTCTTGTTGATGATGTACATATTGTGAGTTTGGATACACTAGTTGATCCTATTGATGACGAAATTGACTCTTCTTGTAAGATCAATTTATGTCCACCTAGTGTTGAAGCTTATATGTTGAACGGAAGTACCTCGTCTTGTGTAATTGGTGTTGATCAACTTGTTTGTGAAAATTGTTCCCCACTTGAGTATGTGTGTGATGTGCTTAATAGGACTCAAGTGAGTGAAGTATTTGAAAATGTTGGTCAACAAAGTGGGAGTGAACCCGAGATCTCTTCTTGGGGTAATCTTGTGTTTGGAACATCCTTGAAACTTGATATTGATCCTTTAGAGTGCGAGGAACTTGCTTATTCCAAATCTGTCCGTGAGGTAGAACACACTCTCTTTAGGTGTAATGTCTTGTTTGAAGATGATTTAAACACTTCTAATGAACCTAGTGGTGAAAATGACGGTATAGCTTACCTTGGAAGCTATAGCCTATATGCTAACCCACTATGGTGTGACAACATTCCTCCTAAAGAGGGAAATCTCTTTTTGGAAGATGAGAGTACTCTTAAGGGTAAGGAATGTGTAGTTGCGGAAGCTACTTCTTCTTCTACTTTGTGTGATTTCATTGTTGAGAGTACTCATAGTGATTATTGGGAAACTAGTAGTGAGTACACACATGAGAGCACCTTAGTAGAAGTCGATTTGAGTGATACCTTTCTCTACTCTCTATTTGATTTGGATGATATGTATGTTATTGTAGAGAGTATGTCATTCAGTTTAGGTGTAGACCACGGGAAAGGGAAGTGTTGTCGAGACCCGTGTCTATGGCCACTTTTCCCATTTGACCCCGGTGCCAAATTTAGAAATGGTGATGTTGGTGCACCAAACTTGTTGCTTGGTCAACATGACAAGCAAAGTGTTACTTTTGATGTATCCTATAACCAAATCCTTTGTACATCTTTTATTGAGTTTTTAATATTCCTTTCAAAGGATTCTTGGTTATATTGCAAATATGTGCAACCTTGGCATGTCGAGATGATTTGTTATGCTAACCCTAACCCTCATGCCATGAGGAATTTGTATTTGTTTGTCCTCTCTTCGGTTTTGCAAGGTTTGGATTCGAGGTCGAATCCTTTTCAAGAAGGGGAGGATGATACGGGACAAATGGCCTTCTTATCTTTTGATGACATTTTTGGAGGCCAACACATAGAGACTCAAGACTTGGTCACCTCGAGAAAACAAGAACATGCATGGAGGACCCGTTTTGAGCATAACTTAAAGCAATCTCGCGTGTGGAAGATTGCTTGGAGAATTTAAGGTTGAGGACTCACGGTTTTGGGCCTTAATTAAGGGTGTTTTGGACATTACACATGGTGTATTTACACACCATGGCCGCCCCTCTCATTAAGAGCAAAGTGGTCATTTGTCTTCATTTGTAATATAGTATAAATAGGCCCCCTTAGTCTTATTTTGGGCAGTTTTTGGAGAATGAAGAATTGAAAACATATTCTCTCTCTTTTGAGAGTGTAACACCTTAGTTATAGGACTTGGAAAAGTCATCTTTAGCATAGGGCTTGGAAAAGCCAATATTGATCTTTGTTGGAAACGGTAGATCTTGAGGCGAGTTCATTCCCTTGGTGGTCACCGTAAGAGTGTGGTGTTGCTATCGTAAGTTCTAAGGGTCCTTAGATTTAATATATCTTTGGGTTCTTGGGTCTTATTGTAGTTTATGTCTCACTATCTATCTCTACAATTTCTTGTAGCCGTGTGTTTGTTATTTCTTAATAATATTGTTATTGTTCTTCATGTTCTTCATTCTCGTGTTGTTGATCTAGTGTGTTGTTCGCTGAAAATAGGTGTTAATCACCTCATTACATAGTGTTCTTGTTGTAGATCTTGAAGCCGAGAGGGGTCATTCAAAGGGTCCTCGGTTCTCTTGAACTTGTGGACTGTTTTGAGTGTTGTTTTGTGTTTCCGTTATTTTTCTTGTATCATTCGATCTACAAGAAGTTGGGGTTAGGAGATCCTACACCAACTAATATGAGGCTTGTCATGGCGGATAGGTCGGTAAAATGACCTGTTGGTATCCTATGTGATGTCTTGGTAAAGGTTTCTTCATTCATCTTTCCAGCAGAATTTGTTATTTTGGATTGTGAAGCGGACTCAGAGGTTCCCATAATCTTGGGACGCCCTTTCCTTGCTGCAGGAAGTGTGCTCATTGATTTGAGAGCTAATGAGCTTTCATTTCGAATAAATGATGAAGTGGTTCGCTTTGATGTTTGCAAATCAATGAAGCAACCCAAAGATCCGAGTGTATTTTCGGTGGCTGATGTTTTCTTTAATGATCCGAAAGAATTACTTAAAGAAGAGCCAATTATTGCTGACCCTTTGGCGGTTGTGCTCATGAATGGAGAGAGTAAGGATGCTGAAAATTGCAAAGAAGCTATTGGTGCTCTATCAGGATTAGGGACATATCGCTTTGCTCCCAAGAAGCTGGACCTTGATCTCCGAAATCGACCCACACCACCAGCGAAGACTTCCCTTGAAGAGCCACCAATGCTAGAATCGAAAGAGCTCCCCGATTATCTAATGTATGTGTTCTTGGAAAGTATAAAGATACTTCCGGTGAGTGCGGATGATTTAAGTAAACAGAACGTAGACGCTCTCATCTCTGCTCTGAAGAGATACATGAGAGCTATGGGTTGGACTATTGATGATATAATTGGTATCCCTCCTACAAGTAAGCCTCATTGTCGTCTGAATCCATTCAGAAAATGATCCACCATCTATCTCGACGAAGTCTAAGTACTCGAGGTAACTATGTCAATCCACGACAATAAAAAAAGGCGCTAGATGGGAGGCAACCCATCGTTTTATCGTTTTATCGTTTTTTTTTTACTTGTTTTTCTTTTGATAATGAAAATCCAAAAATAAGAGTCGTGCCACGACCAAAACTAAGGCTCTTGGTGGGAGGCAACCCATCGTACTAATCGTTTTCATTTGTTTGAGCGAATATAGGTGCAAGAAGTAGTCAACGAGGAGATTGATTTCAATTGACGATTTGGACGCATTGTATGGTAAAGTTGGTAAGTTAGGAAGGGTGATGCATAAGGCTATGGATTGAGCCTTTCTCACACCAAAATAGGCTTCGAGGAAGGCTAGGCCTTGGTAAAACTAGGCCACGAACGATGCACAACCTATCCTATAGCCTAAGGTCTCGGAATCTAGTGTGCTATACACTATGCGCCGCCTATTCCTAGGTATGCTTTTGACTATGCGCCGCCTATGCTATGGCATTTGGTCTCAGTATCTCATATGCCATAGACTATGCGGTGCATATGTCTACAAATGCCATAGACTATGCGGCGCATATGTCCCATTATGCCATAGACAATGCGCCGCATATGTCATTGATATGCCGAGTATTATGCGCCGCATATGTAGGATTTTTGTCTCCAAAACCGATTGTAAATGGGTCATAACCCAACCCATACTCTTCCTATATAAAGGGGACTTAGTTTTATAACACAACCACAATACAAAATACCCTAAAAGGCGCCGCATACTCTTCCAAATCACAAAACCATCTCCACAAGTTTCAAGCAAGTAAGTACTCTCTTATTCTTCATTTATTTCTCGTAAGTACTACGTTGCTATGGCTATTATTAATTGCTAAATTATATAAGATTGTTGGTGATGTTCATGTGTTTGGATTGTTGTTGCAAAATCATGTGAGTGAACATATACGTAGGAAAATCTTGACTTGTTTCCGACTTGAATTTGGTTTCAATAGCATTGTTATGATATTTGAGTAATTGCTATGGCTATGAATATTGCTTAAGATTGTTGTTTGGATACTTACATGTTAGACTATCCCTGCCATCGGGATAAGACTTATAGTGCCTACCGACTTAGGAGGTTGTGATTGTTGTAAGAATAACGATTCCATGTGGTAACCCCTATGTAGTAGTGTTGCTATATCTACCATGAAAGTAGTCCAATGGCTGCAAGTAAGTGATGCATTGCTGATTTTCTTGCCGGAATACAATCCTTAAACGTATGTCAACGAAATCTGAGCAATCGACCACTTTCACTTCACTGATTTGTGTCAACAAAACTAAGTGTGGGGTGGTACCCCTACTGCTTGTTTATAGATTGTATCAACTGATATTGTGTTGCCATTAACACTATTTCTAGTCTCAGGTACAATGGCACCTAAAGCGAGGCAAGGCAAGGAGAAGGCTACCACTTCCCAAAAGGGCAAGAAAAGAGGCCGAAAAGAGCAAGGAGAACCCTCCTCGCTGCAAATACCTCGACTCACTCTTGGAATTAAGTGGGATACTTATGAGGAACTTCTGAGAATGACGACTCTGATGATGATTCCGATGCAAAGGGTATGACCCCCGACATTGAGGACGAGTCCGACTGACCAGGTTCTTCGTATTTATTTTCCACTGAGGACAGTGTCCCGACTAAGTGTGGGGTGGTATTGCATGTTATACTTCTCTACTCGTATCTATGTTTGCTTGCTTTGTTTTTGTTTCATTTTTTTTTTCATTTTTTTAGTAGTAAATTTTTTCTAGCTTCGCATGAAATTATTTTGATAGGCAGCATGAGATTATAACAAGAGTATGTGCTACAATTGTGACTATTGAGACGTTTAGGCTCTAGTTGTGACTCATTATGTGATATTGTGTGGTTCAATTCCTTCATTTGTTGGGTCGAGAGTCTATATTACTTCCAAGCAAGTCGACCATGTGCCTTATGTGTGTGAGATAATCGTATATTCTATGATTGTGGCTGATGCTAGAACTTGCCTGGTATGTATGCAAAGCGAAAATAAGGAGTGTAAGTTTAGGATATGATTTAGGCATTTCTTTGGCAACCCATATTTGTTTACCTTCAGTTTTACCTACCCATGGACATCATCCTAGTTAAACCCTTTTGAGCCTTTAGCCTATTTCTTTGACAACCTTGTATGTAAGCCTAATCCATTTTTTTCAAGACCATAATTTGATCCAAATTCCTAAGAGCTTTAAAGTGAAAAATTCATGTGACAAAATAAGAGGAAATTGGGTGAGTATGATGCTTTAGAATGCATTGGTGCTTGAATGAGTTATGAAAAAGAAAGTGCTATCATAAGAGGTATGTTATCAAAAGAAAAAGGAAAGGAAAACTGAAAAGTTAGTTATGTTTGAAATTGAAAAAACAAAAGAGGAGAAAAAGAGTGGTAGAATAAAAGAAAGTAGAAAGGTTGTTGGAAAGAAAAGTGTTAATGATACAAAGTGATGTATTAAAGCGCTTAGGAACTTAGTCACTATTCCATGCCAAAATAGTCCTACCCGTCCTTTAGCCTACATTACAACCATCAAAAGACCTACTTGATCCTAAGCTTAGCATTCTGACATTTAGTAGAGTATTACATTAAGGGCAAGCCTATGGTCATCAGTTGCTTCATATGAATTCTTTGTGAGAGCGAGAGCAAGGATATTTTGATACCCATGTTTGAAAAATATGCTATACTTGTGAGTGATTATGGGTACTATAGTGTGAGACACACATGGTTGATGAGTTTTGGGTAGTTATATATGATTCCTTGTACCTTAACGTTTGCATGCGAGTTGATCACCATCACGAGTCTATGCTAGAGGTTAAACTGTTTCTACTTATAATCGAAAAGATACTCTTTGTTGATAATTGTTGTGCTTGTCTTGACGAATATTTTGTGTTGTTGCTGTAAAACCCTAAGTTGATGTTTAGAAGGACATGATAGTTTGTTCGAGGACGAACAAAGCTCTAAGTGTGGGGTGTTGATGATAGGCGAATTTACGCGCCTATATCAATATATTTTGCCCATATTTTAGTCTAGTTTTGAGAACAAATTATATATTTCATGCACTTTTAGTCCTTTTTCCTGTAAATGAGCTAACGAACATGATTAGTAAAGTTTCAGGTATAAATGATGCAGAATTCAGCATTTTATGGCTTACTTGACGCAAAAGAAAGCTCACGAAGGAAGGGAAGGGAGTTTACACGCCTAAGGACCAAAACTGCTGCATGGAAAATCTGTCCCGGGCTAAAACAGCAATTCTGAAGACTTTGGGGACTTACAGACACAAAGCTGGATTTTGACAATGATACATTAACCTAGTACAATTAGGTTATGTATTTCATTATTTTATGTGGATTATGATAATGTTACCTTAACCTAGTACATTTGGGTTAAGGATTTCATTAGTCTAATAGGATTTGGTTATTTATTTCATTAGCTTAGTAGGATTAGGATATGGGTATTATAAATACCCTATCATGCTAGAGATTTTAGAACATCTTCTAACATCTTCTTAACTTCTCATCTTACAATTCAATTCTATTTTTCTTCCTCTACTCTTCTATTCTTAAATTCCACAACAAGAGAATCGTTACTTTGCCTAGGAAATCACGCCTCACGCCTATCACTTGATCTACACGCCATTACTCAATATCGTGATATAATAACAATGTTAATCGTGATTTCCTTCGCATTCATGGGTAACTAAACTTCTCTGTTGGGGTTATGGAAGCCGAATGAGTTACTATCTATTGCTGTGAGTTTGTGAGTTCGAGGCACGTATATTGCTTATATCATTATTCTCTTCATCTTAAATCTACATTCTTTGCGGTTGCAAACGCAAGAATACGCCAGTCTAACATTTAACTTGTTCGAGAGAAAAGTTATTTGTCTGGAAAAGAGATAATGTCAAGGTAGTAGGACACCCTTTCCTACTAAAAAGCTAGTCCCGTAACTGGACTAACCTCTTGGAGAATTCGTACCGTTAGACACGCTTTAAGCTCGAGAGAGTTAAAGTGAAATAGTCCTTGTTTAGGTCGAGAGACGCTTGGATTTACCATCGACTACAATCCTCTATAAGCAATTGCATGTCAGAATTCTACACACTCAGAGCCAATAGAGACGTATACCTCAGAAGGTGGACATAACCCCAACGCTTCAATTCTCATTGTTTACAACCAACGTAACAATCTCTCTCTTTTTACTTTATTATTTTCAGCTTTTGTTTACATTACTTGCAAAACAAGAATCCCCCCTTCTTACGAGACTTGCACCAAAAGTTTAGTAATTTTACTTACTTGTTGGCCAAGCTATTCCTTGTGGGATCGACACCCAACCCAGGTTGGGTTCTATATTTGCTAACGACCGTTTTACACTCAAACGAGAGCTGTAGATTGAGCGTTATCAAGGAGGAAGTGACCAAACAATAGAAGCCAACGTTGTGAGGGTTACAACTTATCCCACCTGGCTGGCCAACATCGTGCGAGTACTGAAGAAGGACGGGAAGATAAGAATATGTGTGGAGTATCGGGATCTGAACAAGACTAGTCCAAAGGATGATTTTTCTCTCCCGAACATTCACATTCTCATTTATAGTTGGGCAAAACATGAGTTACAATCATTTATTGATTGTTTTGTGGGATATCATCAAATCCTGATGGATGAGAATAATGTGGAGAAGACAGCCTTTATCACTCTGCAGGAGTGTATTGCTACAGGGTAATGCCGTTTGGACTCAAGAATGCTGGTGAAACATACACGAGGGCCATGACCACCCTTTTTAACAATATGATCCATAAGGAGATTGAGGTGTATGTGGATGACGTCGTTATCAAGTCCAAAAGGAGTTCGGATCACCTGGATGACTTACGAAGGTTCTTCAAAAGGCTGCGAAGGTATGAACTAAAGTTGAATCTAGTTAAATGTGCCTTTGGATTTCCCATAGGAAAATTATTAGGATTCATTGTTAGTAGGAGAGGTATAGAGTTAGATCCGTCCAACATAAAGGCAATCCAAGACTTACCACCTGCTAAGACCAAAAAGGACGTAATGAGTTTCTAGGAAAGACTCAATTACATCAGTCGGTTCATAGCCCAATCCACAATAATTTGTGAACTAATATTCAAATTGTTGAAGAAGGATGTCGCCACTGGATGGACTGAAGAATGTCAAAAGGCTTTTGACAAAATCAAGGAGTATTTGTCTAACCCACCAGTATTGGTTCCACCAAAACTGGGAAAACCATTGTTATATCTATCTATTATGGATAATGCATTTGGATGTGTGTTAGGGCAACATGACAATACAGGGAGGAAAGAGCAACCCATTTACTACCTAATTAAGAAGTTCACACCATATAAAGCAAGGTATACATTATTGGAACGGACCTGTTGAGCATTGACTTGGGTCACACAAAATTTAAGGCACTACCTGTCCGCGTATACCACGTACTTGATTTAAAGAATGGATCCACTTAAGTACATCTTTCAGAGGCCAATGCCTACTGGAAAATTGGGAAAATGGCAGATTTTGTTAAGCGAGTTTAACATTGTGTACGTGACACAAAAATCCATCAAAGGACAAGCTTTGGTTGATCACCTCGCAGAAAATATAGTGGATCAAAATTATATGTCGCTCAATACCTACTTTCCTGATGAAAAGGTATTGTTTATAGGAGAAGACATCTCAGAGCCGTATGATGGATAGAGGATGTTCTTCGATGGAGCAGCAAACTTTAAAGGAGTCGGAATTAAAGTAGTCCTAGTTTTTGAAACAGGTCAACATTACCTGATCTCGGCAAAGATTAGGTTTCCTTGCACGAATAACATGGCGGAATATGAGGCTTGCATTCTCGGGCTTAAGGTGGCAGTTAACATGGACATCAAAGAGCTATTGGTGATAGGAGATTCAAATTTATTGGTCAATCTGGTGCAAGGAGAATGGACCATAGAGAATGTCAAAATCCTTCCTTTTGTGCAATGTGTTAAGGAATTGAGCAAAAGGTTTACGAGATTGAATTCAAGCATGTCCCTCGAATTCAAAATGAGTTTACCGATGCCTTGGGAACACTATCTTTAATGATTCAGCATCCAGATAAGAATTACATCAATCCCATCAAGGTGGATATATACAACCAATAAGCATACTATTTCCATGTAGATGAAGAGCCAGATGGAAAGCCATGGTACTACGACATTAAGAGGTTACTCGGAGCAGGAGAATATACAGAACGCGCTACTAGCAAGCAGAAGATGACTTTAAGAAGGATAGCCAATCACTTCTTTCTCAATAGGGAAATCCTATATAGGAGGACTCCAGACCTAGGATTGTTGTGATGCATCGATCCGCGGAGGCTACAAGATTGTTGGAGGAGATACATGTAGGAACATGTGGACCTCACATGAATGGTTTCATGCCTGCAAAGGAGATTTTGAGAGATGGATACTTCTGGATGACTATGGAGAGGGATAGCATTCGATAGGCGCAGAAAAGGCCACCAATGTCAAGTTCATGGAGACTTTATACGAGTTTCTCCAAAAGATCTCAATATGACGGGTTCTCCTTGGCTGTTTGCTGCTTGGGGCATGGTTGTTATTGGGCCTATAGAGCCTCCTGCGGCCAATGGACACCATTTTATCTTGGTCGCTATCGATTACTTCACGAAGCAGTTTGAGGCCTCAACACATAAGGTCGTAACCAAGAAGGTGGTAGCAGATTTCTTCCGCAACAACTTAGTCTGTCGGTTTGGAATTCCAGAGTCAATTATAACAGATAACGGGGCAAATCTTAATAGCGACCTAATGAGAGATATTTGTGAAAGGTTTAAGATGTCTAATTGAAATTCCACGGCATATCGACCATAAATGAATAGAGCGGTTGAACTCACAAACAAGAATATCAAGAGGATCTTGAGGAAGATAGTGGACGGTAATAGGGAATGGCATGAGAAGTGTCCATATGCTTTACTTGGATATAGTACCACAATCATAACTTCTACTGGGGCAACTCCCTACATGTTGGTTTATGGGTCGGAAGCAGTGATACCTGCAAAAGTTGAGATACCTTCATTATGAATCATCCAGGAGGTTGGTCAAGATGATGCTGAATGGATTTGTAGCAGGATCGAGCAGTTGATGCTCAGTGACGAGAAAAGATTAGATATAGTCTGTCATGGTCTACTCTATCAAAATAGAATGATCAAGGCATTCAACAAGAAAGTCAAGCCTCACCGATTCACACCGGTACAATTAGTATTGAAAAAGATATTCCCTCACCAAGATGAAGCCAAAGGGAAATTTGCACCGAATTGGAAAGGTCCTTACATAGTCCACCGGGTACTCTCAGGAGGAGCAGTAATTCTTGCAGAAATGGACGACACGGTAAGCACGAAGCTGATCAATTCAGACGCCATCAAGAAGTACTACATTTAAAGACATTAGGACTAGTTGTCATTTCTTTATACTTTCGCATTTTTTCTCCAATATCACAGAACTACGTATTAGCCTGACTTCCTATGGCTGGATACGTAGGAAGCCACATAGGGTTCGATTTTCCTTAGAAAACCAAAAACATCATGCTTTCAGGTACTCAGAACTACGCTCGACCTGACTTCCCATGGCGAGACACGTAGGCAATCCACGTCGGATTCGATCCCTTCATATTTCTACATTTCCATTGTACTGAACTACGGCCTGACCTGATTCCACTCGGATATGTAGGTAGATTGAGTAAGGCCCGTTCATTGCATTATTTTACTTTATCCTTTGTATCAAACTATGTTATAACCTGATTCCTATTCTTAGGATACGTATGCAGCCTGAGTCAGGCTTGGTCACTGCACTGCATATTTTCACTTTTCCCGTTTTAATTGAACTACGTCATGACCTGATTCCACTTGGATACATAGGCAGTCTGAGTCAGACTCGATGGCTGCATTTTATTTTTCTTTGTCCACCTTCTAGTTACATATAGACATGATTACTATTTTACGGATACATAGGCAACTTGAAAAGTTCGATCTTACCTTTAGGAAAATCCCCTTTGCTAATAGTATAGCCTCAGAGTATAAGAAATCTCACCACCAAAATCGTCGTACCATCGACAGTCAGAGAAACTCAACCCTAAGGACAAAGCTACATGGGTCACGATCAACAAATGAAAGCTTAACAAATTTTCGAAAGTGTCATAATCTAAAAACGATAAAGGATTACTATATCTATGTAATATATTTTCAAAAACATATATACATATATGTATCTTTCACCATACTTTCCAACTTTCCCACCTACTGAGACTTCAGATTTGGGAGTGATCGAGCAACCGAGGGAGTGTTGGAGAATTCCGTAAACAAATCCAGGATCCCCAAGTCGACACAAATCAACACCCCCTCCCAACTAAGAATTTTTCTTTGAGCACAGGAAAATAGAAATTGGGAGACGACATCAAGTCAAGCTTTGGGATAGGATCAGGGGCATCATGTGGCTTACCACCACGACATAAGCCAAATATTATTCCCTTACTTTATTCTCTTTACATATATTTATGCAAATCCTCACAAGCCCTAAGAGTTTTATTCGAATCCTTTCGCAGGTAAATTTTGAAGACTCGGGTCGAAAACAAAGAAAAGAGGATCCTCATAGGAAGATTAGGCTATTTACTTCTCCCAACAAACTTCAAAAATCGGATCCAACCACCTAACTACGCCAAATAACTCCGTAAATTAGAGAGCGTCGTCTGACTTCAACAAAGTCAAGATTATGCCAGCCAAGGACTGTATATATGCAAACAAAGTCGAGTTTCTACATTTTGAGGACTGTATATATGTAAAAAAAGTTGAGTTTCCACATTTCGAGGAACTGTACATAAGCAAACAAAATTGAGTTCCACATTTTGAAGACTGTACATAAGCAAGTAAAGTGACCCTCTGCCATATCGGAGGATGTGAATGAGCAATACGACTCTTTACCATATTAAGAGTTGTGCACCAGCAAGGGGAACGCCTCACCACAAATCAAAGAATATACATAAGAAAAGCAATACTCCGCCATATCGGAGAATCGTATTTCAGCAAACAGAGCAGAGCATGTCAATCAGAGGCCCATACCATAGCAAGCGCACAAGAAAGCTACTATCACAGCGATATCAAGTTCCAACAGCGATACAATCATCTAGTTCATACTGAAGGTCACCTTGCCAATATAAGGCAGTTTACCTTTGGGTAAATGTCCCGCCGTCAGAGGCTATTAACATTTCAGCTGACGGAGGTTATGTACATTTCTGCCAACGGAGGCTATTCACAGTTCATCCGACGAAGGCTATTTATATTTCAGCCGACGGAGGCTTTTTATATTTCAGCTGATGGAGGCTATTTACATTTAAGACGACAGAGGTTATTACATTTCAGCCAATGAAGGCTATTTACATCCCAGTCGACAGAGGCTATTTACATTTCAGTTATTGCCCTGCCAGTCGGAGGCCTCCATAAACAGAGACAATACTAGTTTGAATATCTGAACTTTACTCTTTATATTACCATTTCAATTTATAATTTTTTAACAAACCAGTACTTTTCACCCCTTTTACCTATTTTGCAGGACCATGCA
The DNA here is from genome assembly GCA_030864215.1 of Capsicum pubescens. Lineage (NCBI taxonomy): Eukaryota > Viridiplantae > Streptophyta > Magnoliopsida > Solanales > Solanaceae > Capsicum > Capsicum pubescens. The sequence goes on from CM061538.1 coordinate 111,914,563, forward strand.
GTACAACATGGAACTACTCTCTTAGCAGCAAACTGGGGCAAGCTAGCAGAATATCAAGCATCCCTAGCTACGTCGAGAATTCCGGCGAAGAAACTCAACCTAACTTAACTCGAAATTTTCATAATTTTTAGTGTCATCACCCAGTGCCGTCTTAATCTGACGCTGGGAAATTTTTGAAAATCCACAATCTCCTTCTCTCTCAAAATTCTCAACAGATATTTTATCCAACGTCTCCTCATCCCCAACTATTTTAAACAGTCAATTCAGGAATAAGTGCAACCGTATCCTTTTCCATTCGTGTTGAAACCTTTATTATCCTTCTCGAAGCAACCCAGTGTCACCATAACTCTATACTAGGGAAAATTTTGAGGTTCATCAAACTATGATACAATTCAAACTACAAATGGCCTGATTTCTTGTGAAGCTCGAGATATATAGGAAGCTCAAAAATCGGAGCCCGGCCGTAATCTTCCAAGCATTCTGTTTTGCCCGAGACAAAATTGGTTACGTCAACGTGAGTGCCTAAAAAGTTTCACCTAAATCTTCGGTCACTCAGGGGCAACTGTTGACACCCAATTTTGGCTCGCACTTTTTTCTTTAATTATTTTATCGATGCTCCTCGGCTCTCAATAATTTTCAAAAATTAATTTAAAAAAAAAAAAATTGTATTTTTGTTTCTATTCCTACAAAAAAAAATTAAAAAGGAAATTTATTTTCTATCATAATATAAAATATTTTTAATTAAATATTTTAATGAATAGAAATATATATCTTTTAGTATTCGCATTCACAGTCTTTCTAATCTTTTATTTCAGGACGATATTGTGACCATATGTATATATATATTCTTATTACATAAAATATATATTTTATAAGAAGTACAAATACTTTCTCATATTCTTGTTTTTATATATTATAATCTTATTTTTTACATGCACACATATATATGCATGTAGTTTATTAATATTAAATCGCAAAAAGTATTAAATTGGACGCTTACACAAAATATGTCTATAATTTATATACGCACGTACTAAAATCATTTTTAGGATATCAGGGAGCATCGATAAATTTAATTTTAGTATAAATAGCGTATTCGAGCTAAGCATAATCCAACTTCATTTTTATTACAATTTCTATATCCGCTTTGTCACTCCGCCTCAACAGATACGATTTAACCCAATCCGACGATTTATCTTAAAATCCAAAAGGTCCAAAAATGTTCAGTTATTTTTTATATATAATTTATTTTTGTTTAATTGTCTATTTATTTGTATATTTGTTTTTCTCTTTTTCCCTTCTGTTTAAATTAAATTCGAACCGTTCGATTGAATATCGAACGGATCAAAAATAGTCGTTTTGAAATTAACCTTTCATATATTTATCCGTACGTGCATACATTTTATTTTATTTGTTGCTATTATTATTTTAAGGGTAATCTCTTCAAGATCGTCTGATCAAAAGATTGGGCGGATTAAAATCAGTCCAAAAATGCCCGACTGACACAAATTGATCCAGTCTATTAATTCTTTTTTCTAATTCGAGGGAATGTTTATATATATGTCTATATATATATTAATATTATTATTTTATTATATATATATATATTTGAGTTTGAACTGTTCCGACTAAAATCGAATGGATCAAAAATGATTAATTTTTAATTAGTTTTTTTTTCATATATTTACTTATATATACATATATATAAATATTTATTTATTTTTAATTTTTTAAAATGCTATTTTAAGACCGTCCAATCTTTGATCGGACGGCCCATATTATTAGTCAACAATCAGTATAACAATATTTCTTTTCAACTCTTTTCTCTGAAAAAGTCAGTCACGTGTATTGCCTTCCCCAAGAAGCAGCGTGTAGTCACCATCGATATTTCCCATCCACTTTCCCCAGATACAAGAAAAAATCAAATGGTTTTTCCTTTTCTCCTTCTCCTCTCTCTACCACCACTAAAAATGCAACCCTAGCACTGCCATGGTTGCCGCCCCTATGCGAGAATCTCTCCAAAACTTGCCTCTTCCACCCCCTAAAACCAAAAATCAGAAAAAGCAAAAGCTCCAAATTCGTGCAAGGATGGAAAATCAGTCCAAGCAGCCATTAATGGATTCAAAATCGAAGATCCCATTCAAATCTTTCCCCCATCTTCTTATTATTTTATTGTTAAGGTTTCAAATCTGGACCTTTCAAGTTCGGATTTTCACCTATAAATGGGGGAGGGGTCGAACAGTGAAGGAACAAGATAAGATCGAGAGAAAAACAAGTAAAAAAAATAGCAAAAAGGAAAGACAAGTGGAAGAACAAGGAAAATCAGAGTGAAAGAGGTAAAAAAAATGTGAGAAGGGTGTAAGATCTAAAAAAAAGAACGAATGAAAGAAAAAAAAAATCGAGAGAAAAGCAAGTCTCGAAGAGATATTTCGGATCTATGAGAAAGCAAGAAAATTGAAAATTTCAAGCTCTAAAAAAAAAAAAGGATTTCGGATAAGCTTCTGAAAAAGCAAAAGTTTTTCCAAAATTATTATTTCTTTCTGATTTTGGTGAAGTTGGAGTCCGACAGTTGTGTTATTTGTCGCCAGAAAATTCTCATCGTCGAAGCCTCAGTTTTGCTGCCCGAAGAAAGGTGCTAAACCCCTCTTTTATTTCATTTTCGTCTCCATTTCTTTATCTTATTTGGTGTTGAGCATGTAGACTGAATTTACTGAAATTTTGTGTTGTTAAAGATGGATGGCTATGCGTTTTTTTTTTTTGGAACGAAGATTGTGGTTTGTTGTCGTTGTTTTGTTGTTGTTTCAGTGTACTAGTTTGTTTGGGACGTATGAATATGGGATGATTGTCGCAGTAATTTTGTTAAGACATATGTAGAAAATTACGGTTAAACTTATTTCTTTTGCTAAAACTCCATTGGTAATCATATGATGTTGATCAAGTCTCTTAAATTGTGGTGTTATTTGAATCCTATCAATGGGTGTAAATTCTCGATTTCAAAATTTGTTTCGAAAGACTTGTGTTAGTAAACGTGTGTATTGGTATGCCTATTTTCTTTAAATGATTGAAATTTTAATTCATTACTATATGATTATCTTATGTAGCTCAATCTTTGTCAAATAATATTCAGTATCTGCTAGCATGGTGTTATCCTTCAGTAGTTAGTGTCCTTTTCTTTTTTTTTCTCTTTTTCCCCCCTTGATTCATGATTCATGTGAAAATTACAAAAAAATGCAAAACCCAATTGGAAAAATTATACGGTATCATCTTTGTCAAAGAATAAGAGATCTTTTTGGACTGCATTGGTTATTTCTCCTACACTTTGTTGATTTTCTTTTAATCGGACCAAAAAAATATATTAGCTTAGGGACGTGCCAATAATCTTAATAGTAAAAGGTTAAGAATTCTTCACTTTTAAGATTGTTCATCACCCCCTTAATTAATGTCATGATTTCTCTTTGAGAGTGTTTAAGGTGTGATAACTCTACAAATTTGGTTTCACCCCCTTTTAAACTTAGATTAGAAAAACACATTCATGGGTGCATGTTAATGCGCACATTCTTTTTTATATATTACATTTTCACTCATGTATTTATTATATTTCCTTATTTCATGTTCATTTACCCAGTAGTACTTAATTTTCTTATGTGTGGTCCAATTTGATCTAAATATTCGTCGTCAAATGAACAGGAGGTGAATGACATTTTTTGTTTCTCTTTTTTTAGATTGAAATATTTTACATTAGATTTAAGATTGCTTGGTTATGCCTTGATGTTTCAAGGCTAAAATTTAGGAAGTTGGACCCCTTTTATTATTATTATTATTATTATTATTATTATTATTATTATTATTATTATTATTATTATTATTATTTTGATATATGAACAAGATATATAATTGTGGGTGAACGAGCCACAAATAATATATTCTATCCCACGGTGAACATGTTGTGCATGAGCTTTGAATGTAAAGCGCAGGATTATTTTTTATCATATATGTTGTTAAAATACCATATTTCGGTTAAGTTTAAATAATCACATGTGATGTTTGTCTATTGATCTACTTTGTTTTTTCTTTAATTTCGTTTCTTCTTGATTAATTTGGATGTTTTAACCTTGTTATCTTCTTCTTTTTTGCATGAACTCGGGAGTCGGGAATTCCGCAACGAAACTCATTTTGACCCAATTAATCGGGTCAATTGCTATTAGGATCACTGAGCTTCGGGATTGCATTACTTGAAAACTCAAACTCCGAATTGGAGTCTAGTACGCCCTTTAGTTTGTCCTTCGTTAAATTATCCGTATTATATTGTTGTTATTATTGTTATTGTTTTGCAGCTAACTTTATGTTCACTGTTGCTTTGTTGTGATGACTTCATTAATTCATTGTTTTATAATTTCTTTATTATGTGCCGATTTTTATTTTAAAATGAGACATTATTTCATATTGTTGCGATTAACGCCTAACTAATCTATAGGAGCGATTTTTTAAAAGATTAGTGGATCTTAAATTTAGTCAAATGTTTAGTTAAGTCATCTTGTTGTTTAAAGGCTAGCTAATAAATGAACGTAGTAATTCCTATCATTATTTTAGAGTAAAAATGAATTTTCAGAATTAAATTAGCAAGAAAGTAAGTCGCCGATTTTAGATTTGAATCACTGATTTCAATTTGTTTGATGAATAATGCTAACATGTTATGTTATTTTACAAACATTATTAGAATTTTTCAATCCTCCAAGGAAAGATATGCAAGGTATAAATATCCATCCGCTACTACGTACGAGGTACATTATTTTCGACACTACTAAAAATTATTTTGTCATTACTATTGTTCATATTAATTGCCAATGTTACTACTTTATTATTTACACTATACTTATCATCTTTTTTTTTAACAAAAAATAAAGATCATCGACATTATTTTTATTACTGTTATCCTTGATTACTACCATTATTATTATTATTATTATTATTATTATTATTATTATCATTCTCATTATAATTATTATTATTATTGTTACTATTATATTATTATCGTTATCATTGTCGTTGTTATTTTTTTCTGCAAAAGCTCCACATGATTACCTATTTTTGCAATCTTAAAAATATATTTCATAAATAAACTCCATGCTTTAAAATACTTTATTTATTTTCATATATAATCAAAATTGAATATTTAAATTGAAATATCTTTTCAAATTCCCTAATAAAATTATAAGACTCTTATAAAAATTATATTATCATTTTTTCATAGGCATGCATATTTTCATAATGATTACGTTCGCGTACATGGTAGCGTCATGTTTATTGCACCTTAAATTTTCTTCTAAATAATAATAAAATTTTCCTATCACTATTTTTAGCGAATAACGAGGTAAAAGTTTTTCCTAACATTTCCCAAAACTAAGCGTAAGGACTATCTTCGGATAGGCTCTAAGGGATGTCTAACACCTTTTCCTCGGGTAATCAAAACTCTTACTTAGAATCTCAAAATATTTTCGAAAGACCAAAATAGGATTTTACAAATAAGAAATGATTTTTTTCTAATTTTCCTAAAAAGTTAGGTGGCGTCTTTAAAAAATAATTTTCAAATCCCAAGAGTCACTAGACATCACCAGATGTCGTGTGCTGTTTCGACTGGTTCAAACTAGGGCGCGACACGGGTTTCAACTAATGCAGTTGCGAGACGGGTGCGGACGGGTTGAACCAACTTTTTAAAAAGGGAAAATAATACTTTTAGTTCTTGTGTTATTGCATTATTATTATTATATTAGTCCTTATAATATATGACCAAAGATATTTAACCCAATTAATTGATACGTGGTTTTAGTCCTTATACTAACGGAAGCCAAAAAGATTAATGGACTGGCTAATATTAAGGAGGGCAAATTGGTAATTCTCTACTCGAAGAATTTCATTTTCATATTACTTTGAGCTATATTTGTTTGGGAAATTTTTGTAACTCAGTCGAGTGACAACGTGAACATTTTCTGGTTGGTAAATATTTGATTCTCTATATTAGTTCCCTTTCCATTTTTCTCTTTTAAAAAAGTTACATTTGCTCACTTAGCAGTTAACACTTTGCTTCTTGTAATTAAATTGACATGAATTCAAGAAAATTTCTAGGCAGTGCATAGGGAATTAAATCATACATAATTTAAAAATTTGTTGTTTTACACACAAAAAACTTCATAGAGCACAACATAGTGAAAATTAGAAATCCAATTTTGCCCTCCTTAATATTTGATAATTTGTTGATTTGTTTGGTTTCTGTTAGTAAAAGGACTAAAAGCATTGCACAATCAAAGGTTAAATATGCTTAGTTACGTATCACAAGAACTAAAATAATAATAGTGCAATAATATAAGGATTAAATTATTATTTTTCCTTTTATTTCTCTAATTCTTTCCAATCACTTCTCTATTTTTCTTGGTACACTTCTTTTTACGACACCACTATTTTAATTTGTCTTTCTGTTTCTAATTACTTTTAAATTTATAAAAGTAGTAAATCATATTTCCTCTTGTTTTTAAGTGAAGAATCATTGAGTTGCTAAAAATAAATGATTTTAGTTGTTAAAAGTGTTTGCAAATCTGGATGGTTTTTTTGGACAATGAAATCTGGGTCTTTTTTGGGAAATAAAAGAAAACAGTGAAGTTACGAATTTCTAAAAAAAATTATGGTGCGGTGTAATAACCTGAAGTGTGAAATTTTATTTTTTATGTGATTTGACCATTTAATTCTCTTATTTGCAGTTGTTGCATGTTGACTTTGGAGTATAGGATGGTTGATACGATTCACAATACCTTCGGGAAGGTTTTGGGAGAGTTTAAGGCTTTTAGGGGGCTTTAAAAGTTTCATAGTTGACTTCAGTCAACATTTGATCTTTTGAGTCTCGGGTGATGATTTGGACAGTTTCATTAGATTCGCAATGTCGAATTTGGGCGATTTTTGAAGTTTTCTTCACTATTTGAGTTTAAGTAAGCTCCAAACCATTATTTTCATTACTTTACATTGAATTATATCATTAAAGCACTCTTCAATCTTGGTTTCAAAATGAGATTTATAAGAATTTTCTGTAAAAGGTTAAAAATGATTTTACTTCGACTTGAACCTCGTTTTAAACGCATTTGTGCGTGTGTTTTCAACTGTAGACTCCTATAACCTTTGGGAAATGTGTTCTAAAGAAAAATTTGATTTTGCTGTTGTGTCCTACCGCACACGCTGGTGTACGTGGTCTAACAAGTAATATAGTGACTCTTTGAGAGCCGGATATCAAAGCTACAGGGACTAAAAGCATAGAAATTTTCTTAATTGAATCTCTAATAATATTTTAAACAGGTGTTGTGATATATCAAGATGATTTATGAAATTCTGACAAACTAATAGTGTGCAAAAAAAATGAAATAGGAAAATCAAAGTTGAGCAAGGTTGTAATCAATATCGAGGGAGAATTCCAGGGTCAAAGCATTTGTTGTAATCATGTAAATCGTTACTCTCTCACTAATTATGTTGTATATCGGGTAAATCATGTAATCATATAATTATGTAAATCCCCAAGTCTTACATTCTATCAATCAAAACCTAAAACCAATCCCAAATCCAATATAGTATCACAATATACTATGAAGAAGCTTAATCTAACAAGGGTTTAAACCTAGCCTACCTCGATGTCGAAGAAGCTCAACAAACTGTTAAACCTTCGTTTTCCCTTTCTGAGAAGTCTCTTCAAGGGGCCAAGTTATCAAAATCACATTTTATAAGTCAAAACGAGAATAACGACACCCATATTACACCACTGTGCTTCGGGTCCAAAAATGATATCAAAAACCCCAAGTGGGTCCCACTTATGGAAATCATATTTCTGAGGCCAACCTAATGTTCATACATGATCAAGTAATCATAATCCTCAAGAATATATGAAAACCAAGCTAATTTGAGGCAACAATGAAGTCCTCAAGCTCTTGGGGTTTTGGTCAAGAAATCCACGAAATTCACTAAGAAAAGGATGGAATCTTACCTTAATTCAGATGATAATCATGTAAATAGATGTTAAAAAAGCTTTCCAATCACCAAAAAGACTCAATTTAGAGTTATCACACTCTCTAGGGCTTTTGCTCTCAAGGTAAGAGTGGAAAATAGCCTAATTCGCGACCTAAGGGGCCTTTTTATACCACTTTCAGGTCATCAGGTGTGGCTATTGCACACCCTGGCCTTAGAAGGGGTTATGGCTATCACCACACCCTTAGTGCAATCGCACTACTTACTCTGCACATCCAGGTATGATCGCCCATGCACCGGAATATCAGTTGGAACTCGACAAACTTTCTAAGTTTCCTCTAATACCTCAGGATTCATTCCTATATCGGTGCAAAAGTCCCCACCATCAGATAGAACTTTTTTGGCTTGAGGCAAAATTGGTATCGTTGAAAATATAATTCAATTATCTACCTGATGGTAGGGACTTTTGCACTTACTTAATCTACATGTGGACCGCATGTGGGCAAAGTATGTGCTAGAGGTCCAAAGTCCTAAGAGCAAGCTGCAGGATTTTTTATTCTGAGCACATAAGGTCACCACATGCGCCCATCCTCAGGCCGCATGTGGCAAATACGCCCAAGGCCAGGCCACATATGGAGACCACATGTGGCCACTGCCCTCAATTTTTTCGGATAGTTCCGAAATTGTTTCCTAGGGTTTCTATGTATCCCAAGTACACTCCTATGATGTTTTTATGTCTTTTTATGTATGCTTAATTATGTTTTCCTATTTTAGTTAGGATTTGATTTCTAGGGTTTTTTGTAATCTATAAATACATTTTAGGCTTTGTATTCATTATTCAGACATTCATTTATTCATTGACTCATTCACAAATTCAAGGATAGGCCCTTAAGGGCTATCCTATACTCTCATTGTTCTTGGTTTGTTTTTGGTTTGTTATTCAATTTAAGACTTTGGGATTTCTTCTTTCATTATTGTGCTATTAATTTTGTAATTTTGTCTGTGGATTTCATGATTGATCTCATAACTATGAATGACTAATTCCCTTAGCTAGGGTTTTGGGAACCCTGGCGGATTAACAAAGTAGAGGAAGTGCCAAGTTGTTCTAGGTAAAGATTCTTTTATGTATTGGGTTTTATTTGTTCTTAATGATTTCTTAGTGGTGGACAACGTTATAATCCTACCTAAATTAATACTTCTTACTCCAAAAGAGAAGTGGTGACTAGGTAAAGAGAATTACAACAGTAATTTAAAGTTTAACTGTCGATCCACGTTACTAGGTATTATCTAAGTAAGATGGTTAGCTGTCATCTAATAACTAGAGACTCAAAAGGTAATAGTTAACTGGGATCAAGATAAGGACTAGTAAGGCGACATCCTGAGACTCAAAAAGTATAAGGTAAAATTTGTCGGCTCGTCCAAAAGACTGTTGATGTTACATAACTTATTGATTCTATATGCAAGATATTAGAATAGTTCGATAGTGCACGATAAGTCTACTGAGTTAAGAAGCCAGAGGGAACACAATCCTAGTTTTTGTCTTCTATTATTTACAACCAAAAGAAACCAAGCCTTTTTACTTTTAGCTAGTTACTATAAATCCCCTTTTTTTACCTTTCCATACTGCCTAGTGATTTCAACAAGTTCGAGATAGATTTTTGACCTATTCCATATGGGATCAACCCCAACCTAGTTGGTTTACTATATTTTGACAGTGACCGTTTTATCCTTCTAAGTAGGGGTAATTTGGGTGTTATCAGTTATGGACTTTGGAGGTCAATGACAGCAGCACTCAACCTTAGCAGAGTTCGTATATAACAACAGTTATCATTCAAGTATTGAAAGGGAACCTTTTGAGAACTTATATAGTAAGAGATATTATTCTCTAATCGGATGGTATGAAACTTCATAGGTTAGGCCCCGTGATACCAATTTGCTTCAGGAGTCATTGGATAAGGTCAAGATGATTTGGGATAGGTAGAGAGCAGCACAGAGTAGGCAGAAGGCCTATGCAGACCATAGGCTTCGTACCTTGAGATTTGGATTTGGTGATCATGTATTCCTCCATGTATCACCCATGAAGTGTATGATAAGGTTTGGGAGGAAGGGAAAGCTCAGTCTAGGATATATTGGATATTTTGAGATTCTTCGCACTGTTGGTGAGGTAGCTTATGAGTTAGCTCTACCTTCAGATTTTTTCGCTATTCATCCAATTTTTCATGTCTCTATATTATGGGGATGCATTACCAATTCATCTCATGTGCTTAGATGGGACTCAGTCTAGTTGGACGAGCATTTGACCTTAGTAGAGGAGCCAGTGCTCATTCTGGCTAGTGATTTGAGGCGGTTGCGCACTAGAGAGATTCCTGTAGTTAAGGTTTAGTGAAGACACCACCCAGTGGAGGACGCCACTTGGGAAATTGAGAGTGAGATGCGGGCCCAGTATCCTTACTTGTTCGAGACTTCAGGTATTTCCTAATCATTAACTTTCGAGGATGAAAGTTCTTTTAGTAGTGGTTATTATAATGATCCTTCAGGTCATTTTCCATATTTCCCCATATTTTTCATCGTTAGGGCTTTCCCATAGCTTCCCAAGTAATTTATGACTTGCTGGAACTGACAGTTAGATTATCGGGCAGTTCATTTGTTTTTTAGAGCTAATTCTCTGTTTGAAATCTTCGTTGATTCCAAATGGACACCAGGTAAAAAATTCAATAGAACAACCTCGAATGCAAATTTTGACTGTACCATCAGCTCCAGAATATCTATTTTAGGCTAGTAGATCTTTGGTTCGGGTTCGAATGCACCCGAGCTCATTTCGACCTATTGGTCGAAAAGATAAAAAATTAGAAATTTGGGTGTGGGATCAACATTTAGTTGAAATGACATCTCATGGAAAATATGAGTTCGCCATTGCATCTGAAATATCGAATTTAGTGTGGTTACAAAGTTTATTTGCGTATATCAAATTCTGAATGAATCCTGAGGCATTGAAAGAAACTTAGAAAGTTTGCCAAGTTCCAGCTGATGTTCTGGTACATGGGCGATCACACCTGGATGTGTAGAGTAAGTAGTTCAGTTGTACTAAGGGTGTGGCGATATCCTGTAAGACCCTATAAAATTCTTAGCTTAATTCAATCCTTTAAGCTTGTTAAGGCGGTCCCATACTTAGAAAATTCTAGCTAAGTATTCAAACTTAGAGTTATTTTAGCCTTCAAAATTTGGCAATCTTATTTTGCGACCTTTACATCCATTAAATATTGATATTTGAGTTAATTCATGATCAGGAATGTCAATAGGTGTTCCCAGACAAGTTTCAGATTTTTCAAACTTCGTTTGAAGGACCTTTAGAATCCTAAACCAGTGAATCAACACGATCTTGACGCATCGCATCGACTATCGCATTGATAAATGTTTTTCCCAGCTCCCAACGTCCAATTCTAGTGAACCGACGTAGACTCGATGCGGCGTGTTGGCTATCGCGTCGATGCCAATGATGCGGCGTGTAGGCCTGTGCGTCAATGGTTCAGTTATAGTCATTAAAAAGTCCACATCCCCAGGGTTAATTAAGTCTTTTTCCCACGCCCTTCAGCCCCCATAACACTAAATTTAGCCCTCTTTTAGCAAAATATAATCATTCTTTCACAAATTGCTCAAGAACAAAAATCCTAGGTGAATTAAATTCAAATTCAAGGCTCAGGATTCCACCGTTAATTTTCTAGAATTCACCAACTAAGGTATGTGAAGTGTTCATCCAAAGGTTCCTTTCACCCTTGGAGTCCAAGAAACTCTTTTAAAGCTCATGTAGAGTGATTTCATGATTTCCATGATTTGAATTAAAGTGTATTCATGATTATTACTTAATTGGGTTTCTATTTCATAATTTACTACAAGATTCTTGTAGAGTTAATTGATATGTGTGCTTTATCATGTGAATTCATGTTGAAACTCTTGGAATTATGTAATTGGAATTGAATCACGATGCCTATATGTTGTTTAAGTATTATGTGCATATATTATGCCCCACAAATGTTTGATGAATTGTCCATATGAGTGGAATAGTGAAATTATATCATGTTAGCATGTATGCAAGTTCATGTCATGCAAGTATTTGCTTGAATGACCAAATGAATGAATGATGACTAAGTAGTAATTACCATGTCTCAAGATTATGCCATGTCTTTTTAGTTTATGCTATAGAGTCCTGGGGGTATTTAATACCCGATAATTTAGTTATTTGTCTAGAGCCATGGTCAGTCACAGAGTAGAATTAGTCATGTCTCGATCAGTAGAATTCAGTCAGTTACAGAACATAGGAAAACTCAGTGAACTCAGAATCAGTCCAATTCAGTTCAGTAAAATCAGTCCAGTTCAGTTGTACAGTACGATCAGTAATAGTTCAGTCCAGCCTAGTACAATTTAGAATTCAGTCCAGTATCTATTCAGTTGGGAGTAGGATTCAGCACCGAGTGAACCCAAGGATGGGGACTTACCTGCCAGTAAAGGGTGTCATCCTTAGAAGCAGTCCTTGCATTCCAGAACTACGTAGCCAGTATACGTTGAGATATCAACCTGTCAGTTGAGGGTTGATGAGGTGATCTACCTGCCAGTTGAGGGTACCACCGTTCTCGTTCAGAGCACCTGCCAGATGAGGGTGACTCAGCACTTGTCCTTACCCGTGGCACGGTATTGACACCCTTTCAATTGGGGTTACAGATTGGACCCTAAATTAGTTAGAGAAGGGGAATGTTGGTTAGATAATTATTTTCTATAGTCTTAGTTTCAGATTCAGTCTCAATATGGAACTCAGTTCGGTTTCGCAGATTCAGGACTATCAGACACAGTCACTCAGCTCAGTATGGGACTCAGTATGGTCCCACAGAATCAAGACTGTCAGATACAGTCATTCGGTTACCAGTAATTCAGTATCAGTTAATCAGTATTTAAATTCAGTATTCAGTGTTATTACGACCTCAGTACAGTTTACATATTCATACATGTACTCTCATTCAGACATACTAATGATATTCAGTTAGTATTGTTCTTGCATATGAACCTATGCATTTCAGCCTACATCACTGATCATACCAGTACATTTAAAGTACTGACACATGTTTTTCTTTTGTGCTATGATGTCTTATATCATAGGTTCAGACGCACGGGCTCCCAAGCACCCTTAGCAGTTCAAATTCTCAGCATACAAAGTTAGTGGTGAGTCCTCATAGTTTGAGGACGTATTTATTTTAGCATTTCAGTTCATTTTCAGTAGTCAGAGTTAGTTGGGGACTTATTCCATCAACTCCACAGATCAGACAGTTTAGAGGCTTTTCAAACTAGAGTATTTTCAGACAGCTGTTCAGCTTTCAGTATTTATGTTCAGTTTTGGTATTGTGATACCATATTTAGTATTATTTACAGTAATGAACCTTATGGTCAGTTTTTTGCCTATTTTCTATATATTTACCATATTATTATTCAGTTATTGCAGCAGGTACCAGTCATGGGTTAGCTTGTGGTCCTTCGGGATTATGAGCACCATGTAGCATCCAAGGTACAGACTTAGGGCGTTACATAGCCATACCCCCTTCTGAGGCTAGGATATGCGATTGCACACCTGGGTGTGCGATATCCACACCTGATGACTTGAAAGGGATATAAAAAGGCCTCTTAGGTCGCGAATTAGGTCATTTTCCACTCTTACCTTGAGAGCAAAAGCCCTAGAGAGTGTGATAACTCAAAATTGAGTCTTATTGGTGATTGGAAAGCTTGATTAACATATATTTATGTGATTATCATCTGAATTAAGGTAAGATTTCATCCTTTTCTTGGTGAATTTCATGGATTTCTTTACCAAAACCCCAATAGCTTAAGGGCTTTATTGTAGCCCCAAATTAGCTTGGTTTTCACCCATTATTGAGGGTTATGATTCCTTGATCATGTATGAATATTAGGTTTGCCTTGAAGCACAATGGTGCAATATGGGTGTCGTTATTCTCGTTTTGACTTATAGAATGTGATTTTGATAACTTGGCACCTTGAAGAGGCTTCTCAGAAAAGGAAAGCGAAGGTTCAACAGTTCGTAGAGCTTCTTCGGCATCAAGGTAGGCTAAGTTTAAATCTTTGTTAGATTGAGATTCTTCATAGTATATTGGGATACTGTGTTGGATTTGGGATGGGTTTTAGGTGTTGATTGATGGAATGAAAGACTTGGGGATAGTTGAGATGTTTTAGGTTTTTTTTACACCATAAGCTTGGAACACTTAACTTTTTCCCTTGTGATTTCGGTGACTTGGATTTCACTCCTCATGTGTAGTGTGAGAATGTCTTAGATTACTCAAATTATGCATAATTGACCTAGTGCTCATGTTTTAGGTGAATTTTTCCTACCTTAGAACTAATTAAGGCTTGTTTGACATCTAAAAGTGGATTTAGATACCTTAAGCATAGTGTGGGTAGAAATTTGCCTAACATGAAACTAAGACTAGAACTGGACTCTTAACCCACGTTAGGCTATGATATATGGTAGGCTTGGCAAACTTTTACGTTATATATACTCTTGGGAATGTGTATTGAAGTAACATTGATGAATCTTGATACTTGATGCTTAGGTTGGTTAATGTGAGGATTAAAACATGTTGATCATGCATTTGGTTATGCTATCATTGATATGACTTATGATGATGATTATGTATATTGTGATCTTTTTAATTTTGGGAATTAATTATATTATAACCGATTTAATTTTGGATAATGATTATCTTATGACCGGTTTAATTTCGGGTATTGATTATATTATGATCGGTACAATTTTGGGTATTGATTGTATTATGATTGATTCAATTTTGGGTATTATTTATGACATGATGAAATGCTAAAATGATGAGTATTTGGTAAGGAATGACTAGTGACCAAATGGAGTGAAATGGACTATTGGTGGCTAACTAATAACTAGTGAATTATGGTATAATGTTGTCAGATTGCAAGGTGATGGCCTAATGCAGAATGATGGTGAATTGTGTAAACAATGGTTAAATGATGATGATGGTTATTAGTAAGTGATGCATGTTTGGACTATTCTTCTCTTGATTGTACTCTCTAGTCGTATGGGAGGATGTGACGAGTTCTTTACTTTTCTACCCCAATTGGTGTATGGGAATCAATTTCGTAGTTATGTTTGTTTGTGCTTGATTCTTTATATTATGTATCGTTATTCTCTTGGTTTATGCACTAATCATGTACAGTGATGATGAAGATGATTTAGGTTCGATTTTGTACCTTGACTTACTTATGTTATCATGCACTTTATCATTATTGTATCATGATTTAGCTCAGTCGGCCGATGATGCCTACTGAGTACCCATTATTTTGGTACTCATACTATACTGATGTACTTTTTTGGTGCAGATCCGAGTACTAGTTAATGTCGTTGATCGTTATTCAAAGGGTGACTAATTTATGGAGATAGGGTAAGCTCTTGGAGTTTGAGTTGCCCATTTTCCTCTATCTTATTTTTAGTCTTTTATTTTGAGACATATGTATTGATCGTTATAGACTTTTAGGTTGTATTGATATTATTAGACGCTCTTGTATTGGCTCTACCAGATCATGGGATTGGTATTTTTGTGTTGACTGTTTTATCTATTAGAACACTGTTTAGTTATAACTTGTGTTCATTGAGTTTGGCCTATGTTGGGCATTTCCTCCCAAATTAACCCATTGTTTTAGCTCCAGGTTAGGGTTTGGCTTACCCACTGGTGGAGTTTAGTAGGTGCCATCATGACTAAATTGGGTCATGACATCTTAAACTCTTGTTTTTACCTTTTTAATGCTTAGCCGACATTGCGATACATCTATAATCCTCTAGTAAAATCTGAAGAAGAATCATTAGAATAGAACGAGGGGTTTAAGGAATGACTTCTCTATCTTTCTTAAAATAAGGATTTGATCCACGTCTAGGATAGGAATATACTTAGAACACCTTGTTTGTTTTAAATATAAGAAGATAGCTAAATGCATCTAAACTGAATGATTTCATCTTTACTCAATGATGTACTTGCGATATCCTTTTAGGTAGATGACTAGAGGCTCGAAAGACCATAATCATATTATCAATCATGTGAATCAACAACCTAATATACAACATAGCCAGTGAGAGAGTAACGATTTACATGATTACAAGAAATACTTTGACCCTGGAATTCTCCCTCGATATTGATTACAACCTTGCTCAAATTTGGTTGTCCTATTTCATTTTTTTGCACACTATTAGTTTGTCATAATTTCATAAATCATCTTGATATATCATAACACCTGTTTGAAATATTATTAGAGATTCAATTAATAAAATTGTTAAGCTTTTAGTCTTTGTAGCTTTGATATCCGACTCTCAAAGAGTCACTATATTACTTGTTAGACCACGTACACCAATGTGTGCGGTAGGAAACAATAGTAAAATTGAAAATTTTCTTTAGAATACATTTTCCCAAGGTTATAGGAGTCTACAGTTGAAAACACATGCAAAAATGCATTTAAAACGAGGTTCACATCGAAGTAAAACCTTTTTTAAGCTTTTACGAAAAAAAATTAAAAATCTCATTTTGAAACCAAGATTAAAGAGTGCTTTAATGATATAATTCAATGTAAAGTAATGAAAATAAGGGTTTGGAGCCTACCTAAGCTCAAATAGTGAAGAAAACTTCAAAAATGGCCCAAATTCGACATTCTGGATCTAATGAAACTGTTAAAGTCGTCATCCGAGACTCAAAAGATCAAATGTTGACTGAAGTCAACTATGGAACTTTTAAAGCCCCCTAAAAGTCTTAAACTCTCCCAAAACCTTCCCGAAGGTATTGCGAACCGTATCAACCATCCTATACTCCAAAATCAACATGTAGCAACTACAAATAAGAGAATTAAATGATCAAATCACATAAAAAGGTAAAATTTCACACTTCAGGTTATTACACCGCTCCATAACTATTTTTTAGAAATTTGTAACTTCACTGTTTTCTTTTCTTTCCTAGAAAAGACCCAGATTTCATTATCCAAAAAAAATATCCAGATTTGCAAACACTTATAATGATTTATTTTTAGCAACTGAATGATTCTTCACTAAAAAACAAGAGGAAATATGATTTACTACTTTTATAAATTAAAAAGCAATTAGTAACAGAAAGACAAAAAAATAGTGGTGTCGTAAAAAGAAGTGTACCAAAAAAAATAGAGAAGTGATTGGAAAGAATTAGAGAAATAAAAGGGAAAATAATAATTTTAATCCTTATATTATTGCACTATTATTATTTTAGTTCTTGTGATACGTAACTAAAAGCATATTTAACCTTCGATTGTGCAATGCTTTTAGTCCTTTTACTAACAGAAACCAAATAAATCAACAAACTGACAAATATTATGGATGGCAAAATTGGATTTCTATTTTTCACTATGTTGTGCTCTATGAAATTTTTCGTGTGTAAAACTGCATATTATTAAATTATGTATGATTTAATTCCCTATGCACTGCCCAGAATTTTTTTTGAATTCATGTCAACTTAATTACAAGAAGCAAAGTGTTAACTGCTAAGTGAGCAAATGTAACTTTTTTAAAAGAGAAGAATGCAAAGGGAACTAATATAGAGAATTAAATATTTACCAACAAGAAAATGTTCATGTTGTCATTCGACTGAGTTACAAAAATTTTCCAAACAAATGTAGCTCAAAGTAATATGAAAATAAAATTCTTTGAGTAGAGAATTACCGATTTACCCTCCTTAATATTAGTCAGTCCATTAATCATTTTGGCTTTCGTTAGTATAAGGACTAAAACCACGTATCAATTAATTGGGATAAATATGTTTGGTCACATATTATAAGGATTAATATAATAATAATGCAATAACACAAGAACTAAAAGTATTATTTTCCCTTTTTAAAAAGTTGGTTCAACCCATTCGCATTTCGCACCCGTCTCGCAACTGCATTGGTTGAAACCCGCACTGCCTCGCCCCATCCTATACTCGCACCACTCCATTGTCATCTCTATTGATACAATTAGATATATTGGAAGACCTGTTTATGGGTCCAACATTCTAATACTAAATTGAATTATAAATATTCAATTATTTTAAAAAAATTAATAATTTTTTTTAAAGCACGACACAAATAGTAACAGGAATTTCACTGTACAATACATTTCTTTCTATTTCTATAAATCTAAATTATAACTTATAATTCTTTTAAGTTTCTACCATTAAAATTAAGAATTTATGTGCACTTATACTCATTTTAACATTATGTCAAATAAATATATGTTATAAGATAACTAATGTTATGAATTAACTTCATTTGTCCCATACTTATACCAAATAACCCCTCAATGCTACAACAAAAGAGCTTTAAGGAGAATTCAAATATATGATGACATAATGTGCGACTTTAAACAAAGAGATAACCATTAATAAAGATTACCGTGGTAAAAATTACAGTAATTCAATAAGTTTTAAAGTTATATTTTATATAACTCATTTTAATTAAAGGACATTAATTGATAATAAGATGATAAGTATGAGAATGCAATTCTACATAAATTATATATATTTTAAATATTTTAAGTAAGAAAACAGATAATCTTCTTTACCTAGTATTATAAATAAAAGTAAATAAAATAATGTACTCTTAGAAGATAAGAACTAATCTTTTTAATATATGCATATCTTATGTTGATTTTTATAATTAAACAACATAAAATTATAAAAGATAACTCAAAAAAATGGAGTAGAAAAAATACACAATTAAATGAGTTTATGTGATACTTTATTAGTTTAAAGAAATTTGACATTATCAAATTCATTTATTTAATTTAATTATGTAATTTTTCTTAGTTTGAAAATTTATAACTCTCATCTTTTATGAAAAAAATACTTAAAACTATCATTATATTAAAAAGTTTTCTACTTTATAGTACATAAGAGTATTAATTAAAATAATTTACTATCAATTAAGCGTATAAATTATAGTATTCTCATATAAATTGAAAAAAAAACATCACTTATATCAATTTTTTGATTTAAAAAATCATACTTTATAATTACTTTTAGACACATGAATGTCGGCAATTAATTATGCAAATAAAAATTAATATTTAATTTTTTATCTAGATATATTTCTTTTAGTAAAATAAAATAACATTTTTACATACAAATTTACATGAGGCCAATATCTCATTAAAATAATCTAATTATTACAAAGAATTTTATAAAAATTTGTGTTTGAAAAAATGCGGATCCACCTTAGATGTCACATCATTAGGCACACTTGGCATTTAGGCAAAGGTGCTTGCTTATTTTGTCATTTTAATCTTATGACCAACGTTTGAAGTTACATCATAAAAATAAGCATTTTAAATTTTTATAAAATGACAATTTTCCCTTGATCATCCTCCAACCCACTCTTCTATAATATAAAATATAATATAATACATACATATATATATGAATACGGTTTATTAGTAATGCTGAGATTAATAGTGCAGGGATTAGTAATACTGGGAT
Organism: Capsicum pubescens; assembly: GCA_030864215.1. Taxonomy (NCBI): domain Eukaryota; kingdom Viridiplantae; phylum Streptophyta; class Magnoliopsida; order Solanales; family Solanaceae; genus Capsicum; species Capsicum pubescens. The sequence goes on from CM061538.1 coordinate 111,934,107, forward strand.
TAGTAATGCGGAGATTATTTTTTATGTAGTGTTTGGTTTGATGTATTGAAAACAATATGTATTGTTATATTTTAAAAGGAATATTGTTTGTTTACAAAAATACCTCATCATATTATAACTTTGTGTATTTTCTTTGTAAAAGTTTATTATTCTTTTTTAAAAAAAAAAAATAACAATTTAACTAATAACTTACTTTGAAATTTTAAGATTTAATCATCCACTTGTAATTTTTTTTTGGTTATCTTTTCTTTATTTGTTCATTATTTATTTGTTTTTCCCACTTTGTGGTGTTCTTAAGTTGTGGGGAGGTACGTGAAACTTTTGAATGAGACAATAGAATCATTATTAACATTAAATTGTGTTCCGTAGATTATTAAAGTTAAGTAGAAAATTATTTTTATTTATGAATATTCTAATTACAAAATTAAAGCTTGTATGCAATCATGCAATTTATTTTCGGATTTTGATCAATAAGCATTTTTTAAGTTAATGGAGTAGTTTTTTTATGACTAAAATTATTTGAAGGGATATCATTATCTTGATAAATTGAAAAGAAGTAACTCGTATTGAATAAATTTAAAAAGATTTAGAAAAAAAATTAAAAAAAATTGAGGACATTTTTGTCTTTTATTCATAGTTATCCATGAATTGTAATCCATGAATTACTAATCCCACCAAATTGAGAGTATCAGTTATATACTCTATAATACCATGTAGGGTGTATAACTAATCCATGTATTAGTTATACATATTGGTTCAAATTTACTACCAAACAATATATTAAATAATCCACCATTTAATCCATGGACTATCAAAATAATACACCCTACCAAACGACTCCTTAGTTTTCTCATCTCTTTTATGACCAAAAAAAGCATAAAAAAACTTCTATTATACTCTTTGTGGACCAATTTGAGGTGAAAACCACCTCATTCTAACGAAAAGGTCAAAATGGCAAGAATTCTGGATCAAAATAGTGTTAAATGGGGGAACAATTTCAATAAATGGGTTTGTCAAAATTTTGATGAAAACGCATGGAGAATAGAGCACCTTCAATGTGCAGTTTTCACGTTAAAAAATAGACGAACCGTTAAATATATTTACACTGAATGTGCTCTACTCTCATGAGCCTTCAGTGAATTTCTTACATTTTAAAGAAAGACTCATTAATAGTCATGAACCTTCAATATTATATACTATTTAAGAATCTGAAAAATACTGTGATTTTCTGAACTAATGGGACAATAAATGACAATTTTTTCATACTCTAAAGGCTCATGCAAAGCAATGCACCTTCAAACAAGCATTAATAGAAGGCAACAACTGAAGATAAAAAAATAGCAATGTGAGTGTATTGAATGTATATATGTACCATGTATGAATTCACATATTACTTACGAAAAAGTCATCAAAATCACCCTAAACTGTACCCGAAAAGTCACTTACACACTCAAACTATTGTGATGACCTATTACCACTTGTACTACGTAAAAGTGAATTTATTTCCACCTCAAAAGCTGATGTGGCAATAAATTAAAAGAAAAAGAAGAAAAGCGTGTCCAAGAGTTAAATTAAAGCAAAAAAAAAAATGAAATGACTTCTTCTTTGTGCATTCTCCATAATAACCTTTCCTACTTTTTTCTTCTTTGTGACACTAATCTTCTCTTCTCTAACTTTTTTTTCTTATCAAAACCACTTCATTTCTTTCACTAATCGACTTTTTATTTTCACCATTCTTCGTCTCGAGCTTGAACGAAATTCGTAATACTGAGAAATTTGATGATTGATTGATAAAATTAATGGTGGTATGTCTTTTATTTTTTATAATTGACAATGAAGTTGCTATCAATTTTGGTGATGAATGTTGGATTTACGTTTACGAGTGTGATTATTTTCGATGGTGACAACGATAATGGATCTAGTGGTGAAAATAAAATTTTGTTACGATTATTGTTGCGAATTTCAATATTGACAGTGTATGGTGGTTTAGTTTTGATAAACATTAAAAGCTATTGATGTGGCATGATTTTGATGTGAATTCAATAACGGGTGTTGAATTTGTGCAGTGGTTCGTTTTAATTTTTTATGATGAAAATAATTGTGATATGATTTCGATGATGAGTTTGGTTATGGGTGTTGAATTTTGTGGTGGCTCTTTGAAATTTTTAGTGGTAACAATGTTGGTGATATGATTCCGACTTGTAAATTTTTATGGTAGCAGTGGTGGTGGGGTGATTCCAATGGTGAATTTGGTTGTTGTTGGTGGTGAAATCTATGGTGATGATATGAGTTTGGTGATGATGCGGCAATGGTGGTGGTTCAATAGTGGGTTTTAATGATGGATAGGGAAGAAGAAGCAATTAGGGTGACTTGGACTTTTTTAAAAAAAATTTGATGTAAAAACTGACGTGGCAATGACATTGTGATGACATGTGCGTGGGTGTGTAACACCTTCCATCGTATGACTGGTTCTATGTGTGTCAGGGTGGAAATAAATTCACTTTTAAATAGTATAGGTGTGTATTAGGTCACTCTAATAGTTTGGGTGTGGCTTCGACTTTTCGAGTATAGTTTAGGGTGAAAACGACAACTTTTTCCCATTACTTATTTTTAATAAGTAATTAAGAATAATAAATTACTTAACTAAAAGATAAGTCTTTAATTTTCTTGTGAGGCCAAAAATCAACGATACAATTTGAAATCGCCAACAACTAAGATAAGGATTAAAAAACAAAACTAAAAATCATAAGTATTTCATAAATTTGACTCGAGCTATTAACTTGCACTCAAAAACACTAATTTCAAATTGAAAAAGAAAGATTTATTTTTTACTTTTATAACAAAAAAAATTCTGATTTCAACAAATAAAATATTTTCAACATGAACTGTATGATATAGCAAACAAAAAGTGTATAAAAATCTGACGGAGAGGGGTTAAAAATAACCAAATCAATAGGAATCATTATAATAACAAAGCTACATAATGTTACCTTAAAGATTTAGTAGTACACATTTTCGAAATAAATAACAAATACGTTTATAAACTATCGAATACATGTGAAAGGAGTAAAACTTGCGGTAATCTAAAAGAGAACTAAAATTTCTGTAAAAATAATTGAACAAAAAAAAAGAGATATATCGTTGATTTTTTCGGCTACTTGCAAAACATTTATTTCGTATAATTTTTCGATCAAAAATTTTCAACTAAAAAAAATACGAGAAATCATCAAAAGAGAAGAATCCATAGTCAATTATTGATTATGTATAATACATATATAATCTTTAAATTTACTAACTAAAGAAATAGAGAAAAATAAAAAGGATGATTGTAATGGATACAAGAAGAAAACTCTAATCAATCATCAATCAAAACTAAAAAAAAAAAAAAAAAAAGTACAACAATCACGCATATGTTTCTAGTAAATTTTGATTAAAATACTATTTAAATGGTATAGACATTTTTTTGTATGAAGCAAAACTCTATTTATTTAGAAGTGTTAAATATTACTATTTCTTAGCTAAATCAAAATAAAATTTTTAATTAATTTGAAAGTTTTAAATTTCAGTGCATTGCTTTGCATGAGCCTAAAATGCATTAAAGGTATATTGCTTGAAGGTGAGCCTAAAATGCATTGAAGGTACATTGATTGAAGGTGCATTGCCTTGCATGAGCCTTTAGAGTATGAAAAAGTTATCCTCTATTATCCTAACAGTTCAGACAATATCAGTCTTTTTTCATATTTTTAAACAGTAAAATTAATATTGAAAGAACTTTTCTTTAAATGAAGGAGCCGTAGCTGCTATGCTTCTCGAAGATTTTATTTTACTCCTTAGATGAATCGAAAGTGCATTACTTAGTAAAGATTGCAGCAGCAGCTAGTAAACTTTTCAGCATGAACCAATATGGAATACTGAACAATAAAACTAAGAAGATATATCAGATCAAGAAAGTTATAATAGTCATTAGTTGTGCATGAACAATTACTAAAACACTTTTGAAGCAAATTATAAGCACAAAATGTAATAGTCAAACACTTTTTGTTTCACTAATATATCTACTAAATATGATCTGTAGTAAAATTACAGATATTGGTAAAAGTTCATATCAATGTTATCTGAGGAAAAACTAGGTTGTTTTTGGTTCCATATGCATATTATATTCTTTCTTGTAACCTCTTATCTCCTTCCATGTCAAATGTGTCGAAACTGAATTTGGTGTGAGGACTAAGAAGTTGTAGAGTACTCTATGAAAGAAAGAGCAGTTGAAGATAACAGGACAATATGTTGTACTTTTTTTTTTATTTAACTGTATGTGTATTTTATGTCCTTTTACTTTATCTTTGGAAATATATTTATTTAAGTGGAGTTAGGAATCTCTTAATATAGCAAATCTTCAAGGTTATGTAGATGTAGCCATGAGAGAGCTCAAAGTCGTTTCCTTTGTTGTTTTTTGAAAGGGTGGGTAGGGCACGTAATAGTAAGTTCCTATAAAAAAGGAACAAACTGAATCTCCAACAAACATCTTGGCAATCTCTTTTCGCCGGTGGATGGATTTGATTGATTAGATTTTCTACTACTGTGTCTCTATATATGTATGTAGAAACCAAATTGCACACAGACATCTCGACAAGCTATTTTTCAGGCAGGTTTGATTGGCAAAGATATTATCTAAAATATTTACTTCTTAGTTCCTCGATCTTGACTCAATAAGACATAAATCGAATCTCCAACAGATATCTCGGCAATCTATTTTAAGAAATATACATTCCATTCATGTTTTCGTTTGAATTTTTTTCCGTTTCAAATGCTCCTAATTATCAATGACAATAATTTATCACCTAAATCAGGATGGTACTGCCTTTCACAGTGTTAAATTCCTCCTCATCAACCATAAGAAGACATGCCTTCGTGCAGATATTATTCATGTAGCAAAGAAGGTCACTATTTCAAATTACTAACCTACTTTTTGCAAAGATTTCATTTTTCATGTCATATCTTTGTCTCCGAGAAGAAAAATACTACCAACTCAAAAGTAATGAATTATGTCTATGCTAATCATATGGACACCATATTTATTTACTATCAATTTATTTCAGACATATGCGGTGTCCAATTTCATAGCACCCAAACAACATTGGAAGAATGCAACAACAAGATGTAAATTTATACATTTCCAATGATGATTTGAAAATATGTAAGGAGAAAACTGAGATACTTACCTCATGTCCGAGCCCAATAACACAAATATCTGATAAATGAGAAGGTCGAAAGGGTTTTGGCTAATATCTCAACCCAATAATACACCATTTTTGTGTTTCTCTAATTAATAAATTTAAAACAACGATATATAAGAAGGGCAAAACAAACGGGAAATGTGCAAGAATAGTGAAGTTAACTGGTTCTCTAATGTCTTACCAATTGATGTGTTAAAGTGATGAGTTTGTTGGATTCGTAACTTATAACCATAATAGGAAATGTGGAAGGAAGGCATTACGAAATAAGTCTGGTAATAATTTGATATTAGCAAACAACATTTTCTCAATTTTGAAGTTAAAACAGTAATTAAAAGTTGAAATAAGATAAAACACACCCCCAATGTAAAGAAAACACAAATCAAATACAGTCTACCTCTTCGGATTGTTACCTCCATAACTTTTCAATTTTAAGGGATAAATTTAAAATGGATCAAAATCAGAACCTTCAAAGATTCAAATTAATTTCGAGAAACAATGATAAATCTCCTTTGTTTCTTCATTAAACAACTGTTATGAATTCCCATTTGTTGTTGCCACTGCCTCAAATTCACCTGCCATAAAATTGTCACCATCAAAATAGCGAAGAAACTATTAATCTATAGTAACTACATTCAAGTGGTTATTGATAATCAAACAGAGCCTGCCATTTGAATTCTCACCCCTTACGATAAAATATATAAAACTGTAATAATAATTCTGAGTGGAATGTTATTTCAAGTCGTAATAAGCTTAATCTTGAAGTATAATATAGAAATAAACTAAAAATAATGACGAAAAATAAGATCCCATCAATTAGAACTAAATGGAAAGAATTCTATTTCGCCATGGAGTCTCACTTGTAGTCTCTTTAGATCCCATCAAACTGACTTATGTTATTGATAAACAACAACACAATTTCAACATGAATTATTAAAAAATGTATGAACAAATATATTAAGTAGTTGATCAAAGATAACTTCCCAAATTTTGGCATGTCAATTTATATACACAGAGATGAAGATTTGCCTTTGAGTTGTAGAACAATCTTCCGATCATCATTTGTTGAAATAAGATAGGTTGCAAACTTCTCCAAATAAGAGAAAAGAGAAACTGATTTTTCTAGCAGTTAGCGTGTAAGAAGTTATATATGTTTCAACCATAAAAAATAGACGGAAGTTAGCAGTATAATAATAGGACTCAAAACTTATCTATATAAGATTTTAAAATTTTCAATTTTAAAAAGCTGGCAACTGTAAACTATGTGTCAAAATTTGATGGGGAATAGGATGAGGAAGTTGTCCATGGTTTTCAAACTGCCCATATGAAAAGAAAACACGTTATATTTTTATATATAAAATTTACAAAATGTAAATAAATTTTCAAATATATATTTTAATTTTTTTAACAATAAATATTGTTCTTTTGTTGTGCAGACACAAACAATTTTTACCTCTATTAGATAAAGATATACATAGATGTAGGATAGAATAGAATAGAATAGAGATGAAATAAATATTTATAATTAAAAACATAGCTATATTTATTATAAACTAACTATTTTATTTTATACAAAGTGAAATTATCCGTAATATTAAGTAACGGAGCGTTTTGATTTTGTTTTAAGATAATTATGTAGTTGCTATATTGTTGGATAATGATTTTAAAACTGCCAAGTGCAGATAAGTATTCAACCACTTGGAAGTGCATTCGTAAATTTTCCTTATATATTTTGAAAAAGGTTTTATATTTTAATCTCTCACTTTATAGAATATTATTAGATAGATTATAAAACATTAAATTTTGTCTTAAAATGAACAAAATCTACAAAAAATGCCGAGGTAAAAAATTATAAAAATAAAAATAAATAAATAGGAGTTCTTAATTAAATAATATTTGTTTAATAGTAGTTATTTATTTAAAAAACTGCAAATCTTAATTAATTTTCAAAATTTAAATATCTGAAGGAATTATAGAAAGTAAAATTCAAAAATAGATAACTAATAACTAACCTTACTACTTATTGTCCTAAAATGTCAAATGTTATTTTACTATGCTGCCATGTGACTTAATCTAAAATTTTTGTCCTCTTTTATTATTAATATATATAGATATAGATGCAGATATAGATTCCTTATTTAACATTATTTTGATCCAAAATTCAAATGGCAAGTTAAATTGTGCAGGGGTTGTACTACGGAATAAAAGGAGGATCAGACACAATCTAAAGAAGAGTGGATAAGCTAGTGAAATCTCCTCTTATTTCTCTCATACTGAAACAATGGAAGCTCTTGGTCATGGGCTCCTACCCCTGGGTGCTCTTGGTTCTTGTAAAAAAGAACAAAGGTGTCAACTTGTCCGTATAATCTGCTCTCCATTACCTTATTCTCTAAATTCCTGTGCATCCTTAAAGGTTCGTGCGTATATCCGTTTATCTGTTCATTACTTAGTTTTCCACCATGTGTTGAAATGGCCGTCCTGGGTTTGTTTGGTTCAGTATAGGAGTAGGAATGAGATAAGGATGCAAGCAGTTGAGGAAGAATATGAGTTGAAGCAAATGAAAGATATGGCTGCCTCTAAAAAGAGATGGGATGCTCTGGTATCAATTTTGTCCGACTAATCTTCAATTTTCTTTTGCTACTTATGATCAGACATATAGATGAAGATATATACAAAAAAAATTTATTTGGTTTGCAATTTTCCCCGATAGAAACCCTGATGGGTTGTATGTTGCGGTATAAATTAACGCTATTAAACTTTTAAAATAATTTTTTTCTCTTCAAAATTGCTTTGAAAAGTACTTTATCAATTTGTTTACTTTATCAATTTATGTTTGACCAATAAATTTAAAAAATATTTTTGAGCAGTAATTAGTGTTTGACAGAGGCGGACCTACGTATAGAGTAGGGGATGCACGTGCACCCGCTAGCCTCGAGAAAAACTCTGTATATATAGGTTGTATATCTGTATATATACTAGTGAATTTAACTAAATATATGTTGTGCACCCTCAAAAACAACTGATTGTGCTGGTGCAGTGGTTGAACTTGTAGCATAAAACCTCCTTTTTGGGTGGAGGACTTGGGTTCGAAACCCACCCAACTACAATTGTTTTATTGCTACTTTTTCCAAGTACAATTTGCTGCAGCATTATTGCTGCTCTCTCCCCCTAGACAACATTGACACACATTATTTATGTATTTTTAATTTTATTCCAAAAATACAAGCTCTCCTCCAATTTTAAAAGGTAAATTCCCCCTATCTTATACTATAGAGTGTTTAATTTACTTTTATTTTTTAATCATTTACTTATTTTCTATTTAAAAATTAGCAATTTAAAGTTTGAAATAGGATTAAATCCAACGTTTTCTTGTGGAAACCATTTAGCAAACAAATCTCTCAGATTTTCTATTTTTCAAAAACTCTCTATTATTGTTTAAAATATAAAAGTGCATCGAATTCAAGTACAGTGAATAACACTCTTTTGTCATATTAAACCAAATTAATGATATTTAATAATATTAAGTTTTCAAAGAATTATATGTTGAACTTTGGCACTATCAATTATTATGTTTAAATATAAAGGTGCATCCGTCAAACTCAAATCCTGGGTTCGCCTCTGGTGTTTGATCAAACTTTTAAAACTATTTTTAAGTATATTTTTCACAAAAGTATTTTTAAAAAAATTACTTTGGTTCCTTTTTCTGAGGGTAATTCTGGGAACAGATCCAGTGGAGACGGGGTGGGGCCTGTAGAGCACGTGGCTACGAACTACGGTGTCGGGGGTTCGAATCCCTCCTCGCCCACAACCGGCCCACAAGGGAAGTACCTTTCCGTCTGGGGGTAGGAAAATCATGATCGGGATAGCGAACCAAAAGCCATGGAACTTGGATGTGGGTTTTTTGTCGAAATGGAATGACTTTTCTTTTTCTCTTCTTATATATCGTGAATGGGGGAATCATTACACATAGTATGCCCGATCGGCATATTTTTTTGTTCTACGCCCCGTAACTCTTCCTCAGCCAGGCTTGGGCAGAATAGCAGAGCAAGTATTAGTAGCATAACAAGAAAGCCTTCAATGTTCTTGAATTCATTCGAGATGTGAGTAAAACTCATATTGAAGAAGAATATGGGCCCTGGGTTCGTTTTATTGGCACTATGTTTTTATTTATTTTTGTTTCTAATTGGTCAACACTCTTGCATAGGCCAATTGTGAGTTACTTTCACCTTCATTCTTTTGAAGTGCAAAGCTCACATCTATTAGTGTCTTGGCAATATTGATATTGAAATACTTGAACTTGTTAAGAACCTTTTCAATGTAATGAGACTGTGCCGAAGCCAATCCTTGTGGAGTTTTATGAATTCTTATTCCTAAGATTACATCAGCAACTCCAAGGTCTTTCATATCAAATTTGCTTTCTGGTATTCGCTTTGTAGAATTTATGTCAGAAATGTCTCAATTGATGATCAATTTGTTATCAATATACAAACAAACAATAACTTTGTGATTTGGAGTGTCTTTAGTGCAAACACATTTGTTACACTCATTAATCTTAAATCCATTTGCCAACATGGTTTGGTCAAACTTTACATGCCAGTGTTTGAGTGTTTATTTCAGTCCATAAAGTGACTTAAGAAGTTTGCACACTTCTCTTTATTTACTAGAAACCACAAAATCCTCGGGTTGTTCCACTTCCATGTAAATTTCTTTCTCCAATTCTCTATTTAAGAAAGTTGTTTTAACATCCATTTGATGGATTTCATGATCATATACCACCGCTAGTGCAACCTACATCCGAACGGACGTAATCCTTGTTGTTGGTGAGTATGTGTCGAAATAATCAAGACCTTTTTTTTGTCTAAAGCCTTTAACGACAAGTCTTGCCTTGTATTTTCAATAGTTCTATCAACTTTCATTTTCCTTTTGAAGATCCATTTTGAACTTAAAAGGTATATTTCTGGGAGGAAGATCAACCAACTCCCAAGAATGATTGTTCAAGATTGAATCAATCTCACTATTGACGGCCTTTTTCCAGAAGGATGAGTCCGCAGAAGACATGATTTCTTTGAATGTTTGAGGCTCATTTTCAAAAAGAAATGTTACAAAATCAGATCCGAAGGAAGTAGATGTCCTTTGACATTTACAACACCTTGGATTCTCTTCATTAAGAACATTTTCCTTTGGTTCTTCTCGAGATCATTTAGGCCCTTCACTAGACAACACATATTTAGTTTTATACGGATAAATGTGTTTAAAGAACTCAACAATATCTGATTCAATTATCAAATTGTCATGTATATCCGAATGTTCGGATTTGTGAACCAAAAATTAACATGCTTTATTGTTTGTAGCATATCCCATGAAAACATAGTCCACGGTCTTTGGTCCTATTTTGACCCATTTGGGTATAAGAATGTTGACTTTAGCTAGACACCTCCATACTTTGAAATACTTTAAGTTGGTTTTTTTCTCATTTCATTTCTTATATGAAATTGATTGTAGCTTGTTATAGGTCGCTCTATTGAGTGTTCGATTTCGGTATGGATAGCTTCCCTATAAGCTTTATGGTGAACCTGAATTTATAAGTAAGATATTCATTATTTCCTTCAATGTTTGATTTTTTTCTTTCTGCAATTCCATTCGATTGAGATGAGTATGGGGCAGTAGTTTGATGGACAATTCCATTTTTCAGACATATCTCTACAAGAGGAGATTTATACTCTTCACTCCTATCACTTATCATTTTTATCTTTTTATCCAATTGATTTTCAATTTCAGTTTTATATTGCCTAAATGTTTCTCTTGCTTATCCTTACTATTCATCAAATAAACATAACAATATCTAGTACAATCGTCAATAAAAGTTATGAAATACTTTTTCCACCACGAGAGGTTGTTGACCTCATATAGCAAATATCAGTGATTCAATTTTAAGGGACTGGAATTCCTTTCAACAAATTTATAAGGATATTTAGCATTCTTAGATTCAACACATGTTTGACATTTTGATTTATTGCACTCAAAGTTAGACAAACTTTTAAATTAATTAGTTTTCGCAAGGTTTTATAATTGACATGTCCTAAACATTCATACCATAGTTTATTTGATTCAAATAAGTAAGAAGAACCAAAACTTTTATTCATATCAATAATTATTCATTAATCTTAAAAAAGCCCTCGGTGAAGTAACCTTCACCTGAGGACATTTCATTCATTCTTATTACAACTTTATCGGAAACAAAGACATATTTGAATTCGTTCTTAGTCAGAAGTGATGTTGAAACTAAGTTCTTTCGCAATTCATGAACGTGAAGGACATTGCCACCTTGTCAGATGCCATCTTCAAGCAAATCTTGCCTGATCCTTCAACTTTTGCTATAGTGGAGTTTGCCATGAATATCTTCTCATTAGGTTGAGCCAGAGCATTTGATGCAAAAAGTTCCTTGTTGGCACAAACGAGGTCGGAGGCACTGAAATCCATCCATCATTCTCTTGGATTTGATTGCATTCAGAAAGCATGACACAAAGATTGTCCATTTCTTCTTTGGATTCAGACATGTTTGCGTGATCCTTTTTCTTGCCCCTTCTTGAAGCCCAACAATCAGGAGCCTTGTCACCAACCTTGCCACAATTGAAACAATTTCTTTTTAATTTCTTCTTAGGTGGGTTGCTTTGTTGTCCAAATGCTTTATTTCTCTTCTTTGACTTCTTGGATTCATTCTCAACAATGTTTGCTCCAGTTATTGCTAAATTTTCACGTGACCTCTTTTTTGTAGCCTTGTTATCCTCTTCGATTCTCAATTTTACAATGAGATCTTCCACTGTCATTTCCTTACGTTTGTATTTCTAATAATTTTTAAAGTCCTTCCACAAATGTGGTAACTTCTCAATTATTGCAGCCACTTAAATGCATCATTCACGACCAAACCTACATCAAATGTTAAATGGATATTAAGAACATTCTTAAAATGTTTAATAAAGGTATTATTTGATATTCTACCTTCAGTGGGATCATGGATTATGACTTGCAACTCCTGAACTTGGGTAACAACAACTTTACTGCCTACCATTTTGAAATCCAGAAATTTTGCATCAATGAATTTCTTTATTTCGGCATCCTCTGTTGTACTTCTTTTACAAACCATTCCAGAGTTCTTTTGAGGCCTTCATGTTGCTGAACACACTGTACAAATCATCTTGTAGCCCGCTCACAATGTAGTTTTTACATAAAAAATCTGATTGCTTCCAAACTTCAGTCCTAAGAGGCATTCTTTATCCGAAGTTGATTCCGACGAGACGAGAACATTCTCATTGATGAACTTCTGCAGACTTGGAGTAGTCAAGTAGAAGAACATCTTTTGCTTCCATCGTTTGAAATCTACACCAGAAAACTTCTTGGTTTCTCAGCCGGTGCCATGGCAGGAGCAACCCTTGGACGACTCGATGAAGCAATATTAGTTGCTGTAACATTCGCCATTTCATCATTGACTTTATTTTCATGAGTCATTTTATTACAATCAGACAAACAACTTTGGTATTTAGAATACTAACAATAAAAACTTAATCTTTATACAACTTGTTTCTAGTTAAAGATAAAGTTTTTATATTTTTCAAATCGCCAACCGAATGAACTTTGACTCCTGACGAAGTTTTTATATTTTCAAGTCAGTATCAAATTCAAACAGAGTAGAAAACCAAAATGTTTTAATCTCCAAAAATCAAAATACAGATTATTAATTTTCATAAGATTGTTATTTTAGGTATAAAATCTATATTTAAAACATGAACTTCAACGACAAGTTCAAGAACAACAAAGAAGTTCAAACTATTTTCTGAAAAATAGCAACACCAAACATTTAGAAAGAGATGAAGATTAGAAGATTCAAGTTCACTAAATTCACAGTGTGACTGTAAGGAAATTATTCTCCCTAAGTACCCGAGGTTATGGAATATCCTTTTAGGATAAAATGAATCACTTCAGGCACAGTACCTCAAATTCGTTGAATTCGAACGCACTCAGAAGTAGCAAATCACATTAGAGTTTTTGCAAGAAAGAAGAGATTTTCATTTGAAAATTTCATTCTAATATTTGAGAAAAGAATCAGATATTTAGAGTCAAAATGTGTTGCTTCAGAAAAGAAGCAAAGGTTCATAAAGAGTTGTACTTTTTTTGGAACAACAAGTCCACATGCAGACCCATGTGTTTCCACACATGGTGAGATGTGGCTGCACATCGCATTTTACTAAAAAACAGAAAGTTAAGGCTGACTTGAGTTGGCATGTGCTCTGGCATCTGCTTCTACAGATGCCCATATGCGCATGTCCCCTTTCCGTCATTTAAATAGTGAACTGAAGGATTGTGTCCCTTCGATGTGCATTGTGACATGCCTCCGCACATACTCGTGTGCGTCTACAAATGGAGAAAAGTTTCAGATTAGATTTTTGGATTAAAAAATCATTAACACTTAAGTTTCAAATGAATTTTATTAAAAAAGATAATCGCTTGTGTCAAGAATGGACCTTGGGCCTAACTCAACCTCAAAAGCTAGCTCATGAGGGGAGGATTGTCCAAGTTCATATAAGCAATCCATTCTTGACATGGTATCAGAGCCAGGTCCATTTCCGTTTTGGGCTCCCGGTCCACGCGCCAGTGCCAGTTGGGCCTGAGCATGAGGGGGGTGTTAGAGTGGGTAAAAGTCCTACATTGGTTGGGGAATGGACTAGTGGTTTGCTTATATGAACTTGGCTCTGGCGCGTGGACCGGAAGGCCAAAACGGGAATGGACCTGACTCTGATACCATGTCAAGAATGGACCTTGGGCCTAACTCAACCTCAAAAGCTAGCTCATGAGGGGAGGATTGTCCAAGTCCATATAAGCAAACCACTAGTCCATTTCCCAACCAATGTGGGACTTTTACCCACTCTAACAGCTTGATCATTTTTCAAATCCAAATCCGAAGCTGAAGCCGAGCAACGACGGTGCGAGGCTTGTGTTCTTCTTGCCTCACTATCCACATGAAGGAGTGTGTCTATATATAACCACAAAGATGTTCCTTTCTCCCACCAATGTGGGAGAAACACTCCTTTTATAAAGTGAACACACATTTCACTTTCCCTCCATTTTCCATTCACATTTCACTTAGAACCTTATATATTATTGTAATTAAAAAATGTTTACCGAGTCCCATCTACCGAGTCCCATCCTCTTAGTTGGTGAATTATGTCACAGTTTCAACTTATTAGAAATCATAAATCCCATAAGCATTTAATTTGTGCTGTACAGGGACATCTTACCATGATTCATTCTTTATTAAAATCTTCACTGTATTACTATGATAATAACATTTGTGTTTCTATTTTTATTGTAGATCAGGGATGGGAAAGTTAAAGTTCTTACTCCTAGGGAAGCTGGATATGCAATTCAACTCTCGAACAAAATGCTGCTTGATGTTCGCCCTCCTATGGAGCGAAAGAAGGTGGATTCGACTTTCTTTCAAATACCATTTCTCTCTACTATTCATTTGATGAAATACAAGGCAAATACTAAATGGCTCAGCATTGTTGTCCCTACGGCTTTCCGTTATTTCTCTTTACATGCGTTATACAATCCTCAATTAATTGTGCTAGTATTTGCTTAACTTTGACTGTCAGTGGCTGTTCTTCTTTCAAAACTCTTTGATATGGTTCAAGTCTGTTGTCTAAGCTTATTAAAGTTTGTGATGCATGAAAACCCAAGTTTTGTTGAAAAAATTCCTGTAAAAACTCTAGATTCAGGCATTTTGGGATAAGAATCAGATTAAAAGCAAATTACTTCCCTTAAATGATTGTGTTATTCGTTATCTTGTTTTTTTTTTTTAACTGTTTTGCAGGCATGGGTAAAAGGCTCCACCTGGATTCCTATTTTTGATGTTGATACTAGTTTAGAAGTCGGTACTCTTTCTCGGAGAGCAACAAATTTTTTGATGGGTAACAAACTTTCTTATGACATACTATTGATTCATTTTTACTATACTTTTATCTTTATAATTACTTGGTGATACACGAAGACATATTATAACTTCATTCCTATTAAAAAAGCATGTCTAGCTTATGTGTTATGGATAAAGATCAAGTTGTGGTACATCACAAGTGTAGACAACCTGTTCTCTTTGTTCATTGTATTCCTTAATGAGTAGTGCTTTGGCTTTTCTTTATCGGGCATAATCTATAGATAGACACTTTAACTTTGCCTCTACTAGAAACTAAACACCAACTTTGAGAATGCACACCTAGACACCTCCATTATTTTCCGTTGTGTCAGTTGAACACTTCAACTTAGAAAATAATCATCTAGGCACCTTCAAAATTTATGTGCCATGTCAGCTTCGGCCGTCCACGAGACACAGTGGGGATGAGTTGAGGTGTCTAGATGTACATTCTCAAAGTTGGGAGTATTTAGTTGCCAGTTGGGACCAAGTTAAGGTGTTTTCTGCCTTCTTTTTAGGAAACATGTCTCCATTGATAATTGATGTGCAAAAAGTTACAAAATGAGTTTGGCATGCCAATTTTGTCCTGGTCATTAAGAAGGGACAACTAAACTTTGTCCTAACCAAAAACTTGCAAAATATACAAAACTTCAAGGTGGATCATAGATTATATGAGCTAGTTTGGCTTTTTTGATCCTAAAAGAAGGAAGCTTCCAGCTATCCATGTTGATAAGTCCTCTTACTTGATTGGGGAGACCGGATCCTATTAAAACTGTCGCTTAGACTTGCTAATTTATCTGAAGGTCTATTTGCTTCTGTAAGACAATGGTTGATTTAAATCCATGTTCATCAACTAGTTCCTGAATCTCATTGATCATGTTGATTATCTACTAGGGTACTTTTTACTCCCTACTGATGCATTTAGTGACGATGACCTGATGCATTAAAAGGAAGAGGAGGATGAGGGCTTTATGAAGGTTATCCCTTCTAATGCATTTAGTGATGGTAATGGATCTAGAGATTAAAAGGAAGAGGATGAGGGCTTTATATGATCAGGGAGAGTTGAATGAATTTTTAGCTTAATTGTAGGAGTAATTGATATAGATTGATATTGTATTAATTGTTATTGGTTATGTAATATTTTCTTTTCTTGTCTAGTTTTAAGACTAACTGTATAATACCAATTCCATGCGATGTAAATCCATTCTGAAATGCAAGAAGCCTTTTCTTCTTGCTAGAAATCATCAAAAAAAGAAGAATGATTCCATGGTGTTGTCTAAAAGGAATAACTTTGTTAATAAAATAGATACACGTCTTTTGACTGCCATAGTACATTCTCAAAGCTTCTGATCACTGATTTATGGATCTTATTCACAACAGGAGGTTGGTGGAGTGGCATCCCTGCTCTGTCTTACAATAAGTATGTTATAAATGTCCTTTTATATAATTTAAATTTGTTTTTTCATGTCAGTTCCTTATTTTGATAATAAAGAATAAACCAATATCCTTTACAGGCAATTCTTATCAAATGTTGAGGAGGAATTTGCCAAAGATACAGATCTGATTGTGGCATGCCAGAAGGGATTGAGGTGAATTTATCTGTCTATTAACCACATTTCAGATTCTCTTCTATAAAATGAAATTCTGCACTCTGGTGGCTGAATACATTTACTTAGGGAACAATCTAGGTGAAGTTTGTCAGTACCCTCCTCCTGTCGCAAAGGCAGTGGATGTTCATGTATCTCCATGGTGATCCAAGTTTAGCACTCAAACTAAACTATGAGAATCTGGAATTTTCAATGTTAACGAGCATGAATTTCATTATGCAACTGTTTGATATTCCCCTTGTCCCAATTTATATGACTCACTTTCCTTTCTAGACTCTAATCAGTTACAAAAAGAATGACACAGTTCTATATTTAGTAATAGTTTAACTCAAAATGTTCATTTTACCCTTAGTGAAATGATTATAGCCACATAAACATCTTAGACTTATTTTAGACCACAAATTTCAAAAGTCTTCCTTTCTTTGTTAAACTCCGTGCCAACTCAAATCAACTCACATGAATTGGGATGGAGTACATCGTAAATTGGATCCTTTGTAGCGTGACACTTGACTGCTTTCTCGCGCATTAGAAGGAACAGTAGAAGAGTATTTATAAATCTAGCTGGCAGCATCTCATGCTCTTACTAGGTCCATGTTTTGACAGATTAGGCACTTAAAGGTTCTTATGTTCATAATTAACCTGCTGATTTGTTTTCCTTACTGCTCATGTGGAGCCCTTTCCATCAGGCAGGTCCATTGCGGCTTGTGAGGTGCTATACAATGCTGGTTACTGCAACCTTTTCTGGGTTCAAGGTGGTTTAGAAGCAGCTGAAGAAGAGGTTCAAACACATCATTTTTTTTTTTTTGCTTTAATATATTTGCATCTTCCCAGAATACAAGTTCATAGAGGCATTTAAATACAATTTGGATCAGGATCTTGAAAGAGAAGGTCCACAACCATTCAAGTTTGCAGGAATTGGTGGCCTTTCAGAGTTCCTTGGGTAAGTATATCATGCTTTTGTCTGTACAGCCAGACACCTTCATATCTGATAATGACGCTACTTCTGGTGTCTACAATTTCATCCTTACTGTATTTAAAAATATATTCATCTCGTGAAGTGGGATCAATTTAATCACAGGTGATGTTATCAATTATGTAATTTAACTATATATTGCAAGTTCTAGTGGTGTGTGCGCAGAATTTTCACAAGTGGTCGGCGATTAAGGAAGTGAACAAATGAATAAATTGCACTGTTAATATCATATTAATCAGATGCAACTCAAATACATAAAATGTAAATGCAGTTACACCGCACATGCAAGCATACGTGCTCGACAAATAATATAATAGTAAGTACAGTATTGTTCCCACGAGGGCTTACTCTATTAACTCTTCAAATTAGATCAAATAGTCAATATTTATCCAAGAAGTTTCTCAAGAACTGAATTATTATCTAAAACAGAATTTTGGAACGTAAATTAATATGATTTTGAGTAAATCAGGTAGGAGGAGATATTCTAGGGTCACGGGTAAACATCAATTATGTTGAGCATTCACTTTAGCTAACTAATTCGATTATTTGGTATACTAGACACAAGGTTAATTTGGCTCGTAAGATACTTCAGAGTTAGATCTTTGATAATGCTCAACTTACACCATCATTTCGATGCAAGGCGGTTGTTGTCAATATATACCCAACAAGAGTCGGGGTCGAATCCTCGAGGAATGCTAGCTAGCTTTCAACACCTACGTGTGTTGAGAGTTACCTATGTGTTAACCCGTAATTCGAAACTAAAACAACACATGGAAGTAAATTAGGGGGTTTGAATGTTGAAATTTGTTGAACACTATCACAAAAGCACTCTAATATGAGGTCGAACAATTGATAAATATATCACGAAGAAAAAAACCTTGGGGTTATGTTCTCCTAAGTAGTGTTCATGTATGGGTAATCAAGAGTTAGTCCAAGTTTTGGCTAAGGGTTTCGGTAGGCTAGATTTAGGGTCTTAGTGTTAACCTTTCGATGAAACACTAAATTTCACTCATAAATTCTTTCGAACACCTTATCATCGTGACAAGCTTACCAATCCATAACCTCAACTTAGCATCCTTATTTCTAAGATGATACTTATGAACATAGCCAATCAACTAACACCCTTATTTCTAAGATAGTGCTAACAAACAAGCTATTTCAAGGTGTTGTTTGCAATCACTCTTCACGCACATCCCTTTTTACAAGGATGATATGGGATCCAAAGCAATTGGGGTTTTCACCCACAATTTTCAATTCAACTAGAGAGTAAAAGCAAAACCCATAGCAATTAACCAGTTATTCAAACTAATAATCCACTACCTAATCAAACATAACCCCAAGATATGAGATTAGTTACTCATTAAATTAAAGAGAGAAATTATACACAAATTTGCATGCAAATGATCCATCATAATCCAAATTAGAGTAAACCCAAAGTTCAATCTCAATTTACAACTAAAATCTCTTGGATACCACTAACAATAGTTCTTTACTCAATATGGAATGTTTTCTCTCTTCCCCATTGGAAATTAGTTGAAAGATGCTCCAAATGTGAAACGGTTTTGCCCTTTTGTGTTTTGGGATTCGGCTTCGTAAAATTCCATTCCTTCCCCTGTAACTTTTTCGCCCTACCGCGATCGCCATCTCTTGATTTCGTTCGCGACTCCCGTGATCGCGGTGGTCATCTTGCGATCGCCGAAGTTTGACTTGACTTCTAACCGCGATCGCGACATCTGAGGGTGAGGGTAGTCTGATCTTCAGCTTTTGCTCCTTTTGCGCACTTTCCTTCTCTTCTAGCTTAATCTCAATTCATTTTCATCAAATTTCCTACAAGATCACAAAAACTGGACATTAATGCATTTAAATGGAGTATTAGGCTCATTTATCAAACTAAATTATTGTAGTGTGCAAGAATTTGGAGTAAATGAGTGACAAATTTTTCACTCATCAACACCCCTACTTAAAACTTTGTTTGTCCTAAGCAACACTACTACATACTCAATGACACTACTCAATTTATAAGCCCACTCTTACAACCAAATGATCACCATGACTCCAAACTTGATTAGCACTAACAATTAGACAACAAGCATGGGAAGAACTATTTGTGCAACATCCCTCAAAATTATTCGTGCAACACCCACACATAATCCACTACCTAATCAAACATAACCCCAAGATATAAGATTAGTTACTCATGAAATTTAAGAGAGAAATTATACTCAAATTTGCATGCAATTGATCCATCATAATTCAAATAAGAGTAAACCCAAACTTCAATCTCAAATTACAACTAAAATCTTTTGGATAACACTAACAATAGTTCTTTACTGAATATAGAATGTTTTCTCTCTTCCCCATTGTAAACTTAGTTGAAAGGTCAATGTGAAAGGGTTTTGCCCTTTTGTGTTTTGGGATTGGGCTCTGTGAAATTCCATTTCTGCCTTTGTAACTTTTTCGCCCTACCGCGATCGCGGTGGTCATCTTGCGATCGTCGAAGTTTGACTTGACTTCTAACCGCGATCGCGACCCTCGGAGTGCGATCACGGCACCTGAGGGTCGTCTGATCTTCAACTTTTGCTCCTCTTGCCCACTTTCCTTTTCTTCCAGCTTGATCTCAATTCATCTTCATCAAATTTCCTACAAGATCACAAAAACTGGATATTAATGCATTTAAATGGAGAATTGGTCTCATTTATACAACTAAATCATTGTAGTGTGCAAGAATTTGGGCGTAAATGAGTGACAAATTTGCCACTCATCAATCTTACTCACCGATTCAAATTATTTCAGCACTTATATACCTTGTCACTCATACAACATATTTTTGTTAGTGATCTCTAAAGAATTCTGTATAGGCTGCTGCGCATCTTAGTGTGGTTTACCTATATACGACCCTTCTGGACCAACTGCACCATATTCTGTTTAGCTCCAAATGACATGCGATGGTAGGCTTGACAACAACTTGAGTTATATTCTCGATATTAGGCCTAGCCGCCTTTATCACCACCTTCTCCTCATTTTGTGCTATCACTTCAAGTGGTTGCTCGTCATTCTAAAGAGACAAGAGTAGAAGATGGAAAATAATCGTGTTGTTATTAATCGTATGACAACTATTTAAAGTCTGAACAAGACCTATATCAACAAGGATAGACTTGAAAATTACAAAAAATCCTAATATTTAGGAACTACAAAATAAGAACTCTACAACAACAAGGTGTCTAGTAATCATCCGTTATTACGCCCCCGCAAGTTGGTGGTGTCAACAACATCCAACTTGGAAAAATGCTTGACAAAAGAGGCTTGTGGAAGTGATTTGGTGAGTATATTTGCCACTTGATCAGCTGAGTGAAGCTATTGAATTGCGATATCCTTGTTTTGAACTTGTTCACGAACAAAGTGAAAATCAATGGCAATGTGCTTCATCCGACTATGGAACACCAGATTGGCACAAATGTAGGTGGTGCTAACATTGTCTCAAAATATCCGAGGAATGGCTGAAATATGACACCGAAACTCATGGAGTAAACTTGTTAGCCAATTGGTCTAAAAAATAGTAGCTGCAACAGCCCAACCCGATATTCTGCATCTGTTTAGGAACGGGAGACAAATCTTTGCTTTTTAAAGGAACATGGTATCAAAGAGCTGCCAAGGTAAACAACATAACCTGTGGTGGAGGTTCGATTAAGAGGATCTCCAGCCCAGTCAAAATCTGAGTAGGCTAGAAGACGGTGATCATGTTCTTTGGCAATTCGGAGGCCAAATGAGGATGTTTGATGTAGATACCAAAGGAGAAATTTCATGGCTGTCCAATAAAGGGCTGGTGCATGTACTGTGAGAGTTTGTTGACAACAAATGCTATGTCCGGACGTGTAAAAGAGAGGTAATGAAGTTTACCGATGATCCGCCTACGAAGAGAGCCATCAACTAGAGAATCTTCAAACTCTGGGAAAATTACAGTAGAAGCCATTGTTCCCTTGCAATTTTGCATATTAACTTCCTGCAAAAGATCTGTAATGTATTTCTGTTGAGACAACAGAAGACCACCACCACCAGAATAAGAAAAAAGCTTCAACACCAAGGAAATAATGAAGTGGACCAAGATCCTTCAGTGAGAATCGGGTTGCAAGACTATCAATAATGCTTTGAACTCCACGAATCTGATTACCCGTAAAAATTATGTCATCAACATATATTAGGGCATAAACAATAAACTCAAAATTATGCAGGATGAACAATGAAGAATCAGATTGGGACTTAATAAACCCCAAAGTAACCAAATGATTTTTGAGTTCAGTGTACCAGGCTTTGGCGTTGGGGGCTTCTTTCAGTTTATAAATAGCTTTTAGCAGCCTGCAAACATGCGTCAGATGTGCAGAAGATTCGAACCCGGGTGATTGGTGCATATAGACTTCCTTATCAAGACGACTTTGCAGGAAGGCATTATTGATATCAAGTTGACGAATGGGCCACCTTTGTTGTGTTGCAACCGCAAGAACTATTCGAACAGTTGCAGGCTTTACCACAGGGCTAAAAGTGCATTGGAGTCATTGTGTGAATCGTTTGGCAACCAAGTGAGCTTTGAACCTGTCAACAGAGCCACCAGGATGATATTTAACGGAAAAAGAAACTTACAATCCACCACATTTTTTGAAGGATCACATGATGCCAACTCCCATATCCAATTCTGAACTAACGCGTCAAATTCATTTTTCATAGCTTCATGCCAACATGGGAATTGTTGAGCTTGCTTAAAGGTTCTAGGTAGGGAGGAAGTGGTTTGACAGTGTGGAATTGTTAGTCTTAAGGCTATTGGTCTTAGATCAAGTAATCATGTTATGAATGGACATTGATGCAGAGCTAGGGGCAACAAGAGAGGGTTGTGGGGGCACGAGAGGTGGGACAAGCGACGAGGAAGAGGGTTGTACCACAGGGTTCTAGGTCAAAGGTCCAGTGGACTTATTTCGATGTTGGTAAGTGATTAAACGTGGGAGTGGTGTCAGTGGAGGCTAAAATGCGGGAAGTGAGGTTGAGATGGTTTGGTCATGTGATGAGGAGGGGCACAGATGCCCCAGTTCGTAGGTGTGAGAGGTTGGCCTTGGATGGTTTCAAGCGGGGTAGGGGTAGACCGAAGAAATACTGGAGAGAAGTGATTAAACGTGACATGGAGTAGTTACAGCTGACTGAGGACATGACCCTGGATAGGAAGATATGGAGAAAAAGCATTAGGATAGAGGGCTAAGGATGTGGATGAGTAGTAGTCAGTAATTAGGTGGACTTCGGTGTCCTTTGTTTGGCAATGTAAAATTTTTTTGTGGATGTCGTACCTATGCTATTTTATCATGTTCTATGCTTTGGATGCTTCTGTATACTGCCTTTTATCTTGAGCCGGGGGTCTATTGGAAACAACCTCTCTACCTCTTTTGAGGTAGTGGTATGGACTGCGTACACTATACCCTCCCCAGACCCTACTATGTGGGAATATACTGGGTTTGTTGTTGTTGTTGGTAAGTGATTATTATGGATTGCAGTTGCGCGTTTAAATGGGGAGAAGGATGAACCGGTGAGGCCGAAACATTTGGTTGAGGTGTATTGCGGCTAGAAACTGAATTTTGCACGGTAAGGGGAGGGGGCAACAAAGATATTGGAGAAGGAGAAGAAGTATCAGATAAGGGAGAAATTGAAATACCTGAGACAGTGGTAGCTGTTGGGGAAGAGGAGATGGGTGAATGCGCGTGCCTACGGGCTGCTGCACAATGTGAGCAGGAAGCTCGTGATAATCATTTCGACTTTGAGTATTATCCCGTGGCTGCTGTTCAGTTGAACAAATTTCTCAAGATACATTTTTATTTTATGTATTTTTCAAATGGGAAAAAATATTTTCGAACAGTAACTGATTTTCTAAAGATAAGACGTCACGAGATAAATATATTTTGAAAGTTAAAGGATCAAAACATTGATGGCAGTAATGTTTATTCGAAATCCTAAATAAACACATGGTGTCCAACGAGGCTCTAATTTGTTTTTGGAATATGGTTTGAGCCATGGATAACACAAGCAACAAATACTTTAATGGAGTCATACTTGGGTATAATTTGAAATAAAATTTCGAAGGGGCTCTTATGCGGAAGATTGGGTGTACATTGCCAAACACAGGACACCAAGTTCAACCTAAATACTGACTGCAACTCATTCACACCCTTAACCCTCTATCCTAATGCTATTCCTCCATAACTTCCTATCTAGGGTCATGTCCTCAGTCAGCTGTAACTGCTCCAAGTCACGCTTAATCACTTCTCTCCAGCATTTCTTCGGTCTACCCCTACCTCGCTTGAAACCTTCCAAGGCCAACCTCTCACATCTACGAACTTGGGCATCCGCGCCCCTCCTCATCACATGACCAAACCACCTCAACCTCACTTCCAGTATTTTATCCTCCACTGACACTACTCCCACCTTTTCTCGAATAATTTCATTCCTAACCTTGTCAGCCCTTGAGAATCCACACATCCAACGCAACATCCTCATTTTCGCCACCTTCAACTTTTGGATATAAGAATTCTTAACCAGCCAACACTCCACTCCATACAACATAGCAGGTCGGACTGCAATTCTATAGAATTTGCCTTTCAACTTGGAGGACACCTTCTTATCGCATAAAATTCCCGAAGCGAGC
The DNA here is from genome assembly GCA_030864215.1 of Capsicum pubescens. Lineage (NCBI taxonomy): Eukaryota > Viridiplantae > Streptophyta > Magnoliopsida > Solanales > Solanaceae > Capsicum > Capsicum pubescens. Next base: position 111,958,558 of record CM061538.1, read on the forward strand.
CTCCATTTCATCCAACCTGCCCCAATACGGTGAGAGACATCCTCATCTATCTCTCCATTCCCTTAAATCGTAGACCCGAGATACTTAAAACTATCCCTCTTGCAAACCGCCTGGGAATCCAACTTCACTATCACCTTCTCTTGCCTCGATTCACTAAACTTGCACTTCAAGTACTCCGTCTTGGTCCTACTCAACCGAAAACCTTTAGACTCCAGGGTTTGTCTCCAAACCTCCAGCTTATCGTTAACCCCTTGTCGCGACTCCTCGATCAAAATAATATCATCCGCGAAAAGCATACACCAAGGCACCTCGCCTTGAATATTCTGCGTCAACATATCCATCACCAAAGCAAATAAAAACGGACTTAGAGTCGATCCCTGGTGCAACCCTGTCAAGATCGGGAAATGCTCAGAATCTCCTCCCACAAAACTCCAAAAGTGTGAGGATAAAGATGCTTGGTGCAATAAGGTTCTAGCAGTTTCAATAACATGCCGATGCCATCTTTCGACTAGAGCAACTCTCGGTGGAGTATATGGGGGTGACACTATGTGCTCTTGCCATGTGTTTTGAGATACGAATGTGGACTTTGAAATTCGCCACTACCATCAGTGTAAAAAGATTAAATTTTGGTGTTGAATTTGCGTTCATGCAATGGATGCAAATTTTGAAAAACTTTCAGAATTTCATTTTTTGATTCTAAAGTGAACAACCACATGTATTTTGAAAATTGATCAGCAAATAACATATAATATCTTTTTTTTATTAATTGACAAAACTGGAGATGGACCCTATAAATCTCTATAAAGGATTGGATTTGCATGGGCTTATTACTTCGCAAATGAATTTTCTGAGAAAGTCAACCTGTGCATTTTATTTGAATAACAAGAATTACAAATGGAGCTAGCTTTAGGATCTGAAACAGGAAGGGAAATATTATTCAAGATAGTAGCTAAAATGCGGTGATTAGGATGGCCTAAATGTTGATGCCACAGGTGAATTGGAATAACCACATTGCATTGAAAAGAACGATGTGTACAACCCAGTGGCCACTCATACAACCCATCTTTATTCTGCCCGCGAACTAGAGACGCCCCCTTACCTGTATCTTTCACAAGATAATGGAAAGGAAAAAATTCAATAGAGGAATGATTATCATGAAAAACTTAGAAACGGAAATAAGATTATTTTTTATGACAGGTGAGCATAAGGTATTGAGAAGTTTGAAATGATGATTTGATGCACTTATGTTAGCGTTACCAGTATGGGATATTTGAATGGTGTGACCATTGCCCACAACTATTTCTTCGGTGCCGTGGTAGTCATGTACAATGGATAGGCTTTGAGCATCAGATGTAATATGATGAGTGGCTCCATTATCCATGATCCAAAGGGCTTGTTGAGAATGAAAACGAGCAACAGAGTTTGCTCGGGCTTGCAGATGGTTATGTGACTGTAATCTGCAGACTTAACAGAATGACCTTCGCGATCACATAGCTGACAGCGAAGGTTTTTGTCAAAGGGCTATTGCTGGTTGTTTCTTCGTGGGCGTTGTGCTTGCCATTGCTAATTGTTGGCAGGAGTGTTCACACTGGGACGACACTTGCTGGAGTAATTATTGTTATCCTGGCGAGGAGTTGAGCTCGTCTTTTGTGCTACAACAGCAGTAATAAGAGTTGATGGCGGCTTATTTGTCTTCTTCATGTTGTAGGAAAAGCTTATAATCTTGAAGCTTTTTGTAAAGCTCTTTATATGAAATAGTAGAATCGCGAGCACGAATGGCAGTAGATAGTTTTCGAAATTCAGATCCGAGTCCATTAAGGATTTTCACAATGAGTTTCGGGTTTGATACCGATGCACCAGCAGTTGCAAGTTCATCACAAAGTGATCGAACTTGATGAAGATAATCTATGACTGGACGAGAGTCCGGGCCAATCGATCTCACAAGCTAAAAATTCTTGTTTGAGATTTGTTCACATACGCTGTATGCAAAGCATCCCTGGCAGCTTTGGCGGAGACTGCAACAACAACATTGGGGCCAAGCATAGGATCAACAAAGGCCAAGATAGCATTTTGAATTAGCCGATCTTGGCGATACCAAGGAATGAACTCGGTTATCAACATCTTGATTGTTTTGAGAGATGATGTGAGTGGGGGCAGGGATGGAGCGATCAAGATGCCCATAAAGATTGTGACCACGCATAAGCATTGAAACTTGAGCTTTCCACAAGGAGAAATTGTGACTGCCTATTAATTTAATGGGCAGTTGGGTAACTGGATTGAATTGAACAGTAGTGATGACATTGTTGATTCCATCAGCATTGGCCTACAAAAATCTTAGAGGCCATTTTTGCAAGTAAGTAGGAAAAAAAACCCAGAGAGAGGATCAACTAGTAGGAGTTTTGATGCTCTGATACTGTTATTATTCGTATGACAACTATTTAAAGAAATTTTTTAAGACCTATATCAACAAGGATAAACTTGAAAGTTACAACAAATTCTTTATATTTAGAAACTACAAAATAAAAACTCTACAACAATAAGGTGTCTGTAATCATCCATTATTGCATTCATCCTTCTGCCAGTTTAGCAACCTCTTTAGACTTTAAGGCTACTATGTTTTCCCTAAATTTCTTAACCAGGTTCTTCGTTATGCTCAGTTACCTCTTTCTTATTTGGAGAGTTTACCCAACATCCAGTCAAGTACTTAGCACACAGTGAAGAGAAGAAACTAAAAGTTTGAGTAGATACGACCTCCTTTCCCGCCTATGTGACATCATTTGACTAGACACAATATTTAAAAACGAAAGGAAGACTTTTGAAATTTGGTCTAAACAAATGTTGGACATTTGTGTGGGCTATAAATAACTTCATTAAAGGCAAAAGGAATTTTTTACAGTTAAGTTGCTTCTTGTTGGTATAATATACCACAATTACAATAAGTTATACCAAAAAAATGAATAAATAATATTCAGTTGAGGCACAGATATCTCGCGCTCTTTAAGCAGATTCAAGCCCACTGCGGCATAATCTACACCGATCCAACAGTATATCTCTTAACTTGTCTCCTCCACGGTACAACAACCCAACAACGTCGTACAACTCAAGCAACTATGGATTAGTTGAAGAGTCCAAAGTTTCACCAAAAGAACACTTTCCGTAAGACATAATCATCTCTTTCGTACAGTGAGTATAGTTAGAGGCTTGGAATATTTTCTTTATCTCAACTCTTTTTTTCACTAATATAATTAGGGGGTCGTTTGGTAGAGTGTGTTAGTAAAAATAATACATGCATTATTCTTGTGTATTATTAATGCTCTGTTTGGTACATTTTTTTATCAATGTATTACTAATGTCTTGCATTAGTTATACACTATATTAGGTATTGGGCTATGTATTACTAATACCACTCCTTTTTATGTATTAGTAATACAAAACATTTCAATACATGCATTAACTTATTAAATGACAATTTTACCCCTCAAAATAATTAATTTTTTCCCACCATTTCTCCACATCTTCTTCCTTCTTAATCAAATCTTCTTATGTTTTGATTTCTTTTTCTTTATTCCGATCAAATTCCATCAATTTCATTTTTAGGCCTTTTGGATATGGAGAAACGTGAAAATTGGGTTTTCAAAGAAAAATGGATTTAGAGAAAAAAAGTAAAGATTGGATTTTGAAAATTGCGTACCTTAATTTTTTTTTTGCAGTGAAAATGAACAAATGAAACTTGAGTATTTGGGTATTTGAATAGAACAACGGGTTGTTGCTTCCATTTCTTTGCATGCCAAAAAACCAGAGGAATTGTCGGCAACATATTCCTCTTCATTTTTGTTTTTTTCTTGAAGTTTATGTAAGAAATTTGTCGATTTTATTGTAGAATTTAAATCTATAGTAGTGTATTTCAAACGAGTCGGTGTTCATATATATATATATATATACAGTAGTGTAGAATTGTCGGTGTTCATATATATTTACAAATGTTCATATATCTACAGTAGTGTATAAAAAGGGTATTTTAATAAATAAATATTTTTTTATAAAAAATATATAGTTATATATTATTTTTGATACATCAAACCAAACACTGAATAAGAAATAATGTCTGCATAACTAATACCAGTATTACTAATACTTGCATTAGTAATACAAACATTACTAATACACCTTATTCAACATTATTCTTTACATTGTACCAAACGATCCCTTACTCTCTTTTGTACCGTAAATATAGTTGGAGACTTAAAATATTTTTCTCTATCTCAACTCTATCTTTCACTGATATATTTACTTTGTTTATGCACTCTATATTTTTATCTTTTTAAAAATATGCAAGAACAATAGGTGAACTATTCATCCCGTGTAATGTATAAGAGGTTGTAAAGAGAAAAGATCAATCGTCTTTAGGTTACAACAGTTATTACAAAAAACTAATGACACTAATAGTCACGAGAGTTCCAACAAAATAATGGCCGCATGAGTTATAAGAAGAATGCACATTCATGCACTTTAGACCCACTAATGTGAGGGAGTAAATGTAAATCTGCCACCAAGTGTAGGGACTGGGGAGTAATACAGCTGCACGTTGCGGCAGTGGTGATAGTGTTGCCTAGAGAAGAAATTGTAGCTTAAAGATACAAAAGTCCAAAAGTAGCAAAACAACATAGCAGCGGTAAGGCATTTCACCGAGAGCAATGATAATGAAATATTAAGTTGCTCAAAGTAAACCTACACTTCTAATTATAGAAAAGTGACATTCTTTTAGGTATAGACTAAAAATGAAAGTATGCCACATAAAATTGATATAGAGGAAATATAAATAACAACCTAATCTAGTAGAATAGTTAACTCCGAAATCCCCATGACGCTAAAAAACTTGGTCAGTTCACCGCAAACATAAGTATATATGGTCGAATGATTGTAAGTAGAATATCATTCAACAGGGACTTATTTGATTAACTTTTCAGATTAGATCAAATAGTCACAAATATATTTATCCAAGCAATTTCTCAAGGATTATTGAGCTATTATCTAGAATAGAATTTTTAAACTTAAACAAACACGCTTTTGAATTAAAATCAGGATGAAGAGAAATTTCAGGATTACAGGTAGAACATTACTCCCGTTGAACATCCACTTTAACCGTTAGCTAACTAATTAGATTATTTAGTGGACTTGTCATGCGGTTAATTTTGCTAATAAGAATCTTCAGAGTTTTTTGCTGGCCTATTCAAATTATTATTCGTATGGAATTACCAATAATAAGAACACATTCATATTTCTTGTATAATAACTAACAACCGAGTAGGTATATCTCTATCCTAAACACAAATCTTCCTTCATAGTAAAACAAAAATAAAGAATAAAGTGAAACGATATGAACTTTAACACAAGAAAAGTGATCAAAATATGAGGCTGAGTGTAGCTAAAACATGTACTTCTAGCCGTTGATCACAAGTTTTTAGACTTATTCTAAGCAGTCCTGCTGATTTTAATGTCAAAGTGAGGTCACAGGTTCGAACGTAATGATATGCGATTCTAGGATATCATTTTTTTTTTTGGAAACAAATTAATCTTCAAGTGACGGTGTTCAAGGCTCATTTGTTGAAAGAAAATGCAAACCTAATTACAGATGCAGATGGGAGTTTCAAACATGTGAACTTTCTTGAACACAGAGTCTCAGACTAACCGCTAAATCAAGCATGTATTTTTTTATTAAGCAATGTCATCCAATACAATATATAATTATTTTTATTTTTCACATATTAATAATATATAGTAAGGGAAGTGTTTATATTGAAACCGCTTCATTGAAGGTGCATCCGCCCCTGGCATGTTCTTTCTATCACTTCCAATAAATAACACAATGTATGTCAGTGTAATCATCCACTGAGTTGCTACTAAACTATTGGAGATGGTCTTCTGATTATTCATTTAAGTTTGCCTTCTGAAGAGATAACATAATATTACCTCTTTTTATTTATGTGTTTCCACTCCTGTGATTCAATAGATTCACTAGCTATATGGGTAGCACATACCTCGATTAAGGGCTCATAGGTAACTCTTTCCAAACAAACATCCAGTAAATTGCTTCTCGTTAAGAAATATTCACCATATATTCAACTTGATTGTTTATCAATTAGAAGAAGCTCACGTTCCCGTTATGAATAGGTGCCCGGGAGAAAAGTTTAGATCAAAGATTTGTAATAATAGCCATGTAGTTCAAGTTCCATTAACTTTTACCATAGAGTAGTTTGTCGCGTTGCAGCCACTTACAGTTCTTTGGATATTGTTAGTTGGACTGACCAACAGAGAGATGCTGCTGCTAAAGAGGGTTGGGGTTACCGATTGACTTTTTCTGCCCGACTGGTACTTGTTTTTTTCCTCCCTTTGTGAATAGAACAATGTTGCGGTTCTTTAGTGAACTAATGCTTTCTGTCACAGGTTGGATTAGTTCTTGGTGCTGATGCCTTGTTCATTGGAGCACAAAAAGTAGGACAATATCTTCAAGAGTTAAGGTCTCACTGAGATCGATAGTTGGAGCTTGAAGTTACATGTGTTGTATTTTGTGCAGCCACAAGGAAATGATTTTCTCTGAATTCAGGAAATGAGTAAAGCGACTTCCCTAGCATCCTTTTTCTGAAACTAGAGAACTGAGATGAAAATCCATTCCCAGGAGTGTCTCAAGGCCTGGCCTCCTGCACTCCAACCTTTAAATGCCTTGTATTTCGCCGCTACATTTTTAATTTAATTTTCTCTCAAGTAGGACATGATGCAGTGAGTGGCTTGTTAATTTGTGTAATGTGGCTTCAAAAATTGATGATTCTTTATCTGCATATAGCTAGATCTGGGAACAACATCAAATTAAACCACAATCTTTCCATAGAGTTCCCTTGTCCCCAGTTGGCATGAAAATACAATAGATGAATAGTCATTTGGATTATCGTACTTGAGATTACCTATATTGACAAAATTTGCGGCTTAGTATGCCAGGTTTGTTAAGTACCCATCTTCATACATCATGATTCATGAACAGCAAGGCAAAACGAAGGGTTAAGACTCCACAGAGTTGTATGCCCTTCGTACTATTTCTTTACTTGCTTTCTCATTCTCATCCTGATAATTAACGAATCATCCAAGTTTTCTACTACAGGTCTTCTACACGTGAACCGCTGGAGGTTTTACCTTGACATATTATTTCGATAGTGCGTCTACTTTATTGGAAAAGCCTTGGAGATCTTACCTTGACGTATTATTTTGAATTGTTTGTCTATTTTATTCAAAGTTATGATAGTTGTGTGTTTTGTTTCGTGCCATCGCACCGTTCATCATATTTTTTCATTTAACATGACCTGTGTTGACTTGACACTATTAAGAAAATATTTATTAGAGATTTATTTTATAAAAATAATCTTATTAAATATACTTTGGAAATCTGAATTCGACTAATACTTTATGTAGTAATTCAATAATAGAGGTAAGGGTAAAAGCTTAAATATGCCATTGAACTATCACAAGAGACTCATTTATGTGATCGGTTAAAAGTTTGACTCATTTATGACATAGCAGTTACAAAATAAGTTTATTTATGCCATTACTTGTTAACGGTGGTTTCTCAAAAATAATTTTGTCACTTGTCGTATCATCTTATTCGAGGTTCACAATTTTTAGAGCATTAGTTATGTATGACTTTCATTCTGAATTTCTTCATTGGAACTTTTTGGTCATATATAACATTTTCCTTTGTGCTCAATTTTGCTTTTTTTGCATTCAAATTTTAATACTATAATAACAAGAAGTCTCTTAAATTTTAGTACCATTATCAGATTTTTGGCTTATTAGCCTTAAAGTCTGTTCCTTTTGATCTGAAGAGATCTTTGTTTGCAATTTTATTTGCGAATTGAGTATCTGCACATATTTGCAGATCTAGTTATAAAATTGGGAAAGGGTTTTTACCAACTTTTAATCAACATGTTGAAAAAATAATAATTTAGAAATTGATGTCTCTGATTTCTCATTCATATCAAGAAAAGTTTAATTGTTTTTTTTTTCATGTTCTTAGGATTAGAAAATACTATGTCTGAACTTTTGATATTGACGGGAAAGATTCATCTGAACGATGTTACTTTTGAAGAAGTAGGGCCGTTTTTTTTTATGCTCGTGTAGTGGGACGTCTCTCATTCACTTCAGAAATAAATTTCACAAATGTTTTGTTCTCCGTTGAATTTGTTGATACCTTTTGTTATGTATGAATCTTTATTCTCAATATCATATCTGACATTCTTATTATTATAGTACTAAAATTTGAATGTGAAAAGCAAATTGAGAACAAAAGAAAATGATATATATGACCAAAAAGTTCCAATGAAGAAATTCACAATGAAAAGCCTACATCACTGAAAGTTCTAAAAATCGTGGATCTCTAATAAGATGACACATGGCGAATCTGTTTTTGAAAAGTCACCGTTAACAAGTAATGACATGGATGAACTTGTTTTATAACGGTGATGGCATGAACGAGCTAAACTTTTTACGGATGACATAAACAAACAATTTATAATAGTTCGACGACATATTTGAGCCTTTTTCCCTAAAGTTAATATAGGAAAAAAATAATAAAGTTTTCTTAACTTTATAAATTGAATAAATAAATTAAAACAACTATTTTATTAGAAGGTCAAGTAAAATGAAATTGAGGGAATACCTTCTGTTTGAGATTTCTTTGAAATGTGCCATCTACATAATCATTATCCAGGTTTTCTTCCTAACGAATGGAGAGAGGATCTGAAGTTTTGTCCGACATCAAAAGAAACTCATTCGACGAGGCTATTAAGTTGTGCTTAGAAAGCGGTCTGCGAGGCAGTCACAAAAGTCAAAGCAATTCTAAGAAATCTAAGAATGATGGCAAAAACTAAACAACTAACTCCTATTGTTTAATGTATGGAAATTTCTCTCTTACAATAGATGATAGTACGATTTGATATGTTCTTCAAACAGAAAGGATAAACAGTACGATTTGATATGAGCATAATCCTCGTCTTTGTTTTTCCAATTTGATGCTAATACGATATAATATGTTTAAATTAAACAAATTTATCATATTAATATGATTAATGTTTTTAAATATATATATATATATATATATATATATGCATGCACATTAAGTATAGAATCCAGTTATTAGCACTTAAAATGGTGTAAGTTTTAAAAATTAAAAAGTCCTTAATCTTTTACTATGATAAATACATGAAAAGTTTTGGTCTTCCTAAATAAATGTGTCACAACCTAATTTACGAGATTGTGCGGCGCCTATTTATTCTAACTTAATAGAAGTCTGACATGAATCGAGCCTGGACCCTGGATGTAATGGGCATCTCAGACTAATGAAGGCCCAAGAGAACCCCTTAACCTATCATCATGATCATTTCAAAAATATTTGTGGAAGAAAAACCTAATAAAAAAAATCCATTTAAATCATAATAGAAATTTATCCAAGTTTGAAATAAAACGTTTAGACATTATCTACATAAGTTTACGAAGCCTCTAACACACGAATAAAAAATTGAAGTCGGGACATGACCCCGATAATACCATAATACTAAAAGTCAAGGTTTAGTCATTAAGATTATATTATCATCTGAAAGATGAAGGGCTTAACTGATACAAGAAAGAAATACGCGGAATGAAAATCGTAACTCTAAAACAAGAAATTAAGATAACAATGATAAAGGATAATAAATTGACATAAAATGGATAAGAAATGAAAACAATGACTATATAAAAACCAATTCCCTCAAATACAAAGTCTAAAAAGTATCAATCTATAAATGTAAGACACAAGTAAGGATTTAATAGACAACCGAGGCTATACAAAAACCAAGACCTCTTATTAAGAAATTAAAAAAAACACATATACTATTGAGACACCCTCAAGAGGAATGATATCCTACTGCAAGCAATCCCATCAACATTTTCTAGCAACTATGATCTTTGCTTCAACTCTCTGAAGAGTTTCACAGATCAATAAATCATATAAAAAAAATCTACTCTCAAATGAGATATTCTCTTACAGGTTACACTAGTAATTACAAAAATACCTTTAATAAACTAAGGGTCTTCTTTAGCACGAGGCTTGAATGTCAAGAATAGTCGCTTTTGCATCCATAACCTCTTTCTTTCTTTTTCACCTTTATTCCTTGTACTTTCACTTAAGCATATTCTTGAACTTCAATTCTTTGTTCCATGATATTGATGAAGCTCGACCTGCATCATTAACACTTGCGGAAGCTGTCCCAAGATGAACTTAGTGCTACATAGGTCTATGATAATGCGTCTCCGAACCTACATAATGAACTATGAACTGACGTAGAGTCCGAAGATGGTCAATACATGAAATATAATGATATATAGAGCAATAAATGATAGGCTACGTTTCACATGAAAAATAATCATGAAAGTAGAAATCAACCTTCAAGGATTACACACACACACACACACACACACACACACACACACACATATATATCAATAATGACTCAAAAGCTAACACAAAGATTTTCTATTCTTTAATTCTGAACTAGATGGTATTATCGTCTTCTGTTAAACACCACGGGCTATGTGGGTGCGATCAAAACTCGACTAACTATGCCCCAATCCATATTTCCGCATGAATTGGGATTAAATCTGTCGTCTAGCACAATCATCCTCGTAGAGAAAATCATAAGATCGTCCGATTAAAGATCGAACTATTTCTTTGTCGGTAAAATACAGGTTTCGGGTGTTGAGTCATTAGGACTCTCACCTTCTCGGTTAACTATTTAATTCTCTTTAAGCCCATATTTTATCATCTTAAAACAATCAAACATTATTAAAGCATCTTATTTCCATTAAGGGCATAAACCGTAGTTGGTATCGTCATATCAAGACTTACAATTCATCTATTTCATCGTTATAACCATAAGGTCTATCAATAATTCCATAAGCCCATGATATTAAAATCATGCATAAGATAATCATTCAATATAAACCAAATCCATTTATGAAATACTTTAACCATTTAGGATCCACAATTCTCAACCATGGATAAAATAATTTAGCAAAGGTCAATCCGTTCATGTTTCATCGTAACATTGATATAACATAGTTCCTTGTTCATGTAGTAAGGACTTGTTGACCCAGAACATTTCATTAAACATATGAGGAAGTAAATAAAATAATTAAAGTGACCTCCCTTAATTCAATACACCTAATAAATAAAGTATACTTTAAGAAAATAACTTTCATTACAAGTTTCATGCTCATCTATAAATTCAAAATACATATACTTATATATGAGTTTATAAATCATGGGTTCGAATTAGATTTCAAAGTTTTACTCTACATACCTTAATTAAAAGGAATCTTGGAGAAAACCTTGAACTTGGGAGTTTAGTAGATTTGGGATTTGAAAATCCTTTTTGAGTTGTTGAGTTTTAGGGAAAAGAGGAATAAGAGATTTTAAGATGATTCTAAAGAGATTAGGATGATTTTGGAGATTAAAATTGGGTTGAAAAAATTAAATGGGGTGAAAAAACTTGTTGGATCCTAATTTAATAAGCAAAAATGGATTTTTACGCCGGGGAGGTGTGCTCTGTACCCCATATCCCAATGCCGAGGCTAATCAGTGGTCTCCTGGCTTGACCGCTGTCCAATAGATTTTTTATTTGAACTCAGATTGACGAACCGGTCAATACTCGTTTGAAGTTGATCCTACTAGAAACTTTTATGAAAACTTGATCGGTAGTAGGAAGTTCAACTCGTATTTGTGATAGCCCTTTTCTATGACCTTAATTCATAATCAAAACACTTAACACACTAGGAAATTGATATAAATATTTATATGTAAATATAAATTATTGGGCTCGAGTCTATACACATATAAAGAACGGTTCAAATTCTAGCTCAAAAGTATGAGGTGTTACAATTTCTCCCCCTTGGGATCATTCGTCCTCGAATAATGGCTAGAAACATATTGAAGATCTATACGTACAAACATAAGGGCTGAAATGTTATATCAAGACTTTACTTCTATCTCACATACATCAAGAGGAACATTATGACAACACCGAGCAATTAGGTAAGCACGGATCATGAGATATCAGAGATTTAACATAGACATGCTCTAGGACATGAGTTATATGGAACTTGATCATAGTGACATAAGGCATGAATTCTATGGAATTATCACCATGGATTAAGATAGATACATAACAACAAATACGGTCGTGCTGCACATAGAGATAAGAGTATTTCCACCTCCAATGATATAACTAAAAACCTCTAAGCTTAGCAACCCTTCTCGACTATGCTTTTCCTCTGAATACTACACTTTATCAATTTCATCTTACAATATCCACTCGAACACATAATTACCAGACTTTGAGTCCAACCTCATATTGTTTCCATTTTCAAGCCTAGCTGGGAGTCACAAGACCTTATATATAGTGCAATCATACTGGTCTACGTTGCAAAAATTCCTTTATAGTCTAAATATCTCTAAAAACTTTTGCCCCTAAGAATACTACTCCATCTTATCACTATAATCAAACAACCTCAAGCTCCACTCAAGGTGTACTAGTCACATAAAACAATGGTCTGCATATCTACAATTCACAACATTCAAGCCTATTATTACTACACCCCTTTATGGACTTCCACACCTAAAACTAGAATCTTTAATCACTTTCACAAGGATTTCCACTATATATCCCCTTTTTAATCATTTTACATATAAAAAGTTCATCTTTCTAACTTCCCCTTTCACCGATAACCTTAGCTTGAATTATCACACCATAATTTTCATAATAAAGAACGTTTACTCTCTCATTTAAAATATTGTTATGATGTCATCACCACTATCATCCTAACATAAGGAATATTAATAAGGTACTGGAGTACGAGCATCAAGAATAGGAGTGTACTTCTCAATTATGATTCATACTTATCGCACTACTTAAGACTAGGAATGTGAAGTAAGATACAGTATAATAGGCACAAAGTGCTTCATATATCAAACTCATAGATCATGAATAGAGGATCTTATCGACATAAATATAATTCTAACGTAACATAAGTTCTTAGGACTGGGCATATTGATAAACATGAGTGCATATATCAAGAGTTGTGTAACATAATGCTGGAATTCATAAATTTAAGGAATATGACTAAGACCTCTACCTGAAGATATTGCCTTACACCTCTCATTCTAGAAACTGAGAACGATCATGAATTTGCATTGAAAGTGTCGTTTTGGGATTAGACATGACATAATATGGGTAGATAACATATACAAAGTAGAGTTTCTTGGAACTAGGCATATTGTGAGACATGGGTTTGTGGATCATGAGCATTGTAATACTGAATTGGGTCCTAGAATCTTAGAGGAAAATTTAGACCACTAAGAGACATTACTGCTTCCTATTTAAGGTACAAAGCAGGGACATACATAAAGAGTGTGGAACTTAGGCGCCGACATAAATACAAAGACATGGAAAAACATCCCTTTGGATAAAGTACAAGGAATATGATAGAATAAGAATGAGTTTTAATGGAATGCACCATAACTCTTTTCTGAAACTCATCATCACCAGAAATATAAGGACTTGACCTAGTTCAACACCTCATCATATCCCCCTTAGCTTAAAGACCACTATCATAAATTTGTTGACCTATTCTCTAAATAGAGCTATATGTAAAACACTCAGCAAGATGGGGTCTCACTGTGCACATGAATTCTCAACGTTATAAACTATTATAGTAAAATAACAACTTCTTGCTGTAACATTTCATCCAAGGGTGCTACTCTAAACTTCTTCTATTCCCCAACTTCATCATCATATAACTTACATTTTCATTGGCGTGCATATCCATTCTCTCTATCACTTAACAATCTGACCTCGTCTTGTTAGTCTACTAACATCATACCTCTAATATCATAATCACCTAGATCAAAGGAATTTAAAACTATATTAAGAGGTTTAACCTCATCTATACAAACTGCTCCTCTCAATTCAGCTTTACAAAACACCATATTATATTTATTGGCCTTCTTCATACGAAGAAACTCAAGAACACTAATTAGGAACATATAACACTTACAAACTTAAAACCTCATCTAACAACATACTACCAAAGGAAAACCTAATTTTATAAACTTAAGGCTCTTATTCATAAATAACTTAGCTATAGTTTACTACTTCAACACTAGTCTCATGTATATATCATAATTACATATTTAAATTTTACACAAGTTATCAACCTACGCTCTTACACATATCATGTCAAGCCTACCAAACCCACTTTCTACAAGGATTGCATCACTATCCTTGTGCTATCATTGTTTTCACTAAACTCAACCCCTAAAGCTCAAACTTAATGTCTCAAAACAATATGGGTTTCAAAAGATACGTCCCACATATTATACTAATCCGTCAGCATTATGATAAATTCATCAACCTCAATTTCCTATTCCACTTAACTATGGATTACAAGCACATTCTTATTCACAACATTACTAATACATATCTTCTCACATACTAGGCTTATTTACAACTGCTAGATAAAAATCAAGAAGCACCGGGTCTACTAAAATATCATAATAAGAATAGTAAAACTTAGTCCTACAACCTATCTAATTACAGTCTATTAACACCTTCTCCTTTTTCACATCACATCTATTAACCCATACATATATTTCAAATACCTTTATAGTTCTATAAGCATCAAGGCGCCTCCCTCTTTCTAAGAACTACAAAGTAATAAGTTTTTAAATTCCTAACCACCCTATGTTTCCATTCACAACCTATAATTGATCTTTGCTACCATAATAATGGGATATCATTTGCCTTTTCTCTAATTCACATATATATTTTAAAATATTTTAACTAGTCACTCCTTCTCTACTAACTACCATAAAACCTAGAAATTTTCCAACCTTAGACAACACCATAAGAGCATACTGTAAGGCCCCAAATCTGGTACCCAGAATGCTACATGATGCTCATGACCCTGAAGGACCACAAGCTAGCCCATGACTGATATTAGTACCTGTACACTGCATAATATGACATAATAATATGGAAACATGCACTGAAAGGCCATAAGGTTCAATACTGAACATGATCTGAATGATATATCTGTGTGGGGTAATAGAATACCCAAAACAAAATTGAACATACTGAAGGCTGAAACATGATAGTCTAGAAAGCCTCTAACTGACTGAACTGTCTGAGTAAGGAGTTGATGAGACATGTACCCAACTAACTCCAACTAATAAACTGATTAATGAGATAATAGGGAAATAATCATGTCCTCAAAAAATGAGGACTCACTTCTAACTCTGTTTGCGGATATCTGGACTCTGCTGTTGCTATGAAGCTTGTGTCTCTGAACCTATAGTATAAGACACCATAACGCAAATGCGTCAGTACTTTGAATATACTGGTATGTATGTAAGGTAGGTTGAATGCATGGGGTTCATATGCATGAACAATAATAATAACTGACTAACTATCATGAGCGTGAGAGTACATGCATAAGACATAACAACTGACACTAATACTGTGAGAACATGATTATTGAATCTGAATATAACTGATAACATGAGTGACTGTATCTGACAGTTCTGAATCTGATTGAACTATCTGAGTTCCGTACTGTATCTGAGTTGACTGTATCTGATAGTCCTGAAATCTGAAGAACTATCTGAGTTCTATTACTGAGACTGATTGACTGTATCTAACAGTTCTGATTCTGTAACATAAAACTGTGGGAAGTAGTTATCTAACCAACATGCCTCTGATACGCCATTATGGCTGAGTTGGGGTCTAATCTGTAACCCCAATTAGAAGGGTGTCAATACCGCGCTACTAGTAAGGACAAGCTGTGGGTGACCCTCATCTGATAGTGTCCCTTATACGAGAATGGTGGGTCCCTTATCTGACAGTTCTTATCCACCTTATCAACCCTCATCGTCAGTGTTGATGTCTCAACCTATGCTGGCTACATAGTTCTGAAATGCAAGGATGACTGCTAAGGATCATACCCTCATCTGATAGTGTGTGTCCCCATCCTTGGGTTCACTCGGTGCTAATTTCTACTCCTATATGAATGGACACTGAACATGATTTTCTAAACTGAACATGAGCTGAATTTCTGAATTCTATTGATTGATGGAATACTACTGATATCTGACAACTGACTGAGTTCATGAGATCATGGAGATTTTCTGAGTCATAAAACTATCTGAAGTCTAAGGATTCATAACTTGACTGAGGGTATCGTGAAAACATAATATGGCTCTAAGCATACAACTAATGTTTTGGGTACAAGTACCTCCAGGACTCGATGGAAGGAAAATTGACCAAGCATAACTTGCTTGAACATTTAACTAACATCATAATCCATAATACATTTATAGAAGCATTCCATCAAAACATGTGATAGGCATAACTTGTACATACAGGGGGAATTTCATGATATCATACTAGTTGGGCATTGTTTCTTCATCTAGGTATTTAATCAAACACATGGTAGGCATAGCATATGTAGACAACATTATACAATAATTATTCATCATGATTCATCTCTAATTTCATCATCCTAGGGTTTATTCATAGGTTCACATGAATATACATCTATACAAATCAATTCCACATAAAATTGATCACCCAACATGGATTTGAATTCACTTGATCATTCTCAACATAAACAATACAAACCCAACATGAAATTTAAAAAGAAATCCATAAACTTAAACTTAGAAAGGAGATTCTTGGGCTTCATGGACAAAAGGAGTCCATGAATGAACACTACGCATACCTTAGTTCATGATTTCGTGAAGATTGACGGAGAAAATTTCTTGGAATTGGATCTTCTATGAAAACCCTAGCTTGTTCTTGAGAGGTTTTTGAGAGAAGAGAGTGTATTTTGGGTGAAAAATGACTGAATCATGTGTTAAAAGGATTAAATAGGGGGTGGGAAATTGATCCTTTTAACCCTGGACGTGTCTTGTAATTTCAGTAAAAATTTCTCGAATTAGACCCCTGGCGCGACGCGGTGCTAGCGTGTCACTGGAATTTGACAACTGGGAAATTGAGGGATGGCGCGATGCGGAACCATCATATTGCCCCTTCTTTTCCGACCTGGAACTTTGGTGCGACGCGGAGGAAATCGCGCTAAGACACTAGAAAAGGACAATTCTGAATTGGGCCCTGGTGCGATGCGCCATAATTGCAGACCCCTACTGGAATTTGCCAAATGCCATTTCCTCTTGTGGCGCGGCGCGCCACTGACTAATATGGCACTGTTTTATGACGGGAACTTGAAATAGTCGTAA
Source organism: Capsicum pubescens (assembly GCA_030864215.1). Taxonomy (NCBI): domain Eukaryota; kingdom Viridiplantae; phylum Streptophyta; class Magnoliopsida; order Solanales; family Solanaceae; genus Capsicum; species Capsicum pubescens. The sequence continues at coordinate 111,975,932 of CM061538.1, forward strand.
CTTCTGACCCGGTTATCGGTTTTGGGCGAATCTTATATCGATGGAAAGCTTATTGAATTTCCCACATGACAAAAAGTGAAAATCTTGAAAATTTCTCATGGAATAACTATGATTCAATTTAGAAGCTAATACTAGATATTCTTGAGATGAAATTAGCTAGAAAAAGTATGGGGTATTACACATACCACCCGAACACTCACTTAATAGGTTCAAGACTTAACTACCTTTTTTGATCAGTCACTACCTTCAAATCTTTGGTTTCTAACCTTATGGCTACATATTTCTAGATCAGGGATCATCATACTACTTGTAGCTTATAACACTCTAATTTACTCTATTATTCAGGTGACAACATTACCCTATTGTTCAGCTACATACTTTTTCTTGAGACTAGTATCTATAATAAGTTTTTTGAAAAGGCCTGAACACATGTATCACCCTAATCAAACCACACAATTCAGGGAGCTAAGGGTTGATAACGCTCAACTTACACGTCGATATAAGTGCAAGGCAATCATTGTCATTATAATACCCAACTTTGAGTCGGGGTCGAATCCACGAGGAACAATGTGAATGGTGAACGAGTGAGTTTGAGATACAAGTTATTTGCTAAATTCAAACCTAGGATAACTTATTTGTGGGTTTTGAACTTTTTTGAAAATATCACAATTTTTGGCTTCTAGAAAACTAACTCGAGGCTAAGAATAATTAGAGTATAATAAATTAGGAATGGATCTTTGGGTTATGGCATTCTTGGTGTGAATTCATACATGGCTAATTGAGAATTTATCCAAATTTAGCTAGGAATCGTGGATAGTCTAGATTTAAAGTATTAGCGTTAGTATTTCAACAAAATACTAAATTGTACTCATGGATTATTTTGAATACCTCATGAGCATGCCAAACTTACCAATCCAAAACCTTCACTTAGCATCCCTATTTCTAGGATGATTCCCATCAAGCTAGCTAAATCACCTAACATCCTTATTTCTAAGTTAAATGCTAAGGAAGTAACTAGTATCAAATAGTTATTCACAATTACTCATCACCGACATCCCTCTTTCAAGGATGATGTGGAATCCAAGTTAATTTGGGGTTTTCACCCACAAATTTTATTTAATTTGGAGTAATAGAAAAACCTACAACAAATAGCTAATTAGGACAACGCCATGCATAAATCATAACCTATCCAAGCATAACCCTAAGAGGAAGAACTAGCAACTCATAAAGATAATAAACAAAAATATACCAAAATCTCCATCAAATTGATTCATGAAAGATAAGGAGAATGCCAATCCACACTTTAAATTCCAATAAATTTTCAATATAATTTGCCAATTCTTCACTTCTGAGTTACTCTAATTTCTTCTTAGCTCAAGATTAGATCGAAATTTTACTCCAAGCTTCAAGTGATAAGCAAAAAAGTGAAGATAAAAGATAGGATAAAAGATAAGAAATGGATCCTCTTATGGAAGGGTTTTAACCCCTTAAGATTTGGGACTTATCTTTGTGAAGTTATGAAATTGCCCTTGGTCATTTTGCCTCTCCATCGCGATCGCGCTTTTGCAATTGCGCTCTTTGGATCACGATCGTGCTTTCACGATTGCGTGGCTTCTGGTCGTGATCGCCATTGGTGACCTTGGTTGACCGACCGCGATCATGGTAATTGAGGGCTGCCTGATTCCCAACTTCTTGCTCTTTTTTGTCCATTTTCCTTTCCTTTCCCCTTGATTTTATCTCATTTCATCATTGGACCTGAAAGATTACAAAAGATAGAAATTAATGCATTTCAACAGAGAATTTACCTCATTTACAAAGTTTAATCATAGTAGTGCACTAGATTTTAGATGTCAATGAGTGGTAAATTTACCACTCATTAAGGGTATACACTTAAAATCAATAGGCTTTGACGTACTAATGGAATCCTCTAAAGTTTTTGTTCAATTTTATAAATTTCTGATGACTCTATCTGAATATTCACATTGTTAAGGCCCTAAGCATTAACACTTCTATCACCACAAAAATGAGGAACAATTAGCAAAATTAGAGCCAAGCAGGAATTTGGATAAGTTTTATATGGACAACTCTAATGCATGATTCAGAGTATGAAATAATAAGAGAGATTTCCTAAATGCCTTGTGGCTTTCCTCCTATAAGTATGGCATACTATACACTCATAAAAAAGACTCTATTAGACACGACTTTATAAACACCCTAGGACACGAACTGTGCTCTGATACCAAGTGTGTCATGAATAAAGCATAGGCCCCGGATGTAATAGGCATCTCAGACTAATAAAGGACCAAGAGAACCCCTTCATGCATCATCATAATAATTTTAAAAATATTTGCAAAAGAAAGACACAATAGAGAAAACCGATTTAAATTATAATAGTAATTTATCAAAGTTTGAAACAAAACATTTAGTCACTATCTACGTAAGTCTAGGAAGCCTCTAACATACGAATAAAAAATTAAAGTTGGGAGATGGCCCTAATAATACCATAAAACTGAAAGTCAAGGTCTAGTCATTAAGATTACATTATTTGTCATTCGAAAGAAGGAGGACTTAACACTTGCTGAAACTATCCCGAGATGAACCTACTGCTGCATATGGCTATGAAAATATGTCTCTCAACCTACTTCATTAAACAATGTAGCATTTGAAGTTGGTCAATTCATGGAATGTATTGGTATATAGAGCAATAAAATGATAGGATATGTTTCACATGAAAAATAGTAACAAAAGTAGAAATCAAGCTTCAAGGATTATATATATATATATATATATATATATATATATATATATATATATATGTTATGACCTAATTTCTCAGGTCATGATGGTGCCTACTATAACCCACCAGTAGGCCAGCCAACCAGTAGTCCAGAACTGCTAGTAATAGACTACCAGAAGAATGAAAGGAAGAATGTGGAATAGATGTAATAAAAGACCAACATACAAAAGATAATCCCACAACCTGGTGGAATTAGTACAAGAGCTTCTACTATGTTAAGAATACAAATAAAGTTCCAAGGGAATAACACTGATACAACTCATCTCCGAATGAAATATAGAGACTCGTTTAGTATATAAGAGGGAGGAAAGTAATACTCCAGAAATCAAGAGATCACCATTCGTATCCAAACCATAGTTGCCCCGCATGATGCACACATCAACGACAATAACCTGTACTACAATCTGTAGGCTTCAGAAGTGTAGTATGAGTACCAAACACGCGGTATACAGTAGGCAACTGCCGATTGAGCTCCAAAGATATTGTATATATACACAATATATAAACAAAATGGAAAACTACAACCAAATGTCTAGCAACATCGTATGAAAGCCAATGAGATAATACAGATAAACTATCCTATTCATGTCTAAGAAACTGACATAGTAAGGCTAAGGAAATATTAAGAATGAACTGTCCTATTCCATCCATACTCAGGAATCTTAACACTATACCATATATCACTGGCCAATATATGAATAAAACCTGAAATATGGATATATAATAGTATACAAGGCCAATGAGTGAATATATAATCTGAATAAATCAAAGAAGGGATATATGGTAATACCATAGCTACATATAAATAGATATACATATTTGTAACCAAGGTCATTCAAGGTACATCTTAAGTTATCATACTAGTATCTTAAGGCCTCATAATCATAGAAGGAACTAGTGCTAGTGTACTCAGGGTTTCTAATCCATACGGCTAATCATGAGTTAATCATGCATAATAATGAAGCCGCAAGATAGAAGAGCCAAAATCGTACCTCAAATCTTGATACCGAACCATTAACCAATCTGTCACAAACTAGACATAACAATGATAATAAAAATAATAACAATAGCAACGACAACGCGAGTAATCGGCTAGCCCAGACAAACAATACCTAATCGAGCCTTTAACAAACCCCCACTACCCTAGGCTTAGAAGGTTCAATCAATATACAACACACCACAAGCCATACTCATCACCCATACCTAGGCACCTCCATAAGGCTGATAGATACATGCACATACCGGTGATAGGCAATGCACATGCAAGATGAATGCAACAAAATCCATAATATCATAACCGATCTGAGTATCATAATGCATATTCAAACTCAAATTGATAAGTATAATCAATATCATAATTATCATCACCATAACCATCACCATCATAACCATCATCACCAAAAGAATGTATATAAGAATATCATCATAATCGTCCCCCGGCTTTGTCGGGTATATAAGCACATTATCATAATCATCCTCCGGCCTTGCCGGATGTATAATCATATCATCATAATCATCCTCTACCCTTGCCGAGTATATAAGCATATTATCAACACACATATATATAACATCAATACTATAATCTATCATCGTGTTTTACCCAAAATTCATATCATCAATACCATTATCCTCTTCTGTCCCATACCGGAGAGATGTGTATCTAGATATGTAATTGGTGCATAGACTTAAGTTATAGATAAAAAGGGTGCAAATTAATAAATCCATTGCTCAGGATAAACTTCAGGACTAAATCATTATAAAAGTGTAAAAAGGGTCAGAATCCCTCACAACCGGAGTAATTAGTAATATTAAAATCATAGACCAGAATCTGCCTCGGTTAAATCTTTAAAAAATCATTTTTAATATCTTTACACATAGGTTATTCATTAATACAAATAATTATTGTTATGAAGAAATCCATTTTAAGGTGAAAAGTGGGCTTTAACCCTTATTTAGAAAAAATAATAATAAGATCATATTTTAGTTGGAATCGTATCATTTACCAATTTAATGATCATTAATGTACCGAATCTATGCATGCCATCAACACTATTCAAACAATGGAGCCATAAGCATCAATATATCGATAAACTACAACCACATCCTTTACAAGGATAAACACTTCCCAGATGTCCAATTAATAACATAACACGACCTTGGGCCCAATAGTGTGTCCGAAATAATTACAACATCATAATCACGACCTTAGGCCCGTATACATATCTGAAACCCATATAAATAATCATATTCATAAGCCATCTCATATCTATAGGCCATATATCATAACTATGAGGCATATCATACCTATAAGGCATCTCATATCTGTAGGCCATATATCATAACTATGAGGCATATCACATCTATAAGACATCTCATATCTATAGGCCATATATCATAACTATGTCTATGCCTATATTATTAAGCATGTCGATGGACCATATCATAAATCAAGACCGAAAGCCATATCATAACTATGAGCCATTAATCATAATCCAGAAAAAACCATCATCATGCACCAAGTCATGAAGGCCTAAGGTGGCTCTAAGGGCTAAATAAGTCATGCATAAATAAGTCATGTGTAAATAAGTCCACAAGGGCTAACACAAGTCTTGGCCTAAGGTGGGACAGTGAAACCCATTTCTAATCCTCATGTTCCATATTTAAGCAATTTCTACCCAAATTAGGATAAGGTATCTAAATTGATTTCTAGATGGTACATAAGCCATGATCAATCCTAAGACAGTAATTCCACCTAGAACATGAGAAATTAAATCAACTCTACCTAAATTATGGTTTCAAGATCACTAAAATAGCCCAAATAAGGTTAATCATGATAACCATGCTTCTAACACTTAAACTACATCCCAAATCTAGCATCATATCACAACCATTCTACGAATTAGCGCAGTCTATAAAGAAGACAATAGGATCCTAGAAATATAACAAGTAATTCACGTTACGTGTCCAATCCCTTATCTAATCCCAAACTCAAATAATCAAGACTAAGTCACAATGTTCTAACCATAATCAATTTTAACATTCTCATTCACATGCAATATATAAAACATATCTTCTTGTGAATAAGAGTAGATAGAAGCCTATCTCAAAGTCGGACCTCAAATCCTTAAATCATTCAAAAAACATCCATCTTCACTCCACGATCCTGAAATATCGCTATAAAAATCATAGTCTATGCATCAGTAGGAGTGAAACTAGGCCCATATTGCCATACAATAGGTTCGGTCAAATTTTGGGTCACGAACGGGCTCGCATATCCGCTAATGGAATCCAAAATTAAACCCTTCATGAGGTCCTTCGAAGAATAAGAAAGTTGTGTTCAAAAGTTGAGCACAAACGCAGCATAAATCGGGTCTCAAATCAACCCTTAAAGTTTAAGAATTCAACGCCCTAATTTCTAAGAATGTATCAAGAAATCGAAGGAGTCTTACCCTGAATTTGAAGGGAAATCATGGAATAATCGATAACTAAGCTCCCCAAGTCATCTACAAGCTTCAATCCTAAGCTCTCTCAGCTTCTAGGGTTTAAACTCTTAAGAAATAGATGAGAAAAGGGCAAAAATGAGTTGAGAAAGGGGTATTTATACCATACCATGTCCTCGGGTCCCGCTATTGCGACTTAAGACCAACGATCGCACCATCTGAGGCTGCACACACTTGCCGCGATCACACCATCTGAGGCTGCACATACTAGTCGCGATCATACAATTTGAGGCTGCATACGCTAGCCGTGATCGCACCATCTGAGGTTGCACACGCTAGCCACTTTGGTAACATGCTCAATGCAATTGCACTATCTTCCTGCCAAGGGTACCATGATCGTGACCCTTGGCTTGTGATAGCACTGGAACCAGATGACAGATGAAGTCGGAAAATCTTCCAAGTTTCCACCAAGCCCTCGGTATTCATTCAAAATCCCATATACGCAAACAAACTATGTAACCATACCAAATCCTATATTTTAGACTTTATGACGCCATTGGATTTTCCATCTGAGATCATTCTGACTAAATGTGGATCGCACACCCATATTTCATTTTCTTAACTTTCCTATCAATGGTTCGAAATGAGCTCGGATGCCAAACCAAGAGTCTATCTAGCCTAAAATTGACATTTTGAGCTACTAGTGCAGTTAGAATTTGCATCCGAGGTCATCTATTAGGAGTTTTGGTCCGAGACCAAATCCTATCTAGCGAAAGCCCTAAAATAGAAAAATGAGCCTAAAATCCAAACGAACTGTCTAATCATTTAATCGATAGTTTCGAGAAGTTATAAATGACCTGTAGCTACTGAGGGAAGGTTATAAATATAGGAAATACATGCAAATCAAGGAAATAACCTGGCGGGTCATTACATTATCCACTACTATAAGAAATTTCGTCTGTGGAAATCAATGGATGGAAAGATCTCAAAAGCTCAAAGGTATGAGTTACTGGGCTCACATATTCCGAGGATGATTTCCCAGATAACCTCCCCAAAGAGAGAACACTTCCATGGGATTTTTCCATAGGTATCTTTTTTCCAACCATCTCTCTCACCTTACTTCCAAACAGCTAAAACTCAACCTTAACCAATAACTGGCCACCAACTGAACTAAGGAAGGTCGTTGCATGCAAATCTAAACCACGACACACTGATACCATCTTTATACCAGTACAATCTAATATAGGCTTATCCAAGCCAAAAGAAAACCAAGGCATGACTTATACAACCGACTCCAAATCTGTATATAACCTTCTCTTGCCAATCTACATCTACTATCCACTCTAAACCAGGAGGAAAATCACCTGAGTCGTATCCCACAATCTCATCATAGACAACTCAAAGAACCAAAGCTGATCTAATGAAAGTCCATACAACAACATGAGGATAAACACATACGGAGCTATCTGGCTTCACAACATAGATAACCGAGGGTTGCCATCTAAGCCAATGCTATAACTGATTCGGATGATCCTTGAAAATAAAAACTAGGAGTCCAAGGCACAACTAATTACCATTGAACGATCCGTTCTAGGATGTTCCATCAACAGAGAATGAAGCCAAGCTGAATCCAACTCAAGTACACTACTCCGACTGAGTATATCGTCTAAGAACCTAAAGAAAATTGAAGACCCAAGGTCAAAGCTGAAGGAACTAATATCGGGTCCATGGGCCATCATCTAAACACCTATCAACTATAATCCATTCAGACTCGAGAATACTGAATAGGTAACCACAGAGTAGGCTGAACCAACCCATAGATAAAATCCGAACAGAGAGAAATCTAAAATAAAGGCTGCACTCAAGCTCCACACTCCAAATTGAAATCTCACCACCAAGGCTGAATGGCTTGATCTCAAATACCCAAATCAAACCTGAGGGTAGGCATTCATACTCCGAAAATATCATAACTTCCAAATTTCCATTCCCAGGTATCAAATCAAAAACTAACCCAATAAGTCTATATTAATGTCAACTACTTAAATCGTCCTTAGTATCCAAATATGACATATCAAAGCTGAATTATACTGAGCCAAAATTAAAACATAACTGAAAAACAAAATTGCAATAAAGGATGAATCACTGGATGAAAACATAAGAAATCAACTCCATATCTGCTGGAGGGCATGAAATAGCAAAACATACTCAAGAACTCCCCAAGGCTCTAACTCACGCTAGTAATAGAAAAAACTTTAGCAATTTGGATAAATGAGACTTTAGCCAAAAACTAACCAGTCCAATACTCTATCTTGGTAAAGAATAGCCACAGGCACATATTATCAAGGAGAAGCACTCCACCAAATCTCTTTAGGACGAACAACTTTGAAATGGGAATTTCTTGAATTCGCCTAGGTAGGACAACCATAACTCAAACAAACCTGAAATCACGTCGCCAAGGAAAGAAGTACTAAGCCTGACACTTATGTTGAGGTCAAGATCACTACCATAAAAATGAACTAACAACTCAAGATAAAAGATTTCTGAATGACCAACTCAAGAAGCGATCACAGGAAAAACCATCTGCCTCTAACTCGTTAACTCCACTTTAGGCAAGAACCATATCACGACAAGAAAGGAGCATCCAATCTCCACACTAGCACCAAGAGTAAACCATAATAAGGAGACGAATCCTACCAATCTAAGAGATAAACCAGGACATCTTGATATCAATATCAAACCATTATCAAGCGATAAAATAGTCACAAGTGAAGCATGGACCCTAAATTGGTCAATCTAAAAAATGAGTTACATAGAGAAGGGCATCCAATGCAAAAACCTTCTCAACCCAGGAGTCAGGTCTAAGAATCCCAAACTCAAGAATGGACAATATAATTAAATTGCCAACTTTAAAATTATAACAGTCACAAAAGGTCAACTAACCTTCAATCCTATAGTCTACTCCACAATCAATCTAGCATAGCCAACAAAAGGGAAAACAACCAACCTCACCTCTCTACATAAAAAAAAATCATTCAATTGGGCTATATTTTCCTGGGACAATGAATAAGAATTGCAAGGAATGGAATTCTAACTAGATAACACTAGTTTGAATAGCTATCCAACGAGGATCAATAACATCAAGCAATGACAATAATAACAACAATAATATAAAAATCAATATAATGAATAAGTGGTACCAACATTAAAATCAATAGCAAGTACCACTCAAGGGCTACAATAAGGCCAATATGCCAGGGTAAATAGGACTTGAACCCAAATTCTATACCCATAAAGAGAAAATATCAATAAAAATCTACTCAATCCACTACTAAAAGAAATAAACCACGGGAGTAGTCATATAATCATGAATTTAATATCAAGGCACACAATAACCAATATAAACTTTTCAAGGCATATAGTCATAAATGGATACAAAAACCTCAATACATACAAATAAAAAGGTTAATGCAGGAAATAAAAGCACACCTATCATGGTGAAATCTACAATCATATACCTGATGGGTCTGCTGAAGAATAAAACTAAATGGGTATAAACTCGGATCGACTGGCTGAATTGTCAACTAAGGTGCCTAGCACACTATCTCTAACTTAAGATTCCACAACATCATGAGGTTGATATGAATGAGTTAAATGACTAGCAATCCCTCATCAGGGACACTCTTTAGAATAGTGACCGATCTCTCTACAGTCATAACAAACTTTTAAAGCCCTAACTCAATGAGAGACACCGATCTCTCTCAGTGTCTTTAGAATAGTGACACTGGGAACACTCTCTACTACCACAATCATCCTTCCCACAATCATAGCCTATCCACGATCATCCCTTTTGCAGTCATAGCCATTCTCAAGAACTCCAAGATGGCGGGGAATACATACTTTGCATCTAGGACACTCTCTGAACCAATGTACCATCTCATCATAACCATAACAAGCTCTTGGAATACTCTGAGATATTGCCCCTCCTAATCCAAAATAGCCACCACATCCTGAAGATCCATACTGAGACTTTGCAAGATCTGGTGAAAACTCTGCATGCTATGATCACCATAACAAATCTGAGAGCTATCCATAGTCTGAAATGCTATTTACGTAGAATTAATAGGCTTCAAATGAAGCTGACCTCCACTAGAAGGATCCTCACTCCTAGATGAATTGTCAATATCACTATATTAATGGCATTATCTCTTACCACTACTTTCATAAGTCTCAGTGCATGCTCTCTTTATGGTCCTCACATAATCAATAATCTAAAAGAGAAAAAACCAACTACTATCATGTGCTTTAATGCCAAACTAAGTGGCAATGGTAATTCTCTAATAAACCTACATACCATGTCTTACTCAAAGGGATATAGCATAGGGATATGCTTGGCCCACTCAAGAAACCCAATATCGTACTCAAAAACTAATAAATAACCTTGATGAACACCAATGGACCAACCTACGACATGATAATTTCTCGATGGATCAAATATTATCCCTAACTGTGAGGTATCTATAGTTAGACTCAGGATCCCTAATGTCGAACCTCAAAGGGTTGAAGTAGTCGCGATCTCTATTGGAGACTGAGCTGGCCTTAAATCTTTTGATTAATGATTAAGATCTTTGGTATCCATATCTAATTCTCTAGTCCGAAACTATACTAAAGCCCTAAAAACATAAGTTGAAGTCTCATCCGCATCTATCGACAATCTTACATTTGTCTATTTGGGACAAAATAGAGTCAAAGAATGTGCTTAAGGATCATAGTAATATGGACACATGGCATAGAGTCAAGAAGTGAATTTACTTAGAATGCCCTGTAACATGCCAAAGATAGGTTATAAATGTCTCCGCATAGATCCACAGGACTCTACTAAACACTTAGTTCTTTTACTAATTCACCAGTGAACCTAGGCTCTATACCAATTTGTCATGACCCAATTTCTTAGGTCATGATGGCACCTACTATAACCTACCAGTAGGCAAGCCAACCCCATAGTCTGGAACTCTTAGTAACAGACTACTAGAAAAAAGAAGGTAAAAATGCGAACTAGCTATAATAAAATACTAACATACAAAAGATAAATCCCAAAACCTGGTGGAATTAGTACAAGAGATTCTAGTATGTTATGAATACAAATGAATTCGAAGGGAATTACACTGATACAACTCATTTTCAAATGAAACATAGAGACTAGTCTAGTACATAAGAGGGAGAAAAGTAATACTCCAGACGTCAGGAGATCACCCTATGTCTTTGAACCATAACTACTCTGTATGAAACACATATCAATGATGATAACCCATACTTTGATCTATAGGCTACAAAAGTATAGTATGAGTTCCAAACATGTGGTGCTCAGTAGGCAACTACCGAATGAGATCCAAATATAATGCAGATATATACAACAACATATAAACATATTGGAAAACTACGCCTAAATATCCAACAACCACATAAGAAATCCAATGAGATAATAAGAATAGAATATCCTATTTATATGCAAGAAGATAACATAATAAGGCTAAAGAAATATTAAGGATAAACTATCCTATTCCAGCAATACTCAGGATTCTGAACACTTTACCATATATCACCGATCAATATACAAATAAAGGGCGAAAGAAGGATATATAATAGTATACAAGGCCAAAGAATGAATATATAATCCAAATAAATAAAGGAAAATAGGTATATATGGTGATACCATAGCTACATATAAATAAATATACATATTTGTATAACCAATGTTAATCCAAGGTACAACTTATATTATCAGACTAGCATCTTAAGGCCTTATAATCATAGAAGGAACTAGCACTAGTATAATTAGGGTTTCTAATCGATACGGCTAATCATGAGTTAATCATGCATAATAATGAAATTGCAAGATAGAAGAGCCAGAATCATACCTCAAATCTCGATACCAAATAATTAACCAATTTGTCACAAACTATCTATAATAATGATCATAATAATAATAATAATAATAGCAACAACAATGCAACTAACCGGTAGTCCAGACAAACAATACCTAACCAAGCCTATAATGAACCCCACTATTATAGGCTTAGAAGGTTTAATCAACATACAACAAACCATAGTCCATACTCATCACCACTAACTAAACTCATCACCCGAATCATAATCTATGCATCATTAGGAGTCAAATGAGGCCCATATTGCCATATAATGGGTTAGGTCAAACTTTGGGTCAAGAACGAGCCCATGGGGCCCGCTAACAAAATCCAAAATTGAACCCATCATGATGTTCCTATAAGAATAAAAAGGTTGTGTTCAAAAGTTGAGCACAAACAGAGTACATATCGGGTCTCAAATCAATCCTTAAGTTTTAAAAATTCAAATACCTAATTTCTAAGAATTTATCAAGAAATCGAAGGAATTTTACTGCGAATTTAAAGGAAAATCATGGAATAATCAATAACCAAGCTCCTGATACGAGTCAAATAGCCATATCAATTTTTGATGCCATCATTAGAGGCTAACATTTAAAGAATCTGGATTTGAACACATTGAAGGCTCGAGAGCATGCATGGGGAAACCATTTTGGGCACTCAATGGAGCAATGTCGCGGCTGGAAGGTAGCTTGGGAAGGTTGTCTTAATGAAGCACCCGAGAGACTCAAGTGTTGAAGAATTATTGTGAAGGCCAAAATAATATAAGGGATTGCATATATTGAAGTGTGAAGAGGAGTCTTAATATACTCCATGACCTCTCATCTTATTAAGGGCAAGGTGGTCATTTTGTGCCTTTTCTTTACACTCCATAAGAGCCCCTTTAATTAAGGGTATTTTGGTATTTTATGTAATAAGCTATAAATAGACTTTAGGCTTCTATTTTTATTAGATTTTGATGAATATTGAATATAGAATGACAATTGTTTTGAGAGGGAGTGTTTGTAGTATAGTTTGTAGTATAGGGCTTGGAAAAGCCATAATTGAAACTAGGGTAACCTTGAGTGTGGATTCACTTGGGTTTCAAATTGGCTTAGAAATGTTGGTGCTTGGGGAAGCTTGAGTTCCTTTTGTGTCAACGTAAGATCTTGGTGTTACTCATATAGGTCACTTGGGTCTTGGTATTTGATACATCCCGTGGTTCTATTGGTTTGTATGTTTCTATGTCAAGATATCTATCTTTCCATTTTATGCATTAGATTGTGTTTTTGCTTCTTATCCGATTATGTTTGATTTTTATCTTAGTATTCTCGTATTCATCTCTTTCTTTTAGGCTTATTTTCATCTTTATAGATTAGATTAGTATATAATTTGGTATCAAGCCATGTTTTAGAATTGTTCCTACAATTCTAAGTCTTGGATTGTTGTTAACTTAAGAAAATCCTCACAAAAAAGAGTCAAAATCTGAAAAAAAAAGAGGTGTATCACGTTTTTGTGTTTGGATAGAATTTTAGATCTTATATCTATTTTGTTTTTGTGTATTTTAATAGTTTCTAGTGCTAGATCCTTTCTCACTAGCACTAAAAGAGTCTAGATCTAAGATTTGAGCAAGATCCGGGTTGTTTTGCATATTCCACCATTATTAAACTTGTGTTTGAAGCTTTTGGAGGGTAGATCTCATGTGGTTTATGGTGGTTTTTATGTTTTTGAAGTAATTTTGTGTTATTTGTACTTGGATTGGTAAAGGGACCTTAGATCTTCAAGAAAATTTAAATTTGGAGGTCATTTGCCTTGTGGTCAAACATTGGTCAACTCTTGAATATTCTTGTTGTTCTTCCTCATCTTCATATCTTTTTGGAGAATAATATTCAAAAGTAGGTGTTTGATCTTGAAAAAGGAGGAGACAGAGTGTAGTACTTGTTCAATGCAATTTCCAAGAACCTTCCTAGTCATCCAAAAGAATGAAAACAACAAAAATGAAGCAATAATCAAGTACAAGTACAAGTACGAGGGGACCATTTCAATTCAAATTCATTTAAAGCTTGAAAAAGGCTCCAAAACTTGGATTTTCCCCCTCAAAATCATTTCAACACTCCCTTGGTTGAAGATTGGCTGAAACACAACTTGAAGAACAATTTTTTTTTGCAAAATTGACGTCCAACCACAAGCTGCCACATCACCACTTTGGACAACCGAGTTTTGAGCTTAAATCTTGATTTCTTAGTTTCTAATTCTTGTTTCTAGGTTGTATTTTGTTGATTCTAGAGCTAATTGACAAACTAGTGATTACCCACTAGGTTGTGAATTAGTTTAGAGTCCTTTCTTTCATGTTTCCATTCCTTGTGTGCTTTTATCTCATTTTGTGATTCGTTGTGCTTTGTTGGTTCAAGTTAGAAACAATTTTTCTTTGAGTCAACTCAAACAAAAATCTATTCCGGGCAAAAGTAGACTCATCCCTCAATCACTCACGAAGTACAAGCCAATTTTTAACACTTGTGAAAATAAGTATGAGGTAAAACCGAGAGTGAGAGTGTGTGGTGAGGTTATTTTAAACTAACTCATGTTTTTTTTGTATGTTTGTTTCTTTGTTTTAGGTACATTGTAACGGAAGCTGAGGCTACTACCATTTAAACCGTGGGCAATGATGTTGGTGGTGCTATCTTGGCTCAACTTGAGACCTTTAATCGTGAAATGGAAAGAATAAAAACAAGCTTTGGTAGATTATAATGGGGTGAAGTTTCTCAAAAGGATTACGTCTACTATGAGTGGAAGGTTGGATTATAAGGAAGGTAAAAAAACTCTAATCACTCCACTCCTCAAAACTACCAAGCTCCCTCAAGGTATGAAGAGATGATTTAAGAAAGTAGTCTTGAAAAACTCCCTTGTTATGAGAGTTTCCCAAAGGGTCAAGTGGGCTGCCATGGTCCAAACCGAGGTGAAGACCATACTTCATATGAGCTACAACGTAACAATGCTACCTCCGACACTCCTATAAACTTAGAATGTGGAGATGTGGCTATTAGTAGCCAAGTGGATGTAGTTGGTGGTTCGCCTAAAGAGGAATTGCAAGAGTCGACCCTTTGTGATACTCTTGATGTTGTTAGGTTGCATGAGGACCAACCTCTTGCTGTAAGTAAGCAAGCACTAGTTGATCCTATAGATGACAAAATTGATTCTTCTCATAAGAACAATTTGTGTCCATCTAGTGCTAGCACTTGTAATGTGAATGAGGTTCCATTGTCAAGTGATAAGAGTATTCACATACTAGTTGACCTTTGTGAAAACCAAGGTGAGTCTACCTTGGTATGTGAGTTGCCAACAACTAGTGAGGGTGTGTAAAATGATCAATCAGGTGGAGATGACCTTGATTTTCTTGAATATTTAGGAGACCTGAATTGTGATTGTACTTGTGCAGATGGTTTTGATTGTGATCCCTTTGCTACCCGTTGTGTTTTGAATATATGTGTGGACAACTCTCTTGGAAGAGAAGGTGATATTTTCTTAGGCATTCCATCTACTTCTTCTTTGTGTGTTTCCTATGTTGAGCATACTAATGTTGATGAGCTTGAAACTAGTGAGTATATGTATAAGGACACCAAAGTTAAAGTTGACTTGTGTGACACTTTTTTCCACCCTCTTTGTGCTCATAATATTTCCAAAGATGATAAAGAGGGTATGTCTAATTGTAAGGATGGCACCTTAGGGAAAATTAAGTATATCCTTGACCCATGTTCTTGGTTACTTCTTCCCTTTGACCTAGTGACTTATTGGGTTGTGGGAATTGCAACACAAACCAACTTGGTGCTTGGTCAATACAACAAACAAGGGTTGATTGTGGATGTTGGTATCTTTCCCTATGATGGAAAGTCTTTCTTGGGGATTTACATTCCACTTGATAGACCAAAGTTGTACATGAGAGGAATTTCCAACAAAGTTAAGTGTTCACTAAAGAAGGGGAGTAATAAAAAGAGCCAGGAGAGCTCATCCTTGAGTGTTTCCATTCTTTCCCAAGGTATCACTACTTTTAGGTAAAGAAGAGAGTTCCCCTCTTAAAAACACTTTAGAGGAATTCCATTCTTATGATTCCTTTATTTGTGACTTGGTTTCGATGAGAGACCCCTTTTTCAAAGGTGGGTTCGTGGTTGAGGACCCTAAGGCAAATGTGTCATTGCCTCTTTGGTGTATTACTTATACATGTGCATCCTTGTTTGAAACACTTGTGCTTAAGTTCTTGAATCCCAACTTGTGGATGCCAAGTTGATGTTTTACTCGACAAGAAGAAGCCATATCTATTTAAGTGACTTGATTCCATCCTTATGTGCTATATCTTTTGAATCAATTGGAACTCTTATAGATTATCGAACCTTGGATGATGCCTTTACATTAGATGACTTCTTATACTACCTCTTTGCTTATGATGATATCTATGCTAGTCTTGGATTTGTTTTATGTAAGGTAGGACATGTGTTGATTTGTCCACTTGTAGTGACAATGCTATATGGCTTTTATGGACCTTTATAGTTTCCTTGCCTCTTGATGGTTGCAATAACCAAATCCTTTGTTCCCTTTTTAATATGTTTTTAATATTTCAAAAGAAGGATGATTGGTTATATGTGAAGTGTATGAAACCTTGGCATGATGCTATGGTTAATTGTGCTAACCCTAACCCGCATGCCATGAGGAAAGTGTGTTTGCTTGTGTCTTCACTGTTTTGCAAGGTTTGGATTCGAGGTCAAATCCTTTTCAAGAAGGGGAGGATGATATGAGTCAAATGAACATCTTAGTTTTTGATGCCATCATTAAAGGACAACACTTGAAGAATACGGTTTTGACCACATTGAAGGCTCGAGAGCATGCATGGGGAAACCATTTTGGGCACTCAATGGAGCACTACCACATATGGAAGGTTTCTTGGGAAACTTGTCTTAATGAAGCACCCGAGAGACTCAAGTGTTGAAGAATAATTGTGAAGGCCAAAATAATATAAGGGATTGCATATATTGAAGTGTGAAGAGGAGTCTTAAGACGCTCCATGACCACCCCTCACATTAAGGGAAGGGTGGTCATTTTGTGCCTTTTCTTTACACTCCATAGGAGCCCTTTTTTATTAAGGGTATTTTGTTTTTTTATGTAATAAGCTATAAATAGACTTTAGGCTTCTATTTTCATTAGATTTTGATGAATATTGAATATAGAAAGACAATTCTCTTGAGAAAGAGTGTTTGTAGTGTATGGATTGGAAAATCCATAATTGAAACTAAGGTAACCTTGAGTGCAGATTCACTTGGATTGAAAATAGGCTTAGAAACATTGGTTCTTGGGGAAGATTGAGTCCCTTTTGTGTCAATGTATGATCTTGGTTTTACTCATAAAGGTCACTTGGGTCTTGGGATTTGATACATCCCTTAGTTCTCTTGGTTTGTATGTTTTTATGTTAAGATATCTATATTTCCATTTTATGCATTAGATTGTGTTTTTGCTTCTTATCCGATTGTGTTTGCTTGCTGTCTTAGTATTCTTGTCTTCATATCTTTCTTTTAGGCTTTTTTCATCTTTATAGATTAGATCCGTATATCATCTCCCCAAGTTATCTACAAGCTTCAATTACAAGCTCTCTCAACTTCTAGGGTTTAATCTATAAGGAAATGGGTGAGAAAATAGCAAAAATAGGTCGAGAAAGGGAATTTATACCCATACCAGGTCCTTGGGTCCCACTATTACGGCCTGGCACCATCTAAAGCTACACACGCTAGCGCGATTGCAACATGATTAACACAATCACACCATTTGAAACAACACACATTAGCTGCAATCGCAACATGCTCAATGCTATTGCACTATCTTCGTGCCAAGGGTCCCACAATCGTGACCCTTGGTTTGTAATAGAAGTGGCATCAGACAACAACTGAATTTGAAAAACTTTTAAGTTTTCGTCAAGCCCTCGGGATATATATGGAATCCCATATATGCAAACAAACTATGTAACCATACCAAATTCGACATTTTAGACTCAATTAGATTTTCCCTACGAGGTCGTTTCGACCTAATGTGGGTCCCATACCTATATTTCAAATAATTAACATTTTGACCAATGTCTCAAAATGAGCCCGGGTGCCTCGGGACCCAAACCAAAAGTCTACCTAGCCTAAAATCAATATTTCAGAGCTGTTGGCACAGTTAGAATTTACATCCGAGGTCATCTACTAAGAGTTTTGGTTCGAGACCAAATCCTAACTAGTGAAAACTCCAAACTAGGGAAATGAGCCTAAAATTCAAATGAAGTGTCCAATCATTAAATCGACAGTTCTGATAAGTCATAAATGACCTGTAGCCATTGTGAAAAGGCTTGAAAGGCAAAAAATACACGTAAATCAAGAAAATGACCTAAAGGGTTATTATTATAATATATATACACACATATATACCAATAGTAACTCAAAAGTTAGCACAATTTTTTTGTTCTTTAATTTTGAACTAGATGGTATTAGCGACTTCTATTAAACACCATAGGCTATGTGGGATCTATCAACACTCGACCGGTTAAGCCCCAATCTATATTTGATGCATGAATTGAGATTAAATATTTCTTTCTAGCAGAATCATCCTTGTAGATAAAATTGTAAGTCGTCCAATTAAGGATTAAACCATCCCTATGTCGACAAAACATAGATTTTGGGTGTTGAGACATTAGGACTCCCACCTTCTCGGTTAACCATCTAATTTTATTTAAGCCCATATTTTATCATAATAAATCCATCAAGCATTATTAAAGCATTTCATTTCTATTAAGGATATAAATTATAGTTGGTATTGTCATATCAAGACTTGCAAGTCATCTATTTCATCGTTTGTATAATTATAAGGTCTGTCATCAATTTCATATCCCATCATATTAAAATCATGTATAAGATTTTTTTTTAGTATCGACCAAATCTATTTATGAAATACTTTAACTATTTAGGAGCCGTAATTCTCAATATTGATAAAATAATTTGGCAAAGCTAAACCCGTTCATGTATTATCATAATATTTATATAACATAGTTTCTTGTTAATGCAGTAAGGACTTGTTGACTCAAATTTTTTTTATTAAACACATAAGGAGGTAAAAAACAATTAAAGTGACCTCCCTTATTTCCATTCACCTAATAAATAAAGTATACTTCAGAGAAGAGTTTTCATTACAAGTTTCATGCTCATCCATAAATTCAAAATAAAATTTGAAATCTTTAAATCCATTTTCGAAATACATATACTTACATAAGGGTTTATCAACGTTGGGTTTGAAATTAGATTTCAAGGGGTTGCTCTACATACCTTAATTATAAGGAATCTTGGAGGAAAACTTGAACTTAGGAGCTTTGTGGTTTGAAAACCCTTTTTGAGTTCTTGAGTTTTGGTGAAAAAGGGGAATAAGGGATTTTATGACGATTCTAATAGGGTTAGGATGATTTTGGAGATTAAAAATG
This sequence comes from Capsicum pubescens, assembly GCA_030864215.1. Lineage (NCBI taxonomy): Eukaryota > Viridiplantae > Streptophyta > Magnoliopsida > Solanales > Solanaceae > Capsicum > Capsicum pubescens. The sequence continues at coordinate 111,995,555 of CM061538.1, forward strand.
GATTGGGGAAGTTACATTGGGTGAAAGGACAAATTTTCCCCTAATTTAATAAGAAAAAAGTGGATTTTTATGTCGAGGAGATTTTCTCCATGCCGCAAAAGCCCAATGCGGAGGCTAACTAGTGGTCTCCGGTCTTGACCTATGCCCTACGCTATCCAATGCGCAACTGGAATGATGCCTCAGTAAGACATTCATAACTTTTCTCCAAACCTGAATTGACGATGATCAGTGGCGTTGGAAAGAAGACTCAAAATCTTTAAGTTGGTGGATATTGGGCCACATAAATTTTCATATTCTAGGAGAAATGCTCATTTGAAGTTGACCCTAATTGAAACTTTTGTGAAAACTTGATCAGTAGTAGGTTCAACTCGTATTTGTGCTAGAGGTTTTTTATGACCTTAATTCATAGGATAATTTACTCAAAAACACAAACTTAAGTGGATAAATACACAAAATCCCTTACCTTTTAAAATATTTCATAAAATCTTATTTTTCTTCTTTTCCTCTTGATATATATTAAATAAGGATGTAACAAATTTACATTTATTTAGGAGAGTAAATCATGGGAGAGAATCTCTTTAATATATAAAAAAAGAAAATCAAATTAAAAAAATTTCATCAGATCTTATCATTTGCTATTTACAATTTGGTTCATTTTTTTCATGTCTATTGATTTTTTTTCTTTAAAATTTTGAAAGTTTTGTTATGTGCTTCATGTTGACAAGCATTCATATTCTTTTGAAGAATCCTCATGATGTAAAAACTAAAAGATCTCATAGTTTTCTATCAAACTATAGCAATGGTGATGACCACTACATTGACATCACCCTTCCGTTGGCTGCTTGTCAACCCTTTAAGATAATCCCTTTTAAGAGAAAAAGGAGAAATTGAGCAATGTTGCTAGGTTTTTAATGAGAATGGAAACAAAGGCACTTGTGGCATCGGAGAAATTGGTGTATTTTACTGTTTTCCAATAAAGGTTGAGAGAATTAATGGGTAGTGGCGAGGATGGAGAAGAAGATCACTTTATTAAATAAATTTCATGACGAATGTATCACTATGCATATGCATATGGATTATAATAAAAAAGAATGTATTTTTTTGTTCATGATACATATAAATATATTTGCATGCTAATGTATCATAGTCTACTAATTCATATAGAATATGAAGCTTATTAGTATTTGTTCATGAAACATGCAAATGTATCTCTATGCATATGTATCATAGTAAGAAAATGTAATTTTTGTTCATAATACATACAAATGTAATTCCATATGTGCATATTCATCATAATACAAAAGAATATATTTTTTAATCATGACATATATGAATGCATCTACAAGATCATGTAATAAATTTATTAATTTTTTATGTATACAGTAGAATAATACATGTTTATAATACATATGAATATCTATTCACACAACTATATTGTTCTTGATATCAAAGTCAATAAATTTTTATCAAAATGATGTTTATGAAACATATGAATATCTATTCTCACAACTATACTGTTTATGATACCAAAGTCCATCAATTTTTATCAAAATAAAGTTTATGATACATATGAATATCGATTCACACAACTATATTGTTCTTGTGTAACACCCCACATTTCGGGCTAGAACGAACCATCATTTTTATGCGTAGATGATCCAAAAGCAATAAATCCTATACAAATTTTCCATGTTAATCAATTATATAGTGTGAAAAAATTGAATGAGCTTTCCGTCGATATAGGATTCGCCCAAATCTGATATTCGGGAAAGATGTTATGGCTAATTTAAGTCCTAGTCGTAAAACACCATCATTTTGGTGCTTGGCGCGTCACAGAGAGAGTCTATTTAACAATTGTCAAATTCCAGTTGCCTAGCGCAATTATGGCGTGTCGCGCTGAAGTTCCAGGTCCCAACCAGTAGGAAAACGCGATGGCTCCGCGTCGCGGTGACCCTAAAAATCCCATTCGTCAATTTCCAGTGCGCCACCATGATAGTGGCTCGTCGCGGTGGCCCATTAAATCAGACTCCCAGTTATATTTTATTCCGTCTCATTTAGGGTATATTGGGTATTTCTACCCCCTTATCAGCGTAAACACGAGATTTAATCCCAAAGACACCAGAATACATTCACAAACATTCAAATTACTCAAGAACACTCTTAGGGTTTCAAACTAAAAATCCAAATAACTCAAGATTCAACCGTGGGTTTTCCTTAATGAATCTATCTATATATCTATCTATCTACCTATTTACCTATCTACCTATCTATCTATCTACCTATCTACCTATCTACCTATCTACCTATCTACCTATCTACCTATCTACCTATCTACCTATCTACCTATCTACCTATCTACCTATCCATCCATCCATCCATCCATCCATCCATCCATCCATCCATCCATCCATCCATCCATCCATCCATCCATCCATCCATCCATCCATCCATCCATCCATCCATCCATCTATCTATCCTCATCCACACGAGCTAAAATCCCCATAGATAACCTACTAAGAGCATCAACAACCACATTAGCTTCACCTGGATGTTAATAGAGGCTCATATTGTAGTCCTTCAATAACTCAATCCATCTCCTCTGTCTGAGATTCAACTCCTTCTGAGTAAATACATACAACAGGCTCTTATGATTAGAAAATATGCCAATATGAGCCCCATAGAGATAATGACGGCAAATCTTCAATACAAAAACCATGGCCAATAACTCTAAATCACGAGTAGGGTAGTTCTTCTCATGAATTTTCAATTGCCTAGAAACATAGGCCACCACCCTACCATGTTGCATCAATACACAACCAAGACCTATACGAGAAGCATCACAGTATACTACAAAACTATCATTATCCCCGAGCAAGGTTAAAACAGAAGCCAAAGTCAATTTATCTTTCAACTTCTGAAAACTACCCTCACACGCATCCGACCACAAAAACTTCACCTTTTTTCTGGGTCAACTTAGTCTATGGAGCAGCTATCGTCAAAAAACTTTCCATAAATCTCCTATAGTAACCGGCTAGACCTAAGAAGCTCCGAATATTGATTGGAGTCACAGGTCTAGGCCACTTCTTAACCGCCATAACCTTTTATGGATCCACCATGATCCCTTCACTAGAGATAACATGACTAAGAAAAGCTACAACTTTCAACCAAAACTCACACTTAGAGATCATAGCATACAAACAATGGTCCTTCAAGGTTTGAAACACAACACAAAGGTGATCGATATGATCTTCCTCACTCTTAGAATAGACCAAGATGTCATCAATGAAGACAATGACAAACAAATCCAAGAATGGATGAAAGACCCTATTCATCAAGTCCATGAATGCCATTGGGGCATTGGTCAACCCAAAAGACATAACTAGGAACTCATAGTGACCATACCGGGTCCTGAAGGGAGTCTTAGGGATATTCCCTTCCCTAATCTTAAGCTGATCATAACCCGACCTAAAATCAATCTTAGAGAAACACTTCGCATCCTAAAGATGATCAAACAAGTCATAAATCATTAGAAGAGGATACTTATTCTTTATGGCTGCCTTTTTCAACTGACTATAATTAATGCATATTCGAAGGGAACCATCCTTCTTATGAATAAACAACATGGGAGCACCCTAAGAATACACACTAAGATGGAGAAAACCTTTATTTAAGAGATCCTTCAATTGCTCCTTAATCTCCTTTAACTCCGTCGAAGCCATTCTATATAGAGGGGTAGAGATTAGACGAGTGTACAAAACAAGATTAATCCTGAAATAAATTTCCCTATCGGGAGGTATACTGGGAAGTTCATTAGGAAAAACCTTGGGAAACTCATTAACCATAGGAAAAAATTCTAGAGAAGGACCTTCTGAGTAAGAATCTTTAACCTGGACATATGATAGAAACACCCCTTAGCGATCAATTTTTGAGCTGTAAGGTATGAGATGAACCTCCCCTAAGGCACTAAAGAACCCCCTTCCCATACAATAACTGGCTCATTAGGGAATTTAAACATGACCGTACGAGTCCGACAATATAAGGAAGCATAGCATGAATGCAACCAATCCATTCCCAAAATAATATATAAATCAATCATGTCCAACTCTATCAAGTCTACAAGAGTTATTTACTACCAACAAATACCACACATCCCCTATAGACTTTATTAACAACCATAGAGTATCCTACTGGGTAGAAACAAAAAAAGGAACCGACAGACACTCAGGACCAAAACTAAAATAAACAGCGATCAATGGGGTCACATAGGATAGAGTGGGCCATGGATCAAGTAAACAATACACATTATGAGAGAAAAGTTTCAACATACCCGTAACAACTTTGGGAGATGCCCTAGAATCTTGGCGAGATTCAAGAGCATTTAATTAATTTCGGCCAGTACCGGTACTAGAAGAAGAAGCAGCACCCTTCGGTATAGGAGCAGATGAAGAGCCAATAGGGACCCTGTTAGCCCTAGAAGCCATCCTAGAAGGAAAGTCACACTGCATGTGACCACTCTGACCATAAAAAAACACCTGTCCTTTCCTTTCACATAGAATCCATGGTGCAAACTTCCACAAAATCTATAAGGAGGGCAAGATGAAGCTTACTGAGCCCCACTAGTCTGAGATGAGGTACCCTATGCCCGGAATTCACCGTCAAACTAAGATAAATGATCACCCAATGACTTCGGGTAAGGATCACTAGCCGAGGAAAAAGAACCCAAACTCCCCCACTTTTTTTTGGCTACTTTCCACCATTCTACCACTTTGCTCAGAAGGCCTAAATTTCTTCCCTTTCCTTTCTCCAAACTCAACCTGCCTATTTTTATCTTCCTCCACTTATTGCATATACATGACTAACCGAGAGATGTCCAAGTCTTTGATTAACAAAGCTGTCTTACTCTTAAGGACCAACTCACGGGATAATCCCAAAGCAAACTTATGTATTTTATCCCTTATGCTAGAAACTATCTTAGGATCATACCTAGAAAACTGATGAAATTTCAAGGCATACTCCTTAATATACATCCTACCTTTCTTCAAATTCACAAACACTTCTGCTTTTGCTTCCCTCAACTCCTGAGGAAAGAAGCAGTCCAAGAAGGCACTAGACAAATACTCCTACACGGCAGCACTATCATCCTTACCTCTTGACTGGTCCTACTCTTCATACCTTTGGTATGCTACATCTTTCAATTGGTAGGAAGAAAACTCAACACCCTTAACCTCTAAAGCGTACATAATCTTGAAGATCTTCTCCATTCCATCAACAAAACTTTGAGGATCCTCCTCAACCTTGGTACAGGTAAACATAAAAGGATGCTACCTCATGAATTGGATAACCCTTTTAGGCTCAGAAGATGGAACCAATGAAGCACCATGATCATACTGTGAAGCCACCAATTATGTCTACAGAGTAATGAAATGATCAAACCTCAGCATTGGTAGCATCTCTTTGAGGTGAGTGAGGAGGAGGACTAGAAGGAACTGATGAAACTCCAAGACAATCAGGAATCGGACCCCTAAATGGGGTGTGGACTCCATAAGTAGAGCTTGCCCCATCAACATTGTCCCCAATAGGGACGGAAGGGTTTGTAGGAACTTCAGATCTTCTTAGAGGCATGATTTGAAAGATGAACAAATGGATGTCAAAACAATCCAAGACATTAGAACTATATAGCTCAAAATAAGACAACAAAAAACTAAAACATTCCTAAATGCCTTGTAGCCCTCTCTTATAAGTGTGGCATGCTACACAACCATAAAAGAGTCTTTACTCGACATGGCTTTATGAGCACCCAACTAACCATGAACCTAGGCTTTGATACCAACTTGACACGACCTAAACAAGGGCCTTATCGTAATGGACATATCAAGCTTAACAAGGATTGGAGATCGCCCCATAACCCATCAAAGACACCAACATATACCCAATGTCGGATGAACTCCAAACTTAAAGTAAGATAGAGCAATATACAACCCAAGGACTTTGGGATAGGTCTATGACCATGACCAACCCAAACAAGTCAAACCATCTCTATACAATCTAACAAACACAACATAACAACCAAATCCCTTTCCATAGAACAACATACCTAAGTCTACAGTTTGTCCATATAAAGACTCTAAAAGAGAATTCAAGGAAATAATAAGTTGGGACATGCCCTCGACCATAGCTAAAACCAATATTCAAGTCTAAGTAAAAAAAGATAGAAGAGAAACTCAAAGCAAGAAATAGATCCTTCCAAAGTATGGAAGCTCACCACTTCAAGTCACCACAAGGTGTTCTCGAGTCTAATCACCGAGTAGGAGGTGTAGTATGACTAACACCTGCATTATGTGGGGATACAATGTGAAAAATGCTTAGAGGTTGGAGCACTAGCATGTAACTCAAGGATAAGGATAAAATAATTCCAACAGTTCAAGACCATTCAACCAATGTATATAACCACTACAACACACATATATACATACATACCATGTCGGGATAGGGAACAAGATTAGCATCAACTTTGAAATCATTAACCTGGGATGTGTAGCTATGCCATTTAGAATTCACCTATGGTCTATATGGGGTAAGTGCCACCTTCTGAAGTGCCCCGATACATGTTTGCTGCAGAGCTAGAGAGAATATAAGATGACTAGTACATCTCCAAGAATATAAGTGTGACATTATGCACACGGTCACTATGACCAAACCTCACACCAGCAATCGTGAGTTTTCTGCTTTGGTCCCTCCCGGGATCGCTACCTTCCATGGCTTGGCTAATAGATCCCGCTTTAAAGCTCAAATTAAAACCATCCACACACAATAAACTATTTAGTCAATTTATTACCAAAGGCACTTCGTTGGTATCATCATGACAACACAACTTGCATGTACACACATGCCGTTATCCTCATTAATCAACCATTTATAATTTTTGGGGATCTAACCCATCGTCCAACAAGGACACTCATTAACCCCAAGGTTTAAGGACTCGAACCCATTTTAATTAATTAAACCTCCAAGGTTTCCATTTAAACCATTTCATGGCCAACAAGGCCTTTACAATCCATTTACAAACCATTCATACTCATTAAGACATTGCCTTAGTTCAAAACACCATTAACATGTGACTAGTAATTTCCTCTAGACATTTTCATAAACACCTTGTGGACACACCTTTAACAAGACCAAAACCAAGGTAAAAACCATTAAGGTTAGGGTTACCCATGACCCATGTATTAAACAATAATCAACAAGCACCCATATATGCAAACCATCACCAAAAACATATGAAAATATTATTTAAATCAATAGTAAATAATTCTGAATAATATGCATCAAAACCCTCAACATTGTATTTCAAAACCAATATTTAAGAAGCAAAATCAATGTTCAAAACACATGATATTATCGAACTAACAATGAGGGAAGAGTTACATGCCATATAAAAGATGATTCGCAGAGAGATTCTTGGTCCTCAAGTCTTTAGATGGACTCTTTGATAAACCCTAGCTCCAATCTTGTTAGAGAAGTTTAAAGAGGATTTAGGAGTGTTTTGTTATTGTCTAAGTCAAGAATGAAAGTCCAAATAATGTTATAAGTCGTGGGTCATAAGGGTTTAGGAAATGTCTAAAATGTCCTCAGCTTAAAAGCTAAATTTGAACCCATGAGGTACGACTCACCTCCTTGACCCGTACCTTAGGGTACGAGTGGTACCCTAAATCATACCCTAGGCCCCACCGTGGACCTCTAAACTGACCATCATACGACTCTACTTGCATAACTTGTACCCTAACGTACACGTAGCACCCTACTCCCATTACCTAAGACAAAATGCTTTGGCCATGACTTTTAGCATCATACGACTAGGTAGCTTACGACTCATACTTTTTTATACGATTGGTATGATTATCAATCATACATAGGGAAGAAACCAACCCACACACACTATCCAACACACAAAAGAGAGGCCCTAACCTGTACCCATACATACGACTAGTACCCCTAGTCGTATGTTGTCCAAAAACTTCAACCTAGGAAATTTTATAAGGATTCAAAGCCAAGATGTTTCACCAAATTATGATAGTATTTATTCATCCATCATTAATATTGAATATAAATTTGTTGTCACGATTTCTATGTCCAACATTTTTGAAATCTAGTACCAGATTCTTTTGTTTTTGTGCTTAGCCTTTAATTTTCTGTATGCCATGACCCAAAAACTCAGGTCATAGTGACACCTACTTCAACCTACCAATAGGTATGCCAAAAATATAGTCCAGAACAAATTAGTGATGGGCTAACATACAGAAGAGAGAGAAATGGATAAAATAATAATAATAATAAGCAATGATTGGAATATATATGTGTATGTGTGTATTTGCACGCGCACGTGCTATACAACAGAGGGAAAAAAGACAAAACACAAAAAATAAATCCTCCCAAGACTTGGTAAGATCAATACAAGAGCCACTACATACAAACAATACTGAACAAGTGCTAAAATATACACAATAGTGTTTAAATATTCAAAATAAGACTACCATCAAAACAGAAGAAGATGGACCAGCCCCGGACGTTGAAAGCTTACCCAAATCTCCGGTCAGCAACTTCACTTGAGATTAGCGTCAACAATGATGAATTATATCAGGATCTGCATCAGAAAAAAAGATGCAAAAGTGTATTATGAGTATCAAAGCACGGAGTACTATGTAGGCATCATAAGTTGTCTGAGCTCAATTAAAGTAAAAGCATAAATAAGATGTGAATTTATACTAAAAGGAAATAAAAGAAAAATTGGGATGGAAATAATAGCTATGATAAGCAAATGAGAGAATGGAATGTAAATAACTTAAATGCATAAACAAATGTCTAGTTGTAACCTAACTGTACCTTAATAATCCCATAAGATACACATAAAAAAAAACCTAACCAATCACCCATAAGCCCAGTGGGTGTAGACAAGGAGTAATACTAATATAAAATCAAGTATGACCGTAGGGAAAGTAAAAATGAGTCAAGATGTGTGATAGGCATACCATACATTGTTCCTTAGCCATACCAATCACAAGATGAATTTGCAACCAACCATCGATAGTAACTATTGGATTCGAATAAAAACTAACAGATAATAACAGTATACCAGATGCTGGACTAGAATAAAAAATAATAGGTAATATTTAATAAATTAGGTGCAACACTCAATCCAAAACTAACAAACAATAACCAGTACAACTAGATGATCAAACCAGAACTAAATAAGGAATAGGTACTGAAAATCCCAAGTTCTGATCTAACATAAGTCTATCTAGCCCTTTTTCCCATTTTAAAAGGCCAAATTAATTAAAAGAATGCAAAGTTCCATTTATTAAGTAAAAAAACTGTGATTTAAGACCAAAAATGCAAATTTGTCGATGATACCAAGGCTAATGAGAATAAATACAGAGATTAACCGAATAAAATACTAATAACTAGTATCTCAAAACAATCCTAATACTCATTTATGTCTCAAAGGGTGATCCTAAAGAAACCTTCCTTAAATAGGGTGGTAAGGCCAACTACAGGTTCCGACAGCCCAACTTAATGAAAGTCTTTAACCAAACCTAGGAAAATGCTTTTAAATCCCATCCCATGGTTTTAAGTACGCTAAGTCAAGTCCTAAAGGAGAAGCAACTACCATCATAAGTGAATATAAGGTCGAAATCTATCCTAAAGCTCCCTAATCGACTAAAATAATCAAGAATCTATCAAATGGCTATCTGAGTCATAATAATCCACCAATAGTTAGCAAAATGCCATACTAATACCATAAAAGATAAAAATCTAGAAAAAAGTAAATGTAGCCTACTTGAACGCAACCGAAAATACTTAAAATCCTCTAAATCAGAGTTTATACCTTTTGAGAAGCTTCCACTACTACCATGCTATCAAAATAATAATCTAGGCATCAATATGAGAACAATGATACCTATATTGTAAATTTATATTTTGGATCAGAAATTGAGCTAAAAATCAAATAGTACGATCGCTGATAGAATTGAGAGTTGAGTTCGTCCGTAGAATTGAGAATTGAGATAACCTCCACTTAAGAGATTCTTAGTCACTAAAGCCACTGATAAAGAGGTCTCCAAGCTACTAAAGCGGCTACACCATCTACTTTTCACGATCCTACCCAAGCCTAGTCGCAACGGGTATCTCAAGCCCACCGAGGGCCGAAGACCAGCACCTTCGCCTAGTAACCTAAGCACAATAATTATAATAGTGGAAGAAACCCAAATATAATGTAAAGGATAAATAGATAACTCAATAGGAATTAAGAGTTAATAAATAGTAACCACTGACACTTCATCCACAAAAGCCTCTAAAAAAACCAAACATCAACCTAGGTCGAGACTACCCCCGACTATAGCCAAAAGGAATCCAAAAGTGACAGTCTAAGACAAAATAATGAAAACAAGAAGTAATAGGCCTTTTGAAAGAAGGAGGATCACCACTTTAAGCTAACCAACAGACGAACTAGAACCACCAAAATTTGTACAAAATAATCGAAGAACCCCTAGGACCCTATATCATTAAATGATATAGCATTTGGGGACATTTACACATTCCAATCCATTAACCAAAAAGTCTTTTAATTAGGCATTTACCGTTGGTACTGTCATACCAAATAAAGTGAAGCTTGGAAGCCAATTTCATAATGCCATTCCAAAAAACTTTTGACAAAATGACTCCAAAGTTTTCAATTAAAAACCAATCCATGACCCGAGGCCTTTCAAAAATTATTTTAAGTTCCATTAACCTTTTATGCAATGTGAGATTCCAAAAATGAGTTTAATTATGCATGTATCCATGCTTCAAAACCAATTAGCCATGTTGGGTTGAGGGTAAAGCCAATTCCAAACCATTAAACCATAAATTTTTGGGAAACCCAAGTTCCGCATTCCAATTCCCCCCACCCATGCATTAATTTAGTTCAAAACCACATGATAAAACATAAATAACTATTTCAAACAATGGGGAAATAAATTCATATGATAACCATTCCAAACCCCTCAATCCTCATTCAGAATCCAATAATTAAAACCACATGGATAATAATTTAAATACACGAATTGTATAAAAACAATTTAGGTAAGAGATACATGCCTGAAGATGCTAAGAATTTTAGAGAAAAGACCACTAATGGAAGTCTAGATATTCAACCTCTTAAAACCCTAGCTTGTTATTGATTTTGGAATTTAGAGAGAAGAGAGTAATATTTTTTTTGTTAACTGATCGAAATAGGGCCAAAGAGAGGGTTTTAAGTCACGGGAAATTATGGGATAAGAGGAAAAGACCACAATGCCCTTAATGAAAATGGGTAGGAAATATTATTCCAATCGCTACGGTTCGGGTAACGACTCATGGTGACTGATCATGAGTCATCGCCTAGACTCATAGCCTGGGCAGGAACTTAAGGCCAGGGCCACCCCATTGGTTTGGTCATGAGTTCCGCCCTTGGACTCGTGATGTCACCCTATAACCCGTGGGGGACAAGTCGTGACCACAACATAAACTCTGGACACCCTTACTGGTTGGACTACGAGTGGTATCATACAGACCGTGGCGAGTGACTACGACTCATTACGTGAGTTATGCTCTGAACATTAATGGAAAAAATCAAGAAATTTTTAGAGGCCAAAAACCTAGGGTATTACATTACCCCCCTGGATTATTCATCCCTGAATGAGGAGTCAAGGCATCTATTTGAACGATAACAAGAAAGAATGCACACATATCCAAATGACAAATTCGAAAGGCCACAAAAAAAGAGAAAGGAAATCATACCTCAAGCATTGTCATCCAACGTGGGGAATAATAATAGATATTTGGATTTTATCTCCCCTTTAGCTTCCCAAGTAGCTTCCTCCACCTTTTGATTCCTCCAAAGGACTTTCACCGAAGCTACATTCTTAGTCCTCAACCTACGAACATGCCTATCCAATATCTCCATCGGGACTTTCTCATAAGACAAGGAATCCAAAATACTGACATTAACCACAAGATAATCAAAGAAAGAGCTCTCACACACTTTTTCAACATAGACACATGGAAAATAGGATGAATGGAACCTTAACTCGAAGGCAAATCCAACTCATAAGCAATATTCCAACTCTCCTCAAAATCTAATGTGGACCAACATAATAGAGACTGAGCTTCTCTTTATTCCCAAACCTCATCACTCCTTTCATATAAGAGAATTTCAAGAACATCCAATCACTTACTTGAAATTCCAACTCCCTCCATCTTACATCCGCATAAGACTTTTGGAAACTCTAAGCAGTCTTAAGTTTTTCTCTAATCGTCTTCACCTTTTCCATGTCTTGGTGAATCAAATTAGGACTAAACAACCTAGTTTCACCAACCTCGAACCACCCAATAGGAGACATACACCTCATACTATATAGAGCCTCGAAAGTAGCCATCTAAATACTCAAATTGTAATTATTGTTATACACAAACTCAATAAGAGGCAAATGATTAATGCAATTACCTCCAAAATCAATCACACAAGCCCTTAGCATATCCTTTAGAGTTAAAATAATCCATTTTGCTTGTCTATTTGTTTGAGGATGGAAAGCGGTGCTAAGGGTTAACCTTGGCATTAAAACATTTCTGAAATGAATGCCAAAAATGAGAAGTGAACTACCTAGCTCGATCTGAAATGATGGAACTCGGTGCTCCATGCAGCTTGACAATCTCCTAAATAAACAACATAGCATAATCCTCTCTAGAGGAGTTACTCCTCACAACTAAAAAGTGTACAAACTTAGTCATCTTATCCACTATGACCTAAATTGAATCATAATGATTGTGAGATAGTAGAATATTCGTAATTAAATCCATGTTGATCATCTCCCACTTCCACACAAGAACTCTATCTCTTGAGAAATCTCATGTGGCCTCAAGTGTTCAACCTTCACCTGCTGACAAACCATACACTTGGCCAGAAAATTCGCCACATCCTTCTTTATATTGCTCCACCAATAGATTTCCTTTAAGTTATGGTATATGTTTATCAAACCCAGATAAACTGTATACCTAGACTCATGAGCCTCAGCCAAAATCCTTTCCTGAAGCCCCTCAACATCACTAACACATAACCTACCTTGATATTTGTCCCCCAATCTCAATGCCATGACCTTTTATTTATCCATATCATCCTTAATCTGTATCAGTATGGGGTCCAAATCCTGCTTTTCCTTCACTTTGGAATTAAGAGATGACTTAACCACCTCTTGAACAATTACTCCTCCCTTCTCAGAGTCTAAAAGACAAAATCTCAAGTTAGCCAATCGATGAATATCCTTCATGAATCCCCGCTTCTCTTTATCCATATGAGATAAGTTTTCCATGGACAACCTGCTAAGAGTATCAACAACAACATTAGCTTTAACTGGATAGTGGTGAAGACTCATGTCATAATCCTTGAGCAACTCGAGCCACCATCTCTGTCTGAGATTCAACTCCTTTTGAGTAAACACATAATGAAACTTTTATCATTTGAATAGATGTCTACATGGACACCATATAGATAATGACGCTAGATCATCAAAGCAAAACCATTGCCTCTAACTCTAAATCATGAGTTGGATAATTCCTTTCATGAAACTTAAGATGTTCGAAATCATTGGCCACCACCTTACCAAGCTGTATCAATATACAACTCAGTCCCATACAGGACACGTCACAATATACAAAAAACCCTCAGTACCTTCAAGCCGAGTCAAAACCAAAGCAGAGATTAACTTATCCTTCAACTTCTCAAAACTACCCTCACAAGCATCAGACCACAAAAAATCACGTTTTTCTTTGTCAATCTTGTCAATGAAGTGACAATAGAAGAGAAGCTCTCCACAAACCTCCTATAATACCCAGCCAAGCATAAGAAGCTCTAAGTGTCGGCTGGAGTCGTGGGTTTAGGTTATTTCATAACCATTTCCACTTTTTGGGGATCCACCTTAATCCCCTTATGAGAAATAACATGCCCAAGAAAAGTCACAATATTCAACCAAAACTCACACTTAGGAAATTTATCATACAATATTTGATCCTTAAGAGTCCACAACATAATTCAGAGGCGACTGACATGATCCTCCTTACTCTTAGAATTCCTCAATGTATCATCAATAAACACTATCATAAATAGATCCAAACATATCTAAACACCCAATTTATAAGATCCTTAAAGGCAGCCGGAGCATTAGTCAACCCAAATATCATAACCAAAAATTAATAATAACCATCTGGGTTCAAAAAACAGTCTAAGGAATATCAATTTCTTGAATCTTCAACTGATGATAACCCGAAAGAAGGTCAATCTTAGAAAAGCATCTAGCACCCTAAATTTGGTCTAAGAGATTACCAATCCTAGGAAAAGGATACTTATTCTTCACTGTAACCTTCTTTAACTGTCGATAATCTATATGTAACATAAGAGACCCATATTTCTTACTCACGAAAAGCACGGGAGCACCCCACAGAGAAATACTAGGATGAATAAAGCCCTTATAAAGGAGATTCTTTAACTATTTCTTAAGCTTCTTTAACTCAGCTGAGCCATTCTATATGGAGGAATAGAGATAAGATGGGTATTCGATAGAAGATCAATCCCATAGTCTATCTCCTTATTGGTAAGAATGCTAGGAAGATCCTTGGGATATACTTTAAGAAACTCATTAACAACAGAGATAAATTTCAAAGAAGGGTCGTCAGAACTAGAATCCTTAACCCAAACCAGATGATACAGACACCCCTTAGAGATTAACTTTTAGGCCCTAAGATAAGAGATAAACCTCCCTTTATGCACTAAAGAATTTCTCTCCCATTCAATTACCAATTTGTTAGGAAATTGGAAACTTACCTTTTGGGTCCTACAATCCAGAGAAGAATAGAATAAATGAAGCCAATCCATACCTAAGATTACATCAAAATCTACTATATCTGCTCTACCAAATCCTTCAATGTCTCTCTATGAAAGAGAGACACCGCACAACCCCTATAGATCCTTCTAGCAACTGTAGAATCACCCACCAGAGTAGACACAAAAAAGTGGTCGAAAAGACTTTGGGACCAAAATCAAAATGCACAGCCACATAAGGGGTCACAAAAGAAAGGGTAGAACTCAAATCAAGCAAACAATAACATCTCGGGAGAAAACCTATAACATACTAGTGACAACATTCGGGGATGCTTCAAATTCCTGATGAGTGGCAAGAGCATTTAGATGATTCTAGAAAGTACCGGTACCCAAAGTAGCATCCTTTGGCACCGGAGTCGAACAAGTGGTGACCAAAACCTTATTAGCCATAGTGGCTACCTTAGCTGTGGGACAGTTCCTTTGTATGTGTCCAGGTTGACCACAACTGAAGCACAATATCCTTACCTTTTCACAATAACCATGATGAAGTTGACCACAAAATCTACAAGGAGGGTATGGTAGGGTTTTCTGGGCTCCACAATCCTGGGACTGGGTACCCTTGTAATACCCCGTACTTTTCCTAGCTTGAAAAGTTTCCCAATAATGTTAGAAGCTTTTTTTGAAAGATGAATTCAATTTTTTACATATGGTATTTTCAATATTTTCACTTTTTATCATGTGGAGAATCAAATAAGCTTTCCATCGATACCAAATTCATCAAAATATGACACCCGGGTGAAGAGTTATAGCCTTTTTAGCGAGACAGTGTATCACCCGAGCCTTCAGCGCGTCGCTGAGATAGCTCAAATGGCAATTGTCAATTTCCAGTATAGCTCTACAATAGTGATGCATTGCACCAAAATTCTAGGTCATAGACAAGGTGGCAACACGATAGCTCTATATTGCGCCACCATGTAATTTCCCATTTGTCACATTCTAGAGACACGACGCGATAGCGCCGCGTCGCGCCAAGGATGAAAATCGAGAAATTTTCTCAAAAATTAAAGACGCGTCCAAGGTTAAAAGGGTCAATTTCCCACCCCTATATATATTCTATAACACATGATTCAACCATATTTTATAAAAAATATACTAGTTTCTCTCAAGTTTCTCTCAAGAACAAGCTAGGGTTTCTATTGGTGATTCAAATTCAAGAAGGTTTCACCATCAATCCTCAAGAAATCATATCCTAGGTATGCATAGTGTTCATTCATGAACTCCTTTCATCTATGAAGCCCTAGAATCTCTTTTCTAAGTTTAAGTTTATGGATTTCTTTATGAATTTCATGTTGGGTTTGTTTTGTTTATGTTGAGAATGATCAATTGAATTCAAATCCATGGTGATCAATTTTATATGGAATTGATTTGTATAGATGTATATTCATATGAACTATAAATAAACCCTAGGATGATGAAATTAGACATGAATCATAATGATTAATTGTTGTATAATGTTGTCTACATGTGCTATGCCTACCATGCGTATGATTAAATGCCTAGATGAAGGAACAATGCCCAATTAGTATGATATCATGAAATCCTCATGTATGTACAAGCTTATGCATATCACATGTTTGATGAAGTTCTTCAATATATGAATTATGAATTGTGTTGTTGGTCATGTGTTCAAGTAAGCCATGCTATGTCAGTTTCTTCTCATCGAGTCTTGGGGGTACTTGTACTTGAACATTTAGCTGTGTGCCTAGAGCCATGTCATGTTTTCACGATCTCCTCAGTCAAGCTATGATCCATAGAACTAGTCAGTCATGTGACTCAGGAAATCTCAGAAATCTCAGTAATTTTAGTAGCTCAGTAATCTCAGTAACTTTAATATTCTCAGTTAGTCCTCAGAACTCAGTACATTCCGTCAGTCAACGGAACTCAGTAAATTCAGTTTAGCTCCGCTAGACAATACCACTAGTATCAGTTCAGTTCAGTTAATTAGCTCAGTTCAGTTAATCAATTCAATATCTTTCAGATAGGAGTAGGATTCAGCACCGAGAGAGTCTAGGGATGGGGACTCACCTGCTAGATAGGACTGAGATCCCTAAAAGAAATCCCTAAGTTCTAGAACTACGTAGCCAACATAGGTATAAGATGTCACTTGTTAGATATGACTGTCATACTCAGGGATCACCCGTTAGTGCATTTAAATATGTAGGACTGATCCCATGGGTCACCCGCTAGATTAGGACTGACTCCACAATAGTTGTCTTTACCAGTGGCACGATATTGACACCCTTCCATCTAGGATTACAGGGTTGGACCCCAGTTATCTTCATATAGGGAATGTCGGTTAGATGAATACATCCCATAGTTTCAGTTACAGAATCAGGACTGTCAGATACAGTCAGTTCAGCTCAGTAGTATAGATTTAGGACTGTCAGATACAGTCAACCCTTATCATTATAAATAGACTCTGGGATCACCCACTAGACAAGATTGATCTCAACTATGGTCAATCAGTAACGGTATCATCAGATTTAGAGATCACCCACTAGATAGGACTGATCCCAAATTCAGTTACTCAGATACAACATGAAACTCATCTAGTTCTATCAGGTTCAGGACTGTCAGATACAGTCACTCATGTTATCAGTTATATCAGTTAACAAAACTTATGTTATTATCATTCAGCTTCAGGACTGTCAGATACAGTCAACCAGACCAGTTCTTCATAATCAGAACTGTCAGACACAGTTATCCATGTATCAATAACATAGTGTCAGTCCCTCAGTATTCAGTAAAACATTATTAGTTTCTCACTCATCAATGAATCAGATGTCAATGTCAGTAGAATTAGTAGTCAAAACTTAGTATCCAGTCCTATCATGATCTCAGTTACAGTTACGTATGCATGCATGTATTCTCACGTTCATGTTAGTCAGTCAGTTAGTATTGTTCATGCATATGAACATATTGCATTTAGCCTACCTCACTTACATACCAGTACATTCAAAGTACTGACACATTTGCACTATGGTGTCTTATACCATAGGTTTAGAAGCATGAGCTCCAGAGAACCTGTAGCATCCCAGTTCAGAGATCAGAGTTAGCAGTGATTCCTCATCCTTCGAGGACATGATGATCATATTACAATTTCAGTTTTTAGTTTATTTCAGTAGTTGGAGTTAGTTGGGGACATGTCCCATCAACTTCTTATTCAGACAGTTTAGAGGCTTTCAGACAACAGTGTGTTCAAACAGTTATCTCAGTTATTTTGGTATTATTATACCATATGTTTTAGTTATGTACTAGTATTGAACCTTATGGAATTTCAGTTTATGTTTCCGTATTTACTATATTATTACTATTATTTAGTGTTCAGTTTACAAATATCAATCATGGTTTAGCTTGTGGTCCTTCGGCGTCATGGGCACCGTGTAGTGTTTCGAGTACCAGATTCAGGGAGTTACAACCCTGTGCCTTAGGACCACTACTAGTCTGAAAACCACAATCACCAAACAACTTAGGATAGGGAGAACTAGCCAACACATAAGAATTAAAACTTCTCCAAGTCTTTTTTGGTCCACTGTCTGCCATCTCTCCAATTAGCTTGCTGACCTTCACCCTACTTTGAATACCTAAACTTCTTATTGTGCCTCTCCTTATCTCCATTTGTCTTTTTTTTACCCTCTACCCATTGCATATAAACCACAAGCCTAGACATATCCATGTCATTGTTTAACATAGCAACCTTACACTCAAATACTAAGTCACGGGACAACACAGAAGTAAATTTTCTTGTATTCTCCCTCATAGAGGACACCAATTTTGGAGCATAAAGAGAGAACTACTATAATTTCAAAGCATACTCCTTCATACTCATCTTCTCTTGCTTAAGATTCACAAACTCCTTAGATTTAGCTTCCCTTAAATCTTGAGGAAAGAAATGATCAAGAAAGTCACCCAAAAACTCATCACATAAAGCTAGATCCATATCATCATCTTTCAATTGCTTCCACTCCTCATACCACTGATAAGATACATCCTTCAAATGGTATACAACAAACTCTACAACCTCAGAATCAGTAGCATGCATCACACTGAATATCTTCTCTATTTTATCAATAAACCCTTTAGGATCCTCCTTAACCTTAGAGCCTGTAAAGGTCAAGGGATTCAAACTCATGAATTTTCCAACCATAGTGACCTCAGAATAAGGAGCAACAAAACACATACGATTAGACTGTCGAGACTAAGATGCAACTAACTGAGTAACCAGATGAATAGATTGGCGAAACTCTATATTTGAAACATCACCCTGAGGCATCAGGGTATAAGTATTATCTTCTTAAGAAACCTAAGAAAGGACTAGTAGGAACCAGTGGAACTCCATGTGGGGGCATTACAATCAGGAGAAGGGACCCTTGACCGGGTCTGCACTTCATAGACAGAGGTTCTAAAGGAGTTTCTACGAATATCAGATCTTTAGGGGCATGATCTAAAATGCAAGTAAGCTAGAGATTAGAGGAATTTCAAGGCATCAGACTCGGTGGCAAAAAATAGAACACAAGAAAGGGAAACATTCTTAAATTCCTTGTATCCTCCCCCTTATAAGTGTGGAGAGATACACACCCATAAAAAGAACTCTACTTGACATGGCTTTGCGGATACTCAAAGACCCTAAACCTATGATCTGATACCAAGCTTATCACATATCGACCCCAAGCCTAGTCGTGATAGGTATCTCAAGACCACCGAGGGCCGGAGATCACCCCCTTTGCCTATTCACCTGACCACTATAATTTTAGAAGACGAAGCAACCCAAATATAATATGAAGGATAGATAGATAACTCAACAGGAACTACGAGTCAATAAACAGTAACTACCCACACTTTGTCCATAAAAGACTCTAAAAAAACAAAACATCAACTTAGGTTGGGACATGCCCCCGACTATAGCCAAAGGGAATACAAAAGTGACAGTCTAAGACAACATAATGAAACCAAAAAAGTAATGAGCCTTCCAAAAGAAGGAGGCTCACCACTTCAAGAAGACCAATAGATAAACTAGGACCACCTAACTCTGTTGAAAATAGCTAAAGAACCCCTAAGACCCTATATCATGAAATGATGCAGTGTCTGGGGATAGATAGTGGGATGTGAACTAGCATGTAACTCATGGAGGGATAAAATACTGCCATAATTAAGTCTATAAACATTCAAAACCATATGCACACACATTCATATATACATATATATAAGATGCCGAGATAGTGAACACCGTTTAAACATGAGATTTAAAACCATTAAACTGGATCGTGTACCTTTAACAGTCCTAAGGGCACCCATAGGCTATACGGGTTCATCTCCCCTTATTAAAAGGGTCCCAACATATGTTAGCGACATTAATTAGGAAAATTTGAGAAAAGGATAGGGAATCCATAACCCTAGCCATTCCAAAATATACATAAAGTATGAACTATGCACACAATTATAAATACCCCTACACTTTCCCCGGGGAGCTCCACCTTCCACGACAAGCTACACAACTCTTTTTAATCCCAAATTAAAACCATTTACACATTCCCATCCATTAACCAATGAGTATTTTAATTAGGCATTTACCATTGGTATCGTCATACCAAATAAAGTTAAGCTTGCAAGCCAATTACATTATGCCATTCCAAAACCCATTAGCCAAAATAACTCCAAAGTTTCGAATTAAAAACCAATCTATGGACCCCAAGGCCATCAAAAAACTATTTTATGCTCTATTAACCTTTATGTAATGCGAGGTTCAAAAAGTGAGTTCAATTATACATCTATCCATGTTTCAAAACCAATTGGCCAAGTTGGGTCAAGGGTAAAGCCAATTCAAAACCATTAAACCATAAATTTTAGGTAAACCCATGTTCCCCGTTCCAATTTCCCCCGCACATGCATTTATTTAGTTCAAAACTACAAGATAAAACATAAATAACTAATTCAAAATATGGAGAAATCAATTCATATGATAACCATTTCCAAACCCTTCAACCCACATTCAAAATCCAATAATTAAAACCATATGGATAATAATTTAAACATATGCTTTGTATAAAAATGATTTAGGGAAGAGATACATGCCTGAAGACACCAAGAATTTTGGAGAAAAGACACCAATGGAAGCCTAGATAATCAATCTCTTGAAACCCTAGCTTGTTCTAGATTTTGGAATTTAGAGAGAAGAGAGTAATGTTTATGTTTGTTAACTAATAGAAATAGGCCAAAGAAAGGGTTCATGGGAAATAGTGGGATAAGAGGAAAAGACCACAATGCCCTTAATAAAACTGGTTAGGAAATATACTCCCAGTCGCTATAGGTCGGGTAACAACTCGTGGTGACTGATCATGAGTCATCAGCTAGACTCATAACCTGGGAAAAAACTCAGGGGCACCTTACTAGTTTGGTCACGACTCCCACCCTATGACTCGTGACCTCACCCTATGACTCGTGGGGGACAAGTCGTGACTACAAAGAAGCTCTAGACACCCATACTGGTAGGACTATAAGTGGCATTATATGGCTTGTGGTGAGTGATTGCATCACGTGATTCATACTCCGGACAATAATGGAAAAATTAAGAAATTTTCAGCAGCCAACAACCTGGGGTATTACACTAATTGGAACCAATAATTTTGCTAAATCAAAATGGACATCGATCGGGTGCTCAAAATTTATTTAGAACCCATGCACACAAATTGATAACGACCCTAGTTGAATGTGACTAAAATTGATATTGAAATGCAAAATTAAATAATAAAATTAAAGGACAGTTATGAAATAAAAGGCGAGGAGTGAATAAAGAAGGCTCAATTTAACAACAATTAAGGAAGAAGAAGAACTCAATAAAATGCATGAGAAATCAAGTTGAATCCACAATATGATAACTCGATGATCAATCAAGTGAAAAAATAACACAAAAAATTTGGGTATCCCTCCAAATCACTCGATCTAATATAACAATTGGATTGAACCTAATTATTACCCTAATATAAAGTAACTAAATATCAAATCTATTCAAGATAATTCAATCATCCAAAATATAAGTATGAAAATGACCAAGGAAACTATTGATAGTTATTGCCTTTACACAAATAGTCAATTACTAAAATAGCCCAAAAACGACTATTTTGGAAATAAACCACATAGACCTTTTTGTATACCCATGACCTTGTGCATTTACAGCTCCATGACATCCTTTGAGCTCCAAGATATCATTCATCTATGGAAGCCCATCGTAATGTGCCCCATGCTACCCATGCCCGTATCCTCCTACTCTTCTTCAACAGGATTCATCCTTAAATCTTGACATTGGAAAAACATGAGAAGGACAAATAACAAACATATCCTCATAGCTTGAGGGTTAGCATAAAGAGTAGCGATAAAAAATCTATCACCATTCCAAGGGTGCACACATTTAACATATAACCAAACATCAAAATAAGCTACAAATGGTTTGTAACCCAACAAAACAAGAAATACTTGGCTACATAGGAAACATTGACAGAGGAGTAAATCAAAAGAACCATGGTGTTTAGGCAACCACACATGTAAGTCCTTTATAGTTGTACATTTAGAAAAACATAAATCTCCTATTAAGTCAAGTAACACCTGATAGCCCACATAGCTAAGCGTCATGTCATAAACAAGGTCAACACAAGTTATGACTTCACCAAATATACTAGCTATCTTCAAGAATGAGGTCACTCCCAATGCATTACCAGGGTTAAATACAAAGCTATTCCCCACACATGGAAAATATATCTTATTCAAACCCTAAGACCAAGTAATAACATTGAGAAATAATCATATGAGATAAAGAAATATTACTGCTATACTTATCACAATGCAAGCCAACAACCTCACTCATAGCTTTTTTTGCATTTGGACCAAGCATTTCATCACAAATGCCATTATCCAAATCATTACTGGGGTCAAAGAAAAAGGAAATCCATAAACGTGGGTCAAGCAAACACGTATTTTCCCTATTGGTATTTTAACTCTCACACAACATACTTCACTCAAAGGCAAGAGTATCATCATGTACAAATAGATACTATAGAAAGGTGCCACACAAGTCAACTTCATCCAAGGTGTCCTTATGAAAAAGCTCACTTATTGATTCACGTCTATTAAGGCCTTGACCAAGAATGGGAACACATATTTATTAAGGGATAGTCATAGCACATATATCACCTTTCTTCTAAACACCATCCTACCTTTCTTCTGAACACTATTTTTTTAATAGACATACTATCATCTTCTATAAAAGAGTTCTGTCCTTGAAAAGGGTGTTATCAACCATAGTATATTCGCAATCACTTGGTAGACTTTAAGAAGGTCTACATTTTTATATGACAAGACACCCTGCTATGCACTTCAGCTTTATTAGTCATGTCAATATAAAATAAGGGATTATCTTTAAAAATACGTTCCACCTTGAAATCCTAATAAAAAGAATAAGGAATGGAATAACAATTCAAGAATTCATTATTTAGGTGTAATGACTTCACATGACTATCTACATTACCAAATATATCAATTCCATCACAAAATTGAGGTCCTTTAAGTTCATCACAAAACTCCTCATTTAGTGACTTATCATTACACACAAGTTGATCAACACCAATATCATTATTATAATGAACTAACATTCAAAGAACATGTATCAAATTGAACAAACAGAAATTGATCTTACTAAAATAATCAATTCGGTCATCAATAGGATCAACTAGTTAATCTACATTATCAATATGCATATTATCATAACATGGCAAATATTCACATGATAATGTATTACTATTCAATGCATAAGTATCAACACTAGGTGGACACAAATTGATATTAGAAG
This sequence comes from Capsicum pubescens, assembly GCA_030864215.1. NCBI lineage: Eukaryota > Viridiplantae > Streptophyta > Magnoliopsida > Solanales > Solanaceae > Capsicum > Capsicum pubescens. The sequence goes on from CM061538.1 coordinate 112,019,341, forward strand.
AAGAATCAATTTGGTCATCAACAGGATAAACTAGAGTATGAACACTCTCAACAAATATATTAACGTATATGTAAAAGAATCATTAATTTAACATAAAACAAGCTATCACTTACACTCGATAGGCCATAAGTCATAAAATGATCTTTTACTTTCAACAAAGTGTAAAGTTTATCTTTGTAAGCTTGTCTATTATAAAAGCAATTGTCTTCACCTTGATTTTCAATATAGAGTATAAATATTCTTTTGGGAATCTTTTCAGCGCCTTATGATTCCTCATTGATCGAGGTGCCTAACTAAGCTTGCTTCCAAGGATACCTACTCAAAAATCAAGATAAGTAGAAAAAGAAGAGAGGTTACAAATGTTAGTATAAGATTATAACAACTCTCTTACATCACTCCTCATAACCTCTTCTTTTTTCTCTAGAGTTGTTATATATCACACCTTACTCCCCTCAACTTTCGTCTCTCAAATCTTTTGGAGTTAGGACAAGTGTCAAGAATTTCTTGGGAATGGTTTTGAGATCCCCCACCTCTAACTTCTTTGGGTTGATAGGAGTAACCTTCTTTTCACTCATTGGATCTTCTTCAAGCACATTTCCATAAGGAGTATCTTGTTTTTCTTTTGACTCCTTGGAGACCATTTGACAGATCTTGTCAATTTTTGTCAATAGTTATTAGCATGGAAGCAAACAATTTGTACATCCTCAAAGTAATAAGATACTCAATCAGGAGTGGTTTACTTATAAGTTTTGTTTTAAGAATCCAACTCTCCTGATCATACACTTATTGAAATAATGAATTCCCTCTACTTCTTAGCTCATTATTCCTCACACCCTTCTTCCAACATCATTACCATATGGAGAACTATTCATATTAGAGTGAGGATAAGAATTATAAGTTCTTTCACCATAGGAAGTAGAGAGTGTTTTTCTACTATGATCCAAATAATGTCTGCAAATTGGTTCCACCCACATTCTATACATTCTTGACTAGGATAGTAAGTAGCACAACATGAGAAATGTAATTCATCCACATGACTTTCTCTTTTATCATAATCCTTCTCAAAGAGGTCATAAGACATATGGGAGAAGGAATCATACCTCACATCGTCCTTATCACCATGGTGCATAATATGAAAACCCCCACACCCTTCATCTTCACAATCAAATTCATCATAATATACTTTTATTCCTTTATGTTCATCATAAGAGCAATAAGCTCCATGTATCTCATATTCATTTTTGGTGTAGTAATTCTCAACAACTTGTCGATCATAATCTCTTGGACCATTATATCCTTCATAGGATTTACCATCATACTCATGAGCTTCATTACTTAACCCACAATCACTCAAAGAACCCTTATGTGGCTTCTCATCACTATACTCATAGTTTATGTCACTACAAGCATAGTCACTAATGTCATCTACACAAAAATCCAAAGCTATGGATGTCATTCTCCCTTATATGACCTTTTGTACCTACAAAAATAAAAAACAACTTATTAATAAAAGCCTCACTTCACTCGTTAAATCGTTAAATGAACTCTCAACTCACTTTCTATGTCTTATTCCCCAAATTGATAGTGTTACTTGCTTTTCTTAATCAAGTCAAGGTTATATATTTTTGTAAAGGAATGGATATTTGTGACTCATGAAATAAGAATAACTCAATTTAAGGTTAAAGGAATTGAATCGTGAAGTTTATCAAGGAATGAAGATGAGAAAAGTTGAAGAAAAGAAGTTCGAAAGAAAATTGACTAAAAAAAGTAAAATTACTTGTGTTGCATAATTTGATAAATCAAAGAAGTTATTTGAGATCATAAAACTAGTTAACAAGTGATTAAATATGTTAATTACTTATTAATTAGTTAGGTAATTAAAGGAGAAAAAGTTTTAGAAAAAATACGAAGTTTGGACACTTACATTATTTTTGAGGTCTTGAAGAAGTTCTTCACTTTAAAGGGGTTTGATTTGATGATTTGATGATTAAAACTAGTTAATAAGTGGCTAAAGATGTTACTTGTTAAATAGTTGAGAAATTGAAGGATAAAAAAAAAGAATCATGAAATTCGGACACTTAGACAACATTTTAGGTCCAAAAATCTTAGGACCCCAAAAAAATTAAGCATGGAAAATCTGCACATTTCGACCTCTGAAAGTGCCATGCACGGTCACATTGAGCTTGGGGAAAGATACTTCTGCTCTAGCACTGAGCTGTCAGCCACACTGGATGTTGGATAGTCAATGGTTGACTTTGATTATTGACAGCTGATGTGCCATGTCCACTGGAATTTTTTTTCAAATTTTCACAAGTGGATCCACTAACACTTTGACCAACTTTGACTTGAAATTTTTTGGATCAAAGTGTACCTTTTCAATCTTCTTCTCCAAGAACAACATGAAGATGCTCAATAACACACAAGAAAATACCTCAATCTTCAAGTGTTCATTGCTCCTACGTTTTTGCTCCAAATTCATGAAATTTTTACTCAAATGCTTTTTCAATACCACGAACAAACCCCACTAAGTTTTAGCCTTTAATTTCAAGACAAAAGTAAACCAAATCTATCATCTTCAAGCTATAAATAACACCATGAACAAGTGAACTTCAAATCTTTAAAACTTCTTCGTTTAGTTCCAAATTCAATAAAATTTTCACTCACACGCTCCTTTCAACATCACGAATAAACCCCGTTAGTTATTAGCCTCCAAAACCAAGCCAAAAATAAATCCACTCTTTATAATCCACAAAGTTTCAATAACTTCAAACCCTCCAATCGTAACTTTATTTCTACTCCTTCAAATCAAGTGAAATTCAAGATTTAGGGTCAAAGAAATACTAAAGAAAAAAGATCTAGTGTCAAAAACAACAAATCAAATTTTTTTTGGATCTTTTTGGGATTTTGGATTTTCAAAGATATCAAAATCCCATGATTAAGATTTGTGTAAATAAACCGTAACCAAGGATCTTGATACCAAAATGATAATGATGCTAGTCGGAGGTGACTAAAATCAATATTGAAATGTGGAACTAAACAACAAAATTAAAAGATAATTGAGAAATAAGAGATGAGAAGTGAATAAAGAAAGTCTCAATTGAAGAACAATTAAATCAAGAGAGAAGGATAACTCAATCAAATACACGTGAAACCATATTGAATCCACAATATGATAGCTCAATGATCAATTAAGTGAAGAAGTTAACACAAGCAATTCGTGAATCCACCCTACTCACTTGATCTCTAACAACTGGAATTGAGTCCAATTACCACCCTAACCTAAAGTAACTAAATACCAAGTCTATTCAAGGCAACTCAATCACCCAAAATATAAGTATAAAATTTTCTAAGACAACTACTTATAGATATTTCCTTTGCACATATAGTCTATTGCAAAAATATCCCAAAAATAAGTATTTTGGAAATAACCCACAAGGGTCCTTCTTTATTGCTGAATTGATATCTTGACCTATGTCCTTGTGTCTTTATTTCCCTGTGGCATCCTTCAGACTCTAAGGTATCATCATTATGTGATAATCCATCCTAATGTGCCCCACTTTTTCCAAGATCATATCACAAATAAACTATGATGCCCTACCAAATTTGATATTCTGAAGACATGAGAACTTTTAAAATTTCAAACAGAGGTCGTATAAACAAAAAGTGGATCCGACATAAAAGGTTATCTTTTACAAAATCTAATCAATATCCTAAAATGAGCTTGATAGACTCAAGACTCGAACCAAGGATCCCCCTAGCATAAAATCGACATTCTAGAGCTAAAAATTACCAGAATTGACATCCAAGGCTGTTTACCTAAAGTTTTGGCCTAAGACCATATTCTCAATTTCAAAAGCTTCAAAATATGAAGATGTCTATAAAAACCAAATAAATTGTGTAGGAACCAAACTATCATCCCCATAAGTAATAAATGACTTGGGGTAGCTTTAGAAGATTACTAAATACAGAAAAAGTATGAAAAAGAAAAAAATGACCTAGAGGGTCATTACAACATCCATTATTGTTGCGTTCAAACACACACGTAAGTGTACGCGGTCGTACAACTAATATAGTGGTCTTGCGAGCCAGATGTCTAACCCACAAGGACTTTTTGATTAACTATTCACCAAATTAGACTAATGAAAATTATTTATTCAGGTGGTGGATTTCAAGATATATTTATAAATTAACAAAAAAAAAATAATAAAAGAAAATAACTAATGAACAATTAGCCAAGAAAAAATAGATTCTTACACAATCAATGAATGAATCGATCTAGAATTATATTTTTTCAAACAATCATGGTTAGTATCTATTTCATTAACATAATCGATTAACCAGTTGTTGATTTACGAAGTTGATTTTATTATTCGGAAATAGTCATCCTCTAATCGTCTATTCAAACTAGTCTCACAACAATATTATTGAGTGGATATGTGAGAAGCTAATTCAAACACATTTATTTATCTTTCCATTTTGTAACCAAGTACAATGATCTAGCAATATTCCTATCCTAGCCACAAATCAATTTCTTATTCTACTAAAAAGAGATCTTACTCCATATATTCAGTGTTCTAACCCTCCGTTCTCTTGGTCAGTTCACTTTGGACTCACAATTTGTTTTAAAGGCCGTGAATCTTTGAAATAATAAAAGTAAGAATATTCGAACAACTATAATTATAATCAAATAAAGAAAATCTAGAGGCACTAAACAATTATTTAAATAGCTACCATAGTCCTAGAAAGAGAAGTTTAAATCCACATAGACATTGAGAAATTACAACAAATCATCCAAAGAAAAGCGTAAAATTAAATTAATAAGGAGAAGAAAGACGTAATCAATATTCTCCGGCCTCCACGACGGCTCGCAACTCTCTGTAGGTCAATTGTTTTATAAAAACTGATTTTATGGAAGACTAATAAGTATAAAAAAAATCTTCAAATAAAATAACTTAGTCTAAAATGGACTAGGATAAACAAAAATAGACTACAACCCTAAACGCGTACGTCCAATTTTGTCTCAATCCAATTCAAATTCAAGGGTCACTTTGCATTAAAATATTAAGTTTTTTTTTCATTAAGTTGTCTGCTTGATTTTCTTCTATAATTTTCCCTATTTAATTCATTTTAGTTCCAAATCCTTTAATCTTTATGTCATTTTAATCATAACTTCAAAATATAATTTTAGGCACAATCTATAAAATTAATTCTCAAAAAAAAAAAGAAACTAAATATGAAATAAATAAGAACTAAAAATATCTAATTTTTGTCTAACATCACAACTCAAAACTTAAAATATTGCTTGTCCTCGAGCAACAATAAAGGTCATCACAATAAATCAAGCTAGGAACGACACCACTTTGATTGATAAAAATAATTAGACCATATCACAATTTAAAACATCAAGTAAAATTTTCCATCATTATGCAAGAAATATAAACAAACAACAAACTTCTAACCTCCTAACCTCATTAACAGACTCTAATCAAATTTAAGCCCGCTCACCTACTTATGTCAAAGAAAGCTAATAACATCACCTATCTATCATGAAAACGGTACCCCTAAAAGAAAAAAATAGTCCACACACTCAATTCAAAAGACTAAATTTAATTTAAGGAACAAAAAATAATTCTCACACTAAAAAAAAGTCACATGTATACACAAAGAACCATAGACTTGCCAATTATGTACAACTCCACTAATTAAGCGTGCTCGAAAAGAATCAAATAGTATTTTAACAGGTTGAAATGTTGGAAAGAGGATATGTAGGAAAACTATATATAGTGATTTACACTTCCCTAAGCATTTTGCACTCTTAGACTTCAACACCCATTATTTTCAGCCCTCCCTTCAACTATTATTTTCAGTAGTATTCTCATCTTATTAAGAATGCTTCAATTATTTTTTTTCCTCATGTCATGTCGCATTATTTCAAAGAGGGCCTTTTCATCACTTTGGAACTATCATTGGTGACCTTTTTAACACCCAACTACATTTTTTGTCCAAATTTATCATAGTCTATGCCATAGTACTCAAGAAAGAAGGTTACAAAAACTAGGGACTCAACAAAAGGGGCAATGCAAAAATATGGATAACAACAAAAGGCTACAGGCTCAAAGGGGCTAACTAAGGTGTAATAGCTGAAAAGACTAAAATTTAATAAGACAAATCAAAGAATCCTATCATCATCTTCTAAAAAAAATTACTTTTATTTTGCTTCAATAACATGCAGGACAAGTTCTAGACTACGATGCAAAACATGAAATATGCAAATCCTCTCCACACATGGCACAAGTATCAATCAAGATGGATCAATTCCACTTCTAAGACAGACAGGATCATAGTGAACTTTAGAATACAATAAGCTATATAAAGAGTCACAACCATGAGCCTAGGTATCAAAAAACTTATTATTTTATTTACATTCACGCACCCACAATAAAGTACTCTTCAAACTCAGGCCTAAATTTCTTGTATCACACAAGTAAACAAATATGGTTTTTTTTCCCTTTTCACTAAAAAAATAATAATAAAAATAAAATTTACTCCTAAAAAATAAAAGATACTCAGCTCAAAGGGACCCCCTTTGAAAAAGAATCGGAAAAATCAAGGCGTGGACAAAGTATGCTCTAATAAAGACTAAAAAACTAAAAAACAATAAAAAATAATCTAATCTAAAGAATAAATAAAAATATTTTTGTTTTTTTAAACTTTTTAAATTTTTTTCTTATACCTAAAGCAAGCAACTAAAAATAATAATAAATAAAAGAAAATCCCATGACATACTTCACCACAAATATCGAAAGACATCCGACCTTCACTTAAAATCATGCTTTGTCCCCAAAGTAATAAATAAAGTAAAACAAGGGTTAAAGATACTCCTTGAGGCCCTTTAGGTCCTAGCTAGAAGCATAATATTCATCAAAGGGTCGCGCACACCCCACACTTAAGCTTAAACATGCTTCTTAACTTCAAATTTTGGGTACTCAGACTTTTCTTGAATTTGCAAAAATAAAAACAGCATAACAAGTGACACAAAAATAAAAACAAAAAATAAAAATAAAAACTACTTACTACATGTTGGGTTGCCTCCCAACAAGCTCCTAATTTAATGTTGCAGCACGACCCATCAACTTTGTCCTACACCTTGAGGATATGAATTTCACCCCCAACATCACATCCATTTTTTTTGCTTCGCTCTTAAGGTGGTGATACAAAGACGAAGGAACAAAATAATAGATTGTGCATGTTAAACTGCTCGGTCCTGAAGTGAGGCATGTTTTTGTGTTGTTTGTCTATTATAAATTTAAGAATATTGGATTCTTGTTCCTTATCTTCACTTATCTACTATTTCAGATGACTCCAAAGACATGTCATCATCTGAATATTATATAGAAAAGTGCTTCGAATGAGACCTAACAAATCTCACTTTTAAATTTACACCATCCACAACATGCTCACTCTTATTCACCTTCTCAATCTCATTGTAAAGAAAAAGATGATAGTTGAAGGGCTAAAATTCTTTTGTCTGCTCCACGGGTTGGCTAATATCAACAACAATTAGTGAAGGTGCAAATCACTCACTTTCTTGAAAATTTGACAAATACACTCCTGGTGGGGCCTCCACAAAAATAATAAGAATCATCATCATTCGACCACCATCTATCCCAAGAGGACATATCACGAAGAGTGATAGAAAAGTAAAAGAAAATAAAAAGAAAGATATGTACAAAACAAAAACTATATTTAACTAAAATAAATAAAAATAAAAAAAGTCAAATATAGATAAATAATTAATTTCAAAGTCCCTGTCAATGGCGCTATAAACTTGTTGCATCCAAATGCACATGCCAGTGTACTCGGCCTTACAAGTAATATAGTGCTCTTGCGAGCTGGATGTCAAACAAACAGGGACTTGTTGATTAACTATTCACCAAATTAGACTAATGCTAATTATTTATTCAAGGGGTGGATTTCAAGATATATTTATAAATTAACTAAAGTAAATATAAAAATAATAAAATAAAATAACTAATAAACAACTAACTGAGAAAAGAGTAGACTCGTACACAATTAATGAACGAATCGATCTAGGATTATAGTTTCTTTAACAATTATGTTTCGTATCTATTTCATCAACTTATTTGATTATCTAGTTGCTGATTTCTGGAGTTGATTTTATGATTAGGGAATGGTCATCATCCAATCAATTATTCAAACTAGTTTTACAACTACATCGATGAGCGAGGATATGAGAAGTTAATTCAAAAGCATTTATTTATCTTTCCGTTTTGTAACCAAGTAAGCTGATCTAGGTATATTCCTATCCTAGCCATAAATAAATTCCTTATTCCACTAAGAAGAGATCTTACTCTGTATATTCTTTGTTCTAACCCTCCCTTCCCTTGGACAGTTCACTTCGGACTCAAAGATTTATTTTACATGTCGCGAATCTTTAAAATAGTAAAAGAAAGAATATAAGAAAAACCATAATGATAATCAACTAAATAAAATCAAGAGGCACTAAACAATCATTTAATTGGCTACCATAATCCTAGAAAGAGAAGTTTGACTCCACATAGACATGAATAAATTGTAATAAATCATACAATAAAAATGTAAAATAAATAAATAAGGAGAAGAAAAGATGTAACCAATATTCTCTAGCTTCCACGGTGGCTCCTACCTCTCTCTAGATCAAATTTTTTATAAAAATTGATTTTATAAAATATTTATAGGTGTAGGAAAAAGTTTTAAATAAAATAACTGAGTTAATAATGGACAAAGATAAATACAAATGGACTACAACCCTAAACACGGAAGTCCATTTTTTTCTGCAATTCAATTCAAATTCAAGGGTCACTTTTCATTAAAATCTTAAGTTTGTTTCATTAAGCAGTCTACTTGATTTTTCTTCTATAATCTTCCATCTTTAATTTGTTTTAGCTCCAAATCTTTTCATCTCATTAAATTATTAAGTTTGTTCCATTAAGATGCCTACTTTATTTTTCTTCTATAATCTTTTGTCTTTAATTCGTTTTAGCTCTAAATCTTTTCACCTTCATGCCATTTTAATCCCACATATCAAAATATAATGTAAGATTAGGAGCAATCCATAAAATTAATGCTCAAAAAGGAAAAATAAAAATGCTAAAATATGAGATAAAAAATGACTAAAAATATATACTTTTTGCCTAACATCACCTACTAAAGGGATTTCTGTTTGCAAGAGCAAAGAGTTAAGAAATACCTAAAGGCTCGGTGAGGATAAAGTCTGCATTTCATGCCCGGCACCAAGGTAGCCTCCTAAACTTGATGGTATCTCGATTGAACGTTAACCATATGAATCTCTCTGAAGTGCAATCACCTATTATATCTGGCTAGAATAGAGACTAGCTCCTCCATAAAGGTTAAACTACCATTCAACTGAACTAAGTCCCACTTGAGCACATGAGACTCATCTATAATGTAGCATCGAAGCATCAACACATGAAATAATTGGTGAATATCTAAAGAGGCTAGAGGCAAGGCTAACTCATAAGATACTTCCCCAACTCTCCATAGAATCTCAAATGATTCAATATACCTGAGTTTGAACTTTCCCTTTTGCCCAAACCTCATTATGTCCTTCATGGGCAAAACTTAAAGAAAAACCTAATCATCAATTCCAAACCTCAAAGAATGAAGCATACGGTCAGCATAACTCTTTTTTTAACCTGAGCTACTGGTGTCCTAGCATGAATAACCCAAACACTATTTAATGACTCAACAAATCAGTACCTTATTGCCTAACTTCTAAAGTCTCAAACCAACCAACCAAAGATCGACATTAACTACTCTGTAATGACTCTGACTACTCAAATGGTAGCTATTATTACAAGAAATCTTCACCTAAGGCTAGAAACTATTCACTCTGACCTCTAAAGTCCATGACACATTCTCAGAGTATATCCTCTAAAACCTGAATAGTCCGCTCCAACTGGCCATCAGTCTAGGGATGAAAAGTTATGCTAAGGTATGTATGGGTATCAAAATCCTCCTAAAAATCTCTCTAACAACTAGAGATAACTAAGAACCTCTATCAGAAATAATAGACACAAGCACTTTATGAAGATGAACTACCTGTTAAACATAAATTTAAACCAATATTTCATCACTATAGGAAGACTGAATAGGTAGAAAATGTTCTAACTTGGTTAATCAATCTAAGAAGACACAAATGATATCATAACCATAAGAAGTATGATGAAAACTACCGTAAGAAATCTATAATAATTTTCTCCCACTTCTACTCAGAAATGGGTAACCTCTAGATTAGTGCATCTGGTCTCAAATGCTCAGACTTCACCTGTTAACAACTTAAACACCAAGCCATAAAATCTGGTCTCATATTTGGAATGTCAAATTTGGAGTGGTTACAAATTCCATTTTCACATACAATATTTCATATGAATCTCAAGTGGTTAATGAAAACTTGGAAGATTTTCCAAGTTTCAGCTATCATTTGGTGCAGCTGCAATCGCAAGCCAAGGGCCACGATAGCAGTACCCTCGGTAGAGAAAGTAGTGCAATCATGAAGGGTATGTTGCAATTGTAACTCACCTATACAGCCCCAAAGTGGTGCGATAGCTGGTCTGGGTTCACGATAGAAGGACCGGAGTACCTGGTGTGGGCATAAATAGACCTCAAATATCATAGATTTAGCCATTTCTCACCTCTCTCTTCAGAGCATAAACTCTAAATAGTGTGATAGCTTAAAATTAGGACTTGTGGGTCACTTGGGCACTTGATTAATAATTATTTTCACAATTAACTTCTGATTTAAGGTAAGAATTAACCTTTTTCATGGTGAAATTTCTTGATTTCCTGCTCAAAACCCTAATATCTTGAGGGCTAGATTGTAGCATATATTTAGCTTGGTTTTCACTCATTTTTTAGGATAATGATTGCTTGATCTTGATATTATGTTGGGTTGGTTTCGGAAATGTGATTTTCATGAGTGAGACCCACATAGGGTTTTTGATGTGATTTTTGGATGCGAAGCACAATAGTGCAATATGGGTATCGTTATTCTAGTATTGATGAGTATAATGTGTTAATGATAGCTTGACATCTTAAGGAGGCTTCTTGAATTTGAAAAATAGTGTTTAGGATTTCATTGAGCTTTCTTAGACGTCGAGGAAGGCTAGATTTATCCCTTGTTAGATTGAGATATTTTATAGTATTCTTATAATATTGTGTTGGATTTGGAATTGGTTTTAGGTGTTGGATTGATGAAATACAAAACTTGAGTTAGTTGTACCATTTAGGCTATTTTAAATCTGCAAAGTTGAAATCCTTTGCTTGTTTCCTTATGCCTTAGGTGAATTGGACTTCATTAATCATGCTTAGCATGAGAATGCCTTAGATAACTCAATCCAGATTAAATTTCTTAAGAAACTCATGCTTAGGGTAAGTTCATCCTTAGTTGCTTATACTAATGAAGATTGCCCTAGTTTCCATTGGACTTAGTTAAAGTGCTTAAGAAGAATCTCTACCTTAGGGATAATTATGGTTTTCTATACATCGAAGAGTGGATTTAGATACCTTAGCCTAGTTCGGGATAGAACTTGCCTTACAGTGTATTATGGGAATTTAGTAGTGGGCTCTTCGACCCACCTTAAGTCAAGATTGATGAATAGTTCTCTTGAAACCCTTATACACTTATTAAATGCCTAGAGAATGCCCTTTTGAGGCAATATATAGGAACTTTGGTACTTTTTGGTTATTATGAATGACGTTGGAAGTCATGCCTAAATAATTATGCAATATGTATGATTCATTAGTTAAGCTTATGATGAGCTATCGATTGTGCTATTGTTTTGGCTATTGATTGGACTACTGAATATACCATAGAATAGCCGTTGACTATGATATTGTCTAAGACAAAAATTTATGTTATTGACTATGCAATGAATAAGCTATAGATTATGCCATGGATTAGCTATTGCTCAAGCTATTGATAAGCCATTGAATATACTATTGATAAGCCTTTGATCACGGTATTGCTTATTATTATGATCATGCTAATAAATTATGCTAGTAATCATGATAGAAAATATCCATATTGATGATATTAGCAATTGTGCCATGAATTATGTTAGAAGTCATGCTTATTGATTATATGGAAAGTTTTGTTATTAATTATGCTTGAAATCGTGATGCTTGATTATATGATCACTTATGCTATTGATTTTTCCATCAACTATGATGATGTAGTTACTGGTTTGAGTTTGGATATTTACTATATATATGTATATATACCTGGTTAAATATTGGAAGATGGCAGTGATGTTTATTATACCCGGTTCGATTTTGGAGAATGATTATGATGATATATTGATACCTAAAAAGGTTGTAGGATGGTTGTGATGGTATATTGATACTCGACTAGTCCGTAGGATAATTATGATGATATAATGTACCCGACAAGGCTGGAGGATGATTATGATGATATGTAGATACCCGAAAAGGTCGGAGGATGATTATATTTATAAGTCTATGCGTACATCTACCGGGTCGAGTGTGGCTATGCCTTATGTATTCTATTGTATATATATATATCCTTATATGTAGTTGGGTATGATATTGATATTAAGGATGTCAATTATAGTCCAAAAATTGTAAAAATGATAATTAGTGGACTTTTGAGGATTAGTTATAATTATTGTCTAGTGATAGATGACTATAAGGTGGTACATTTTATGATTAGTGATAAATAAGGATTAATGGTGGATATTGTAAGTGACCAATCAGGACTAGTTTATAAACGAGGATTAATTAGTAAAGGATGATTAGCTGATAAATATTGGTTAGTTGATAAATATTGGCTAGTTGATAACAAATATTTAGTGGAGATGTGGTGAATAGTTGTTAAATGATGACTACAAGTTATATGATGCCTAGTAATCAAATGAATTAGTTATTAGAGATAGTTAACTAACAAATACTGACTACTGAGTATCGATGTTGAGGTTGGTAAAATTATGGAATGTGGGTACATTTTCAAATGTTGGTAAATGACTAATTAATGATAAATTGTGAAATGACATTTAAATAATGAGTTGGTTCTTTGTTAGGAATGAATGCTTGCCTTATTCTATCTTTGAGTGTATTCTCCAAGTGTATTCTATCTTTGAGTGTATTATCCAAGTGTATGGGAGTCTGTGATGAGTTATTTACTTTCCACACCAATTGAAATATGGGAGCAAATTTTGTAGTCTGTGTTTTATTGTGTGATGCCTTGTGATGCGTTATTATTTTGATGTATTTACTTATATTGCACGGTGATGTGGCATGTGTTGATGCCTTGTGATATATTGTTATTTCGGTTAAATTATATATTATGTACAATAGTATTGAGATGATTTAGGTTCGTTTCTGTACCTTGACTTAGCTATATTATCTTTAATTTTATCATACTTATGTCATGGTTTAGCTCAGCTAGCGATGATACCTACTTAGTACCCATTGTTTTGTTACTCATACTTTACTTTTGTACCTTTTTGGTGAAGATCCTGGTACTACCTATAACCGTTGATCGTTGATCGTGTTGTGTTGATTTTCTAGAGATAGGATGAGCTCTTGGAGTCAGAGTCACCTATTTCCTTCCATCTTTAGATATTTAGTCCTTTGTTATCGAGATTGATGTTATTAACTATTTGTCATGACCTAACCCAAGGACTGGCCGTGACGGTTATCTCAAGCCCACCATGGACCAGAGACCACCCTTTTTGCCTAACATTAATAGCACAATAATAACAATAAAGCGAAAGCCAATCAACATGAATAAGAAGATGGGATAGATAACTCAAATGAAACTAAGAGTCAAAACAACAACCACCTCACATATATCCATGAAAGCCTCTAAAATCAAAATAACATCTAAGTCGGTACATGCCTCCTAATATGACCAAGAAGAGTCCAAAAGTACTGAGTCAATAAAGAAAGAATAATTAGATGATAATGCCTTCCAAAGAATGGAGGCTCTCTACTTCATAACAACTCAATAGACGTGCTAATCCACCTAATGCGGCATAGGAGCAACAGAAAAGTAGTCGGACCCTACATCATGAAACGATATAGTGTTCTAGAATGGTTAGTGGGATAAGCACTGGCATGTAACTCAGGAAAAATGATAAAATAATTCCATATCCAAAATCAGTCAAAACCACATGCACACATTCATATATATATATATATATATATATAGGATGCTGGGATAGGGAAAAAGGTCACGAACATAAGAGTTTAAAGATTTGACTTGAACTGTGTAGTTCGATCCATCCTAAAGGCACCCACGGGCTATATGGGTTCAGCTGCCCCTACCGAAAGGGCCCCAGTTTGTGTAATACACATGAAACGAGGAAAATCTGAGGGAAAACTAAAGCTACCAAGGCAATAGCCGTCCTAAAAAATATTTATATATAAAGTGTGCCTCAAGCACATGGTATTATAGACCCCAAACACAGTCAAATGTGGTTGTTAGTGTTCGTTCCTCAAGGATGTACACTTTCGTGATGAGCTACACAATTCCATTTAAGCCCAAATTAAAATAATTTTCACATAAACTAATCCACTAACTGAGGAGTCATTCATTAAGGCGTTTACCACTTGGTATCGTCATACAAATATGCTTGCAAGATAAATTAAACATGCCAAACCAATCCACATAACCACAATGACTCCCAAATTCCATTTAAAATCTAAACCATGGTCACCAATGCCATCCAGATCCATTTTTATATTTATTTAACCATTAATGCAATTCATTGAGTTCGAAAGCAAGGTAAAACGTGCACTTATCCATAATTAAAATCAAATTTACAAAGTGGGTTGAGGTTCCTGTAATTCCAAGCCAAAATTTATCCAATTTGGGGAAACCCGTGTCCCCCATTGCAACCATTTAAATAATGTACTAATTTTAGTCCCAAAAAATCAATTTAAAGCATGAATAATCAATTCAAAACATGGGAAAATTAATTTAATCAGTAATAGCCGAAACCCCTCAACCCAATTTCAAAACCCACAATTTAAATCACATGAAACCTATTCAATTAATGCTGTAATGTAAAATTGTAACGCCCCAGATCTGGTACCCAAAATGCTACACGGTGCTCATGACCCCGAAGGACCACAAGTTAACCCATGAATGACATCTGTACCTGTATACTGCATAATATACTATATGATTGTGGAAATATGAACTGAAAGGCCATGAGGTTCAAGACTGTAACATAACTGATAAAGATATAACATCTAAATAGGGTATGAAATACCCAAAACAAAACTGAAATAACATGATATTCTGAACATGATAGTCTGAAAAGCCTCTAACTGACTGAACTACCTGAATGAGGAGTTGATGGGACATGTCCCCATCTATCTCCAACTAATAAATTTCTTAATGAGATAATAAAAAAATGTTCTTGAGAGAAAATTGAGAGAAAGTAGTATATTTTGGGTTACAAATACTTGAATCTCGTGTTAAAGGGCTTAAATAGGGGTGGAAAATTGATCCTTTTAACCCTGGACGCGTCTTTTAATTTCAGTGAAATTTTTCCGAATTGGACCCCTGACGCAACGTGGCGGTATCACGCCATGTCACTAGAATTTGACAACTAGGAATTAAGGGATGGCGCGACGCTGAGCCATCACGTTGCCACTTCATTTGCGACCTGTAAGTTTGGTGCGACGGGCCACTATCGCGGACCCCTACTGGAATTTTACAATTTCCATTTTATCCTGTGGCGCAGCGCGCCACTGATTATTATGGTGCTGTTTTACAACTGAAACTTGAAATAGTCATAACTTCTTACCCGGTTATCCAATTTAGGCGAATTTTATATCGATAGAATGCTTATTGAATTTCCCACATGACAAAAAGTGAAAATCTTGAAAATTACTCATGGAATAAACATCATTCAATTTAGAAGATAACACTTGACATTTTTGGGACAAAAATTTTGGTTAGGAAACTTTGAGGTATTACAAAAATTCAGGTTTAGGGAAGAGAAACATGCCTGAAATACAAAGAAATTGAAGTTAATTTGATGTTTGGAGCTCGGAGTAGTGATTTCTTACAAAACCGAAGGTTAAAGATGAATAAAGTAGAGTTTGATTTTGAAAACTGAAGGAAAAGGGCCCTTTTTATGTTTATAAGTCATACAAGGGGTAAAAAGACCAAAAGCCCCTAACCCCAAGAGAAAAAAAACTGAATGAAATAAACCCATAGCACGACATTATCGCAGAGGGTAGCCTCCATGCCATGCCAATGTCATGGAGGCTAACTTCTGTGGCACGCCAATGTTGTAGACCCTGACATCCTTGGGGTCCCAAAATAACCCCAAACCTTTTTTTTAAACATTAAAGCTTTTCCAAATTACCCTTTTAACATTCCTAAACATAATTAAAGCCAAAAGTTGATATTAAATATGCGGTAAAGTAAAAAATAAAATAATCAAAATTTTATGGGTTCTCACATTATCCCCCTTAGGATCATTTATCGTCGAGTGATGAGTTAGGACACTTTTCGCTCATAAATATCAAGTATACACCATAATCTAATGACAAACTCGGAGAATGACAAGAGGAAAATGGAACTCATACCTTAGGCACTTTCATCCAACCCGAGAACAAGAATGGATATTTGGCCTTCATATTTTCCTTAGCATCCCATGTAGCTTCTTCCACCTTTTGATTTCTCCAAAGGACATTCACTGAAGCTACATCCTTGTCCTCAATCTACGAACTTTCCTATCCAATATATTAAATGGGACTTCCTCATAAGATAAGAGATTTGTCACACCAACATCCTCAACAGGCATTATAAAGAAAGGATCACCCACACACTTTTTTCAGCATAGACACATGAAACACCGGATGAATGGAACCCAAACTCGCAGTCAAATTTAATTCATAAGAAACATTCCTAATTCTTCTCAAAATATGATATGGACCAATGTAATGAGGAATAATATTCCCCTTCTTGCCAAACCTCATGACTCCTTTCATAGGAGACACCTTCAAGAATACCCAATTATTTTACTTCAAGCCCAACTCTTTTTGCCTCACATCCACATAGGACTTTTGGCAACGTTGGGCAGTCTTAAGTATTTCTCTAAACCTTCTCTATGGCTTGGTGAACCAACTTAGGACAAAACAACCTAATCTCATCAACCTAAAATCATCAAATAAGAGACCTACACCTCCTACCATAAAGAGCCTCACAAGGAGCCATCTGTATACTCGAATAGTAACTACTATTATACACAAACTCAATAAGAGGCAAATGGTCAATCCAACTACCCTTAAAATCTATCACACAGGTCCTTAGCATATCCTCCAAAATATGAATAGTCTATTTTGCTTGTCTATCTATTTGAGGGTGGAAGGGGTGTTAAGGTTAACCTGTGTTCCCAAACCTTTCTGAAATGAATGCCAAAAGTAAGAAGTAAACTATATACCTCAATCTTAAATGACGGACACTGGCATATCGTACAACTTCACAATCTCGTGAATGAAAAACTTCACATAATCCTATCTTGAGTAGTTAGTCCTCACAGGCAAGAAGTGAGAGAACTTAGTCATTCTATCCACAATGAACCAAATCGAATCATACTGATTGCGAGACCACAAAAAACCTATAATGAAATCCATATTGATCATCTCCAACTTCCATATAGGCATCTCTATCTCTTGAGACACACCACCAAGCCTTAAGTTCTCAACCTTAACTTGCTGAAAAACCATACACTTAACCATAAAGTTCACTACATCCCTCTTTATATTGTTCCACCAGTAGATTTCCTTCAAGTCATGGTATATCTTAGTTGAACCCGGATGAATTAAATATCTGAACTCATGATCCTCAATCAAAATTCTTTCCCAAAGTCCTTCAACATTAGGAACACACAACCTACCTTGGTACCTCAGAATACAATCTCATTTAATATCAAATCCTAAGAACTTTTGTTGACCAACATCATCCATAATCAACATAAGAATGGGATATAAATCCTGCTTCTCATTTACCTCAGCACTAAGAGATGATTTAACCACTTCTTGAACAATGACTCCCCTATCCTCAGAGTGTAAAAGATGAACTCCCAAGTTACCCAACCTGTGAATTTCCTTCACCATGGTCTAAGCTCCCCATAGATAACCTACTAAGAGCATCAACAATAATATTAGCTTTACCTAGAAGGTAGTAAAGGCTCATGTCATAATCTTTAAGCAACTCGAGCCACCACCTCTGTCTGATATTCAAATCCTTCTAAGTAAATAGATATTGCAAGCTTTTATGGTCTAAATAAATGTCTACATACAACCCAAAAAGATGATAGCACCAAATTTTCAATGCAAAAACCATAGTCGCCAACACTAGATCATGGGTCGGATAATTCATCACATGGACCTTAAGCTTCCTAGAAGCATAGGCCAAAACCCTACCATGCTGCATCAAAACACAGCCTAGTCCAATACGGGATGCATCACAAAACACATAAAAACCATCAGTACCCTCGGGTAGCGATAACACTGGCACAAAACTGAACTTATCCTTCAACTTCTCAAACCTACCTTCACAAGCATTTGACCATAAAAACTTAACCATCTTTTTAGTTAGCTTTGGCAATATAGAAACAATAGACAAGAACTCTCCACAAATCTTCTATAATACCCAACCAAGCCTAAGAAACTCCTAAAGTAGGTTGGAGTCATGGGTCTAGGCTATTTCTTAACTGTCTCAACTTACTATGGATCCACCTTGATCCCCTTACTAGAAAAAATATGCCCAAAAAAAGTCACTACACTTAACCAAAATTCACACTTAGAAATCTTCGCATACAATTTTTGGTCCTCTAGTGTCTGTAACATAATTTGGAGGTGATTGGCATGATCCTCCTCACTCATAGAATACATAATCATCAATGAAAACTATCACCAACAAATCTAGAAACTACCTGGAAAAAACCAAATTCATAAGATCCATAAAAGCAACTAGAGCATTAGTCAACCCAAATAACATCACCAAAATCTCATAGTGACCACACTGGGTTCAAAAATAAGTCTTGGGAGCATCAACCTCCCTAATTTTCAACTGATGATAACCCAAATAAAGATCAATCTTAGAAAAACATCTAGCTCCCTGAAGCTGGTAAAAAAGGTCATCAATCCTAGGAAAAAGGTACCTATTTCTTATTGTCACCTTATTCAACTATCGATAATCTATACACATTCAAAGAGACCCATCTTGCAAATGCACAAAAAGCGCAAGAGCACCCTATGAAGAAACACCAGGACAAATAAAACTCTTATAAAGAAGATCATTCAATTTCTCCTTTAGCTTCTTTAATTTATCCAGAGCCATTTTATAAGAAAGAATAGAAATAGGAAGAGTATTTGGTGGAAGATCAATCACAAAATCTATTTCCCTATTGGGAGGAATTCTAGGAAGATCATCAGAAAACACTTTAGGAAATTCATTAAGCACAAGGACTTATTGGAAAGGACTTTCAGAGTGAAAATCCTTAACCCAAGCTAGATGATACAAACACAATTTTGAAATTATTTTTTGAGCTCTAAGATAAGAGATAAACCTTTCTTTTGGTACTAAGGAACTACCCTCCTATTTTAATATAGGATCATTAGGAAAGTAAAAATAGACCTTTTAGGTCATATAATCCAGAGAATCATAACACGAATGAAGCTAATCCAACCCTATGATAACATCAAAATCCACTATTTCCAACTCTATCAAATCTACCAACGTTTTCCTATGAAAGATGAACATTACATAACCCCTATAGATTTGGCCAGTGTCGGTACCAGAAATGGCCTTCTTTGGCGCAGGAACTGAAGATGTGGCAACTAGATCCTTATTAGCTATAGTGGAGACCTTGGTTGCAGGACAATCTCGCTATATGTGGCCAAGATGACCATAATTGTAACACTAATTTCTCCTTTCCTCATAATCCATGGTGAAGCTACCCGTAAAAATGACAAAGAGGATAAGGTTGGTCTGACTGAGCTCCATTAGCCTGAGATTGGGCACCCTGTGCCTTAGGACCACAACTATCCTAAAATAACAATCATTTGAAGGCTTAGGATATGGAGCACTAGCAATCAACTAAGAATTGCTCCAGTTCTTCTTTTTGGTCCATTGTCTACCATCTTTCCAACTATTTTGCCGACCCCCGCCGTGCTCTGAATACCTAAACTTCTTGTTCTGCCTCTCACCTATCTTTGCCTGTCTCTTTTTTTCATCTTCTACCTGCTATATATAAACCACAAGTCTAGAGATTTCCATATCATTGTTCAACATTGCAGCCTTACACTCTAATACCAAGCCACGGGACAACCCAAAAGCAAACTTCATCATCCTAAATCTCATATTGGACACTAACTCTGGAGCATAATGAGCCAAATATTTAAATTTTAGTGCATACTCCATTACACTCATCTTCCCTTGATTTAGATGAAAAAACTCATTAGTCTTAGGTTTCCTCAACTCCAAAATAAAAAAGTGATCAACAAAGGCTCCTGAAAAGTCATCCTACACAGCCTGCTCAGCATCATCACCCCTCATAGATTCCCGCTCCTCATACTACTAATAACCTACATTTTTCAACTGATAAATAATAAACTCTACACCCTCTACATTAGTAGCATACATTACATTAAAGATTTTCTCTATATCATAAATGAACCCCTGTGGATCCTCCTTAATCTTAGAGCATGCAAAGGTTGGGGGATTCAACCTCATGAACTAGACTACCAGAGTGACCTTATATGAATAAGTAACAAAACAAACATAGTCAGACTGATGAGACTGTGATGCCACAACTGAGTAAGCAGATAAATAGACTAATAGAACTCCACATTAGAGATATCTCTCTATAGTGTCTGATCAAAAGTATAAGCATCCTTGTAAGCTTGAGGAGGACTAGTAGGGACCGGTGAAACTCTACGTGGTGTGGTATAACTAGGAAAAGGGAACCTAGACCAGGTCTTCACTTCATACACAAGGCCAATCCCCTTCATATTATCCTCAGGTAGGACAGAGTTACCAGTAGAGTTTTTATAAACATCAGATCTTTGGGGAGTCATTATTTAAAATGCAAGAAAGGCAGGATTTAGAGAAGTTTCATAACACTAAACTCTATAGCCAAAAATAGAACACAAGAAAGGGAAACATTCCTAAATTCCTTGTAGCCTCCTCCTTATAAGTGTGGTGCGCTACACACTCATAAAATTGAATTTAATCGACATGGATTGTAGATACCCAGCGACTCTAAACCATGCTCTAATACCAAACTTATCATAACTTGACCCAGGACCTAACCGTGATGAGTATCTCAAGCCCACTATGGACCGGAGACCACCCCCTTAGCCTAACCTCAAGAGTATAATAATAAGAATAAAACGGAAGCCAATCAATAGGAATAAAAAGATGGATAGATAACTCAAATAAAACTAAGAGTCAAAACAACAACTAACCCACATCTGTCCATGAAAGCCTTTAAAACTAGAATAATATCTAAGTCGAGACATGCCTCTAATTATGACCAAAAAGAGTCCAAAAGTACTGAGTCAATAAATAAAGAGTAATGAAATTATAATGACTTTCAAAGAATAGAGGCTCACCACTTCACAAAAACTCAACAGATATGCTAATTCACCTAATGTTGCATAGGAGCAATAGAAAAGTTTTTGAACCCTACATTATAAAATAATGTAGCATCCTAGGATGGTCAGTGGGATAAGCACTGGCATGTAACTTAAGGAAAGTGATAAAATAATGCCATACCTAAAATTAGTCAAAACCACATGCACACATTCATATATATATATATATATAATAGGATGTCGGGAGAGGGAAAAGGGTCATGAACATGAGGGTTTAAAGATTTAATTTAAACAATGTATCTCGATCCATCCTAAAGGCACCCATAGGCTATATGGGTTCAACTCCCTCTGCTGAAAGTTCCCCAGTGTGTGTTAGCTGCATAAATCGAGAAAATTTGAGGGAAAACTAAAGCCACCATGGAAATATCCTTCTATATATATATAAAGTGTGCATCAAGAACACGGTCTTATAGACCTCCAACACCAATAAACGTGGTTACAAGTGTCCATTCCCTAGGACTTACATCTTCATAGTGAGCTACACAATTTCCTTTAAGCCTAAATTAAAATAATTTGCCCATAAACCAAACCTAGGAGTCATTCATTAAGGCATTTACCACTTGGTATCATCATACCAATATGCTTGCAAGCTTAAACATGCTAAACCTATCCTTATATCTACATTGACCACCAAATTCCATTTAATATCCAAATCATGGCCACCAAGGCTATACAAATCTATTTTTATATCTATTTACTGATTTATGTAATGCACTGGGTTCAAAACCAAGGTAAACCATGCAATTATCCATAATTAAAATCAAATTTACAAAATGGGTTGATCTTTATGCAATTCAAAGCCAAAATTTATCAAATTTTTAGAAACCTATGTCACCCATTCTAAACATTTAAATAATGCACCAATTCAGTCCCAAAAATATCAATTTAAAACATGAATAATCAATTCAACACATGGGATATGTAATTCAATCAATAACAATCAAAACCCCTCAACCCAATTTCAAAATCCATAATTTTAATCGCATGAAATCCATTTAATTAATGACACAATGTACAAGTCTAGTTTAGGGAAGAGAAACATACCTGAAATACACAATTAAAGTCAATTATAAGTTTGGATCTCAAAGTAGTAATTTCTTGAAAAACCCTTGAACTTTCTTGGGCGGAGAGTTAAAGATTAATAAAGTAGAGTTTGATTTTTAAAATGGAAGAAAAATGGTCCCTCTTAGGTTTATAAGTTGTACAAGGGTAAAAAGACCAAAATCCCCTTACCCTAGCTAAAAAAACAAAACTGGCTGAAATGAACCCATCAGCGTGGCATGATGTTATCGTCGAGTGTAGTCTCCATGCCACACCAATATTGTGGACCCTCACTGCCTTAGGGTCCCTAACCTCGAACCCTTTCCAAAATTCTAAAAATTTCCCAAATTATCCTTCTAACAACCCTAAACATAATTCAAGTCAAAATTTAATATTATGCATACAGGAAGGTCAAAAATAAAATGGACAAAATTTTATGGGATCTCACATTATTCTAAGTCTTTGAGTTCTATTATTATTAGATGCTCTTGTAATGGATCTACCAGGTCCTGAGATGGTATCTTGTATTGACTATTTTTATCTAATTAGAAAGCTTTGCTTATTTATTATAGTGTTGCTTATTTTCATCAATTATTGGGCATTTTCTACAAAGTTAACCCATTGCATTTAGCTTTGGATTACGGTTTGCCTTACTTACTAGTGAGATAGAGTAGGTTCCATCATGACTCATAAATTGAGTCATGATAAATTGATTTCAGAGCCTAGGTTACATCAATATTGTTGGTACAAGAACAAGTGTCTAGTAGAGTCCCTTGGATCAAAATGATGACATCCATTTCTCATATTTGGAAGGCTATGGGACATTCTTAGAAGTTCTTTACTTCTTTCACTCATATCATTCTAAGAGTCTGAGTTGGTTTGTAGAAGTATTCCCTTGACTTTACTCTTTTACTGATGGCCAAGACACGTGCTACCGCTCCACGAGATGAAGGTCTCGAGAGAAAGCCTATGTATACTACTCCTATTTATGGATGAACGATAGGTCATGGACAACCACATAATATGTACCTAGCTAGGGGATAGGATAAGACACTTTCCCCAGGTCCTATTCTCGCTCCTGATCTTGAGATTCTTCTGCCCCACCCAGCGGTGGGCTAGGGACCATCTAAGGATCAACCAAGGTTTATTTCTTCTTTAGTAATTAGAGATATGTTAGTTCAGCTTTTGGATTTAGTTTGTGGTGTGCCATCTGATAGTGAACAGTTTACTTTTCAAAGTGGTACTAAGGCAGGGGCACATTCTGCAGCTATGGCTCCTAGAGTTTAGGTTTCTCCTATACTAGTAGTTGCTTAGCCAGTGGTTTCTCAGCCTGCTATATCTTCTGAAGATTAGAAAATATTGGGTAGATTCTTGAGATTGGCTTTACCTAGGTTTTTTGGTTATTTAGTAAAGGATGCATATAAGTTTTTGATTACTTACGAGGATAGGCTCTGTAATTTGGGCCTTGTTGAGACTCATGGTATGGACTACACTATATTTCAATTGGATTTGGCTGCTTGACATTAGTTGAGCAGTTACATAAATTCTAGACCAACTGGATCTCCTCTCTTGACTTGGACTTAGTTCTTCAAGATTTTCTTGGAAAAGTTCATGCCTCATAGCCTTAAAGATCATTTGAGGGATCAATTCTCAAGATTAGAGTAGGGATCTATGATAGTTACAGAGTGTAAGGATATTTTTAATGAGTTGGCTAAGCATGCAACTTCTATTATGGACACTGAGTATGATAGGGTTCATTGCTTTGTCAGAGGGTTGAGACTCCCCATTCGTATATCTACTTAGAGTTTAGTTATTGCGGCTAGGTATTTTTCTAAGTTGTTGGATCATGCTTGGGTGATCGAGGAAATGCACTATGAGGGTTGTGATGGCTGTGATAAGAGGCCTCGGTTTCAAGGCAGATTTAATAAGAGCCATCGTAGTTCCCAACCCAGAGATAGTAGTTATTAGAGTAGGTATCCTCTACGTCCATCCTATTAGTATTTGAGTCAGCTACGTTGATATATTCCAGCAATACTTTAGATTATTAATGGAGGTCATTCTAGTGTATGTGATTAAGATGGTAAGGGCAGTAGTCATTCTTTAAGAGGTTCTTCATCTTGTCATTCTAGATGTGATGGTTATTTTAGGTTAGCCAAATTTGTTGGTTCTGGTTTAGTTTAGGTGTCATGTTATAGTTGTGGAGCTCTTGGTCATTATTCGTGAGATTGCCCTAGTCATGGGGTATTTGTTAATTAAGCTCAGAGTGTTCCCCCTATTAGAGCAGTTCATCCCTCAGCTAGAGGTGGTTCTCATAGTCATAGAGGTGGTTTCCAGGGTACTCTAGGAGTTTCTTAAGTAGGTAGGATAGGAGGTCAGTTAGATGCCTAGCCAGGTGGTAGGCGTGGTTTGTTGTATGTAATACCTCCATGGCCTAAGGCTTAGACTTCGAATGCTATTATTACAGGCATGATTATGGTGTGCCTCCAGTCGGACCTTACTTTATTTGATCTGGATCAACTTATTCTTATATATATTCTTATTATGTACCATGATTGGAGTTGTCTTGTGACTTATTATCTGTGCCATTATGCGTATCTACTCCCATGGGTGATTCTTTAGTATTGGATTGGGCTTTTATATCATGTGTTGTGACTGTTAGAAATGTTGATACTTATGCTGGCCTTATTAATCGATATATGGTGGATTTTGATGTGATTCTAGGAATGAATTAGTTATCCCACTATTATGCAGTCATGGATTATTTTTCCAAGACCATTACCTTAGCTATGCCCTACGTTACCCCAGTCTTATAGAAGGGAGTGGTTAGTCATGAGCCGATGAGAATTATTTATTATGTTCATGCTAGGAGACTTATTTCAAAGGGTTACGAGTTTTATCTTCCTCCTATCCATGAGATTGAGTTTTCTATTGACCTTGAGCATGGCACCTAACCTATTTGTATGGAACCTTATCATATGGCTCCTACAAAGATTAAAGAGCTGAATTCTCAGCTTCAGAATCTTCTTGGTAAGGGTTTTATTAGACAGAGTATGTATCCTTAGGGAGATCCTATATTTCTTATGAAGAATAAAGATAACTACAAGTGCATGTGTATTGATTATATGTATCTTAATGAGGGACAGTGAAGATCCATTATATTATACCTTGCATTGATGATTTGTTTGACCAGTTTTAGGGAATGACAATGTTTTCTAGGATTGATTTGAGATTATTTACCATCAGTTGAGGATTCAAGCTAAGGATATCCCAAATATAGCTTTTAGGACCCATTATGGTCATTATGAGTTCCTAGTAATGTCTTTTGGGTTGATAATACCCCATTCACATTTATGGATTTCATGAATCGAGTATTCAGGCCTTATTTGGATTCCTTTGTGATTGTGCTGATCTAAAACATCCTTATGTATTTGATAAGTAGAGAGGAGCATGTACAATATTTAAGGATCGTGCTCCAGACTTTGAGAGATTATGTACTTTTTCCCAAGTTCTCTAAGTTTGAGTTTTGGCTTAAGTCAGTGACATTTTTGGGATGTGGTGTCTAAGGATGGTATTATGGTAGACCCATCCAAGATTGAGGCAATTCAAGATTGGGCTAGACCTACATCTCTGATTGAGGTTTGTAGCTTCATTGGTTTGGTCGGTTATTATAGATGATTCATTGATGGTTTTGCTACTATTTTAGCACCTATGATAGGATTGACTCAGAAGAAGGTTCCCTTTTGATGGTCCGAGGAGTGTGAGGCGAGCTTTGGAAAGTTCAAGGATTTTCTCACTTCAACTTTTATTTTAGCTCATCTTGTTGATGCTGATGGATTCACTATATTTTATGATGCTTTTGGTGTCGGTTTTGGTTGTGTATTAATGCAACAGGGTCATTCTATTTCTTATGCTTCTAGTTATCTTAAGGTGCACGAGCGCAACAACCCAACTCATGATTTGGAGTTGGCGGTGGTAGTTTTTGAATTTAACATTTTGAGGCATTATCTTTATGGTGTGAATTATGATATTTTCACCGATTTTCACAATTTTCAACATCTTATGACCTAGAGGGAGATTAATGCTAGACAATGTAGATGGATGGAGTGGCTTAAGAATTATGATATTTCCAACTTGTATCATCTGGGCAAGGCAAATATAATAGCGGATGCCTTGAGCCGAAAGGCATTAGTATGGGTAGATTTTCTTGTATCTTAGTTTCTCAAAGGTTATTGTCACGGGTCATTCAGTCCTTAGCCAACTTCATGGTTCACCTTGATATTTTAGATCTTAGGAGGAGTTTAGCTAGTGTCAAAGTGAGGTCCTTGTAATTTGAGCAAATTTGAGATCGTTAATTTAAGGATAGTAAGCTTTTCTTCCTTCGTGACCAGGTGTTAAGTGGTAAGTCTGAGAGGAACACCATATATTCTGAGGGTGTTTTGAGATTTGATGGCCATATTTGTGTTTTGAGAATAGATGACTTGATTCAGTTGATTTTGCATGAGGCTTACAACTTTAGATATTCCATTCATCTTTGCACAACCAAGATTTATGGAGATTTGAGACAACATTATTAGTGGAGTGGTATTAAGAGAGATGTGGCAACCTCTATAGCTTATTGCCTTTATTGCTAGCAGGTAAAGGCTGAGCATCAATGACTTAGTGGACTAATTCAAAGATTGCCTGTTCTCGAGTGGAAGTGGGAGCAGATTACCATGGATTTTATTAGTGGTTTGCCTTGCACTTTTCATGGTTCTGATGGTATTTAGGTCATTGTAGATTGTTTGACCAAGTCTACATATTTTATTTCTATTCTGATATCCTTTAGTGCCGAAAGATTGGCCCATATCTATGTTCAGGAGATATTCCATTTGCATGGTGTGCCTATTTCTATTATTTTGGATCATGGTTTTGTGTTCACTTTAAGATTTTAGAGAGCATTTCAAGAGGAGTTAGGCACTCGGGTGGATCTTAGTACTACCATTCATCCGCTGATAGATGGACAGTTAGAGCGAACTATTTATGTTCTTGAGAATATGCTGCAAGCCTGTGTTATGGAATTTAGAGGCTAATAGGAGCAACACTTAGCATTGGCAGAGTTCACATATAATAATGTCTATTATTCAAGTAATGAGATGGCACCTTTTGAAGATTTGTATGGTAGGAGATGTCGTTCTCCGGTTGGATAGTTTGAGACTTTGTTAGGCCCCATTGTACTAATTTGCTTTAGGAGTTTTTAATAGAGTTCGAGTGATTTAGGATAGGTTGAGAGTGGCTTAGCATAGGCAGAAGCCTATATAGACCGTAGGCTTCATGCCTTAATTTTTGGAGTTGGTGATCATGTATTCCTCCATGTATTACCCATGAAGAGTGTGACGAGGTTTGAAAGGAATGCCAGGCTTATCCTTAGATATATTGGACCTTTTGAGATTCTCCGCATAATTAGTGAAATTGCTTATGAGTTAGCTCTACCTCTAAATTTTGCCGTTGTTTATCCAGTTTTCTATGTCTCCATGTTGCAAGTGTATATTCTTGACCTATCTCATGTGCTTAGATGGGACTCAGTCCAGTTGGATGAGCATTTGACCTTTGTTGAGGAGCCGGTGCATATTTTGGCTAGTGATGTTAGGAGGTTGTACACTAGACGGATTCCTGTAGTTAAGGCTCAGTGGAGGCACCGCCTAATGGAGAAGGCCACTTGAAAGATCAAGAACGAGATGCAGACCCAGTATCGTCACCTATTTAAGACTTCAGGTATATCCTAATTCTTAACTTTTGCGGGCGAAAGTCCTTTAGTAGTGGATATTGTAATGACCCTACAGGTTATTTTCCACATTTCTACTTATTTTTGCTGTTAGAGCTTTTCTATAGATGCTCCAAATCATTTATGACTTGCTGAAGTTGACAGTATGGTTACTGGGAAGTTTGTTTGATTTTTTAAGCCAATTTCCTATTTTAAAGTCTTCGCTGGTTCCAAATGGTCACCCATCAAAATCTTTAGTAAAATGATCTTATATGCAATTTTTGACAGTGCTAACAGCTCTGGAATGTCGATTTTAGTCTAGGTGGACCTTTCGTTTGGATCCTGATACACCCAAACTCATTTTGACCTATTGGTAGGAAAGTTAAGAAAATAAAATATGGGTATGGGACCCACATTTGGTTAAAACAACCTCGGATGAAAATTTCAAGTATGCCATCGTGCTCGAAAACTCAAATTTGGTGTGGTTACATAGTTCATTTGCCAATACAGGATTTTGAATGAATCCTGAGAGCTTGACGGAAACTTGGATAATTTTCTAAGTTTTTGTTGTCATCTAGTGCAACTACAATAACAAGCAAAGGGCCGCAATCACGGTACCGTTGGTAGAAGAAGTAGTGGGATCGCGGAGGGCATGTTATGATTACAACTCATCTGTGCATTCCTAAAGTGGAGCGATCGCAGGTCTGGTTTCGCGATATTGGGACTCTAGTATATGGGTGTAAATGTACCTCGAATGTTGCAAATTTAGCCAATTCTCACCCCTCACTTGAGAGCATAAACCCTAAATAGTGTGATAGCTTAAAATTAAAACTTGTGGGTGACTTGGGAGCTTGAATAATATTTATTAATGCGATTATATTCCGATTTGAGGTAAGAATTCACCCTTTTCTTAGTGAAATTTCTTATTTCTTGCTCAAAACTCTAAAACCTTGAGGGCTCGATTGTATACCCAATTTATCTTGGTTTTTACCCATTGTTGAGGGTAATGACTCCTTGATCTTGATATTATGTTGGGTTAGTTTCAGCAATGCAATTTTTGTAAGTGGGACCCATATGGGGTTTTTGATGTGATTTTTGGACTCGAAGCACAATAGTGTAATATGTGTATAGTTATTCTTGCATTGGTGAGTAGAATGTATTTATGATAGCTTGGTATCGAGGCTTCTTGGAAAGAAAAAATAGTGGTTTAGCAGTTTGTTGATCTTTCTTCAACATCAAGGTAGGCTAGGTTTATCTCTTGTTAGATTGAATTATTTCATAGTATTCTTAGGATATTGCGTTAGATTTAGGATGAGTTTTAGGTGTTGGAAAGATGAAATCTAAGACTTGGGTTAGTTGGACCGTTTAGGCTATTTTGAATTAGTAAAGTTGAAACCCTTAGCTTGTTTTCTTATGCGTTAGGTTAATTGGACTTCATTACTCATGCTTAGCATGAGAATTCCTTACATCACTCAAGTTTGATTAAAAAACTTTAGAAACTCATGCTTAGAGTAAGTTCAGCTTTAGTTGCTTATACTAATAAAGATTGCCGCAGTTTCCATTGGACTTAGTTATATTGCTTGAGAAGAATCTCTACCTTAGGGATAATTGTTGCTTGCTATACATTTAAGAGTGGATTTAGATACCTTAGACTATTCCAAACTTGCTTTAGAATGTGTTTTGGGGATTTAGAAGTGGGCTCTTCAACCCACCTTAACTCAAGTTTGATGAATAGTTCTCTTGAAACCCTTATACACTTATTAAATGCCTAGAGAATGACTTTTTGAGGCATTATTGAGGAGCTTTGGTACTTATTGGTTATGATGAACGACTATGGAAGTAATGCCTAAACGATTATGTCATATGTTGGTTTATTAGTTAAGCTTATGACGAGCTACTGATTATGCTATTCTTTTGACTATTGATTGGACTACCAAATATACCATTGAATGAGCCCTTGACTATGATATTGTCTGAGTCAAAAATTATAATATTGACTATGCTATGAATAAGCTATAGATTATGCCATGGATTAGCTATTGCTCAAGCTATTGATAAACTATCTTTTATACTAATGTTAAGCCATTGAATATACAATAGATAAGTCATTTCTCATGATTTTGCTTATGACTATGATCATGATAAAAAATTATTCTAGTAATCATGCTAGAAAACATCCCTATTGATGATTTTAGAAACTATGCCATGAATTATGTTAGAAGTTATGCTTATTAATTATATGAGAAGTTATGCTATTAATTATGTTTGAAATCATGATGCTTGATTATATGACCACTTATGCTATTGATTTTGCCACTAACTATGATGATGTGGCTACCGGTTTGAGTTTGGATATTTACTATATATATGTATATATACCTAGTTAAATTTCAGAACATGATGGTGATGTTGATTATACCCAAGTCGATTTCAGAGGATGATTATGATAATATATTAGTACCTGGCAAGGTCAGAGGATTATTTTGATGATATGTTGATACTCGACAAGGCCGGAAGATGATTATGATGATATATTGATAATCGATAAGGCCAAAGGATGATTATGATGATATATTAATACTCGACAAGGCCGGAGGATGATTATGATGACATATTGATATGCAATAAGGCCGACGGATGATAATATTGATGTGCCTATGCGTACATCTAGCGGTTCGAGTCCTGCTATGCCTTATGTATGGATATTATATATATATATACGTACAAATATATATATATATATATATATATTTATATGTAGTTGGGTATGATATTGATATTAGGTATTCGGTTATAGCCCAAAAGTGGTAAAAATGATAATTAGTAGACTTGTGAGGATTAGAGATAATTGTTGGTTAGTGATAAATGATTATAACGTGGTATAGTTGATGATTGGTGATAAATAATGATTAGTGGTGGATATTATAAGCGACCAATCATGACTAGTTGATAAACAAGGAGTAATTGGTAAAGGATGATTAGTTAATACATATTGGTTAGTTGATAAATATTGGCTAGTTGATAACTAATATTTTGTGGAGATATGGTGAATAGTTGTTAAATGGTGACTAGAGGTTATATGATGCCTAGTAATCAAATAGATTAGTTAATAAGATATGGTTAGCTCACAAATAAAGACTAGTGAGTATTGATGATGAGGTTGCTATATGTTGGTAAAATGTGGAATGTGGATACATTACCTGATGTTGGTAAATGACCGATTGATGATAAATTGTTAATGACGGTTATATAACAAGTTGGTTATTTGTAAGCGATGAATGGTTTCCTTATTCTATCTTTGAGTGTACTCTCCAGGCGTATGTGAGTCTATGATGAGTTATTTACTTTTTGCACTAATTAGCGTATGTGAGCCAATTTTTTATTTTGTGATTGCTTGCATGATGCTTTGTGATGCATTACTATTCCAATATATTTACTTATATTGCACGGTGATGTTTTCATGTGTTGATGACTTTTGATATATTGGTATTCTGAATAAATTACTTATTATGTACAACAACATTGAAGATGATTCATGTTTGTTTCTGTACCTTGACTTAGTTATGTTATCTTGCATTTTATCATACTTATATCATGGTTTAGCTCAGTCAGACAATGATGCCTACCGGGTAACCATTATATTGATACTCATACTATCTTTTGTACCTTTTTGGTGAAGATCCAAGTACTAGCGGTCGCCATTGATTATTGATCTTGTTGTGTTGATTTTTCAGAGATAGGGTGAGCTCTTAGAGACGGAGTCACCTAGTTCATTCTATCTTTAGATATTCAGTGCTTTGTTATCGATACAGATGTTGATGACTATTCTAAGTCTTTGAGTTTTATAATTATTAGATGCTCTTGTACTGATTCTACAAGGTCGTGGGATGGTATCTTGTATTGATTGTTTTATCTATTTGGAACACTTTGCTTATTTATAAGTGTGTTTTTCATTTTCGTCTATGATTGGGAATTTTCCACCAAGTTAACCCATTGTATTTAGCTTTGGGTTGCAGTTTGGCTTACCAACTGGTGGGATAAAGTAGGTGCCATCATGACTCATAAATCGAGTTGTCACACAATAAGAGCTGAAGTAAGTAAGACCTTGAGCTTTAGAAAGAGTGTTTCATATATACCGAACCACTAATATAGGACCTTCTACCTGGTCAATTTGGTCATACGTGTTGCAATAGACATAAATCCCTCAATGAACCGTCTATAATAACATTCCAACCCAATAAAGTTATGAACCTCGATTGGAGATGTGGGCTTAGCCCAATCACAAATTGCCTCTTTTTATTTAGACAAAATCCTTAGATTCTTATAAAGCTGTAAATATAATCCCATAATTCAAATTCATTACATCTTGTCATATACAAGACATTAGGAGAGTATAGGGACACAAATATGGAGAAAACTAGGTCTATGTCGAGCGAAAGAGTTAACTAAGATGAAGCGATGGAGCAAACTAACACTCATCAAATCAACACCAGCCTTTTGGTAAACATAGGTAAGGCCACATTTACCACAATGGTTCCTATCGAAATGGTTAGCCATGAAGGTACCTGCACCATACTCAGTATTTGGTCACTCCTTACGGAGCCTCTAAACCTTGTCAAAATCATCAACCTTGTAAAACTGGAGGACATCAAGTATGACCTCATTCTTCTTGTTCTTGATCTTATTTTGCTTAGTGTAAGTCTTCTTCTTATGCTTCTTAGCACCACCATGGAGACAAAGGACAAGGTGGAGAGTGGAATCCTTCTGGGTGTTTTAGTCATCTAGTGTTCAACCATCCTCGAGTTGCTTACCTACGAAAATCAACCCCTGCTGGTCTGGTTGAATGCCTTCCTTATCCTGAATCTTTATCTTAATATTGTCGATGGTGTAAGATGACTCTACCTCTAATGTAATAGTATTTCCCGTTAGGTTCTTCATAAAGATCTGCATTTTTCACCACTTGGTGCACTCAGAATTTGAAAGGGAACACTGCCGCTGCCGCAAAAGGAGTTTCAGAGAAGAAAATCAATCACAAATTGCCTCAATCTTCACCAAGCCTACTATAATCTCATCCATGGACACCGTGTTCCCCAAAAATACAAAAAACTCAAGGCAGAACTCGCACTTTGAGATTTTGGCATAAAGCCATTGATCTCTCGAAGTGTGAAGCATATTCCGCAAATATTACTTAAGCTCCTCCCTACTCCTCGAGTAAACAAGGATGACATTAATAAGAAAAATTAATAAGGATTTCAAATAGGGCCTGAATACGTGGTTTATCAAATGCATGAATGTAAATAGGGGCATTGGTCAACCCAAAAGACATCACCAAGAACTCATAACAGTTGTAGAATATCATAAAGGTTGTCTTAGGGATGTCCTTTACCCTAATCCTTAACTGATGGAAGCCAGATCTCAAGTCAATATGAAATCATAACTGCACCCTATATCTAGTTAAACGAATCATTGATACATGACATACGATACCTATACTTCACCACATGACATACGATACCTATTTTTCACTATCACCTTATTTAGTTGCCTATAATCGATACACATACACATAAACTTGTATTTCTTCTTCACAAATAAAACTAGAGCAGTCTAAGGCAAAACACTTGATCTTCCTAACCCATAAGATACTGACGCTAAATTCCATCTCCTTTAGTTTAGCAGGAGCCACACTATAAGGTGCAATCGAAATGGGTTTGATACCTGGCTTAAGTTCAACACCAAAAGTCTATATCACGCTCAGGAGGAAGACAAAGAATGTTGATTAAAAACATCTAGGAACTCATAGAGATATAAATAGAGTCAAGCAAAGGACTATCAATACTAATATCTCAAACATAAGCCATAAAACCTCATGAAACTAGTCTCTTATCCCAAATATAAGAAATAATCTCCCCCAATCCATGGCTAAAAGAACTCATCCACACAACTGGAAGTATGCTAGGCATGGTTAAGATAACAGTCTTGGCAAATAAATCCAAGATCACATGATATAGGGTTAAGTAGTCCATGCCTAGAATCACATCAAAATCAACAATATCAAGTATAATAAAATTAGCCCAAGTGTAATACCCCCAAGTAGCTATAATACAAGATCTATACACATGATCCACTATTAAAGAATTACCTAGGGGAGTAGGTACAAGCATAGACTCAAATAATGTCTCGGAAGACAACCCCATTTGAGATTCATAATAAGTATACACATTAGAATAAGCGGAGCATTGATTAAATAATGTAGAAAATAATTGATGGTACACCAAAATATGTACCTGTAATGATATCATTTGTATCCTCATTCTCCAATCTACCAGGAAAAGATTATAGATGACTCCTCTAACCATTAGTATAGGTGCCTACCCGCCCACCTACTCTGACTGCCTGAGTACCTCTTCAAGAACCCTGGAGACCACCCCTTGAACTTTATGCACCTTTCCTGGCTAGGGGAGGCACTAACCTCATTGGTTCTACATGCTGTGCAGAAGGCTCAATAATTCAAAATCGGGGACACTCTCCTGAAAAATAACCCACAACATATAATTAAAACATTCCTTAGGCATGCTAACCTGACAAGAAGGTATAATTGACCCAACATGGCTACCTCATCCTAAAGAACTTGACTGAATTCCATCAAAAGATGATGACATAACCCAAATAAGGGCCTTGTTGTAATGGACATCCCAAGTCCAACCAGGATCGGAGACCACCCCCGATACCCAACTTAACCATTCCAATGCACCCCCTGAGTCGGATGAATTTTGAACATATAATAAGATAGAATTTATTACAATTCCAGACTATGGGATAGGTCCATGAACGTGACCAACCCAAGTAAGTCCAACCAACCAATATCCAATAATAAACCAAAACCAAACCAAAATAATAACCTGTATAAGTCCATAACATAAAAGGATGGAACAATCATAAATATAATCCAATGGCAGACTCAATACAAATGCTAATACTAAGGCTGCCACCAATATCGAAACTACCCATACCAACCCGTAGTAGTTCTACAAAGCCTATAATCGAAAGTAAAACAATATTCAGTTGGGACATGCCCCTAACCATAGCCAAAACCAATGTCCAGGAAATAACCAAAGTATGTAAGGACATACATGATATAAAATAGAGCCTTCTAGAGTATGAAAGCTCACCACTTCAATCCAACAGCTGATCTCAAATCTGATCACTAAGCAGGAGAGTAGAATGGTCGGTACCTGCATCGTGTGGGGATACAGCCGCCCAAAGACGGATTAGTTGGTGAATGATAGAGAGTACTTAGGATAAGGACAAAATAATGCCAACCTTGAAAGGCAAGTAAACCAACCATATACATTCACATCCATCCATACATATATATTTACAACTATGCTGGGAAAGGAATCGGGTTTAGCATGCCTTTAAAAGCTTTGACCTGGGTATGTGTAGCTTAACCGTCCTAGAATTACCCATGAGCTATATGGGTCTAATGTAACCCCCTAAACGGGCCCCGATGTGTGTAACTACATGAACCGAAGATACCATAGGAGTAAAGGATTCTCAAGTATCCTTCTCTCTCTATGATACATATGTACAAGTGTACTTAGGAGATTCCCATGTACCTCGTAAGTATCATATATGGTCGCCATGACCAATCCTCATGTTGGCAAATATTAGTTTCTAGTGTCCATCCATCGGACTCACACCTTCATGATTAGCTATCACACCCCTCCATTATTACCTAATTAAAGCCATTATGACATAACCAAACCACCATTCCATTTATTATTAACCAAGGCTATAAGTAGTGGTATCGTCATACCAACTATAGCTTGCAAGCAATGTCCCTAGCCATATTTTTTAAGAAAAAGGGATTCCCATGTACCCCTAGGTTACTTTATTAAGTTGACTTCGGGGAGTCCCATACCCCACAAAAGATCATTATTAAGTTTAATTAAGGGATTCCCTTGTAACCCACAAGTGTAACGCCCCGAGTCTATACCCCGAATGCTACATGGTGCTCATTATTTGGAGGGACCACAAACTAACCCATTACTGGTACTTACTATAAAAACTAAATAAAAATACTGTAATTATGCAAAAATTAGGCAAAAACTGGCCAAAAAGTTCAAAATTGTAAATAAATTCTGAGTACGGTACATCAATACCAAAATTGATCATCTGTCTATAAATACTTTGGTCTGAAAAGCCTCTACTGTCTGAACAAGGCTATGATAAACAAGTCCCCAACTAACTACGACTACTAAAATAAACTGAGTACTGAAATACTGGAATAATAAATTTGTCCTTAAACTATAAGGACTTACCACTAAGTCTGCTGTTGATGGATCGAACTTCTAAGTATGATTGGGAGACCGTACATCTGAACCTATGATATAAGACATCCTAGCATAAAAGAAAGGTATGCGTTAGTACTTTGAATGTACTGGTATGCTTAGTGAGGTAGGTTGAGATGCGTGGGTTCATATGCATGAACAATACTAACTGAATAACATGAGTATAACTGAATGAGAGTACATGCATAAATACGTAAGCTATAACTAAAGTCATGATAAAACTGGATACTGAGTTCAGAATTACTGATTTACTGATATCTGAGTTTACTGATACTGTATAACTCATAGCTGAATGACTGTATCTGACAGTCCTAATTCTGGGGAACTGGGCTGAGTTTCATACTGAACTAAGTAACTGTATCTAATATACTTGATTCTATAGAACTGAACTGAGTTTTATACTAAGACTGTTAAAGGTAATCATCTAACCGACATGCCTCTTTTTGAATAGACTGGGTTACAACCTGTAACCCCAGTTGGAAGGATGTCAATACCGTTCCATGGGTAAAGACAAGTTGTGAGTAAACCCTTTCTGACTGGATGCTCTTTCATCAACCCTCGCTGACTGGAAACCTCATACGAGATGTATCAACCCTAATCCGGTAGGAGGATATCATAACATATGTTGGCTACGTAGTTCTGTAATGCATGGATTGGTACTAAGGATCAAAGCCTCTACTGACAGGAATGAACCTATCCCTGGGTTGTCTCAGTGCTAAATCCTACTCCCAACTGAGTAGACACTGAACTAATTCCTAGTTCATACTAGGCTTAACTGAACTGTTACTGATTACACTGTCTAACTGAATTGAACTGAGTTCATTGAGTTCCATTAACTGATGGAATACTATTGAATTCTATTAACTGACTGAATTTACTAAGGTCTGAATTGAATACTTAATTGGACTGCACTGATACTGAGTCTACTAAGTTTTTCCTGAGTTCTATGACTGACTGAGAGTACTACTGATCGTGACATGACTGAGATTATTCTATAACTGACACTGTCTCTAGGTAAACAGCTAAATTATTGGGTATTAAATACCCCCAAGACACGATAGCATGAAAAGTAAAGCATCACATGACCTTCAAGAGCATAGAAATGTACACATGTTCATAATGCATCTATAGAGGCATTTCATCAAACACTTGAATGACATGAACTAGTATACATGCTAACTTGATATAATGTCACTATTAAATTCACATGAACAACTCATCAAACACTTGGAAGGCATTGTATATGCACATAGTACTAATCAACACATGAACATCACAATTTCAAGACTTTAACATGAAGTCACATGATACTATATACATAATAATTGTTTTTACGTAAATCTTTCACTTAATCATGGAATAGAAACCCAATCATCATTATAATCATGAATACACTTGAATCCAAATCATGGAGATCATGAAATTAATTTACTTAAAGTTTAAAAGAGTTTCTTGGACTCCAGGGGTGTAAGGGACCATTGGATGAACACTTGACATACCTTAAAACTTGAATTCTGAAAGATTGATGGGTTTCCTTGGAACTTGGATTCTTGAATATGATGAACTAGGGTTTGTTCATGAAAAATTCTAGAGAGAATGAGTAAATTTTTCTTTTTGGATGACTTAACTACATGTTTTGAGGGATGATATAAGATGGGAAAAGAACCATTTAACTCTTTGGATGCGAGTTTTAACTACTGAAAACTGTACTAGCAACGCACAGACCAACGCGCTGTATTGTTGGCATCAATATGATAGACAACACACCACATTGAGTCCGCATCGGTTCACCAAAATTTGCACTGTGAGCTGGAGAAAAATATTAATCAACGCAATGGGCGATGCGGCATATTGAGATCGCATCGATCCACTGGTTTGAGCTTTCAAACGTGCCTCAAATAAAGTGTAAAAAATCTGACATTTATCCGAGAACACCTACTGACAATCCTAATCCTGAATTAACCTAAAAATTAATATTTAAAGGTTATAAGGGTCATGAAAAAGGATTGCCAACTTACGAAGGCTAAAATAACTCTGAGTATGAATACTTAGCTGAATTTTTTTATAAGTCTAGGACCCCTTACTAGCCTTTACAGGACTGAATCAAGCTTAGAATTTTACGGTGTCTTACAATATCTCCCCCTTGGGAATATTCATTCTTAAATAAAGTTGACTGGGCTGAGAATACTAATAGACTGAATTTAGATACAGTACATACACAACTATAACATGATTTTATGACTGACACTACTGATTTGCTAAAATTTCATACTGAACATGCATATCTAATGCATGTGTACAAGGCTGGGATTGCTGATAAGCTGAATCTTTTATACTGAACATGCATATCTGACTGAATGGACTCATGAATGAATAACTGGATATGCAATGGTAACTAATACTAAGTTTATAAAGAAAATCTGAGCATGAAACTGAGTAAGTTTAAAGAGAATCGTTACCTTGGGCCAAGTCTGATTTGTGGAGAAGAGGTGAGGATACTTGGTTTACATATCTGCTTCTGCTTTCCATGTAGCTCCCTTAACGGACTGATTCTTCCAAAGAACTTTGACTAGAGGGACTTCTTTATTCTCCAATCTGTGAATCTGATAGTCAAGGATTTCGATTGGGACCTCTTCATAAAAGAGATTATTCTGAATATCTAGGACCTCTATAGGGACTAAAGTTGCTGGGTCACCTATGCACTTCTTAAGCAAGGAGAAATGAAACACTAGATGCACTAAAGCTAAGTCTGAAGGTAATTCAAGTTTGTAAGCTACCTTTCCAAAATGGCTGAGAATTCAGTAAGGACCAAAATATTAGGGACTGAGCTTCCCCTTCTTGCCAAACCTCTTCACTCCTTTCATAGGAGAGATTTTCAAATACACATAATCATCAATCTTGAACTTGAGATCCTCTTTGCACACATCTGCATATAATTTCTATCGGCTCTGAGCTATCTTAAGCCTTTACTTGATCAGTTGAACCTTGTCTAAGGTGTCAAACACCAAGTTAGGCCCTACCATGACAGTCTCACCCACTTCAAACCAACCAATAGGAGATATATATCTCCTCCCATAGAGCACCTCAAACGGAGCCATTTAAATGCTGGAATGATAGGTTTTATTATATGCGAACTCAATCAAAGGTAAGTGGTCATCCCAACTACCCTTAAAGTCTATCACATACGATCGCAGCATATCCTTTAAAGTCTGAATGGTCCTTTTTAATTGACCATCTGTCTGAGGGTGAAAGGTTGTACTGAGGTGGACTTGGGTACCAAGACCCTTTTGGAAGGCTTTCCAGAAATAAGAGGTAAACTGGGTACCTCTATCTGAGATTATAGATTATGGAACTCCGTGTAATCTAACCAACTCCCTGACATAGAGCTTGGCATAGTCCTCATCTAAATAAGAGGTATGAACTGGTAGAAAATAAGCAAATTTGGTCATCCTGTCTATAATGACCTAGACTGAATTGTGTTGACGATGAGTACGAGGCAAATCCATCACAAAATCCACGTTCACCTCCTCCCACTTCC
The DNA here is from genome assembly GCA_030864215.1 of Capsicum pubescens. Taxonomy (NCBI): domain Eukaryota; kingdom Viridiplantae; phylum Streptophyta; class Magnoliopsida; order Solanales; family Solanaceae; genus Capsicum; species Capsicum pubescens. The sequence continues at coordinate 112,059,740 of CM061538.1, forward strand.
AAGTGGGAATACTGAACTTCTGCATAGACCCACTGAGTTTCTGATGCTAAATCTTAACCTTCCGACATGTAGACCACTTAGCTACAAACTCTGCGATGTCTCTCTTCATCCCACTCTACCAATAGATCTCCCCCAAATCATGATACATCTTAGTGTTCCCTAGATGAATAGAGTAATGCGCATCATATGTTTCTGCAAGAATCCGCTGTCTTAGGTCATCTACACCTAGCACATATTGATGACCCTGATAATGAAATACACCATTTCACTCTTGGGATAAAACCTCTATCTTCTGATCTTTAACTGATTCTTTTAACTTAACTAGGCTGGGATTCCTATCCTGGTTTTTCTTCACCTCGGAAACTAGAGATGATTCTGAACTACTCTGCACTCATACACTACCTTCTACCGAATCGACTAAGCGGACACCTAGTTGGGCAAGCTGATGAACTTCCTGACCTAACTTCTTTTTCCCATTTTACATATGAACAACACTACCCATAGACATCCTACTAGGAGCATCAACCACTACATTGGCTTTACCTGGATGATACAGGATGCTCATGTCTTGATATTTCAACAACTCCAACCACCTTTTCGGACGAAGGTTTAGGTATTTCTAAGAGAACACATACTGCAGGCTCTTATGGTTAATGAACACATCAACGTGCACTCCATACAATTAGTGCCTCTAAATTCTTAAGGCAAACACTATTGCTGCTACTCAAGATCATGAGTTGGATAGTTTTTTCATGAGGCTTAAGCTGTCTAGAGGCATAGGCTATGACCTTACCTCTTTGCATCAAAACACACCCCAAACCAACTCTGTAAGCATAAAAATACACAACAAAGCCATTTAAACCATCTAATAGAGTCAAAACTGGGGCTGTAGTGAGTCGAACCTTCAACTCCTGAAAACTCTTCTCACAAGAGTTTGAATACTGAAATTTGACCTTCTTCTGAGTCAATTTAGACATAGGGGATGCAATAGACAAAAATCCCTTAATAAACCATCGGTAATTCCCAACCAAACCCAAGAAACTCTGAAATCTGATGGAGAGATGGGTCTGGGCTAGTTTCTAACTGCTTTCGTCTTTTGGGGATCAACTCTAATGCCATCACCAAAAATGATATGGCTGAAGAAAGCTACTGACCTTAGCAAAAATTCACAATTACTGAATTTAGGGAATAATTGATGGTTTTTGAGTGTCTGCAATACTATTCTGAGATAGTCTGCATGATCACGCTCACTGCAGGAGTAGACAAGGATGTCATCTATGAAGTGTATGATGAACATGTCCAAATACTTCTTAAACACACGGTTCATCAAGTCCATGAAAGCTACTGGGGCATTGGTAAGACCAAATGACATAACTAAGAATTCGAAGTGGCCATACCGAGTTCTGAAAGCTATTTTTGGAATGTCACATTCTCTGACTCTGAGTTGATGATAGCCTAATCTGAGTTCTATCTTAGAAAAATAACTAGCACCCTAGAGTTGGTCAAACAAGTCATCGATTCTGGGAAGTGGATACTTGTTATTGACCATGACTTTATTTAGCTAACGGTAATCTATACACATTCTGAGAGAACCATCTTTCTTACACATGAATAGAACTGGTGCACCCCACGGGGACACACTAGGTCTGATGAATCCCTTATCTAAGAGATCTTTCAACTATTTTTTAATTCTTTGAGTTTTGGTGGAGCCATTCTATATGGAGGAATAGATATAGGCTGAGTATCTGTAAGAAGGTCGATTCCGAAGTCAATTTTCCTTTTGGGAGAAACTCCAGAAAGATCTTCAAAAAACACATCTGGGAATTCACATGCTACTAACACTGATTCAAGATTAGGGGTTTCTGATTTAGAGTCTTGGACTCGAACGAGATAGTAGACATATCTCATAGATATCATTTTTCTTGCCCTAAGGTAGGACACAAGCTGACCCCTAAGTGCTGAAGTACTACCCCTCCACTCTAGGATGGGCTCATTTAAAAATTAAAACTAAAAAATTTTGTTTCTGCAGTCGACTGAGGCATAGCAGGAATGAATCCAATCCATGCCGATAATGACATCAAAATTGGCAGTCTCTAATTCGACTAAGTCTGCTGAAGTGACTTTTTGATACACCATAACCGGATAGTTCCTATAAACCCACTGGCTATGATATATTTACCCACTGGGATAGAGACTGAGAAAGGCTTTACTAGAATTTCGGGACTGACTCTGAAGTGAACATCTATATAAGGAGTTACAAAAGACAAAGAAGCTCCTGGATCTAGCAAATCATAAACATGCAAATGGAAAACTTGTAATGTAACAGTGACCATATCAAGAAAACTTTCCTGGTCCTGTCAGGACTGAAGGTCATAAAGTCTATTTGGGCGTTGCCCACTAGTAGCACTGGAAGCGGCACCCTGCTAATTTGGGCGATCAGACTGAGCTGAGGGACGGTTATGCTGACTCTGCAAACCCACCTGAGGACACTGTTTGACTTTGTATCCTAGCTTTCCATATCCAAAACATATGTCACTACTAAATCTGTAGACACCCTGATGGTTTCTACCATACTTCTGGTAGAAAGGATTTGTTCGGGCACTGCTAACACTACCCTGGGGTTTAGGGCCTGATTCCCTCTCTCTATTTCCATCTCTGAATTTTTACACAGGAGTACTGACTGAGGATGGAGCTGGGATTGAGGATTTTGGGCAGAACTGAGAACGATTACCACTCTCTGACTTAGGTTGGGTAAAGTTAAAGCTACCTGTTCTAGCTCTCTTGTTCTCCCTCTCCTTCTCTTTATTCTTAGCCTTCTCTATCTGCTGAGCATGTACCATGAGCCTGGATATTTCCATATCCTTAATCAACATTACGGTCCTACACTCCTTGACCATACTATTAGACATGCCAGACATAAACTTACTCATCTAAGATCTACTATCTGCTACCACATGAGGAGTGTATCTGGATAATTGAGTAAACTTGAGAGAATACTCTTTCACTGTCATGTTGACCTGCTTTAGGTTAATAAATTCTAGAACCTTTGCTTCCATTAACACTAATGGGAAGAACCTATCCAGAAAAGTAGTGGCAAACTCCTCCCACTCAATGGGCCCTGCATCTGCGTCCCTCTCTGCTTTTTACTGTTTGAACCATGAGTAAGCCATATCCTGTAACTAATATGCAGCTAACTCAACACTCTCAGTAGCTATCACCCCCATAATATCTGTAACCTTCTGCACCTGATCAAGAAATTCCTGTGGGTCCTCATCTAACTTTGACCTGGTAAAAGATAGAGGGTTCATTCGGGTGAAGTCTCGAATCCTGGCTGCAGTAGTATTGGACACTAGGTTGGTCGAAGTAGTAGCTGGGCATTCATTCTATGCTGCCACAGAATGAGCTAGGGTGGTCAAAGCTGCTCTGAATTCAGTGTGGGAGACATGTTCGTCCAGAGGATCTGCCTGAACGAGCTGAGGTAATGACTGATTTTTGGTTCTCCTTTTGTTATTCTTTTTCGGAGGCATCTTCTATAAACAAAAAGGAGAGAATGGATTAGACTGAGAGTTTAACTTGAGTTCATTCTCACTCGCACGACATGAATACTGAAAGAAGGGAAACCTTTCCTAAAACATCTCATAGCCTCCTGTCCATAAGTGTATCACGCTACACACCCATGTACAAGACTCTACTAGATACGACTTTCAGACTTCCTAGGACTTTGTTGAACCTTAGGCTCTGATACTAAGTTTGTAATGCCTCGAGTCTATACCCCGGATGCTACACGATGCTTATAATCCCGAGGGACCACAAGCTAACCCATGACTGGTACCTACTGTAATAACTAAATAATAATACTGTAATTATATGGAAATTACGTAGAAACTTTCCATAAGGTTCAAAACTATAAATAAATTCTGAGTACGGTACATCAATACCAAAATTGAATATTTGTCTATAAATACTCTAGTCTGAAAAGCCTCTACTGTCTGAACAAGGAGTTGATGGGACAAGTCCCCAACTAATCTGACTACTAAAATAAACTGAGTACTAAAATACTAGAATAATAAATTTATCCTCGAACTATGAGGACTCACCACTAAGTTTGATACTGATGGATCGGGCTGCTAAGTATGATCGGGAGCCTGTGCATCTGAACCTATGATATAAGACATCATAGCGCAAAAGAAGGTATGCGTCGGTACTTTAAATATATTAGTATACTAAGTAAGGTAGGCTGAGATGCATGGGTTCATATGCATGAACAATACTGACTGAATAACATGAGTATAATTGAATGAGAGTACATGCATGAATACATAAGCTGTAACTGAGGTCACGATAACACTGGATACTAAGTTCTAAATTACTGATTTACTGATATCTGAGTTTACTGATACTGTATAACTAATAGATGAATGACTGTATCTGATAGTCCTAATTCTATGGAACTGTGCTGAGTTCTGAATTGAACTGAGTGACTGTATCTGACAGTCTTGATTCTGTAGAACTAAACTGAGTTCTATACTGAGACTGGAACTGAAACTGAAACTATGAGAGGTAATCATCTAACCGACATGCCCCTTTCTAAATAGATTGGGGTCCAACCTGTAACCCCAGTTGGAAGGGTGTTAGTACCATGCCACGGGTAAAGAAAAGATGTGAGTTAACCCTCTCTGACAGGAAGCTCTTTCGTCAACCCTCGTAGGCAGGAAAATTTGTACGAGATGTATCAACCCTAATCTGGTAGAAAGATACCTCAACCTATGCTGGCTACGTATTTTTGTAATGTAGGGATTACTACTAAGGGTTAAACCCTCTGCTAGCAGGAATACCCTCATCCCTGGGTTAGCTCGATGTTGAATCCTACTCCCAACTGAGTAGACACTGAACTGATTCTAAGTTCATACTAAGATCGACTGAACTGTTACTGATTACACTGTCTAATTGAATTGAACTGAATTGAGTTCACTTAGTTTCGTTGACTGACGTAATACTACTAAATTTTGTTAATTGACTGAATTTACTGAGGTATGAACTGAATACTAACTGGACTGATACTGATTCTACTGAGTTTTTCCTAAGTTCTATAACTGACTAAGCGTACTACTGATAGTGACATGACTGAGATTATTCTGTAACTGACACTGGCTCTAGGTAAACAACTAAATTGTCGGGTATTAAATAACCCCAGGACACGATAACATGAAAAGTAAAGCATCACATGACCTTGCATAGCATAGAAATACATACTTCTTCATAATGCATCTATAGAGGCATTTCATCAAACACTTGAATAGCATGAACTAGTATACATGCTAACATGATATAATCTCACTATTAAATTCATATGAATAACTCATCAAACACTTGGAAGGCATTGTATATGCACATAGTACTAATCAACACATGAGCATCACAATTTCAAGACTTTAACATGAATTCACGTGATACTACATACATAATAATTATTTTTACTTAAAATTTTGTACTTAATCATGGAATAGAAACCCAATCAACATTATAATCATGAATACACTTGAATCCAAATCATAGAGATCATGAAATCAATTTACTTAAAGTTTAAAAGAGTTTCTTTGACTCCAAGGGTGGAAGGGACCCTTGGATGGACACTTGACATACCTTAAAGCTTGAATTCTAAAAGATTAATGGATTTCCTTGGAACTTGGATTCTTGAATGTGATGAACTAGGGTTTGTTCTTGAAAAATTCTAGAGAGAATGAGTAAATTTTGTGTTTTGGATGACTTAATTACATGTTTTGGGGGATGATATAAGATGGTAAAAGACCCATTTACTCCTCAGGATGCGGGTTTTATTTACTAAAAATTGGACTAGCGATACGCAGACCGATGCACCATTTGTTGGCATCGATGCGATGGCCAATGCGCCGCATCGAGTCTGCATCGGTTCACTAGAATTTGCACTGGGAGTTGGAGAAAAATATTCATTGACGCGAGGGGCGATGTGGCACGTCCAGATCGCATCGATCCACTGGTTTGAGCTTTCAAATGTGCCTCAAACGAAGTCCAAAAAATTTAAAACTTGTCCAAGAACTCCTACTGACATTCCTGATCCTGAATTAACCTAAAAATTGATATTCAAAGGTCATAAGGGTCGTGAAAAAGGATCACTAACTTACGAAGGCTAAAATAACTCTAAGTATGAATAATTAGCTGATTTTTTTTCTAAGTCTAAGACCCCTTACTAGCTTTTATAGGACTGAATCAATCTTAGGATTTTGTGGGGTCTTAGAACAAGGATTTCAATTAGACCAACCATAACCACCAATACCTTACCATTTAACCATTCCAAACTATTTAAACCATTTATACCATTTACGGTTTCATTACAAAGTTATAACATGCAATAGTTCCATTAAAAGTCTAATAATACAATAAAAACATTCTCATAGGCATTTTATCAAACACATTAGGGGCCTAGTGTTTCCAAAACCAAAACTAAGTACCAATTAACCATTCCAAAGCAACCAAATGTCCAAACTACCATTAAAATATGTAAATCCATAATTAAAACATGGGAAGACCATAAGCAAGCATTTATAACCAAAACCACTAACATATATTTGAAAACCCAAAACCATACAACAACTATGCCATGAAAATAATTCATAAAATATGCCTTTAGTTGGAACCAACAATGAGGGAGGATTAACATGCCTTATATTGAGAAGAAGATGAGAAGAAATCACCCCTGTAATCCTCAATCGACTACCTTGAAGGAAACCCTATCTTTTGCTTAACCCAAGAGCCTTGAGAGATTTTGAGAGAGTTTAGAGCGTTTGATTGATTGCAAATAGGTTAATGATTCCCCAAAGAGGTGTTTTAAGTCGTGGGGTTCTAAGGAGTTATAAGGGAAAATGTCCATAATACCCCCAACTTAAACTGTATTAATTTACCGTTAGAGGGTACGAATCTACTGTACCACCCGTACCCTATCATATGAGTGGTACCCAATACTCGTACCCTAGGCATGACTTGGAACCCCAACACTGTCCCACATATGACCACCAAGCCCTAATCATACCCAAGCATACAACAAGTACCCTTAACCATACCTTAGGCAGAATCCAGAGGGGTTGACACTGTCAACTTACAAGTTGGACTATACCACCGTATCCTATCTCACGACTCATGGTGATCCACTCATACTCAGATCCAAGTTGAGTTACTAAGTTTCAGATTAAGTGAAGGAAAACCCAAACCTATGACTCGTCACCTACTATACGACTCGTACCTACCCAATTCATACCCATTTCAGAAGCTAAACCACCCATCACCACCTAATACTAAAAAATATACGACTGGGTCACCTAACTCGTACCCTTACCATACGACTAGTATGGTAATTCATATGATGTCCTGATGGCCCAAAAATAGAGAAATTTTCTAAGTCTAAAAAACCTAGGGTGTTTTAACTGACCATTACCTTCAACACAAAAATTACTATAACCAGGCTGACCCCTATTTGAAATATGTAGGGTTTACGAATAGGACTACAAGACTAACCCTATCTGGTAAGGATGCTACAATAGATACCTACCTTAGAAACCTCTACCCCTGAACTATTAACCACTGTGGATCCCATGGTAACTACCCTAATGATGGGGTATCTTTCTTTTGTCCCCACTGGCCTCTTAATGCAACCCTTCCATAGTGTGAGCATAAAATATATACAAATAATCTACATGTAGCTATCACATTTGGGAAGCCATACAAAATGAAAGTCTCAGTGCTTTTATAAAGTACCACACCTCTCATACTCAGTAGGTAGAATCATGGTGGCATATTTTGATAGCTTGTGAAATCTAGCATTATAGTCAGCAATTTTCATAAAACTCTTTCGTAACTTGGTGAACTCATCTGTCAGACGCCCGTGTATACTATGTGGCATATACTTCTCCAAGAAGATTTAGAGAACTGAACCCATGTAACAAGAGGAGATTCAAATAGTGTAGAATTAAGGTATCCCCTTCACCACTGCCTCACTATTCTATCAAACTAAAATATAGTGTAATGCATACCATATGACTTAATTAAACCCAAATTGCATTGTCTCTCCTCATAACTAGTAAGGAGCTCAAATGCATCCTCCACGGAGATCCTCAGAACCTCGGTAAATCAAATATAAGGAATTGATCCAGCATTTTCTGCTCTTCAAAAGACATGGTTGGTTGGACTTTTACTAGCTATGGAACTAATACTAGTGGTGGGACCTCTACTTTGGAGTCACAGCTGTAGGATGTGCTCCTAGACCAAGTCCACCCTGACATGCCCCCTAGGAAGATGTTTGGGGCCTATTTATCAGCTGGCCTCCAACCATACCCATTAACTAAACCAGGATATCACAAAGGACAAATGACTGTATAAGTCCAAGTGGAGCTTGGGCTGCTCCTTGGCCCACTAGCTATTGTGGTGGTAGGTCATGAGGTGTAACCTCTGGCTTAGGATCAATAATCGACTCCCTTAAAGTCTCTCTTACTTGGACTCGAGATGATACTGTAACTCGAGCCTAGCCACAACCTTGGGATCGACCACTATCTTTTCCCTTAACTAGAGCTCTAGCTGTAGGATCGGGGCCTCACCCTCGCCATTGTAGTCCTTATACTATTCATCTACAAAAGAGTGAAACAAAGGAGAATATAGAAACCAATATAGACACAATGAACAATGATGAATCAAAAAGGTGAGATTTTTCTAAGAATGTCCTGTAGCCTCCTAAAGATTACATACATCATCACACCATTTTATAGGACTTTACTAGATACTTGTTCTTGTACCGATGATATGGGTGAACCTAGTCTCTAATAACAAATTGACATAACCTAAAAATTTAGGTCATGGTAGCACATACTTCAACCCACTAGTAGGTAAGACAAAACCATAGCCTAGAATAGTGAGTAACAAGCTAATAGGCAGAAGAGAGAGAAATAATGATAAAATAGTAATAGTAATGACGAAAGGAGGAATATATATATATGTATATACATAAAATCATGCTATACAAGATAGGGGAAATGATAAAACACACAAAATAAATCACTCCAAGTAAGGTCAATACAGAAGCCTGACAAGTGCAAAAATATACACAGTCTTCGAATATACAAAATAATACAAGCAACAACACAAAAGAAGATGGATCAATTAAGACACTAAGAGTTCACCCTAATATCCGATCAGTAGCTCCGCTCGATGTCCGTCAACAATGATGACTTTTACTAGGATTTGTATTAAGAAAAAAAATAGAAATGTAGTATGAGTATTAAAAAATAGGGTACTCAGTAGACATCATAGGCTGATTAATCTCAGTAGACTTTATTGATAAAATTCAAAGGGCCTTAGATGTTATGCATGTAACGGGTAGAGAGACAGTGGAGTTAGTGGCGTATAGATTCAAAGGGGAGGCTATATATTTGTACGAGGACTGGAAACGATCTAGGGGTATTGATGCACCCCCAGCTACTTAGAAAAAGTTTAAAGAGGCATTTCTTGATCATTATCTTCCATTCGAGATTCGTCAGGCCCATGCATATCAGTTTTTAAATCTTCGTCAGGGGAATATGAGCATGGGGGAGTACAGTCTCTGATTTAGTTCCTTGTCGAGATATGCTCCTAATGTTATAGCTACTATGGATGACAGAGTTCATCAATATGTGGATAGGCTGGATCCATATCTGGTTAGAGATTGTACTATTGCCGCTTTGAACAAAGATATGGACATAGCGAGGATCCAAGCTTTTGCATAGAAAATGGAAGATCAGAGGTAGAGGAGAAGAACACAGGAATTAGAAAGAGGATATTCCAAGAGGGCCAGATCTACAGGACAGTTCATGGCATCCCAAGGAGGGTTCAGACCACAGTTTTCTGCTAGACCACCTAGGCCATTATCTTCTAATTTTGCAGCTAGTGCCCCACCACAGTTCCAAGGGTCTAGAGAAAATCAATTTGGGCACAGAAGTGAGAGTCATAGTTCGCGGACAGTGGGGTACCAAGGGCAAGGGAATATGAGCCAATCGAGACCTCCTCGAGAGCCATGCAATAAATGTGGAAGGTATCATTTGGGCGTGTGTTGGCTGGGAACCAATTTTTGATTTTGGTGCGGTATATCGGGGCATATGATGAGAGAATGCCCACGAAGGGGTATAGGGGGTATGTTACGACCTACGGAGTCATTTGTTGCATCATCATCATCGATGACTTATTCAGGAAGGGGTGCACAACCAATGGGTCGTGTTAGAGGTGATAAAGGAGCCATGAGTTCTAGCGGGGCTCAAAATTGTACGTATGCTCTAGCGGATCGACAGAATTTAGAGGCTTCCCCAGATGTGGTTATGGGTACGTTGTCTATCTTTTCATTTGATGTCTATGCCTTAATTAATCCTGGTTCTACATTATCTTATGTTACTCCATTGGTTGCTAGAAAGTTTGAAAGAATACCCAAACTGTTAGTTAAGCCATTGAAGTGTCCACTCCGGTTGGGGAATCTATTATAGCTAGAAGGGTTTACCGAAACTGCATAGTAACTGTTTGTGGTCGTGATACGATGGCTGATCTTGTGGAGTTAGAAATGGTAGATTTTGATGTTATAATGGGTATGGACTGGTTGGCGTCTTGTTATGCCACAATTGATTGTTGCACGAAAAAGGTATAGTTCTATTTTCCAAATGAATCAGTCCTTGAATGGAAAGGTGAAATTGGTGCGCTAAGAGATAGATTTATTTCTTATTTTAAGGCAAGAAGAATGATTTCCAAGGGATACATATATCATTTAGTTAGAGTAAGGGATACAGAAGCGGAGCCACCAACTCTTCACGCTGTTCCGGTGGTAAATGAATTTTCTGATGTATTTCCTGAAGATCTTCTAGGTTTGCCTCCTGAACGAGAAGTAGAGTTTGGTATTGATGTAATACCAGGCACCCAACCAATCTCCATTCCTCCATATAGAATGGCCCCAACAGAATTACGAGAATTGAAAGAGCAATTGAAAGATTTGCTAGAGAAGGGATTCATAAGGCGTAGTATGTCCCCCTGGGGAGCACCAGTGTTATTTGTGTGCAAAAAGGATGGCTCGCTGAGGATGTGTATTGATTATCAGCAATTGAATAAGGTGACTATTAAGAATAAATATCCTCTCCCAAGAATTGATGATTTATTTGATCAGTTACAGGGTGCCAAGTTCTTTTCTAAGATTGATTTGAGGTCACGTTACCACCAAGTGAGGGTAAAAGAGAAGGATATACCCAAGACAACTTTTCTAACACGGTATGGTCATTATGAGTTTCTAGTTATGTCATTTGGGATAACAAATGCACCCGCAACTTTTATGGATTTGATGAATAGGGTGTTTAAGCCATTCTTAGATGTATTTGTGATAGCTTTTATAGATGATATTCTAGTTTATTCTAGATCAAAAGAGGACCATGCCAATCACTTACGACAGGCATTGCAGACTCTTCGTGATTGTAAGCTTTATGCAAAGTTCTCTAAATGTGAGTTTTGGTTAAAGTCAGTGGCATTTTTGGGTCATATTGTATCTAGTGAAGGGATAAAGGTTGATGCTCAAAAGATAGAAGCTGTGAAGAACTGGACAAGGCCCACAACGCCTACGGAGATTCGTAGTTTTCTCGGGTTGGCCGGTTATTATAGAAGGTTTGTTGAAGGCTTTTCTTCCATTTCAGCACCCTTAACCAAGCTAACCTATAAAGCATTCAAATTCCAATGGAATGATGCCTGTGGGAAGAGTTTTCAAGATTTAAAGAACAAGTTGATTTCTACACCCGTGTTGGTACTTCCAGAAGGCACCGAAGGGTATACAGTGTATTGTGATGCTTCCAGTTTAGGATGTGTATTGATGCATCATGGTAAGGTAATAGCATATGCTTCTAGACAATTACGGCCACATGAGAAAAATTATCCTACACACGATCTTGAGCTGGCAGCAGTTATTTTTGCTTTAAAGATATGGCGCCACTACTTATATGGGGTTCATGTTGATATATATACTAACCATAAGATCTTGCAATATATTTTTAATCAGAAGGATCTAAATTTAAGGCAGCGGGGATGGATTGAACTATTAAAGGACTACGATGTTGATATCTTGTACCATCTAGGGAAAGCAAATGTGGTAGCTGATGCGTTAAGTCGTAAGGCTATGATGGAGCCTATAGAAAGGCAAGGGATGATTAAAGATCTTCACCAGTTATCTAGTTTGGGTGTTTTCCTTCTTGAAACTCCAGATAAAGAGCTTATCGTACATAATACTGCGGAATCTTCATTAGTAGCTGAAGTGAAAGAGAAGCAATATGCAGATCCTATTTTATTACAGCTTAAGGAGAACGTTTAGAGTGGTGCGACCAAGGAATTTGAGATTACACGAGAAGGAGTACTTTAGTATCAAAACCGATTGTGTGTGACGGATGTAGATGGGCTAAGAAAGAAGATTATGACAGAGGCACATTGTTCATGGTATTCCATTCATCCAGGATCAACAAAAATGTATCAAGATTTGAAAGATATGTAGTGATGGAATGACATGAAGAAGAGCATTGCAAAATTTGTAGCTGAATGTCCAAATTGTCAAAGAGTTAAAGTTGAGCACCAAAAACCCGTAGGTTATATGCAATGCATTGATCTTCTAAGCTGTAAGTGGGACATGATCAACATGGATTTCGTTATTGGTTTTCCTCGTACATCCCAGAAGTTTGATTCTATATGGGTGATTGTTGATAGGCTTACCAAATCCGCACATTTCCTACCAGTTAGGACCACTTACACAGTTGAAGAGTATGCGAAGCTGTACATTAAAGAGATAGTCCGATTACATGGAGTGCCAATCTCTATTATATCAGATCGGGGAACCCAATTTACCACAAACTTTTGGAAATCTTTTTAGAGGTGTTTGGGAACACAAGTGAAGTTGAGTATAACTTTTCACCCTCAAATAGATGGACAAGCAGAACGTACCATCAAAACACTTGAAGATATGCTACGAGCTTGTGTAATAGATTTTAAGGGCAACTGGGATGATCATTTACCTCTTATTGAGTTTGCCTACAATAATAGCTATCATTCAAGTATCAAAATGGCACCATATGGATCTTTATATAGAAGGAAGCGTAGATCACCAATAGGATGGTTCGAAGTGGGTGAAACTCTTTTGTTCGGACCGGATGTTGTTTATCAAGCCATAAAGAAGGTTAAAGTAATTCAGCAATGACTAAAAACAGCCCAAAGTCGACACAAGTCATATGCGGATAGTAGAAGAAGAGGGCTAGAGTTTTCTATAGGTGATTGGGTATTTTTGAAGGTATCACCAATGAAAGGGGTAATGAGATTTGGCCAGAAAGGGATGTTGAGTCCACGTTATATAGGCCCGTATAAGATCACTCGAAGGTTTGGACAAGTTGCAGATGAATTAGAGCTACCCCAAGAGATATCATCAGTACATCCGGTATTTCATGTGTCAATGCTTCGAAAGTGCATCGGAGATCCATCACATATCACTTCTACTGAGGATGTGCAAGTTGCGGAAGATCTTACCTATGAGGAAGTTCCTATTGCTATTCTAGATCGCTAAGTTAAGAAGATGAGAAATAAAGAGATAGCATCTGTGAAAGTACGTTGGAGAAATCGTCAAAGGGAAGAGATTGCATGGGAAGCTGAGGAAGCAATGAAATCTAAGTACCCTCATTTTTTCAAAGATGAATAGGAAGTTCAAGAAACGGAGTTAGAACATTAACAAGTAAGTTTTTTTTATATATGCATAGTATTTATGTGATGATAAAAATATTAATGATGGACTTGAACTTGTTTCGATTGAATAACTATGCTAACATTCGAGGACGAATGTCCTAAAGGGGGGAAGGATGTAACACCCCGTATTCTAGTACGTGTATTGGCGTATTCAAGTACGTGTATTGGTCTTATTTATATGGAATTAATTTTTTATTTTATTTATACAGGAATTTGCCCGTCGATGGTTCCATGCGAAGGTTATTCAATAAGCTTTCCAATGATATAAAGATTTCCAAAAATGGATAGGTTTTAGATATAATCGAGCACGTTCGAAACTATAAAATGGTGGCCGGGATATTTGGGAATAGTAAATGTGCAGGAAAATTTCCTGCACACAAACTACTGAGGCCAGCCGAATTTTTGGGTCAACTTTGAAAGATCATAACTCCCTTAATATAATGAACTGGGAGATCTTCGACCTATGAAAAGAAATATATTTAAGTCTTGTTTCCAATGCAATTAGTTTCATCCAAATCCAACGTCTGAGTAAAGAGTTATACTCGTTTTACTTCAGCCTATCAAAATAGATTTTTAGGGTCAACTTCAAACGACCATAACTCCTTGTACATGACGAACTGGGCGGCCTACTTTATATGAAATGAAATACCTTTGAATTATCCTTCCAATGATACCAATTTCACCCAAATACTATATCGGAGTAAAGAGTTATGGTCGATCTACTTTAGCTTGTCAAAACAGGCCACCAAAGGACAGATTTGACATTATTTAAATTTTAAAGGCATTTTGGTCATTTCCTATTATATTATGGATGGGAATATGTGTATATATACATGTATATGAGTTCAAAAACTCATTTTCATCATCAATCATTGAGAAATAACAAACCCTAGCCAAATTTGACCTTTAAATTACTTTTGATTCAACCGTAGAAATTCCAAAGTAATCCGATAACTGCGTTTATCATCTCGAGAGCTTTGAATGACACCTATTATTTGTGCAAACAGGATTGCATAATCAAGAGGTGAATTCTAAGGTATGAATATTGTTTGCCATTGTTCTTTTCCATATGTATATGTGTGATAGAGGATTATATGTATTGGTTGTTATTGAAAGGTGATGGAAATAGGGTTATGGACTATTTTGCATGGTTTGGTTGTATCGAATTGTGGAAGGTGGATATGGTAATTGAGTTATGGAAGGTGGATATGGTGATATACTATTGAATTGATGATTATTTATGTCTATGGCTCAATTTGGTTTAATGGATTGGTTGGAAGGATAAATGAATCCAAACTTGATATTGGAGGATGTTGTATGAATATGCATGGCATGTGAATGTAATTGGAGTATAAGAGGGTTAAAGTGACACCCTTTATGGTGTAATTAAGGCTTACTACTTAAACACTAGTTTGGTGAATTCAAATAATTGAATTGTGACGTTTTGTTGCTAATACTAGATTGCTATATATGTTCATTGTAGATAAGTAATCCGAAAAGACGGGAAGTCCATTTGGGACTAGTATTGAAGGTTGACAGTCAGGTATGCAAAGCATACTCTATACCATATCTTTGGCATTAAAGTGAACAATTGTTCTATTAAGAAAGTTTCCAAAGTTATTCAATAACATGTGATCCATAAAGGTTTTGTATGATGTCCTACGTTACCAATGAACTTGTTTCCACCCTACAAGATGTCAAGACATTCCAATACTTACTTGTTTTCCAAATCTTACTTGTTTATTGCACTAATGAATGTTAGAAGGTATCCGGTTACCCAAACAAGATCCATGTGCTATTAATGACTCCAAAACGTTTCATTGATATACCAATAAGTTCCTACTTCATTGTTATGGCATTGATGACTCCAAAATACTTCATTGATGTGCCAATGAGTTCTTACTTCATTGTTATTGCATTGATGGTCTATTTATATGTCTCTTATTGATGTATCATTGTTTCAAAGTATCAAAAATGCGGTGGCAACCAAAATAACAATCTTAAAGATTAATTGAACTAAGTGATGAAAGTTCTCTCTTATCGGGTGGTATCCCATGGGCATAAGCCTATCATGGGTAGATCCCTATTTATGTGTTTATGGGTGGTATCCCAGGGGCATAAGCCTATCATGGGTCGATCCCAGTTGATATGTACTGGAGGCAGCCTAATGGTCACAATACAGTACAGTAATGATTACAAAGATGATAAGAACGAAGGTAAAGTGATTGAATAAATACAATGTACAGGTTATCACAAGTTCTAGTAAGTATGGTCCACTCCTATTACGATTTATTCACTTGTTTATGAATTCTATTGAGCTCCTATATTATATGTGATTATCTACAGCTTTACATACTCAATACATATTTCGTACTGACGTCCCCCACGGGGGACCTGCATTTCATGCTGCAGGCATAGGTACCTCAACTCATACACCGCACAAATAGGAACCAGGATATCTAGCTGTTTTTGGTGAGCTCCAGTTTGCTTCGGGGTTTTTCGTGTCATATCCAGTCACTTTTGGTATTGTATAGAAGTTAGTTATATGGCGGGGTGTGTACCGACCTTAGTTAAACTCTGTGTATTGTCTAGAGGCTTTGTAGATCTAATGTACAGTCAAGGTGGAGTTTTGTTAATAGACGTGATGGCTCCAACAGCCAAGTATTATATATACATATATATATGTGCTCGAGCTTATACAGGTGATTTTTTCCTTTTATATGCGACATGATGCTGTCCGAATTTTGGGTTGTCATAGAGGTATGCATGGGAAGTATAAGGTTATGAGCTGGTTCTCCCGGGCCTCCTCGGTTACGGGTGCCGGTCCGCCCCAATAGGATTTGAGGCATGACACTTAAGTTCTTATCAAATATCATCCTACATATGAATCAAGTAAGGTATCAAAGTAAATCCCTATCCTAGATATTAATTCAAATCTCTTATTTTTTAATGAAATAAGAACTATACTCTACTTATTCCCATATTCTATCTCCCTATTCCTTCTCTCGAGTTCAAAAGGTTGACAATAGATGTATTCTAAGGGTTGCAAATCATCAAAACAGTTGTAAAAAGAATAAGAAAACAACCAATATTGATAAGAAAAGAAAACAAACTTAATATATAACAATAATAATCATGTTTTTGGCTTCAACCCCTCAAAGAGGGCGTTTAGCCATGCATAGTCATAATCGTAATCACAATGTTGTAATTAACAACTAAAACCATGTATGAACTAAATAAAAATTTTAAAATCCTAATTATAAAGTTGTATCATCCCCTTTATCTCCAAAATATGTCAAAAGATATGTAAAAATATGATACAACATGTATATATAGAATAAGGGTAAGCCACGTCGGTGTTGGAGTCGAATTGGAGTAAAAATCGTAGGGGTGGAGTGGACCATGCATAACACCATATATTCCTATGGAATGGATATTTATACTCACCTTCTATTCCATAGTAATAGATCATGCTACGCATGCTAATAGCATGATGCTACTGGAATTTGTCCTCCTAATTTTGGTTAAGTATTGGTCCTTCCTCCTTCCATCCCTTGTCTTGTGGTGTCTTTCCATTGATTTTTAAGCCTATATATCATCCATATATCATCATATTAATCAAATAAAGGATCCTACAAGAAAACACCACACGAATTAGAAGCACAAGCACATAACACCCATCACGATGAATAAAAAACAAAAGCTTAGAGTAGGTTGATTTCCATGATCTTTCACTTCAAGTTTCTACTCTTCTCTTTACTCATTTGAACTTTATACATTCCTAACAACTAATTCCAAATATATTAACATATTTAAAACCACAAGGAACACATAGAACACAATAGAATCCAACAAGATAGACTAGACAAGAAGCTAGCTCAAGCTAGAAAGACAAGTTTTCTCTATTGAACTCTAATTGACTATTTTAAGTAGCAACTTGTTGGAAAACCATTGTATCCATTATAAACACATGGTTAAACACTTTGATACATATTTATCTCATTATCTACCAATATAGTATAGAATCATCCTCAAAACAAGGCTAAAAAGGCCAGAATAATGACGCTAGAATGCACAAATACACCCAAGATCAGCCTTTAAGGGATTTGGGGTCGGCTGCTAAAAATTACAAAATTTCCCCTGGCACTGATCTCGCATTGACATGATCACTCCAGATTGGCAACGATTTCGGCTTCCATGACCGCGGTTAGATCCACATGATCGCGGTGGCTGATCGTCTTGACTGGCCATGATTGCGGCCCTCAGACCGCGATCACGATAACTAAGCCTCAGTTTGTACATGGTTCTTCAGCTGTGCACTTTTCTTCTCCTCTTTGTTCCTTTTCAGCTCAATTCCACATCCTTCAATCTCATCACCTGTATGCCTGTAAAATGTGGAAATTAGTGCATTTACTTATAATTTTGTATCATTTATATCTCTAAATCCTAGTAGTGTGCATGGATGATAAGTGCAAATTAGCGGTAAATTGACCACTCATCAGTAAGACTTCCTTATTTTCTGAAGAACTTTACAAATAATCCTTGTCGTAAAGTTTATCTCTGAACACCCAATTTTTTCTAAATCACTTAGTTCAACATTTGTCAAAATAGTCAAAATTCTGATCATTCAGTTACTTTTCCAAAGTGTCTTATTCCTTGAATTCTGGACTAGTCCATTTAAAACTAAATATTTGACCTTTGTTTAAGATATTATTTTTATTAATTATTACAACTCATGAACTAACACTTTCACCTTTTGAGTGTTATTCTTTCCTTTTAGAGAGAGGTTGTTTTGTGTTGGTAATTAAACTTGCTCACTTTACAAATGCTTAAAGCAAATAAAAGTCAAGTAATTGCTAGCAGAAAATTAGTATTTCACATGATCTACGGTAAAAAAAGAAACTACAGACTCATCAATTCTTACTTGGGATAATAAAAAGACTCGTTTAAGTATGGATCCTAGTTTGAACAGCACAAACACTTCATCTGAGTCATTTTTCACCTTTTCTATGGCAATGGATCCTAGTATTTCGATAGGAAGAGAAATAACTCCAGAGGTCATTGCTGGTTTGGAAGAAATAATAGATGAACTATGGATCATGGTGATGCAAAGTAGACTACCTTATCAAGCTCCCCCAAACATGACTTTATCTCTTGATACTCGACAAAAAGGGTCTATATTTTTTACCTCAGATGGAGTTGACCAGGGAGGTCATTTTACCACTTCTCAAAATGCTCATGCTTCTTAGAATGATCCTTTTTGTACATATTTTCTCCTCCAAATGTTCAGAATATATCACTATCACACACCACTTTGCTAGTGTACATCTATGATACCGCTCCACTAGTGACACAAACACAAGGTTTATACTACCTAGACGTTGATCATTATGTTGAAAATGAGAATGATCCAAGTTGTTACAATGATGAGACAATGAATAAAAATCTCAGGGTCTTTAAAGATGCAATGATAATCCTTTGAGGGCTTTGAAGTAACCAAAGTGTGAAGTATGAAGAGTTGTGTTCATTTCCCGAGATCAAGTCGCCTCTTGGTTAAAATGTCCCCAAATTTGAAAAATTTGATGTGTCTGGAAATCCCTTTATTCATTTTAAAACTTATTGTGAAATTTGATTGATGTGGGAAAAAAAGAAGGAACACAGATCAAGGTATTAGTCAAAATTTGAGTGGAAAAGCTCTAGAATGGTACACTGAGAAAAATGTAACCAAGAAAATGCCTTTGTAGATCATTACATATTTTAAGTTGATATTTGACAGCGCCCAAGCGCACACGCAAGTGTACGTGATTTACCAAGTAATATAGTTGCCTTCAAGAAACCCGAGTTATCGATCCCACAGGGACTAGATTTGGCAACGATTTGATTTCAGTTCACACTTTAGATTCAATTGATGCGAGAGTAACCAAATAAAGAGTTTGGAAATTTTAAATTAAAACTAAATAATGCCGAAAGTAAAGATTTTGAGACAATCAATAAGAGAAAAACTAGGGTTGAAGCACTCTTGAACAATCATATTATGCTATTGTATTTCATTTGTTAGCTTGCTTTTCTAGGTTGTTGACTCATAGGTTTAGTTGTTCGATTATGGATTCCCAACCTCTAATCTTTTACCTAAGTTGAACCTTACACCTACATAGTCCAGTGGGGATGTATTCATTCACTTAAACTCTTAACAAATATCATCCTACATATGAATCGAGTAAGGTATCTAAGTACATACCTATCCTAGATATTAATTCAACTTTCTTATTTTATAAAGAATCAAGAACCATACTCTGCTTATTCCCATGTTCTATCTCCCTATTTCCTCTCTCGAGTTTACAAGGTTGATAATAGATGTATTCTAACGGTTGTGAATCCTTAAAATAGTTATAATAAGAATAAACAAACAACCAATATTGATAATCAAAGCAAACAAACTTAATCCATAGAAATAATAATTTCTTGGCTTCAACCCTGGAAAGAGGGCGTTTAGCAACGCATAATCATAATCGTAATCACAAAGTTGTAATTAATGACTAAAAATATAAATGAACTAAATGAAATTAATAGAAACCTAATTATGAAGTTATAGAAAATCCTTTATCAACAAAATATGTCAAAATATATGTAAAAACGTGATACAACATGTATATATAGCATAAGGGTAATCCAAGTCTGCCTAGGAGTCAATTTAGCATCAAACGCCTAGGTGTGGAGTGGAGCGTACATAGAAACCTCTATTCGTATGAAATGGGGAGTGCGTCTCACCCTATATCACCCTGGAATAAAGTATGCATCGCATGCTAATTGGATGACCTCTCTGGAATTTGTCCTCCAAATTTTGGTTAAGTGTTGGTGCTTCCTCCTTCCATCCCTTATCTTGTAGTGTCTTTCCATTGATTTTACAGACTCTTTAACATCAAAATATCATCATATTCAGCTCCAAAATCATTATACATCATCACACCTCACTAATTATAAGCACAAACAACACTAAATCCATTACGATGAATAAAAAACAAGAGCTTATACTAGGTTGAATTCCACGATCTTTCACTTCAAGTTCCCAATCTTTCTTTGACTCATGTGAACTTTTTACACTCCTAACACTTGGTTACACATATCATAACATATTTAAAACCATAAGGAACACATAGAAATCAATATAATCCAACAAGATAGACTAGAAAAGCAACTAGCTCACGCTAGGAAAACTAGTTTTCTATATTGAACTCAAATTGACTCTTTTAAGTACAAAATTACTTGGAATTCACTTGGAACCTTATAAACATATTATTTAATACTTTTATACACATTTATCTTATTATCAACCCATATATCATAGAATCATCCTCAAAACAAGGCTAAATAGGCTAGAATAGTAATGCTAGAATGCATAAATACACCCAACATCATCACCCAACGCTTAAAGCCTTGTTCGTCCTCGAACAACTCTTAACTATTATCAACATCATCTAAGGTGACTCTACACTTCTTCTAAAGGTAAGACACTCAAGATAGCACTAAAATGACTGCACAGAATGCAATGCAAGTTACTACACCAAGCATGTTATTTAAACAATTGAAAGCTCATGAATTCTACTCTAAAACATCCTAGCCTCAAGAATTGACTCACCTAGTGGCAAACTCATGCATATTTCTCAATCAAGGACATCATACAAATCACCCACATTCATCAAACATGTTCCCTCACAATGAGAGAGTTACCAATAATCACTCATAATAATGCAATTCATAATATGATGGGTACAAGAATCAAATTATGCTCACTCTCACAAGGAGTTCACAAGTTACACACAATGAACTATAGGCTTTCCCTTAGTATAATGATCCACTAATAGTCAAATGTAAAGCTTAATATCAATTTGGACTTTTTTAGGTTGCAATGTAGGCTAAGGAACGGGTAGAAACTATTTGGGAATAGTGACTAACTTCTCTAAAAGCTTTAATACACTACATTATACATTTAAAATCACTCTCCAACAACCAAATTACCTTTATTCATTCATCCATACCTTTTGTTTTTTCCCCATCTATTTTAAGCATTTTCACAAACACCTGGTGGACATATAGTTTACTACCACAACAATAATTTTTTATCTATTTTCACAATCATGGCAATATTTTTAGCATAAATTATATCACAACCATCCATCACATATCAATTATACACCAATAACTATTACCTGGGGGCATCAATTTCACCTTTTTCTTCTTCAATTTCTCAAACTCCTTACTAATTCAATTTTTCATTAAAGCACTTAAGAGCTCTTTAAATAAAATTAAGATCCATCAAAGAAGGGATTAGGCTACTTATGAGGTTTACAAAGGAAAAGCTAAAGGCTCAATGGGGGTTAACTAGGATAAAGCATAAGGGTAGGATAAATAAAAGGTATAAACAAGACTATCAAGGAAATGCCTATATCATCTCCTAAACCCACATTCTTTATTTTTTTCACACATACACCGAGCAAATTCTAGATATCATATGCAACAAGGAATATACAAAAAATCTCACACTCAAATAGCACATGCTCAACTCATATAGGATCATTATAAACTCTCAACCAAATAATAACACAAATTAAAAATTAAGCCAACATGAACAAAAGTCATAAACTTAAGCATAAGTGTCTCAAAAATAGTAATTCACATCAATCCACTTGCTTTTACAAACAAATACACTTCCATCATGTAATCATAAATAACACCAACAAGAATATCTCACACAAATTTTTTTAAATTGAGCCAAAATTTGTGAATTTTCCCACCCCATACTGAAAAATCTACTTTGTCCCCAAAGTGAATTTTAAAGGTAAGAGATAAAAATACTCCCTGAGGCCTCTAGGACTTGCTAGCAACATCTTTTGTATTCATGGGAAACACAGGACCCCACACTTCATCTTTGCCATGCTTCAAGCTCAAGTTTATGGTACTCAGACTTCCCAATAACCTGCCACTCAACCAAAAACAAAAACTATGTGAAACAAGAACTAAAAACTGAAAAGCAAACATACCTAATTAACTTGGGTTGCCTTCCAAGAAATAGTTGATTTAGTGGTGCAGTACGACCCAACTCAACTCAACCAAATTCCATCATATTTTTCCTCACACTTGGAGGCCATATTCTTATCTTTTTCACCCCTTTTGGGTGTGAATTCTCAAGAGCAGCATGTTTCTCAACTTTAGCCTTTTTAGGCTCATCAACTTCCATCATTTCAGGCTTAGGAGATTGAGTCTTAGGATGCTCAATTAGGTAGTTTGAAGAGTTCTTTTATAGACTAGTCACCCCAAACTTGTCCCCTTTAATAATATTGATCATACACAAATCTTTAACTTGGGACATAATTATGGGTGCTTTGTATACACAAACACCACCTCTTCATCCTCTACCCTCATTTTGAGTGTGCCTTCTCTAACATCAATCAAAGCTCCTCCGGTTTCTAAAAATTAATGTCCCAAGATGATTAGCACCTGTTTATCTACCTCAAAATCAAGAACAATAAAGTCAGCAGGTATAATGAATTTACCAACCTTTATGAGGATATCCTCAATTATTCCATATGGATGTGTGAATGACCCATCTGCCCACTGTAACACCACATTGGTCTATCTTGGCTCTCTTAAGCCTAATGTTTTAAATAGAGATAGGGGCATCAAGTTGATGCTTGCCCCTAAATCACTCAGAGCATGGACTGCTTTACTCCTACTTTGATTAGGATGGCAAAATTCCCTTGATCTCTTAATTTCTTGGGGATTTTCTGTGTCATCACAGCGCTACACTCTTCAGTGAGTGTTATAGCTCCCACATCCTACAATTTTACCTTTTTAGCCACCACATTCCTCAAGTAATTTGCATACTTGGGCATAATCTGCAAAATATATAACAAAGGTAAGTTAATGTGAAGCTCTCTAAATGTATCAAAGAACTTCTTAAATAGTGCCTCCTCCTTCACTTTAATTTGCCTCTGAGGGAAAGGTAATGGCAGTGTCGTCTTCACTTCTGATTTGGTAAATTTTTCTTTCCAGTACTCAGACTTTCTTAATTTTTAAGCAGCTTCTTCATTTACCTACTAGTCACCAAATCAACATCTATATCCTTTGTTACCTTTAGAGGTTCTCCTTGAAGCTTTTTACCGCTCCTCAAGGTGATTGTCATGACTTGCTTTGGATTTTCTGTGTCATCTGGCAACCCACCTTGTGGCCTAATACTTACTGCTTGCTGATTTTCCCCACGTGCAACTCTAGACTTCTTGTGGCCACTTGTAAATTTTTTAAGTCTGCAACAAACTGTGTTTGATTAGCTAAGATCTATTTCATTATCTCCTCCATACTGCTGCTGGATTGATTTGGTTGGGCTTGTGGCTGTGGGTGTTCTATGGATGAGTCTACTACTTCATGTTGTAGGCGTTGCCATAATTTGGCCTTTCAGCATTTCCCACATACATCACTGATTCTGGATTTGAAGCACACATGGCCACAGAATGACCACTATTTTTGCATATCTCACACCAATAACTAATTTACTAAACTGCATTGACGTCTATGGCAGGCTGTGGAGGTCCTAATTTCATGCTGCTAAATTGAGTGTTGATCAAATTCTATAATGCAAACACCTGTGTTGATAGGTCTATAATTAGTCCACCTCTAGTACATCTACAACTCATTTTGTGGCACTTCTGGAATATGAATGCCATACAGGATTTCCTTGTGCTATGAGATTCAACAATGTGTACAACTCATTATAAGTCTACTCCAGTACTTGCCCACCTGCGGCTGAATCTAGCAAAATCTTTGTATTGTGATCAAGAGCTTCTACAAAAGTATGAGTAAGTACCTCATTTGACTGTTGGTAGAGTGGAAACTCCCAGAGAAGGGCCTTGAAGTATTCCCAAGCATGATATAGATTTTCATCAGGCTTCTGTTTGAAGCTCACTATCTCATTGCGAAGTCTCGTAGTCTTGCCTGATGGAAAGAATCTGATGAGTAACCTTCTGGATAAGTCATCCCATGATGAGATTGAATTAGATGGATCCACATTCAATGACATTTTAGCTTCCCCAATAAGTGAATTGGGGAATATTGTGACCCTCACATAATCAACATTTATACTTGTCAGAATAAATGTAGTTTTGAGCTCAATGAAATTCTATAAGTGAACCTATGGATCTTCGTGTGAAAGCCTTGAAAATTTTCCACTGCTAATCAATAGTTGCACCATGTTGTGCTTAAGCTCAAAATTTCCCCTAATAACCGGTCTTTGTATAGGGGAAGTCAAATTTGTCGGAAGTGAGACTGCCACTTCCCGAACAGTCCTGCGCTACTTGTTGTTCCTCAACCATTTGCACAGGATTTTCTTGGTCTTCTTGGATTTGAGAAATTCATGGGAGAAGAATTACTTATCTCTTTCATTGATGGTAAAGTTTCTCGGGTTTGGATCTTGGTTCAACCAACTCCTTATCCCTTGCCAACTTACCACTTTAAAAACCTATTTCCTATAATAACAAAACCATGACCAAGTGTAGAAACACCAAATAAATATAAAAGTAAAACTAAAATAAACAATTTCCAAAATATAAGTCCCCGGCAATGACGCCAAAAACTTGACAATGCCCTAGTGCACACGCAAGTGTACGTGGTCTACCAAGTAATATAGTAGACTTCAAGAAAGCTGAGTTATTGATCCCACAGAGACTAGATTTGACAAAAATTTGATTGTAGTTCACACTTTAGATTCAATTGATGCGAGAAACCAAATAAAGAGTTTGGAAATTTTAAATTAAAATAAAATAATGCGGAAATTAAAGGTCTTGAGACAATCAATAAGAGAAAACCCAGGGTTGAACAACTCATGAAAAATCATATTATACTATTGGATTTCATTCATTAACTTGCTTATCTAGGATGTTGATTCGCAGGGTTAATTATTCGATTATGGTTTCCCAACCTCTAATTTTTTACCTAAGTTGAACCTTACACCTACATCGTTGAGTGGGGATGTATTAGTTCACAGAATCTTATAACAAATATCATCCTACATATGAATCAAGTAAGGTATCTAAGTACATCCCTGTCCTAGATACTAATTCAAGTTTCTTATTTTGTAAAGAATCAAGAACCATACACTGCTTATTCCCATGTTCTATCTCCCTATTCCCTCTCCCGAGTACACAAAGTTGGCAATGGATTTATTCTAAGGGTCTTAAATCCTTAAAATAGTTATAGTAAGTATAAAAAAACAACCAATATTGATAATAAAAGCAAACAAACTTAATCCATAGAAATAATAATCATGTTCTTGGCTTCAACCCTAGAAAGAGGGCGTTTAGCCATACATAGTCATAATCATAATCAAAATATTGTAATTAACGACTAAAAACATGAATGAACTAAATGAAATTAACAAAAACCTAATTATAAAGTTTCTGAATCCCCGTGATCTCCAAAATATGTCAAAAGATATGTAAAAATGTGGTACAACATGTATATATAGCATAAGGGTAAGCCAAGTCCGTCTAGGAGTCAATTTGGCATCAAATGCCCAGGTGTGGAGTGGAGAGTGCATCACACCCTCTATTTATATGGAATGGTGAGTAAGTCACACCCTATATCCCCCTGGAATAGAGCATGAAACTCATCCTAATGGCATGACCTCTCTGGAATTTGTCCTCTGAATTTTGGTTAAGTATTGGTACTTCCACCTTCCATCCCTTATCTTGTAGTGTCTTTCCATTGATGTTATAGACTCTTTAACATAAGAATATCATCATATTCAGAATCAAAATCATTCTACATCATCACACCACACGAATTAGAAGCACCAACAACACTGAACCCATTACAATGGATAAGAAACAAGAGCTTAGACTAGGTTGAATTCCATAATTTTTCACTTCAAGTTCCCACTCTTTCTTTGACACATATGAACTTTGTACACTACTAACACTTGGTTCCACATATAATAACACATTTAAAACCATAAGGAACATATATAACTCAATATAATCTAACAAGATAGACTAGGAAAGCAACTAGCTCACGCTAGGAAGACTAGTTTTCTATATTGAACTCAAATTGACTCTTTTAAGTACAAACTTACTTGGACATCACTTGGAACCTTATAAACATATGATTTAACAATTTTATGCACATTTATATTATTATCAACCCATATATCATAGAATCATCCTAAAAAAAATCTAAATAGGCTAGAATAGTGATGCTAGAATGCATAAATACACCCAACATCAATATTTTATATTTCCAACTATTTACTTTCTTTGTAGTGGCGACTGAAAATAGGGAAAGCCTATGGTATGACACTTGATGCATTGAGATTTCTTTTGTGTGAGAGAGAGTTTGTACACTTAAAATTTCTTGTTACATTGTTGGTAGTTTGGTGTGTGGAAATTGTCTTTCTTATGAGGGTGGCATGCGAATAAGTTGAGGTGGCTGATTTTTGTCACCTGCCGAACAATGAGGCAAAAGGAGTATAGCTTAATTGTGGTAAAAGGGAGCCACCTCTGGAGTATTATTTGTTGTTGCTTAGTTTTTCTATAAGTCTTATGCATTCTTGAGTATTGCGTTTTATAATGAGTGGTGTAGTGAAATTAGCCTAGCACATGTAAAATAAGATACTTATGGTTGCAACTAAAGTTGAAGTCATTATGGCCTTTGGGTCATAAAGTTTGGGCACAAATGATTGTGTCTCATGATAAGAGGTAGTGCTGCTTGAGGACAAGCAAATGCTTTATGTTGGGGGTATTTATGAGTGGTGATTTTACCACTCATTCGCACTCAACTTTAGTATGCATTACCTTGTTTTAGATTAATAAATGACACATACTTGTGATTAAATGCACTAATATCCACTTCTTGCAGACATAGAGTTGTAGGGAAGAAAAAATATGAATTGGAACTCAAAATGATAA
Organism: Capsicum pubescens; assembly: GCA_030864215.1. Lineage (NCBI taxonomy): Eukaryota > Viridiplantae > Streptophyta > Magnoliopsida > Solanales > Solanaceae > Capsicum > Capsicum pubescens. The sequence continues at coordinate 112,087,486 of CM061538.1, forward strand.
AAAAGGAGCAAGTAAGTGTAGTTGAAGACCTGGAATAGAAGAGCCTCAGGTAACGCGGGTGTGGTAGTCAAATATGGCCAATTGATTGCAATCGCGGAGGTAAACTACAGTCGTGTAGCCGTGGTCGAATCCAGACCAGCGCGATCGCGGCTCTGCGGTAGTATTCAGCCCAAGGAAATAATTGTAATTGCACATGCTGATCCCAATTTTGACAAAAAGACTCAAATCGTAGCATTGGAAAAATATTCCATCTTCCCTATTTTTCTTAGGCTTAGCTTCAGACTTCATAGCCTCCATTTCTGGTGAAGATACTATTGTATAAATTTTGGTTGAAGAATACATTGGAGACTTTCTATGTGTAAGATTTTCTCACTTCAATTGTTGATATTGTTAGAGAGCCAAGTTTGAAGTAACATTCACTTAATTCTTCAACAATTCATTTCAGTGGAGATTATGGGTATATCTATGCTTATTTATCTTATGCGTAGCTAAATCTCCCTTTTGGGTTATGTGTGAATAAGGTTTAAGTGTGTATGGGTTGTTATTGTTAACATCTATTTGGTAGTTCCTTTTTATGGGTTTTATCATTGCTATGCTTTTTTAGTTAGGATTTGATAGGCAAAAGCCCCAAATACCCACATGGGTTTGATGAGTGAAAGCTCCAAGATCTAGAAAGTTCAAAGCCATCTTCAAAAAAAGGGTTTTGGGTGAAGTGTAGGAATCCATATTATTCTCAAAAGAGGGATGAGGAGACCAAAGCAATGATAGACAATTATGAGTGTAGTTTTCTATATTTTCACTATCTTAGACATAAGGGTGAATGTTAGGTTGACTATGCCATGGGTGTTATCCTAGAAATAGAGATGCCTAGATTGAGGTTGTGGTTACCAATTATTGAACACACCTATTAGGTATTCGAAAGGATCAATGGGTGAAAGTTTGGTGTTTTGTCGAAAGACTTGCATCAAAATCTATAACCAAGCCTACCCATATTTGATTTACTGAATTGATGTTGACTGCTAACATCCACATGTCACTCCCTTAGTAATGCATAATTCAGAGATACATCTAATAATTCATAGCCCCGAATTTACTCTATAAAAATCCAAAAAGAAACATTAGTGTAGGAACCTATCCCCAATTTTATCTTTTTGTACCAGTTGTTGAATTTAAATTGTCTCTATTATTTCGAATTAATTTGATCACCACTCATAGTGTTCCTCGTTGATTCGACCCCAACTCCAAAAGTTGGTAAATATATTGATGACGACCGTTTTTCACTTAAATTGATGTGTAAGTTGAGCGTTATCAGTGATCTCAAAGATCAAGAATCTTTCAAGGGCCAAAAATCTAGTGCGTTACATTCTCCCCCACATGGACATTCATCCTTGAATGATGGGTAAAGGAAACACAAGCACGATTGGACTCCATATACCTCTACTCTTACCTTTCACTAAGTTAGAAAATAGAGATGCCAAGGAAATCACTCTTTCCTATAAAAAAGTTAGAAAACAAAGATGTTAAGAATGCAAACATACTTTAAGCACGATTATCTAGAGCGGAGAGAAAGAATGGCTATTCGGACTTCATGTCCCCTCCAGCTCCCCACAGAGTTCCTTCCTCCCCAACCAAAATTGGCATCCTCAATCACCATCACAAAGGTTATCATAATACCTCCCCCCTTAACTATTTTGTATAAAAAAATTCATCCCATTCTTGCATCTACACCTATAACCTTAGCCCTAGTAGTCACCCCAAAATTTAACAACAAGGGTATCTGCTCCCTCGTCCCAAAAATTCACTATGCTTCCATGGCCACTACCACCCTAACATAAGAAGGGCCACTGAGGAACTAGAGTATGCGCATCAAGAATGAGAAAGGGGGTTACTTCCTAATTACACATATTTACATGCCTTAGACAACTTGAATCACCTAGAATATTGTCTTCACTTTGCCTCTTGAAGATCACCCTTGAAACCCTAGCCCCTAATCTTTCAAAGATGAGCTTGAAAGAGTATTTAGGGTGTTTGATCCATCAAAATGGGTGTTTATAAGGATACAAACACTTATATAGTGATAGGTCTTAGGGTTTTAGGCATGGGAAATGACCACAAGTCCCATAGATAAAAGCTGGAAATTGGACCAGTCCAGGGTACAACTCACTTAAGGGACTCATACCCTAGGGTACGAGTGGTACCCTGACTCGTACCCTAGGGTTCTCCTAGGTCACACACATTTCTAAGGGTACGACCATAAAATCTTGAGTCATATCCAAAGGGTACGACTTACCCCTAATTTGTACACATCACCCATACCTAAAACAGTCCATTTCTGATCGAGGGATCACTCTATACGATTGGTTTTGGTATGACTCGTACCTTATGGTATGATTGGTTGGAGCCTCACTTATACTAGGACAGTGAGTGAACCTCACCATACTACGTAGGATGTGATAGTTGGTCAACAACTCATATTCAAGGGGTACAAGTGGTATCCTTTGTCGTACTAAATCCAACGACATCAAATGAGGGAATTTTTCAACGGATCAAAGTCTAGGTGTTCAATTCTCCCCAACTTAGATATTTCATCCATGAATGACAGGTAAGGAAAGAACAAAAACAAATTAACATATTATCACACATCAAACCAAACTTTAAACAAGTTAGAACAAGAATACAACAAGGATACAACAACACTATGCTCATAATCAATCAATTATTTTACTTCATCGTCTTTAGGACTAAAACCCATTATTCATCAAGACACTTGTTCATTGCAAAGCTCAGGGACTTAAACCCTTACTTATCAACACTTACTAGATTCATAACTTAGGAACTACAACCCATCAACATATCAAGGATACTTTCTCAATTCAACGATTAGGGACCAAAACCTATCATTTAACAAAGACATGAATTAACTCAAGATACTAGGGACTTAAACCTATCTCAACAAAACAAAAATAATTTAAAAATATTAGGGACTTGAACTCATGGCCTGACATGACACAAATAAGTAAACACATTGGGGACATTAACCTATTGTCTATCAAAGACATAAATCAAAGCAAGGAGATCAAAACATATCTCCATTCCAAGTTTCTAGAATGGGAAATAAATGGGGATACTTAGACTTTATGTCCTCTTTCACTTCCCAAGTAGCTTCCTTAGATTTTTAGTTCCTCCATAGAACCTTTATGTCCTTTTTTGCTTCCCAAGTAGCTTCCTCAAACTTTTGGTTCCTCCATAGAACCTTTACCAAAGCCACCTCTTTCGTTCGCAATCGGTGAAATTGCCAATCCAAGATCCTTACCGGGATCTTCTTATAGGACAAAGAGTCCAAAATACCGATATCCCTCAAGTGAACAACCAATGAAGGATCAACCATACACTTCCGCAGCATAGGGACATGGAAAACTAGGTGAATGGAGTTCATACTAGAAGGCAACTCCGACTCATAGGAAACATTGCCAACTCTCTTCAAAATCAAGTAGGGACAAACATACCGAGGACTAAGTTTCCCCTTCTTAACAAACGACATCACTCCCTTCATGGGAGACACTTTCAAGAATACCCAATCGCCAACATTAAACTCTAAGTCCCTACACCTCACATCCGTATAGGACTTTTGGCAATCTTAAGCGGCTTTCCACATATTATGAATCACCTTTACCTTATCTAAGGCTTAGTGAACTAAATTAGGGCCAAGAAACTTACCCTCGTCAACTTCGTACCACCTAATAGGATATCGGCATCTCCTACCATACAATGTCTTAAAAAGGGTCATGCCAATACAAGAGTGGTAACTATTATTATAAGCGAATTCAATCAAAGTAAAATGGTTATACCAACTACCATCATAATCAATCACATAAGCCCGCAACATATCCTCCAATGTTTGGGTGGTTCTCTCTGCTTGACCATCCATTTGTTGGTGGAAAGCAGTACTAAGGCATACTCTAGTACAAAACCCTTTTAGAGCGACTTCCAAAAGGGGGATGAAAATAGAGGATAACGATCCGAGATAATAGAAACTAGAGCACCGTACAAATTCACGATTTATGCAAGATAAAACTTAGCATAACATTCCACCAAGTAATTTTTCCTCACGGGAAAAAAGTGAGCGGACTTGGTCATTCTATCAACAATGACCTGAATAGAATATAATTGATTCTAAGATTTAGGGAGAACGGTAATAAAATCTATATTAATTGCCTCCCACTTCAATTCGGGTAACACAATTTCTTCGTAAAACCCACCGGGCCTCATGTGCTAAACTTTCATTTGTTGATACACCATACACTTGGCCACAGAGCTAGCCATATCACATTTCATATTACTCCACAAAAACAACTCTCTAAGATTGTGATATATTTTGATGGAATAGGGATGTATAGCATACTGAGATTCATGAACCTTGGCCATGACCCTTTCCCTAAATCCATCAATATTGGGAACTCATAGAGTACCTTAGTATCTCAAGATACCATAACCACCAATCACAAAGTCTGGAACTTTGTGTTCACCCACATTACTCTTGATCTTTATCAAGTCGGAGTACAAATATTACTTCTTATTTATCTCAACAATAAGAGATAATTGAGATACCGTAATTACAAATACACCACCATCCTCGGAGTCCAAAATTCAAACTCCAAGATTCTCCAAATGGTTAATGTCCTTCACCGATTCTCGCTTATCCTAATGTAATGGGCAAAACTTTCTATGGACAATCTACTAAGATCTTCGGCGACTACATTAGCCTTACAAATATAGTAACAAAGAATCATATCATAGTCTTTTAACAACTCAAGACACCTTATTTGCTAGAGATTTAACTCATTTTGGGTAAACACATATTGAAGACTTATGATCAGAAAAGATATCGATATAGACCCCATAAAGATAATGTTGCCAAATTTTTAATGCAAAAACCATGGCTAACATATCTAGGTCATGAGTAGGGTAGTTTTTATCATGAACTTTCAATTGCCTAGAAGCATAGGCCATCACTCTACCATGTTGCATCAACACACAACCGAGTCCAACACCATAAGAATCATAATATACCAAAAAAACCATCAATACTCTCTGGTAAGGTCAAAACTGGAGTCAAAGTCAACTTATCTTTTTACTTCTCAAAACTACCCTCACACACATCATACAATAAGAACTTGACATTTTTTTGGGTCAACTTGTTCAATGGGACAACTATAGTAGAGAAACTCTAAATAAATCTCCTATAGTAACTGGCTAGACCTAAGAAGCTTAGAATATCGGTTGGAGGCTTAGGTATAGGCTATTTCTTAACCACCGTAACCTTTTGTTGATCTACCATGATCCCTTCACTAGAGATGACATGACTAGGAAAAGCTATGAATTTCATCAAAGTTCACACTTGGAGAACTGGGCATACAAATGATATTTTTTCAAAGTTTGCAACATGGCACGTAGGTGATCTACATAATCCCCCTCTCTATTATAATAGACTAAGATGTCATCAATAAAGTGTAATACCCCGAAAAATCCAAACCAATATTAGAGCCATGTACCAAGCTCATGCATAGTACATCATGGTTCTTTTATAGTTTTATGAGTAGGTTAGATGTATATTAAGGCTTCATATAACTCCCAGCTATCAGACAAATCAAAACATTCCTTACCGATTGAATTCTTGAGAAGGATATTGGTATAGTCAATTTCAAACAAGAATATCTCTCATTATTCCTAGAATTTTTGAGATCATGACCTATCAACAGATATATAATTGAATTATCTTTCCAACAATACCAATTTCGCCTAAATCCGATATCAAAGCAAAGAGTTAATCCTATTTTACTCCAGCATGTCAGGCTGGAAATAGTGTGACGATATTCGTAATAGCTTACCACATTTGTGACGCCCTATCATGAAGGTCGTCAGCCTTAGGTAGAAACCATCTCCTAAGTGACGACATTCATGATAGATTACCACATTTGTGATGCCCTATCATGAAGGTCATCAGCCTTAGGGAGAAACCATCTCCTAAGTGATGACATTCGTGACAGCTTACCATATTTGTGATGCCCTATCACGAAGGTCGTCAAACTTAGGCAGAAACCAGCTCCTAAGTGACGACATTCATGATAGCTTACCATATTTGTGATGCCGTATCACGAAGGTCATCGGCCTTAGGCAGAAACCAGCTCCTAAGTGATGACATTTGTGATAGCTTACCACATTTGTGATGCCCTATCACGAAGGTCATTAGCCTTAGGCAGAAACCAACTTCTAAGTGACAACATTCGTGATAGATTATCACATTTGTGATGCCCTATCACAAAGGTCGTCAGCTATGATTTTTCAACAACTGGGAATTTATTTCATAAGGGTATTTTGGTCATTTCCTTCACCTTCCACGACTTATAACCCTAAAGAGGCATAATTTTTCCCATTTTTTCTTCAGTTAAGCATCTTAAAAACCCTCTTTTATGCTCTCAACCACAAGATTAGGGTTTCCATCAAACCCATCTCTCAAAAGAAAGATTCAAGCCTTTTTCCAAGATAATTGAGAATTTAGTTTCCCAATCCAAGAACTCTCTAACAAATCATCAAGGTTTCCTTTCTAAGGTATGTGTAGTGTTCATCTATGGATCCAATCCATTTATAGATCTCAAGAAACATGTTTTAAATATTATTATGTAAACTTTTTATGGTGGTATGAGTATGTACATATTGACGATTGTTGTTTAAGTTTCAATGTGATGTCTAAAGGTGTTTTCATGGAATATATATGTTTGTTAATTGAAAACCATGAACTTTAGGTGGTTTAATATGGTGCAAGTGTGGAACTCACCTATGCCTTAAAGAATGCATGCAAGGTGTTTGATAAAATGCTTAGGATGCTAGAAATTCATGTTTGTATGGTTCTATGATGTCTAAATGACAAGTCCATGTTAGCTATATACTTCAATATGAATCCCATGCTTTTTATATGTTTCTATTGTGGTGGTATGAAGCATGTAAGATAATCGAGATATAAAATATGTACACGAAATATATCTATGCATTCCCTATAATGTTTAAGATATTTAATAACTATATGAAATATGATATCCCCTACTTATGATATTATGAATTATGGACTCAAATCTTGTGATCAAGTCATGTCATCTGTGTCAGTTTCCTTCTATCGAGTCCTGGGGGTATTCGTACCCGAAAAAATTTGTTGTCTACCTAGAGCCATGTCATGTTGTCACAACAATCTTAGTTAAGCTATAATCTATAGAACTCAGTCAGTCATGTGACTCAGGAAAACCTCTAAAATCTCATGATCTCAGATAATAGTACTACTCTGTCATTCAACGGAAGTCAGTTAATCTGTCCATGTACAGTCAGTTGAATCATGTTTAGTCTCTTCAGATGAGAGTAGAAGTTAGCAGTGAGTGAACCCAAGGATGGGGACTCACCTACCAGTTTAGGGTATGATTCTTAGCAGTCATCCTTGTGTTCCAGAACTATGTAGCCAGCGTAGGTTGAGACATCTTAGCCTGTCAGATTAAGGTTGATGAGGTGGCTTAACCTGTCAGTTTAGGATTCCCACCATTCTCCTTTCGAACACCTGCCAGCTAAGGATCACCCACAACTGTCCTTACCAGTGGCGCGGTATTGACACCCCTCTAGTTGGGGCAGAGATTGGACCCTAACTTAGCTATATACATTATTGGGGCATGTCGGTTAAACAACTACCTCCCACAGTTTCAGAATCAGTCTCAGTAAAAGAACTCAGATAAGTCTTCATATTTTAGTATATCAGAACTATCAGATATAGTTAGACTCAGTTACAGTATGGAACTCAGATAGTTCCATCATATTTAGGATTGTCAGATACAGTCGCCCATGTTATCAGAATTTTAGTATCAGTCATGTTAGCCATCAGTAAACCTTGTATTAGCATACAGGACTAGCTATCATGCACCCATGATTTCAGTTACTATGTATGCATGTTTGTACTCTTACGTTCTTGTCAGTTAGATAGTTAGCATTGTTCATGCATGTAAACACAGTTTATATTTAGCCTACCTCACTCGTATACTCAGTACATTCCCTCGTACTGACGCATTTACGCTATGGTGCTTTCTTTTCATGATACATTATAGGTTCAGAGACACGAGCTCCAGATCAGCAGTAGCAGTAGCATTTCCAGTCGTAAAGATTCAGTGAGTCCTCTTTATTCGAGGAAAATATGATTTGATTTATTCATTATTATTTTAGCCAATTATCAATTGACGGAGTTAGTTGGAGACATGTTCCTTCAACTCCTTATTCAAACAACACTTAGAGGCTTTCAGATTGAATATTCAGACTTATGTTCAGATTTGATTCAGTTTTCAGTTGTTTTGGGTATCTTTCACCCATATGGAATTTATGTTTTGACAGATTCTTTATTCAGTTGAACCTTTTGGACTATATATTCATGTTCTCCGCATTATTACGTTATATATTACAGTGTATAGGTACAAATATCAGTCATGGGTTAGCTTGTGATCCTTCGGGGTCATAAGCACCATGTAGCATTTCGGTTCTAAAAAATTGGGGCGTTACATAAAAGCAATAAAAAACATATCCAAGAATGGATGCAAGACCCTATTTATCAAATCCATGAATATCGCCGGGGCATTGGTCAACCCAAAAGACAGGACAAGAAACTCATAGTGACCATACCAGGTTCTAAAGGAAATCTTAGAGATATCCACATCCCTAATCTTAAGCTGATGATAACCCGAGGAAAGAAGCGGTCTAAGAAAGCCTCAGAGAAGTTCTCCCATATGGAGGGAATATCATCAACACCTCTAGAAAACTCCCACCTCTCGTACAATTGGAACGCTACATCTTCTAGTTGGTAGGAAGAAAACTTAATGGCCTCAATCTCTGAAACATGCATGATTTGGAAGATCTTCTCTATTTTATCAACGAAGCCTTGAGAATCTTCCTAAAACTTCGTATGAGAGAAAATAGGAGGGATCAACCTCATAAATTGGCCAATTCTTGTGCCCTCATAAGAAATAGTAGATGGAGTACCACACTTTGCTTGACAAGCCACCAATTAAGTGAAGAGGTTGATAAAGCAAAGAAACTCGGCATTAGTAGCATCCCATTGAGGAACGAAATAGAAGGGTGACTCTCATAGTTGGGGTTGGTAGGGACAGATGGAACCCTATGAAGATGGTCAGATACCGCAGGCCTCGCCCGGGATGATACTCTGGAAGTTGGACGAGCTTCGTCCATAGGGCCCTTAGAAGGGTTTGCCTGAATTTCAGATCTCTTTGGATGCATGATTTGAAAGATAGAAAATAGAACTACCCTACTCATGACCTAGATATGTTAGCCGTGGTTTTTGCATTAAAAATTTGGGAAATGTTTATGGGTGTGACTTTAACTCCCTTCTTATTCATCAAACCATTAAGGTCATCAATGTAATACCCCATACTTTTTTTTAGCTTAGTTTAGCTCCTAGAATGTCAAGGGTTAGCTTTAAAAATTAATAAGTCTTTATACATGTATAATTTTCAAGATCTAGACCCACCAATGTATAGATAATTGGCTCAACTTTCAATTGATACCAATTTTGCCTTAATCCAATACTCGGTTGAGAAGTTATGGTGTTTTTAGAAAAATAGTATGGCATTTTGACAGGCACCGCATCACGGTGAAGGACGATTTCAAAATTATCAAAATCTAGTGGAGCCCCATGATTACGTTGCGTCGTGGTGAATGTACAGTTCCTACTCGTTCTTTTTTTAGTGAGGCAATGCGATCTCAGCGCATCACGGTGTTGGACAAAATGGGACTTATCCCTTTTCCATTAGCCCAATGCGATAGCCCCACATCGCATTGATGGGCAAAAATGTGATCGTCTCTTTTCCAGTGAGCCACTGCGATAGTGGCGCATCGCAGTGGGTGGCCAAATTGAGAGTTTTCTAGTTTCTGAGTTAAATTTTAAAAGGGCAATCTAGTCAACTCCCAAGCTCCTAAGTCGTGAATAACACAAAATTAAACCTATTCTAATCATTCTATGTGCACTTTTCATCAATTCTCTCTCAAGAAAACCCTAGAACCTCAAAACTTAACCTCCAAGAAATCAAATTTCCTCTATTTTTTTTTCAAAGATAGCTAAAAATTAAGGATTCCCAATTTAGGAGATTCAAGAATTCATCTTCAAGTGCACAAATAGGGATTCAAGTTCAAGATTTCTTTGTAATTGTAGCAATTAAGGTATGTGGGATTTATGAACAAGGATCCTCTTTCATCCTTGTGCCCAAAACTAGTTTTAATTACAAATTTACATTATTTTGTATGATTGTTCATGAATTTCAAATTAGGGTTCATACCTAATATTTCTAATTGAAGGATTTTGAGCTTTGAAGTGAGTTAGATGATGAATTTCATGTTTACTTTTGTATTTTCATGCCTATTGTAGTAATTTCTAGATTTTGAGTTGAATTATAAATACCTTCATTATCTAGCATGAATATTATTATATTTAGACATGAATTTAATGCATAGATATTAAGCCCTAGTTGAATATTGCTATTTCAAGATTGATTATGCTATGAGCACCCTATGACTAGAGTATTTTCATATTTTCGATAAAGATTTAATCTTTTGATCTCAACTTAGAAATGAAATCAACGCTAACAAATATACAGTTGGTTTTCATAATGAACCATTATACTAAATTTTAAAGTGGATTTCCAGCAGAATAAGCATACAAATTAAAGGGAGTAGTATTTAGCACCGAGTTGGGTATGTTTTCATGGCCCAGAACTATAAGCCAACGTAGGTTCAAATTATCAGATAATTCCCATTTCTATATGGATGACAGATACTAATATGATCACATAGATTAGGTTATACTCCTTGGCAAGAGTAGGAAACCTCTCCCCAACATGAGGTTTTCCCATAAGGGAACTAGATGTTGCACTCCGTGATAGCTCACATGGTTTATGTCGGTTAGAAGAACCTCCCTTACAGAAAGCTTTTAAAAGAATTCCCTATAACCTAACAGTAAAGACTTTCTGAGTAGGTTTTTTAAGTGTTTCCCTACTAGTAAAACCATTACAGAAGAAAACAATTTTAACAAAATAGCTATTAGAAACTAAGTGTAAAGGCTCACAGTTTTGTTCAGATATTGTTTTACATTTGGATTTAGCTATGAGATTTCAGATTTTAGTTTACAAATATAGAGGTGAGTCTTTTCTACACTTAGACTGTATGATTTAAAGATAGAATACTAGTATAGCTTTTAGAAACTAAATGTTATGACTAACTATATTTATACAGTATGTTTTATCATTCATGATTCATTATTTTCAGCTTTTAGATATTCCAGCTTATGTGAGTCATTTACATTTAGCATGCATTAGTTTATAAATTATGATGACGTTGAGATATTATTTTACTTATGAATTCACCCCTAAATACTCATAACATTCTCAAAGTAACAATCCACATTTACGTCTATGTCCTATATTATTTCATACTGTAGGTTTAGTTGTTCAGTTTCAGCAGCGTGAGTGATTTTGAGCATATCCATCTACATCCCTATAGTTGGTGAGTCCTCATAGTTTGGGGACTTAGTCTTTTAGTTTTTTGAACTTATTAGTATAGATGATCCAGTATTTTCCAAAAGTTCGATTGAGCTAGGGATTTTTCCCAATGACTCTCTTGCATTAGTAGTAGAGGCTTGTCAGGCTGCTAGATTATGATTCAGATCTTCAGTATTGATTGATCAAACTCTTGAGTCTAGTATTTTTCAGAGATTATATTCATATATTCTCAGTTATCTCAGACAGGTTTCTGTATTCTAGTTTTGATGTTATATCTATATTTCCTTATTATAAGATTCAGATTCAGTAGAAGGTAGACAAGGTTAAATTAAGGCTACTCGTAGTCTTGAGCACGATGCGACATCTCGGGTCCCATTTTTGGGGTGTTACAAACTTGGTATCAGAGCCAAAAGTTATAAGAATCCTAGGGAGTCAGACAAACCGCATTACATAAAGTATTGATTATGGGTGTGAAGTGCGCCAAATTTATAAGCAAGAGGCTATGTGACATTTTAGGAAATCATCTCTTTATTTCATGATCTATCATGCTTATAGTATCTCTATCTTCTTTTAACTTGTGCTCTTATATGATAGTTGAATATGCCTCTTCATCGAGCTAACACCCATAGAAATGATAACCAGCCACCCCAGCCTGCTGACCCTCTGAATAAGAATGTATCCCATGCTAATATTCGGGATTTCTTTCAGGCATTGGCCTAATCTATGACTGCTAATATTCAGGGAAACCATCTGGCGGCAGTCCTACTTTAGAAGAATGGAGATTTTGCAGTAGCCAGAATTAGAGACTTTATGAGAATGAATCCTCCAGAGTTCTTTGGGTCAAAAGTAGGTGAGGACTTATATCTTTATTTAGATGGGGTGAAAAATATCAACCAGATTATACATGTTTTTTAGGAGGAGAGTGTAGAGTTAGCATCCTATAGATTGAAGGATGTAGCATATAATTAGGTGGTTATGTGGAAGAATGGTAGAGGTGAGTATACAACTCCTATAAGTTGGAAGGTATTTCATGATGCGTTTCTAGATACGTTCTTTCTGCATGAAATAAGAGAAGCTAAAGCAAAAGAGTTTGTTAATCTGAGGCAGGGCTCGATGACAGTGTAAGAGTACTACCTTAAGTTCAAATAGTTGTCTAAGTATGCCCCTGATACGATGGCTGACCCTAGGGAAAGTATGAGTAAGTTTGTCACTGGAGTATCTGTTTGGTAGTCAAGGAGTGTAGGACTTCCATGCTTATTGGGGACATGGATCTTTCTAGGTTGATGATTCATACCAAGCAGATTGAGGCAGAAAATTTAAAGGGAGAAGAGAAGGGAAATAAGAAGTCTAGAACAGGGTAGCTTGAGTATGGTCAGACAAAGTATGAAGGGGGAAATTATTCATAATTTTAGAATCGTTCATCTATGCCAGTGCCATCTTTAGCTAGTGCTCCTGCTCCCAGAGCTAGACAAGAGTAGTGGGGTAAGACTTTTATGTCCAGATTTTAGAATAGTGTGAGTTAAAGCCCAGTTATTCTCCATATGTTCAGTGTGGAAAGAATCATCTTGGTGAGTGCTTGTTGGGAAAAAAAGTTTGTTATGGTTGTAGTAAGTTGGGACACGAAATCAAAGAGTGTCTTCATGATAAGCAGGGAAATAAAGATGTTCGTCCCTAGACTTAGACTTTTAGTGCACCAACTTCTCTAGGTCACCCTATCCCTCCATAAGGTGCATCATCTAGTACTAGTGGCGGTCAGCGCCAGAATCAATTTTATGATTTGCCATACCGTTAAAAGCAGGAGGATTCACTAGATATTGTCACTAGTATGCTTCGCGTCTTTTATCTTGATGTTTAAGTATTGTTATACCCCGATTTAAATTTCTCTTATGTGACCCCATTAGTTGCAGTGAATTTAGAAATAGGTCATTAAAAAAATCCTTGAGCCCTTCTTAGTTTCTACCCTAGTTGGTGAGTCAATTATTTCCAAATAGATCTATAGAAAGTGTCTTATCACTATCCTTCATAAAATTATGATAACAGATTTAATAAAGTTAGATATGGTTGACTTTGACCTTATTGTTAGTATGGATTGGCTCTATTCTTGTTATGCATCCATAGATTGTCGCACCCGAGTGGTGAAGTTTCAATTTCCAGATGAACCAGTCTTTAAGTGGGAAGACAATTTAGTGTCTCCTAAGAGTCATTTCATATCCTATCTTAAAGCCAAAAGGTTGATCTCTAAGAGGTGTATCTATCATCTAGTTTGGGTCAAAGAAACTAAGTCTGAGACCCCAACAGTTTAGTCAGTTAGTGTAGTCAATGAGTTTCCTGATATTTTTCTCAAAGATTTGCCAGGGGTACCTCCCGATAGGAAAATAGAATTAGGTATTGACCTTCTTCCAGATACTCAGCCTATCTTTATTCCTCCATATTATATGGCGCTCCCGCCAATCTTAAAGAGTTAAAAGAGTAGCTTAAGGACCTTTTAGATAAAGGTTTCATAAGGTCCAGTGTTTCTCCATGGGGCGCTCCTGTCCTTTTCGTTCAAAAGAAAGATGTTTCTTTGCGAATGTGCATTGACTATCGTCAGCTGAATAAAGTCATAGTAAAAAACAAATATCCTCTTCCTAAGATTGATGACTTATTCAATCAGCTCCAAGGTGCAAGTTATTTCTCCAAGATAGACGTTAGATCCGGTTATCATCAGCTTAGATTAAGGGAATGTGACATTCCAAAGATAGCTTTAAGAACCCGTTATGGTCATTTTGAGTTTCTAGTCATGTAATTTGGTCTTACCAATGCCCCCGCAGCATTCATGGACTTGATGAACAAAGTGTTCAAATAGTATTTAGACATATTTGTCATAGACTTTATAGATGATATTCTTGTCTATTCTCATAGTGAGGATGGTTATGCAGACCACCTTAGAATTGCGTTTCAAACTCTTAGAGATCACCAGTTGTTAGCCATGTTTAGTAAATATGAATTTTGGCTAACATCAGTAGCTTTCCTCAGTCATATTATTTCTAGTGATGGTATTAGGATTGATCTCCGAAAGACAGAAACAGTAAGGAATTGGCCTTGACCTATTTCTCCATCAGACATTAGAAGTTTCTTAGGTTTAGCTTGCTATTATAGACATTTTGTTGAGGGTTTTTCATCTATTGCATTCCCTATCTCTAGATTGACCCCCAAAAAATTATGTTTTAATGGTTAGATTCCAGTGGGAAATTTTTCAGGAGTTGAAGACTCAACTTACTTCAGCCCCAATTTTAGTATTACCTGATGGTACAGATGGGTTCGTTATCTATTGTGATTCTTCTAGAATTGATCTTAGTTGTGTTTTGATGCAGAAAAGTAAGGTTATAGCCTATGGCTCTAGACAACTTAAGCCTCAGAAAAAGAACTACCCTACCCATGATGTTGAGTTAGCTGTTGTTGTGTTTGCATTATAAATTTAGAGGCACTATCTTTATGGGGTGCATGTTGATGTGTTTACGAACTATAAAAGTGTACAGTATGTGTT
This sequence comes from Capsicum pubescens, assembly GCA_030864215.1. Taxonomy (NCBI): domain Eukaryota; kingdom Viridiplantae; phylum Streptophyta; class Magnoliopsida; order Solanales; family Solanaceae; genus Capsicum; species Capsicum pubescens. Next base: position 112,102,600 of record CM061538.1, read on the forward strand.
TACTGATAGGGAGTTAAATCTTCATTAGAGAAGGTGGTTAGAATTGTTGAAGGATTATTACATGAGTGTGCTATATCATTCGGGCAAGGCTAATGTAGTGGAAAACGCCCTTAGTAGATTATCTATGGGCAGTGTTTCTCATATGGAGAATGATAAGAGAGAGCTAGTTCGAGAAGTTCATCAGTTAGCTAGATTGAGCGTGAGAATGGTTGACTCAGCTAAAGGGAATGTTTAGGTCTAGAGTAGTTTTGAATCTTCTTTAGTTTCTAAAGTGAAATAGAAGCAAGATAGGGATCCTAGTTTGGTCAAGCTGAAGGGTTTTGTTAAATACCAAAAGGTAGAAGTTTTCTCCCAAAGAATAGATGGTGTGTTGGGATACCAGAGTAGATTGTGTGTGCCATATGTTGATGATTTGAGCCAGTAGATTGTAGCAGAAGTGCATGGTGTGCATTATTCCATTTATCCAAGAGCTACAAAGATGTACCGCGACTTGTGAAAAGTCTATTAGTGGACTGGTGTGAAGAAAGATATAGGAGAAATTATAGCCAAGTGTGCCACTTGTCAATAGGTTAAGGTAGAGCACCAAAGACCTGGTGGCACCTTGCAGGAATTTGGTATTCCCACTTGGAAGTGGGAAGAGGTGAATATGAACTTTGTGACTGTATTACCCCATTTCCGTCGTCAGCGTGATTCGATTTGGGTTATTGTAGAAAGATTGACCAAGTCAACATATTTCTTGCTAGTTCACACGTCCTACACAACTGAAGATTATGCTAAGCTATACATTAGAGAGTTGGTTATATTGTATGGAGTTCCATTGTCCATCATCTCAGATAGGGGTACTCAGTTTACCTCTCAATTTTGGAAAGCCTTTTAGAAGGGTCTTAATACCCAAAGTTCATCTCAGTTTAGCTTTTTATCTACAGATAGATGGTCAGTCAGAGAGGACTACATAGACTTTAGAAGATATGTTGAGGGCATGTGTTCTTGACTTCAAAGGCAGTTCGGACGACTACTTGTCGTTGATTGAGTTTTCCTCTAATAACAGTTACCATTCTAGTATTCAGATGGACTTTTTTGAGTCTCTTTATGGGAGGAGATGAACATCACCAGTCAGTTGGTTTGAAGTTGGTGAGGCCGCTTTGATTGGGCTAGATATGGTGTTTGAAGACATGGAGAAAGTTTAGTTGATTCAAAGGAGATTGAAAGCTCATTAGAGTCGTTAGAAATCTTATACAAATGTAAGAAGGAGAGATCCTGAGTTTGAAGTGGATGACCTTGTGTATTTCAAGGTTAAACCCATAAAGGAGGTGAAGAAATTTGGCAAAAGGGGGAAGCTTAGTCCCATATATGTATGCCCCTACAGGATTTTGAATCGTGTTAGGAAGGTAGCGTATGAGTTTAATCTACCCGCATACTTGTCTTCAGTTCATCCAGTGTTCCATGTGTCCTTATTAAAGAAGTGCATGGATGATTCAGACGTTATAGTCCCTCTAGAAAGTACAGATATTCAGAATATCCTCTCATATGAAGAAGTTCCAGTAGAGATTCTTGATCATCAGATTCGTAGACTAAGGAACAAAGAAGTTCCCTTGGTTAAACTTCTATGGAAAAATTAGTTAGTTGAGGGTGCTACTTGGGAAGCAGAAGCAGACATGTGTATCAAGTATCCTCATCTTTTCCCTATGAACTTAGATTCAGCCGAAGGTAACAATCTTCCTTAATTCAATTCTTTTTCTAGTCTCAGATTCAGACATATAATTATCATTATGTAAATTCATGCACTCATAGATTAGTTCAGTAGATCAGCATGTTTAAATTCAATTTCTTCAGTTGTGCATGTCAGCATATAGCCTCAGTTCCTCAGTATTTCCAGATTAACTAGCCACGTTCGAGGACGAATGTTCCCAAGGGGGAGATATTGTAATACCCCGTACTTTTTCCTAGATCAGTTTATCTCCTAGAATGCCAAGGGTTAGCTTTGAAAATGAATAACTCTTGATACATGTAGAATTTTCAAGTTCTAGACCCACAAATATATAGATAATTGGCTCAACTTTTAAATGATACCAATTTCGCCTTAATCCGATGCTCAGTTGAATATTTATGACATTTTTAGTAAAATAGTATGGCATTTTGACAGGCACCGCATCATGGTGAAAGATGATTTCACAATTGTCAAATTCCAAAAGATCACCGCGATTACGTTGCGACGCGGTGAAAGTCCATTTTCCACTCGTCCTTTTTCCAGTGAGGCAACACAATTTTAGTGAGTTGCGTTGATGGACAAAATGTGAATCATTCCTTTTCCAGTAGCCCAACGCGATAGACCCACGTTGTGTTGATGTCCAAAATCGGGCTCGTCCCTTTTCTAGTGAGCCACAGCGATAGTGGCACATTGCGGTGGGTGGCCAAATCGGGATTTTTCCAATTTTTGAGTTAATTTTTAAAAGGGCAAGTTTGTCAATTCCCAAGACCCTAAGTCATGAATAACATAGAATTAAACCTATTCTAAGCATTCTATTCTCACTTTTCACCAGTTCTCTCTATAGAAAACCCTAGAACCTCAAAACTTAACCACCAAGAAATCAAATTTCCTCTATTTTTTTCCAAGATAGCTTAAAATTAAGGTTTCTCAATTCAACAGATTCAAGAATTCATCTTCAAGAGAAAAAATAGGTATTCAAGTTCAAGCTTTCTTAGTAATTTCATCAATTAAGGCATGTGGGGTTTATGAACAAGGACCCTCTTTCATCATTGTGCCCAAAACTAGTTTTAATTACAAATTTACATTATTTTGTATGAATATTCATAAATTTCAAATTAGGGTTCTTACCCAATATTGCTAATTAAAGGATTTTGAGCTTTGAAGTAAGTTAGATGAGGATTTTTATGTTTACTTTCGTATTTTCATACGTATTGCAGTAATTTCCAGATTTTGAGTTGAATTATCAATGCCTTCATTATCAAGCATGAATATTATTATATTTTTACATAAATTTGATGCATGGGTATTATGCCCTAGTTGTTTATTGCTATTTCAAGATTAATTACTCTATGAGCACCCTATGACTAGAGTATTTTCAGATTTTCAATAAAGATTTGATTTTTTTTTATCTCAGCTTAGATATAAAATCCACTTTTCAGTTTTAGACTACAGTTTAACTTAACAAATATACAGTTGGTTTTCATAATGAACCATTACACTAGATTTTAAAGTGGATTTTCAGCAGAATGAGCATACAGATTAAAGGGAGTAGTATTTAGCACCGAGTTGGGTATGTTCTCATGCCCCAAAATTATGAGCCAACGTAGGTTCAGATTATCAGATTATTCCCATTTCTATATGGATTATAGATACAGATGTGAACACTTAGATTAGGTTATACTCCTTGGAAAGAGTATGACACCTCTCCCCAACTTGAGGTTTTCCCATAAGGGAACTAGACTTTGGACTCCGTGGTAGCTCACATGGTTTATGTTGGTTAAAATAACCTCCATTACAGAAAGCTTTTAAAATAATTTCCTATAGACTAACAATAAAGTCTTTTAGAATAGTTTTTTTTTAAGTATTTACCTACTAGTAAAACCTTACAGAACAAAATAATTTTAACAGAAAAACTTTTAGAAACTAGGTGTAAAGGCCCACAGTTTTATTCAGATATTGCTTTACATATGGCTTTAGCTATGATATATCAGATTTCAGTTTACAAATACAGAAGTGAATCTTTCTACACTTACACAGTGTGATTTAAAGAAAAAATACTAGTACAACTTTTAGAAACTAAATGTAATGACTCACTAGATTTATACAGTATGTTTTATCATTCAAGATTCTTGCTTTTCAACTTTCAGATATTCCAGCTTATTTGAGTCATTTACATTTAGCATGTATTATTTTATAAATTATGATGACATTGAGATATTATTTTACTTATTCATTTACCACCATATACTCAGTACATTCTCAAAGTACTGATCCATATATATGTCTCATAATGTAGGTTCAGGTGGTCAGTTTCAGCAGCGTGAGTGATTTTGAGCATATTCATCTACATCTCGATAGTTGGTGAGTCCTCATAGTTTGGGGACTTAGTCTTTTAGTTTTTTAGCTTATTAGTATAGATGATTCAGTATTTTCAAAAAAATCAATTCAGCTAGGGGTTTGTCTCAGTGACTCTCTAACATTAGTTGTAGAGGCTTGTCTGACTACTAGATTATGATTCGGATCTTCAGTATTGATTGATCAAACTCTTGAGTCTAGTATTTTTCAGAGATTATATTCAGATATTCTCAGTTAGCTCAGATAGATTTCCGCATTCTATTTTTGATGTTATATCTATATTTCCTTATTCTGAGATTTAGATTCAGTAGAAGGCAAACAGGGTTAGCTTAAGGCTACTCGTAGTCTTGAGCACCGTGTGACGTCTCAGGACCTATTTTCAGGGTGTTACAATGTATTACACAATACATGGATCATTTTACATTCATGGTATCACATATCAAGCATTCATACATATTGGGCCAGTGCCTAGTTAAAATCATCATCATCATGTAACTAAACATCTTTCTTAGACATTTTCACAAACACCTTGTGTAAATGGCTTTACCAAGGACAATTTCATGGTATAAATCATCAAGACTAGGGTTAATCCAGACCCACATGTTAGACCACATACAACAATCATTCACATGTGCAAACTATTATCAATAACATGTATAAACATAAATCTAAGCAAAAATCATCATTATTCATTATTAGGCAACAAAACACTTTTCATTTGATTTCAAAACCACCATGTAAACATACTAATCAAAGTTTTAAATACATGGGTTTAGACTTATTTAGCTAGGTTAAGAGTTACATGCCTTAGAAAACTTTAATCACCAATAATATTGACTTTACTTTGCCTCTTGAAGATCACCCTTGAAACCCTAGCCTCCAATCCTTCAAAGATAAACTTGAGAGAGTATTTAGGGTGTTTGATCCATTAAAATGGATGTTTAGGAGGATAAAAGCACATATATAGTGAGAGGGAATAAGGTTTTTAGAATGGGAAATAACCACAAGGCCCGTAGATAAAAGCTGGATATTGGACCCGTCCAGAGGTACGACTCACTTAAGGGACTCGTGCTCTAGGGTAAAAGTGGTACCCTGAATTGTACCCTAGGATTTTCCTAGGTCACATATAATGTTAAGGTACGACCATACACCCTTGAGTCATATCCAAAGGGTATGTCTCACCCCTAACTCGTACACATCTCCCGTACCAAATATAATCCACTTTTGATCGAGGCTTCACTCTATACGATTGGTCATGGTACGACTCATACCTTAAGGTACGATTGGTTGGAGACTCATTGGTATATAGGATAATGAGTGACCCTTACCACATTGCCTAGTGTACGATAGGAGGTCACCAACTTATATCCAAAGGGTATGAGTTGTACCCTCGATCGTACCAAATTGAGAGAAATCAAATGAGGGAAATTTTCAATGGATCAAAGCCTAGGTGTTTCATACTCCTTACCTAAAATATTCAGGTGATAGGCATCAGCAGGGTGGCGATAATTTTTGGGAATAGGGTTCCCAATCTCTGCAAAGTGGGAATTAGTTTCCCTCATTATGCTCTTCTTTTCAGTTTTATGGTAGGTTGCATAGGGTTTTCTATGATAAGGGGAGGGAAAAATATTTAAATTATGGTTATCCATGACATATGCTTAGAAACTGTTTGGTTGGTAATAGTGCTTCAGGAGTGACTAAGGCTCTGGTTGCTTCATCTTCTGCTCCAACAACAAAGGGTGTTGTTTTTGTATCAGTTTGTGCTTCTGGTATCGGTTGCTGGTCGGAATAGGTTATATTCTCTTTCTACTCGTTAGGAATATGAGGCATCCCCTGATGTCATTACTGGTAAATTAAAACTCTTTTATCGTGAAGTGTATTGTTTACTTGATCCAGGGTCCACTCTCTTTTCTCTAACCCTATTTATGGCTGTGTATTTTTGTTTTCATCCCGAGGTTATTTTGGATACTTTTTTATTTCTACCCAGTAGGTGACTCTTTGATTTCTAAAAGGGTCTATTAGAGGTGTATGGTATATTTTTGTAGTAGGCAGACTTTGGAGGATTTTTTTGAACTTGATATGGTGGATTTTGACGTTATTCTAGGATGGATTGGTTACACTTTTGTTGCGCATCCTAAGATTGTCAGACGCTTAAGGTTGTCTTTATATTTCCTGGTGAATCGGTTATTGAGTGGGAGGGTGGTTCCCTATCTCCTAAGGTAAGGTTTGTTTCATATCTTAGAGCTTAGAGGTTAATCTCCAAAGAGTGTCTTTATAATTTTGTCTTGGTTAAAGATTTTAACTCGTACAACCCTTCTTTACATTCAGTTTCGGTGGTGAATTAATTTCCCAAGGTCTTTCCGTATGATCTTCCTGGTGTTCCTCTAGATAGGGAGATTGAGTTTGGTATTGACATGGTTCCGGACACTCGTCCAATATCTATTCCTTCTTATAGAATAGCTCCGACTGAGTTGAGGGAACTAAAGGAGCAACTTAAGGATCTCTTGGATAAAGTTTTCATCATTCTTGGTGTGCCCCATTGGGGTTCACCGATGTTATTCATATCAAATAAGAATGGTTTCCTTTGGATGTTTATTGAATATCGGTAGTTGAATAAGGTGACAGTTAAGAACAAGTATCATCTTCAAAGGATTGATAAATTGATTGATCAATTGCAAGGTTCTAAATTCTCTTCTAAGATAGATCTTTGGTATGGGTATCTTACACGACCCAAACTTTGGACCATGTAGTATGGGAACCTCAAGCTTACATGAACCCTAGATCACCCCGATAACCCAACTTAATCGTCTCAACATACCATAGGAGTCTAAGGAACTCCAACTCGTATATCAGAATAGAGAAAATAATAGCATGCCAACATTATAATCATTATAATAACAACGCCCAAGTTCACAGTTGTTCACAACACCTCTATACAATACCGAAGTCAACAAATGTATATGTTGGGACAAGCCCTCAACTATAGACAAACCAAGTCTTAGTGATAGACCAAGCATAAAGATAAGGAATAAGAGATGAACGTCTTCCAAATTAAGGAAGCTCACCACTCTAAGTCAATGCACGAACTGCTTCAATCTACTAATCATTGCATAGGTAAGTAAAGGATGCTCTGGGGCCTACGTCGCATTGGGACGTAGCATCCGGAGATGATTAGTGGTTGGAAACAAGTATGTAACTAGAGGATAAGTGATAAAATAACATCATCATTCAACAACAAGTCAATATATCACATTTAATCTTATTTAGACATCTATCCATACATATAGATATATCACATGCTAATCAAGATATCATACCAAGGCTCATAATCATTCGGAAGCATTCATTCATTAGACACAAAGTGGAGGAATACCACCTCCCACACTCATAGATTCATCATTCTTAACATGCTAAGGACCTTAACCATAATCATATTATCATTAGATAAGGGACTTCACTCGTGCACACACATTGACCATTCAACAAGGGACTTTACCCATACACATTCATCGAGGCAAGGGAATTTAACCTCATGCCCATTCATTTGACAAGGGACTTTAAACTTGTGTCATAATGGACTCTGACCATAAACCTTTTTATTAGTTGAGGTACCGTGACATCAGGAGATCTCATTAGGCATAAGACTTTAACCACATAAAATTACATTAGGCAAGGGACTTTAACCTATATACATTTCATAAGGCAAGGACTTCAACCACAAGCCATCACAACCACCATAATCGACATTGGGACTCTAACCCTTTACTCATGCATCATTATACATTCAATCGATTTTAACAAATTCAAAACTATTCATAACCACAAGGTCATTATGAGAGCATTCATTTCTCAACCATTTCAATAAGCCAATACCTTCATTCAATTCATCAAAAAATTCATTTTATGGTCCTCAAGATATTCACATTTCAATAGCATCCTCATGCGACACTTTAGTTCAATACACCATTCAAGTTCAGCTTAATATTAAGGGATTTCACCATCTTATTAGCCATTAGCTCAACAAGATCATCAATTGCACATAACATGGCTCTAAATACTCTTATCACAACATTTATGAAACATTCATACTTATTGGGCCATTGCGCTAGTTCAACACATCATCAACAACTACCTAGAAAATTCACTTAGACATTTTCACAAACACCTTTTCTGCATACGTATGACAAGGTCATTTTTATGGTAGATATCATCAAGACTTGGGTTACTAAAGAACCTCATATTAAACAACATTCATCAAGCATCCACATATTCAATCTACCATCAATAACATATATCAACAGAAGTACAAACAAGAATCATCATTAATCTTTGTTAGGTGGCAAAATCCTTTTTATTTGATTCAAAATCACCATGTACACTGACTAATCCAAGTTTAAAATACATGGGTTTAGTGTAATTTAAAGAGGGGAAGATATACATGACTTAAACAAGAATACACACCAACAATCTTGACTCTTCTTCTTGCCACAAGATGAACACCTCCAAACCCTAGCCTCCAAACTTGTTCCAGGAGCCTTTTTGAGTGTTTTGAATGTTTAAGTATTGCAAATGAAGATTTGGGAGGCTACCATGACTTATATAGGTCAAGTACTTAGGGTTTTAGGCATGGGAAATGACCAAAAGGTCCTTTATTAAAATCTGGAAAACACACACATGTAGCGGTATGACTATTAGTCTGCGAATAAAGGGTAAAGTAAGCATAAACACAAGTTAACACATCAGCATTCCTCAAACCAAACCTTACACAAGTTAGAAATAAGGAAACAACAAGTATGCAAAACGATACATATCATGATCATCATTAATCAACTATTTTACTTTTGTGGTCTTGGGACTCCAACCCATTTCTTTCCAATACCTACTTATTTTACGACTTAGGGACTTCAACCCATCATTTATCAAAGATATAAGGCAACTTAAAGCATTGGAGACTTTACTCCATCATCTATTAAGTACATGAATTAGTTCAAAGTATTAGGTACTTAAACCCATCACGAAAAAGTCACATACCATTTCATAGAATTAGGAACTTTAATCCATGGTCTAACAAAGAAATAAACCTATCTCAATCATTGGAGACTTGACTCCATTCTCTATCAAAGACATACATCAAAGTAAGGAGATCAACACATACCTCCATCACAAGCTTCCATAATGGGAAATAAATGTGGCTACTTGGACTTCATATCCTCTTCCACCTCCCAAGTAGCTTCTTCAGACTTTTGGCTCCTTCATAAAACCTTCACCGAAGACATCTCTTCCGTTCACAAATAGTGAACTTGCCGATCCAAGATCCTTACTGGGATCTCCTTATAGGACAAAAAGTCTAAGATAACAACATCTTTCGAGGGAACAACCAAGGAAGGATCTCCCACACGTTTCAACAATATTAACACATAGAAAACTAGGTGAATGAAGTTCATACTAGGAGGCAACTCCAACTCATAGGCGACATTGTCAATTTTTTTCATAATCAAGCAAGGGACAATATATCGGGGACTAAGCTTCCCCTTTTTACCAAACCACATCACTCCCTTAATAGGATACATATTCAAAAATACCCAATCGCCCACATTAAACTCTAAGTCCCTATGCCTCACATCCGTATAAGACTTTTGGTGACTTTGAGATGTTTTGAATCTATCACGAATCACTTTTACCTTCTCTAAGTCTTAGTGAACCAAATCGGGCCCAAGCAACTTACCCTCGCCAACTTCGTGCGACTCAATAGGAGATTGACATATCTTAGCCTACAATGCTTTGAAAGGCGCCATGCCAATACTAGAGTGGTAACTATTATTATAAGAAAAATCAATCAAAGGCAAGTGATCATACCAATTACCACCATAGTCAATTACACAAGCCCACAACATATCCTCCAATATTTGGATAGTTCTCTCAGTTTGACTATCAATTTATGGGTAGAATGTGGTACTTAGGCACACCATAGTTCCTAAATCTCTTAAGAATGACTTCCAATAGTAGGTTGAAAATAGAGGACCACGATCCAAGATATTGGAAATCAAAGCACCGTGCAACTTCACCATCTCTGCGAGGTACAACTTAGCATAGTACTCCATCGAGAAATTTTTTCTTACGAGCAAGAAATGGGCAGACTTGGTCATTCTATCAATAATGACCCAAATAAAATCACAATGATTCCTGGATCTAGGAAGATCGATAACAAAATACATATTAATAGACTCCAACTTCCACTCGAGCAACACAATCTTTTGGTATAGGCCATCGGACCTCATGTGTTTGATAGTCACTTGTTGATACACCATACATTTAGCCACATAGCTAACAACATCATGCTTCATATTATTCCACCAGTAAAACTCTCTAAGGACATAATTTATCTTTGTGGAACCGAGATGAATAGCATAACGGGATTTGTAGTTCTCGGCTATGACCATTTCCCTCGATCCATCGACATCGGGAATGCATAGAATACCTTGGTACCTCAAGATACCATCACTGCCAATCACAAAGTCTGTGGTTTTGTGTTGACCCATAATACTCTTTATCATCATCAAGTCAGGGTCTAATACTGCTTCTTTTTTATCTCAACAACAAGAGACGATTGAGATACCAGATGTAAAAACACACCCCTATCACCAGAGTCTGCAAGTGGAACTCTATATTCGCCAAATGGTGAATATCTTTCACTAATTTCTGGTTATCCTCATCAACATGGGCCAAACTCTCTATAGATAATCCACTAAGAGCATCAAATACTACATTCGCCTTATTGAGATAGTAATGAAGATTCATAACATAGTCTTTTAATAGCTCAACCCATCTTCTTTGCCTGAAATTCAACTCCTTTTGGGTAAACACATATTTGATTCTGTTATGATCGAAGAATATATCAACATAAACACCATAAAGATAATGCCGCTAAATTTTCAGAGAAAATACCATGGCTAACAGCTCTAAGTTATGGATGTGGTAGTTCTTTTCATGAACTTTAAATTTCCTAGAAGCATAGGCCACCACCCTACTATATTTCATCAACACACGACCAAGACCAACATGAGAAGCATCACAATAGACCTCAAAACCAACACTACCTTCGGGAAAGGTCAACACCGGAGCCGAAGTCAATTTATCTTCCAACTTCTTAAAATTACCCTCACACACATCAGACCACAAGAACATGACCTTCTTTTGGGTCAACTTGGTCAGCGGGGAAGTTATAGTGGAAAACCTCTCCACAAATATTCTATAATAACCAGCTAGACCTAAGAAGCTCTGACTATTGGTTGGAGTAATTGGTCTAGGCAACTACTAAACCGTCGCAATATTTTGGGGATATACCATGATCCCTTCATGTAACGCCCCAATTTTCTAGAACCAGAACACCACACGGTGATCATGACCCTGAGGGACTACAAGCTAACCCTTTTTGATATTTGTATCTGAGCACTACATAATATACTGAAATAAATATGGAAAACTAGCAAAAACTTGCCATGAGGTTTAAATTCTGGAAATACAACTTAGTAAAGTCTATTAATATTAAAACTAAACATCGGTGTGAATAACTAGTCTAAAAACTCTGTAGTCTGAAAGACTCTAAATTGTCTTAATAAGGAGTTGATAGGATATGTCCCCAACTAACTCCAACTATTGATATACTAAAACTAGTAATAAAATGAAATAAGAACCATCCTCGAATGATGAGGACTCACTTCTAGGCCTACTCTTGCTGACTGGAACTGAGTTGTTAAGGGTGCTCTAGATCTCACGCTTCTAAACATATGGTGCAAAGTAAAACACCATAGCATAAATGCATCAGTACGTGGGAATGTACTAAGTATGCAAGATGATGTAAGGATAAACACAAGGTCTTATGCATGAACAATTACTTAACTGAATAACATGAGAGCACAGAATGAGGACATATGCATGAATGCACAAACCATAACTGAAATCATCGTGACACTAAATATTGAGACTCAAATACTACTTTATTGATGTCTGAACTCACTACTAATACTGAGATACTGAATAATTAAATCTTCTGATATTGATAGCTGAGTACTGTAGTTGAGATCAGTCCTCTCTAGCAGGTGACCTCTTAAAGTTAATGATAATGGGAATGATCAACTGAAATCTGATATCAGTCCTATCTAGAGGGTGATCTCTATATAAACGGATAATGAATATGATTTGACTTAATCTGATATCAGTCCTATCTAGCGGGTGATCTCTGAATCTGATGATACTGAAGATGATTAACTGAATCTGAGACTAGTCCTATCTAGAAGGTGACCTGTGAGACTATTGATAATTATAATAATTGACTGTATATGACAGTCCTTACTCTGTACTACTAAGCTAAGTTCCTTTACTAAGACTAATTCTGAAACTGAAATTGTGGGAAGTAGTTATCTAACCGACATGCCTCGAATCTTAACTTGTGGAGTCCAACCTGGAAGGGTGTCAGTACCGTGCCACGGGTAAAGACACTTCTTCTATGGAGTCATTCCTTTCTAACAGGTGACCCCTGGGATAAATCCTATATATATATAATATACTAACGGGTGATCCTTGAGAATGTCATTCCTATCTAACGGTGACATCTCGTACCTACGCTGGCTACGTATTTCTGGAACTTAGGGATTGCTCCTAGGGATCTCAGTCCTCTCTAATGGGTGAGTCCCCATCCCTAGGTTCGCTCGGTTCTAAGTGCTACTCCCAACTAAAAGACTCTGAAATTATTCTTTTTCTTAAACTGTACTAGACTGAGTTGAATCTGTTACCAATCATACTGAGTAACTGAGTTAAGCTGAGTTCACTTGATTCTGAAGACTGACAAAATACTACTGAATCTCATTATCTGACTGAATGATACTGAGTTTTGAATTGTTTTCTTTTATGTTACTGAGACCTGAACTGAATTCTTGAACACTACTAAGATCTGAGCTGAGTACTGAACTGAAGCTGGAATGCTAATAATACTAGATTATTGAGATTTCTTAAATTCTATAACTGTCTGAGAGGACTGAATTCTGTAACTGATTGAGTTCTACTAACTGTAGCTTGATTTAGAGTATCTTGAAACTTACACTGGCTCTAGACTTACAACTAATTTATCAGGTATAAATACCCCCAGGACTCGATAGCATAATAGTAAAACATAACCATTTTAAATAAACATGACCATGGACTTTCATCCACCATTACAATCATTAAAGCATCTCTTCATGTGCTTGGAAATCATAAACATGTGATAGTATTGGGAGACATGCTATTGGCTCATACTACATTCAACAAGGTCTTACAACAAACACTTAACATGCATTGAAGAGCACATAATTTGGGGATTTCATGCTAATATGTCACAATTCATTCACTAAGGCTTTTCAACAAACACTTGGCATGCATGAACTTATACATAATTAGGGACTTCTTGTCAACATGCCATAATGACTCTAATTCCTTCACATAAGCATTTTATCAAACATATGGGGAGCATGCTTTGGTTATACAACAAATACTACATTAACCATCTTGCAGATTTAGGGATTTAACGTGGACTTAATGTAATTAAACTCATAAAAATATCAAAGCTTGCAACTTGTATTCTAAAACCTGGATTATAACTCAACAATAACATAAACATGAACTTCAATTCACAGGAATCATGAAAAATTCATAAAATCACAATTTTTAAATTTCAAAAGGGATTCTTGAACTTCTCTTGTGGAAGGAACCTAAGAATCAACATTTTTATACCTTACTACTTGATCCTCGAAAATATTAATGGTGAAACCTTGATGATTGGGGTCTTGATTTTGGAACCCTAGCTCTTGTCCTTAAGGAAAATTGAGAGAAAACAATAATATTTGGGTTTAATGTGGCCGAATCTCATGTTAAGGAGTATATATAGGGGTAGAAAAATGACCATTTTACCCTTGTAATTAAAATCCAAAACTGAAAAAAATTGGGATTTTACACGCTGGTGCAACGTGCCATAATTGCTCCAGCTTACTGGAAATTAGACAATTGGAAAAATGGGACTTGGCGCGACGCAGTAGAAATTGCGTTGCCAACTTGGTTGTAAACTGGAAAGACATCGCGACGTGGTGGAATCGTGAAGGCTCACTTGAATTTGACAATTGCTATTTTGGCTGGCTCCGCGATGCGCTAAAGTACCAGGTGGTACACTGTCTTACTAAAATGGCTATAACTCTTTGCCAGAGTGTTGGATTTGGTTGAATTTGGTATTGACGGAAAACTTATTCAATTTCTCACAAGATAAAAAGGTCAAAATCTTAGAAATACCATAGAAAATAAAAGGTATTCATCTATGAAGCAAGATCTTTGATGTTCTAAAGACGAATCAAAGCTAGATAAAAATATGGGGTATTACAATATCTCCCTCTTGGGAATATTCATCCTCAAATGAGACTGATTGAGCTAAGAATACTTGCAGGCTAAACTTACTGGACATGAGCATGTGAAATATGATTATGTGACTAAAAGTACTGATAGGTTGAATTCTTATACCTGACATGCATATCAGATGCATGGATTCGTGACCGAATTGTTCTCATAAATGCGTGACTGAATACACTGATAAGCTGAGATTTTCTACTGAATATGCATATCTAATGCATGTACCCTTGACTGAACTGCCTTTTGAATGCTTGACTGATTATACAATGATAACTGATACTAGCTTTGTGAGGAATATCTGAACATGCAATTGAATGGGTTAAAGAAATGAAAGCATTAGGGAGTTATAGGGTATATCCCCCTTGGGAAACTATGTCCCTCTAAGAATGCTTACTTCACCGAAATACTGCGGCGATACACAGGGCATCTACAAACTAGATCATAACTAAACCTCGGGAATTTGAAACTAATGCATGACTTGTGAACTGAAATTATCTTGTAACTAATATGAATTTATACCTTTGAATAGTTACATTCCTGAGACTTTGGATAGCATGACTAGATGGAAAGATGAGAAAACAAACTACACAGATCTGACTGTCTGACTACTAAACTGACTTGCTGGCTTTACTGACTAACTCATGTTGAAACTTATACTTAAGTGAAGTACTTCTTCTGCACTCTTTCAACTATACTCTCCTTTTTAGCTTCAAGTCTTCACCATAAGTTTGAGAATGCTTTACTAAACTATGAACTGAACTACAATCAATCTACTCTAGAGTCTGGGGCATAATAATGCACATGAATTATAAACTCATCCGGAAAGTCTGCGCTTGAAAGTATAAAACTCACTGCTAATACTATCTTCTGGAATACAAGTCTTAACATTCTTTAGTTTCTGCCATCATCATCATAAACCTACACCCCTTTTCGAGACATGCTTGTCTCACTAAACATATTATCTACTTTTGTTCTTTAATAAATTACTAGGATCACACCTCCTAACTCACATCCACATCTTCGTACTTAGTTTTCAATCAATAACCTTAAATTCTTGCATGCACTATTCAAGCCTACTGATTTACCTCTTATACAACTATCCCCATGAATACATAATTTGTTCGATATAGTTAATGCTATTCCAACTCTACTACTGCTAAACTCCTGGGTCCATGCTTCTAACTCTAAGTCATATGCTATCATAGGATTCTAAGAAAAGATCTGATGGAATACTGCTGAGCCAGTGGGCGATCCCATAACTATCTACAGGGACGGTCTGAGAAAGCCCTATCTCTAGGACTTTGAGCTTCACTGTTTCTATTACCTTGAAGGTAAGGTGGAGTTGACATGAGTGGAGCATTCTGAGAATCTACATAACATTCTTAGAGGACCTTTCTATAGCACGATCTGAGATATGAAAGAAGGGAAACTTTTCCTAAAACATCTTATAGCCTCCTGTACATAAATGTGGCACACAACACACCCATGCACAAGACTTTACTAGATGCAGCTTTTCAGACTTCGTAGGACACTATTGAACCTTAGGCTCTAATACAAAGTTTGTAACACCCTGATTTTCTAAAACCGGAATGCCACACGGTGCTCATGACCCCGAGGGACCACAAGCTAACCCTTTCTAATATTTGTATCTGAGCACTGCATAATTTACTAAAATAAATACGAAAACTGGCGGAAATTTGCCATAAGGTTCAAATTCTGAAAATACAACTGAGTAAAGTCTATCAATATCAAAACTAAACATTGGTCTGAATAATGAGTCTGAAAACTCTGTAGTCTGAATGCCTCAAAACTATCTGAATAAGGAGTTGATAGGACATGTCCCCAACTAACTCCAACTACTGATATACTGAAACTAGGAATAAAATGAAATAAGAACCATTCTCAAATAATGAGGACTCACTGTTAGGCCTACTCCTGCTGACTGGAACTGAACTGCTAAGGGTTCTCTGGATCTAGCGCTTTTGAACCTATGGTGTAAAGTAAAATACCATAGCATAAATGCGTCAGTACATAAGAATGTACTGAGTTTGAAAGATGAGTTAAGGCTAAATGCAAGGGCTTATGTATGAACAATTACTTAACTAAATAATATGAGAGTACTGAATGAGGACATACGCATGAATACACAAACCATAACTGAAATCATCATGACACTGAATACTGTTAAACTTACTATTAATACTGAGATACTGAATAACTGACTCTTCTTATATTAATAACTGAGTACTGTAGTTGAGATCAATCCTCTCTAGTGGGTGACCTCTTAAACTTTATGATAATGGGAATACTCAACTGAAATCTGAGATCAGTCCTATCAAGCATGTGATCTCTATATATACTGATAATGAATATGATTTGACTTAATCTGAGATCAGTCCTATCTAGCAGGTGATCTCTAAATCTAATGATACCGAAGCTGATTAACTAAATTAGAGACCAGTCCTATCAAGTGGGTGATCTCTAATTCTGTTGATAATCATAATGATTGACTGTATCTGACAGTCCTTATAATCATAATGATTGACTATATCTGACAGTCCTTACTCTGTACTATTGAACTGAGTTCCTTCAATGAGATTGATTTTGAAATTGAGACTGTGGGAAGTAGTCATCTAACCGACATGCCCCGAATCTTAACTTGTGGGGTCCAACCTGTAACCCCAGCTGGAAGGGTATCAGTACCATTCCATGGGTAAAGACACTTCTGCTAAGGAGTTAGTCCTGTCTAATGGGTTATATCTGGGATCAGTCCTACATATATATAATATACTAACGGGTGATCCCTAAGTATATCATTCCTATATAATGGGTGAAATCTCATACCTACACTGGCTACGTAGTTCTGGAACTTAGGGATTGCTCCTAGGGATCTCAGTCCTTTCTAACGGGTGAGTCCCTCGCACTAGGTTCACTCGGTGCTAAGTCCTACTCCCATCAGAAAGACTCTGAACTGATATTTTTCTTAAACTATAGTAGACAGAGCTAAATTTGTTACTGATCATACTAAGTAACTGAGTTAAGATGAGTTCACTTGATTGTAAAAACTGACGGAATACTACTAAAACTCATTATCAGATTGAATGATACTGAGTTCTGAATTGTTTACTAGAATATTACTGAGATCTGAACTGAATTCTTGAATACTACTAAGATCTGAGCTGAGTACTAAACTGAAGCTGGAGTGCTAATACTATTAAATTACTGAGATTTCTTAAATTCTGTAATTGTCTGAGAGTACTGAATTCTGTAACTGACTAAGTTCTACTAATTGTAGCTTGATTTAGAGTATCTTGAAACTGACACTGACTCTAGACTTGCAACTAATTTGTCGGGTATAAATACCCCCAGGACTCGATAACATAAAATTAAAACATAGCCATTTTAAATAATCATGTCCATGGACTTTCATCCACCATTCAATAATTAAAGCAACTCTTCAAGAACTTGGAAATCATAAACATGTGATAGTATAGGGAGACATTCTATTGGCTCATACTCCATTCAACAAGGCCTTACAACAAACACTTAACATGCATTAAAGAGCACATAATTGGGGGATTTCATGCTAACATGTCACAATTCATTCACTAAGGTTTTTAACAAACACTTGGCATGCATAAGCTTACACATAATTGGGGATTTCTTGTCAACATGCTATAATGACTCTAATTCCGTCACATAAGCATTTTATCAAACATATGGGGAGCATGCTTTCGTTATACAACAAATACTATATCAACCAACTTGCAGATTTAGGGATTTAACATAGACTTAATGCAATTCAACTCATAAAAAGATCAAAGCTTGAAACTTGTATTCGAAAGCACGGATTATATCTCAAAAATAACATAAACATGAACTTCAATTCACATGAATCAAGAAAAACTCATAAAATCACAATCTTTGAATTTGAAAAGGGATTCTTGAACTTCTTGGGTGGAAGGAACCCAAGAATCAACATCTGCATACCTTACTACTTGATCCTCGGAAGATTAATAGTGAAACCTTGATGATTGGGGCCTTGATTTATGAACCCTAGCTCTTGTCCTTGAGGAAAATTGAGAGAAAACAACAATATTGGGTTTAATGTGGTTGAATCTTGTGTTAAGGAGTATATATAGGGGTATAAAAATGACCATTTTGTCCTTGGAATTAAAATTCGGAACAGGAAAAACCCAATTTTACATGCTGGCGTGACGCACCATAATCGCGTCAGCTTACTTGAAATTGAACAATTGGGAAACTTGGCCATGGAGCGAAAAGGTGGAAATCGTATTGCCCCCTTGGTTGCGAAC
Source organism: Capsicum pubescens (assembly GCA_030864215.1). Taxonomy (NCBI): domain Eukaryota; kingdom Viridiplantae; phylum Streptophyta; class Magnoliopsida; order Solanales; family Solanaceae; genus Capsicum; species Capsicum pubescens. The sequence goes on from CM061538.1 coordinate 112,121,410, forward strand.
TGGAAAGATGCCACGATATGGTGGAATCGCAAAGGCTCACTGGAATTTGACAATTGGCACTTTGGCAGGCTTCGTGATGCGCTAAAGAACCAGGTGGTACACTGTCTTACTAAAATGGCTATAACTCTTTGCCGGAGTGTCGGATTTGGCCAAATTTGGTATTGATGGAAAGCTTATTCAAAAGACGAATCGAAGCTAGTTATAAGTACAGGGTATTACACTTCACTAGAGATGACATGACCAAGAAAGGCTATGACTTTCAACCAAAACTCACACTTGGAGAACTTGGTGTACAAACGATGATCCCTCAAATTTTGCAATACGGCACAGAGGTGATCTACGTGATCCGCCTCGCTATTATAATAGACCAAGATATCTTCAATGAAGAAAATAACAAACATGTCCAAGAACGGGCGGAAGACCCTATTCATCAAATCCATGAATGTCGCTGGGGCATTGGTCAACCAAAGGACATGACAAAAAACTCATAGGGCCATATCGGGTTCTAAAGGCTATCGTAGGGATATTTGCATCCCTAATTTTAAGTTGATGATAACTCGATCTAAGATCAATATTAGAGAAATACTTCGCACCCTAAAGTTTATCAAACAAATCATCGATCCTAGGAAGGGTATATTTATTCTTTACGATCACTTTGTTCAACTGATGATAATCAATGCACATACGAAGGGAACCATTCTTCTTGCACACGAACAATATGAGAGCACCCCAAGGATACAGGTTAGGCCAAATAAAACCTTTATCTAAAAGGTCTTTTAATTGCTCCTTAAGTTCTTTCAACTCTGCTTGAGCCATCTATAAGGAGGAATAGAGATCCAACGAGTGTTCGAAACAAGTGCAATCCCAAAATCAATCTCCCTAATAGGAGGAACATTGGGGAGATTATCGGGAAACACATCAAGAAATTCGTTTACCACGGGAACATATTCTAGAGAAGGCACTTCCGAGTTGGAACATTTAACTCAGACCAAATGATACAAGCACCCCTTCAAAATCAACCTTCGGTCCTTAAGATAAGAAATAAATCTTCCCTTAGGCACTAAGGAACCACAATCCCATACAATGACCGATTCATTACTGAATTTAAACATGACCCTACGGGTCCGACAATTTAAGGAAGCATAACAAGAGTGTAACCAATCCATTCCTATGATACTATCAAAATCAACCATGTCTAACTCTATCAAATCAACAAGAGTATCTCTACCATAAAAAGATATCACACACCCTCGATAGACTCTTTTAACAAGTATAAAGTCTCCAACTGGGGTGAAATAAAAAATGGAACCAATAGACTCTTAGGACCAGAATCAAGATGTATATCCACATACGGGGTAACATAAGAAAGAGTAGACCCTGGGTCAAGCATGCATTAGACATCACGAGAGAAAATTCTCAACATACCCGTAACAATATCGGGAGACACCTCAAAATTCTATCGAGTAGCAACTGCATACAAGTGGTTTCGGCTAGTGTCGGTGCCAGAAATAGAAGCAGTAGCAGACATAGTACCTTTTGGTGTGGGAGGAGGAGCAATAAGGTCCCTGTTGGCCGAAGAAGCTGCTTGAGAGGGGCACTCACACTGCATGTGCCCAATCTGACCACAATGAAAACCTATGTTGCTCCCTTGCTTACACTGACTACGGTGACTCTGACAACAAAATGTATAAAGAGGGCAGGGTGGAGCCGACAAAGCACCACTAGTTTGAAATTAGGCACCTTGTGCCCGAGAACCGCCATTGAACTAAGAGAGGCAACCACCTGAGAACTTAGAGTAAGGAGAGCGAACACTATCCGAGGAGAACAAACTCAAACTCTCGTACTTCTTTCGTGGCCACTTGCTACTACTTTTACTGCTACTGTTAGAAGGCCTAAATTTCCTTCCTTGCTTAAAACTAAGCTCAACTTGTTTCTTGCTCTTATCCTCTACTTGTTGCTTATACATAATCAACCTAGAGATATCCATGTTGTCAATCAACAAGGCCGCCTTGCTCTCAAGGACTAACTCACAGGATAATCCCGAGAAAAACTTGTACATTCTAGCCCTCATGCTAGAAACCATCTGGAGAGCATACCTTGACAATTGATGGAACTTCAAGGCATACTCTTGAACAGACATTCTCACTTGCTTTAAGTTCACAAACTCTTCTGCCTTTGCCTTCCGTAAATCTTGAGAAAGAAGAGGTCAAGGAGAGCCTCAGAGAAATCCACCTAAGAAGACGAGTTAGTATTAATACCCCTAGACAACTCTCATCCTTCATACCACTGCTACGTGCCATCTTTTAATTAGTAGGAAGCAAGCGCTATACCCTAAATTTCTGAAGCATGCATGATCTGGAAGATCTACTCCAATTCATCAATGAAACCTTGAGGATCTTCCTCAACCTTCGTACCAGAGAACATAAGAGGGCTCAAACTCATAAATTCCCCAACTCTTATGGTCTTAGAAATATGGTATCCGGAGCACCATGCTCTACTTGAGAGGCTACCAATTGAGTCAAGAGATTTTAGAGCAATGAAATTCATCATTAGTAGCATTCTTTTGAGGAGACCGAGGAGGAATCCCACTCTCATTAGCAGGTTTGGTGGGTAGAACCCCATGAGGATGTCTAGATGCCACAGCCCTAGCCTAGGCCTGAACTCCAGAAGTTAGACATGCTTTATCCATAGGACCATCATTAATGTCTTCCTGAGTCTCAGACCTCCTTCGAGGCATGATCTGAAAGATAGGAAACAGAATCAGAGAAAATCTAAGACCTTAGACTTAATATCTTGAGATTGAATCACAAGAAAGGGAAACATTCATAAAATGTCTCATAACCTCTTATTTTTAAGTGTGGCGCATTTTACAACCATAAAAGAGCCTCTACTTGACAAGGTATTGTGAACACCCGACTGACTATGAACCTTGGCTCTGATACCAACTTGACATGACCCAAACTTTGGACTATATTGTAAGGGCAACTCAAGTTCACATGAACCAGAGGTCGCCCCGATAACCCAACCTAAGTGTCTCCATATACTATAAGAGTTGAAGGAACACTAACTCGAATATCAAAATAACGGAAATAATAACATAAGTAAATGTTATAATCATTATAATACTTATGCCCAATTTCACAGTTGTTCACAACACCTCTATACAATACCGAAGTCAACAAATGTAAATGTTGGGACAACCCCCTGACCATAGCCAAATGATGTTTTAGAGAGAAACCAAGCCTAAAGATAGGGACTAAGAGAAGAACATCTTCCAAAGTAAGGAAAATCACCACTCCAAGTCTATGCATGAACTACTTCGATCTACTAATCACTGCGCATATAAAAAAGAGGATGCTTTGAGCCCTACGTCGCATAGAGACATAGCATTTGGAGATGATTAGCGGTTAGAACGCAAGCATGTAACTCAAGGATAAGTGATAAAATAACATCATCATTCAACAACAAGGAAATATATCACATTTCATCTCATTCACACACTTATCCATACATATATATATATCATATGTCAATCATGATATAATCTCAAGGCTCATCATTATTCTTAAGCATTCATTTATTAGACATAAAGTCGAGGACTACCGCCTCCCACAATTATAGATTTATCATTCTCAGCATTCTAAGGACTTCAACCACAATCACATTATTAGTAGTTACTGGACTTCACCCGTGCACACACATTCATCATTCAACAAGGGAATTTACCCATATACACTTATCTAGGCAGGGGACTTTAACCTCATGCCCATTAATTTGACAAGGGAGTCTAACCTCGTGTCATACATGGAATCTAACCACAAGCATTTTGATAAGGTGAGGTACCTTGACCTTATGAGATATCATTAGGCATGGGACTCTAACCACATGTAATTTCGTTAGGCAGGGAACTTTAACATCAATCTATTTTATAAGGCAAGGGACTTCAACCACACGCCATGACAACCATCATAATTGATATTGGGATTGTAACCCTTTACTCATACATCATTAGACATTCAATCGATTTTAACCAATTCAATACTATTCATGACCAAAAGGTCCTTATGAGAGCCTTCATTTTTCAACCATTTTAATAAGGCAATGTCTTTATTTAATTCATCACACAATTCATTTTATGGTCTTTATGACCTTCACAAGTCATTCACATTTCAAAAGCATCCCCATGCCACACTTTAGTTCAATACACCATTCAAGTTTATCTTCATATTAGGGGACTTCACCCTCTTATTAGCCATTAGCTCAACAAGATCATTAATTAAACATAACATGGCTCATAATAATCATATCACAACATTTATAAAACATTCATACTCATTAGGGCAATGCCCTAGTTCAACACATCCTCAACAATTGACTAGACAAATCAGATAGACATTTTCACAAACTCCTTTTGTGCATACTTTTGATAGGGTCATTTTCATGGTAGATATCATCAAGACTAGGGTTTATCAAGATCCTCATGTTAAACAACATTCAACAAGCATTCACATATGCAATCTACCATTAATAACATATATCAACATAAGTACAAATAAGAATAATCATTATTCATTGTTAGGAAGAAAAAGCCTTTTCATTTGTGACACAGTCCAAACTGGGGCCTTGTTGTAATGGGAATCCCAAGTCCAACTAAGACCGAGGACAACCACCTTAACCCATTTCCTACCACCTTATACATCCTTAGATAAGATAAATTTTGAGCATATAACAAGATTTCTCAATTCTCTCATGAAGACTTTGGGATAGGGTCACAACCAGGACCAACCCAACCAAGTATGTCGATACCAAACCAATAATCCATACCATGCTAAATCAAAGAGAATATGAAACATATTATAAAAGTCAAACCCAAAAGTTTATACGATGCAATAGTGAGAAATTATATCCGATGATTCCAACCTCCAAGCTTATTCCAATGCCAAGGCTGACACTAATACTAATCTCACCCATTCTAACTCCCAAAAGTACCACAAAGCCTTTATCAAAAAGAATAAAAATATCTGATTGGGTTATGCCCCTAACTATGGACAAAACCAATATTCGAAAAGAAAATAAAAAGTCTAAGAATGTCCAACATTAAATAATGCCTTACAAAAGGCTGGAAGCTCACAACTTTGGTCTAATAAGCTATCCCCAAATCAAGTACTATGAAGGAGGAGTCAAACATCCAATTCCTGCAAAGCATGGGTATACAGCCGCTAGTAGATGAGGTAGTGGGTGAACACTGGTATGAATCTCGGGATAAAGATAAAGTAATGTCATTTATCAAAACCAAGTGAAAACTATCCAATGCAAACAGTTATACATATATATAAGTGCTTGGATAAGAGAAAGGGCTTAGCATGCCATTTAAAACCTTAACCTGGGTCGTGTAGATTTGTCGTCCTACAATCCATAGGCCATATGGGTTCAGCTCTCCCTATTGAAAGGGTCCCAATGCGTGTATCCACACGACCAGGAAATAACCCTGGGATAACTAGTACATCCATTCAATATAAATATAACACTCGCACATGGCCATCGAAGACCCCTCATATCGTCAAATAAGAGTTTCCAGTTTTGATCTCCTGGGATCGCCACCTTCCAAGAATTAGTTTTCACTTTCCGCAACTAATTCCAATTGAAACCAAGTCCAAACAATTCAATTATCCATTTATTCACCAAGGCTATTTGATAAACCAGTGGTATCGTCATACCACCATACTTGTAATCGTTATCCATAGCCAAATCATTTTTATTAAGGAGACTCTCAGTGCCCTTTTAATTTACCATATTAACCTCTTGGGAAACTACCACATGTTCTCCACAAGCATTACCAATTAGCAATTAACCCTTGTAAGCCATTGAAAAACATTTATGGTCCTATAAGTAAGCTGAAAACAAGCAAGAGATCCATTAACATAAGTCAATGCAATAAACATATCTTTCTAAGCATTTTATCAAACACCTTGGGGGCATAGTATAACCAAAACCAAATTCCATTACCATTAAACCATTACCATGCAATTCAATTTTCATAAACCACCATTAATGTATAGAAAGCATAATTATGACCATAAGAAATCATAACCAAGCCTTTAACATCAAAACCCGTGAATCAATGATTGAAAACTAAAACCATGAAATCAACCATATAACCATGCATTTAATCAAAATTACAAGTAGGGAAAAGAATCATGCCTTAAACCAAGAAGATTGATAGAAAGAATTCACGAAAACAAGACCCAAAGTAATCCCTTAGTTAAAACCCTAGCTCTTTTCTCAAAAAGCTCTTGAGAGAATTATGATATGTTTTGGATGAGATTCTAAGTGTTAAGAGTAAAATAATATGGTAAATAACCTCCTAAGGGTATTAGAAGTTATGGGTCCTTATTAGGGTAAGTAGGGAAATATACAGAATACCCCTATTTAAATCCCATAAAAAACCCGACACAGGCTCATAATTGACCTCCTTATGAGTCGTAACCTAGCTTACGATTGATACCCACCCACTCGTAACCAATTAACAATGGATCGGACACTATAAAGTATACAACTCATCCAACCAAGTTGTAACCTCAACATACGATCCGTACCCATGATCCGTATCCCTAGCTGAATGTAAAACCAGGAGGATCAAATATTGACCACCTTACCAGTCACCTATACAACTCGTACCCATTCCTTACAAATAATACCCTTAAGTCATATCCATTACAGTGTCCAAGAACATCCAACCAACTAACGCTTGTCATCTTAGGACAAGTCTTCCCAACTTGTACCCCAACTTACGGCTTGTACCATAAGTCGTAATGGATCTGACGATCGAGATTTTTGGAAATTTTCTAAGGGTCCAAACTTGGGATACTTCAGTCTCCCCCACTAGGAATATTCATCCCTGAATGACATATAAGGTATGGGTAACCTCAAACAGAGTCATTTGAATTATCAAACATACCTTTAACAAAGTTTGAAAATAAAGAGGCAATGATATTAATCTTTTCTTTAACAAACTCGGTAAATAATGATGTGTTCAAGAACACATACCTTCTGCAAAAATATCAAAAGCAGAAAATAAGAGCCGATAGTTGAACTTCATGTCCTTCTCTACTTCCCATGTCGCCTCTTTTACCTTGTTGTTCCACTATAGAACCTTAACCAAAGCCACATCCTTGGTCCACAACCAATGAACCTGCCTATCTAATATAAAAATCGGGACCTCTTTATAAGACACAGAATCAGAGATTACAACCTTTCTAAAGGAACAATCAAAGACAAATCATCAACACACTTCCTCAACATAGAAACATGAAATACCGGATGAAAAAAACTCAAACTAGATGGAAAATCCAAGTCATACGCAACATTGACCGCTTTTCGCAAAATCTCATAAGGACCAATGTACCAAGGACTAAGCTTTCCTTTTTTTTGCCAAACCACACTACTTTCATAGAAGACACCTTAAGTTAAACCTTATCCCCAACTGTGAATTCTAAATCTCTATGCCTAACATCTACATATGACTTTTGATGACTCTAGGCAGACTTGAGCCTATCCTAAATCACCTTCACCTTTTACATTGCTTGACGAAATAAATCCAGACCAAAATAATTAGCCTTACCGAGCTCAAATCAACCAATAGGAGATCTACACCTCCTACCTTACAATTCCTTAAAAGGATCCATCCTAACACTCTTATGATGACTATTGTTGTAAGAAACTCTACCAAAAGTAGATGCTCCACCCAACTGCCACCATAATCAATCACACAGGCTCGAAGCATATCTTACAATGTCTGAATAGTTCTTTCTGCCAGCCCATTTGACTGTAGGTGGAAAGCCGTAATCAGACTCATCTTAGTCCCCAACCTTTTCTGGAAAGACCACAAGAAGCTAGATGTAAACTGCATACCACGATCGAAAATAATCAAAATAGGCACCCCATGCAATTATACAATCTCTTGAAGATAAAGCTTTGCATAATCTTCCCCCAAAAAGCTAGTCCGCACAGAAAAGAAATGTGCAGACTTTGTCATCCTATCCTCAATGACACAAATCAAATCAAATTAGTTCCGAGATATAGGAAGACTTGTAACCAAATCCATATTGATCTCCTCCCGCTTCCATTCAGGCAACTTAATCTTTTGATACAACCTACCAGGTCTCATGTACTTAACCTTAACTTGTTGACACACCAAGCACTTGGATACAAAATCAACCATGTCCCGCTTCATGCCACTCCACCTATAGATCTCTTTGAGATCATTGTACATCTTAGTAGAATCAGGGTGGACAACATAGAGCGACTCGTACGCCTAAACCAAGATCATTTACCGTAAACCATCTACCGCAGGAATGCACAACCTCCCTTGGTACTGTAAAGTAACATCACTGGTAATCTTAAAATCTGAAACCTTTTTCTCACCAACGCTCTCCTAGATTTTCATCAATGCAAAATCCAACACTTTTTTCTCCTTAATCTTTGCACCACGAAAGAATATAACCACTTCTTGCACTATCGTACCACCATTCTTGGAGTCTAAGAGACGAACCCTAATATTTGGCAAGCAATGAATATCCTTCACTGATTCTCATTTTCCTTCTTCCACATGAGCCAAACTACCCATGGACAACCTACTAAGAGCATCAGAAACCATGTTAGCTTTACTTAGATGGTAGTGAAGACTCATATCATAGTCCTTGAAAAGCTCAACCTATCTCCCCTGCCTGAGATTAAATCTTTCTGCATGAACACATACCGCAAACTCTTGTAATCAGAAAAGATATCCATGTGGACCCCATACAAATAATGTTTCAATATCTTCAAAGAAAACACAACGGCAAACAACTCCAAATCATGAGTAGGATAGTTTCTCTCATGCACCTTTAATTGCCTGGAAGCATAGGATATCACCTTCCCATGCTGCATCAACACGCAAACAAGAAAAACCCGAGATGCATCGCAATAAACCATGAACCCATCATTGCCTTCTAATAATGACAAAACTGGAGCCAAAGTTAACTTATCCCTCAACTTTTCAAAACTCCCCTCACGCGTATCCGACCAAGAAAACTTAACCTTCTTCTGTGTTAACTTAGTATAAGGAGCAGCAATCGACGAGAAGCTCTCCACAAACTGCCTATAATACCCAACTAAACCCAAGAAGCTCTAAATATCATATAGAGTCATAGGTCTAGGCCACTTCTTCACTACAACCACCTTCTACAGATCCTCTATGATCCCTTCACTAGAAATAATATGACCCAAGAAAGTCATAACATTCAACCAAAACTTGCATTTATAGAACTTAGCAAACAACTGATGTTCCCTTAAGGTCTGCGACACCAAACAGAGGTGATTAGCATGATCCACCTCACTCTTTGAATACACAAGAATATCATCAATAAACACAATGATAAAGAGATCAAAATATTGTTAAAACACCTTGTTCATCAGATCCATAAATGCTGCCATGGAATTTGTCAATCTGAGTGACATCACCAAAAACTCATAATGTCCATACCTAGTGAGAAAAGTCATCTTAGGGATATCCACCTCCTTAATCTTCAACTGATGGAACCCAGACCGAAGATCTATCTTAGAGAAGAACTTTGCACCTTGTAACTGGTAAAATAGATCATCTATTCAAGGGAGAGGATATTTATTTTTGACTATTGCATTATTTAACTACCTATAGTCGATGTACATATGAAGATAAACATCCTTCTTTCACATGAACAAAACCAGTGCACTCTAGGACAAATAAACCCTTTGTCTAGAAGATCCTTAATTTGCTTCCTGAGTTCCCATAAATCAGCTGGAGCCATTCTATATGAAGGAATAGAAATTTGACAAGTTTCCAAAAGCAAATCAATACCAAACTCTATTTCTCTATCCGGAGCAAGAACTTGAAGATCATCCGAAAAGACCTCTAGAAACTCATTAACCACCGAGACCAAGGACAAAGGAGGACCTTCCGAATTAGAATCTTTAACCCATACCAAATGATAAAGGTAACCTTTAGAGATTAACCTTCGGTCTCTAAGATAATAAATAAACTTCCCCTAGGCGCAAAGGAACAACCTTCCCCTTCTATGTTCGGTTCACCAGGAAACCTAAAAATGACCCTACGAGTTCGATAACCCAAATTTGCATAATAAGAATGCAACTGATCTATGCCCTAGATTATATCAAAATCTACCATACCCAACTCAAATAGATCGACCAAAGTTTTCCTACCACTTACAAATACCACAGCCCCCATAGCCTCGTTCAGTAATAACTGGATCTCCTACTTGGGTAGAAACAGAAAATAGATCCAAAATAACTTTTGAATCGAAACCAAAAGACACAGCTGCATAAGGAGTCACATAGGAAACGATAGAACCTAGATAAAGCAAACAATACATATCACAAGAGAAAAGTTCTAATGTACCAGTAACAACATCAGGTGATGCCTCATATTCCTGATAAGACGCCAAAGCAACAACTTGTTCTGACCAAGAGAATTAATAGAAGAAGATTCCATACCATCAAGAGTGGGAATAGAAGATGAAGCTGCCAGAATCTTATTCGCCCTCATAGAAACCTTTTTAGACGAACAATCCCTAAGACGATGGCCTACTTTTCCATAGTTGAAGAACTTATCCCTACCTTTCTTATGGAATCCTCGATGAGGACAACCACAAAACTAGAAAGGAGAACACGACGAAATAGATTGACCTTTGCTTGCCTGAGACTGGGCTCCCTATGCCCAAGAATTATCAAAACTATAATGACGACTGTCGCCCGGCTACTAGGGGTAAAGAGCACTGAAGTAGAGAAGGAAATAGAACTCCCCCACTTCTTTTTCTGCAATTTCCCACCATCTCTACCACCTTTAGACTATGCACCTCCCTTATCAGAAAACCTACCCCGCTTACCCTGCCTGTCTCTATATTCTACCTGCCATTTGTTCTCATTCTCACCCTGCTACATATGAATAGTCAGCCTCGACATATCTATATCTTTCATGAGAAAAATAGTCTTGCTCTCCAAAATCAGATCTCTATTCAGCCTGAAAGCAAACTTTCTTATTCTCGACCTCATATCATCAACCAAATCAAGAGCATACCTTGACAACTAATGGAACTTCAAAGAATACTCCTTCCTAGACATTCCCCCTTGCCTGAGGTTGATAAACTCCTCCATATTGACTTCCCTCAACTCTTTAGGAAAGAACTGATCCATGAAGGCTTCAAAAAAGTCCTCCCACAAACCAACCTCTTCTACATCACCCTTATCTCTGTCCCACTCCTCATACCATATATAACAAACTTCTTTGAACTGATAAGCTATAAAGTTTGCTCCTTCCATATTAGTAGTCATCATTACCTAAAAGTTTTTCTGCATCTCATCAAGAAAGCCATGTGGGTTTTCCTCCACCCCAACTCTTGTAAAATTTGGAGGATCCATCTTCACAAACTGTCCAAGCTTGGCAGCCTCAGCATATACAATGTTGGTTGTACCTCGCTCGACGTAAGCAGCAACTAGTTGGACAATAACATGCATAGACTAATGAAACTCTACATTCGTCAAATTACCCTGAGGGACCTGGGGAGCAGTAAGAGGAATGAAAGGAACTCTGGTACACTCAAGAATAGGACCATAAGATTGAAGATGTACACAAGATATAGGAGGTAATATTTAAGCATTATCCCCAGATAGACGAAAGAATTTCCTTGTGTTCTAGATCTAGGAGGCATGATTTGAAATATGAACAAACAAGGATTATAGAAGATTCCAGGACTGAGAAGTCAAGCTTGAAGAAAGAATACCAAGAAAGTGAAACACTCCTAGATGTCTTCTAGCCTCTTCTTTATGAGTGTGGCACGCTACACACCAAAAAAATAGACTCTACTCAACATAGCTTTAATACCAACTTGACGCATCCTGGATTGTGGCCCTATTGTAATGGTCATCCCAAGTCCACCTAGGACTGGGGACAACCCCTTAACCCAACCCTGTCATCTTATACAGCCTTAGCTGAGGTAAATTTTGAGCATATAACAAGATTTCACAATGCTCACATAAAGACTTTGGGATAGGGTCACAACCATGACCAACCCAACCAAGTCTATCCATACCATCCCAACAAAAGAGAATATCAAAACATATTATGAAAGTCAAACCCAAAATGTAATATGTTGAAACAATAAGAAATTATGTTTGATGATGCTAGCCTCCCAGATTAATCCAAGGCCAAGGCTGACACCAATATTGATCCCACCCATTCCAACCCCCATAAGTACCAAAAAGCCTTTATCCAAAAGAATACAAATATCCGGTAGGAATATGCCCCAACTATGGCCAAAACCAATATTTGGAAAAAAAATAAAAAGTCTAAGAATATCCAACATGAAATTATGCCTTCCAAAAGGATGGAAGCTCACCACTTCAGTGCAATAAGCTATCACCAAATCAAGTACTATGAAAAAAGAGTTGAACTTCTAGTTCCTGCATAGCATGGGTATACAACCGCCAGTAGATGGGTTAGTTGGTGAACACTAGCATGAATCTCGGGATAACATAAGGTAATTCCATTTATCTAAACCAAGTGAAACCATCCAATGCAAACAACCGTACATATATATAAGTGCTAGGATAAGGGAGCAGGTTTAACATGCCATTTAAAATATTATCTTGGGTCATGCAGCTTAGCCGTCATGCTACCCACGGGCCATATTGGTTCAACTCCCTCTACTAAAAGGGTCCCAGTGAATATAGCCACACGACTAGGCAATAATTCTGGGATGACTAGTACATCCCTCCAATACAAATGTCACACTCGCACGTGGCCATCAAAGACCCCTGATATAGGTAAATATGAGTTTCTAGTTTTGATGCCCCCAGGATCACCTCCTTCCATGTCTTAGTTTACACTTTCCACCATTAATGCTTAATTAAAACCAAGTCCAAAAAATCAAATTATCCATTTATTTACAAAGGCTATTTGATAAACCAATGGTATCATCATACCACCATACTTGCAACCATTATTCAAAGCCAAACCATTTTGACTATAGTGACTGTCGATGCCATTTTCATTTACCATATTAACCTCTTGGGAGACTACCATGTTCACCACAAGCATTACCTATTAGCCATTAACCTTTGTAAGCCACTAAAAACATTTAAGGTTATACATATAAGCTGAAAACACACAAAAGTTCCATTAACATAAGTGAATACAATGAACATATCTTTATAAGTATTTTATCAAACACCTTGAGGGCATAGTATAACCAAAACCAAATTCCATTACTATTAAACCATTACTATGCAATTCCATTATCCAAAACAATGATTAATGCATAGAAATCCTAATTAAAAGAATATGAAATCATAAACAATCCTTAACATCAAAACCCTAAAATCAAGGATTGAAAACCGAAGCCATGCAATAGTAAAAACCATAAAATCAACAATATAACCATGCCTTTAATTGAAATTACATGTAGGGAAGAAAATCATGCCTTAAACCAAGAAGATTAATCGAAAGAATTCACCAAGACAAGCCCCAAAGTAATCCCTTAGTTGAAACCCTAGCTCTTTGCCCTAAAAGATCTTGAGAGAATTATGATATGTTTTTGTAGAGAGTAAAAGTATTTAAGAGTAAAATAATAGGGTAAGTAACCTCATAAGTGTATTAGAAGTCATGGGTCCTTATTAGGGTAAGTAGGAAAATATCCAGAATACCCCCACTTAAATCCCATAAAACACCCGACACAGGGTCATGACTGACCTCCCTACAAATCATAACCTAGCTTATGATTGACACCACCCAATCATAACCAATCCTCAACTATGGATTAGACATTTTCTAGTATATGAATCATCCAACCAAGTCGTAACCTCAGTATACGATCTGTACCCATGATCCAGGTCCCTGGTAGAATGTAACACCAGGAGGATCAAGCACTGACCACCTTATGAGTCACCTATAGGACTCGTACCCATGCCTTATGACTCACACCCTTAAGTCGTATCCATTCTAGTGTCCAAGACCATTCCACCAACTAACACTTGGCAACTTATGAGAGGTATTCACCACTGGTTCCCCAGCTTACGGGTCGTACCATGATTCATAATGGGTTCAAAAAACAAGATTCCTAGAAATTTTCTAAGGGTTCAAACCGTGGATGCTTCAATTTGATTTAAAAACACCATGTACACTTACTAATCCAAGTATGAAATACAAGGGTTTAGAGTTATTTAAAGTAGAGAAGAGATACATACCTTAAAACAGAAGACACACCAACAATCTTGACTCTTCCTCTTGCCACAAGATGAACACCTCTAAACCCCAATCTTATTCCAAGAGCCCTTTTGAGTGTTTGTAATGTTTTAATCTTGTAAATGAAAACTTGGGAGGCTACCATAACTTATATTGGTCAAGGAATTAGGGTTTTAGGCATGGGAAATAACCAATAGGTCCTTGGTTAAAAGATGTAAAACACACACATGCAGGGGTACGACTCCCCATCATGGTTCACTTGGAAATCATAACCTAGGGTACGAGTGGTAACCTAACTCATAACCAAGGCTTCCAGTAGGTTAACCACACTGTTGTGGGCACGAAAAAAGACCTTTGATTTGTAACCAAGGTTATGACTCACCATCCAATCGTGAGATCAAGTAATGACTAAAATAGTCCACTCTAGGTTTGAGACTTTAATTTATATGGTTGACTAGTATATGACTCGTAAGCATGGGTATGACCAAGGGATGACCTTGTCATATGGTGGACAGTATACTAATATAGCATACTGTCTAGGACACAAAATAGGAGGTCTTGGTAGGTATGATTCATGACCTAGGGTACGACTCAAGTGCCCCTTACTGTATCCACTCCAGAGACATCAAAGGTTGATGTTTTTCAATAGTTCAAGGTCTTGGTGCTTCAAATTACTTCAACTTTGATAGGTAAGTGTGTATACAATTTAACACCCTAATATTCACCTAAGAAGTCCTTACACAATTTAGAAACAACATACAACAAAGATACAACACAACACACATATCACGATCACTACCAATCCACCCAAAATTTTGTGAGGCCACATTCTCGGGTATTTCAGTAGCATCATCTTATGATTAGGTATATGGATATCCTAAAAACTATTTTTTGTACTCGATATGGTTACTTTGAGTTCTTGGTTATTTTATTTAGTTTGACTAATGCCCCAACGATATTTATAGATCTGATGAAAAGGTTTTTCAGGCAGTGTTTTGATATTTTTGTCATTGTGTTCATTAATGATGTCCTTTTATATTCTAAGAGTGAGGTGGATTATGCCAATCACCTTTGTGTTATGTTTTATACCTTGAAGGAGCAAAAGTTGTATGCCTAATTTTCTAAGTGTGACTTTTGGTTTAACATTGTAAATTTTTTTGGTCATATTATTTCAAGTAAGAGGATCATGGTAGATCCTTAAAAGGTGGAGATGGTTAAAAGATGGCCTCGACCAAAAAATCCAACTGACATTCAGAGCTTCTTGGGTTTGGCTAAGTATTATAGGCGGTTCATAGAAAGTTTCTTTACGATAGCTGCCATATTTAATAAGTTGAATTAAAAGAGGGTAATGTTTTCTTGGTTGGATTATTGTGAGGGGGGTATAGAAGCTTAAGGATATTCTAACTTCAGTTCCATTTTTTACTTTTTCGGAAGGTAATGAGGGATTTATGATTAAATATGATGCATCCCGGGAAAGACTTGGTTGTGTTTTGATGTAACATAGGATGGTGATTGCCTATGCTTCCAAGCAGTTGAAGCTGCATAAGGGGAATTACCCTACTCATGGTTTGGAGCATTTAGCAATGTTTTTTTCTTTAAAAATCTGGAGGCATTATTTATATGGAGTGCACGTGGACATATTTTCTACTCATAAAAGTCTACATTATGTGTCCACTCAGAAGAGATAAATCTTAGGCAGATGATATGGTTGGAGCTTTTCAAAGACTATGATATGAGTCTTTACTACCATCTAGGTAAACCTCATATTGTTTCTAATTCTCTTAGAAGGTTATCCATAGGGAGTTTTGCTCACGTGGAAAAGAAAAAACATGTGTTGGTGAAAGATATTCACCACTTGGATAATCTTGGGGTTAGTTTCTTGGACTCTGAGAATAGTGGGTTGATGGTATAGTAAGTGGTTCGATCATTTCTTGGTGCAGAGATCAAGGAAATAAAGATGCTAGATACTATCCTGATGAAAATCGATGATGATGTAGGTAGGCAAAAGGTGTTGGTATTTGAGATTAATGGTGATGTTACTTTGTGTTACCAAAGGCGGTTGTGTGTTCCCAACATCAACAGCTTGGGACAAAGGATTTTGGCTAAGGTGAATGAATCACACAATGTTGTTCATCCCTATTTGACTAAAATGCATCATGATCTCAAAGAAATATATTAGCAAAATGGTATGAAGAGGGATGTGGCAGATTTTATAGCCAAGTGTATGGTGTGCCAACAAGTTAAAGTTGATAAAATGAGGCCTAGATGGTTGTATCAGAAGATTGATTTGCCTAAATGGAAATGGGAGTTAATCAATATGGATTTTGTTATCGATCTTCCGCGATCTCAGAACCAATTTGATTCGATTTGGGTCATCATGGATAGGATGACAAAGTACGATCACTTCTTGCTAGGTAGGACTAATTTTTTAGCTGAGGACTATGCAAGGTTGTATCTTCATAAGATTGTAAATCCGCATAGGGTACCTATTTTGATTATCTCTAATCGGGGTATGCAATTTTCATCTTATTTTTAGTGGTCTTTTTAGAAAGGGTTGGGGACTAAGGTTATTCTAGGTACTTCTTTTCATCTGCAGATGGATGGGAAAGTAGAGAGTACTAATTGGAAATTGGAGGACATGTTTCATTCCTGTGTGATTGATTATGGTGAAAATCGGGTTGAGAATCTACCTTTGGTAGAGTTTGCTTACAATAATATCTATCATTCTAGCATGGGATAGCCCCTTTTGAAGCATTGAATAATAGGAGATATAGATCTCCTATTAGGTGGTTTGAGCTTGGTGAGGTGGATATTTTCGATAGGTATTTAGTTTATTAGGATATGGAAAAGGTAAAGGTGATTCAAGATAGGCTTAAGGCTGCCCAAAGTGCCAAAAGTCCTATACGGATGTAAGGCGTAGAGACTTGGAGTTTGAGTTTGGGATAAAATGTTCCTAAGGGTATCTCCCATGAAGGGAGTGATGCATTTTGGTATAATGGGGAAGCTCAGTCCCCCATATATTTGTCCTTATGTGGTTTTGTGAAGGGTTGGTAAAATGGGGTATGAATTGGAGTTTCCAAAGAGTTTAAGCTCCACTAATTAGATATTTCAAGTCTGTATGTTGAGAAATTATCTTGGCGATCCTTCTTTGGTAGTTCTTTTTGAAGGATTAGGTATCTCAAATTCTCTGTCTTATCAAGAGGTCCCACTTGAGATTTTGCATCGATAGGTTCGTCAGTTACAGACTAAATATGTGGCCTCGATTAAGGTTCTAAAGTGGAACCATAAGGCGGAAAAGTCTATATGAGAAGTGAAAGCGTACATGAAGACCAAATGTAACACCCCATATTTCACTAGCAAAATTTAAGTCCCAGTGCATGAGTATTCTTATATAAAATTTCTGAGACGCTCATTATTTTTTAGTTTAGATCCTGCCATTGCGTAGGAAATTCAATTAGCTTTCCAACGATATAAAATTTTCCCAAATCAGATAACCGGGTAAGAAGTTATGGTGATTTTAAGGTTTAGTCGCAAAACCCTATCATTTTGATCTTAGCGCATCGCAGAGCAGGCCAATCTCCCAATTGGAAAAATCCAGTAAGGGTCTATGATCCTAGCACATCACGCCATAGGTCAATTTCCTGTTTGTCAATTTTCAGTAGGCTTCTGCGATCATGGCGCATCGCGGAGATGGACAAATTGGCACCCACAGGCTTACCGTGATAGTGGCGCGTCGTGGCATTTGTCCAGGTCCTAGTTTTCCCTTTTCCAGTGTCTTGATGACATAGTGGCGCATCACGCTAAGGCCAAAAATTGAGATTCCAGTTTCCAGCTTGTGTTTTTAAATTTGTTTAAGGGTATTTGGGTCTTTTCCCAAGCCCTAAACTCACCCTAAATATGAAATTTAACCCCTAATTGACCTAAATACTCATCCTTATTCACTTTCTCTCAAATAAAAAATCCCCTCTTTCAAGATCAAGAAACCCTAACTCTCAAGAATCAAGGTCAAATCTCAAGAACTCTCCATCAATCCTTCCAAATTCATCATCCCAGGTAAGTTAGATGTTCATCCATGGATTTCTTTCATCCATGGAGCTCTAGTAACATTTTTAATTATAAAGTTATGATCTTTTTAAGTTATTTGATTTTAAATCATGATTTCATCCATTAATCTCCATGAACTTTGATTTAAAACCATGTTTTAATGAAGTTATTGTTGTTATTCGATTCCTCATGTTTTAGTGTTATCATTTGTTGAATTAAATCATGACTTAGTGTTTTCCATGATAATTTCATGTCAATTATGCCGGTCCTTTAGCAATTCTATGATTATTTTAAACCATGAACTATAAGTGTTTGATAAAATGCCTACAAGAGAAATAGATTTAATAAGATTCTTCATGCTATGTCCTTCAATGTTTTAGTGTAATGCTACTACTATTGTTTTGAGTCTTTGGGGTATTGAATACCCAAAACTGTAGTGGTTTACTTAATGTTGTCTCAGTATCTTCAAAATAACTTCAGATTATTTCATGAGCATTATCAGAACAGTCAATTAAACTCAAAATTGTCTAGCATTTTTATGTCATTCAGTTGGGAGTAGGATTTAGCATCGAGCAAGTGTAGGGATGGCGGCTTCCTCGTCAGATAGGCAGAGTTGTTAGTAGTAGTCCCTATACTTCAAAACTGCGTAGATAGCATAGGATAAGAGTAGTCACCCGTCAGATTAGTGTTGATTATTTTGCAGGGGTCACCCATTAGTTCAGGCTTGACACCCTTAGTCCTTTGGATATTATATCAGTTTAGTGGATCCACATAGCCAACGTTAGTAGCATGGCACAGTATTAACTCCTTTCCAACTGGGGTTACAAGTTGGACCCCAATTAGCTGAAATTGGGGAATGTCGATTTGATGATACCTCCTACAGTCTCAGATATAGTCTCAGTTACAGTCCCAGCTTAGTTATTCAATCTTAGGATTGTTTCGCCAAAGCATACAAATTTCAGTTATTTAAGTATTTTAGTTTATAGATTTTACTCAGTTCATGTCATATGCTTGGTAATGTATCCTCAGTGTCTACATATTTTCATGTATTTTTAATATTTTACAGACTTTCATGCATGTACAGTATCTACAGATTTCATGCTCTCTATTCAGTATTCCATGCTTTACAGGTATATTCAGATAGATCATTACGCCTATTCATGAAACCTTGTCTATTAGCCTACCTTATTCAGTATACCAGTACGTTCAAAGTACTGATCGCATATTTTTCTTTTGCGCTATGAGGTCTCATATCATAGGTGCTGACACTCAGTTCCCGGATCGCACTTAGTCCCTTAGATTCTCAATAGTATAGTAGCAGTGGTGAGTCCTAATCACCTAAGGATAGACTATCTTATTTCATGTCTTTATTTCAGTAGTCAGTAGAGTTAATTGGGGGCTTGTCCCATCAACACTTAGTCAGTCAGACTTAGAGGCTTTTCAGATATTACAGTCAGTTAGTTGTTCAATTTATCAGTACTTTATTAGATTCAGATAGTCATTTTCCTAGATTCATATTTCTATTTAAAATCATATATTTAAAACCTTGTGGCACTTCATTTATTCTTCTATAATTCATGATTATCTTATTCAGTGCCAACAGAAGGTACCAGCTCATGGGTTAGCTTGTCTCTCGGGATCGTAAGCACCATGTAATGACTAAGGGGTAGTCTCGGGTCATTACAAACTTGGTATCAAAGCCTAAGGTTTTAAAGTGTCCTAGGAAGTATGAAAGCCACGTCGAGTAGAGTCTTGTGAATGGGTGTGCAGCGCGCCACACTTATGGACGAGAGGCTACAAGGCATTTAGGAAAAAATTTCCCTTCTTTCAGTATTTGTGACGTGTGATTGAAGATGATCTTGAGTTAAACTCTCAGTCTAATCCATTTCCTTCTTTCATTTATAGAACATTCCTCCTAAGAAGAATGGAAGAAGAACAGGAACTCAGCCAGCCCCTCAGCCCGTCTAGGAAGATCCTCAAGACGAGCATGTCTCTCACACAAAATTTAGGGGTGCGTTCACTACTCTTGAAAACTCTGGAGCAGCATAGAATGAATGGACAGCTGTTGGTTTGGCCAACCTAGGGGCTAATACTACTGCAACCAAAATTTGGGATTTCACCCGGATGAATCCTCCTTCTTTCACGGGATCCAAGTCTTAGAGGATCCACAGGACTTTTTAGATATAGTTCAGAAGGTAACAAATGCTATGGGGGTGACATCTAGTCAGAGTGCCAAGTTGGCAATATATCAATTGTAGGATGTAGCCCATACTGGGTTTAAGCAGTGGAACATTGATAGAGGGGTTGATCCAAGTCCTATTGAATGGGAAGAGTTTTCCACGACTTTCTTGGACAGATTCTTTCCATTAGAGTTGAGGGAGGACAAAGTGTTAGAATTTATTAATTTGAGAATAGAAAGCATGTGTATGAGGGAGTATTCTCTCAAGTTCACTAATTTAGCTAGATATACTCCTCATGTGGTGGCTGACAGTAGGTCCAAGATGAGTAAGTTTGTGTCTGGCGTGTCTAATAGTGTGGTCAAGGAGTGTAGGATCGCAATGCTGATTAGTGAGATGGACTTGTCTAGGCTGATGGTCCCAGCTCAACAGATAGAGGAGCAAAATATTATGGAGAGGGAGAGAGGAAACAAGAGAGATAGGATGGGTAGTTTTAATTTTAATCAGCCAAAGTCAGAAGGTGGTACCCATCCTCAGTTTCATCAGAGGTCTTTATCCCTAGTACCCCTTTCAACCAGTGCCCCTGTAATGACCCAAAATCACCCCTCAGGATGCTACATGGTGCATAGGGTCACGAGTGACCCCAAGCTAACCCTTCACTCAGCATAACACATAAATAATTGAATAAAATGCATAATCTAGAAGAATAAAGCGGAAGATAACTCTATTATGAATTTGCTCAATACAAAACTGAAGTCACAAGATTACAACTCTACTTTTACATCAAAATAAAACTCAATACAACAACTTCTATCGACTATCTATGAAGCCTTTACTGGTACTGATTATGGGTAGTTGGGTCATGACCCCCAACCAACCCAACTCAATACGACTGAATAAGGGAAACACAACACTTTTCTACTGTATCACTGACTCGTGGTCCTGAATCAAAGGGACCCATCACCTGATGACTGGAAGTGGCGAACTGATGGAATATGGTACATGCGCTATAAGTTGTACCTACTTTATGAGACAATGTAGCACATAGACGTATATGTGAATCAGTACTTTGGAATGTACTGAGTATGCGGGGGTGAATACATATGTATAAAATAGTGTCGATCTTCTTCAATCAAATCATGTATGCAGTATGAGACAACTCACATGGCTTGAACAAGTATAAAATATAAAGCTTATAAATCATTAAGAATGAGGCATGTAACACAAGTCTCGTGAGTCATCATTGTTTAACTTCAAAATCACAAATCTTCTCTTATGCTCAATACCTAAAGGCAACAGGGATTTTAAACAATACATTCAACTCATGCATGTGCCTAATAGAGAGTAAAACTTCCCCAATGCTCAACATCTCACAATTATTTAGAAACTCATAAACTTGAAATTCGCAATCATTAAACTTGAAAACATACTTGAAGGCATTTCATTCACTTTAGGAAAATATCTCATCTCAAGTCAATACCTTGATTAGGGAATATCTTTGAAATTCAACCATTTAGGAAAATAGTTTATAGGGAAGGAAAATAAGCATTTAATTTTGAAGTTTGAAAGGTAAGGGAGGTTCTCATAACCGACATAAACCATGCAAGCTACATGGAGTCCAATATTTTTTCCTCCTAAGAAAGAGACCCCACGTTGGGGAGGAGCGTCATACTCTTCCCAATGAGTATAACCTTGGTCTAGTGATCACTAAATGAAAATTGGCCTCGGGCCCACATAATCAAATCGGCCTCAGGCCCACTTATAATCATAATATAATCAGCCTCAGGCTCATATTCTATAGTGGCACGTAGTTTTTGGGATAAGAAACCATAGTATCTTACCCGCTCGATGCTAAATACTACTCCCTTTAGATTACATGCGCTCATCTCATAAAAAAAATCCACTTTCAGAACAATCTCATGGTTCACCATGAACCCATTAATCAAATCAATAATCTCATATTGTAAAGTGGATTTCAAAGCTTTCAGACCATTAGGTCAATTCAATTTTTCAACCATCTCAAAATACTCAAAGCATGGGTTCTTATAGCATGAGAGTTCATAATTTCATAAGTCTTGAATAGAGCTTACTAACCCATAGTTCAATTTCAAGTTAAAGCTTATCAAAAGCATATAGATTCATAAATCATGTGGAAATCTGGAAATTCAGCAATTCATCTCAAAATCTCAATGTAGTCATATGCTTCAATATCTCAACAATTCAAATATAAGCTTCTCAAGGAGTAAAGTCATGGGGTTTATCCAGATGTAAAAACTCAAGAAAACATGTAGAAATTAGGCCATTTAACTCTCAATTCATGAGAAATATCAACATAATGCATTCAATAAATATGGGTGAAAACCCCAATTCAAACTCATGTATAAACCCCATAATTTCAGCAAAATCATGATGTAAATAAACATTTTGGGCACAAGGGTGAAAGGGTTACCCTTGTTCAAAACCCCACATACCTTGAATTAGAAGCTTTGGGTGAATTCTCATGTTTGGAACTCTATTCTTGCTCTAGAATAAGGGATCTTGAGGTCCTTGACTTGGGAATATTGAATCTTGACTCAATTTAGAAAATCCATGGTGGATTCTTGAGATTCATGGAAGAAGTTTTAGATATTTAGGGTTTTTGTTGAGATAAATGTTGAGAAAACCCTTATAGGATGCTTGTAAATGGCTTTGATTTAGTGTTTCCACAATTTTATAAGCTTGGAAAAAAATTCCAAAATTCCCTTTTAAACATCTGTGCGAAACTGGAAAAATTAAACTAGAACCCGATTTCACTGGCCTCCACGATGCGCCACTAATCGCGCTGGCTTGCTGGAATTTGACAATTGGGAAATTGGCAGCCTCCGCGACGCGGAGCCATTACATTTCCCACTGGTTGGGACCTGGGACTCCTCCGCGATATGCCACAATCACGGAGTCCCACTAGAAATTGACAATTGCTAAATCAACCATCTCCGCGACGCGCCAATCACCTAAATAGTGCAGTTTTACAGCTAAGGCTTAAATTGGCCATAACTTCTTACTCGAGTGTCCGATTCGGGCAAATCCTATATTGATGGAAAGTTTATTAGATTTCCTACGTGGTGAAAGTATAAATTAGGGAAATTCTATATGGTTAACACGTTACTCATTTAGGAAGCAACTTCTCAATCTTTTAGGGCCGGAATCATGCCTCACTTGACACACCCTACGACTCAAACTACGAGGGAACTTTACGGGGCCTTACATCCCCAGTACCCAAATTCAAAAATGATAATAGAGATAGGGCAACAGGATCTAAGTCCCAGGTCAGTGTTAACAGTGCTCGTACCAATCTTTTATATCAGAAATATGGAAGACACCATCAGGGTGAGTGTAGAGCAGGTAGTGATGTGTGTTTTAGGAGTGGAAATCCAGGCCATCGGATTCTAGATTTTTGAGTAGTTTCTCAAAAAGGTAGGGATGCATGCCAACAAGGCCAGTCCAATCAGTCATCAGTTCTATCCGGCCTCCCAACTCAGCAGGGTGCCGCTTCAAGTGCTACTAATGGTCAGCGTCCGAACAGAATATTTGATCTTTAGTCCCGCCAAGATCAGGA
Source organism: Capsicum pubescens (assembly GCA_030864215.1). Lineage (NCBI taxonomy): Eukaryota > Viridiplantae > Streptophyta > Magnoliopsida > Solanales > Solanaceae > Capsicum > Capsicum pubescens. Next base: position 112,145,501 of record CM061538.1, read on the forward strand.
AAATTCTCCCGACGTAGTTACTGGTACGTTGTAGGTCTTTCACTTACATGTTTATGCTTTACTAAACCCTAGAGCTTTTCTTTCTTTTGTAACTCCATTTATATTTGTTAATTTTGGAGTCAGTCCTGAAACTCTAGCAGAGCCCTTTTCAGTGTCTACCCCTGTAGTGTTTCCATTATATCCAAGCAAGTATACAAGAACTGTCTGATCATAATATCTCAAAAAGTTACCTCAGTTGATCTCGTGGAGTTAGAGATGACGGATTTTGACGTCATTCTCGGCATGGATTAGTTCCACTCATGTTATGCCTTAGTTGATTATAGAAACAGAATAGTTCACTTTTAGTTTCCAAATAAACTAGTCCTTGAATGGAGGGGTAGTACTACAGCTCTTAGGGGTTGGTTGATTTTGTACCTTAAAGACAGAAAGATGATATCGAAGGGGTGTGTTTACCATCTCGTGTGAGTCAAAGGCTCTAACTCAAAAACTCCTACTCTTGAGTCAGTTCTAGTAGTAAAAGAATTCTCAAATGTATTTCCTGAAGATCTTCTCGTAGTTTCTCCCAAAAGGGAAATCAACTTCGGCATAGACCTTCTCCCAGATACTCAGCCTATATCTATTTCGCCATATAGAATAGCTCCAGCTGAACTCAATGAATTGAAAGAATAGTTAAAGGATCTCCTAGATAAGGGATTCATCAGGACCAGCGTCTCCTCGTGGGGCACACTTATTGTAATACCCCGAGCATTCCTTAAGCCTAAATCTGTCTTTTTGAATGGATATGTATGACTTTAAAAGTGATTGATGTTTAAACCATGTTGTATTTCTCTAATTTGATCCTCGAGTGACGGACGATATGGTAGACCATCAGTGGAGGCTAAAGAATGGGACATTCTGCCTCGGTTTGATGAATATCTTGACGGTCCGTTAACTTTGTGATGTTCCACCACTTTGACCGTCCCACGACATCCCAAAAAGAAAGATGCTGCCTTGGCTTAACGGGACACATGACGGTCCACCATGGACCTAAAGGTCCACCAAGTCGACCGTCAAACTTGGGTGATCCAATAGCATTCAGTAAAACGGCCATAACTCACTCATCCGATGTCGGATTTCGATGAAATTGGTATCGATGGAAGGCTTATTCAATGCTCTACATGACAAAATGTGGAAATTAGAGAAATTCAACATGGTTTAAAAATCAATCACTTTGGAAGTCATACATATCCATTCAAAAAGACAGATTTAGGCTTAAGGAATGATCGGGGTATTACAATATCTCCACCTTGGAAACATTCATCCTCGAATGTTGCTAGATAGGCCAAGAATAAGAGAAAATGAGGATGCACAACTGGAACTACTCACATAGAAGGGTTCACTTTACTCTAATACTCTTGAGTACTTTACCAAATGCATGAATCATAGAGGGAATAACCATATAGCTGAATACATTAGATTAGGAGGAAACTGAATTAAGAGAATAGTACCTTCAGCTTGATTTGAACTCACGGGGAAAAGATGAGGGTACTTGACTCGTATATTTGCTTCTGCTTCCCACGTAGCATTCTCGACTGATTGATTTCGCCACAGAACTTTAACCAAGGGAATTTCCTTATTTCTTAATCTAGACTTCCTTGATAGTCTAGGATTTCAACCAAGATTTCATCATACGAAAGGCTATCCTGAACATCACAACCTTCCGACGGATCAACAACAACAGAGTCTCCAATGTGCTTCTTGAGTATAGAAACATGAAACACAGGATGGACACCTGACAATTCTGCAGGCAACTCAACCTCATAATCTACTTTCCCAACACGATCCAAAACTCTATAAGGGCCAACATATCTGGGACTCAGCTTCCCTTTCTTTCCAAATCTTTTCACCCCTTTCATGGGTGAGATTTTCAAATACACCAAATCATTGACTTCAAACTCAAGAGCTCTTCTTCTCATATCTGCATAAAATTTTTGACGGCTCTAGGCTGTCTTCAACATCTCTCAAATCAACTTAACTTTCTCCATAGCTTCGAACACAACATCAGGTCCAATCACAGCAGCTTCACCCACTTCTAACCAGCCTATGGGCGATCTACATCTTCTCCCATACAAGGCTTCAAACGAAGCCATTCCAATACTAGCATGAAAACTATTATTGTAAGCAAATTCAATCAACGACAAGTGTTTATCCCAACTTCCTTTGAAATCAAGAACACAAGCCCTCAACATATCCTCCAAAGTCTGAATAGTCCTCTCAGCCTGACCATTTGTCTGCAGATGAAAAGCGGAGCTAAGATGAACTTTGGTGCCAAGAACCTTCTGGAAGGCTCTCCAAAAATGAGAAGTAAACTGAGTACCTCTATCGGAGATGATAGACAACGGAACTCCATGCAACCTGACTAACTCCCGAATATACATCTTAGCATAGTCCTCCCGGTGAAAGATGTATGCACTGGTAGGAAATGTGCGAACTTAGTCAACCTGTATACAACAACCCAAATCTAATCATGATGACGGCAAGAAAGAGGTAAACCAGTCACAAAATCCATATTCACTTCCTCCCACTTCCAAGTAGGGATACTAAATTCTTGCATCATTCCGCCGGGTCTCTGGTGTTCTATCTTCACCTGCTGGCAAGTTCCACACTTCTCTACGAACGTCGCTATATCTTTCTTCATACCATTCCACCAATAAATATCCCGCAAATCACGGTACATCTTGGTAGCACCGGGATAAATAGAATACCGCACGTCATGCGCCTCAGCCATAATCCTCTCCCTCAGATCATCAACATCAAGAACACACAACCTATTCTGAAATCTCAATACACCATCTCCCCCTTAGGAGAAAACCTCCACCTTTTGGTCTTTAACTGATTCTTTCAGTTTGACCAAATGAGAATTTGTATCCTGCTTCTCTTTCACTTCAGAAACTAGGGAAGATTCGGGTCTACTTTGGACCCAAGAATTACCCTCAGCTGAGTTAAGTAATCTAACACCTAACCTAGCCAAACGATGCACTTCGCGGGCTAACTCCATCTTATCTTTCTCGACATGTGCTACACTACCCATGGACGACCTACTAAGAGCATCTGCCACTACATTGGCCTTACCCGGGTGATATAACACGCTCATATCATAGTCCTTCAGCAATTCTAACCATCGCCTCTACCGAAGATTCAATTCTCTCTAAGTAAACACATACTACAAACTCTTGTGATCCATAAAGACATCAACATGAACGTCGTATAGGTAGTGTCTCCAAATTTTCAAAGCCAAAACCATTCCAGCTAACTCGAGGTCGTGGGTCAGATAATTCTTCTCATGAGGTTTCAACTGTCGGGAGGCATAATCTATAACCTTACCCTTCTGCCTCAGCACACAATCCAAACCAACTCTGGAAGCATCACAATATACCACAAAATTATCTTCACCATTGGGCAGGGTCATCACAGGGGATGAAGTGAGTTGAGTCTTCAACTCCTGAAAACTCTTCTCGCAAGAATCTGACCACTAAAATTTAACCTTCTTTAGGGTTAACTGGGTCAAAGGAGCAGCAATGGAAGAGAAACCTTCGACAAAATGATGGTAGTATCCAGCTAGACCCAGGAAACACCTAATATCAGATGAGGAAATAGGTCTAGGCCAACTTTTCAAAGCTTCTACCTTTTGAGAATCAACTTGAATACCTTCAAAAGAGACAACATGACCCAGAAAAGCAACTGATTGAAGCCAAAATTCACACTTTCTAAATTTGGCAAACAACTGCTGGTCTCTAAGGGTTTGCAAGACAACTCGAAGATGATTTGCATGGTCGTTTTCACTTCAGGAGTATACAAGAATATCATCTATGAACACAATACCGAACATATCCAGGTATGGTCTGAACACCCGATTCATGAGGTCCATAAAAGCTGCTGGGGCATTAGTTAATCTGAAGGACATGACCAAGAATTCAAAATGACCATAACGAGTATAGAAAGATGTCTTTGAAATGTCACACTCTCTGACTTTAAGTTGGTGATAATCGGATCTCAAATCTATTTTCGAAAAATAACTAGCACCTTGCAGCTGATAAAACAAGTTATCAATTCTAGGAAGAGGGTACTTGTTCTTGACTGTGACCTTGTTAAGCTGATGATAGTCTATGCACATGCGTAATGAACCATCTTTCTTTTGCACGAATAAAATGGGTGCACCCCAGGGAGACACACTGGGCCTTATAAAACCCTTATCAAGAAGATCTTTGAGTTGCTCTTTCAACTCCCTAAGTTCTGCGGGGTCCATATGATACGGAGGAATAGAAATTGGCTATGTATCAGGGAGAAGATCAATTTTGAATTCTATCTCTCTATCGGGAGGTACCCCTGGGAGATCTTTCGGGAAAACATCAGAAAACTCATTAACAACACTAAGAGATTGAATAGTTGGAGTCTCAGACTTAGTATCTTTAACTCGAACCAAATGATAGATATAACCTTTGGAAATCAACTTCCTAGCTTTAATATAGGATATGAAATAACTTTTAGGAGATACAGAACTTCCGGACCACTCAAAGACTGGCTCATTGGGAAACTGAAACTTTACTACCCGAGTACGACAGTCTATAGATGCGTAACAAGAGTGTAGCCAATCCATACCCAGAATAATATCAAAATCAACCATGTCTAGCTCAATCAAATCTGCAAACATGACTTTGTTAAGAACAGTGATAGGACACTTCTTATATATTTTCTTAGCAACACAAATTCACCCACTGGTATAGAGACAAGAAAAGGCTCGGAAATCTTTTCAGCACTTATTTCAGAATTCACAGACACCAACAGAGTCACATAAGAAAGACTTAACCCAGGGTCCATCAACACATACACATCAAAATGAAATACATGGAGCGTACCAGTAGCAACATCTTGTGAAGCCTCCTGCTCTTGGCGGGGTGGTATAGCATAAAAGTGATTCTAGCGATGACCACCTGCAGTACTAGACGAGGCACCCTGAAAAGAAGTAGGACGAAGTACAGGGGATGGAGCACTAATAGTTTGATTCTAGGGACGAACATCGCAACTCGCCTATCTAGCATATGGGAAATCTTTGAACTTATGGCCCAACTTACCAAAACCAAAGCAACCCCTATGACCGATTAAGCACTCACTGTGATGGTCTCTACCGCACTTTGGACATGGGGAGGACGAGGCATATTACTCACACTATCCTAGGACCTGGATGTAGTAGGCCTATTACCCTACTCCGGCCTAATTCTAAATGCAGGAGTACTGGCTGATGAAGGCGCTGGCACAAGAGAACGGCTCTGGAACTGAGGGCAGGTCCCTTCAGAAAATCTAGCCTGACTATACCCTTACTGCTCAGATCTAACTCTCTTATTCCCTCTCACTATTTCTCTCTCCTTAACCTTGTCTTCTTCAATCTGCTGAGCATGGATCATTAGTATTGAAAGGTCCATGTCCCTATTAAGCATAGAGGATCTACATTCTTTCACGACATAACCAGATACACCGGCCAAGAACTTACTCATACTAGTTCTAGAATCAGCCATCATACCGGGTGCATACTTAGATAACTAGTTAAACTTATGGCAATACTCGTTAACTGTCATGGGGCCCTATCTCAAGTTCATAAATTCTTCTAATTTTTCTTCCCTCAGCTCTAGGGGAAAGAATCTATCTAAGAAGGCATCTTGGAATAATTGCCAAGTCATAGGAGCATCATTCTCCCCTCTACTCTTCCTCCACACCTCCACCCAATCATAAGCAATATCTTTCATTTGATAGGTAGCCAATTCAACACTCTCCTCCTCAGTCACGTGCATAATCTGAGTGATCTTTCTTACTTTATCTAAATACATTTATGGGTCCTCGCCTACTTTTAACCCATAGAACTCAGGTCGATTTATTCACATAAAGTCACAAACCCGGGCTGCAGCAGAATTATTCCCTTGCGGATGTGGAATAGTAGTCTGGGTGTTGGCTTGAGCGTTGGCGGTGGCCGACTGGGCTAGCACTTGGAAAGCTACCCGGAATTTGGCATGGGACACTATCTCACCTAAAGGATAAACGCGTTGAGGTCGTTCGTTTTTTATGCGAGCTCTACGAGGAGGAATTTTTTGTCATAAGAGAGCACGAATTAACCGCAGAGAGAAACAGTCATAAACATGATAGACTCTTAAAAGAAAGAAATAACTTTTCCTAAAATGTCCCGTAGCCTCTTGCTCATAGATGTGGCGCGCTACACACCTGATGTTAGGCGTATTTATACGTCTAAGCACCATAACTTACCCATGTTTTAGCTAAGTTTTGAGGATAAAATACATAATTCTTGCACTTTTAGTCTATTTTTAGTTAAGTGAGCTGACCTATGTGATTAGCATGCTTTTCAGGTACTAATGAAGAAGATTTCAGCACTTTGGGGACCTGTGGACACCAAAGGAAAACTTCACATAAAAGGGAAAGCAGCTTTTTGACTGAATGTGATGCAAGGGAACTTTTTCCCGGGCAAACTCAGTATTTTTAAATAGTTAAGGATATAGTAGCAATTTATTAGAGAAGGATGTTATTAAAAACCTTATTGCTGAATTTTTATTGAGAATTATTCATAATTCAAATTCTGTAATATTTTTGAAAGCAGAAAATGGCTTAGCTTGAGCAACGGAGAGAGAGAAACACGTTCCTCTCTTATTGTCGCTAGTCATCTCCATCGCCGAGATTGTTCTAAGTTTTGGTATGATGATTATGTCTATTTTGATTTCCGTTGTATTCATGAGTAGCTAAACTTATCTGTTAGGGTTATGGAAACCTTGTAGTATACTCTCTATTGTTGTGTAATCCACTTATATCATTACTCTCTTCATTTTGATTTAATTCTCGTGGTTGCAAACATAGGGAATATGCCATTATAGCAATAACTTGTTCGATAGAAAAGTTACTGTTTGGAAAAGAGAGTGTGACAAGAAATTAGGGTTTCCAACCTCTAGTTTACACATTAATGCCCTAGCAGGATTAACGTCTTGGAGAGTTCGTATAATTTGTTGTACACTTTGGGTTCGAGAGAACTAAGGTGAATAAATCCTTGATAGTTGAAAAACACTTGGATTAGAATTAGAATACGCCTCTCTATAAGTGCATGCATGTATAAAATCCGTATTACCCATGGTTAATAGAGAAGTAGAAGCTACAAGGTGGACATAACCCTAACTTGTCATTCTCTGTGATCAAATATAATTACACATATCGTCTCATTGTTACACTGATAATATTACTGTGCACTTAAACCAAACCCCCTTATCTTGGAACCTTCGACCAACAGTCTAATAATAATCGCAATACTTAGTGATCATAGTATTCCCTGTGGGATTCGACACCCAACCCAGTTGGGTTCTATATTTGACAGCGACCGCTTACACTTTCTAACGAGAGTTGTAATTAGGGTGTATCAAATTTTGGTGCCGTTGTCAGGGAATACGATTGACAACTAAGTTTGTGATAGTTAATAGACCCTTTGGTCAAAGATTCTCAAATTTTACTTTTTGTTTGTTGTTTTTGTTTTGTTCAGGTTTAGTGGATTGCATGCCAAATACACAAAGATCTGGTCAGCCATTATTACCTATAAATCCTGAACCACATCTCATTGGCAGAATGGATGCGCAACGAGACCCTGAAAGGATAGCTGCTCAACAGGAGCAGGCTAGATTAGCTGCATTGGCAGCTGTGCAAGTAAATCAACAGAATGCTGATAACCCAGGTCGGGTACCAAATTCTAATGATGAGGACCTGGGTGATGATGAGTTATTAAATCCAAGGCGTGCAGATGATGTGGCTGCACCAGTAAACAGAAATGTCAATAGAGATCATCAAGCTAGAATGAGACCCGAACGCCGAGCGGTGCAAGTCGCTTTTGATGATGATGATTACGACTTGGACGAGGCTGGTGCCACAGGGGCTATTATTCCTCCTCCCTTGGCACACAGAGCCAAGTTCAATATCACTAGCACCATGATCCAGCTATTGCAACTCAAAGGGTTATTTGGTGGACTTGCAGGCGACGATCCGAATATGCATCTGATTAATTTTATCTCAAAATGCAAATCATTTGACAATCCAGGGGTTGGAAATAATGCAATCCGGTTGCGCTTATTCCCATTGTCTCTATCTGGAGAGGCAACTCTATGGTTAAACGGGCTAACTCCTGACTCTATTACCAATTGGAGGCAACTGAAAGACGCTTTCCTAGAAAGATTCTTTTCGCCATCCAAAAGGGCACAATTAAGAGATGGGATAAGTAATTTAAGACAGCTTCCAACTGAAGCTCTCCACGAAACATGGGAGAGGTTCAAGAAGAAGCTTACGCAGTGCCCAAATCATCAGATGACCAATGTCCACTTGATGGAAATATTATATAGGGCTTTAAACTCAGTGACTAAGCCAGTGGTAGATAATGCTGCGGGTGGGTCATTCATGGATCTAACTTTTCTTGAGGCGTCTGACATGCTGGATCATATGAAAAAGCAGAGTAGAGCTTGGCATACCAGGGATTCTGAGGTAGCAAGCTCTACTGTATCTATTGGCATGACGGCAGAACAGAGGCGCAGAGAAGAGGAACGTGACCAGGATATGGCTCACATGAAAATGCAGATGGACCTTCTTACCAAGCATTTATTATTAGGGAAGACAGAAAAGGTCAAAGCTGTTGTATCACAGGGAAGAGACGACTCCAATTCTGAGGAGGAAGCAAATTACTTGAATAATTAGGGGGTTTCCGAGGCAATGTTCAAGGAAACGAAGGTCGGAACTATTATGAAAAATCTAGATACAAGGACCGACACCAAGGGAATTGGAAGAATAAAAATGATAGGAGCAGTTTGTATGTCCCCCCTGGAAATCATGAAGCTGTTGCATCTAGATCTGGGAAGATGTCCATGGAGGACATAATGGCTAAGCTGTTGAAAGGAGTGGAGGCAACCAACACGGGAGTAACTGAGATAAAAAATGATTTATCCTCAATAAATCAATTGGTTGACTCGCATTCCACTTCAATAAAACAGCTGGAACAACAAATAAGTCAACTATCAGCGGCATTCAACCAAAGAAAAGTGTGCACTTTACCGAGTGACACTGTCCAAAATCCAAGGAAAGATGGATCATGTTTGGCTATTACAACTAGAAGTGGTAAAGTGTTGGAGAATCCATCCAAGGGCAAGCCCGTGGTTGATAGTATAGAGGAGAATGTTATCGAAGCAGATTGTGATGATTCTGTAGAAGTTGAAGATCAGGATGAGAACTGTCATGATACTACACCTAGAGGACAATAGTCTGTAAAGATTGATAATGGGAAGCACAATAAAAAGGAAGTGGTGGAGAAAACTCTTCCAAATCCACCACCACCTTTTCTTCAGAGACTGAAGAAGAAGGCTGATGACACCAGGTTCAGTAAATTCATGACCATGCTGAAGCAGTTGACAATGAATGTGCCCTTAGTTGAAGCACTGGAATAGATGCCCGGATATGCTAAGTTTATGAAAGACCTGATGACAAAGAAAAAAACTGTGAGCTATGAAATGGTAGACAATCTTTATCATTGTAGTGCTATTGCTACAAGATCTATTATCCAGAAGAAAGCTGATCCGGGAGCATTTACTGTTCCATGTACGATTGGATTGCTAAAGTTTGAAAAGGCCCTTTGTGATCTTGGGGCAAGTATCAATCTTATGCCATTGACGGTTTTCAAGAAATTGGGTTTGGGAGATCCTACGCCCACTAATATGTGGCTTCTATTGGTGGATAGATCAGTAAAAAGACCGATTGGGATTCTACATGATGTACTTGTAAAAGTTGTTGATTTTATATTTCCTGCCGATTTTGTAATTCTTGATTGTGAAGTGGACTTTGAAGTACCCATAATTTTGGGTAGGCCATTCTTAGCAACTAGAAGGGTGTTAGTTGACATAGAGCTGAATGAGCTGAAATTTAGGCTCAATGAGAAAGAAGTTAGCTTTGAAGTATGTCGGTCTATGAAACAACAAAAAGAGATGAGTGTCTTCTCGATAGTTGATGTATTCTATGAAGATAAGCGAGATGTACCAGTTAAGGATATGTCTTTTGTGGAGACCATAGCTGGTTTGGTTAAACTTGCAAGCAAGGATGTGAGTGACTTCAAAGTGGTTGGACTAAGAATAAAGCATTGTCTTAATCCAACAAATGAGGTACAAATGGTATCATCGATGTATCTTGACGTAGTCTGAGTAGTCAAGATAATCGAGTCGTGCCGTGACGTTAAATTAGGCGCTGCATGGGAGGCAACCCATCTTTCTAATCATTTTTTGTTGTTTTTGATTAAGTGTAGGTGCACGAAGTACTAAGGAGAATATTAGTACCAATTTTGATTTGGAAGAGATACAGGTCAATGGTGGTAAGTTTAGGAGTGATGGGAACATTACAGGTAAGTTGGAGTGGTCAAATATGTAAGGCTCAAGTGTGATTTGCATTAGATTCTTACCTCGAATTATGAAGATTCGACCCAAAAAGTTTCGTGGTGCGACTTTATTTTGTGACTTTCAATAAGGTCTGTGGTGGTAGCATAGGGATCGGGCCGATAGGCCCGATCCCGAAGCCCACCATTGACCTCGATGGGGGTGCGGGGTAGAAAGCCCTCGCGGTATGGACCTTTTTGACCAAGAGTGCACCTTTTTTCCAATTACCTATGCCAACATAGGCAATAGGCTAGGTGCCGTCTATTCCTACATAGGAAATAGGCTAGGCGTCGCCCATGCCAACATAGGCAATCGGCTAGGCGCAGCCTATGCCAACATAGGCAATAGGCTAGGCGCCGCATATGCTATTGCCTATGTTCACTACCTCACATAGGCGGTAGGCTAGGCGCCGCCTATGCCAACATAGGCAATAGGTTAGGCGCCGCCTACTTATGCTTAGGCAATGCTATTGGCGCCGCCTACTTATGCTTAGGCAATGCTATAGGCGCCGCCTATCAACATAATTTTTGCCCACTAACCCGTTTATGAATGGACCAACCCGACCCATGGCTCATCCTTTAAACATATTCTCTACTCTTAAATCCCACTCCATTCTTCTTTCACCTAAGCTCCTCCCAACCCCTCCTCTCTCAAAACCCTTATCTTTGCTCTACTAATCTTACAAGCTCCTCACCACTTTCAAAACCCAAGAACATCGACTCACTTTCTTCAATCCTTCATCTTCAAGGTAAGTGTTCTTTTCTTAATCCTTAGGTGTTTTGAATTTATGCTGTAGTTATTAATTGATCACTTGAGGATTATGAATTAAATTTTTGCCATGGCTATGTTGGGAAAGTGATGGTGTTTTGTATATCTTGATATGGTTGAAAGTGTAGGGTATGATTTTGATAAAAAAGTGTTTCATTGAAATAGACATGGGGAAATTGAAGTGATTGAATTGTATTGTGACTAACGTGGTGCACCATGTCAAAGTGTATGTCGGTGAAGTCTGAGTACCCGATAATAACACGAAATTAGTTGATACTAACAAATTAAGTGTGGGGTGGTGACTTCACCACCCTCATATTAATTATAGTTAGTTTCATTATGTGTGGATGACATGGATGACAGGATGAATACAGGAAAAATGGCTCCAATGATGATCTCCATGCAGGTGGCATGACTCCTAATGTGGATGGGAAGTACTACTATCCAGGTTCTTTATCTTGTTATTTACACTGGGGACAGTGCAAAGCTTAAGTGTGGGGTGGTTGGTTACTTTGCTACTTGTTTTGTAAGAAAATAGGACCTTCTCCTTAGTATACTTGTGGATAGGATTAGTTATTTTGTTCATTTTGTTAGTTATTTAGTCATAATTAGGTGTTTTTCTCGATGATGGATGGATGACGACCGTCTTAAGAGAAAAGTAGTCTTTCAATTACATGTAACTGCTCTTGTGGATCATATGACATTATAACCTAAATATGTGATGGATCATTACGTTTGAAACACCTAGGCTCTAGTTGTGACTCTTTTTGTGATTGTTGGTTTTAATTGAATTCATGTAATTGTTCGGTCCAGAATCTATAATGCTCCTAATTGAGTTGACCATGTTCCATAAGTGTGTAAGACTGTTGTATATTCCTTATTGTAACTGATGCTAGAACTTTCCTGGTGTGTATGCAAAGCGAAATAAAGATTGTGAGTTTAGGAGATGATTTAGGCATTTCTTTAATAGCCATTTTTCATACCTTCTTTTGACCTACCTTTGTACATTATCCTAGATAGCCCCGTCGAGCCTTTACCTTGTTCTTTTGTTAGCCTCATATGTAGCCTAATCCATTCTTTAATAGACCGTAATTTGATCCAAAAAGCTCCTAAGCGCTTTAATGTAAAATCAATGTGAGTTAAGAGTTTGAGAATAAGAGGAAAAAGGTGAAATTGATGCCCCAAAGTCTGGTTATTAGCGTGAGCAATTGATGTGGTTGGGAGTAGCTAAAATTGTTGAAAAAGTACAAAATTTTATCCCGGACATGTTACAATGAACCTTTTTTTTGACCCTGGTCCTTCTTGGACATTGTGCACCTTAACTAAGGCAAATTGCTTAAGTTGAGGGTGGCTATTATAGGGGTGCATAACATGAAAAGGGTGCCAAAAAAAATAAAAAATAAATTTTTTTTGAAAGGGTTGCATACTCCCACCATAGTGTTATTAATTAAGCTTACGAGTTGGGGTGAAAAGAAAATTTGTGAAGATAGAAGAAGTGGAAATTGGTTGTTTGAGATTGATCTTAATTGCATATTGTAGTGTATTAAAGCGCTTAGGGAAGATAGTCACTATTTCTGGCCAAAATAGTTCCTACCCATCCTTTAGCCTGTATTACAACCCGTAAAAGACCTATTTGATCCTAATCTTAGAATTATGATATTAGTGGAGTATTACACTAAGGAAAAACATATGGTTATCAGTTGTAATTTGAGAACTCTTTGTGAGAGTGAGCGCAACTTGATTTTTGTGCCCATTTTGTTAGAAATTGCATAATTGTGAGTGATTATGGGTAACTCTCTTGTTGTGAGGGCACATGGTTGATGAAGGTTGGGTAATTTATATGATTTTCTTGAATGATATGCATGAAATTTCCAACTTAATAAGTCTATTCTTGAGGGTAGGTTGTATCTAGGAATGATTCCTGAAGCTACTTCTTGTTCATAATTGTTGTGTGAGCCTATTTGAGAATCTTGTCTTCCTTTGTGGGTGCTAAGGCTTGTGTAGTATGCATAAATAGATATGTTGTTCGAGGACGAACAAAGCTTTAAGTGTGGGTTGGTGATGTTGGGCGTATTTATACGTCTAAGCACCATAACTTACCCATGTTTTAGCTAAGTTTTAAGGATAAAATACATAATTCTTGCACTTTTAGTCTATTTTTAGTTAAGTGAGCTGACCTATGTGATTAGCATGCTTTTCAGGTACTAATGAAGAAGATTTCAGCACTTTGGGGACCTGTGGACAGCAAAGGAAAACTTCACATAAAAGGGAAAGCAGCTTTTGGGCTGAATGTGATGCATGGGAACTTTTTCCCGGGCAAACTCAGTATTTTTAAATAGTTAAGGATACAGTAGAAATTTATTAGAGAAGGATGTTATTAAAAACCTTATTGCTGAATTTTTATTGAGAATTATTCATAATTCAGATTCTGTAATATTTTTGAAAGCAGAAAACGGCTTAGCTTGAGCAACGGAGAGAGAGAAACATGTTCCTCTCTTATTGTCGCTAGTCATCTCCATCGCCGAGATTGTTCTAAGTTTTGGTATGATGATTATGTCTATTTTGATTTCCGTTGTATTCATGAGTAGCTAAACTTATCTGTTAGGGTTATGGAAACCTTGTAGTATACTCTCTATTGCTATGGGTTCGTGAATTTATGATGTGTAATCCACTTATATCATTACTCTCTTCATTTTGATTTAATTCTCATGGTTGCAAACATAGGGAATATGCCATTATAGCAATAACTTGTTCGATAGAAAAGTTACTGTTTGGAAAAGAGAGTGTGACAAGAAATTAGGGTTTCCAACCTCTAGTTTAAACGTTAATGCCCTAGTAGGATTAACGTCTTGGAGAGTTCATATAATTTGTTGTAAACTTTGGGTTCGAGAGAACTAAGGTGAATAAATCCTTGATGGTTGAAAAACACTTGGATTAGAATTAGAATACGCCTCTCTATAAGTGCATGCATTTATAAAATCCATATTACCCATAGTTAATAGAGAAGTAGAATCTACAAGGTGGATATAACCCTAACTTATCATTCTCTGTGATCAAATATAATTACACATATCATCTCATTGTTACACTGATAATATTACTGTGCACTTAAACCAAACCCCCCTTATCTTGGAACCTTCGACCAACAGTCTAATAATAATCGCAATACTTAGTGATCATAGTATTCCCTGTGGGATTCGACACCCAACCCAGTTGGGTTCTATATTTGACAGCGACCGCTTACACTTTCTAACGAGAGTTGTAATTTGGGCGTATCAACACCGATGATCAAGACTCTACATAACGCAGCTTGTCAGACTCCCTAGGGCTCCTTGAACCTTAGGCTATGATACCAAGCTGGTAATGCCCCAAGAACCTATCCCGAGACATCACACGGTGCTTAAGGACACACACCGCCTTAAGCTAACCCTCTGAGCCTATCTTTACTCCTATAATTCACCATGACAATAATTGAGTGGTAATAAGGAAAAATAATAATTCCATGAACATACTGAAACATGAAATAATACTTCCCGTAGAAATAAAATACTGAAATCTCTGTACACGCTGGTACACTAGTCTGACAAAGCCTCTACTACATAGGACTGAGGAGCCATTGGGATAGATCCCCAAATGACTCGTACTGAATTGAAAGTAAACAACCATCTATTAACAAGACAAAATTGGAGACACAGGCCCTCAAACCATGAGGACTCAACAACTGCAGAAGTTTAGAGGAAGGTACTCAAAGATCACTGTCGCTGCTGAGACTGAGCACCTGAACCTATATCATGAGAAAATGTAGAATACAAAAGAGTATGGGGTCAGTACTTGGGAATGTACTGAGTATGTGGGGGTGGATGCAGTATTTTAAATATTATCATAAATGTATGAGAAATCATGCATGCTGACAATAATAACTATCTTCGCTTGAATTATCTGAAACATTATTTCCATAAATCATCAGTAATGACACGTGTTTCATAAATTTCATAAATCATTTAACTCAACTCAAACTCTTTAAATCATGACTTAGAGTGACTCGGTAACTCAAGGGACTTATATCATTATGGACGTGGGAGTTCTTTATAACCGACATAAATACTCCATGTGAGCCGCATAGAGTTCAACGTTTTGCCCTCCTAAGGAGAGAACCCCAGTGTTGCAGACCTTAAAGGAACAACAATTGTATGACAAGTTCTCTAAGTGTGAGTTTTGGTTGAATGTTTAACTTTCTTGGGTCATATTATTTCTAGTGAGAGGATCATGGTGGATCCACAAAAGGATGTTGTGGTGAAGAGGTGTCTTAGTGTAATACCTCGTATTTCTCAAGCTTAACTTAACCCTCAGTTCATGAGTTATCTAATATAAATTTTTTGAAATACTCAGTATTTTTTAGTTTAGGTCCTGCCATTGCATAGGAAATTAATTTAGCTTTCCAACGATATAAAATTTGCCTAAATTCGATAACCAGGTAAGAAGTTATGGCTATTTTAAGATTCAGTCGTTAAACACTGTCATTCAGGCCAACGCATCGCGGAGTAAGTCAAAATGACAATTGTCAGTTTCCAGTGTTGCTCCGCGATATTGGCGTGTCACGCCAAGGCTCATTATCATGTTTTTCACTTTCCAGTGTGTCAACGCGATCCCACCGCATCGCGATGAGTCCAGATTTTAGAAGCAAAGGGGCACCGTGATCCCACCGCATAGCGCCAAGCCCTCAGCTCTCAGTTGTCATTTTCCAGAGACATGGCACGATAGCGCCGCGTCGCGCCAAGGGTCCAGGTCAGGAAAATTTCTCAAAAATTAAAATTGACGTACAGAGATAAATTGGTCTTTTCCCTTGATTTTTGCATGCTCAGATCAGGATTTAATCACTAAAAACGTTTTAAAGGTCATTCTTAATCAATTTTCCCCCAAACTAAAAGCATTCTTTCTTAAGAAAACAAACCCTAGCTCTAAGAAATTAGTATCAATCTCAAGAATTTCTCCAAGAATCTTAAAGAAAAAATATTCCAAGGTATGTTAGGTGTTTATCTATGGGTCCCTTTCACCCATAGAGTCCACAAATCCACTTTTTAAACTTTTAGATCTACGATTCATGATTTACATGCTTGAAATTTGATTGTATTAGTGTTCTTGATATTAAATGAGTTCCAATTCATGATTAATTGTGTATTCCATGAAGTTTGAATAGCATGTACATTGAATTATGAAATTCCCATGTCATAATCCATGAATTTACAAGTTAGGGCATTGTAATTGCCATGCTTATGTGCTAACCATGATTATGTGCATTAAGTTGTGCTCTCCAGGTGTTTGATAGAATGTCCATGTGATTGAATTAATGAAATCATGGCATGTTAGTATAAGTATAAGCTATGCCCTACAAGTGTTTGAAAAAATGCCTCTATGAATGATTATGATTTTCAAGAGTATATTATACTTTATTTTTCATACTATCGAGTCCTGGGGGTATTTAATACCCGAAAATTTAGCTATGTGCCTAGATCCAGTGTCAGTTACAAAACCTCAGTAATATCACAATCAGCAGTACTCTCAGTCAATTACAGAACTCAGTAGAACTCAGTTAGTTGCCAATCTCAGGAAAATTCTGTAAACTCAATATCAGTTCAATACAATCAGTTCAATGTCTTTCAGTTGGGAGGAGGATTTAGCACTGAGTGAGCCCAAAGATGGGGACTCACCTACCAGTAGAGAGTGTGATCTTTAGAAGCAATCCTTGCATTTCAGAACTATGTAACTAGTGTAGGTTAAGACATCAAACCTGCCAGATTGAGGGTTGATGAGGTGTTTTAACCAGATAGATAAAGGTTCCATCATTCTCATTAGAGTACCTACCAGATGAGGGTAACTCTTCAGCTTGTCTTTACCCGTGGCATGATAGACACCCTTCGAACTGAGGACACAGGTTGAATCCCAACTCAGTTATCTTATTTTATATGGTGTGTGTTGATTAAATGATTACGTCCCACATTTTCAGTTTCAGTCTTCAGAATAGAACTTAGTTTAGTTCTACAGAATTAGGACTGTCAGATACAGTCAACCAGTATCAGTAAATCAATTATCAGTAACTTCAAATATCAGTTACTCAGTATCAGAATTCAAGACTTAGCTTCAGACAAGCTTAGTCTCAATATTTATTTATATACACATTTGTACACACTCAGTATTTATAGTAGTATCAGTTATCTATGTACTCTCATGTTCAGTTACTCTCTATCATACAATTAGTTATTGTTCATGCATACGAACCCTTGTATTCAGCCTTACCCCATCTAGCATACCAGTACATTCCATGTACTGACACATACTCTTTCTTTATGCTATGATGTCTTATATCATAGGTACGGATGCTCAGGCTCCCGACTGCGCATAGATAGATTCAGATTCAGCCAACAGTAGTAGATTAGTAGTGAGTCCTAATCATTTAAGGATATTCTTTTATTTTATTATTTCAGCAGACTCTATATTTCAGTAGATGGAGTTAGTTGGGGAATTGTCCCATCAACTCCACATTCAGACAATTCAGTTTAGAGGCTTTTCAGACTGGTTTTCTTACTGTATTTAGTTTTATAGATTTTTTTAATACAGTTTGATATTTTATCAGTATTTTAGATGTTTTGAACCTTATTGTATTTCAGTCTATTATTCCACATTTATTTCAGTATTATTATTCTGTGCTCACAACAGATATCAGTCATGGGTTAACTTATGGTCATTCAGGGTCGTAAGCACTGTGTAGCATCTGGGGTACAGACTCGGGGCATATCAAACTTGGTATCAGAGCCTAAGGTTCAACAGTTTCCTAGGAAGTCTGAAAGCCACATCTAGTAGAGTCTTGTGCATGGGTGTGTAGCATGCCAAACTTAAGGACAGGAGGCTATGAGATGTTTTAGGAAACAGTTTCCCTTATTTCACTATTCGTGTCATGCTAGTGAGCATGAGCTCAAGTTAACTCTTATTTTAATCCGTTTCCTCCTTTTCATTCATAGAACATGCCTCCTAAAAAGAATAATGAAAAAAAAATGGGAAATTAGTTAGCACCTCAACCTATTCAGGCATATCCTCTGGACGAGCACGTCTCCCATGAAGAATTCAGAGCTGCATTTACTACTACAACCAATTCCGTCGCAACACAGAATGAACGGCCAGCTACTATTCAGGACAACCTAGTGGCCAATATTGTTGTAGCTAGGATTAGGGACTTCACCCAAATGAATCCTCCCCTATTCTCAGGATCTAAGTCAGAAGAGGATCTATAGGAGTTCCTCGATTAGGTTCAGAAAGTCACAGACATTATGGGAGTGACTTCCAATGAGAGTTCTAAGTTAGCTGCCTATCAACTACAAGATGTATCTCATACATGGTTTAAGCAGTGAAAGGTAGACAAGGGCACAGATACAGAGCCCATAGAGTGGGAGGAGTTTGCTACTGCTTTCATAGAGAGATTCTTTCCCTTAGAGATGAGAGAAGCCAAGGTGTTAGAATTCATCATCCTCAAGCAATACAGTATGAGCGTGAAAGAGTATTCCCTTAAGTTTACTCAGTTAGCCAGGTATGCTCCCCATGTAGTAGCAGACAATAGGTCCATAATAAGTAAGTTCGTATCTGGGGTGTCAGATAGTATGGTTAAGGAGTGTAGAAAAATAATGTTGATTAAGAAGATGGACATATCCAGAATCAAGATCCACGCTCATCAAATAGAAGAGTCTAAGATTAGAGAGTGAGAGAGAGATAGATAAAAAGAGCTAGAACAGGTTGCTTTAATTTTAATCAGCATAAGTCAGAGGGCGGTAACCGTTCCCAATTTTGCCGAAAGTCTTTAGTTCTAGCTCCATCCTCAGCCAGTGCTCCAGTCCCTAAGTTCAGAAATGGTAACAACGATAGGGCACCAGGCACTAAGTCTCAGGGTAATATCAGCAGTGTTTGAACAAATCCTCTATGTCAGCAATGTGGCAAGAATGACAAATGTGTTTGTAGAGCTGGCAGTGATGTTTGTTTCAGGTGTGGCAAGCCAGGCCATAGAGTTAGAGATTGTCCTCAGTCAGGTTCTCAGGTTCAGCATAATTGTCCTTTAGCTTAGTCAGGTCGCTCGAATCAGTAAGGTGCCACTTCCAGTGCCACCAGTGGGAAATACCCAAGAAGGATTTATGCACTTCAGTCCAGAAAAGATCAGGAAAATTCTCCTGATGTGGTCACTGGTACGTCATAGATCTTCCATTTACATGATTATACCTTACTAGATCCGGGAGCTTCTTTCTCTTTCATAACTCCCTATATAATTGTTAACTTCAGAGTCAAATCTTAGCAGAGCCTTTCTTAGTTTCTACCCCAGTGGGTAAATCTATCATAGCTCAACAAGTATACATGAACTGTGTAGTTATGATATCTCAGAAAGTTACTTCAGTAGACCTTGCAGAGCTAGAGATGGCAGATTTTGATGTCATTCTCGGCATAGATTGGATCCACTTATGTTATGCCTCAGTTGATTGTAGAAACAAAATAGTTCATTTTTATTTCCCAAATGAACCAATCCTTGAATGGAGGGGTAGTACTACAACGCTTAAGGGTCAGTTGATTTCATACCTTTGAGTGAGAAAAATAATTTCCAAGGGATGTATCTATCATCTTGTGCTAGTTAAAGACTCTAACTCAGAAACTCCAACTTTTGAGTTAGTTCCAATAGCAAATGAATTCTCAGATATGTTTCCCGAATATCTTCCTAGAGTTCCTCCCTTTAGGGAAATAGACTTTGGAATAGACCTTCTCCCAGATACTCAGCCCATATCTATTCTGCCAAACAGAATGGCACCAGCGGAACTCAAAGAGTTAAAAGAACAGTTAAAGGATCTTTTAGATAAGGGATTCATTAGATCTAGCATTTCCTCGTAGGGTGCACCAGTCTTATTCATGACCAATAAAGACTGTTCTTTTAGAATGTGTATAGACTACCATCAGTTGAACAAAGTAACAGTCAAGAATAAGTACCTACTTCCCAGAATCAATGACTTATTTGACCAAATTCAGGGTGCTAGTTACTTTTCTATGATAGACCACAGATTAGGTTATTATCAACTCAGGGCCAGAGAATGTGATATTCCAAAAACAACTTTCAGAACTTGTATGGTCACTTCAAGTTTCTAGTTATGTCCTTTGGTCTTACCAATGCCCTAGCAGCCTTCATGGACTTGATAAACCGAGTGTTTAAGCAATACTTAGACATGTTCATTGATGTGTGAGCATATGCTAACACATTTGAGGTTTTTAACTCTAAATAATTGTGAAGTCTTAAGCAACTTTTGGTTGTTTTTGATCATTTTCTTTTGATATTATAGTTGTAGCAAGGAGGGGAGGAAAACATAGGAAAGATGAACAAAATAAGTAAAATCTGGTACAAGTTAGATGATATGAGTCTGACGGCATTTCTTACAAGACGTCAAAGATGTGGTAAGCTACCAAAAAAAGGCGTCGGGAAGAACAGTAAAGAAGAGTTGTTGGATAAAGGTGAAGACATTCCCAAGATATTGTCACAAGAGTGGTAAACCGTCAGAAGGTGTCGTTAAGTGGGACAGAACATGGTGAAATAAGATGATGGTCTGACGACATTTGCTACACGCCATCACTCCTCTGGTAAGCCATCGAAGAACATCATCAGAGTGAGGCAGAATAGGTTAATAAGGCACGAATTTTGACGACATATCTGAGACATCGTCAGAAGCCTGACGATCAACACCAATATGTCGTCACCTAAATCCAAGCTCAGCTGTGATTTTGTTATTTTATTACCTTAATTAGGCTTTAGTATAAATAGCATCTTTTAGGGTTTTATTCACAACTTTGGAAACATCTTTTGACATCTTGTAACTTAGTAAAGGGGAGTTCACTTGTTTTTGACTCTCTTAACTTAGAATTCAATTTTTCATCCTTTGATTTAGTTGTGGGAAATTCTTATTGTACTTGAAGGAGAAATAACTTTGAATTTCATGTTTTGTAAGTTCACTTGCTTTAAGTTATGAATTTAATCTTTGTTATCTCTTTCTATCTTATGAGCAACTAAAACCCACAACTAGGGTTGTGGGATCTATAATTATTATTTCGTTGATTTAATAGTTGGATTAGGGTTTGAATGATTGTGGGAACGTCTTGAAATTATGTTGTTTTAACTTGAATCTATTGGTTGCAAACATTAGGTTATGACTTAGGTTTTATTTTCTTCTAATAGAGAAATAGACTAGAGGTCGTGAATTATCAATAGGGACTCGGAAGCTACCAACCTTCTGTTTAATGATTGATGCCGTAACTGGATCAATCTACCTGAGATAACATCTGGTTGGAAATAGATATGTTATCTAATTTTGAGATAATTAGATAATAAATTGTCTGGTGAGGTCGAGAGATAAGTCAGATGTATCATCGGCAGGGATAATCTGCTTTTTCCACCTATCACGAGAATCATGAACAGTTATTATTCAATGGAGGTTAATAGTCATAGTGATCACAACCCTAGTTTCTCTATATCATTGATTCGAAATATTGAAATCTAAGTTTTGAGTTCTAAAATAAATTGAAACATTAAAATTTGTTTGATTGATAAAAACTCCTATTTTGTCTTTTCTTATTATTTATTTGAATTTAACTTGTAGCTATAGTTTCAAACTAGTTTAATCACCACTTACATTGTTCCCTGTGGATTCAAACCTGACTCCGAAGTTGGGTAAATATTTGTTGTGATTTCCTTTGTTATTGTGTTAGTTAGATTTTCTTTATTTTTGTTTATTTCTTACTATGGAATTATGGAATGAATATGAGTTTGATGGTTGGAAATCTTATCTGGATGATCCATGTCCATATTGTGATGGACCCCACTTTTGGCATAACTGTAGATATGCTCCCCGGAGAGAGATGTGTGCACCATCTCCATCCTTCCAGGAGTATAATTGTTCTTTATATGGTGGTCAAGATGGACATTGGAGTGATTTCTCAAATTCCCCCTCCCCCTATTGCGCTAACCCAAGTTCTAGTTCTTCTTATGAGTATGACAAGTCTTATGGTCAAGAAAAGTAAGAATGCAGCACTGGAAAGAGTGACATTAAAGCTATGCTTCAACTAATATTGGATCGTATAGACACAACGAATGATACCATATGTGACATACGTTAAGACATTAGGGAATTTAATGAGGGAAGAGAAAGGATAGAAGAGATGGATATCGAGGTCAATCATCCAAAACACTTTTCTATATTATGTTTAGATGATATCTTGTCTGTGGAATCATTTAAAATAATGGAAGAGTGTGACGATGAAGAGCAAGATTCCTATACTGATGATGAGATTGATGTTGATCAACCCTTGGAAATTTCCCAACCAACCGAGACAACCATGAGGGATGATGCCAAGATTAAGGAAATGGTGCTAGAGGAAAAAAAAAAGCCAAGCCAATCTCTTATGAAGACTCTAGCCCAATTCAAAGTAAAATGTTGAGAAGATGAATAAAAGTGAGTGTGTAGAGGATAGTGTAAATTTTGAAGTAGGATTTGTTGGGCCACACTCGAAGCATTTTTCCATACTATGTTTAGATGATATTTTGTCTGTGGAATCATCTAAAATAGTGAAAAACTGTGAAGATAAGGAACAAGAATCCTATATTCTTTATTTTACACTTGATAAGCAACAAAAAAACACACCTCACTTTAAAGTTGAGTTGTTTACCGTGCATCATCAATTACTCGGCTTCTTAATCTTTGTACCACCTCCCTATGAGAGAGGCAAGAAGATGGACTCTAAGTTGGGGGTGAAATTTATATCCTCAAGGTGGACAAAAAAGCTAAGTTGGGTCGTGCCGCGACATTAAACTAGGTGCTTCTTGGGAGGCAACCCAAGGTATTTTGTTGTTTGTATTTGTATTGTGTGATTGACATCAGATCTTCGCATCCATGGTGCCACAAGTATGTTTCTAACTCTCTTGTTTTGGATTGACGCACTGGGAATACTGCATGATATTAAGTTGAGGGTGGGGATACTTCTGGGTGTGATGTCCTCCTGGGTTTTTGTCGCTGTGCCTCTTTTCCCCGGAGTCTTGTTCCTAGTAGAGCCAGCATATTTAGGCGTATTGTGTTTATTTTGTGATGTATTATGGTTAACTGGAGAAAAATAAGTATCTAGAGCAGTTGACATATTTTTGTTGACTTTTAAGATTGATAAACACCTCTCCATTGGTCTATTTTATTACTATATGATATGCATTTATATGTGGCTACTGTGAATATTTTTATGTTATTAGTACTAGGGACATGATAATCACTGCTAACAATTACATGAACAGAATGGGTAGTAGCTTGTGATGTACCATTATGCCATGTGTCTGTGAGGTCTTACTCAATTCCCTGTGTGTGTTGAATCTAGAACTTGCCCGGTTAGTCTTACCTTGGTTGAAAGATAGGGGTTAGGAAAGGATCATAGGCCGTTTTGATTTTTAAGTAACTGTTTGCCTAAATGACCTTCCTTGTATGCATGATATCTCTTGATCCCTATTTTGAGCCTGAATTGACCATTTCTTTCTATGACACCTATCACCTTCCCGTTTAGATTATAATGAACTTGTTTTGGATCTGGTCCTCCTTGGAAACTGTGCACCTTGACTTAGGTAAACAACCTAAGTTGAGGGTGTCTATCATAGGGGTGCGTGATGTAAACTGGGTATGAAGAAAGGTAGAATAAAAGGAAAATAATAAGTGAAAAAGAATAAAAGGCTGGGTGGTGTGGAAGAAGAATAAGAAAAGAAAAAGAATAAAAAAGAAAAGCCACATCCATCCTGAATAATGTGCGATCAAGAAAAGGAGAAAAAAAGAAAAAGGTTAATAAGTGAACCCCAAAAGTTAAGGTAGTGCCAAGGAGGCTTAGTCACTCTAAATTCCATTGAATATCATACCATCCCTTAGCCTACATTACAATCCAAAGAAAAGACCTATAGTGATCCTAACTTACCTGTTTGGACACTTTGGTAATGAAAATAAGGGCAAGCATATGGTATTTGACATGCATTGATTGGAATTTCTTTCTGAGAGTGAGTGTCTGTTGAACATCCCCGCATTGACATGCTTGAGTTCATATATGAGTGAGGATGGACTTCTTTGTTGCAAGGGCACATCGGTTGCATTGCTAGCTGTTAACTTGTTTGGATAGTGCAATATTGGTACATGCATGGTTGTTGTTGCTGAGTTGATGCCATATCTTGATTCCTTTGGGTCACATTGTTAATCTTCATGGATATTCACAATTGGATTGAACGTGGAGAGTGGCATGAGTTTTGAGCAAAACTTGATAATCAACTGTGATAGGTATCTTATGTGTCTCTTGGTTAAGCATCGAAGTATGGTGTTATGAAGTTTCTTGAGGACAAGCAATTGTTTTAAGTTGAGGGTATTGATGTGTGAGCAGATGCTAACAAATTTGAGGCTTTTAACTCTAAATAATTGTGAAGTCTTAAGAAATTTTTGGTTGTTTTTGATCTTTTTGTTGTGATATTGTAGTTGTAGTAAGGATGGGAGGAAAACATAGGAAAGACTAACAAAATAAGTAAAATCTGGTACAAGTGAGCTGATATGAGTCTGAAGGCATTTCTTGCAAGCCGTCAGAGATGTGGTAAGCTACCAGAAAAAGGCGTCAGGAAGAACAGTGAATAAGAGTTGCTGAAGAAGGTGACGACATTCTCAATATGTCATCACAAGTGTGGTAAGCTGTCAGAAGATGCCGTCAAGTGGGACAGAACATGGTGAAATAAGCTGAAGGTCTGACGATATTTTCTACACACCGTCACTCCTCTGGTAAGACGTCGGAGGACATCATCAGAGTAAGGCAGAACAGGTTAACAAGGCACGACTTCTGACAACATATCTGAGACGCCGTCAGAAGCCTGAAGATCAACACCAATATGCCATTACCTAAATCCGAGCCTAGTTGTGATTTTGTTATTTTATTACCTTAATTAGGCTTTAGTATAAATAGCATCTTTTAGGGTTTCATTCACTACTTCGGAAGCAACTTTTGACATCTTGTAACTTAGTAAAGGGGAGTTCACTTGTTTCTGACTCTCTTAACTTAGAATTCAATTTTTCATCCTTTGATTTAGTTGTGGGAAATTCTTATTGTACTTGAAGGAGAAACAACTTTGAATTTTATCTTTTGTAAGTTCACTTGCTTTAAGTTATGAATTTAATCTTTGTTATTTCTTTCTATCGTATGAGCAACTAAAATCCACAACTAGGGTTGTGGGATTTATGATTATTATTTCATTGATTTAATTGTTGGTTTAGGGTTTGAGTGATTGTGGGAACGTCTTGAAATTTTGTTGTTTTAACTTGAATCTATTGGTTGCAAACATTAGGTTATGCCTTAGGTTTTATTTGCTTCTAACGGAGAAATAGACTAGAGGTTGTGTATTATCAATAGGGAATCGGAAGCTACCAACCTTCTGTTTAATGATTGATGCCGTAATTGGATCAATCTACCTGAGATAACATCTGGTTAGAAATAGATATGTTATCTAAGCTTGAGAGAATTAGATAATAAATTGTCTGGTGAGGTCCATAGATAAGTCAGTTGTATCATCGGTAGGGACAATCTGCTATTCCCACCTATCATGAGAATCATGAACAGTTATTATTCAATGGAGATCAATAGTCATAGTGATCACAACCCTAGTTTCTCTATATCATTGATTCAAAATATTGAAATCTAAGTTTTGAGTTCTAAAATAAGTTGAAACGTTAAAATTTGTTTGATTGATAAGAACTCATATTTTGTCTTTTCTTATTATTTGTTTGAATTTAACTTGTAGCTATAGTTTCAAACTAGTTTAATCGCCGCTCACATTATTCCCTGTGGATTCGACCCTGACTCCGAAGTTGGGTAAATATATTGACGACGACCGCCTTGCACTTATTTGAGGTGTAAGTTGAGCGTTATCATTCATTATAGTCTTTATCAATGAAATTTTTGTCTATTCTTGTAGTGAGAATAATCATGCAGATTACCTCAGAATCGTACTTCAGACTCTTAAAACTCATCAGTTATTCGTCAAATTCAGTAAGTGTAAATTTTGTATAAAGTCAGTAGCGTTCCTTGGTCATATCATTTCCAATGATGGAATTAGAGTTGATCCTCAAAAGACCGAAGTGATGAGATATTGTCCTAGAACCATCTCTCCAACACATATCAGGAGTTACTTGGGTTTAGCTAGCTATTACCATCAATTTGTTGAAGGGTTTTCATCTATCGCATCCCCCATGTCCAGATTGACTCAGAAGAAAGTCCAATTTAAGCGGTCAGATTCCTGCAAGAAGATTTTTCAGGAGTTGAAGACTCAACTTACCTTAACCCCAATTCTGACTCTACCAGATGGTTCAGATGGGTTTGTTATGTATTTTGATACATCTAGAGTAGATTTGGGCTATGTCCTCATACAGAGAGGTAAGGTCATAGCCTATGCCTCTAGATAGCATAATCCCTATGAGAAGAATTACCCAACCCATGATCTCGAGTTAGCAGCTGTAGTGTTTTCCTTAAAGATTTGGAGGCATTACTTATTTGGGGTGCATGTTGATATGTTCACAGATCACAAAAGCCTTCAGTATGTATTTTCTCAGAATGATTTGAATTTGCATAAGAGAAGGTGGTTAGAGTTATTGAAAGATTATGATATGAGTGTTTTGTATCACCCGGGCAAGGCTAATGTAGAGGTTGATGCTCTCAGTAGACTGTCTATGGGTAGTGTTGCTCATGTAGAGGAAAATAAGAAGAAGTTAGCTCAGGAAGTTCAACAGCTTGCCCGACTAAGTGTCCTCTTAGTCGATTTAGCAGAAGGCAATATGTGGGTTCAGAATATTTCTGAATATTCTTTAGTTTCTGAGGTGCAGGAAAACCAGGATAGAGATCTCAACCTTGTTAAGTTGAAGGAGTTAGTCAGAGATAAAAAATAAAGGTTTTCTCCTAAGGGGGAGATGGTGTATTACATTGCCAGGGTCGGCTATGCGTATCGGGTGTAGACAAATTAAGGCAACGAATTCTTGTAGAAGTGCATAGTGCATGTTACTCTATTTATCTAGGAGCCACTAAGATGTACCATAATTTATGGGATATCTGTTGGTGGAGTGGGAGATCTATTGGTGCTCTATATGTCAGCAAGTTAAGATTGAGCACCAGAATCCTAGTGAGTCCATGAAGGAGTTCAGTATTCCCATGTGGAAATAGGAAGAAGTGAACATGGACTTTGTGTTGGGTTTGCCTAGTACTTGTCATCAACATGATTCTATATGTGTTATTGTAGACAGGATGACCAAATCAGCTCATTTCATATCAGTCCACACTTTCTATTCAGCCGAGGACTATGCCAAACTCTATATTAGAGAGTTGGTTAAGTTACACGGAGTTCCAGTATCTATTATCTCAGATAGAGGTACCCATTTCACCTCTCATTTCTAGAAAGCATTCCAAAAGGGTCTTGGTACTTGAGTTCACCTCAATATAGCCTTCCACCCTCAGACAGATGGTCAAGTAGAAAGGACCATTCAGACTCTAGAAGATATGATAAGAGCCTACATTATCGATTTTAAGGGTAGTTGGGATGACCACTTGCCTTTGATCAAATTTGCATAAAATAACAACTATCACTCCAGTATTCAGATGGCCCTGTTTGAGGATCTCTATGGTAGGAGATGCAGATCTCTATTTGGTTGGTTCGAGGTAGGTGAGGTCGTAGTTGTAGGTCCTAATGTAGTATTAGATGCCTTAGAGAAGGTTTAGTTAATCAGAGAAAGACTTAAGGCTGCCCAGAACCAAAAGAAATTGTACGCAGATATGTGAAGAAACGATCTCGAGTTTGAGATCGGTGATTTTGTTCTTGAAAATCTCTTCTATGAAGGAAGTAAAGAGGTCTGGAAAGAAAAACAAGCTCAGTCCCTGATATGTCGGTCCTAACAGAATTCTCAGCCGTTTTGGAAAGGTAGCTTATGAGCTTGAGTTGCCTTCAGATCTAGCTTCTGTGCATTCAGTATTCCACATCTCCTTGCTAAAGAAATGTATTGGTGACCCAGCAGTCATAGTTCCTTTAGAGGATGTAATTATTCAGAATGATCTTTCTGTTGAAGAGGTTCCAGTTCAGATCCTCGATCATCAAATTCGCAGACTGAGGAATAAATAAGTTCCCTTCGTCAAATTTCTTTGGTGGAATTAGTCCGTTGAGGGAGATACTTGGGAAGCAGAAGCAGATATACAGACCAAGTATCCTTACCTCTTCTCCATAAACTCAGATCCAGCTTAAGGTAACAATCTTCCTTAGCTTTACTCAGTTACTTGTTCAGATATAATTATAAACTTGGTATTCATTACCATTGCATATTCAGTCATGCGTTCATAAATCAGTTCAGTCATGTACTCATGCATCAGATATGCATGCTTAATATAACAACTCAACTTAGTAGTAGCTTCAGTCATGTACTCCATGCATTAGATATGCATGTTTAGTGTGAAATCTCAGTTTGGTAATAGTTCAGTCATGTAGTCGTGCATCAGATATGCATGTTCAGTGTGTAAACTGAGTCTATCAGTGTCTCATCTTAATTAATTTCATTCAGGGATGAATGTTCCCAAGGGGGAGATATTGTAATACCCCATATTTCTCAAGCTTAACTTAACCCATAGTTCATGAGTTATTTAATATAAAATTTTTGAAATACTCAATATTTTCTAGTTTAGAACCTTTCATTCCGTAGGAAATTGAATTAGCTTTCCAACAATATAAAATTCGCCTAAATCCGATAACCAGGTAAGAAGTTATGACTATTTTAAGTTTCAGTCGTTAAACACCATCATTTAGGCCAGTAGCAGGTCACGGAGTATGTCAAAATGACAATTGTCAGTTTCCACTGTTGCTCCACGATATTGGTGCATTGCGCCAAGGCTCATTTTCATGTTTGTCACTTTCCAGTGTATCAACGTGAGCCCACCGTGTCGCGATGAGTCCAGATTTCAGAAGTAAAGGGGCGTCGTGATCCCACTGCATCACGCTAATCCCTCAGTTCCCAGTTGTCATTTTCCAGAGAAACGAGGCGATAGCGCTGCGTCGCGCTAGGGGTTCAGGTTGGGAAAATTTCTCAAAAATTAAAAGTGACGTACAGGGATAAATTGGTCTTTTCCCATGATTTTTGTATGCCTAGACGGGATTTAATCCCTAAAAACATTTTAAAGGTCATTCTTAATCAATTTTTCCCCAAATTAAAAGCATTCTCTCTCAAGAAAACAAACCCTAGCTCCAATAAATAAAGATAATCTCAAGAATTTCTCCAAGAATCTTCAAGAACAAATATTCCAAGGTATGTTAGGTGTTCATCTATGGGTCCCTTTCACCCATAGAGTCCACGAATCCACTTTTAAAACTTCAAGATCTACGATTTATGATTTACATGCTTGAAATTTGATTGTATTAGTGTTCATGATATTAAATGAATTCATTCATGATTAGTTGTAGATTCCATGAAGTTTGAATAGCATGTACATTGAATTGTGAAATTCTGATGTCATAATCCATGAATTTGCATGTTAGGGCATTGTAATTGCCATGCTTATGTGTTAATGATAACGCTCAAACTACAGCTCTCGTAAGAGTGTAAGCGGTCGTTGTCAAATATATAACCCAACTGGGTTGGGTATCGATCCCACAGAGAATACTTGGTCACTAAGTAAGCAAAGATTATTAGACTTTTGGTGCAAGTCTCGTAAAAGGGGGGATTTTGTAGCGTGCAATAATGTAAACAAAATAATAGAGTAAAAACAGAAAATAGCAAAGTAAAAAAGAAAGAATGTTTAGTAAGATGTTTAACCAATGAGAATTGAGAGTTGGGGTTATGTCCACCTTATGAGTTATACGTCTCTATTGGCTATGAGTTATGCGGAATTCAGACATGCATGTGCTTATAGAGAGTTGTATTCTTTGGTAAATCCAGGCGTCTTTCGACCATCAAGGATTATTTCACTTTAACTCTTTCGAGCTTAAAGCGTGTCTAACGGTACAAACTCTCCAAGAGGTTAATCCAGTTACGGCACTAACTTTTTAACAGGGGTTGGTGCCCTATTACCTTGACATTATCTCTTTTCCAGACATATAACTTTTCTTTCGAACAAGTTAATGCTATACTGGCGTATTCTATGCGTTTGCAACCACAAGAATTTGCATTAAGATGAAGAGAATAATGATATAAGAATCATACGAGTCACGAACTCACAAATTCATAGCAATAGATAGTATCTCATAAGGCTTCCATAACCCCAACAGAGAAGTTTAGCTATTCATGAGTGCAACAGAAATCACAATAGACTTTATCATTATACCAAAATAAAGATCTCACGTGTAGTAGGGTTTGGTATGGAGTTAGGCGTGAATTTCCATTTAGAATAGCGGTTCTCTTGTTGTGGAAATTAAGAATTGAATAGATGAAGAGAAAGTAATTAATTGAAAGAGAATTGTTTTTGGAACTCCCGAATGAATGAAAATCTCTAGCAAAATAGGGTATTTATAACACCCATATCCTATTCCTACTAGGCTACTGCATTACTTAACCTAATCCTACTAGGTCAATGCATCATTATCCTAATCCTAATAAGTTACTGTTGATCCCCAAAGTCTTTGGAAATGCTGTTTTTGCCCGGGACAGATATTCCATGCGTCACTTTTGGTCCTTGGCGTCCAAGCTTTCCCTTCCTTCTTTCGTGAAGCTTCCTTGGGCGTCAAGTTATCCATAATATGCTGAAATCTGCATCATTTATACCTGAAAACTTGTTAATCACGTTTGTTAGCTCACTTACAGGAAAAAGAACTAAAAGTGCATGAATTATATATTTTGTCCTCAAAACTTAGCTAAAATATGGGTAAATTATAGTACTTTAGGCGTGTAAATACGCCTATCATCAGTTAAACATGATTATGTGTATTAAGTTGTGCTCTCTTGGTGTTTGATAGAATGTCCATGTGAATGAATTAATGAAATCATGGCATGTTAGTATATGTATAAGCTATGCCCTACAAGTGTTTGAAAAAATGTCTCTATGAATGATTATGATTTTCAAGAGTATATTATTCTTTATTTTTCATGCTATCGAGTCCTGGGGGTATTTAATACCCGACAATTTAGCTGTGTGCCTAGATCCAGTGTCAGTTACAAAACCTCAGTCATGTCACGATCATTAGTCAGTCAGTTGCAGAACTCAATAGAACTCAGTTAGTTATAGAACTCAAGAAAATTCAGTAAACTTAGTATCATTTCAGTACAATCAGTTTAGTGTCTTTCAGTTTGGAGTAGGATTTAGCACCGAGTGAGCCCAAGGATGGGGACTCATCTGCCAGTAGAGGGTGTGATCCTTAGAAGCAATCCTTGCATTCCAGAACTACGTAGCCATCATAGGTTGAGATATCAAACCTGCCAGATTGAGGTTTGATGAGATGTTTTAACCTGACAGATCAGGGTTGCACCATTCTCATTAGAGTACCTACCAGATGAGGGTAACTCTTCAGCTTGTCTTTACTCGTGGCATGGTACTGACACCCTTCCAATTGGGGCCACAGATTGGACTACAAATCAGTTATCTTATCTTATTTGGGGCATGTCGGTTAGATGATTACCTCCCACAGTCTCAATTTCAGTATTTAGAATAAAACTTAGTTCAGTTATATAGAATCAGGACTATTAGGTACAATCAACCAGTATCAGTAAATTAGTTATCAGTTACTCAGTATCAGAATTCAGAACTTAGCTTCAGACAAGCTTAGTCACAGTATTTATTTATATGCACATTAGTGTACACTCAGTATTTATAGTAGTATCAGTTATCCATGTACTCTCATATTCAGTTACTCTATATCATACAGTCAGTTATTGTTCA
This sequence comes from Capsicum pubescens, assembly GCA_030864215.1. Classification (NCBI taxonomy): domain Eukaryota; kingdom Viridiplantae; phylum Streptophyta; class Magnoliopsida; order Solanales; family Solanaceae; genus Capsicum; species Capsicum pubescens. Next base: position 112,177,702 of record CM061538.1, read on the forward strand.
TTCATATGAACCCTTGCATCTAGCCTTACCTCATCTAGCATACCAGTACATTTCACGTATTGACATATACTCTTTCTTTACACTATGATGTCTTATATCAGAGGTTCAGACACTCAGGCTCCCGACAGCGCATAGATAGATTCAGATTCAGCCAGCAGCAGTAGATTAGCAGTGAGTCCTCATCATTTGAGGATATTTTTTTATTTAATTATTTCAGTAGACTCAGTATTTCAGTAGATGAAGTTAGTTGGGGGATAGTCCCATCAACTCCACATTCATACAGTTCAATTTAGAGGCTTTTTAGATTACTTTTTAGATAGTATTTAGTTTTACAGATTTTTTTTATCATAGTTTGATATTTTATCAGTATTTCAGATGTTTTAAACCTTATGGCATTTCAGCCTATTATTCCATATTTATTTTAGTATTATTATTCAGTGCTCACATCAGATATCAGTCATGGCTTAGCTTATAGTCCTTTGGGGTCGTAAGAATCGTGTCGCATCCGGGGTGCAGACTTGGGGCGTTACACCTAGACCCATGACTCCATATGATATTCGAATCTTCTTGGGTTTATCTAGGTATTATAGGTGATTTTTGTAAAGTTTTTCGTTGATAACTGCTCCTTTGACTAAGTTAACTTAGAAGAAGGTCAATTTTTCTTTGTTGGATGCTTGTGAAGGGTGTTTTGAGAAGTTGAAGGATAAGTTAACTTCGGCCCCAATTCTGACTTTGTCGAAAGGCAATGATGGGTTCGTAGTTTATTATGATGCAACTCGAGTAGGTCTTGGTTGTGTGTTGATGCAACATGAGAAGGTGATTGCCTATGCTTTTTGTAGTTGGAGGTGCATAAGAGGAATTACCCTACTCATGATATGGAGATGTTGGCAGTTGTGTTTTCTTTAAAAATATGGTGATATTATTTTAATGGTGTTCATATGGATATTTTTTTAGATCATAAGAGTCTACAATATGTGTTCATCTAGAAAGAGCTTAACTCAAGCAGAAGAGATGGCTTGAGCTTCTCAAGGATTATGATATGAGTCTTCACTATCACCCAGGTAAGGCTAATGTAGTTGCTAATGCTCTTAAAAGGTTATCCATGGGTAGTTTGGCTTATGTGGAGGAAGGAAAGAGAGAATAGGTAAAGGTTATTCACCCCTTGGCTAATCTTGTAATTTGCCTCTTGGACTCCAAGGATGGTGGTATGGTGGTGCAAGAAATGGTTTGATCATCTGTTGGTGTGGAGACTAAGGAGAAAAAAGTGCTAGATCTTATCTTTATAAAAATCAAGAGTGATGTTGGTGGGCAAAAGGTAGTAGTGATTGAGATCAATGGTGATGGTACTTTACGGTGCCAAGGGAGGTTGTGTGTTCCTGATGTCGATGGGTTGTGACAAATTATTTTGGTTAAAGCGCGTGAGTTGCACTATGTTGTTCATCCCAGCTCGACTAAGATGTATCATACTCTCAAGAAGATCTATTAGTGGAATGGTATGAAGAGGGATGTGGCTGATTTTGTCGCAAAGTGCATGGTGTGTCAACAGGTTAAGGTTGAGCACACGAGGATAGAAGAGTTGTATTTAGAGATTGATTTACCCAAATTGAAATGGGAAGTAATTAATATGGACTTCTTTATTGGTCTTTCTTGGTCTTGGAATTAATATGATTCAATTTGGGTCATCGTGGATAGGATGACTAAATTTGTGCACTTTTTTCCAGTGTGAACTACCTTCTCGGTGGAGGATTATACTAAGCTATATCTTCAGGATATTGTGAAGATACATGGGGTGCCTATTTCAATTATTTTTTATCGTGGCATACAACTTACATCTCACTTCTAGCTATCATTTTAGAAAGGGTTGGGGACTAAGGTTAGTTTGAGTACTGCTTTCCATCCGCAGATGGATGGGCAAGCGGAGAGAACTATTCAGATATTGGAGGATATGCTTCGGTCTTATGTGATTGATTATGTTGGAAATTGGGTTGAGCATCTACCTTTGGTGGAGTTTGCTTACAACAATAGCTATTATTCTAGTATTGGTATGACCCCTTTTGAGGCATTGTATGGTAGGAGGCGTAGACCTACTATTGGTTAGTTCGAGCTTGGTAAGGTGGTCTTGTTTGGTTCTGATTTGGTCTACCAGGCTATGTAGAATGTGAAGGTGATTCACGATAGGATTAAGGTTGCCTAAATTCACCAAAAGTCCTATGAAGATGTTTGGCGTAGAGACTTGAATTTGAGGTTGGGGATAAGGTTTTCCTTAAGGTATCTACCATGAAAGGGGTAGTGCAGTTTGGCAAGAAGGGAAAGCTTAGTCCCTGGTATGTGGGTCCTTATAAGATTTTGTAGAAAATTGGTAATGTTGCTTATGAGATGGAGTTTCCTTCTAGCTTGAGATTGGTTCATTCGGTATTTCATGTTTCTATGTTGAGGAAGTGTATTGGTGATCCTACTTTGGTTGTTCCTTTGGAAGGACTGGGTATCGTTGATTCTTTGTCTTATGAAGATGTTCCAATTGAGATCTTAGATAGAAAGGTTCATCAGTTGCGGACCAATGATGTGGCCTTGGTTAAGGTTCTTTGGCAAAACCATAAGGTGGAAGAAGCTACATGGGAAGCGGAAGAGGACAAGAAGTTCAAATATCCGCATTTGTTTTCTTCTCCTGGGATTCGTACGGAAGGTATGTGTCTTCAACACATCTTTACTTTCTGAGTTTGTTAAAGGAAATATTAATATCTTTGCTTCTTTGTTTTCAAACTTTGTTAAAGATTGGGAATATGTTTGATAACATAATGCAAATGACTCCTGCATGTGGTTGCCCTTACCTTGTCCATCATTTGGGGAAGAATGTTCCTAGAGGAGGAGATTGAAACACCTTGGTTTCTAGACCTTAAAAATTTCCTGGAATTCAAATATCTAGACCCAATATGACTCATGGGTACGAGACGTATGTTGGGGTACAGATGGTATGACCCAGTCTTATGCTGACCAGTGTTGGTTGGTGGGATGGATTTTTTTTAGTGGAATGGGTACGACTTAAGGGTACAAGTCATATTGGTGGTTAAGGATCATGTTGTTCCTTAACTTAATCTTAGAATTCGTTACCTAGGTTGGATCTGAGTACGAATGGCTCACCAGGAGCCGTAAGCCAGCGTACAAGTCGTACCGAGGACTCATTTGGTGGACAGTGTCTAAATCTTCCTTAGGTGTACATCTGCCATGGGTACGGATAAAAGGTACGGATTGTATGCTTTATATATGACTTGGTTGGATGAGTTGTATGTCGGATAGTGTTTGATCCAAGGGTTGAGACTTAGGGTACGAGTGAAAGGTACCACTCGTATCGGCGGGTATGACTCGTGTGGGTCAGTCGTATCCCTGTGATAGGATTTGGTGTAACTTAAGTGGAGGTATTCTGAACATTTCTCCACTTATCCTAATAGGGTCCCATGACTTCTAACCTACTTGGGAGGTTATTTACCCTATTATTCCATTCATTAACACTTAGAAACTCTTCTAAACAATCTATAATTCTCTCAAGAGCTTTTGGACAAGGGAAGTGTAGTGCCCCAAATTTGGTACCCGGAATGCTACACGGTGCTCATGACCCTGAAGAACCACAAGCTAACCCATGACTGATATCTGTACATGTATAGTGCATAAAATACTGAATAATGTGGAAACATGAATTGAAAGGCATAAGGTTCACATAACTGAAGTAAAATATAACATCTAAACGGGGTATGAAATATCCAAAACAAATCTGAAAATACTGAAGTCTGAAACATGAGAGTCTAGAAAGCCTCTAACTAACTGAACTATTTGAGTAAGGAGTTGATGGGACATGTCCCCAACTAACTTCAACAAATAAACTAATTAATGAGATAATAGAGAAATAATCATTTCCTCGAATGATGAGGACTCACTTCTAACACTGACTGCTAAAACTGGAATCTAATGCTGATTTGGAGCTCGTGTCTCTAAACCTATGGTATAAGACACCATAGCGCAAATGCGTCAGTACTTTGAATGTACTGATATACATGTGGGGTAGGCTGAATGCATGGGGTTCATATGGATGAACAATACTAGCCAAATGACTAATATGAACGTGATAATACATGCATGCATACATAGTAACTATATCTGAAATCGTGATAACATGAGTAATGAATCTGAATACTGATAACATGACATACTGATAACTGATATAACTTATAACATGAGTGACTGTATTTGACAATCCTGAATCTGGTGGAACTATCTGAGTTTCGTTCTGTATTTGAGTTGACTGTATCTGATAGTCCTGGATTTTGAAGAACTATTTGACTTCTTTTACTGAGACTGATACTGAGACTTTGGGAGGTAGTCATCTAACCAACATGACCCAAATGATGCATTGGAGCTGAATTGGGGTCTAATCTATGCCCTGATTGGAAGAGTGTCAATACCGCGCCACTGGTAAGGACAACATATGAGTGACCCTAATATAACAGGTAACTCTAATAAGAACGGTGGGAACCCTCATATAGCAGGATAAGCCACCTTATCTACCCTCATATAGTAGGCTATGATGTCTCAACCTATGTTGGATACATAGTTCTAGAACGCAAGGATTGATTCTAAGAATCACACCCTCACATAACAGGTGAGTTCCCATCCTTGGGTTCACTCGGTGCTAATTTCTACTCCCATCTGAATAGAAACTGAATATAATTTACTGAACTGAACATGGATTGAGTTACTGAATTTCGTTGACTGATGGAATATTACTGATATCTGATAACATACTGAGTTCATGAGATCATGGAGATTTCTTGAGTCATAAGACTGTCTGAAGTCTAAGGATTCATAGGTTGAATGAGAGCATAGTGGAAACATGATATGACTCTAGGCACACAACTAATATTTTGGGTACAAGTACCCCCAGGACTCGATGGAAGGAAACAGACCAACCATAACTTACTTGAACATATAGCTAACATCATAATCCATAATACATTTATAGAAGCATCCCATCAAAACATGTGATAGGCATAACTTGTACATACATGGGGATTTCATGATATCATACTAGTTTAGCATTGTTCCTTCATCTAGGGATTTAATCAAACACATGGTAGGCATAGCACATGTAGACAACATTATACAACAATTAATCATTATGATTCATCTCTAATTTCATCATCCTAGGGTTTATTCATAGGTTCACATGAATATACATCAATACAAATCAATTCATCATAAAATTGATCACCCAACATGGATTTGAATTCAATTGATCATTATCAACATAAACAAAACTAACCCAACATGAAATTCATAAAGAAATCCATAAACTTAAACTTAGAAAAAAGATTCTTGGGCTTGATGGACGAAAGGAGTCCATGAATGAACACTATGCATACCTTAGTTCATGATTTAGTGAAGATTGACAAAAAAACTTTCTTGGAATTGGATCTTCTATGAAAACCCTAGCTTGTTATTAAGAGGTTTTTGATAGAAAAGAGTGTATTTTGGGTGAAGAGACAGTGAATCACGTGTTGCTTAAATAGGGGTGGGAAGTTGACCCTTTTAACCCTGAACGCGTCATTTAATTTCAATAAAAGTTTTCTGAACTGAACCCCTAGCGTGACACAGCGCTATCGCTCTGTGTCATCGGAATTTGACAATTTGGAAATTGAGGGTTGACACGACGTGGAGCCATCATGTTGCCCCTTATTTTGCGACCTGGAACTTTGGCGCGACGTGGAGCAAATTGCGCTAAGACACTGGAAAAGGACAATTCTGAATTTGGAACCTGGCACAATACACCATAATTGTGGATCCCTCCTATAATTTTCAAAATGCCATTTCCTCTTGTGGCACGGTGCATCACTGACTAATATGGCATTGTTTTATGACGGGAACTTAAAATAGTCGTAACTTCTAACTCGGTTATTGAATTTGGATGAATCTTATATCGATGGAAAGCTTATTGAATTTCCTACATGAAAAAAAGTGAAAATATTGAAAATTCCTCATGGAATAACAATCATTCAATTTAGAAGCTAATAGTAGACATTCTTGTGATGAAATTTGCTAGGAAAATTATGGGGTATTACTATATCTCCCCCTTGAGAACATCCATCCTTGAATGATACTGAATAAGGGGGGAGAAAAGACAACTAACGTACATACTGAACATGAATAACTGGAACATGATCTCATGACTAACATGACTGACAAGATGAACATATAATACTGAATATGCATATCTGATGCATGTGTAACTGATTCATGAATGCATGACTGAGTGTTAAGAAGAAATAAGTTTCTCACAATGAGAATGCATGATTGATGCATAATTACATAACTGAACCGATACATAAGTGCATGACTGAATATGCAATGGTACATGATACAAAGTTTATAATGGGAACATGAGCATAAAACTGCATACCAAGTTTGTGATGAACACTGAACATAAAACTGAGTAAGCTTTAGGAGAACTGTTACCTTGATCTTGATCTGAGTTGGTGAAGAAGAGGTGAGGAAACTTAATATGCATGTCTGCCTCTGCTTCCCAAGTAGCTCCCTCAATGGACTGATTTTGCCAAAGAACCTCAACTAGAGGGACTTCTTTGTTCCTCAATCTACGAGTTTGATAGTCTAAGATTTCGACTGGAATCTCTTCTAAGAGAGAATGTTCTGAAAATCAATGCTCTAAATAGGGACCAACTGAGGGGTCATCTATGCACTTATTAAGCAAAGAGATATGAAAGACTAGGATGAACTGAGGCTAGATTTAAAGGTAATTCCAGATCATAAGCTACCTTGCCGAATCAACTGAGAATCTAGAAGGGACCAACGTATCGGGGACTTAGTTTCCCTTTCTTACCGAACCTCTTCACTCACTTTATGGGAGAGATCTTTAGATAGACATAGTCACCAATCTCAAATTCGAGATCTTTTCTACGAATATCTGCATAAGACTTCTGTCGGCTCTGAGCAGCCCAAAGTTTTTCTCCGATCAACTGGACTTTTTCTAAGTTATCGAATACTAAGTCAAGCCCTATGACTGAGGCCTCACTAAGTTTGAACCAACCAATTGGATATCAACATCTCCTATCATAAAGAGCTTCGAATAAAGCCATCCAAATACTGGAATGATAGTTGTTATTGTATGTACATTCAATCAAAGGCAAGTAGTCATCCCAACTTCCCTTGAAATCAATTGCACGCACTCTTAGCATATCTTCTAAGGTCTGAATGGTCCTTTCTGCTTGACCATCTGTCTGAGGATGAAAGGCTGTACTAAGATAAACTTGGGTACCAAGACCCTTTTGGAATGCTTTCCAAAAGTGAGAGGTGAAATGGGTACCTCTGTCTGAGATAATAGACAATAGAATACCATGAAATCTGACTAGCTCCTTGATGAAGAGTTTTCCAAAATCCTCAGCCAAATAAGAGGTATGAATTGGAAGGAAATGACCTGATTTTTCCATTCTATCTACAATGACCCAAACTGAATCGTGCTGATGACGATTTCGAGGCAAACCCATCACGAAGTCCATGTTCAATAATTCCCACTTCTAAGTAGGAATCATGAACTCCTGCATGGACCCACTAGGCTTCTGATTCTCTATCTTAACATGCATACATGTAGAGCACTTAGCAACAGACTTTGCAATATCTCTCTTCATCCCACTCCACCAATAGATATCCCGTAAGTCACAATACATCTTTGTGGCACCTGGATGAATAGACTATCGTGCACCATGCGCTTCTGCAAGAATTTGCTGCCTTAATTCATCTACACGTGTAACACAGAGATGACCCTAACAACGAAGGACACCATCTCCCTCTTAGGAGAATGCCTCTACTTTCTGATCCTGAACTGATTCTTTCAACTTGACAAGGCTAGGATCTCTATCTTTCTTTTCTTTTACCTCAGAAACTAGAAATAATTTTGAACTACTCTGAAGCCATATAACACCCTCATCTGTATCGACTAAGTGAACGCCTAGTCTGGCAAGCTAATGGACTTCCTGAGCTAACTTCTTCTTAATGTCCTCAACATTAGAAATACTACCCATGGATAGTCTACTGAGAGCGTCAACCACTACGTTGGCCTTGCTCGGATGATAGAGGACACTCTTGTCATAATTTTTCAAGATATCTAACTACCTTCTCTGATGAAGATTGAGATATTTCTGAGAAAAGACATACTGAAGACTCTTATGATTTGTGAACACATCTACATGAACACCATATAGATAATGCCTCCAAATATTTAAGGAAAATACTATGGTTGCTAACTCAAGAGCATGAGTAGGGTATTTTCTCTCATGGGGTTTAAGATGTCTGGAGGCTTAGGTTATGATCTTACCATGCTGCATGAGGAAAAACCTACTCTGGATGCATCACAATACACTACGAAACCATTTGAACCATCTGGGAGAGATAAGACTGGAGCTGAGGTGAGTCGATTCTTCAACTCCTAAAAACTCTTCTAGCAAGGATCTGACCACTGAAACTTGACTTTTTTCTGAGTCAATATAGACATAGGGGATGCAATAGAAGAAAATCCCTCAACAAACCGTCTGTAATAGCCAGCCAAACCTAAGAGACTCCTGATATCTGATGGAGAGACAGGTCTGGGATAGTTTCTTACTACTTTGGTCTTTTGAGGATCAACTCTAATGCCATCATTGGAAGCGATATGACCAAGGAATGCTATTGACCTTAGCCAAAATTCGCACTTACTAAATTTGACGAATAGCTGATGATCTATGAGAGTCAAAAGTACTATCCTAAGATGGTCTACATGATTATGCTCACTACGAGAATAGACCCGAATATCATCTTTGAAGATTATGATGAACATGTCCAAGTACTGCTTGAACACATGGTTCATCAAGTCCATGAAAGCGGCTGGGGCATTGGTAAGACCAAATGACATTACTAGAAATTCGAAGTGACCATAGCGAGTTCGGAAATCTATTTTTGGAATGTCACATTCCCTAACTCTAAGCTGATGATAGCCAGATCTGAGATCTATCTTAGAGAAATAACTGGCACCCTAAAGTTGGTCAAACAAGTCATTAATTCTAGAAAGAGGATACTTATTCATGACTGTGACCTTATTGAGTTGGCGGTAGTCTATACACATTCTGAGAGAATCATCTTTCTTGCGCACGAATAATACTGGAGCGCCCCACGGGGAAAGACTAGGCCTGATGAATCCCTTATCTAAGATATCCTTCAATTCTTTTAGTTCTCTGAGTTCTACTGTTGCCATTCTGTATGGCATAATAGAGATAGGCTGAGTATTCGAAAGAAAATCAATGCCAAAGTTTATTTGCCTTTCGGGAGGAATTCCATGAAGATCTTCGGGAAATACATCTAAATATTCATTCACTACTGGGACTGATTCAAGGCTGGGAGTTTCAAAACTAGTGTCCTTAACTCAAATAAGATGATAGACAATCCATTAGATATCATTTTCCTTGCCCAAAGGTAGGAAACCAGCTGACCCCTGAAACTGGATACACTACACTTCCACTCAAGGACAGGTTCATTTAGGAACTAAAATTAGACAATTCTGTCTCTGCAGTCGACTGTGGCATAGCAGGAATGAAGCCAATCCATGCTGAGAATGACATCAAAATCAGTCATCTCTAATTCGACTAAGTCTGCTGAAGTGACTTTTCAAAATATCATAACTAGGCAGTTCCTATATACCCGCTGGGCTATGATGGTTTTACCCACTGGTGTAGAGACTGAAAAGGGCTCTACTAGGATTTTAAGACTTGTTCCTAAATCGTCGGATATATAGGGAGTAACAAAAGATAATGAAACTCCTGGATCAAGCAAAGCGTAAACATGCACATAAAAAATATGTAACGTACCAGTAACTACATCAGGGGAATTTTCCTGATCTTGTTGGGACAGAAGAGCATAGAGAAGATTTGGGCATTTTCCACTAGTAGCACTGCAGGTGGCGCCCTACTGATTTTGGCGACCGGACTGAGATGAGGTTCAATTCTGTTAACCCTGAGGACCTGGCTGAGGACAGTCTCTGACTCAATGGCCTGTCTTGCCACATCTAAAACAAATACCACCGTCAGCTCTACAAATACCCTTATGGTGCTTGCCACAAGTCTGGCAAAGAGGATAGGTGCGGGAACTGCTAATACTGCCCTAGGTCTTAGATCCTGGCGCTCTATCTTTGTTTCCCTCTCTAAACTTAGTAACTGGAGTACTCGCTGAACAAGGAGATGGAATTGATGACTTAGAATGAAATTGAGAATGGTTTTCTCCTTCCGACTTAGGCTGAGCGAAGTTGAAACTACCTGTCTTCACTCTCTTATTCTTCTTCTCCTTTATCTTAATCTTTTGCTCTTCAATCTGCTGAGCACGAGTCATAAGCCTAGTTGTAGTCTTGTCACTATTCAGCATAGCAGATCTGCACTTATTAATCATGTTATCATTCACCCTTGAAATGAACTTACTCATCTTTGCACTGCTATATGCAACCACATGAGGGGGATATCTGGATAATTCAGTAAACTTAAGAGAATACTCTTTCACTGTCATATTGCCCTGCCTGAGGTTGATGAATTCTAACACCTTAGCTTTCCTAAGATATAGGGGAAAAATCTATTGAGAAAAGCAGACACAAACTCCTCCCACTCAATTGGACCTGCATCATCAGCCCCCTTTGACTTCCACTGCTTGAACCAAGTTTGAGCAACATCCTACAGCTGATATGCAGTTATCTCATCACTCTCAATAGTAGTCACCCCCATGATGTTTGTCACCTTCTGCACTTGATCTAGGAATTCTTGAGGGTCCTCATCTATGTTATACTTGAGAAAGGATGGAGGATTCATTTGGGTGAAATCCCGAATCCTGGCTGCAGTTGAATTGGCCACTGGCTTGGTCGGAATGGCAACTGGTCGTTCATTCTGAGCAGCAACAGAGTTCGTAAGAGTAGTGAATGCATCTCGTAACACTACATGAGAAACATGATTTCCCAAAGGATCTTCGGGCTGGGGGGCTGAAGTAATAGTACCAGTTACTCCTATCTTACCACCAGAAACAACTTTAACATACCAAGTTCAAATATCTTGGACAAATCTTTGTTGTGTATTGTAACACTGTTACAACCATTATATTTTACCATTAAGTCTCACATTGTAGTCGTTGTCTCCTTATATTTTGCAGGATGCTTGTTTCTGGAGCTAGCATTGAGTTTTGAGATTGAACAAGGCCCAAGATCCATTTTTATAACATGATATGAAAGCCAAACCAACCTTTCTTTATTTTTATGTTATCCAATGATAGGACCTTATATTATTCAACACAACAATGATAGACCCTTGTGTTATTCATATCAAATGTCCAGAATGTGTTGTGCTTAAGGTGCTAAGAGTCCCACGTTGATCCAGTGCATGCGATGTCGTCACCCTATTTGATCTTTAGATAATACTCACCTTATCATGTAACTTTAGAGGTTGAGTTAGGGCCAAAGTTTACTACAATAATGTGAATGTTTGGAACTCACTTTAATTTTTTTGTAGTGATCTGTTCTCTGATTTGAGGTAAAAAAATTTGCTTTTAGTTCTCCGTTCAGAACAAAAACTCGATCTCCTTCCTTGAAGTATTTCCTCCTCTGATTTTTCATGGGCAATGTGGAAAAATAAAATCTTTTAGCACGCTCATTGTCATCACCCTTAGCTCCGTAAATTTTCTCAAGATCATCCAGAGTTGGCTGAACCTTGTAACCGATTGACCTAATGGACACTGACTTATACAAAAACCCATCTTTGAATTTTGGAAATTCACTGTATCAAAGTAATAAACAATAAATGAATCTCCAGAGTCTACCAGTGGCGCGGACGAGCTGGAGAAAAGTTCTCGGCAAATGCCACTCTCTATTGAGTCAGAAGCATATCAAGATAGTTTTTTTCCTCTTGCCTCTATTAATTTGTGGGTTCATCTATTGTATTTTTAATATTTTAGTGGAGAGTGAGCTTAGTGAGAGGAGTATCTCCCCTGGAAAGCTTTATAAGGCTGTTGTCCTGAAGAATAAATTTGCGAATACAATTTTATAAGTTCGAGAGAAGACACTTGGTGAGGTAAGCATGCTTTTCTTATTATAGGCGTGCTACTTATATTCCATTTATTTTGACCCGTGTGTTATTCAATCCTGTAATTTTACTATAAAGGTCGAGTAGGGTGATCCGGATAAACTTCATCGTGAAAGGGAACAACTTGAGATGCAGAGGAGGAAAGGTACCCAATATTAAACATGTAAGCAATTTCTTTTTTTTTTTGCATGTGAATTAGAGACCTGATAAATTTAATTTCCATGATCAGCGAAAGCTAAGATGCAAGCCAAAGCCAAAGCTGCTGAAGAGGCTCAAAGACGTGCAGAAGTGGAAGCTGCAGCTGAGGCTAAGAGGAGGAGAGAGCGCGATAGACAAGCAGCAATACAGGCATTACTCTAGGTGAGTAGTAAAAGATATATATCATGTTGTAGAAGGTCAAGTACTTAGAGATGCATGTACTACAACTAAAAACTCAAACGGAACTTCCATTGGAGTGTAGATGGAAAAGACTGTAGACATTAATGAGAATTCAACACATTTTCCATTACTGCTCCTGCTATTAACTTCTTGCATTACCAAATCGAAAAATAAAAAACAATATGGTTTTCCATATCATCCTGTTCTGTTTATTACCAAGAGCAAACAATAAATGTTTTGACTTGCAATCCAAGGAAAATTGAGCTAAGCATGTCTGTGTCGACGTTGCTAATTTGCCATCTCTCCATCACCCTGCTCTTTTCAGTGTTGGATGGGATTTACCCATGTTACTGCTACAAGCCCACTTTGACAGTTCACAGTCTTGGTGATTTTAATCTTCTTATGTCGCCATTTTAAGTGCTAATTTATATTATTTTGTTCTCTTCTTATAGGTGACCAAAATGAAGAAAGAGATGAAGAAAGTGATAGACATTGACCTTACTTGAGCAGATTTTTGGGTTGTGCATAAATGCTCTAATATCAATATTGTTGTGTTGACTTTCTTGAACCTTATCGCGACTCGAACTTGCTAGTATGTAAAAACTTAACTAATCATTTGGACTTGATTACATTTTGCTTTGGGGTTTAAATTACTAGCTTGTTGCATATTTTGAATTATGAGATTATTAATAAATGATTTTGTTTTGTGATGTGTGTATATTGTGTTATAGTATTATGTATGTAAATAAAAATTTATATTAATACGAGTGACTATTTATATAAATTGTTTTAATTTAATAACATGTGGCAATAATTGTTGTAATAAATCAATAAACCATTGCAATAGGTAGTAAAAAAACGTTGGAACAAACTAACAAAAGCGTCACAATTGATGTTATTGCAATGGTTTAATATTGTTGCAATAGATCTATTGCAATGGTTTAATGTCGTTGCAATAGAATCTATTGCAACGGTTAGTAACCGTTGTAATAGATGAAAATAGGCATCCCAATAAGTAATGAAATAGTTGTAATAGGTATTCAAAAAGCATTACAATAGAATAACAAAAGCGTCGCAATAGATGCTATTGCAACGGTTTAATATCGTTGCAATAGCTTCTATTGCAACAGTTAGTAACCGTTGCAATAGATGAAAATAGACGTCTTAATAAGTCATAAAATAACCGTCGCCATAGGTCAAGCTATATTTAGCTACAAAAAATTTTCATAGAAAGAAATAACTAAATTATTCAGCTACATATTCTAAATCATCACTACTTAACGATGGCATATTTTGTGACAAAATTATATTGTCACTGAATCATAGATTAATTAGACACAATAAAATGAGTGTCAATAATTGTGTATAGTATTAGTGACAAAAATTGAGGTCACAATTAAATATCAAATTTTGTATCTAAAACTTACAATATTTAACTACGAACTCTAATTTATCGCTATTGCGATAACTTATTTTTTATGATGATTTTTTTTTTGTGTCTAAAATTATAACTAATTCAAGACAAAAAAATAGTTTGTCATGAATTGGATCCATTATTAGAGACAATAAAATGAGCGTCACTGATTGTTTATAGTATTTGTGACAAAAATTGAGGTCACAATTAAATATCAAATTTTGTAGCTAAAACTTACAATAATTAACTACGAACTCTAATTTGTCGCTATTGCAACAAGTTATTTTTTATGATGATTTTATTTTGTATCTAAAATTATAACTAATTCAAGACGAAAAATAGTATGTCACGAATTGGATCCATTATTGGAGACAATAAAATGAGCGTCACTGATTGTTTATAGTATTTGTGACAAAAATTGAGGTCACAATTAAATATCAAATTTTGTAGCTAAAACTTACAATATTTAACTACGAATTCTAATTTGTCAATATTGCGATAACTTATTTTTTATGACAATTTTTTTTTGTGTCTAAAATTATAACTAATTTGAGACAAAAAATAGTTTGTCACAGATTGAATCCATTATTGTTGATAAAAAAGGGTGTCACTGAAAACTTAAAATTCCTCACTAATGATACTCAATAAAATGGCGTCAAAATATTTTTTGGAGGGCAATTTTAGAGGACAAAACTTTGCTACGAAATTATACGTTTCGTCACTAAAAGTATGTGCTTCATGTATTTACATACGAAAGCTAATTTTCATCATAAAAGGTGAACAATTAGTGACGAATTTCATCTCGTAGCTAATAATTTCGTAGCTATATATCAATTTTATTGTAGTGTAACTCTAACTGCTGAAACTGGGATCTACTACTGATCTGGACCTTGTGTCTTTAAACCTATGGTATAAGACACCATAGCGCAAATGCATCAGTACTTTAAATATATTGGTATGCATGTGGCTGAATGCATGGGGTTCATACTGGCTAACTGATTAACATGAACGTGAGAATACATGCATGCATACATATTAACTATATCTGAAATCGTGATAACATGAGTACTGAATCAGAATAATGATAACATGACATACTGATAACTGGTATAACTGATAACATGAGTGACCGTATCTGACAGTCCTAAATATGGTGGAACTAATCGAGTTTCGTTCTGTATCTGAGTTGATTGTATCTGACAGTGCTGGAATCATAACAACTATCTGAGTTCTTTTACTGAGACGGATACTGAGACTGTGGGAGGTAGTCATCCAACCGACATACCCCAAATGATACATTATAGTTGAATTGGGTTTCAATCTATTCCCTGATTGGAAGGGTGTCAATACCGCGCCACTAGTAAGGACAATATGTGAGTGACCCTAATATAACAGTTAACTCTAATAAGAACGGTGGGAAACCTCATATAGCAGGCTAAGGCACCTCATATACCCTCATATAGTAGGCTATGATGTCTCAACCTATGCTGGCTACATAGTTTTGGAATGTAAGGATTGCTTCTAAGTATCACACCCTCACATAACAGGTGAGTTCCCATCCTTGGGTTCACTCGGTGCTAATTTCTACTCCCATCTGAATAGACACTGAACCTAATTTACTGAACTAACATGGACTGAGTTACTGAATTGCGTTGATTGATGGAATATTACTGATATCTGACAACTGACTGAGTTCATGAGATCATGGAGATTTCCTGAGTCATAAGACTGTCTGAAGTCTAAGGATTCATAGCTTGAATGACAGTATTGTGGAAATATGACATGGCTCTAGGTACATAGCTAAAATTTTGGGTACAAGTACCCTCAGGACTCGATGGAAGAAAACTGACCAAGCATAACTTACTTGAGCATATAACTAACATCATAATCCATAATACATTTATAGAAGTTTTCCATAAAACATGTGATAGGCATAACTTGTACATACATGGGGATTTCATGATATCATACTAGTTGGGTATTGTTCCTTCATCTAGGCATTTAATCAAACATATGGTAGGCATAGCACATGTAGACAATATTATACAATAATTAATCATCATGATTCATCTCTAATTTCATCATCCTAGGGTTTATTCATAGGTTCACATGAATATACATCTATATAAATCAATTCCACATAAAATTAATCACCCAACATGGATTTGAATTCAATTGTTCATTCTCAACATAAACAAACCTAACCCAACATAAAATTCATAAATAAATCCATAAATGTAAACTTAGAAAAGAGATTCTTGGGCTTCAAGGATGAAAGGAGTCCATGAATGAACACTACACATAGTTTAGTTCGTGATTTCGGGAAGATTGATGGAGAAAATTTCTTGGAATTGGATCTTCAATGAAAACCCTAGCTTGTTCTTGAGAGGTTTTTGAGAGAAGAGAGTGTATTTTAGGTGAAGAGTGGTTGAATCACGTGTTAAAGGTCTTAAATAGGGGTGGGAAGTTGACCCTTATAACCCTGGACGCGTCATTTAATTTCAGTAAAATTTTGCCAAACTGAACCCCTGGTGCAATGCGGTGCTATCGTGCCGTGTAACTGGAATTTGACAATTGGGAAAATGAAGGATGGAGCGACTCAGATCCATCACGTTGCCCCTTTTTTTGCGACCTGGAACATTGGTACGACGCGGGAGAAATCGAGCTAAGACACTAGATAAGGACAATTCTAAATTCGGGCCCTGGCGCGACGCGCCATAATTGAGGACCCCTACTGGAATTTGCCAAATGCCATTTCCTTTTGTGGTGCGGTGCGCCACTGACTAATATGGCATTGTTTTACGGCGAGAATTAAAATAGTCGTAACTTCTGACTCGGTTATCGGATTTGGGTGAATCTTATATCGATGGAAAGCTTATTGAATTTCCCACATGACAAAAAGTGAAAATATTGAAAATTCCTTATGGAATAACCATCATTCAATTTAGAAGATAATAGTAGACATTCTTGAGATAAAATTTTCTAGGAAAAGTATGGGGTATTACAATATCTCCCCCTTGAGAACATTCGTCCTCGAATGAGACTGACTGAGAGGGGAGAAAAGAAAACTGACATACATAATGAACATGAATAACTGTAACATGATCTCATGACTGACATGACTGACAAGCTAAACATATAATACTGAACATACATATCTGATGCATGTGTAACTGATCATGAATGGATGACTGAGTGTTCTGAAGAACTAAGTTTTTCACAATGAGAATGAATGTCTGATGTATAATTACATAACTGAACTGATACATGAGTGCATGACTGAATATGCAATGGTACTTGATACCAAGTTTATAATAGGAACATGAGCATGAAACTGTATATCAAGTTTGTGATGAACACTGAACATGAAACTGAGTAAGCTTAAGGAGAAATGTTACCTTGATCTTCATCTGAGTTGGCGAAGAAGAGGTGAGGATACATGGTATGCATGTTTGCCTCTGCTTCCCAAGTAGCTCTCACGACGGACTAATTTCGCCAAAGAACCTTAACTAGAGGGACTTCTTTGTTCCTCAATCTACGAGTCTGATAGTCTAAGATTTCGACTGGAATCTATTCATAAGAGAGAGTGTTCTGAACATCAATGCTCTGAATAGGGACTACAACTAAGGGGCCACCTATCCACCTTTTGAGAAAAGAGACATGAAAGACTGGATGAACTGAGGCTAGATCTGAAGGCATTTAAGCTCGTAAGCTACCTTGCCAAATCGACTGAGAATCTTGAATGGACCGACGTATCGGGGACTGAGTTTTCCTTTCTTGCCAAACCACTTCACTCCCTTCATGGAAGAGATCTTTAGATAGACATAGTCTCCAAACTCAAACTCAAGATCTTTTCTACGAACATCTGCATAAGACTTCTGTCCGTTCTGACCAGCCCAGAGTTTTTCTCTGATCAACTGGACTTTTTCTAAGGTGTCGAATACTAATTCAGGTCCTATGACTGAGGCCTCAATAACTTCGTACCAACTAATTAGACATCTATATATCCTACCATAGAGAGCTTCGAATGGAGCCATCCGAATACTAGAATGATAGTTGTTATTGTATGCAAATTCAATCAAAGGCAAGTGGTCATCCCAACTTTCCTTGAAATCAATTGCACACGATCTTAGCATATCTTCTAAGGTCTGAATGGTGCTTTCTTCTTGACCATCTGTCTGAGGATGAAATGTTGTACTAAGATGAACTTCAGTACCAAGACCCTTTTGGAATGCTTTCCAAAAGTCAGAGGTAAACTGGGTACCTTTATCTGAGATAATAGACAATGGAATACCGTGCAATCTAACCAGATCATTGATGTTGAGCTTGGCGTAATCCCTGGCCAAATAAGAGGTATTAACTGGAAGGAAATAAGCTGATTTGGTCATTCTATCTACAATGACCCAAACTGAATTGTGCTGTGATGAGTTTGAGGCAAACCCATCATGAAGTCCATGTTCACAACTTCCCAATTCCAAGTAAGAATACTGAACTCCTGCATGGGCCCACTAGGCTTCTGATGCTCTATCTTAACTTGAATATATGTAGAACACTTAGTAACAAACTCTACAACATCTCTTTTCAACCCACTCCACTAATAGATCTCCCGTAAGTCGAAGTACATATTTGTGGCCCCTGGATGAATAAAGTAACGCGCATCATGCGCTTCTGCAAGAATTTGCTACCTTAAGTCATCTACACCTGGAACACAGAGACAACCCTGACAATGAAGGATACCATCTCTCTCTTAGGAGAAAACCTCTACTTTCTGATCCTGAACTAACTCTTTCAACTTGACAAGGCTGGGATCTCTATCTTGCTTTTCTTTCACCTCGGAAACTAGAGATGATTCTAAACTACTCTGAACCCATATATCACCCTCATCAGTATCGACTAAGTGAATTCCTAGTATGGCAAGATGATGGACTTCCTGAGCTAACTTTTTCTTACTGTCCTCAACATGAGAAACAATACCCATGGATAGTTTACGGAGAGCGTCGTCCACTACGTTAGCCTTGCCCAAATGATAGAGGACACTCATGTTGTAATCTTTCAAAGGCTCTAACCACCTTCTCTGATGAAGATTGAGATCTTTCTGAGAAAAGACATACTGAAGACTCTTATGATCTGTGAACACATCTATATTAATACCATATAGATAATGCCTCCAAATATTTAAGGCAAATACTACGGTTGCTAACTCAAGATCATGAGTAGAGTAATTCCTCTCATGGGGTTTAAGATGACTGGAGGCGTAGGCTATGACCTTACCATACTGCATGAGGGCACAACCCAAACCTACTTTGGATGCATCACAATACACTATGAAACCATCTGAACCATCTGGGAGAGCTAAGACTGGAGCTGAGGTGAGTCGAGTCTTCAAATCCTGAAAACTTTTCTCGCAAGGATCTGACCACTGAAACTTGAATTTCTTATGAGTCAATCTAGACATAGGGGATGCAATAGAATAAAATCCCTCAACAAACCATCTGTAATAGCCAGTGAAAACCAAGAAAATCCTGATATCTGATGGAGAGATAGGTTTGGGCCAGTTTCTTACTGCTTCAGTCTTTTAAGGATCAACTCTAATGCAATCACCGGAAACGATATGACCTAGGAATGCTACTGACCATAGCCAAAATTCGCACTTACTGAATTTGGCGAATAGCTGATGATCTCTGAGAGTCTGAAGTACTATCCTGAGATAGTTTGCATAATCACGCTTACTGCGGGAATAGACCCGAATATCATCTATGAAGACTATGACGAACAAGTCCAAGTACTGCTTGAACACACGGTTCATCAAGTCCATGAAAGTGGCTGGGGTGTTGGTAAGACCAAATAACATGGCTAGAAATTCGAAGTGACCATAACAAGTTCAAAAAGCTATTTTTGGAATGTCACATTCCCTAACTCTGAGTTGATGATAGCCAGATCTGAGATCTATCTTAGAGAAAAACTGGCACCCTAAAGTTAGTCAAATAAGTCATCGATTCTGGGAAGAGGATACTTGTTCTTGACCGTGACCTTATTGAGTTGGCGATAGTCTATACAGATTCTGAGAGAACCATCTTTCTTGCGCATGAATAATACAGGAGATCCCCACGAGGAAATGCTAGGCCTGATAAATCCCTTATCTAAGAGATCCTTCAATTGTTCTTTCAGTTCTCTAAGTTCTACTGGTGCCATTTTGTATGGAGGAATAGAGATAGGCTGAGTATTTGGAAGAAAATCAATGCCGAAGTCTATTTCCCTTTTGGGAGGAATTCCTGGAAGATCTTTGGGAAAGACATCTGAATAGTTATTCACTACTGGGACTGATTCAAGGCTGGGAGTTTCGGAACTAGTGTCCTTAACTCAAACAAGATGATAGACACATCTTTTTGATAACATTTTCCTTGCCCAAAGGTAGGAAACAAACAGACCGCTGAAAGCGAATACACTACCCTTCCACTCATGGACAGGTTTATTTGGAAATTAAAACTGGACTATTCTGTCTCTGCAGTCGACTATGGCATAGCATGAATGAAGCCAATCCATACCGAGAATGACGTCAAAATTAGTCATCTCTAATTCATTTAAGTCTGCTGAAGTGACTTTCCGAAATATCATAACCGGGCAGATCCTGTATACTCGCTGAGCCATGATGGTTTTACTCATTGTGGTAGAGACTGAAAAGGGCTCTACTAGGATTTAAGGACTGATTCTAAAATTGTCTGCTATATAGGGAGTAACAAAAGACAAAGAAGCTTCTGGATCTAGCAAAGAGTAAACATGCGCATGAAAGATCTGTAACATAACAGTAACTATATCAGGAGAATTTTCCTGATCTTTTCGGGATGAAGAGCATAAAGACAATTTGGGCGTTTCCCACTAGTAGCACTGGAGGTGGCACCCTGCTGATTTGGGCGACTGGACTGAGCTGAGGAGCAATTTTGTTGACCCTGAGGACCTGGATGAGGACAGTCTCTAACTCTGTGGCCTGGCTTTCCATATCTGAAACAAATACCACCGCTATCTATGCAAATACCCTGATGGTGCTTGCCACAAGTCTGGCAAAGAGGATAGGTGCGGGCATTGCTCACACTGCCTTGGGTCTTAGAGCCTGGCGCTCTATCTTTGTTACCCTTTTCAAACTTAGGAACTAGAGCACTGGGTGAAGAAGGAGCTGGAACTGATGACTTAGGTTGAAATATAGAACGATTTCCTCCTTCTGACTTAGGCTGAGCGAAGTTGAAACTACCTGTCTTCGCTCTATTATTCTACTTCTCCCTCATCTTAATCTTTTTCTCCTCAATCTGCTGAGCATAAGTCATAAGCCTGACTAAAGTCATGTTACTATTCAGCATGGCGGATCTGCACTCATTAACCACGCTATCATTCACCCCTGAAACGAACATACTCATTCTTGCCCTGCTATCTGCAACCGCATAAGGGGAATATCTAGCTAATTGAGTAAACTTAAGAATACTTTTTCACTGTCATATTGCCTTACCTAAGGCTGATGAATTCTAACACCTTAGCTTCCCTAAGCTCTAGGGGAAAGAATCTATCAAGGAAAACAGACGTAAACTCTTCCCACTCAACTGGCCCTGCATCATCTGCCCTCTTTGACTTCCACTACTTGAACCAAGTATGAGCAACATCCTACAACTGATATGCAACTATCTCAACACTCTCAACAGTAGTCACCCCCATGATGTTTGTCACCTCTTGCACCTAATCTAGGAATTCCTGAGTGTCCTCATCTGTCTTAGACCCGAGAAAGGATAGAGGATTTATTCGGGTGAAATCCCAAATCTTGGCTACAGCTGAATTGGCTAGAACGACAGCTGATCATTTATTTTTAGCAGCAACTGAGTTAGCAAGAGTAGTGAATATAGCTCGAAACTCTGCATAAGAAACATGATCGCCCAAAGGATCTTCGGGTAGGGGGATGACTAATTTCCATTTCTTCTTTTAGGAGGCATGTTCTATATAAGAAAGAAAAAAATGGATTAGACTGAGAGATTGACTTGAGATTATGCTCACGGTATGACATGAATACTGAAAGAGGGGAAACTGTTCCTAAAACATCATATAGACTCTTGTACATAAATGTGGCACACAACACACCCACTAGATGCGACTTTCAAACTTTCTAGGACTCTATTGAACCTTAGGCTCTGATACAAAGTTTGTAACGCCCCGAATCCGGTACCCAGAATGTTATACGGTGCTCATGACCCCAAAGGACCACAAACTAATCCATGACTGATATTTGTACCTGTATACTACATAAAATACTGAATAATGTGGAAACATGAACTAAAAGGCCATAAGGTTCACATAACTAAAGTAAAATATAACATCTAAATGGGGTATAAAATACCTAAAACAAAACTAAAAATATTGAAGTCTAAAACATGATAGTCTAGAAAGCCTCTAACTGACTGAACTGTCTGAGTAAGAAGTTGATGGGACTTGTCCCTAACTAACTCCAACTAATAAACTAATTAATGAGATAATAGAGAAATAATCATGTCTGATTATTTGAGATGAATTATTTTGTCACTTATAAATCATATTTCGTCGCAAAGGATTTGGCGTGATGAAATTTTTTTCGTCAATCAATCGTCTCCAAAAGTGGGTCGCTAAAAGTTGACAAAGACGAATTAGTACTTCATCGCTGAAAAAATTAAATTATCTACATAAAAATGAAATCGTCCCCAAATGTGTAACATTTATGACAAATATATTTTTCATAAAAATATAATTTTTTTATAGTTGATGATATGCTTTTGTCACTAAAAAGTTGTCAATACTGACAAAATTTCATCATCCCTAATTATTTAGTTCAATCAGCGATGACATTAATTGTCTCTAGAGTTATATATATTTCGTGGTTGAACAAATATATTTTCGTCACTATTGACAAATTTTTGTATACAACAAAAAATTTTGTCCTTAAATGTATGAATTAGTGACACATTTATTATTATAATTTTGTCATTAAATCTATCATTTTATCACTAAAAATAGTATTTTTTATCGACGATGTAGAATCATCACTAAATTATTATGATTACCGACAATTATGATTGTCATAAAATACAAAATTAATTTGTATAAAAAAGGAATATATTGAGACAAATACATTTGTACTAAATATAGTCAAACATGTGACGAACTAGTTTATTTCGTGACGAAAATAATTGTCTTGAAAAATTCAATTTAATCGTTGCTAAAAGTTATCTTTGATAATAAAATCTTTTGTCATCAATTCAGAAAAGGTTTAATTATTTCATATTGATATTATTTTTAATTAGAATTGAATAAATAAAAAATAAAATTACAAAACATGTCAGATTGATAAAATTCACCCACAATCATACAATTAAAAAAATAAAACTTTATTGAGGTAGTATCTCCTCACAAGGCAAAGAAAAGTAAAACAAGTCCAACACAAAAGAAATCTAACTGAAATATAGTAATAAATATTACTCCTATTCTAAACTAAGGCAGATATATAGAGGTTTCTTCCAAAGTACCAATAAAGCTTGCAATTGGGCTTCATTCGACTCTCACTTCTACACCTATGAAAAAAAGAAGAAAATTAAAATTGATGATGATTCTTTCAAATTTGATAGTCAAAATGATTGTACATGCTACTGCTACTCCATGCCACAACTAGAATCCATTAAACATGTAATTATGATAAGCGAGGCTACCCAAAAATTAGATAAATGCTATCCAGTAAACACATCAAACTTTGATAACAACAACAATAACATACCCGATGTATTCCCACAAAGTGGGATTTGGAGAGGGCAAAGTGTTTATACTCCCCATAAGTTACTGATCTAAACTCTTACACGCACTATATCAATCATAATAAACCATTTCCCTAAAACTAGTATCATCACCATCGTACGGTCATTTTTTTCATAGAAGTAATCATCTAAAGTCCATGCACCGTGTCTAGTACTAAACATAAATGGAAGAAATTATCCTTTATTCTACACAAAGTTATATTTTTTAAAGTAAAATCAAGAAATACTAGTCTATTAAAAGTTTATGAAATGGTCGATCTTAATCACTCTTCTATCTAATTATAACTTGTCAGCACATTCTACTTCACATCATCATTATTACTTATTCATTCACAATACATCTTTTTTCTAAACTATGTTCTTAAACCTACAAGTATCATAGGGTCCTTTCTTAAAACTCATAAAAATATAGCCTAAATCTGTCAATTTTTGACTACTTTATCCTTCCACTCACAATTTATACTTGCACTTTACTAACACATAAATTGCCATCATAAACGTCTTCCCTATTTCAAGCATACTCTTAAGTTATTTTAACCAAGAATTAAATCTCTACTTACTACCACGAAATCTTCACAACAACAACAGTGTATTCCCACATAGTGGGGTTTGCGGAGGATAAAATTTATGCAGCCCATACCACTACCTCCGAAGAAGTATAGAGGTTGTTTCTGATAAACCTTCCTCTTAGAACAAAGGATAATAAACACAGTAGTAATAAAATATGCACCTTTTTGGATTCCTCTTACCAATACTCCTCCAACTTTCCCTCTCTTCTCAATCACTTTCTCCCTCCTCTCTAATTTGCTTCAACACTTTCCTCCCTTTTTTTTCTACTCTTCTAAATCTCTTCCTCCAAACTCTCTTCTACAACTATTTCTTTTCTTCCATCTTAATACTTTTTTCCCCTAACACATGGTGACACCCTCAGATTGGAGGGAAAACATCCTCTATTATCCCTACCTCAAAAACAAACTACCTCCTTCTGAAAACAAGAAACTTCACCAGGAACTCACTTCAAAAGGAAAAAAACACCAACGATCTCCTCTGTAGAAACAACACGAGACATTCACCAACACAAAACCATCCACTCACTAAACCATCAGAGGAGATTCAAGGTTCATATATACACTATTTTTTTTCAAACTCTATTTTATTGATTGCTTATAATTTATTATTTAAGTTCTCAGTTACATTTCTAGCTTTTTAAAAGAAACTCAAATAATGAATACAACAACAACAACAACAAAAAACTTAGTGTATTCCCACAAAGTGGGGTCTGGAGAGGGTAAGATGTAAGCAGTCCATACCTCTTCCTTCAAAGAAGTAGAGAGGTTGTTTTCGATAAACCCTCGGTTCAAGATAAAGAATAGTATAGAAACCAAATACATAATCTTTCTGTCTACTAGAAAAGTAAATTTTTGTGTCATACCTTGATCTGAGGACCTCCTAATCCTCTTTTCTTTGGCTTCCTCCAATTAGTTCACCCACCTGTAGAGGAATGCAAATATATTTCGTTATGTATAGGCAGAAAAATTTACTCATGATATTGAAATAAAAAATTATAAAGGGGATGTTGGAATGGCCACTGTAGGTAAGTGATATGTTCTTTGTGAAAGAAATACAACAGATTCTTTTGCTCTAATTAACTTTCCTGAAATACTAAAGGCGGTGGAAGCCAGGTCAGTCTGTTATCACTCCTTAGATGCCAGTAGTAGTTACTGCACTAGTTAAAAGGGTAGCCTGGTGCACTAAAGTTACCGCTATGCACGGTGTCCGGGGAACAACAAAGGTGTATAGTACGCAGCCTTACCTTACATTTCTGCCAGAGGTTATTTCCAAGGCTTGAACCCGTGACCTCCTGGTCATATGTCAGCAACTTTACCAGTTACTCGAAGGCTCCCCTTCAGTTACTGCACTATTTAATTGCATTAATTATTTCTTGTAGTAGGAAACTACAACAGTAGTTACTGCACTAGTTAATTGTAGTTTATAAGTCCAGAAGTAGTTGCTTTTGTGGTAGTTTTGTAGTTTTTCATTCCAGTAATGCTAGGAAGTCATGTACTTATTTCTAAGGTAAGTTATCTTATCAATATTTTGTATTTAGACTCTTATGTTTATCCCAGGAAATCTACGCAGAAAATATTTTAGTTTTTGAGTATTTTAACTTAAGAGATTGCAGTTTTTTTCTTAATGAACCAGCACAGTGGGTCATATAAATAAAACACCAGATTTCATCTTACAACATCCCATAACTAGATCCATATCCGGGGCTGTAAGTAGATGTACAGTTCCTTTTACTATACCAAAATAAGGTTTAATTGGGTCAAGCAACAGTGTGTTTGATTTAGTTTGTAACCGAAAAATTTACAATTCTGCATGTACAACAATGTTTAGGTGAGATCAAAAGGTAGCAACACATACATTTGGACAATTTTTAGGAACTACTTTTTGGAAACTTATTAGAGAAAAGGTTAGTGAAAAAATATGTCTAGATGTGGTTTTTGTCAAGATTTATATGTGGTCAAGAAGCTTTTTTTAAATTATGCCAAGGATTCTTGAAAATTATGAGTTTGTCCCCAACATTATCGCTTCAAATGTACAAGATAGTCACTTCAATTTCAGAAACAAAGCTCAAATTAGTGCTACTCATCCAAAAGATTTTATTGAAAAGGCTTAAAGTCATTTACCATGAGCCTTTGAACAATAAAAAAGGACAAATGTTTGATTTTTCAAGAGAAAAACTACCATGTGTGTATACGTTAAGAGTCATATATCTAACTGTGGCGTATTCTTGGAAGGTTATTTTTACCAATATGTAGTCTGTTGCATCTCAGTTGACATGTCCAGTGTTGTATACTAATGCCATTAATCAATTATATGAGTCATCTAACATGTTCCCTATTTCATAAGTCTATGTGGTACATTGGAACAAATTTTTTTTTCTGCAAATAGGGAATGAGGCCACACTAAAGCCGCCTCAGTTAGTAAGGTCGTGGAATCCCTAAACACTTCTCTGGAACAACCGATTTGGCACCAGTTTGGACAAATCTAATATCTTTATAGCTGCAAGAATGATCCGACCGGATGTATTACAGTGGATTCAACGAAGCTAATCCATTAACTACTTTGCTGCTACCTTTTGGCCTTTTCACTAGTGGGGCTAAACCCTCAGAAAAAGGCATATCCAGTAGAAATAAAAGCTGACTAAATCTGTTTCATCATGAAAAAAAGGTTCCGATTTGTAGTCTTTGTGGTTTCTATTTTCTTTCAGCTGGACCTAGTCTTTTCCAGTCAATATTTGTAAAACTTCAATTTTAACAACTCTACCAGCAACAGACCCATCTAGAACATGTTTTAACACGTTGATGCACATAATTTATATATTTAATAAAGATTAATTAAATAGAACTTATCATATAAATTTATGTTACCTCTAACCTTGACGACGATGGGCTAACAAGAAGTTGTATTTTCTTAAGTATTTTCTCTTGGCGTGCTACTACAGTATTCAACTGAAAATTTAGTGCTTTGATCTACAACTGCTGGTCTTGTATATGTGATTGCTGACTTTCTACCACAGTTTCAGCTGTATTTAATCATTCCTGTAATTCATTTTGGGCAATAGCAGCTTCCAGTTTTGCCTTTTTGAGGGAGTCTTCTAACTCTGCCGTTTTCCTTTGTACTGCCCTTATAGTATTAGGTTTAGGACCATAACCAAGACCTTTTATGTACCCCGACTTAGTACCTAGTACAACATCCACAATTTTATCAATAGTCATGGAAGACTCTCCATAAGTATTAGAGCTTTCAAATCGTTCATATTGTTCTGCATAAAATAATAACACATTTAAAGAAGAAGACATGAAGAATATTAACCAAATAAATGCAATATTATGTTACTAATATATTAATTTTTACACAGTTAGTCTCAGCTTCTTTAGATGACTATCCTTTTCACTTGTGTAATGGGTTTGCTTGTAGAACTCACTTCCGTCAGGCTCTACACCTTCAGATTCATTTTCACTCTGTATAACAAGAAAATAATATGAAATAGCTTTTAGAGATATTTGACTGAAATGGGCTACAACTTATATGCCTGTTCTTTTATTTACCAAACAACACACTATTAAATAGTACCAAAGTGTCACTAGTGAAAATAATAAAAATGGTATAATTTACAATTTCAGCACGAGCTGCTACAAATGCTTTTGATCCCATGAAATGATTAGATTTAAGATTTGTTCGATTGCCCTTGTTTATTTCGCATCATTTCTACAAAGAAAATATAAACATCATAACTTAAATATCAACTAGAATAACATGAATATAAATTACCTTGTGTTCTGGATCGTTCCACATGTCGCAAAGCTTATTCAAATTTTCTAAGGTCAACTGTTCGACTTCCATTTTATGAGCCTTTTCCACGGAGCTTGCACTTTCAAATTTTTGTTTTAACTTGTAGCGCCATTGTCGACTTCTATTTTTCAGAATATCCTCACAACAATCTTTCACATAATGCTCATCCAAATTAATGTCAAACCTCTCCTAAAAAACAAATAAGTATTAAAGAAACACACAAAACAATCGAAATCCCTTTTAATTTTAAAATAAAATCATAATTTCTACTAACATGCTTAGTACCTTAAAACTCCAATATTCTTAAAATCATAGATTTTCGCTTATCATGTAATCTATAAATTTTAAGAGATTACAGAATCCTTACGTGGCATCTAATTAGTGATGTATCTTTGTCCTCTCTTGTAAGTTCCTTCCACTTGTTTGAAAGTGGAAGAAAATTTTGAGAAATTATCCCTAATTCATTGGATAGTTTGGCTAATTGAATTGGCTTAGTTGGCCTTCCTTTACCAATTGAGATTTCTATTTTCATCTTGCTTCCCATAGCCTTCTTCATTTTTTCAAGACCTTTCCCTCTAGTCTTGCCACGGCCTTTTCTGAGTCTAGTGAAATCATCTGATGAAAAAACATTAGTTCAAAATACCACCTAAATCTAAAAATGGTAGAGTATATATGTAGATATATTTACACATATTAATAATACACAAGATAAAAACTGAAAATCCTTAAATTTTGTTTTATTTTGTTGTGTCTTAACAACCAAGTCAAGAAATGCATTGAAAAAATAGAGAAAATATAAGAGAGCTAATAGCATTTATTTGAACTATTAGAAAATTGATGAGCACATAAAACAATTATCTATTGCTATGTAGAATTACATTTGCTCAAATGTTTTTATCACTCTTAAAACTGTTAACCCTAGTGTTTAGATATAAATAGTCCTCATTATCATTTGCTGTAACCATTGAATGCTCACTATTCTACAATTATAACAGTAAAAACTCTTTGTATTCAAGGCCATTTAGCTTGCATTGTTCTAGGGTGTTGATCTCTCTTTCAGGGCGGCCACGCAGGACCCTTATTCAGGATTTCATACTTTGATACTTTTATTATTGATCTATTAATTATTTACCATTTGATTGTTACAATCTATTTCATTATATATTCATTATCATGTCAATTTAATCCACATTCCCTTAAACAACACTTGCAAATTCAATTGTATCTCTTTACGGGTAAACAAAACAGTAGATAGTTCACTATCAATCAACTACATCTCCACTCTAAGAAGTTAGCATCGACTATATGAATCCACTATTAGCTCTTTTTCTTTATCTGGGAATGATACCGGATATGCTCTGCTAAGCTCACTGCTCACCTAGGAAGAGTTCGGTAGATACCTTAATGGAGGCAAAAGTTAATGTGCTTGGGATAATGGGCTTTGCTGCTTTACATATCAGCAGTTAACTATCCCTAAGAACTTTAAATAACCCATTGTTATTTGTTCTTCTAGTGCAACAACCAATAAAAATCCTCACATAGTATCACGCAACATCAAATAGTAATAGCATTTACTTTTCTAAATTTTAGATTCTTTTGCTAATTCATCTGCTTACATTTATCAGACAGATATTGATTTATTATATGGGTGAGCTGAAGATGTTTCATGTCTTGTCTATTATCTCTCTCCTATTCTTCCTTATTTTATCTTTACCTCTCCTCAAATCTATCACCGTCAACTTCTCTCATCTCTTCACTAGGGCATCTGAACTGCAACACATATATATTCAGTCTGAAATTATATATCGTAGTCCAAACTTTGCCATTTTTTTAGTAATTAATAGTATTTACATAAAATATGGTAAATTGATGTAGCTCCGATGATTTGAACATAATGATGAATGAATTGTGTTAAGAAATGGATCTTGGACTTAATGCAACCTCAAAAGCTATCTCATGAGTAGAAGATTATCCAAGACTATATAAGGAGACAAACAACCCTCCCTCAATAAATGGGCAACAACTTAACACCCCCACAGATCCCGACTAATTTAAGTGTGGACAACATAACAAGAGGGCCAAACATTGCCATCTATGACCTAACTCAACCCCAAAATCTAGCTTATGAGATGAGGATCTACAAAACCATATAAGGATACAAGTAGGTGATTCCTCAACCACTTTGGGACAACTTAATAAGATGAAAGTAGTTGATGGATGGGATAATAGTGTAAATTTATTGACAGTTTGAATATTTTTGTTATAGCAAACAGTTTTAAACTTGCTATTTAATATTTTTTAGTTTTCCTTTTAAAGTTGTTAAAGTATAAATATCTTGGGTGGGTGGGTTTCACTATCTAGTGAAAATGTGATCAGGCCAGTTCTTTGCATATCAGCAGTTAGATATTTTTAAGAATTTTGCACAACCCATTTTCTTCTGATGGAGCAACCTGCCAAAATCTATGCATAGTATCTCAGACTAATAACGTCACCTTTGTTTGCTTTTTCTGATAAGTTTTCTTGGTATTCATGACACAGATTGATATAGAACAGTAGTAGACATTCATAGCTACTTCATTTGGGGTAGAATTATCTTCTAAAATACAGTTGTCCGTTGAATAACATTAAGCTTAAAATAGTACAAACATGAAACATGGTCATAAATATTTAGTTACTCTATCAAGTGTTTATAGTTGGTGAAGTAGCTTATTGTGAAAGATCAAGCCATTTCTCAACTTTTAAAGTATTCCATGTTTTGTGGTTATACTAGTTCAGGTTCAGCTCCTAAGTTCTATTTCTCCTTTATTTTTCCCTAACACTTCACTCCTACCTTGATATTAAGCTGGAGTGGAGGTCAATAGTGAAAGTTTACTGGATTTCCAATTTTGTTACGTTAAAGCATACCTAAAGGTCCGAGTTGTTCAATAATGTGGTATTCAGAAAAAAATTATGTGATTTTAGGAAGAGTAACGTCGCATCTATTATTTGATACATATATAATACTGATGAGTCCTTATAGTATTTGGTGGATTAGGTATGGAAATAAGATATAGATTACGGTCACAAATGTTGCATATCGTGAATGATGTTTGGATTAAAGGAGGATTCTTTAGGTGATTTAATCGTCGGTCGTGTGGAAATGTCATTCCTTTCTTAATCATTATGTAACCTTCTATCATTCTATTTCCTTTTTGAACACCTCTCAGATTTTTTAATGCAGATAGTACAATAAAAAAAAAGTGCCCACAAACACCTTTTATCCTCTACATTAATGGAAATAGTGGACTTCTTAAATGGATGAAAACAACTGGAGTTAATGTAATTGGACTTGATTGGTCAGTCGATATGGCAGATGGAAGAAAGTGACTGGGAACCAATATCGGTAAATAACAACTGCCCTACTTCATCTCATTACAAGTGTATTGGTGTTGCCAGTAGTCTCTGGCCTAAGGGTGATTGGTATTTCCCTGAATGTTTGGTCGGTAAAAAAGAATCCCTGGTTGAATTTGGAAAAATGAATTCGAGGGGCAGAGCTGTTGGCAACGGATCTATACGACCGACTGTACTATGGTTGTTGTGATTACCTATTGGTGTCAGATCCATGCGAAGACGAATAACTAAGTATTACTATAAAAATGATTTAGCTCTGGTTATTGGGATGATGAAGTCATCAGAAATTGTTTATGGAACTGTTTTAAGAGCGATACTGAAGCTTTCGAATACAAATTGTATGCTGCAGGTTCAAAACGTGATCTGGATAGCCAGCTAAAAACTATGTCCTCAAATTTTCCAGTTTTGATTATGTCGCAACATGAAGAGAAGGTAAATGAAAAAAAAGCAAGCATAAAAGCTCTCATCATGTTCTGATGATGTAGGATATGGCGAATCAGAGACAGTTGACCCATCAATGAAGATGAGAAATATGTTGCTAGGTTCTGAAGGATCAAATCATAGCCCTTTAATTCTAGAATGTAGAAAAAAGGAAAAGTCAAATTCATATTTCAAGTTTGAGAATTGGTGGCTGCAAATAGAGAACTTTAAGGATGGTGAAGATCTGGTGGGAATCGAACATTTAGGGGAAGGCATGATTCTATCTTAGCAAGTAAGCTTAGACACTTGAAAGAAAACTCAAAGAGTGGAGAAGAACAAGACAAGGGAAGCTGGAACTGAAAAATAAAGGTGGAAAATGGAAGGAGGACTCGATTCTGGGAAGATTTTCGGGTGGGGCACGAGACCCTGAAAATCATGTTCCCTGATTTATTCAATATGTATTTACCAAAAAAGGTCCATAATTGGAGAAATGAGATACATCCAGGGATAGGATCTTAGATTCAGGAGAAATCGTAATGATGGGGAGGTCAACAGAGTAACTGAATTATTCAACATTCTGGAGCAGAACAAAGATCTAAATTCAAGTGAGGATAATCTGTTGTTTTGGTTACCTGACAAGCAAGGAAGGTTTACGGTTGGCTCGGCTTACAGAAAATGACAGAGAGCAGGTCAATATGTCGATGGTTGGCCTTAGAAGATTATTTGGAAATCGAAGGTGCCTTTAAAGGTAGCATGCTTCACTTGTCTTCTAGCAAAACAATCTGCGTTGACTCAAGACAACCTTATGAAAAGAGGTTTGCATATATATGTTCTAGGTGTTCTCTATGTTAACGAGAGTTGGAGACAATAAACCATTTCTTTCTACAATGTAGAGAGACAACTAAATTATGACAGATTTTCATTAATATAAGAGGCATAAGCTACACAATGCCAAGGAGTATCAAAGAAGAACTAGCTTGCTGGAATAGAGATGAAAATCAGTATATAGGAAGAGATGAAAAAGTGTCCCAGCCTGCCTGCATTTGGTGGACTATATGGATAGAGAGTAACCAGAGATGCTTTGAAAACAAGAGTTGCAATATGCAAAAACTGAAAATGAATTGTTTGGTCCCTTTTTTTGGTCTAAACATGAACATCCTAAAGATGAAGAGGACTTTTCTTACCATTTTAGATTACTTATGAGATCCTTTAGAAGGATCTTATTTAATTTTGGTTGTAAATCTTACTGAAATGCTTCTTGTGTATTCCTTTGTTTATAATACAAATTATTTTTTTCAAAAAAACAAAAATATATAGTTGAGTTGAATGTATTACCTGTATTAACAAAGGGAGTGGGGTTATTTGATTCATTCGGTGATTGAGTTTCTTGAATAGTTCCCCCAGTAAGTGTAGTTTGCCTAAAGACACTTCCTCCCGGTTCCATTGATTTGGAAAATTCTGCTCAAACACAATATGTAATAAGTACATTCATAACAGAGCCATACGGTGCCTTAAATGAGATAAGAATTATTATGTGTAAATTAAACAATTAAACAGCTAGATCTCAACCCCAAAAGAGTAAGGTCAGTTACACGAATCATGTTTACCCATTCTGCTTTATTATTGACTCCAGAATCAAGATAGTAAAAACATATCTAGGAGCAATAACAACGGTAGAAAAGCTATTATGATCAATACTCAGAACTAGTTGCCAATAAGAAATGAGCATTAATGATTTACAACAAAATTATGCATAAGTGCTATTGTTTTAACGGTCGTTTGGTTGTAGGTCAACAAGAACTTATTATTAAAACTTGCATAAGTGCTTACTGGACTTTTGGCTAGAAGACAAAAAATAGATGAGTGGAGAAGAACGAGTCAAAACCTTAACGTACGCATGAGTGGTGAAAGTTTTGAACATGATGGAGGAATTCAGGATGTCCTGGCTTTAAGTTATTATGAATTACCATATCACTTGAGCCGAGTTTTCGGTAGTTTCCAAGTACTATATAGGAGCTGCAAAACTTGCGGAACTTATATCTTCCCTATTAGTACATCAGAGCACATATAAGTTGAAGTTGAGTCCTTTAGGCAACTTGGAATACTGAAGAACTTCGATACACAAGTTTCTCCTTTTAGAGATCCCTTCAAGTCTAAGTTGTGTGGATTCTTCACTTTCGATGCCGCACCCGTGTCGGATTCTCCAAAAATACACTAGTTTTGGCGAATCCGACACGCACCCGTTGACATTTTTGAAGAGTTCTAGCAACATAGCTTCAAGTTAGCAAAGCAACAAAAACTAGGAGCCGTTCTCTCACTGGAGTTTGTCGAGAAGGAAAAGATCATTACACACCTCAGACACAAAACGGGGAGACTTAGGGAAACATCCTTCTACATTTACTACAATTTTCATTCGGAAAAGATCTAAACCTTCTGAAGCAACTGTTAAATTGTGACCATATCTAAAACAGGCTTCAAGAGGTTCAAGGCAAAGACTTCAAAGTTCAGTTCAGGAAATTTTTAGAAACTAAGAAGTTTCCCAAGATTAAATTGCTAATAATAGTTTTAGGTACTCGATCATAATAAGTGATGAATTTTCTGTACTCTATTTCACTTAAGTGCTTAGTCGAGTATTCTAAGAAGTGAATATACATTTATGTCGAGATTAATCTAATCTAGTATGCATAGTTATTTCAACAAATGATCTAAACTCTCTATTAGATGATTATTGATAACACTCTCTTCATCAAAAGAGAGGAAAATAAGTGATCAAATGAGGATAATACAAATACACTATTTATGAATTTTTCCTTAAAAACATTTCTTTTATTGTACCCAAACACTACAATATTACTTAGAATCTATTTTAGCTTTGCAATACCTAAATAAATCCATCCAAACAGGCTCAAAAGTCAAACAAGTTAGGGCATCTAAAAACGCTCAAGGATTCCTACCCTTCCTCACCCTATTACAACAAAATTACCAACACAATTGACAATACGTGCCAGACACAAATTAACAAATCATTCAATATATGATTGTTGAATACAATTATCTATCTAATTTCAGTCAAAGATAAAGTATGAGGACTAATACATACCTGGTCTTCTTGTTCGGGTTCAGAAATTTTGGCTTCACTTTGCAACGAAACTCCTTCATTTGTTTACTCATATATATGGTGGTTTTCCTGAAATTCTTTTGGAGCCAAAAATCTAAAAAGAAATAAGCGCCAAAAAGCGGTTTCTCCATTTTTCCCTCTTTCTGTAATTCCCTTTGGTGCTAGTAAAGGATCAAAGTAGTGTTTTAGAATCGTAGTGCCTTAGATAAACCGATAAAATTTAGGAAGTTGAGTAGTGATGTTAGGCGTATTTACACGCCTAAAGCTCCTTAATGTACCCATATTTTAGCTAAGTTTTGAGGACAAAATATATAATTCCTACACTTTTAGTCCGTTTTCCTGTAAGTGAGCTAACCAACGTGATTAGCAAGTTTTCAGGTATAAATGATGAAGATTTCAGCATTTTATGGATTGTTGGACGCCAAAGAAAACTTCACGTAAGAAGGAAGGCAGCTTCTGGAAGCTTGTGGACTGAAAGTGATCTATGGAGAACTTGTCCCGGGCAAAAACAGCACTTCTAAAGACTTGGGGGATCAGCAGTAACTTAGTAGGATTAGGACAAGTATGCAGTAACCCAGTAGGACTAGGAAAAGGATAAAAACCCTATTCAGTAGGACTAGGACAAGGATGTTATAAAAACCCTATTTGCTGAATTTTTCAGCAAGCTTTTTATTATTCACTCATTCATTAATTCAAGTCTTTTTCATTCGACTTTTGCTCCTAATTCACGTTACAATTTCTGACAGAGGATACGGCTCTCTTGAGAGCAATGGACCAAGAGGAAAAAAACGTCCAACCCTAAGTTGACGTCTAAACCATCTCCATCGCCAAGATTATTCTAGGTTGTGGTATGATGATTATATCTGTTGTGATTTCCGTTGCACTCATGAGTAGCTAAACTTCTCTGTTAGGGTTATGGAAGTCTTATGAGATACTATCTATTGCTATGAGTTTGTGAATTCTTGATACGTATGCTGCTTATATCATTACTCTCTTCATCTTAATTGAATTCTTGTGGTTGCAAACATATAGAATACGCCAGTATAGCATTAACTTGTTCGAAAGAAAAGTTACATGTCTAGAAAAGAGAGAATGACAAGGAAATAGGGCTACCAACCCCTGTTTAAAAGTTAGTGCCGTAACTGGATTAACCTCTTGAAGAATTCGTACCATTAGTATACGTTTTAAGCTCGAAAGAGTTAAAGTGATATAATCCTTGATGGTCGAAAGACACTAGGATTTACCATAGAATACGAATCTCTATAAGCGCATGCATGTCTGAATTCCGCATAACTCATAGCTAATAGATACGTAAAACTCATAAGGTGGACATAACCCTAACTTACAATTCTCATTGATTAAAACCTACTAAACATTCTGTTTTTCTTTGTTACTTTGATACTCTTAATTCACGCTACAATTAAATCCCCCCTTTTTCGTAGAATTTTCGATCAACAGTCTACTAATCGTTGCATACTTAGTGACCAAGTATTCTCTGTGGGATTCGACACCCAACCCAGTTGGGTTCTATATTTGACAACGACCGCTTACACTCTTACAAGAGCTGTAGTTTGAGCGTTATCAAATTTTGGCGCCGCTGCCGGGGAATACGGTTGTCAACTAAGTTTGTGATAATTACTAGACCCTTTGGTCAAAGATTCTCGCATATTTTACTTTTTTTTTGTTGTTTTTATTTTATTCAGGTTTGTTTGAGTGCATGCCAAACACTCGAAGTTCAGGTCAACCGTTATTACCCATAAATCCTGAACCTCAACTTATTGACAGAATGGATGCACAACGTGACATCGACAGAAGGGCGGCTCAACAGGAGCAGGCTAGATTAGCTGCACTGGTAGCTGCTCAAGTACATCAACAGAATATTGATAACCCAGGGTGAGCAACAAATCCTGATGATGAGGACCTGGGTGATGATGAGTTACTGAATCCTAGGCGTACTGATGAGGTGGTGGCACCTATGCATAGGAGAGAACGTTAAGCTAGAATGAGACCTGACCGCCGAGCTGTGCAGGCTCCTTTTGATGATGATGATGACGATCTAGATGGAGCTGGTGCCACAGGGGCTATTATTCCTATACCCTTGGCACCCGGAGCTAAGTTCAATATCACTAGCACCATGATTCAGTTATTGCAGCTCAAGTGGTTATTTGGTGGACTAGCAGGCGATGATCTGAATATGCATCTGATTAACTTTATTTCAACATGCAAGTTGTTTGACAATCCAGGAGTTGGGCAGAATGCAATTTGGCTACGCTTATTTCCATTGTCTCTGTCTGGGGAGGCAACTCTATGGTTGAACGGGCTAATTCCTGATTCTATTACTAATTGGAGGCAACTGAAAGACACTTTCCTAGAAAGATTCTTTCCGCCATCCAAGAGAGCACAGTTGAGAGATGAGATCAGCAATTTCCGACAGCTTCCAACTGAAGCTCTTCACGAAACATGGGAGAGGTTCAAGAAGAAGCTTATGTGGTGCCCAAATCATCAGATGACCAACATCCACTTGATGGAGATATTATACAGGGCTTTGAACACAGTGACAAAGCCAGTGGTTGATAATGCTGCAGGTGGGTCATTCATGGACCTTACTTTTATTGAGGCAAGTGATATGCTAGATCGTATGACAAAGCAGAGTAGAGCTTGGCATACCAGGGATTCTGAGGTAGCAAGCTCTACAGTATCTATTGGCTTGACTGCAGAGCAGAGGCATAGACAAGAGGAACGTGACCAAGATATGGCTCACATGAAAATGTAGATGGATCTTCTTACCAAGCATTTATTATCAGGGAAGACCGAAAAGGTTAAAGCCGTTGTATCACAGGGAAGATATGATTCCGATTCTGAGGGGGAAGCAAATTACTCAAATAATCAGGGGGGTTTCCGAGGCAATGCCCAAGGAAACCAAGGTCGGAACTATTATGATAAATCTGGAAACAAGGACCGTGATCAAGGTAGTTGGAAGAATAAGACTGACAGGAGTGGTTTGTATATTCCTCCTGGAAATCGTGAGGCCGCGGCATCTGGTTCGGGGAAAATGTCTATGAAAGATATGATGGCAAAGCTGCTGAAAGGAGTGGAGGCAACTAATACGGGGGTGAATGAGGTGAAGAACGATTTGTCATCAATAAATCAATTGGTTGATTCGCATTCTACCGCGATAAAATAGATGGAGCAGCAATTGAGTCAACTTTCAGCGGCATTCAATCAAAGAAAATCTGGAACACTACCTAGCAACATAGTGCATAATCCGAGGAATGATGGATCGTGTATGGCTATTACTACCCGAAGTGGTAAAGTTTTGGAAAATCCATCTAAAGGCAAGTAGGTGGTTGATGATATAGAAGATAATGAGATCATTACAGAACCAAAAGATGCTGAAGCAGCTGATGAGGTTGTTCGTGATGTCACCTCTCAACGTCCACAGCCTGAAAAGATCGCTGAACTGAAGCAAGATGAAAAGGAAGCGGTGGAGAAAACTATTCCCCTTCCACCACCACCTTTTCCTCAGAGATTGAAGAAGAAAGCTGACGATACCAGGTTCAATAAGTTTATGACTATGTTGAAGCAGCTAAATATTAATGTTCCTTTGGTCGAGGCACTAGAACAAATGCCTGGGTACGCAAAATTTATGAAGGATCTTTTGACAAAGAAGCGGGAAACAAGTTATGAGTTGACGGATACTGTTCATCATTGCAGTGCAATCGCTACCAGATCACTAGTTCAGAAGAAGGCTGACCCCGGTGCTTTCACGATTCCTTGCACCGTTGGATCTTTGAATGTTGCCAAGGCATTATGCGATTTGGGAGCTAGCATCAATTTGATGCCACTATCTATTTATAGAAAGTTGGGGTTAGGCGATCGTACACAAACCAATATGAAGCTCGTAATGGCAGATAGGTCGGTAAAACGACCTGTTGGTATCCTATATGATGTATTGGTGAAGGTTTCCTCCTTCATCTTTCCTACAGATTTTGTTATTCTGGACTGTGAGGTAGACTCTGAAGTTCCCATAATCTTGGGGCATCCCTTCCTTGCAACAGGAAGTGTGCTTATTGATTTAAGAGCTAATGAGCTTTTATTCCGGATGAATAACGAAGTGGTCCGCTTTGATGTGTGCAAATCAATGAAGCAGCCCAAAGATATGAATGTGTTCTCTGTAGCTGATGTTTATTTTGATGATGAGAAAGAAGTATCTATAGAGACACAACTTTTTGTTGATCCATTGGCAGCTGTACTTATGAATGTTGAGCGGGAGGATGCTGAAGATTATGATGAAACTATTTGTGCTCTAAGAGGAATATGGTCGTATTCTCATGCTCCCAAGAAGCTGGACCTTGATCTCAAAAATCGACCGACACCACCAGCTAAACCATCCATTGAAGAGCCACCAACTTTAGAATTGAAGGAGCTGCCTAGTCATCTAAAGTATGCGTTCCTGGGAAACGGAAACACACTCCCAGTTATTGTGGCGGCTGACTTAGGTGAGCAGCAAGTTGCAGCTCTCATCGCTGTTCTAAGGAAATACATGAGAGCCATCGGTTGGACCATCGCTGATATTATGGGTATTCCGCCTGGGATATGTATGCACAAGATTCAGCTTAAAGAAAATTGCATACCCACTATTGAGCATCAAAGACGTTTTAATCCACCTATGCAAGAGGTGGTGAAGAAAGAAATTATCAAGTGGTTAGATGCAGGGGTAGTGTATCCAATCTCTGACAGTAAATGGGTGAGTCCGGTACAGTGTGTGCCCAAGAAAGGGGGCATGACGGTAGTTGCAAATGAAAGGAATGAGCTAATTCTACTCACACCTGTCACAGGGTGGAGAGTATGCATGGACTACTGTAAGCTAAATTCATGTACGCTTAAGGATCACTTCCCAATGCCATTCATGGACCAAATACTTGATTGATTGGCAGGGAAAGGATGGTTTTGCTTCTTAGATGGTTATTCCGGCTATAATCAGATTTGTATTGCTCCCGAAGACCAAGAGAAGACAATGTTTACATGCCCATATGGTATGTTTACCTTCAAACGTATGCCATTTGGGCTATGTAACGCACCCGCCACTTTTCAGCGTTGTATGATGTCCATTTTTTCTGATATGGTTGAAGACACCTTGGAGGTATTCATGGACGATTTTTCAGTTGTGGGTGAGTCATTTGAATCGTGCTTGGCGAATCTAAGTATGGCATTACAGAGATATGTTGAATTCAACTTGGTGCTAAACTGGGAGAAGTGCCACTTTATGGTTAAAGAAGGTATTGTTCTTGGGCATAAAATTTCTGAAAGAGGAATTGAGGTGGATCGAGCTAAAATTGAAGTCATCAAGAAACTACCACCTCCAATCTCTGTAAAGGGAGTTCGTAGTTTCCTCGGGCATGCAGGTTTTTATCAAAGGTTCATTAAAGACTTTTCCAAGATTGCTAGTCCGTTATGCAAGCTTTTGGAGAAGGATGCAAAGTTCGACTTCGGTGAAGATTTCTTGAAGGCATTTGAATGCCTCAAAGGGAAGCTAATTGAAGCTCCTATCATTGTAGCGCCCGATTGGTCCCTACCATTTGAAGTTATATGTGATGCAAGCGGAGTAGCTTTGGGTGCTGTACTTGGCCAGAGAAGAGAAAAGTTATTTCATCCAATCTACTATGCGAGCAAGGTCTTGAACGGAGCCCAGAAGAACTATACTGTCACGGAACAAGAGCTTCTAGCTGTTGTTTATGCTTTTGAAAAGTTTCATGCCTACCTGTTGGGGACTAAAGTGGTGGTTCATACCGATCATGCAGCCCTGAGATACCTAATGACGAAGAAGGATGCAAAGCCGAGGCTAATTCGATGGGTGTTATTGCTGCAAGAATTTGATTTCGAGGTAAAAGATAGAAGAGGTTGCAAAAACCAAGTGGCTGATCACCTATCTAGACTTGAGAATGATCATACAGCGCAGCCTGATCTTGAGATTAATGATGCATTCCCCGATGAAGAGATCCTAGCCACGATGGTGGAAGAATTACCATGGTACGCAGACTTTGCAAACTATGTGGTAAGTAATGTGATACCTGCACATCTGTCTTTTCATCAAAAGAGAAAGTTCATGCATGATGTAAAACACTACTTCTGGGATGAGCCATATTTGTTTCGACGATGCGCGGATGGTGTTATCAGGCGATGCATATCTCATGTGGAAGTGACGAGTATCTTGGAAGCAAGTCATGCTTCCCAAGTTGGGGGACACCATGCAGGTGGTCGAACAACAATGAAGGTATTGCAAAGCGGCTATTATTGGCCTTCGATATTTAGAGATGCTTACGAATTTGTGAGAAGATGTGACCAATGTCAGATACAAGGCACGATTTTGAAGCACCATGAGATGCCCATGTCAAAAATTCTTGAAGTAGAGCTGTTTGATGTGTGGGGTATTGATTTCATGGGCCCATTCGTAAATTTATTTGGGATAAAATATATCCTAGTTGCTGTCGACTATGTATCCAAATGGGTCGAAGCAGTAGCGCTGGACGATAATGAAGGAAAGCGTGTTGTAGAATTCTTGAAGAGAAATATCTTCTCTCGTTTTGGGGTACCACTTACCATCATAAGCGATGAAGGATCACACTTTTGCAACAAGCTGTTCAAATCCGTGTTGGTGAAATATGGGGTCAAGCAACATAAGGTAGCCACGCCTTATCACCCACAAACTAGTGGACAGGTAGAGGTTTCTAATCGAGAGATCAAGCAGATCCTTGCTAAGACTGTAAACGCTAATAGGAAAGATTGGTCTCGGAAGCTGGACGATGCACTATGGGCTTATAGGACTGCATTCAAAACACCAATTGGCATGTCCCCGTACCAACTAGTTTATGGGAAGGCTTTTCACTTGCCCATTGAGCTCGAGCATAAAGCATTATGGGAATTGAAGCGACTGAATTTGAATTGGGATGATGCCATGAATATGAGATTGGAGCAGCTGAATGAGATGGATGAATTCCGTCTACATGCGTATGAAAGATCAGACTTCTACAAGGAGCAGATGAAAAAGTATCATGATCAACGGATTGTTCAACAAAACTTTCAAAAGGGTGATATGGTACTTCTTTTCAATTCCAGTCTGAAGATATTCCCAGGTAAGTTAAGGTCCAAATGGTCTGGTCCGTACAAAATTAGCCAAGTCTACTCGTCTGGAGTAGTTGAGCTAGAAGACAATAATGGTGTTGTCTTTAAGGTGAATGTCCAATGAGTAAAACCATATATCGGTCCTCTTGACTCGATAAAATGCATGGCCACCATCTATCTCGACGAAATCTAAGTACTCGAGGTAACTATGTCGTGCCGCGACAATAAATCAAGCGCTAGATGGGAGGCAACCCATCGTTTTTCATTTTTTATTATTTTACTAAGAGTTTGTTTTTGTTAAATAAAAAAAATCCAAAAAGAAGAGTCGAGCCACGACCAAAACTAAGGCGCTTGGTGGGAGGCAACCCATCGTTCTAATCGTTTTTGTTGTTTTTGAATAAGTGTAGGTGCAAGAGGTGTAAAGGAGGAGATTGGTTACAAATTTTTATTTAGATGTATTGTATGTTGAAGGTGGTAAGTTGGGAATGAAGAAGAAAAAGGCTATGAGTTAGGCATTGCCTATGAAAATCTAGGCAACGAACAAGGCAAGGCCTATGCTATGGCCTAAGCTCTCTGAATCTAGAATGCCATAGCATAGGCTCCGCCTATGCCTAACAATGCCATAGCATAGGCGCCGCCTATGCAAAAGCCTTTTGTCTCTAAATCTAGAATGCCATGGCATAGGCGCCGCCTATGCCTAACAATGCCATAGCATAGGCGCCGCCTATGCTCACTTTTTGGTCTCCTAATCCGATTCCAAACGGGTCAAAACCCGACCCAAGCTTTTCCTATAAATAGAACCTTAGTCTTAGAACAAAAATGCATTGCAAATTCAACCTAAGCGCCTCCTACGTCTCCAAAATCTCTCAAAAATTTTCCTTTTGCTCTTTTAACTTTGCAAGAATATCTTCCGAGGCCATCAACCAAGTAAGTACTTCTTTGCTCTTCTTTTAGATTCCGTAAGTATTACAATACTATGCCTATAATAAGTTGTTAAACCTTGAAGTAGTGTTGGTGATTTGAATGTGGTTGATTTGTTGTGATACAACTAAGTGAGTGAAAGAATACGTAGGGGTGTTCTAGACTTGGTTCCAACCTGAATTTGATTTTGATACACTGTCACACTTTTGCGGAATCGACATGGTTAAGATAATTTCATAATCTTGTAACTCGAAAGCTTGTATGTTTGAATGACTTGTCCATCGAGATGAAAATCATGGTTAACTACAAACATGAGATGTTGTGATTATTTCTAAGCCATAAATTGATACGATATCTATGTAGTAGTTTTGTTCAAAGAGATGCATTAGTCCAAACATGAAAACATAGTTAAGAATACATGAAAAAGAATTGAAAAGGATAGTGAAGATGACAAGAAAAGTATGACTGCGCTGAATATATTGTTGGAACATAACACCTAAATATAGGGCGATGAAGTCTGAGTAATCGACATCTTTCACTTAATTAAGTTTGTGCCAACAAATTAAGTGTGGGGTAGTGCCACTACTGGTTGTTTGTCGATTGTACCTACCGAGATGAAGATAACATGACTATTATTTTAATCTCAGGTACAATGGCACCAAAAAGTCGACCCGGAAAAGAAAAAGCATCTACCTCACAGAAAGGCCAGAAAAGGGGAAGAAAAGAGCAAGCTGAATCCTCCTCGCTGCAAATACCTCGACGCATGTACAGGATGAAATGGGTCCTAGAGGAGGAAGAAAAGGAGTGGTACAAGAACAATAAAGTAAAAAAATATGTTTATGTGGAGTTGATACAAAAGGAGAGCCTAGCAAAGAAGGAACCCAGCATTTTGGCTAAGATAATGGTGTTACATCTTGATTTCATCTTCCGAGATATGGGAGAGTGCAATCTCGATCTAACGGGAGAATTCTATGCCAACTGGTCCCCGAAGACCACAGGGAGTGAAGTAAAAATTCGGGGCCAAGTATTGCAGCTAAATGCGGAGTTCTTCAACTCTTTTCTGGGTTTTCCATCTGTTGATCCATCACCACTCAAGGATCTTTATAACAGACCTCCGTACAGGGAAATCAGACACACACTGTGCGGAACAAGATCAATGGAACGTTGGAGTCTTCACAAGGATACTGATCGGCACAATACCTTCCCATATGCTTCTTTGAACAGAGAAGCTCGGATATGGTTGAGGATGG
Source organism: Capsicum pubescens (assembly GCA_030864215.1). NCBI lineage: Eukaryota > Viridiplantae > Streptophyta > Magnoliopsida > Solanales > Solanaceae > Capsicum > Capsicum pubescens. The sequence goes on from CM061538.1 coordinate 112,222,029, forward strand.
TCAACACTTGCATGATTCCAGGGACACAGTACACAAAGATAACACGAGATAGAGTGTGCTTGGTGTACGCATTGATGACAAACGTCCCTATCAACATTGGGGCAATTATTTGATCTTCAATGCGTAAGGCTAGGCTGCACAAGAGGTCCCACTACAGCTTTGGCAATCTGTTGACTGCGATATTAAGGAAGGAAGACATCGAAGAGGAACCTGCAGATCATAAGCTTCCACACAACCCGAAGAAGGTTGACCTCACAAAGGTTAAAGATGCTGAATCCATGCATGGCGTCAACCTGACCACTGCAGAATGACATTCTAGGGATGAAAGCTTCTTCCGCCATTTATATGGCATGACGAGGTTTACCATGATGAGCGGGGGTCGTGTTCCAACTGCTGCAGAGCTCCAATAGTTGTATTATGACTACCCAATGAATGAGCATGCGAGGGCTATGTGTGGAGTAGGTGTATATTTTGAGGAACCTCTTGATGACGACATGCCAACCGATGATGATCGACGAATGCCAGACTCCAACGTGGAGGAGAACTCTGATGACGACGACTCTGATGATGATTCCGATGCAGGGGGTATGACCCCAGACATAGAGGAGGAGTCCGACTAACCAGGTTCTTCTTATTTATTATCCACTGAGGGCAGTGTGTCCCGTCTAAGTGTGGGGTGATAGTATTTGTATTCTATACTTCTTTATCTGCATTTACATTTATTCTAGTTCTTGTTTGCTTTAATTAGTCGTAATTAGTTAGTTTAATTTTAAATTTTTTAGATTTTGCATGAAATTGTTTTGATAGACGGCATGGTAGTATAACAAGAGTTTGTGCTAAATCATTACTATTGAGACATTTAGGCTCTACATGTGACTTACTGTGTGATAATTGTGTGGTTTAATTCATTCATCTGTTGGGTCAAGAGTCTATACTGCTCCCAATAAATTTGACCATGTGCCTTGTGTGTGTGAGGATATAGTATATTTTGTGTTGTGACTGATGCTAGAACTTGCCAGGTGTGTGTGTAAAGCGAAATAAAGAGTGTGAGTTTAGGAGATGATTTAGGCATTTCTTTGGCAGCCTGTAATTGTTTACCTTCTTTTTACCTACCCGTGGACATTATCCTAGTTAACCCATTTTGAGCCTTTAAGCCATTTTCTTTGACAGCCTCATATGTAGCCTAATCCATTTTTTTAAGACCATAATTTGATCCAAATTCCTAAGAGCTTTAAATTGTAAAGTCATGTGACAAAATAAAAGGAAATTGGGTGAGAGTGATGCCTTAAAGTGAATTGGTACTTGAATTTTTTATGAAAAGGAATGGCTATTATAGAGGTGTGTTATAAAAAAAAATGAAAAATGAAATGAAAAAGAAAAATACAAAGTTGATTCTATTTAAAATTGAATAACAAAAGAGGTGAGAAGGGGTGGTAGATTAAAAGAAAGTAGAAAGGTCGTTTGAAAGAAAGTGTAAAGGGCATAATGTGATGTATTAAAGCTCTTAGGGAACTTAGTCACTATTTCTGGACAAAATAGTCCTACCCGTCCCTTAGCCTACATTACAACCTATAAAGACCTATTTGATCCTAATCTTAACATTCTGATATTAGTAGAGCATTACACTAAGGGCAAGCCTATGGTCATCAGTTGCAACATATGAATTCTTTGTGAGAGTGAGAGCAAGGATAATCTTATACCCATGTTTTGAAAAATGAAATACTTGTGAGTAATTATGGGTGATATATTGTGAGACACACATGGTTGATGAGTTTTGGGTAGTCTTGTATGATTCTTTGTGCCTTAACTTGTGGATACGAATTAACCATCATCACGAGTCTATATTTGAGGTTGAATTGTTTCTAGTAGTGATCAGAAAACTACTCTGTGTTAATAATTGTCGTGCCTGTCTTGATGAATAGTTTGTGTTGTTACTGTGAAACCCTAAGTAGATGTTTATATGGACATGATATTTTGTTCGAGGACGAACAAAGATTTAAGTGTGGGGTGTTGATGTTAGGCGTATTTACACGTCTAAAGCACCTTAATGTACCCATATTTTAGCTAAGTTTTGAGGACAAAATATATAATTCCTACACTTTTAGTCCTTTTTCCTGTAAGTGAGCTAACCAACGTGATTAGCAAGTTTTCAGGTATAAATGATGAAGATTTCAGCATTTTATGGATTGTTGGACGCCAAAGGAAACTTCACGTAAGAAGGAAGGCAGCTTCTGGAAGCTTGTGGACTGAAAGTGATGCATGGAGAACTTGTCCCGGGCAAAAACAACACTTTTAAAGACTTGGGGGATCAGCAGTAACTTAGTAGGATTAGGACAAGTATGCAGTAACCCAGTAGGACTAGGACAAGGATAAAAACCCTATTTCAGTAGGACTAGGACAAGGATGTTATAAAAACCCTATTTGCTGAATTTTTCAGCAAGCTTTTTATTATTCACTCATTCATTAATTCAAGTCTTTTTCATTCGACTTTTGCTCCTAATTCACGTTACAATTTCTGACAGAGGACACGACTCTCTTGAGAGCAACATACCAAGAGGAAAAAAACGTCCAACCCTAAGTTGACATCTAAACCATCTCCATCGCCAAGATTATTCTAGGTTGTGGTATGATGATTATATTTGTTGTGATTTCCTTTGCACTCATGAGTAGCTAAACTTCTCTGTTAGGGTTATGGAAGCCTTATGAGATACTATCTATTGCTATGATTTTGTGAATTCTTGATACGTATGCTGCTTATATCATTACTCTCTTCATCTTAATTGAATTCTTGTGGTTGCAAACATATAGAATACGCCAGTATAGCATTAACTTGTTCGAAAGAAAAGTTACATGTCTGGAAAAGATAGAATGACAAGGAAATAGGGCTATCAACCCCTGTTTAAAAGTTAGTGCCGTAACTGGATTAACCTCTTGAAGAATTCGTACCATTAGTATACGCTTTAAGCTCGAAAGAGTTAAAGTGATATAATCCTTGATGGTCGAAAGACACTAGGATTTACCATAGAATACGAATCTCTATAAGAGCATGCATGCCTGAATTCCGCATAACTCATAGCCAATAGATACGTAAAACTCATAAGGTGGACATAACCCTAACTTACAATTCTCATTGATTAAAACCTACTAAACATTCCGTTTTTCTTTGTTACTTTGATACTCTTAATTCACGCTACAATTAAATCCCCTATTTTTCGTAGAATTTTCGATCAACAGTGTACTAATCGTTTCATACTTAGTGACCAAGTATTCTCTGTGGGATTCGACACCCAACCCAGTTGGGTTCTATATTTGACAACGACCGCTTACACTCTTACAAGAGCTGTAGTTTGAGCGTTATCAAGTAGTGCCCACCTAATTATAATTACACACAAATATAAAAAAAATCGGTTCTAATACTAAAAATACCTAAATAGGATTCAACATCTATCTATCAATATCAAATCTCTCAACAATTCATGAGAGATCTATGAGTACTAGTTTCAAAATATGTTGGAAATCTTTAGAAATGTTTGGAAAGTCCTTTTTTGGGTTTAAATGTTTTGGAAAGCTTTAGAAGTGTATTCAGATAATTCCAAAAATTATCTTATTGTTTTTCTAAAGTGCGTAAATAATTTTTTAGAATTAGAAAAGTGTATTTATATTAGACTTCAATTTTAAAAATAACTAATTTAATTTTAAACCACCAAACTACATTATTGTAATTTATTTATAATTATAATATAATGTCATGCTCAACTTATTATAATTCAAATTTAAATTTAAGTTATAAAATTTATGTAAAAATATATGAAAAGTAAATCGTTTGGTTGGGAAAGAATTATTTCGAGATAATTAATTTTGGGATAACTCGAGATTAGTTATACCACCATGTATATGGGATAACTTATGCCATCACTATGGTTTAAATGGTGGGATAAATAATTCCGGCTATAGCTATTACTTCAAATCAAACATGGAATAAAATAATACTTTATTTTATCCCGAGACTATTTATTCATATATCTCACACTACGATCCTATGGATTAGTGATTTAGTGATGTGAACCAAAAAGTACATATAACAATAAAAATAATATACTGAGTATATTTCCACCAAGTGGAATCTGGGGAGGGTAAGTGTACGCAGTCCATACTACTACCTCAAATGTGAGATATAGAGGTTGTTTTCAATAGAGCCCCAGCTAAAAAAAAACAATCTAAGATAAGATAAGGAATTGTAATAAAACAAGATACTGTAGAAATTTAGTAATAAAACAAGATACTGTAGAAATTAACCTACTCAATAATACTCAAAACAAGATACTTCAAGTATAGATCAAAACATACAACATCCTAACTCAGACTAACCTTCTACTCTAAGGGGTCGTTTGGTAGAGTGCATAAGAATAATGCAAAATAAGTGTGTTAGTAATGCTTGTATTAGTAATGTTTGTGTTAGCTATGCTTGCATTAGTTATGCTTGTATTTTTCTTATACAGTGTTTGGTTTGATGTATTAAAAATAACATGAATTAAATAATTTCTTAAAAAAGATTTCTCTTTTACAAAAATGTCCTCCATATATATGTTGGAAAGGATGTGAATTTTTTTTTAGGGATAATAGTGTCGTTAATCATGTTAATGCATGTATTGGATCCATTGCATTGCTAATACCATTAATATTGAGGTATTAGTAATACACACCTTAATACATAATAGAGTGTATAACTAATGCAAGCATTAGTTATACACAGAGTGCAAAAGTATACCAAACAAGATATTAGTAATACACATTAAACTAATGCATGCGTTAGTTTTTCAATACACTATACCAAATGACCCCTAAGTGTAGATCCTTGATGTAACCCTATCAAGACAGGAAAGTTCTCCGAGTCCCCTCCCCTAGGGATGTTCAAAACCGAACCGTAACCATTAACCCAATCGCAAAATTAGTCTATCGGCTTATTGGTAATAGGTTATCGGATTAATGGTTGGAGAACAGATCAAACTTTTATAATTAATGGTTTATTAGTGCGGAGATGAATTACTCAATTTTCTTATCGGATTATCGAGCGCCTTAACATAAATCCAAATTGATTTTCAAAAATAGAAACAATCTTCTGAACCTCAATTCTACCACCCTCTCCCAAAGCTTCATAGTGTGACTTAACAACTTGATATCCCTATAATTATTTACAATCCTTAATGTTACCCTTATTCTTATACAACAGAATCATCGTACTCCACCTCCAAGTTTCAGAAATCCTCTCCATCTTCAAAATTATGTTAAACAACAGAAAATCACTCCATACCTACCCATCCTGTGCACTTCCAAATGGTTACATCAACTTAATAAACATACTACAGTGTGTTCACAAATAAATTATTATAAAATTATAATTAATTAAGATATACAAATTTTTATTTAATTATAATTAAATATGGTTAACTATAAATAAATATTTTAAAAGGAGAAATTATTCGTAAACTAAGGAATTCTTTGGTAGGGTGTATAAGAATTATACAAAATATGATGTATTAATAATGCTTGCTCTATTTATATTTGTTTATTATTTAGGCGGTGTTTAATTTGTTGTAAAAATAACATTAATTGCATAATTTCTAAAAAAAAAAATATTTGCTGTTTTGACATTATCATTCATAATCTTTGTTAAAAATAATAAATTAAAAAAAGTTATCACAGGAAAAAGTTATATTCATGACGAAATTTATTAATTTTATTTTTTAATCCTCCGACCAAGCTCACTTATATATATATATATATATATATATATATATATATATATTATAATCCTTCATTTTAATTTAGTTATCTTATTTTTTATATATTATATATTTTAAAAATTATTGTGAATTATATTTTTTATAGAAATTAATGTTAATTAATAATATTTGATTTTTGATTAAAATCATATATAAGAGACAATTTGCTATACTTATTATTCCATGTTGATATAGGTTTCGAGACAATCCGTATTTAATATTTGACATAACAATAATTTTATCAGTTAAAAAAATAGTTTTATTTTATCTTTAGGTAAACGTTACCAAAGCCAATGATAAAACAAAAATTATAAATTTTGACAAATTATGTAATCTAATCTTTAATCTTAACCCATAATATTCGACACTATCAGTACAATAGAAGAGTCTACATTAAACTACAGTATAAATAGTACCATTTTGTTAAATAATCAGATTCTAGGCAAACCCACAAAAAAAGTGTTAATGTGATTTTTCTGCTCTAAGACGGACTCATGTGTTCATTCATTAGCTTCTAGGCTGGGATATTCACAAACAAAGCTAACCCATCAAGATTCAAGAATTCCCTATTCAGGTGTCTCTAATTTCTTTTTTTTTTTAATCCTAAATTTTCTCAAGATTGGTACTTTTTTGTTTGGGGTTTATGATTTTACATTTAGGTGAGTTAATTTAGTTCAATTTCCTATCTTTTTGTTTATTCTAATCTTGTTCAATATTGTGACTTTTTAGTTTGGAGTTTATTATATTATATTTAGGTGAGGGAGTTTTGAAATATATGGTGTAAATAAATCACGTGAGCAGTCCAGTTGCAATTGAAAAGGGTAGTTCAAGTACTAACACGAGCTGAAAAGCACAAAATTGCTATTTATGTAAATAAAAGGCAAAAATTGTGTAGCCCAAGCACCACAAAACTTTAGGAAATTCAGTGTTGTGTCACTCCAAAATGTGCTAAACCTTACAAACATGTGACTTACTATTATGCAATAGATCTTTTGTCTAGTTTTCTCTATTTGATTCTTTATATCAAAATACTAAGTTATGATCTATGAATTGATTTGTCATAAGTAGAGATGGAAATAAGTAGAGGTGGAAATAGGGAAGGCAGGGGTTGACAAGGCTTAAATTGAGCGGGGCAAGATAAGGAAAATTCAATATGTGAAATAACGGGGCAGGGTAGGTACCGTATCTAAGCATTTTGTAAAAAATTATAAAACAAAGATTTATCGTAAAGAATTAAATTCCTATGATATTTATTTGCTTGTACAGGTGATCATGGATAAAAGTTGAATGCATGAACCAAATTTCACTAAAAGATATATTGAGGGTGTCCAATCTTTTATGCGGTTTGTTCGATCTCACTTTGATCGAAATACCAAAGTTTGATGCCCTTGCACAAATTGCTTAAATGTGTTTTTCCAAACACAAGAAGTAGTACATGACCACTTATTGCTTGAAAGAATTATGGAAAGTTACGTGCACTGGAGACACCATGGGGAACAATCACAAATGAGAGCAATGAAGCAATTTACAATGAAGATGAAAACGAAGCCCATGATAAGGATGATGGGATTCATACTATGGTAGAAGAGGTCGCTGAAGGATCCTTTGACAATTATTCGGAGGAGACTGGTAAAAACGTGTGTAGTAATATGAGTGAGAAAAAATCTACAACGTTTGACAAATTGCTGAAAGAAGCTGAATGTGAATTATACTCGGGATGTAAGAAATTTTCAAAGCTTTCATTTCTTGTGAAGTTGCTACACTTGAAAGTATACAATCAATGGAGTAATAAATCATTTGATATGTTGCTGGAGTTGCTAAAAGAGGCATTTCCTACTGATGAGACACTTCTTAAGTCATATTATGATGGTTAAAACATGTTGTAGGGTTTGGGATTAGGATACATTTCGATCCATGCTTGCAAAAATAATTGTGTGTTGTATTAGGCTGAACATAAAGATAGACAAGAGTGTCCACATTGTGGTACTGCGAGGTGGAAAATTGACAATGAAAAGGATAAAAATATTCCTCATAAAGTTCTACAATATTTTCCATTAAAGCCGAGACTTCAAAGGTTATTTATGTCTAGAAAAACAAGTGTGGACATGAGGTGGCATAAAGAGAAACAAATGTCTTGATGAGGCAAACATATTAAGGCATCCGGATGATTCTGAAGCATGGAAAGAGTTTGGCAAGAATCATCAATGGTTTGCACAAGAACCTCGTAATATTCGACTCGATCTTGCAACTGATGATTTTAATTCATATGGTAACATGAGCACATCATATAGTATGTGGCCTGTTATTTTTGTTCCTTATAATCTTCCTCCATGGAAATGTTTTAAGGACCCATTTATAATGATGTCATTACTTATTCCTGGTCCCCAAGCACCAGGAAAGGATACTGATGTTTATTTGCGTCCTTTGGTTGATGAGTTGAAAGAGTTATGGAGTGATGGTGTCGAGACATTTGATGCATCAATCGGGGAATGCTTCAAAATGATTGCTGCTGTTTTATGAACCATAAATGACTTCCCAGATTATGGTATGTTTTTAAATTCCCTACTTTCCTAGTTGTCCAATAATCTATACTATTTATGTATTAAACTATTTGTGTGGTATTATAAGATTATTTGAAGGAGTCAAACTTTGTAAATATATTTTTATGTATTCGAATAATTCTCTTCATAACTTTTTTATCGATGAGTAAGAAAGATAGAAAAGTGCGGGGTGTTTTCTTGAAATATTATTGATCTTACCCTAGTAGTGAGTCCTCAATCAAGTCCTTCTCATGACTGCTTGCTTTATTTTCTCCAATTTTGATAGCATTTCCTTCCAAGTTTAAGTGTATTGTTATATAACCCCATTTATCACTTGGATCACTAGTATCTTTCAACAACTCTCTGAAATTCTTTTTCATTTTTCATTTTTGGAAGACAACTCTTCTAATAAGAAATGAATAGGGAGAGAGAAAAGTTGTGCAATTATTAATTGTATTTTTGTATGAAAAAGAGGTGTTCTTTTAGTTGATTGACAACATAAGAGAAAATTGAAATTTCATTCATTGTTGTAGAGAATCTTATTTTTTTTGAATATGCTATGTTTATGTTCAGGTTATAAACTATTGTTGAACATATAATTATTTTTTGATAAATTAGGCAATTTATCTGGATGGAGCACTAAGGGATACATGGCATGTCCTACTTGCAATAAGGATGCATCTTCACAAAGGGTAAGAGGTAAAATTTCTTACATGGGTCACCGTCGGTATCTTGAATTCGGTCACTCTTGGAGAAGAAGCAAGAAATTTGATGGAAAGATAGAAAAAAGAATGAAGCCAAAAGAGCTCTCAGGTGATGATGTATTTCAACAATTAGATTAACTCAGTACTTATAGACCCGGAAAACACTCAAATAATAAAAGAAAGAGACGTCTTCCTGAAGAGTTGAATTGGGTAAGGAAAAGTATTCTATTTGAGTTGCCCTACTGGAAGAACTTGAAGTTGCGACATAATTTAGATGTCATGCACATAGAAAAGAATATTTGTGAGGCTATTTTGGGAATATTATTGAATATTGAGGGAAAAACTAAAAATACATATAAAGCAAGACAAGATCTAAAGAATATGAACATAAGAAAAGCATTATGGTTGCAACATGATGGTTCTAATTATACAATGCCTGGTGCTTGTTATAATATGTCAAAAGAAGAGAAAAAGATGTTTTGGGCATTGTTAAAGTCTGTTAAATTTCTTGATGGTTATGCTTCAAAAATCTCAGGGTGTGTTACTGGGGATGATGGTAAAATAACTAGACTCAAAAGTCATGACTATTATGTTTTGTTACATCGAGTACTGCCTATTGCTATTCGTGAATTTAAAAATAAAGATGTCTCTTTAGCATTGATTGAGTTAAGTGATTTTTTTTTGGTGATTATGTTGTAAGACACTGAGATGAGATGACTTGGAACAACTAGAAAGGGATATAGTTGTTATATTATGTAAGCTTGAGATGATTTTTCCTCCTGCTTTTTTTGATGTTATGGTACATTTGGCTATGTATTTACCACGAGAGGCAATGTATAGTGGACCAGTACAATATCGTTGGATGTACAAAATTGATAGCTTCTTGTGCAAGCTTAAGTGTTATGTATGAAATAAGGCACGACCTGAAGGTTCTATTGCAGAAGACTATATTATTGATGAATGTTTGACATTTTGCTCTATGTATCTTGATGACATTGAGACTAGATTTAATCGTAAAGATAGAAATGATGATGGATCTAGAAACAATGATGGGCCTATTTTAGATATATTTTCAAAAAGTGTTAGACCATATAAAGCCATACCAAAATTTTTTTTTGACATGGCTCAGTGGTATGTGTTGAATAATTGCGAAGAAGCACAACCTTTTCTTGAGTAAGGAGTTCTTTTATATATATTTACATATGTTGATATTTTTTATTTTAGCTATTTCTAAATAACTTACTTTGTTACATGTAGAGAGCATAAAAAAGAGCTATTGAAGCAAGGTGTTATGGATATACAAAAGAAACACAGAGAACTATTTCCTTCGTGGTTCAAAAGGAAAGTAAGTGACTTTAAGATAATAATCATGTTATGTGCTTAAATTTTATCTTTTTATTCTTTACTAATTGAAAACAATAATGTTTCCTAATAGATTATGCAGTTATTTTATAAGGAGAAGTCAAGGTCTATCATGAAAGTATATCCTTTGGCTATGGGTCTTGATGTGCGTGGAAAAAAACGTACTGGTTGTATTATAAATGGTGTTAGATACCATATTCAAAAACACGATGAATTACGTAAAAGTCAAAATTGTGGTATAGTTGTTAGAGGCCTTCATGAAAAAGTGGAGAGAGATTTTTATGGTATCATAACTGACATCCTTGAGTTAGAGTATGTTGAAGAAAATCGAGCTTTCCTTTTCAAATGCAAGTGGTTTATCTTCACAAGAAAACAGGGATGCAAAAAGATAAGAATTTTTCGAGCGTCTGTGTTAAAAGATTTTGGTATGAACACGATCCCTTTGTACTAGCTACTCAAGCAAAGCAAGTATTTTATATTGATGACCCTAAACTGGGGGAAAATTGGCGAATTGTGCTCAAATTTCAAGCTTGGCACATATATCATGTGCCAGAAAAGGAAAACTCAAATGTAGAAAATGATGAGTTGCCTGTTACAAATGCTGAAGTGTATCAGGATACGTCACTTGAAAGTAAATCAATTGTTAATGATACAATTGATATATTGAGTCACCTACATAGAGATGATGTTGATTCGATTACCATAGATGCAAACATAATTAAATTGGAGGCACAAACAGAATATGAAGTTGAAGTTGATTATAATGGAGAAGATTCTGACCAAGAGGATGACACTATGGTTGAGTACATCAGTGACCATGAGGATAATGAAGGTAATAATAGTACTACTAACAATGAAGCTGATAGCACAGATGACAACGACGACATTGACTTGTGATGTAACCTCATAATAAGTAAGGTTATCGTTGCTTATTTGTTTGCCATTTTCTTTTAATGTATATGTGACTGGTTGCCTAGCTTGAAGTTTCTTATCATCAATTATGATCTTTCACATTACAAATTAATTAACTTTTTCCATTACGTTTAATTTGTTTAATTTTCTTCTCCCTCGCAGATGTTGCAAAATTGGCTCAAAGTGTGAGAGTGAGACAAAGGTCTATTTTCTCTCCTAATGTGTTAGAACTGGTGATATGTTATTACAGTGAATTTCCATTGTAAACTGTTCTGACTTTTTATTCTTATTTGTCATACACATCTACTGGTTATAGTGGTTCGTTTAGAATTAAAATTTGAATGTTTTCTGCAGTTGGAGCTGAGGGTGAAGATGATAGGATTCAACTATTACTCTCTGAAGTTAAGGGCAAAGATATCACTGAGTTGATTGCTGCTGGCGGATAAAAGTTGGCTTCAGTACCTTCTGGTGGCGGTGCTTATATATTTTTCTTGAATTTCTTTTTTAGGACATGGGGTTCAGTCTTTTTGATTAGAAGAATTCAGTGAATTCAGCTTATAAAGTATCCTTTTTTTTTCTGTTGTTCCCCTTGAACGTAATTTAGGAGATTTTTTGTCTACCTACAAATTTTTTTTGAACTTAGATTTTTCATGGCAAGCTGTCAAAATTATAGTACTACATATTTCAAATGTCCAACTTTGTTATATTTCTAACCATTTTGATATTTTAAAAGATTCCATGGCATTTTTCATTATACATATGCTGTGTCATTGGGCTTTTGGTGTTGGTATTGGAACCTTGATATGATCTGGAGCTTTGAATAGCTCAATTTCATGGTGCATTATCATATTTCTAGTCGAAAATCCTGCAATTACTGGCATTTCAAGAGGAGAAGCCTAAAGTTAGCTTGTCTCCAAATACTTCCTGCAGGCACCTTCGTGGCGTTGGGAAATTCTGCAATTTGTGCTGCCTCTATATTAGTTGGAAAATAATCATCTCTCTAAGGTTATCGATTCTTACTTGTTGGCCGTTTTGGGTGGCAACACCAGCCCTACTGATAAGGATTTGAAGAAAATCCTTGCTACTGGTAATGCTTACAACTGCTTAGCAAAATTTTTTAATCCTTGCTGGCACTGGGTATGTTGTTGTTGATGCTCTGATCTTCTTCTCCTTGAAATATATTCATTTTAATCAAGACATCGTTGGCTTACTATGGTTGATTGGTCCAAATATATTATTAGGGCTAAGAGAATTTACAGGTGTTGTGGAACTTATTTCTCACTTCAAGTTATTGCCTCATCACGAGTTCTTCTGCAAGAAGCTACTTTCATTGTCAATTTTCGATACACACTACCTTCACAATGTGGTGGGGGACAAAGAGATTAGGAAAGGGAAAGGGATGCAGTTGGATTAGCATGCGTCGTCTTTAAAAGAGACAAATTTGTGCATTCAACCATTGGACTTGGATGCTCTTAGAGAAGCTTTTTGACTACGTGAAACAGCTCTAATTGATCAGCCTCCTGTAAGAATCTATTGTCTGAAGCTTGAGTTATATATGTATATCTAATTCTACTCTTTCAGTCACCCTTTTATTCCTTTCTAATCTCTGAAATTGGAGGCTTGAAACTGGATTTTTTCTCAAACTATGTCATTTTCTATAATGCCTGTTTCAGTAATTGTTGATCTATAGGTCTTTTGGTGTTTTATAGTCTGAAAAAGGGATCCCCATTGTAGCTGGAAAGTCTAAAAGTGAGTCGAAAGACAAGGAGAAGAAGCATAAGAAGCACAAGGATAAAGACAAAGAGCATAAGAAACACAAACACCACCATAAAGATCGAAGTAAAGAAAAGGATAAAGAAAAAAAGAAAGATAGAACTGGCCATCATGATTCTGGTGCTGACCTTTCAAGTGCCTGGAGGACCTGGAGAAACATGGCAAGGCCTTTTGGCTGCTTTGCAGCTTCAGCACGGGATGCAGTTGGTTCTGCACAGCTGATTGCAGGGTGCCTATTTAATTTTCTAACGATCTTCATTCTTTTGACAAGCATAATAGGTATAGGAAACATGAGTGTAACAAATTCTTTAAGTTTTGGTCGGGAATACAAATAATTTAATGAACAACACGGATCCAGAATATCGAAATGGAAAGCTCCTCATATCATCTAACAGGTAGATGCCAAGCTTTCAATTTTTATTAGCTTACTTTTCCTTTTGTGTACATTATGTTTCGTCGTTTACTATGCTGCTCCTAGTGCAGTTTTTCCAGTTGATTAACTGTCTAGAATGGAAGAGCAGTTGCAGGGACTCTCTCAAAATGGAGGAAAATGCTGAATCCAAGGTTTCTTTTGCATTTTAGTGTTTCTGTTGAAACTTGAGGAATTATCTAAAGATGGTATTGATTTTGTTCTCTTTTCAATCTGAAATAGGATGCTCCGGTGGATGATATTGGATTAAAGCATGAAACAATCTCTGATGCTCCGGTGAAAGCACTGCCCTCATTGTTATATCTTTGTCAGCTTCTGTTATATCTTTGTTGGCTTATGTTTTTTAACCATAATCTTTCATTGTTTAACTTGTTCTAGCTGGTGAAAGCACTGCCCTTATTCATTATTATGGAGAGAGAGGGCCATATTATAGCTTGTGCAGCTCTTTTTCCTTACTTTGAAGAAAAATACGGGGAGGTTGCTGCTATTGCTGTTTCTCCTGACTGTCGTGGCCAAGGACAGGGAGACAAGTTACTTGGTATGGTGACTCTATTCTCATATCAGAACCATTTATTCTTCCATATTGAAGGCCTATGAGCAGCTTCGAGGATATTTTAGTTATCCTATTTAAATCCATATTGGAATTACAAGCACATTAGCGAGAAACTAGTGTGTGTTTATATGGGTTTCCTTAAGAGCCTCTAAATACCTGGATAAACTTGTAACAATGAGGAAGTCACTTTTAAGTGGGTATACTTGTTGGTTTTCCATGTATCCTTGTATGTTTTGATAATCTAATGAAGAGACATGAACAAATCCAAGTGTTATCATCTTCCCATATTATGGATGAATCAGATTCTTTAAAATATCTTTTATCTGTCTTCAGACTATTTTGTGCAACCCATATTCACAAATTTATGTCACAGATAACAATGGTAAACTAGGAATTGGAGGAAATTGAGGGGAAGTCTAAGTAATGCCACTTGGTGAGTGTAAAGGTAATGTCTGTTGGCTGGTTCATCTCGGGATCTTGCAGCAAGTAAAGTTTTTAATTATGTGTTGTAAGAAAGCAGATCAATCAGGGATATCAACTCGGGATAAAGGGATTTCATGGGAGGTCTCGTTGAATCTCATGGAGGAAAGGAAGGGACAGATAATGAAAAGTAGATTGACTGATTTATGATCTTACAGTAAAGTGTTGATGGTTTACTTCCCAGCGTCTGTATTGTTGAAAGATAGGTAAACTGATATCCTTTTTCCATATAGTTTAATTTTGAAAGCATTTAAAAACAATTACATCTCCCCTTTTCACTTAATCCAAACTTGACAATACACGGAGCCAGATGTCTCTACTTCACCCCTAGCTTCCATAAGTTGTTCAATACAGAGGTAACAGGTAATTTGATGTTTTTAGAGTTTCATTTGAAACGTTAGGCTTGACCTTATTTTGGTGGAAACCTGAAGCTAAGTTGCGCGGACTCTTTACTTTTGATGCCTCACCCATGTCGGATTCTCTAAAAATACACTAGCTTTGGTGAATCCGACACGCACCCATTGGTATTTTTGAAGAGTCTGAGCAACATAGACCAAAGTCAAATCATTTGCTATCCCTTCTTGTATGGGGAAAAATCCATCTCAAAACTATCGTATGTCCTTAATATGAACCTTTTCTGTCTTTTTTACAGTGATGCTCCTTTATCCATTGGCTGCATTAAGAAGAAACAACATGATTTCTTTTTCTCTTAAGCATGCTATTGGTCTCAAGTGTGCTGTTGAATTTGAGGTTGCTGATTGTACCATGAAAACATATCCTGATGGTACGTTTGATGTCATATACTTTCGGGATACTATCCTTCATATCCAGGTAATTCACCTCCTGTGTGGAGCTTCAAAATCTTTATCAACCAATTTATCTTCTTTATTTCTACTTTTTGATTTCTCTTGGTTCCTTCTTCAATTGATATACCATGTACTTAATTGCAATTTCTGTGGTGAAAGTTGTCCTTTCTGTGTGTACTCTTCCGCAACCAACTGACACTCTGAAAGTTGGTGATGCTGAATGTTTTCTTTTGGTTGTACTCTCCTAGTGCTGGTTCTTGCACAACAATAATACTTACATATTAAAACCAAAAAATAAAAGGAAGAAGAAGAGAGGAAAAGGTTTCCAGATTTCCATATTTGCATAGTCTCTAAATTTCCATATCAGTTCCAGATTTCCATAGCTTCTTTATTGCAACAACCATTCCAGATTTCCGTAGTTTCCAGTTTTCCAGATTTCTACCAGCAAGTCAGTGTATTATGAGGAACTATGCCAGCACCAAATCCAAATGATGTTGGAGCTATTTCCTAGTAGGGTTGACTAAATTGAGCGGTGATAGGCATAAGCAGTTGTGAATGTACCATTATTGGTGGGATACTTGAAGTCCAAATGATAAACTCAAGAAATCAACTTTTAATAGTAAAGTACATTTTAACTAAAAACACATTTGCACCTGTAGTTGTTTGAGACTCGATAGTATGGTGTCATGTTTTCTCCTAGTATCACAAATTAGTATTCTTCATTCTATTCTACTTACCCAACGGATAACTTGCAGCCTATAATACCTATGGACTGTACTTGCGACATTATTTTTAGGCTTCTTTTTCATTTTCTTCTTTTCTTCACTGTGGTAGAATAGCACTGTTAACACAAAAACTGATCTCATGTCTGTCTTTTCCCCTTTGCAGCTAACTTCTTCTGCATTACTTCTGGGTTAGGAAACAACAACCTGTCCAGGTAAAGTACTTCTTCCCATCTGTGTGCACAATATCAATCCATCAAACATCATAGGGGATATTATGCCCATCAAATTTAGAATCTACATTATAAACATCTTCCTTGTCTCTATAATTCCATCTACATTAATGGTATGCAGTTGCGAATAACTGTGGCATAGACGCCTTCCCATTACTCTAGTTAATGCTTGTATTTTCTCCTTTTCATTGAATCAAATTAGGGTTAGAGGGTATAGAACATGCGACATTTAAACTAACTATCGACAACATTCTGAACTTGAGTGCACCTGAAAAGAAATTGAATGAACTGGATGTACTAAAACTATAGTTCAACTGATCCGTGCACCTTTCTTTAATTATTCTTAGGTACAAGAGTGTCGTGCAATAGAGGACACAAACTGGATATACTAAAACTTGAGTTTGACATGACTCGTTTCTTTCCTTCTTTAACATTATTCTTATTATATCCTTTGACATGAACCAATACACCAATAAACCAAATTCTTATTATACTAAAATATTATTATTCTCTGGAATTTGATCTTGGTGGTTCTTTACAGTATGCAACCTCACAGTTTTCCTCGACATGATCATCCAATACATCAAGTGTGTTGGTAGATTTGTCAGGCAATACAGTTACTACATGTCCTTTAACTGAAGTAATAGTACCAGTTGCTCCTATCTTACCACCAGAAACAACTTTAACATACCAAGTTCAAATATCTTGGACAAATCTTTGTTTTGTATTCCAACACTGTTACAACCATTATAGTTTACCATTAAGTCTCACATTGTAGTCGTTGTCTCCTTACATTTTGGATGATGCTCGTTTCTGGAGATAGCGTTGAGTTTTGAGATTGAACAAGGCCCAAGATCCATTTTTATAACATGATATGAAAGCCATACCAACCTTTCCCTGTTGTTATGTTATCCAATGATAGGCCCTTGTATTATTCAACACAACAATGATAGACCCTTGTGTAATTCACATCAAATATCCAGAATGTGTTGTGTTTGAGGTGCTAAGAGTCCCACGTCGATCCAGTGCATGGGATGTCATCACCCTATTTGGTGTTTAGATAATCCTCACCTTCTCATGTAACTTTTGAGGTTGAGTTAGGGCCAAAGTTTACTACAATAATGTGAATGTTCGGAACTCACTTTAATTTTTTTGTAGTGATCTGTTCTCTGATTTGAGGTAAAAAAATTTGCTTTTAGTTCTCCATTCAGAACAACAACTCGATCTCCTTCCTTGAAGTGTTTCTTCCTCTAATTTTTCATGGGCAATGTGGAAAAATACAATCTTTCTGCACGCTCATTGTCATCACCCTTAGCTCCGCAAAATTTCTCAAGATCATCCAGAGTTGGCTGAACCTTGTAACCGATTGACCCAATGGACACTGACTTATACAAAAACCCATATTTGAATTTTAGAAACTTTACTGTATCAAAGTAATCACCAATAACTGAATCTCCAGAGTCTATCAGTAGCGCGGACCAGCTGGAGCAAAGTTCTCGGCAAATGCCACTCTCTATTGAGTCAAAAGAATATCAAGATGGTTTTTTTCCTCTTGCCTCTATTAATTTGTGGGTTCATCTGTTGTATTTTTAACATGTTAGGGGAGAGTGATCTTAGTGAGAGGAGGATCTCCCCTGGAAAGCTTTATAGGGCTGTTGTCCTGAAGAACAAATTTGCGGATACAATTTTATAAGTTCGAGAGAAGACACTTGCTGAGGTGAGCATGCTTTGCTTATTATAGGCGTGCTACTTATATTCCATTTATTTTGACCTGTGTGTTATTCAATCCTGTAATTTTACTATAAAGGTCGAGAAGGGTGATCCGGATAAACTTCATCGTGAAAGGGAACAACTTGAGATGCAGAGGAGGAAAGGTACCCAATATTAAACATGCAAGCAATTTCTTTTTTTTTTTGCATATGAATTAGAAACCTGATAAATTTAATTTCCATGATCAGCGAAAGCTAAGATTCAAGCCGAAGCCAAAGCTGCTGAAGAGGCTCAAAGACGTGCAGAAGTGGAAGCTGCAGCTGAGGCTAAGAGGAGGAGAGAGCACGATAGAGAAGCAGCAAGACAGTCATTACTCCAGGTGAGTATTAAAATATATATATCATGTTGTAGAAGGTCATGTTCTTAGAGCTGCATGTACTTCAGCTAAAATATCAAACGGAACTTCCATTGGTTTGTGTAGACGGAAAAGACTGTAGACATTAATGAGAATTCAACACATTTGCCATTACTGCTCCTGCTATTAACTTCTTGCATTACCAAATCGGAGAATAAAAATCAATATGATTTTCCATATCATCCTGTTCTGTTTATTACCAAGAGCAAACAATAAATGTTTTGACTTGCAATCCAAGGAAAATTGAGCTAAGCATGTCTGTGTTGACGTTGCTAATTTGCCATCTCTCCATCACCCTGCTCTTTTCATTGTTGGATGGGATTTACCCATGTTGCTTCTACAAGACCACTTTGATAGTTCACAGTCTTGGTGATTTTAATCTTTTTATGTCGTCATTTTAAGTGATAATTTATATTATTTTGTTCTCTTTTTATAGGTGACCAAAATGAAGAAAGAGATGAAGAAAGTGATGGATATTGACCTTACTTGAGCAGATTTTTGGGTTGTGGAAAAATGCTCTAATATCAATAGTGTTGTGTTGACTTTCTTGAACCTTATCGCGACTCGAACTTGCTAGTATGTAAAAACTTAACTAATCATTTGGACTTGATTACATTATGATGAATTTCTTTTTTTATCTAAAATTATAATTAATTCAAGACAAAAAATAGTTTGTCACGAATTGGATCCATTATTAGAGACAATAAAATGAGCGTCACTAATTGTTTATAGTATTTGTGACAAAAATTGAGGTCACAATTAAATATCAAATTTTGTAGCGAAAACTTACAATATTTAACTACAAATTCAAATTTGTCGCTATTTCGATAACTTATTTTTTATGACAAATTTATTTTGTGTCTAAAATTATAACTAATTCGAGACAAAAATAAGTTTGTCACAGATTGGATCCATTATTGTTGATAAAAAAGGGTGTCACTGAAAACTTAAAATTCGTCACTAATGATACTCAATAAAATGGCGTCAAAATATTTTTTGGAGGGAAATTTTAGAGGAAAAAACTTTTCTACGAAATTTTATGTTTCGTCACTAAAAGTATGTGCTTCATGTATTTAGATACGAAAGCTAATTTTTTACATAAAAGGTGAACAATTAGTGACAAATTTCATCTCGTAGCTAATAATTTTGTAGCTATATATCAATTTTGTTGTAGTGTAACTCTGACTGCTGAAACTGGAATCTACTGCTGATCTGGACCTCGTATCTCTAAACCTTTGGTATGAGACACCATAGCGCAAATGCGTCAGTACTTTGAATATATTGGTATGCATATGGGGTAGGCTGAATGCATGGGGTTCATGCTGGCTAACTGGTTAATATGAACGTGAGAATACATGCATGCATACATATTAACTATATCTAAAATCGTGATAACATGAGTACTGAATCTGAATACTGATAACATGACATACTGATAACTGATATAACTGATAACATGAGTGACTGTATCTGACAGTCCTAAATCTGGTGGAACTAACTGAGTTTTGTTTTGTATTTGAGTTAATTGTATCTGACAGTCCTGGATTCAGAAGAACTATCTGAGTTCTTTTACTGAGACTGATCCTGAGACTGTAGGAGGTAGTCATCCAACCGACATGCCCCAAATGATGCATTATAGCTGAATTGGGGTCCAATCTATTCCCTGATTAGAAAGGTGTAAATACCGCGCCACTGGTAAGGATAATATGTGAGTGGCCCTAATATAACAGGTAACTCTAATGAGAACGGTGGGAACCCTCATATAGCAGGATAAGCCACCTCATCTACCCTCATATAGTAGGCTATGATGTATCAACCTATGCTGGCTATATAGTTATGGAATGCAAGGATTGCTTCTAAGAATAATACCCTCACATAACAGGTGAGTTCCCATCCTTGGGTTCACTTGGTGCTAATTTCTACTTCCATCTAAATAGACACTGAACATAATTTACTGAACTGAACATGGACTGAGTTACTGAATTTCATTGACTAATGGAATATTATTGATATCTGACAACCGACTGAGTTCATGAGATCATGGAGATTTCCTGAGTCATAAGACTGTCTGAAGTCTAAGGATTCATAGCTTGAATGAGAGTATCGTGGAAATATGACATGGCTCTAGGCACACAACTAATATTTTGGGTACAAGTACCCCCAGGACTCGATGGAAGAAAACTGACCAAGCATAACTTACTTGATCATATAACTAACATCATAATCCATAATACATTTATAGAAGCATTCCATCAAAACATGTGATAGGCATAACTTGTACATACATGGGGATTTCATGATATCATACTAGTTGGGTATTGTTACTTCATGTAGGCATTTAATAAAACACATTGTAGGCATAGCACATGTAGACAACATTATACAATAATTAATTATCATGATTCATCTCTAATTTCATCATCCTAGGGTTTATTCATAGGTTCACATGAATATACATCTATACAAATCAATTCCACATAAAATTAATCACCCAACATGGATTTTAATTCAAGTGATCATTCTCAATATAAACAAACCTAACCCAACATGAAATTTATAAATAAATCCATAAACTTAAACTTAGAAAAGAGATCCTTAGGCTTCAAGGACGAAAGAAGTCCATGAATGAACACTACGCATTGTTTAGTTCGTTATTTCGAGAAGATTGACGGAGAAACTTTCTTGAAATTGGATCTTCTATGAAAACCCTAGCTTGTTCTGGAGAGGTTTTTGAGAGAAGAGAGTGTATTTTAGGTGAAGAGTGGTTGAATCACATGTTAAAGGTCTTAAATAGGGGTGGGAAGTTGACCCTTTTAACCCTGGACGCGTCAATTAATTTCAGTAAAATTTTGCCAAACTGAGCCCCTGGTGCAACGCGGCGCTATAGTTCCATGTCACTAGAATTTGACAATTGGGAAACTGAGGGATGGCGCGATGCGGAGCAATCATGTTGCCCCTTCTTTTGCGACCTGGAACTTTGGTGCGACGCGGGAGAAATTGACCTAAGACACTGGAAAAGGACAATTCTAAATTTGGGCCCTGGTGCGACGCGCCATAATCGCGGACCCCTACTGGAATTTTCCAAATTCCATTTCCTCTTGTGGCGTGGTGCGCCACTGACTAATATGTCATTGTTTTACGATAGGAACTTAAAATAGTCGTAACTTCTGACTCGGTTATCGAATTTTGGTGAATCTTATATCGATGGAAAGCTTATTGAATTTTCCATATTAAAAAAAGTGAAAATATTGAAAATTCCTCATGGAATAAACATCATTCAATTTAGAAGATAATAGTAGGCATTCTTGAGATAAAATTTCCTAGGAAAAGTATGGGGTATTACAATATCTCCCCCTTGAGAACATTCTTCCTCGAATGAGACTGACTGAGAGGGGAGAAAAGACAACTGACGTACATAATGAACATGAAAAACTAGAACATGATCTCATGACTGACATGACTGACAAGCTAAACATATAATACTGAGCATGCATATCTGATGCATGTGTAACTGATCATGAATGCATGACTGAGTGTTCTAAAGAACTAAGTTTCTCACATTGAGAATGAATGTCTGATGTATAATTACATACCTGAACAGATACATGAGTCCATGACTGAATATACAATGGTACTTGATACCAAGTTTATAATGGGAACATGAGCATGAAACTGTATACCAAGTTTGTGATGAACACTGAACATGAACCTGAGTAAGCTTAAGGAGAAATGTTACCTTGATCTTTATCTGAGTTGGCGAAGAAGAGGTGAGGATACTTGGTACGCATGTTTGCCTCTGCTTCCTAAGTAGTTCCCTCGACTGATTGATTCCTCCAAAGAACCTTAACTAGAGGGACTTCTTTGTTCCTCAATCTATGAGTCTGATAGTCTAAGATTTTGACTGGAATCTCTTCATAAGAGAGAGTATTCTGAACATCAATGCTATGAATAGGGACTACAACTTAGGGTTCACCAATGCACTTCTTGAGCAAAGAGACAGGAAAGACTGGATGAACTGAGACAGGAAAGACTGGATGAACTGAGGCTAGATCTGAAGGCATTTGAGCTTGTAAGCTACCTTGCCAAATCGACTGAGAATCTTGAATAGACCAACGTATCGGGGACTGAGTTTCCCTTTCTTGACAAACCGCTTCACTCCCTTAATGGGAGAGATCTTTATATATACATAGTCTCCAAACTCAAACTCAAGATCTTTTCTACGAACATCTGCATAAGACTTCTGTCGGCTCTGACCAGCCCGGAGTCTTTCTCTGATCAACTGGACTTTTTCTAAGGTGTCGAATACAAATTCAGGCCCTATGACTGAGGCCTCACTAACTTCATACCAACCAATTAGACATCTATATCTCCTACCATAGAGAGCTTCGAATGGAGCCATCCCAATACTGGAATGATAGTTGTTATTGTATGCAAAGAGGATAGGTGTGGGCACTACTTACACTGCCCTGGGTCTTAGTGCCTGGCGCTCGATCTTTGTTACCCTTTTCAAACTTAGGAACTAGAGCACTGGGTAAAGAAGGAGCTGGAACTGATGACTTAGAACGAAACTGAGAACGGTTTCCTCCTTTTGACTTAGGCTGAGCGAAGTTGAAACTACCTGTCTTCGCTCTATTATTCTACTTCTCCCTCATCTTAATCTTTTTCTCCTTAATCTGCTAAGAATGAGTCATAAGCCTGGCTAAAGTCATGTTACTATTTAGAATGGAGGATCTGCACTCATTAACCACACTATCATTCACCCCTGAAACGAACTTACTCATTTTTGCCCTGCTATCTGCAACCGCATGAGGGTCATATCTGGCTAATTGAGTAAATTTAAGAGAATACTCTTTCACTGTCATATTGCCTTTCTTGAGGTTGATGAATTCTAATACCTTAGCTTCCCTAAGCTTTAGGGGAAAGAATTTATTGAGGAAAACAGACGCAAACTCCTCCCACTCAACTGGCCCTGCATCATCTGCCCTCTCTGATTTCCACTGCTTAAACCAAGTATGAGAAATATCCTGCAACTGATATGCAACTAGCTCAACACTCTTAACAGTAGTCACCCCATGATGTCTGTCACCTTCTGCACCTGATCTAGGAATTCCTGAGGGTCCTTATCTGTCTTACACCTGAGAAAGGATGGAGGATTCATTCGGGTGAAATACTAAATCCTGGCTGCAACTGAATTGGCCAGAACGACAGCTGGTCATTTATTCTGAGCAGCAACTGAGTTAGCAAGAGTAGTGAATGTAGCTCAGAACTCTGCATGAGAAACATGATCGCCCAAAGGATCTTCGGGCAGGGGGATGACTGATTTCCGTTTATTCTTTTAGGAGGCATATTCTATATAAGAAAGGAAGAAATGGATTAGACTGAGAGATTGACTTGAGATTATGCTCACGGCATGATATGAATACTGAAAGAGGGGAAACTGTTCCTAAAATATCATATAGCCTGTTGTACATAAATGTAGCGCGCAACACACCCACTAGTTGCGACTTTCAAACCTTCTAGGACTCTATTGAACCTTAGGCTCTGATACCAAGTTTGTAACATCCCGAATCTAGTACCCAGAATGCTATACGGTAATCATCACCCCGAAGGACCATAAGATAACCCATGACTGATATTTGTACCTATATACTGCATAAAATACTGAATAATACAGAAATATGAACTAAAAGGACATAAGGTTCACATAACTAAAGTAAAATATAACATCTAAATGGGGTATGAAATACCCAAACTTAAATTGAAATTACTGAAGTCTGAAACATGATAGTCTAGAAAGCCTCTAACTGACTGAATTGTCTGAGTAAGGAGTTGATGGGACATGTCCCCAACTAACTCCAACTAATAAATTAATTAATGAGATAATAGAGAAATAATCATGTCCTTGAATGATGAGGACTCACTTCTAGCTCTAACTGCTGAAACTGGAATCTACTGCTGATCTGGAGCTCATATCTCTAAACCTATGGTATAAGACACCATAGCGCAAATACGTCAGTACTTTGAATGTACTGGTATGCATGTAGGGTAGGCTGAATAAATGGGGTTCATACTAGCTAACTGATTAATATGAATGTGAGAATACATGCATGCATACATATTAACTATATCTGAAATCACGATAACATGAGTACTGAATCTGAATACTGATAACATGAGTGACTGTATCTGACAGTCCTAAATCTGGTGGAACTAACTGAGTTCCGTTATGTATCTGAGTTAATTGTATCTGACAGTACTGGATTTAGAAGAAATATCTGAGTTCTTTTACTGAGACTGTGGGAGGTAGTCATCCAATCGACATGCCCCAAATGATGCATTATAGCTGAATTGGGGTCTAATCTATTCCCTGATTAGAAGGGTGTCAATACCGTGCCACTGGTAAGGAAAAAATGTGAGTGACCCTAATATAATAGGTAACTCTAATGAGAATAGTGGGAACCCTCATATAGCAGGCTAAGCTACCTCATCTACCTTCATATAGTAGGCTATGATGTCTCAACCTATGCTGGCGACATAGTTCTGGAATGCAAGGATTGCTTCTAAGAATCACACCCTCACATATCAGGTGAGTTCCCATCCTTGGGTTCACACGGTGCTAATTTCTACTCCTATCTGAATAGACACTGAACATAATTTACTGAACTGAACATGGACTGAGTTACTGAATTTCGTTGATTGATGGAATATTACTGATATCTGACAACCGACTGAGTTCATGAGATCATGGAGATTTCCTGAGTCATAATACTGTCTGAAGTCTAAGGATTCATAGCTTGAATGAGAGTATCATGGAAACATGACATGGCTCTAGGAACACGACTAATATTTTGGGTACAAGTACCCCCAGGACTCGATGGATGGAAACTAACCACGCATAACTCACTTGAACATATAACTAACATCATAATCCATAATACATTTATAGAAGCATTCCATCAAAACATGTGATAGGCATAACTTATACATACATGGGGATTTTATGATATCATACTAGTTGGGCATTGTTCCTTCATCTCGGCATTTAATCAAACACATGGTAGGCTTAACACATGTAGAAAACATTATACAACAATTAATCATCATGATTCATCTCTAATTTCATCATCCTAGGGTTTATTCATAGGTTCACATGAATATACATCTATACAAATCAATTCCACATAAAATTAATCACCCAACATGGATTTGAATTCAATTAATCATTATCAACATAAACAAAACTAACCCAACATGAAATTCATAAAGAAATCCATAAACTTAAACTTAGAAAAGAGATTCTTGGGCTTCATGGACGAAAGGAGTCCATGAATGAACACTACGCATACCTTAGTTTGTGATTTTGTGAATATTGACGGAGAAAATTTCTTGGAATTGGATCTTCTATGAAAACCCTAGCTTGTTCTTGAGAAGTTTTTGAGAAAAGAGAGTATATTTTGGGTGAAGAGTGGCTGAAGCATGTGTTAAAGGGCTTAAATAGGGGTGGGAAATTGACTCTTTTAACCCTGGACGCGTCATTTAATTTTAGTAAAATTTTCTCGAACTGATCCCCTGGTGCGATGTGGCACTATTGTGCCATGTCACTGGAATTTGATAATTGGGAAACTGAGGGATGGTGCAATGCGGAGCCATCGCGTTGCCCCTTTTTTGCGACCTAGAACTTTGGTGCGACGTGGAGGTAATCGCGCTAAGACCCTGGAAAAGGACCATTCTGAATTTAGGCCCTGGCGTGACGCGCCATAATCGTGGACCCCTACTAGAATTTTCCAAATGCCATTACGATGGCATTGTTTCCAAATGCCATTACGATGGCATTGTTTTACGATGGGAACTTAAAATAGTCGTAACTTCTGACTCGGTTATCAGATTTGGGCAAATCTTAAGTCAATGGAAAGCTTATTGAATTTCCCACATGACAAAAAGTAAAATTCTTGAAAATTCCTCATGAAATAACCATCATTCAATTTAGAAGATAAGACTAGACATTCTTGAGATGAAATTTGCTAGGAAAAGTACGGGGTATTACAAGAAGCTAGGGTTTCTACTAGAGGATCAATTTGGGCCTTGTCTTGGTGATTTCTTTTTGTAATCATCTTGGTTTAAGGAATGTTCTCTTTCCTCATTGTTAATTCTATCTAAAGGCATGGTTTTATGAATGTTTCCATGATTTGTTTGATTGTATGATTTTGGCTTTCAAATATGATTTGTGGGTTTTGATGTTAAATGGTTGGTTATGGTTTTTAGTGGTTTTAATTATGATTTTATATGCATTAATGCTGGTTTTGAATAATTGGACTGCGTGGGAATGGTTTAATGGTAATTGGAACTGGTTTTGGTCATATTATACCACCAATGTGTTTGACAAAATGCTAATTAACATATGTTCATTGCATTGACTACTTTAATGGAACTCTTGCATGTTTTAAAATCTTGGTAAAGGAATTATGCATGGTTTAAATGGCTTGGAATGGTAAATGGCAAATGGTTATCCTTGAAGGGCACATGGAATCCCACAAGTGGTTTAATATGGTAAATGAAAGGGTACTAGAAAGTCCCCTTAAGCCTATAAATGGTTGGCTATGGATGATACTTACAAGTAAGGGTTGATATGACGATACCAATACCAATGGACTTAGAAAATAAGGAGAAAATGATTTGGTTATTTGGAAATTGGTTTTAATAGGGAAATAATGATAAGATGTGTGGCAAATCCGTGGAAGGTAGAGGTCCCGAGGGGACCAAAATAGGAAACTCATATTTGCCGATATGAGGTTGGTCTTGGTGACTATGTGCATGATGTCACACTATATTTGGGGGATGTACTAGTCATTCCAAGGGTTTCTTCCCTGGTCGTGTGGCTACACGCACTAGGGCCCTTTCAGTAGGGGGAGCTGAACCCATATAGCCCATGGGTGGTTTAGGACGGTAAAGCTACACAGCCTAGGTAAAGGTTTTAAAGAAATGCTAAACCCGATCCCTTTTCCCGGCATGGTTATATATATGTATGGTTGTGTGCATATGGATGGTTTACATGGTTTTATAAATATAAATATTTTATCCTTACCCTGAGTTCATGCTAGCGGTCACTCACTAACCCCGTCTACTAGTGGTTGTATACCTAGGTTATGTACAAACAAACCATTCTACTCCTCCTACGTAGAGATTGACTCAGGATCAACATTTGGACTGAACTGGTGAGCTTCCATCTTTTCGGAAGGCTCCATTTCATGTTTTGGATATTTTTTGATACTTTGATTTTATTTTGGATATTAGTTTTTGTCTATGGTTGGGAGCATGTCTTAACCGGGTTACATTACTCTTTTGGTTAGCGGATTTTTGGTACTTCTATGGGTTGGAAAAGGCGGAATCGGTATAGGTGTTAGACTTGACATTAGAATAAGCTGGGAGACTGGCATCATCGGACATAATTTCTTCCTGTTCTATCATATTTCATTTTGGAATTAATTATATTATGTTTTGGAACATCTTTGGTTATGGCCCTTTTTTTGGTACGGTTCGGTATGGTTGGATTATTGGTATGGGATGGTTGGACTTGGTTCGGTCGGTCATGGTTGTGATCTTATCCTAGAGTCTTTATGTGAGCTATTACACTATCTTGTTACATGCTCGGAATTAAGCAAACTCAGGGGAGGCGACTGGAGGTTGGTTGGGTAATGGGGGTGGTCTCCAATCCTGGTCAAACTTGGGCCGCCCATTACCATAAGGACCCAAGGTGGGTCATGTCATGGAATTAGAGGTAGAACTCTCTGCTTCTGGGGATGATGAAGTGGCAATAGGGACCTTATTGTCCCCAGAAGCAATCCTAGAAAGACAATTCCTCTGCATGTGACCAACCTGACCAAAATTGAAGCATCTATTTTTTTTTTCAGGACAAAACCTGCGATGACACCGGCCACAGAACAGTCAAGAAGGATAGGGTAGAACTAACTAGGCGTCATTAGATTGATATTTGGCACCCCACGCCCTGGGACTACTACTACTCTGAAGGTGAAGTCCACCGGATGGCCTAGGGTAAGAGGTTCTAGCCGAGGGGAATGAACAAGGTTTTCCCTAGCTCTCTTCATTAGCCAATTTCCTCTCATGGCTACCTTTACCGCATGGAACCCTACCCTTTTTTTGAATGTTTAGAGCTCTTGTTATGCATCTCCCCCATTCTTTACTTACTCTACCCACTCACAAGACTGGACTGGTGTGATAAGGAGACCACTATCTGGGTCAACAGCTGAGTAGAACGATAAAACTCTACATTTGAATGTCTCCTTCAGGTGACTGAATAAGAGTGTCACCACCTGGAGAAGGATGAGTAGAGACCAATGGAAATTCATAAGGGCAATCATAAACAACGACCCCAAACTGGGTTTGGACCTCAGAAGTTGGATGAGCTCAGTCCACAGTGTCCTTAGTCGGAACCAAAGAGTTTGCCTGAACATCAGATCTTCCTGGAGGCATGATCTGACAGGTGAGCAAACAGAAATTAGAAGAACCTAAGAACTTAGACTCTATATCTTGATATAGAACAACAAGAAACACAAATATTCCAAAATGTCTCATTGACTCTCTCTTATAAGTGTATCATGCTACACACCCATAAAAGAGACTCTACTAGACACGGCTTTGTGGATACCGACCTGAACATGAACCTAGGATCTGACACCAACTTGACACAACCCAAACTAGGTCCTTGTCGTGATGGGCATCTCAAGTACAACAAGGACTGGATACCACCCCCGATACCCAAACCAACCAACCAACATATATCCTGAGTCGGATGAATTTCGAACATATAAAAAGATAGTGGAAAATAAAACTAACATCAATAACTTTTGAATTGTCTAAATAAATCCATCAAGACAACATACTAATCCCACACACCCAAGTCCACAGTAATCCAAAAAGCCTCTACAAATCCAAATTTAATAGGATGTCGGGACATGCCCCCGATAATAGCCAAATACCAAGCCTTAAACAAGTCTATGACATAAGATAGAAACACCATGAAATTAATGCCTTCTAATGTATGGAATCTCACTACTTCAATGTTAACACACGAATCGCTCAGACACCTAGTCACTACGTAGGAAAAGAAGAAGAAGTTTCGACATCTGCATTACATAGAGATACAACATCTGGGGACAGTTAGCGGTTGGAGCGCTAGCATGTAACTCAAGGATAAGGATAAAATAGTGCCATTAATCTAAATCAAGTAAAACCCGTATATGCAACCATATTTATATACATATATATATCATGACGGTAAAGGGAACAAGGCTTTACATGCATTGTTGAAAGCTTATCCTGGGTAGTGTAGCATAGATGTCATATTAATAATACCCATAGGCTATATGGGCTCCAGTTCTCACCCCCTGGTCGGGCCCCGATCTGTGTAGATGCACGGACCGGAGAATGATCTTACATATATACTTGGAAGACTTGAACCTCCAACTCATATACTAAGGTGACTTAAGCACCCAATCACGTAGCATGATATGGGGACACGAACCTCCCATATTGTATGTTTGGAAAGTTTTGAACCTCCCAATCATATTAAGAAAGAGGACTCCAATCTCAGGCCATTTTGACCATTCGGACCTCCCGGTCAAATTAACCAAGTGGACTCGAACATTTACCATTTTGGCCCACGCTTCGGCAAACACGGTTTCCAGTATTGATCCCTCGGGATCTATACCTTCACAACTAGCTACACAACCCTCTTTAAAACCTAATTAAAACCTTTAATGCACATATTCACACAACCATTAATCCAATTACCTACCCAAGGCATCCCGTTTGTATCATCATACTAACCCTAATTTCAAGAATATAATCATGCCATTACTATTATCATTCAACCATTCATTTATTTGATTTCAGGACTCAAACCCATTGTCTAACAAAGACACTAGTTCAATTCAAAATGTAGGGACTCAAACCCATTGCCTAGTAAAGACTTAAATCAATTTAATATTTAGGGAATCAAACCATTGTTAACCAATTTAAATCACTAAGTATAACATTTAAATCATTACATGGCCAACAAGGCCTTCGTAAAACTATTTACAATCTATTCATATCCATTAGGCCAATGCCTTAGTTCAAAACACCATTTAACACAATGAGGGCATACCTTTACAAAAACCAACACTAAAGTAAAAACCATTAAGTTTAGGGTTACCCATGACCAAATTGATAATCCACAGTTACCAAGCACCCACATGTGTAAACAATCATCAAAAACATGTATAAACACAAGTCAAAACATGAATAAACAATACTCAACCATATGCAACAAAACCCTCAATTTTGGTTTTCAAAACCACCATTTAAGCATCATAATCACACTTTAAAACACATGATATTTATGAAATAACAATGAGGTATGAGTCACATAACTTATTCACGAAGATCCACGAAAATAACTTGACCTCATTAGCTTCTAGATGAGAACCTTGATTAAAACCCTAGCCAACCTTCTTAAGAGAGTTTAGAGAGAGTATTTGGAGTGTTTTGATCTTCCAATATGAGTTATGAGAGGATAAAATATGTTATATGGCATGGGGATTTTAGGGTTTTAGGGTGGGAAATGTCTAAAATATCCTTAGCTTGAAAGCTAAAAACAAGTGCGCAGGAGGGTACGACCTCACCCCCTAAACTATAACCTACGGTACAAGTGGTACCCTTATCCCTTACCCTAGGTCTTATCCTAGACCTCCGTACTGAACAAAATATGACCACCTAAGGCTAACTCTTATCCTAATAGATAAGGAGTACCTCCTAACCCGTACCCTAGATAGAATCCTCTAGGCTAAGTTTAGGGCATTATACGACTTAGCCATCTACATGTCGTACCCTAACATACGAGAAGTAAGATTTCTACTCGTACCTTGGACAGAATGCAACCCAACCATACTGATTTTCATACGAGAGGAGGGACACTAACCATACCCTAGCATAAGATTTGTACCTTTAAGTCGTACGATGTCCAGAAACTCAAACTTAGGAAATTTTCTAAGGATCCAAAAGACAAGGTGTTTCTCTTACCCACCTTGGCCATAAGGTAATTGAAATCCTCTTCTCTATAAGCTTTTGTCATAAAATAGTAAAATTCACTAAGTCTATTTCTACTATTCCAAAAGTTAGTGCAAACATTCTTCTAAAGATGCCAAATGCATGAAAGATGAGGAACATTAGGATACACAATGCTTACACTTTTGATGATGCTTTCGTTTCAATTTGATACAACACACAAATATATTTTCACATTCTCCAAATGCATACCTAATCTGCTGAAAAAATCATATCCATAAACAATCATTCTCTGTATCTACAACCCCATACGCTATTGGCAAAATACAACATAAATCAGAAACACCCAATTAGTTTTTTATTGCACTGATAGTAATTGTTTTAATTTATATGTAAACTATACAATACATCAAAATATAAAGTTATAAAATATTTTGAAAATAGTTTGTTAAACTAATAACAATTATAGTACATGCGCCATCGAAAATGCTAGCTAAAAGAAAAAGTCTTGTGTACCGTCCACTCAGATGAGCCTCATCAACTACAACTAATGGTCTGCAAAACTCAAAATCAATTATCATTGGATGTAAGGTGAATTCATTTTCTGCTGACTTATGCATACTAATGTGTGAGTTAAGATACACAATTTTAGCATATGAATGTATCTCAAAAATTTTCTATATTCATCAGTAGGTCCACTCCTTATCATCTGTATCGTATTCTTCTTAGATCTCCATGCCTCCATATAATTAATATCCACCATATAGACAACTTTTATTTCTTCAATTATGTCGTTCAGAGTGTGTATTCTCTTATGATTAACTAACTTTGGGGCTGTAAAGTCACTAACAAAAGATGTTGTAGCTTGTAAATATTTTTGAACCCTATCAATTATTCAAAATATATGATCATCTTTGAACTTCTGAATCATAAAAACCTCTAATTTATTCAACCAAAATGCCTTCATTATCCAATTACTATCTTCATTATAGCATTGTAGGACATAGCTGAAAATAGAAAAGTGCTTTCAATATTGCTTACAACATCTTATACATAAATAAATCCCAGTAATGTAGTGTATCTCAAATAAATCATTTATTGTAGGAACATGATAACATGTAATGTATCAGAACAACAATAATAACATGTGTAATCTGGTTATGGATAGTGTATCTATAGAAAATTTCATAAATAATTTATTAGATGTATGACCAACATGAATAAATATGTATAACCATTGTACATAAATAGTAATGTATCCTTTTAAAATAATGAACATTTATTTGATTAAATAAAAGTAAGTTTTCTCATCTATACTTTTCTATTTTAATCACACCTCTCTTGTTAAATTGCTTAGAAATAAAGTTAAAACAATGCTCTACTGTATATTTCGCCATTATAGATACAGCAGTCTCTTTATCCGTGTAAAGCTATTTCTCTGTCACAACCCAAAAAACAATGGTCAAGATAGTACTTGTCGCAACGAACCTTGACAAGTAAGCCTATCATCCAAACCTATACACAACGGAGAAAAGGACAAATAAACCACGGCAAGGCTTCTTGAATGAAGCCAAACCATACAATTATAACAAATACGGAAAGAAACATACTCAAGAATACCAAATCCCAAAACTTGGTGTCACAGTGTAAGAACATAACTAGTACAACTCGAAGTCCAATATAAAATACATCCAAAACAGGATATAACTCTGTCTATGAAATACAACTAAGACATAGTCTAATAAGGAAAGATAAAAGTAGACTTCGGACACCTAAAATCAACCAGTGCCTTGAAAAGTTGCAAATGATGCCCGAAATCAAACACCGTGAGGCGTACCCAATTCTACATTTGCACCAAAAGGTTAATGTAGGAGTGAGTACGAACCACTTGTACTCAGTAGGTATCATAAGACGACCGAGCAAAGTAGAAAATAAAACATACAAAATACAGACCAAGGGCACGTCACCTGCAACAGACTAAGTCCCACAATAATAGCACACATTGGTTGCACTAACAGTTCTACAATATCAACATATAACACAATAAAACACCATAAAGGAATACAAGTATATATTTATAACACATATAAGCAAGGAAATGAGAACAATATATATAGGAATACCAAGTACAAGTAAGGGAAGATAGAATAATAAATAGGTAACAAGTCAAACAAAATATACAATCACATCACAAGAATAATAAAATACAATAAGAATGATGATGATGATGATGATGTATGCACAAGGTTGTCGCACAACCTCTGAGACCATTGCACAACCTCTGAGATCATCGTCCAGTCTCTGTATAACCTAAAGAGCTAAAGATAAAAGACGTAGGAGTTATGAGGAGTTGGTCAACCCATATACAATCCACATAAATCCATATATCCTCCTCGGTACATCCCTTAGGGAGAGTTTTATAAGATGCCACATTTTCTATCAGAAAAGTGTTGATAGTGTTTCTCAGTATTTCCATAGTGGTACCAATGTTTCATAAATGAGTGTGAGGGTGTAATCCTCACAACCAACAACAATGAGTATTTTCACAACCAACTACAATCAGTATTTTCACAACCAACCAATATACCATCATATGAGCCAAATATCCACACATTATTTCCAACTATCCATGAAAACATAATTCATATGCCAGTATAGTATGGATATATCACAACACATAATTGTTACCACAACATGCTTTTCAAACAAACAAGATGTTATCATGATGTATACAAGGCTATCATTATCTCATAGGACCCTACACGGTCACACATAACACATAATGTTCAAAAACCACCATATAACATCACACATAAGCCCTCACACAGGCATAATACACTAAGATAGCCATTTTCATAATTAGTTTCAACACCGTTAACATGCTTTTGTATCAAAATTAACTACCCAGCTCAGTACAAAAAAAGTTAAGCCATAACCTACCTAGAATGCCAAAAATCGGTCCACAACCCTTCAATCCACAATCTTACTCCTTACGAATCGAATCGAAATAAAAAATACATAGAAATATAGAATCTATGCATCAAAAGAGAGCCAGTGATACCCATATTACCTATTTTCAGGTCAGAGTTAAAAGAATCCCCAAATTGGGTTATTGGAAAAAAGGAAAAAATTGTAACTTTATTTTAAAAACATGTTCCTACATTTTTAGGAGTCTACAACTGAAAATTCAAGAAAAACGAGGTTCAAATTGAAGAAAAATTATTTTTAAATTTTACCGGATAAAATGTCCAAAATCCATTTTAAAATCAAGAATCAAAGATCTTTTTAAGATGAATTTAAGGGAAAACAGAAAATTATGAGGTTAGAAACTTATCCAATCGAAAAGGGTAGAAATTGGGGTTTAGATTCAAGAATTACAATATTTAGGCCTCACGAGCCAAAATTCCCAAATTCCATACTTCATTCAAGTTTTAGACAAGAATTAGATGATAAAGATTGAAGAAAATAATTGAAATAGGTATTATGGAGCTTACCCAATATTAAAAGTGGAATAAATAGCTAAAAATCAAGAAGCCCTAAGCTCCAAGTCTAAAAAATAATGAAAAATGGTGAAAACTAGGTATTTATATACCCAAGCATCACGATCATAGATTAGGTGTTGCGGTCTCGGTACCTAGCCTGTCAATGGTATCGCGATCGCAGAAAGGGTACAACTATCATGACACTCTATTTGCATGGCCAATTGTGATCACGACAGGAACATTGCAATCGCTGGAGCACCAGCTAGGGACTTGGTGCTTTCCAAGTCTCCGTGGGTCTCTCGAGATTCATCCGGAATACCTTGAACACAAATGAACTATGCTACCCTATCAAGTTCAATGCTTTGGACTCCATGGCGATATCAAATTTTCAAAAAAATATTGTTTTCACAAAGTTGACCCCGAAACCCAAAGTCACAAATTTTTGAACTGAGGGTCAAAATGAGATTTAGAAGCCATAAACCACACCAACCATGTTACTACCATAAAATCGACATTCTAGATCTGCAGGGGCAGTCCGTTTTGCCATTTGTCACACGGATCAGAAGATATTGACTGAAGCTAACTATAAGGCTCTCGAAGTTACCAAAAAACACAATATCACATAAATGGTAGCAAAATTCATCAAAAACTATGACAATTATCCCCACACCCTAGAAATACCTCAATGCAACCACGATGAGGGGTAAATGGTGAAATCACATTAAAACACACATTTCTCATAATTTATCAAAATCAGGTCGTTACATCATTCACCAATAAATATCTTATTCATCCTCAAGCTAAAGGCAAGATAAATACCCGAATCAGCAAAATGACGGGGAGAAGACCTATGCATATCAAACTCAACCTCCCAAGTAGCCTCATGTATTGGTTGATTCCTCCACAGGACCTTGACTACAAGAATAACACTAAAGCGCAACTATCTAACATCCCTAGCCAATATGGAGAACAACTGCTCAAAAAAAGAAAACCTCTCATCTAACTTAACCGACTCTCAGGAATGACATGAGACTCATCCAGAATGTAACAATAAATCATGGAAACATGAAAAATTGGGTGTAGGGGCAAAGGTAACTCATAAGCCATATCACCAACAGTCTGAAGTATCTCAAATAGGCCAA
The DNA here is from genome assembly GCA_030864215.1 of Capsicum pubescens. Taxonomy (NCBI): domain Eukaryota; kingdom Viridiplantae; phylum Streptophyta; class Magnoliopsida; order Solanales; family Solanaceae; genus Capsicum; species Capsicum pubescens. Next base: position 112,258,138 of record CM061538.1, read on the forward strand.
TATACCTGGGGTTAAGCTTTCCCCTCTACCCAAACCTTATCACATCCTTCATGGGTGAAACTCAAAGAAAAACATGATCACCAACACCAAATCTCAAGGCATAAAGTCTACGGCCCGCATAACACTTCTGGCTACTCTGAGCCACTCAAAGTCTATCCTGAATGATCCAAACTCTATCCAACGACTCATGAAGCAAGTCCGTACCTCGAGGTCTAATCTCATAAACCTCAAACCAACCTACTGGAGAGCAAAAATGCCTACCATACAAGGCCTCAAAAGGAGCCATATCAATACTAAAATGGTAGCTATTATTATATGTGAACTCTTCCAAGGCTAAATATTTCTCCCACTGGCTACCAAAATTCATCACATAAGCGTGAAACATATCCTCCAAAACCTGGATAGTCCGCTCTAACTAACAGTCAGTCTTGGGGTGAAATACGGTTCTAAGATCAACCCGAGCACCCAATTTATCCTGAAAAGTCTTTCAAAAGTGAGATGTGAACACAAAACCTCAATCTAAAATGATAGATACTGGTACCCTATGAAGATGAACAATCTCATAAATGTAGATACGGGCCAGCCTCTAGCACTGAAAGAGACCTACACCAGAATAAAATGAGTAGACTTGGTAAATTAATCCACGATGACCCAAAATCTATCTGAACCATAAGTAGTGTGAGGCAATCCAATCATTAAGTCCATAGTTATCCATTCCTATTTATACTTGAGAATGGGTAACCTCTGAAGTAGTCCAATAGGTCAAATGTTCAGGCTTCACATACTAGCAGCATAGACAACGAGCTATAAAGTCTGCTATATCTTTCCTCGTACCAAACTATCAGTAATGCTTCCTCAAGTCACGATATATCTTAGTCACTCCCGAATGGATGGAATACCTGGAACATGGGCTTCCTAAAAAATAAACCAAATCTAGTCACCCACTCTAGGCAAAAAAACTCGACCTCTAATCCTTAAAACTCCATTTGAATCAAGTGAGGCTTCCTTAGCCTCACCACTCAGCACCTTATCCCGAATCAACCTCAATCCAACATCATCAAACTAATGAGCTCAAATTTACTCCATCAAAAAAGACCTAGCCTCCGCAAATGCCAAAACATACTCAGGTGTTGAAATATCAAGCCTAACCATCTGGTTAGCTAAAGACCAAACCTCTAAGGAAAAAGGCCTATCCTGGGTCTAAATATGCGCCAAGCAACCCATGCTAGTCAACTTCCATCTCAAGGAATATGCAACCACATTTGCCTTGCCGGATGATAGTGAATAGTGAAGTCCTAATCCTTAAGAAACTTAAGCCAACAACACTGCCTCATATTAAGATCTCGCTGGTAGAAGAAATACTGAAGGCTACGATATTCGAGAAAATCTTACAATAGACTCTATACAAGTGGTGCCTCTATAACCTCAAAACAAAAATAACTGTGCACAACTCTAAATCATGGGCAGGGTAATTCTTTTCATGGTGCTTCAACTGACGAGAAGAATATGCAATCACCTTACCCTCCTAAATAAACACAATACCTAAATCATCACAAAATATGGTAAAACCCACACCCTCCTTGGGAAAAGTCAAGATAGGAGAAAAAGTCAACAAATCCTTGAGCTTTTGGAAAGTTTGCCTCACGAGCATCAGAAATCTTCTCCTAAGTCAACTTGTTCAACGTAGATGCAATAGATGAAATACCCTTAATAAAACATCGATAATAACCTGCCAAGCAACTAAAAGTCCAAATCTCAGTGGGTAAAGTATGTTTAGCCGTATCACAAACTGTTGCAATCTTAGCTAGATCAACCATAATACCTTTAGTCACCACATGACCCAAGAATGAAACAGACTCTCACCACACGACCCAACAAAGAAATAGACTCCAAACAAAACTCACACATGGAGAACTTGGCATGCAACTTCTGATCCCTCATTCTCTGAAGCACAATTTGCATATGCTCCTCATGATCAACCTCACTTTTGGAATAAACCAAGATATCATCTATAAATACAACGAAGTCGAGATACGGTCAAAACACCCAGTTCATCAACTCAATGAATGCAACTCGGGCATTGGTCAACCCAAAGGATATAACCAAGAACTCATAATGACCATATCGAGTTCAAAAAACTGTCTTTGGAATTTCAAAAGCTCTAATCCTCAATTGGTAATACCCGAACCTTAAATCAATCTTCAAAAATACTACGACACCGTGAAGATGATCGAATAAATTATCTATACGAGAAAGTGGATACTTATTCTTAACCATCACCTTGTGAAACTCCCAATGATCGATACACATACACATAGCCCCATCTTTCTTCTTTACCAAACAAGACAGCCGCACCCTAAGGTGACACACTAGGTTGGATAAATCCCTTACCCAACAACTCTTGTAACTAATCCTTTAATTCCTTCAACTTTGTTGAGGCCATACTATAAAGAGAAATAGAAATTGGCCTGGTGCCTAGCGTAACCTCAATAACAAAATCAATATCATGAATACGAGGCATAACAGGAAAATCTATAGGGAACACATCCATAAACTCTTGGACAACACGAACAAAATCCAAAGAAAGAGGTGAAGAAACACTAGTATTACAAATATGAGACAAGTAAGACAAAAATCCCCTCTCCACCAATCGATGAGCCTGAACATAAGATATAACCCTCTTAGGACCTAAATGAAGTGCACCTTTCTAAGGTATTCTCGACACACCCAGCAAATCTAAAGTCGCGGTCTTAGCATAACAATCTAGAACCACATGGTAAGGAGCCAACCAATCCATACCAAAGATAACATCAAAATCAACCATATCTAACACAAACAAGTTTACACAAGTCTCACGCCCAGAAAAATTCACTATACATGATTGGTACACCCAATCCACCATTAATGAATCTTCTACTGAGGTAGAGAAACAAATAGGCATGAAAAGAGACTTACTAATAGAATCAAAACTCAAAGCAAAATATGTAGACAGATAGGAGAAAACTGATCTCAGATCAAATAACACATATGTAAATTTAAAACAAATAGCGATGATACTTGTGATCACAACACCAAAATTTTCTACCTCTGGTCTGGCAGGTATAACATAACACTGCCAACGACCACCAACCAGTTTAGTATCCCCATGACCACCACCATGGTCTTTACTACCTCTATCTCTCACACCCCTGGTAGAATCCCTACCTCTCATAACTGAAATAAAAGTAACTCTAATCATCCAATAGGGAAAGTCGTTGGCCGAATGACGAATCTAATCATGCACAAAGAAACCTCTACAAGGCAATTCAATAGGAGAAGGCACTACTTATCCTAGAAGGTCACTCTAAATTATTGGACCAGAAGATATACTTCCCAAACTTTACAAGGATGTCTGTACTGGTCTACCATGATACCCAAGAGAACCTCTAAAATCTCTTTCTTAAGAAGCCTAGCCTCTGAACTTACCAAAATAGCACACCTTCTTGGCCCCTCCCTGAGATACTTGAAGAACACCCTCATTCATCTTAGCATGATCCACTATACTACAAAAAAACACTTCAGATACAACCATCCTAGACATAGCCAACTGAAGAGAAACATCCAACCCTTTTATAAACTTCTGAATTTTCTCAAACTAGGTGGAAATACTCTTATAAGAATATCTTGACAGGGCATGGAAGCGTGCCTTATGCTTTAGAATAGTCATGGAGCCCTACTCCAGGCGATCAAATTTATCTCTTATTTGATCCCTCTAACTGTAAGGCACAAATCTCTCTAAAAAGAAGTCGATAAACTGATCCCAAGTCATCTTAGGGGAATCAAGAGGTCTGCAACTAACAAGAAATCTCAACCAATATCTAGCAATATCTCTCAACAAATAAGTACTATAAGAAACCCCATAGACTCAAGCGAATCTAAATCATGCAGCTTCTCCCAATAATTACTTAAGAACACATAAGCATCCTGCCCACAACACCACTGAATATTGGAGGACCCAAATAAGTAAATCTCTCAAACCAGAAGACATAACTATACTCATAGTAAGAAAAGACATACTGAATCTGGGGGATGAGATCCCATATAGGGAGGTAACATAGATGAAGGAAAAACTCCCAACCTCAAAATACCTACTCAAATACCGGCATTGAAATAGGAATAGTACTCAGGGTATGAGGAGTACCAAGAGTAGAAACAGGTAAAATTGGAGGATCCACACTCGGGACTAGAGGAACACCAAGTACACTCAAAGGAGCACCCTCTAAATGGGTCAAAAATGAACCAACCTCTCCAATACTAGGGTAGAAGAACTCGGTGGAACTGAAGTAGGACCTATACCTCCAACATGCTCAACACGAGGCTCAAGGGAAAGTACCCTAACACTACACCTAGACGGGGCAGATCCACATACCCATCTACTATCTCAAGTTCATCCACAACCCGTAACTCGCCCTTTAGACTAGGATCTATCTCTAGATGAAGGCTTTACATCTCTAACCTCACAATATGTACTCATTACCATCTGTATAGAAATGAGTGAAATATGACTTAGAATACAAGGTATGACCAAAATCCACACGATAAGGAACAAAATATGGAAAATTTCCTAAATACATTCTATAGCCTCTCAAAGATAGGTACGAATATTTATGTACCAATCTGTGAGACTATATTAGTCATCTCATTCTTACACCAATGAGAACAATGATCTGGATGCTCTAATACTAATTTGCCATAACCTAAAATTCAAGGTTCAAGATGGAACTTGTCGTGGCAAACCTTAAAAAAGTAAGTCTATCATCCAAACTGATACACAAGGGGAAAATACCATATGACCTAAGGCAAAGATTCTAGAATTAAGTCAAACCATACAATTATAACAAATACAGAAAGAAACATACTCAATAAAACCAAACCCCAAAACCCTCTTTCAAAATGTAAGAACATAACTAATACAACTCAAAGTTGAATATAAAAGACATCCCAAATAGGATATAACTCTGTCTCTGAAATACAATAAAGATATAGTCTAATAAGGAAAGATACAAGTAGACTCCAAACGCCTGAAATTAACCACTACCTTGAAAAGTTCTGAATAACATTCGAAATTAAACACTGTGAGGCACACTCAAACCTAAATTTATATCAAAAGGCTATAATAGGACTGAGTATGATCCACTTGTACACAGTAGGTAACATAGGCCAACCGATCAAAGTAGAAAATAAAACATACAAAATATACACTAAGAACATGTCACCTGCAATTAGAAAAAGTCCCACAATGGTAGCCCATATCGCTTGCACTAACAGCTCTATAATATCCATATATAACACGGCAAAACACTAGAAAGGAATACAAGTATACAATTATACCACATATAAGTAAGGAAAAGAGAACACATATACGGGAACATCAAGTACAAGTAAGGAAAAATAGAACAATGGATAGGTAACAAGTCAAATAAAATGTAAAATCACATCACGATCATAATAAAGTAAATATAATAATAATAATGATGATGATGTAATGGACAGAGGTTGTCACACAACCTCTGAGACTATTGTCCAATCTCCAAGACCATTGCATATCCCTTAAAACTATCACATAGTCTCTGTATATACCTATGGAGCTAAATCTACAAAACATAGGACCCATGAGGGTTTTGTCAACCCATACACAATCCACATATATCATATCTCCTCCTTAACACATCCCCCAGAGAGGGTTTTATAAGATGCCATATTTTCTATTAGAAAAAGGTATTGCTAGTGTTTCTTAGTATTTCCATAGTGGTACCAATATTTTATAAGTGAGTATGAGGAGAGAATGCTCACCACCAACCATAATAAGTATTTCCACAACCAACCACAATAAGTATTTCCAACACTAACCAATATACCATCACGTGAGCCAAATATTCACTCTTTATTTCTAACCATCCATGAAATCCAACATGATTTATATGCCAATAGAGTATGAATATATCAAAACACATAATTGGTAACACAATACATTTTTCATCAAATAAGATGCAATTATCATCATGTAATCAAGGCTATCAATATCACATAGGACCCCACACGGTCACACATAACATATAATATTCCAAAAAAACCCACATAACATCACACATAGGCCCCCACATAGGAATAACACATTAATATATCAATTTTTATATTTATTTTCAACATCCTTAACATGCTTTTATATCAAAATTAACCACCTAGCCCAATCCAAAAGAAGTTATGCCATAACCTGCCTCAAATACTGAAAATTAATTTGAAACCCTTTATACACAATCTTACTCCTTACAAGCAAACTTGAAATCAACAAAAACATAAATATGTAGAATCTATGTATCAAAAGAGAGCAAACGATAACCATATTACCTATTTTCAAGTCGAGGTCAAAATGGATCCCCAAAATAGGATTTTGAAAAAAAAGGAAAAATCATAAAGTTATTTCAAAAACCCGTGTCCCATATTTTTAGGAGTCTACAGCTAAAAATCCAAGCAAAAATAAGTTAAAAATAAGGTTCAAATTGAAGAAACTATTTTTAACTTTACCGAGTAAAATCCCCAAAATCCATTTTAAAATAAAGAATTAAAGTTGTTTTGAAGATGGAATTGAGGAAAAACTAATAATTATGAGGTTGGGAACTCATCCAAGTGAGAAAGGTAGAAATTAGGGTCTAAATTTGAGAATTACAATTTTTAAGTCTTACGGGCCAAAATCCCTAAATTTCATTCTTAATTCAAATTTAAGATAAGAACTAGATGATAAAGATTAAAGGAAATAATTGAAATAGGTGTATGGAGCTTACCCAAGATTACAAGTGGAATAAATAGCTAAAAATCATGAAACACTAAGCTCCAAGTCTTAAAAATGGTAAAAAATAGGGAAAATTAGGTATTTATATACCCAGGCATCGCGATCATGGACCAGGTGTCGTGATCGTGGTACCTAACTTTTCAAGGGTATAGTGATTATGGAACTCCATCTGCAGGCCCAATCGTGATCGCAATAGGATCATCTCAATCGCGGATGCACTAGCTGGGGAGTTGTTACATTCCAAGTCTCTACGGGCCCCTCGAGATTTATTTGGAATCCCAAAAATAAAAATAAACCATGTTACCTTGTCCGATGCTACATACTCCATAGTGCTATATGATTTTTGAAAAAGATGTCATTTTCACAAGGATGACGCCTGAAATCCGAAATCACAACTTTTCAAACCTAGGGTCAAAATGAGATTTAAAAGCCATAAAACCACACTAATCATGTTACCACCCTAAAATCGACGTTCTAGATCTATTGGCATAGTCCATTTTACCATTCCTCACACAAAATAAAAGATGTCAACATAAGTCAACTATAAGGCTCTCAAAGCCACTAAAAACAAAATATCACATAAATGGCACCAAAATGCATCAGAAATCGTGCCAATTATTTCCACACCCCAAAAATACCATAATACAACTATGAGGAGGGGTAAAATGGTCAAATTTAACTAAAACACATATTTTACATAATTCATAAAAATCATGTTATTATATTCTCATTCACTTATTTAATTTTTCTATTACTACTAAAGTTTTCAACTTCTAATTCAGGTATGTATATGGAGTACTTATTTTGTAACTCAACAATAGAAAGAACTAATGCATCTGATTCCATTCCTTCTACATAAATGATGAGTGGTGAGTTTACCACTCATTTACACTCATTATTCATGCACATTACCTTGTTTTGAATGAATAAATGAGATAAATTTATGGTTAGATGAACTAATATCCACTCTTTGCATGCATAAAGTTGAGGAGACCAAAATATGTAGATTGGAGCTGAAAATGATATAAAAGGAGAAAATAAAAGAGCAGCTAAAGACCTGGACTACATCAGCCTTTTTTTACCGCAACTGCGATCCTCTATCCTTGGTCGCGGCCAATCAAGATGGTTAGAGCAAAGAGGTCGCGGAACCTAACTGTGGTAACAAAACCATAATCGCGGCTCAGTAGGATTATGCCAAGGGAAAGATTCGTAAAATTACAGAAATGGATTCCAAACCATATATAGGAAAAAACCCTTTCTAGATTTCTTAATGTAGAAGATATCTTAGAATTCTAGACTTGAAACCCTAATTAGGAAAGTGTGTAATTAACTTTGGTGGCTAAATTTCTTAGGATTTTTGTAAAGAATGAATGCTTTGGATAATCTTTATGGTATATCTCTCTTTACTTTCTTCATGAGTAGCTAAGTAATTTAGTCTTGGGATTATGTTGAACTAGAGTGTAATTTGTGTGTGGGTATTGTTGTGTTTTCATGATAATTAGTTATTGAGTAAGGATTTCACAATTGCTTGAGCTTATGAGATAGAATTTGATGGGTAAAAGCCCCAAATCTCTAAATGGGTTTGATGGGTGAAAACCCTAAACTATTGAAACCCTTTATCATCCCTAAAAGATAGATGAAGGTGAATATAAGGTAACCCATAACATCCTTGAAAGAGGGTTACAGGGGGACAAGGTAATGGTGGATAATTAATCCTATGGTTTTCCCCCTTTTGCAATCTTAGAAATAAGTGTATTAGGAGTGCAAATCATTTAAAGAGCATCATGCTAGAATTAGGGATACTTGATTGGCATTTTAGGTGATTACAAATTTTACACTTGATAGGTGCTCGAAAGATCCAACGGGTGAAATCATTGTGGTTTTATTGAAAGATTGACCAAAATGACCTTCTACCAAAGCTATTATTTAGTTAACAACTAAATTTCATGCTAAACCATCATTAACCCACATGTTTTATGTTTAGGTAGACATAATCCCAGGATTCCCCCCATCATTGTTTCTTTAAATAAAAGTGTTATCTCTTGATAATTTTCTAAAGATTGTACAAAAATTTCCTAAACAAATCCCCCATTTTATTTTACATGTCGCTTTTTGTTAGCATTCCAGGTAATCTAGTAGTAATTTGAGCACCCATAGTGTTTGAAGTCTATAATTCACTTCTTGAGCTTCGACCCCAATTAAATTTTGGTTACTTGACAATGATTGCCTCACTCCTCAATTATGGGAGTGAGTTGAGCATTATCAAAATAGCGCCATTGCCGGGGAGTAAAATATAGATTTCACTTGTGTGGTGTTATTTTTACTTGGGAGAATCCGGAGTGTCGTACTTTATTTTCCTTGTTGTTTTTTATCTTTTGTAGGTAATCTTAGCATAAATAAAACTATGAGTGAAGGCACCAATCCTGTGGATCCATTTGATGTACCCATTCATGGAAAAATCCACTTAAATGGTGGGAGTCATGTGAGTGAAGACCGTATCCCACCTCACCATGGGAATGGGACATTTCATAGGACTAGTGTCATTCTTCATGTAATGAAAGTAAAGGGGCTATACAGAGGACAAGCCCATGAGGATCCATATGTTCACTTAAAGAATTTATTTGGAAGTTTGTACTCCCTTCAACATTTCTCATATTACTCAAGAGTCCTTTCGGCTACGGTTTTTTCCGTTCTCACTAACGGGTGAAGTATTTTTAAGGTTCCTCACACTCCCTATGACTTCACTCACTTCATGGAATGAGTTCAAAAAGGAGTTTTTAGATCAATACTCCTCTCCATCCAAGGTGTGTCATCCGAGAGATGAAATCATGAACTTTAGACAAAGAAACGGGGAGCCACTTCATGAAGTATGGGAGAGATTTCATAGGAAGTTAGCCAAATTCCCAAACCACGTGATTTTGGGGAAGGCACTTCTCCAAATATTCTATCAGGCACTAGATCCTTTGAACCAAATGATGGTAAACAATTCGGCGAAAGGTTCTCTCTTAAACTTTCACTTCCATATGGCTATAAAATTTTTGAAAGAGGTAACTAAACATAATTGGGAATATCATACCCAAGACATCAGCATTTCAAATAGCCCTCCACCGAAGCCCATGGTTAGTAGAGAACAAACAAAGTGGGGTGAGGATCAAGAGAAAACCATGGCAAAGATCTTGGCCCAACTTGAGATCCTAACCAAGTATGTCATGGGTGCACCCGTGAAAATAGAAAACCCCATGATACCAAGAGCCTATTACAAAAATGAAGAAGCTAGGAGAATGGAGGAAGAAATTTGATACCTAGCTAACCATTCGGGGGGTTCTCATCCATCCTATCATAGGCAAGGTGGGAATCAAGGTTGGATAAATCATGATGGTTTTCAAGTTTGGATAGATCGGGAACATGATTATTGCTATTTTGCACCTCACCATGATCGGGATTCTATGAAAGATTCAAGTTCCATTGACACCGACAGAGGTAGAATAGAGGATCTCCTTGTAAGAATTTTGAACAGAGTTAAAGGAACGAACAAAATGGTTCATGAATTAAAAGAGGACTTTATTTCACTCTCTAAAATGGTGGTATTTCATTCGAACTCTATCAAAGAATTGGAGAATCATATGGGACTAATCTTCACACATCTAAATGCTAAACCTAAGAGAGACTCCACTAGTGGCACAATCACCAGCCTCCAAAATAATGATCAAATCTTGGAGATGTGTGAGGAGGGTAAAAAGACAATGGACTAGAACTTGTTGGAGGACTTGGGAAGAAAAATTCCCAATACCAGATCAAAAGAGAGTTCGTCCCAAAGTCTAATCGAGAAAAGAAGAAAGAGGTGGAAAGAATTATTGAAAGGTTAATTGATGAAGGGGAGTTTGATAAGTGGGGTCCTGTGGACCCTTCTTGACAAATTAATACATGCCAAAGTTGTGCCATGATGATAACTAATGCGTTGTGTGGGAGGAAACCCACAAATGGCATGAGGATAGATGTATCCTTTTTATCATATTTTTATAGTATTGATGTTAGTTTTTTGCATATGAATAACTCATGCATATGTGACACTATGGAGTGATTTGGATAATCTTAGAAAAGATGAAGTGTGCATAACTTAAGGTGAAAACCAATCAAAGGATTAATAATCATCAAGTTAACAGAGAAGCTGGATAGGGAAAAAATAGAGGATCAAACATGCCCTCAGTTATTGCGACCGCTGTCCCATGTGCGATTGCGGTTACCCACCTGTACACTATCATGGTCAGTCAGCCACGATTGAGGACACAAAATCTAGTTGATTATGGAATACCTCTCTAATTTTCTCACACTCTTGCTCAAGTTCTTGCATGCAGGAATGGTCTAATCTCAAGATAAATGGTGATGGTACAATGTCTAAAAAGGATAGCGGTATTTGATGAAGTTTCAGGGAGCACCCTTATCTCTTTGTTAGCTTTGTTTATTCATGCAGTAGGGACACTACTACCTTTTTTGTTGGGAGTGTTTCCTTATTCATTTCATTTGCTCTTGTATTATTGATATTTATACACACTTTTCTATTCTTCTAGATAATTCTTATCATGATTTTAATTTGGGTTGTAATAATCAGGCACTCTGATGTTGCTAATATTTGTATGGACTAACTATTTTGCTCGTAGTTTGCTATTTAAGTCTAAATTTCATTAGCTAAGCTTTGAATTCGTGATTGGGTTTCTAATCATAGATTTTGGGGAAGTCTGAGTACCCGTGGCATCAAGGCCATAGAATACAAGGAAAGTCTGAGTACCTGTAGCATTGATAATTTGGGGTTGCATTAAGATCCATTGGTGAAGTCTGAGTAACCATATGGTGGGTCGCCCATACTATGAACTTAATATGAGATGATAGCTTGGATGGTTGCCATGATTGTCGAATTATATGTGTTACAAATACAATATCAAACAACCCCCTCCGTCGTCCAAAAATTTTGAAAAATTCAAAGGCATGGACGTGTGCAACTTTGTAATAAAAAATTTCCCTCTTCCTATGACTCCGAAAGTTGACTTCGAAAAAATAGTAAATACTCTATATTTGTATTGAGCGGGTCCAACAATTGAATCCTCTTAATGACATTTGTATGCCATGTGTGTGAGATTAATTGTCTTCATCTCATGAGTACTTTTACTATTTAGAACTTGCCCCTTTAGTCTTTCAAAGCTAATTTTTGACTGTGCTTGGTTGGTAAAATGATCATAGGCCATATTGTGATTTTGAAAGTCCACTTTAGCATAAAGATCCTACCAATACATAAGAGTTACCCCTAACCACCCTCTTCGAGCCTTTAGATTTTTCTTTGGCAAACGCATTACTAGCCGTGACTCTTCTATTCATCCTCTCTTGAACCCCATCCTCGTTGAACTAGAGACTACAAATTGAGGCTAAAAGCCTAAGTTGGGGTGGCAAAAAGAGAAAAAAGTACAGTTGATCCACGAAGTCATAAGAAGGTTCTTTTAATCTTAAGAAAGTGAAGCTTTTTGGATTTGAATAAAGAAAAGATCCCATAATAGAAAGAAAGACTTTATCTATGTGCAAAAATTATAGAAGAAGAGAAAAAGAGGAAACTGGGAAAACCAAGAAAAAGCCAAGGTAGGCAAAATAGTAAAGTGAAAAGAAGTGTCCCAATAAGTGAAGCATGAAGAAAGGGTGAGGTGTGAATGTTCAAGGAAGGGTGTAGCCATGTTATTCCCACATGATATCCTACCCCAACCCTAAACCTACATTACAAGCTCAAAAATCCCTTCGTGATTCCCAACCAAGTGTGGTCATTGTAGTGGTGATTGAAAATAGGGGAAAGCCTATGGCATGGTACTTGTTAACATGGATAATTTCTTGAGAGAGTGAGTGTTTGCACTTAAAATTCCTTTTTGCATGATTGGTAACTAGGTGTTTGAATTTTATTCTTTCCTATGAGGAGGCATGTTGTAATACCGCACAAAATCGTGTGTCAAATTCAGCTCGTAAAGCTCTATGAAAGATCCCAAGACTTAGAAAATTTTTGCTAAATGTTCAAGATTCAACACTTAGTCTTATTTTAGACCTCCAAACTTCGGGAATTTATTTGGCGACATTCCCGACATCCGTTTTTCAATTTTCAAGTTGCGTTACGATCTGGAAAGCTCGTAGTATATCCCGGGTGAGTTTAGGAATTTTTGGAGTAGCGTAAGGGAATGTTTGGGTGCCCAAAACAGAAGCCCCGGGTGATTAGCCCGCACCACCTGCTAACTCCAGTGCTTGCCCATTTTTTTTTCTGCATTTCAGGGTAAATTTCAAATGATCATAAATCCCTATATATAATGAACTATGAGAGATGCTATATATCAATGGAAATATCTTTGAGTCCTCTTTCCAATACAATTTGTTTGATCCAATTTTAACATCGGAGTAAAAAGTTATCATCAATTTACTTCAGCCTATCAAACAGTCAATAGAGGGACAGCTGCATCTTTCTCTCTCTTTTTTAGGGGCATTTTGGTCATCTTCCACCCCTACATATACCCCTTAACACCGAATTAAGCCTCATTTTTAGAAAAATATACTCCTTTTCTCTAATTTCTCTCAAGAAAAATAAGAGGGGTTTTCAATTGAGGATCCAAATTCAAGAATTTTGTCCGTCAATCTTCGTAAAATCAAGAATTAAGGTATGCGTAGTTTTCATTCATGGATTCCTTTCATACATGGAGCTCAAGAATCAAGTTTTAAATTATGTATTGTGAATACTTTGTCGTGGTATGATTATGTTCATGTTGATGGTTGTTGTATGGTTTCAAGTTGGGATTTTTATGTATTTTCATGAAGCTATGTTAGTATGTAAGTTGAAATCTATGAAATTAGTTGTTTATGATATCTATATTGTTGGATGTTGATAATAAAGTTGTTGATGTTGAATGATTCCCAAGTTGGAATCTTTATGTGTTATTATGAATCTATGACACCATGTGAGTTGAAAATATGTAAAACTTGGTTGTTCGTGATGTAATATCTTATGGTTTCACCTATTCCTAAATTGTGCATGCAATGTGTTCAATGAAATGCCTAGAATAATAATAATCATGTTTTCATGACTTAAGAGTACCAAGTAACAAGTCCATGCTCTATGCTTTATGATTCTACATGAATTCCATGTTATTGATGTATTGTGGTGGTGATATGTAGTGAACATGATGTTGAAGTTAAGAAAGTACTTCCATGTTGAATGTATCCCCTCCCACGTATGAAATGTTGAGAACCATGTGTAGTATTGAATCCCCTACTTATGATATTATGAATTATGGACTCTATTCTTATGAACAAGTCAGTCATGTGTGTCAGTTTCTTTCCATCGAGTCCTGGGGGTACTTGTACCCAAAAAATATAGTTGTGTGCCTAGAGCCATGTCATGTTGTCACGATATCCTCAGTCAAGCCATGCTCAGTAGAATTCAGTCAGTCATGTGACTCAGGAAATCTCAGTAATCTCATGAACTCAGTCAATTACCAGACATCAGTAGTAGTTCCATCAGTCAATGGTAATTCAATAAACTCAGTACCAGTCCAGTTCTACTCAGTACTCAGTAACTTTAGTTCTCTCAGTCAGTCCTCAGATATCAGTAGTATTTCGTAAGTCAACGGAACTCATTAAATTTAGCCTAGCTCAGCTAAGAAACACTATCAGTCCAGTTAATCAGTTCAGTTAATCAGTTCAGTCAGTCATTCTCAGTGTCTATTTAGATGGGAGTAGAATTTAGCATCGAGTGAACCCAACAATAGGAACACACACTGTCAGATGAGGGTATGATTCTTAGCAGTCATCCTTGCATTCCATAACTATGTATCCATCATAGGATGAGACATCAACAATGCCAGCTTGAGGGTTGATGAGGCGGACATCCACCGTTCTCTTTTAGGGATGCTACCAGATTTGAGGGTCACTTATAACTTGTCTTTACCCGTGGCACGGTATTGACACCCTTCCAATCAGGTAAAGGATTGGACCCCAGCTCAGCTACATTATCATACATGGGGCATGTCGGTTAAACTACTACCTCCCACAGTTTTTGTAATACCCCGCATGTTTCTAAGCTAGGAAGTGAATAAATTTTCCTACGTATGAAACCTCCTATCCTGTGAGTAGAATTTTAGTGCATGACTTACAATGAATACCCTAGCGATAGGATAGATTGCGATGTCTTAAGCATGCTCATATGAGTCGCTTAGAGTGATGCAAGCTAAGAGTTTTTGAATCCATCAAGTTTTAGTGTTCAATTCTATAAGGGTCATATTTTAACGAGTATAACTCGATGTTAGTATGGTATTTTGGCTGATTTAGACCCATCAAATTGTAGATAATCGAATTAGCTTTCCAACGACACCAATTTCGCCTTAATCCAATACCCGACCAAAAAGTTATGCCCATTTTCGTGAGAGACAGTAAGGATAGGCAATTGGTTAGGCGCCGCCCAACCAAACTTAGGCGATTGGTTAGGCGCCGCCCAACCTAGCTTGTGCAATTACTTGGACGCCGCCTAGGTCAGTTCCAAGTGCCAAAATCACTCCGTTTTGAGTTATTTTGAGGGTAATTAAGTCTTTCAACACTCCTTACACGTCCCTAAACTTAACCCTACAAAATATATAGCTTCTAAACATATTACAACCCTATTATCATCTCAAAGCTCATCATCCAAGAGAACTAAAAGAGAAAAACAACTAGGGTTGCATAATTAAGCTTGAAGATCCGATTTCAAGGAAATTCCTCCGTCAATCATCAAGAATCTTCCTTCTAAGGTATGCGTGAGTTGATTCATGGAATCCTTTCGTCCATGAAGCTCAAGAACCATCTTCTAAATTATGTATTATGATGTTTATGTTGTTGGTGGTTGATGTTCATGTGGTTGGAGTTTGATGATGCCTAAGATGGGATATTTGTATGTTTTGTGTGAGGATATGGTGCTATTTAATGTATAAATATGTGAAGTTGGTGGTTGAATATTTGTAATCTTGATGAATCCACCTATGCCTAAGATATGCATGTAAGGTGTTTGTGTAAATACCTAAGGGAATAGAAATCATGCTTTTATGACATAATAAGTCCTAAATGACTATTCCATGTTCTAAGTTTATGTTCAACATGATCCCCATGCTATTGTCTTGAATTGAAGATATTGTATGACATGCTCATGATATTGTTGTGATATGGACTGACCATGTTATTGAAGCCATGCAAGTATATACATGTTGTGTGCATTCCCGATCATGTGATAATTTGTTGAGAATCATTCTTATTATGAAATCCTTACTTATGATATTGTGAATTGTGGACTCTACTCTTATGATCAAGTCAGTCATGTGTGTCAGTTTCCTTCCATCGAGTCCTGGGGGTACTTGTACCCGAAAACTATAGTTGTGTGCCTAGAGCCATGTCATGTTTCACGATATTCGAATTCAAGCTATGATTCCATAGACTTCATTCAGTCATGTGACTCAGGAAAACCTCATGATCTCAGTCAGTTGTCAGATATCAGTAACATTCTGCTAGTCAACAAAATTCAGTAGGATTAAGTCATGTATAGTCAGTTATTCATGTCCAGTCCCTCCAGATGGGAGTAGAGGTTAGCACCGAGTGAACCCAAGGATGGGAACTCACCCGACAGTTCAGGGTGTGATTCTTAGTAGTCATTATTGTGTTCCAGAACTACGTAGCTAGCGTAGGTTGAGACATCTTAACCTGTCAGATTAGGGTTGATGAGGTGGTTTAACCTGTCAGTTTAGTGTTCCCACCATTCTTATTGAGTACCTACCAGATAAGGGTTACTCACAAGCTGTCCTTACCAGTGGCACGGTATTAACACCCCTCCAGTCGGGGCAGAGATTGGACCCCAGCTTTACCATAACGGCATACATGGGGCATGTCGGTTAAACACTACCTCCCACAGTTTCAGTATCAGTCTCAGTAAAAGAACTCAGGGCGTTCTTCAGATTTCAGTATATATAGGACTGTCAGATACAGTCGTCCATGTTATCAGTTTGCAGTATCAGTCATGACAGTTATCAGTAAACCATGTATTAGCTTACAGGTCATGCTATCACGTATTAACGGTCCCAGTTTCTATATATGTGTGTTTGCACTCCCACATTCATATTAGTCAGTCAGTGTTGTTCATGCATAAAACCCTTTATGTTCATCCTACCTTCCTCGTATACTCAGTACTCCAGTTGTACTGACGCATTTGCGCTATGGTGCTTTCTTTTCATGTTACACCATAGGTTTCAAGACATAAGCTCTAGCCCAGCAGTAGCGGTAGTATTCCAGTCGCAGAGACACAGTGAGTCCTCATTGATTTGAGGACAATATGATTTTATACATTTATTTATTTCTTTAGTTCAGTTTTACGGAGTTAGTTGGAGACATGTTCTTTAACTCCTTATTCAGATAGTTTATAGGCTTTCAAATTTATCTTTAGATTTACGTTCAGACTTAGCTTTCAGATTGAGTTGTTTTGTGTATATTCACCCACATGGTTTTATTCATTTGAACCTTATGGCCTTACGGTTTTATGTATTCCGTATTATTATGTCATGATTTATGGTATACAAGTACAAATATCAGTCATGGGTTAGCTTGTGGTCCCTCGAGGTCATGAGCACCATGTAGCATTCCGGTTCAGCAAATCAGGGTGTTACAGTTTCAGTCATTTAGTCTCAGTAAAAGATTTCAGGTAGTTCTTCTGAATATCAGGACAGTCAGATACAGTCAACTCAGATATAGTACGAAACTCAGATAGTTCCATCAGATTTAGGGTTGTCAGCTAAAGTCACCCATGTTATCAGTATCCAGTATCAAGGCTGTCAGATATAGTCACTCATATTATCAGCTATATTAGCTATCAGAAATTATTTGCCAGTCATATTAGAATTTAGTAAACTCATGCTATCAGTACTCAGTTTTAGGACTGTCAGATACAGTCAATTAGACCAGTCCTTCATATTCAGGACTTCCAGAAAAAATCATTCCTTTATCAGTAATAAAGTATTAGTCTCCTAGTATTCAGCAATACAGTATCAGTTCCTCACTTATTAGTGATTCACAGATCAATATCAGTAAATGCAGTCATTTAGTATCTCGAAACCTGTAAACTCATGTTATCAGTATTAAAACTCAGTAGTCAGTATCATCACGAGTTTAGTAGTAGTTACTTATGTATGTATGTGTTCTCACAT
The DNA here is from genome assembly GCA_030864215.1 of Capsicum pubescens. NCBI lineage: Eukaryota > Viridiplantae > Streptophyta > Magnoliopsida > Solanales > Solanaceae > Capsicum > Capsicum pubescens. The sequence goes on from CM061538.1 coordinate 112,276,198, forward strand.
TCATATCAGTCAGCATTGTTCATGCATACAACCCTTTTGCATTTAGCCTACCTCACTCGTATACTCAGTACTCTCAGTTGTACTTACGTATTCGCGCTATGGTGCTTTCTTTTATGTTACACCATAGGTTCAAATACACGATTTCCAGACCAGAAGTAGCAGTAGCATCTCAGCTATCAGAGTTCTAGTAGTGAGTCCTCGTCTCTCGAGGGCATGATCATTACTTATGTTATGGCTTATTTCAGTTCAATTTTGCTAGTCGGAGTTAGTTGGGGACATGTCACATCAATTCCCTATTCAGACAGTCATGTTAGAGGATTTTCATACTAGTATGTTTAGACTTCAGATAGTATTACAGTTGTTTTGGGTATTCTATACCCCACTCTCATGTTATGATTATTTCGTTTTGAACCTTATGGCCTTACAGTATTACGTATTCTGCATTTATGTTCTATATTATATAGTGTATAGGTACAGATATTAGCCATGGGTTATCTTATTGTCCCTCGGGATCATGGGCACCATGTAGCATTCTGGTTCAGCAAATCGGGGCATTACACATATGAACTAGTTGAGATGGGTAATTTTGTCATCTTCCGCACAATGAGAAAAGTGGAAGTGTAGAATGATTATAGTCAACATATGAGTCATTTTTTGAGTGTTATTAATTGTTACATAGTTTCTTCTCGAAGTCTATTGCATCTTTCACTATTCTATTTTATGATGAGGGGAGTCGTTGAAAGTCTATTTGCCAATGTGTGAAAAACTTTTGATTATTGCAATCAAGTTTAAGTCTTCATGATCATTGAGTGATAGAAAAAAGGCATACATATGAAATTGTATCATAGTAAGAGGTAGCATTGCTTGAGGACAAGCAAGGTCTTAAGTTGGGGGTGTTGATGAGTGGTGAGTTTACCACTCATCCGCACTCATTATTCGTGCACATTACCTTATTTGGAATGAATAAATGAGGTAAAATTTATGGTTAGATGAACTAATATCCACTATTTGTAGGAATAAAGTTGAGGAAACCAAAAGATATGGATTGCAGCTAAAAATGATAAAAAGAAGGAGCAAAGAAGAGAGTAGCTAAAGACCTGGACTACACCAGCCTCGGTTACCACGACCACGGTCCTCTATCCACGGTCATGATCAGTCAAGATAGTCAGAGCAAAGAGGTCATGGAACCCAACCGCGGTCACATAACTGCGATTGCAGTCAAACTGGCGGGATTACGGCTTAAAAGGATTATGCCCACGAGCAGAATTCTAAAATTACATAAACGAATTCCAAACCATATATAGGCAAAAACCCTTTCTAGATTGCTTACCTTAGAAGATATCTTGGAATTCTATACTTGAAACCCTAATTGGGCAAGTGTGTAATTAACTTTGGAGGCTAAATTTCTTAGGATTTTTGTGAAGAATGAATGCTTTGTATAATCCTTATGGTATATCTCTCTTTACTTTCTTCATGAGTAGATAAGTAATTTAGTCTTGGGATTATGTTGAACTAGAGTGTAATTTATGTGTGGGTATTGTTGTGTTTGCATGATAATTAGTTGTTGAGTAAGGATTTTACCATTGCTTGAGCTTATAAGATGAAATTTGATGGGTGAAAGCCCCAAATCTCCAAATTGTTTTGATGGGTGAAAACCCCAAACTCTAGAAACCCTTTATCATCCTCGAATGAGGGATGGAGGTGAATATGAGGTAACCTATAACATCCTTGAAAAAGGGTTATAGGGTGGACAATTAAGCCTATGGTTTGCTCGCTATTGCAATCATAAAAATAAGTGTATTAGGAGTGGAAATCTTGTCAAGAGCATCATCCTAGAAAAAGGAATGTCTGATTGAGGATTTGGGTAATTATGAATTTCACACTTGTTAGGTGCTCGAAAGAGCCTACGGGTAAAATCATTGTGGTTTTATTGAAAGATTAACTAAAATGACCTTCGACCTAGCCTATCCTTTAGTTAACAACTAAATTTCATGCTAACCAACATTAACCCACATGTTTTTACCTTTAGGTAGACATAATCCCAAGATTTCCCCAATCATTGTTTCTTTAAACAAAAGTGTTATCACTTGATAATTTGCTAAAGATATTACAAAAAGTTCCCAAAAAAATCCCCCCGTTTTATTTTGCATGTCGTTTTTGTTAGCATTCTGGGTAATCTCGTATTAATTCGAGCACCTATAGTATTTGAAGTCTATAATTCACTCCTTGAGATTCGACTGCAATTGAAATTGGGTTACTTGACAACGACTGTCTCGCCCCTCAATTATGGGAGTGAGTTAAGCGTTATCAATAAACAAAAACTCCAGTTTGTCTGTCGAATACTACCTCTTCTGTTGACCTATTCATTGTTGTTATGCACAAAGAATACATTTCAAATCCTAGAATACTTTTCTTCAAATGATCATAAAGATTCTCTCCATTGTTATTTTTTATCACCAATGGTGATGAATTACCTTCAATGATGTATCAGACATCAACTTTTTTCCTTGATTCCTTAATAGCTAATTCTGTTGCAATTGCCTAAATCTATCTTAAATATAAAATACTTTCTGCAACCACAATTGCATCACTTTTGTATCGTTCATATTGTACATTGCATTACCAAACATCGAGATATCTCAAAAGAAATGTAATGTTCATCTTCTATAGAGATTAAACAAAGCAAAACAAAACTTAGAGCTCAAAAAAGTTGAGAATTTTGAGTTGATAAAATTTTTAATGTTTGATTGAAGAGCTTGATTTTGTGATTCAACATTTGAATTTCAAAGGTTGTTACTAAATTTTAGGGCTTCAACTGGCACAACATAATCATTATGGCATTAATTACTCACTTAATTTAAGGTATAATCCATTATTTTTATTTTATAGTTAATTAGTTAGTACTTATGTATAGGTTAATTATGTATCAGGAATCTCAAAATTTAGAATTTGATGCAATTATTAAAAAATCCGAGAGAGAGTCTAAGTATGTAGAAAATTTTTGATTTTTATGTTGTTTATACTTGTTTAATTTCCTAACATATGAGGTTATATTGTTTGAAGAAGTTTCTTTCCATGGGTCTAAGGCCCTTTCTAACTCTCCAAGTTATCCAACACTTAAAAAGATGCACAACATCCTAGTTGTGATTTTGAATTTAACAAAAACTATCCATATAAAATGTAGGATAAAGTATACAAATGTCCTTTAGGCCAAAATAATTGACATAAAGTTAGTCGAAGAATTGCAATCAACATTAAATAGTCAAAATGCACGTCTTTTTACTAAAAAAATTGTTATACTTTTAGAAAAATATGAAATGCCAACAGGAATTTATGGTCCTTTTGTTGATTTTTGGTTGTTGTAAAATTGAAGTCTCTCAACTTTGTAGAACCATCATTGGTTAGCAGATCTGGAATAAAAAGTAGATCCATTGGTATTAGGTGCAAACGTGATACAGTTAGTGAGCGATAAATGAATAATGCACTATTCAAAGAGGAAGATCCAACTAACTTAACTACAGAATTAGGTTTCAATAAGTAAAAATAGGTAAGGCATTGATGTTGATACAAACTCAATATCCAACTAACTTAATTCACCTAGTGTGTTTTGAGACTGATCTTGCTGGAAACACAATCTCCAACAGGTGCAAAATCGAGTTGAAGCTGAAAGTGGAGCTCAAACATAGAGTGGCATTAACGGTGTTCATAGTTCCTAGATCTATTTTAGCTTGAACTTTAACACAAAGGATATAGTAGAGGAGTGGTTACCATCTCACTTATGAAGAGGGTGACCGAATCTCCGATTAATAGTGGAGGACACCAAGAGTTTCTTTTAGATTCTTCCACCTACCTCTAGATACTCTCTTTTTCACTCTTGGCCAGGTCACTTTTGAACCTAGCTTTGTAAAAAAAAATATTTCTTTTCAATAATAGGGGCACCTAATCCCATATTTTAATTAATAAAACCAAAAAATACATATATTAGTGCAAGGAGTGAATAAGGCTTAGTTAATAGCTGGTGATTTCAACTCTATTTTATACTGCAATGATAGAATTTTTGATGCTCTAGTGTCTTTGGATGAATCTCAAGATTTTTCTGCATGTATATAGGTCCTACAATTCTGTGAATTACTATAGAAAAAAGCTTATTACACTTGGTCCAATAAGCAAATGGGGTTAGCCAGGATTTATTATAGAATAGATAGAGCATTTGGAAATCAAGATTGGAATATTCAATGGGGTCATATGGCTACCAATTATGAGCTCCCTTACTTTTTAGACCATTCTCCTATGATGTTAACAATCCGAGATATTCAATAGACAATTCAATTTCCCTTTAAGTTCTTTAATATATGGTTAATCACGAATCCTTTTTAACTAGTGTTGAGACAAGGTGGCATCAACATAAATCTCCAGGGAAGATGGAAAATATTTGGATTAAACTCAAAGTAGTCAAACCAGTACTAAACAATTAAATAATGAGGAATTCAGAAAAACAACTTCCAAACCCAGTTAAGTCAAACAAGAACTTTTACCAATTTAGGATTAACTTTTAAGGCATTGCATTAATTTACTTTTACGTCAAGAGAAACAACTATAATAGGACACATAAAATTGTAACTTGTTGGGAGAAATACACTTAGACAAAAGTCTAGGTTAAAATAGGTCAAATTAGGGGATGCTAATTGATGAGTGAACATTTTTGACTCAGTTTCCTAAAAATGGTAAGAAATAAAGTCCTCAATATCAATTAAAGTTAGTTTTAATGTTGTTTAATTGATTTTCAGGGTAGGATCCAATAAGTGATTGGAAGAGTAAAAAAAAGAAAAAAAATGGAAATTAGAGCTCAAAAGTACAAGGAGAATTTCCAGAATGCCTAGCGCATCTCCAAAAGGAAGCTCCTAATCGTTGAAAGTGATAGTTTAATCAAGTTTCAATCAAAGAAATTTGATGATAAAGAATAGCAATTTGTCACATCGTCGAGTATATTGGAGCAACAACTCTCTATCGCTAAATGTTACAAATAACAACCCCTGAAGCTTAAAGTTAACGCCTATCAGGGATGCCAAGTGAATTCAGCATATCACCGAATGGTTTGAGAATAGTGTGGTCATCTGCCAAATTGGATGAGGTGGCATATCTATAATTTTGAAGCCTATTTTTTCTGATTCTATTTGAGCCTTTTTGGTATCTTAGAATTCTATCTTTTATCATAGCTGGAATTTAAAGTTTGTAATTGAAACCCTAGTTGGAATCTTAGTTACTTGCATCTTATTTCTTTCTCAAATTTTGGAATTTCTTTGGAAATATCTGAATTCTATGGTATTTTTGAGTGAAGATAGAGGTCTATCTTTTTTCCCTTTATTATGAGTAACATATTTCCCAATCTTGGGGTTATGCATTATTGAGTGTTGAGTATTGTCTGGGTAGTGATTATGTACCTTTTACTTCATTGAATGTTATTATTTTAGCTAAATCTCTATGTTTAAACTCAAGAATTGAGGTTGTAACTCTATTCATGCTTATATCTCTTGTCTTGCTTGAAAGAAAAGACAAGGGTGCAGAGATTTAGCTAACAACGACTAAAATAATTCTCATTTAATATGTAGTGCTAGAAATATAATAGCTGATTTGAGGTCATTGGTTTCTTGGTATTGTATACATATGGATATTGAAAGAAACTCATACGAAATTTGCTGGTAGATTAAAAGATTATGTACAATACCTATGACCAAGTCTATTCATAACTGTTAATCAAATTTAGTTACATTTTTACTTACCCATGTGTATAGTCACTCTTAAGATGGCGTAACCCCAAGTGCTTTTACCCATCAATTACAGTCTCTAGAATTTACTTTGAAAATCCTAAGTAGATATTGTAATTTGAACGTGAAAGCATCTTGAATCAATTCCTTATTTACTTTATCGCATTATTTTTAGCATTATCTGCAAATAATTTGTCACTTATGATACTCAAAGATGAACCTATCACCTTTATTTCCTGTGGAATTGATTCTACCTCCAAGTTGGGTAAAAATTATATTGCTAGTGAATGCATACATCTTGAGGTGTATCGTGAGTGTTATCAAAATGGAGGCGTTGCTGGGGAATGAAACATAACATTCATTCATTATAGTGTTATAAGTTATTTTTGTTGGTCGTAGTGTAAACTTTACTTTATTTGTTGTTTTTGTCTTATTTAGATGATAATCTAAGTCAACATGACATGATGAATCAACATGGTAGCGACACTTTAACCTTTGATGGACAACTTGAATATGAAGATACCTAGGGGATATCGAAAGGACAAGTGCAATTCGTATACCACCTTCGGAGGGTAATGGGGTATTCCATGTCACAAGTGTTATGCTCTACTTACTCTAAATGAAGGGGCTATTTGGAGGTGAATCTCATGCAAATGTAAATATCTACTTGAAGAGATTTATAGATGTTTACATCCCATTTGACATTGCTCATATCTCAGAAGATTTTATCTAATTGAAGCTTTTCCAATTCTTGTTGACGAGTGATACAATATTGTTGTTAGGGGAATTGATCAAATGATCTATATCCTCTTGATTTGAGTTGAGAAAAGACTTTCTAGATCAGTTTTTCCTTCTATTTCACATGCTTTAAGTGAAAGATGAGATCACAAACTTCTGACAAGTGAATGGGGAACCATGGCATAAGCTTGGCTGAAATTCAAAAAGCTATTGTTATGACTTCTAAACCATGAAGTACAAGATAAAAGGATTCTTCAAATATTCTATAGATCATTTTACTAATTAAAAACGATAGTAGAAGAAAATGCGAATAGAGGGTCACTGATTAGTCCAACTTTCAGAGTTGCCTTGAGGTTATTAGACAAAATGACAAAGAAAAGTAGAGCATGGCATACATGAGATACCAATATAGACGTAAGATCTCCCTCCATGTCTTATGTGGGACAAGAACAAAGGAAGAAAGATGATGAGACAGATAAAAACATGACCAAAGTAATGACATAATTAGATCTCATCACAAAACATGTTATGGTGAAACTCTAAAAGTGGTCAATGCCATAGCTTCAAAGGTAACTAGAGAATGTGAAGATTATGATACAGAGTTACTTGATGAAGAAATTTGATTATTTTTTAACCAAACGGGGAGTCGTCGACCTACCTATTAAAGGAAAGACGGGAATCTAGGTTGAAAGAAAAGGGACTGTGATTAGAAAGACCACAACTGAAGGGGCCACATTGGAGGGGGAAGGAAAAAGATAGGGATCATAATTAGAGAGATAAAGAACACAACCATGATAAATATTTATCTTCTTGCAATAGGAGAAATGGTAATGAGACTACCACTGTGTACAAAAAAAGTTATAAGAAAGAAAATGTGTTTGCTCGTATCCTTTTGGGGTCGAGGGGTGTGACAAGATGTTAAGGGATATAAGGATTAACTTTTCACAACTCAATTAAATTGTTATATAACATTCAGTCGAAGCAACTTGAAATATAATTGGTCTAAAACTCAGCTAATCTAAACACAAGGCAAAAGGGTGGCTTACCTAGTGAAACCATGGACAATCTTAAAAATGATGCCGATATCATGGAAAATATCATTAAGAGTGGTAGGACTGTCGATAATATATATTATGAACCTTGTCGAAGACCCCAATGAGAGGGGGGTTGAGGAACAAGTAAGGGGAAAAAAGTCTTTATAAGTTGAATGATAAAGTCTCTATTCTAAATGAGCCAAAAATTTAAAACTAGAAGAAGTGGAAGACAAGGTTAAGGGTGAAGAGAGACCCCAAACAGTTAATGATAATGTCTCAAAACAGGAGGAAAGTCTGATTGTATCAAAGCCACCAATCAAAATACCTCCACCATTCCCATAAAGTCTCAATAAGAAAGAAGATGATACAAAGTTCAAGAAGTTCTTAAAATTTAGCAAATTATCAATGAACACTCCTTTTTTAAAAGCCTTACAAAAGATGCCCAAGTATGAGAAGTTCATAAAAGACTTAGTGACAAAAAAACACCATGGACTTTGAAATGGTGGAAATATTGAATAGTTATAAAGCTATCATGACAAGCCATATGGTGGTCAAGAAAGAAGACCTCAATGTATTTACTATTCATTGCACCATTGGGGTGTATCAATTTGGCAAGGTTTTGTGTCGCTTAGGGGAAAGAATAAACTTGATGCCTTTTGATTTATTTAAGAAGTTGGGTATGGGTGATCCAAAGTTCAAAATAATAAGGCTCTTAATGGAAGATCAATCTATTAAGCGACTGATGGGAATTCTATATGATATTCTTGTTTGAGTCAACAAATTCATATTTCCTGCTAACTTTGTGATCCTAGATTTTGAGATAGACTATGAAATTTGAATCATTCTTGGTAGGACTTTTATTTCTACCAGGATGGAATTAGTTGATGTGAAATATAGAGAAATAAAATTTTATTTAAATAGCAAAGATGCAACATTTATCGTGTGCAAGTCCATGAAGAAACTAAAAGACTTGTAGGTGATCTCCATAATTAAAATAATTGATGATAAGGTGGACAATGTGATGGAGTTTGATATAATTAGTTAGCCACTAGGCAGAGGTCTTGTGGATTTATGGAAGTGAAGAGATTGAAGAGTATGATGAGGTCGTCGTTTTCTTAATGGGTCTTGGTTCCTACAACAAAAACCTATACTAATTAGATCTTGGCTTGAAGAAATTAAGAGACTCCTCCCGCAAAGTCCTCAATTTTAGAACCACCACAACTAGATATTAAACCATACCACTAAACCTTAACTATGTCTTTTTAGGGAAAGGTAACACTTTACCCATTATTATTATGGGGAGACTTGTTGCCATAAAAATTAGAAGTATTAAAGTCAGTTGTGAGAAAATAAATTTGGGACATTAGGTGGACTATTGTGGATATTATTAGAGTTGCTCTCGGTATTTATTCATATAAAATAAAGTTGGAGCCCGATCGTGTACCAAGTGTTGAATTTAAAATAAGTTAAGTCTGTTTATACAAGAAGTTGTGAATAAAAAGATAATGAAGTGGTTAGATATGGATGTTGTGTATCTAGTCTTGAATAACACATGGTTGATCCTGATCCGGTGCATCCCAAAGAAAGAAGAAATCAAGGTGGTTCCTAATGAAAACAATAAGCTTATTCCCATAAGACCGGTAATGGGTTGGAGCATATGCATGAATTATCAGAAATTGAACTCATGGAGGGAATAAAACCACTTCCCCATGCTATTCATAGATCAAATAATTGATCAATTAGTGGGAGGGGTTGGTATTATTTCTTGGATGGATACTCTAGTTATAACCAAATTTGTATACACCCGAGGACCAAGAGAAAACTACCTTCATATGTACTTGTGGTACTGTTGCTTTCAAATGTGTCTCGTTTGATTTATTCAATGCATCCATTACTTTTCAAAGGTGCATGCTATCAAATCTTTTTGGATATGGTGGAGGATACTATAAAGGTATTCATGGATGATTTTTCCATTGTGGGTGACACTTTTGAATCATGTCTTGAACACTTGAGCAATGTACTTGAAAGGTATGTTGAAAATAATATTGTGCTGAATTGGGAGAAAAGCCATTTTATGGTAATGGAGGGCATTGTACTTGGGCATAAGATTTCTGGTCAAGGTATTAATGTTGACCAAGTTAACTTTGAAATTATTGTTAAGTTACCACCTCCCATCGCCATGAAAGATGTTCAAAGTTTTCTTGAGCACACAAATTTCTATAGGAAGTTTATCAAGGACTTCTCGGAGATATATCATTTGATGTGTAAGCTTCTTGAGAGGAAAGAAAAATTAGAGTTTATGAAGAATGCATGAGGGAATTCAATTTCCTTAACAAAACCATGTGTTGGCTTCTACCATTTTGGCCCCAAATTGGTTACAACCTTATGAATGGATGTGTGATGCAAGTAGCTTAGCATTGGATGCTGTATTAGGACAAAGAAAGGACATGCTTTTTCATCCTATCTATTATTCTAGAAAGTTATTGAATGATGAACAATGAAATTATATGATTATGGTGAAAGAGTTGCTTGCATAATGTATGCTTTTGAAAAGTTCCATGCCTATTTGTTGGTTACAAAGGTCATTAGGCAAATCGACCATGCAACCTTTAGTATTTGATGGCTAAAAAAGAAGCCAAGACTTGGTTGATTAGATGGATCTTGCTACTTCAAGAGTTTGATTTTGAAATTAAGGATAAGAAATAGTGTGAAAACCAATTAGGGTAACACCTGTCTTGCCTTGGGCCTAAGAAGGAAAAGTGGGGTGAAATTGAGATTAATGACATATTTCTTGATGACCTTGACATGTCTCTCACGAGAAATATTCTACCATGGTATTCCAATTTTGTGAATTATATAATGACTGGGTTGATCCCTGGTGACTTGAACTATTCCCAAAGGAAACATTTTCTCTATAATGTGAAAAAGTACAATTGGGAGTGTGATACGTCATTGTGTTATAGAGGAAGAAGTGAGGCCTATTCATGAGGCATGCTATTTATAGTCGATTGATGGTCACCGTGGTAGTGTAAGTACAACTGCAAAAGTCCTCTAAAGTGTATTTTATTGGTCAATATTACATCGTGATGCCCATGAGTTAGTGAGGGCATGTGAGTGATACCAAAGTCAAGGTAGGATCTCAAGAAGGCATAAAATTTCCTTGCAACTGAGTATGGATATGGAGTTATTTGATGTATAAGGGTTGGACTTTAATAGATTCTTCGTGAGCTTGTATAGGAACTAGTACATCTTGGAAGAAGTTGATTATGTTTCCGAATGAGTTAAAAATACTACATTGCGAAGAATGAAGGTAAGAGTGTCACTCAATTATTGAATTGGTATATTTTCACCTGGTTTGGGACACCCCAGGCTATCATAAGCGATGGGGGCTCTCATTTTTATAATTGCTTGTTCAAATTTTTGCTTGCCAAATTGGATTAAAGCATAAGGTGGATTATTCATTCCATCCTTAAGCTTATATGTTATAATATGGGTACAATCGACAGATAAAAAGTATTTGGCTGAAATACGTGAATGCTAGTAAAATGGATTGGCCCCAAAACTTGATAATGCTTTGTGGGCCTAGTGAACCGCGTTCAATACTCCCATTGGAATATCACTATATCAATTGGTGTTTAGAAAGGATTTTCACCTCCCCGTTGAATTAAAACATAAGACATTATGGGCCTTGTGCAAATTGAATATGCTATGGGAGAATTCCTCCAAATCAAGAAGGAGCAAGTTCAAAAGAAAGGTGAATTCCGCTTGAGGTCTTATGAGAGTTTCACACTCTAAAAGGAGCGTATGAAAAGATAGAATGATGCCAAGATTCTAAAAATGGAATTCATTAACAGTGATGGTGTCCTATTGTTTAACTCAAGGTACAAGTTGTTTCCGAGGAAGCCTAAAACTAGATGGTTTAATCCATTCAAAGTGGTGTAATATTTACCTAGTGGAGCTATAGAATTGGAGACTGATATGGGATACCAATTTATAGTAAATGGAAAATGATTTAAACATCATTATAGGTTATTTCTGTAAGAAGATTTCTTAGAGTTGCTCTACCTTGATGATGCATGATTGATGAAGACTAAAGCCGTGCCACGATGATAACTAAGGTACTTCTTTGGAGGCAACCTAAGTTTATTTTTTGTTGTTTTGAATAACATTTTGTTTTTTATATTTTTGTGATGGAGTTGGAATGTAAGAAAAATATAACACAAGTTGGGAAAGAAAAATTTAAAAGATTGTGTGCAAAGTTCTAGGGAAGTGACTTTGGTGACACATGATTAGTCAACAAATTGTGACTCATTTGGACTAAAAATGGTAATAAATTATGTCCTAAATACTAATTTGAATGAATTTTAATATTTCATGACCCCGCAAAATCCTAAGCTTAACTCAGTCCGTTAAAGCTTGAAAAGAGGTCCCAAACTTAGAAATTTCAGCTAAGTGCTTATACTTAGAAGTATTTTAGCTTTGTATGGTAGAGATCATATTTCATGACCCTTATGACCTTAAAATATTGATTTTTAGGTTTATTCATGATCATGAATATCAGTAGGTCACTACGGGTGAGTTTTAGATTTTTTGAATCTCGTTTTAACCATGTTCAGGAGACCAAAATAGTGGGTCAACGCGATCTCGATGTGTCGCATTGATCATCCCATCGACAGATAATTTTCACCTAGCTTTCAGTGAATTCCAGTGAACCAACATGAACTCAATGCGGTGTATTGGTCATCACGTTAATGCCATCGATGTGGCACGTCGGTCTGCGCGTCACTGGATATGTTTTCAGTCATTGAAAGCCTATGTATAGAGGGGTATTTGGGTCATTATCCCACCCACTTTCATCCCCAAAACATTAAATCAAATGAGCCTAGAGGCTAAATTGCTCACTTTCTTTTAAATTATCTCAAATTTACTCAAGAACAAACCCTAGGGTTGTTAATTTCAAGAGAAAATCTTCAAGAATAAACCACCAGTCTTCAAAAATTCAAGCATCAAGGTATGTGAAGTGTTCATCCAAGGGTTTCCTTCCACCCTTGGAGTTCAAGAAATTCTTTTAAACTACAAGTTAATTGATTTCATGAATTCCATGTGGGATTTAAGTGTATTCATGATTATGATGTTACTTGTGTTCTAATCCATGGTTTATTTCAAGTTTCATGTAAAATTATTCATCATGTGTGTAGTATCACGTGAATTCATGTTAAAAGCCCTTGATTTTCAAATTGGGATTTGAAATTATGATGCCTACATGATGTTCAGTATCATGTGCATAGATTATGTTTCCCCTAAGTGCTTGATAAATTGCTCATGTGAATTAAATGTGAAAATCATGAAATCCTAGCATATGTGTAAGCTTATATCTTACAAGTGTTTGATAAAATGCCTCTATGAATGAGTTGTGAGATGGTGAACATTGTTATGCTTTTGAAGTTAATGCTATGCTTTACTTTTCATGATATTAGGTCCTGGGGATATTCACTACCCAAAAATCTAGCTGCTTACCTAGAGTTACAGTAGTTACAAAACAGTCTCAGTAGTGTCATGAATAGTATCAACTACAGAACTCAGTAGTATTCCATCAGTCACCGCGACTTAGTAAACTCAGTTCAGTTTAGATAGACAACACGATCAGTAACAGTTCAGTCTAGCCTAGTATAATTTAGAAATTAATCGAGTGTCTATTCAGCTGGGAGTAGGATTCAACACCGAGTGAACCCAGGGATGGAGACTCACCTGCCAGTAGAAGGTGTGATCTTTAGAAGCACTCCTTGCCTTCCAGAACTATGTAGCCAGCGTAGATTAAAACATCAACCTTCCAGTTAAGGGTTGATGAGGTGTTCTACCTGCCAGTTGAGGGTACCACTATTCTTGTTCAGAGCACATGCGAGATGAGGGTAACTCAACACTTGTCTTTACCTGTGGCATGGTACTGAAACCCTTCCAGCTGTTGTTACAGGTTAGACCCCAATCAGTTCAAAGAGGGGAATGTCGATAAGATGATTACCTCCCACAGTTTCAGTTTCAGTATCAGTATAGAACTCAGTTCAGTTCTACAAAACCAGGACTGTCGGATACAGTCACCCAGCTCAGTATAGAACTCAGTTTGGTTTTATAGAATCAGGAATATCAGAAATAGTCTCTCAGTTAACAGTAATTCAGTTATCAGTAAACTTAGATATCAGTCATTCAGTTATTAGTTATCAGTACCCAATACCTAGTGTTAACATGATCTCATTTATAGCATCCGTAGTTATGTGCATAGTAACGCATAATCCATATATACAGCAGTCTCAGGTATACCTGTACTCTCATTTAGTTATATTCATATTACTTAGATAGTTATTGTTCATACATATGAACCCATGCATTCAGCCTTATCTCACTTAGCATACCAGTATATTCAAAGTAATGACACATACCTTTCTTTTGCGCTATGATGTCTTATATCATAGGTTCAGACGCACGGGCTCCTGATCGTGCTTAGTAGTCTAGCCCATCAGCAACAGACTTAGTGATGAGTCCTCATAGTTTGAGGACAAAGTTGTTATTTTAGTATATTTTTTAGTAGTTGGAGTTAGTTGGGGGCTTGTCCCATCAACTCCACTTTCAAACAGTTCAGTTAGATGCTTATAAGACTAGATTGTTTCAGACAGTTATTTAGTTTTCAGACATGATTGTCAGATGTTCGGTATTCATTATTTTCATATTAGTATATGATTTAGTTTTGAACCTTATGGCAATTTCCACCTAATTTCAGCATTATTACAGTATTATTATTTAGTGATTACAGCAGGTACCAGTCATGGGTTAGCTTGTGGTCCTTCGGGATTATAAGCATTGTGTGACATTCGGGTTGCAGACTCGGGGCGTTACAAACTTGGTATCATAGACTAAGGTTCAACAGAGTCCTAGGAAGTCTAAAAGTCGCGTCTAATAGAGTCTTGTGGATGGGTGTATAGCGCGCCACACTTATGGATAAGAGGCCATAAGGAGATTTAGGAAAAGGTTTCCCTTTTTTCAGTATTCATATCGTGCGAGTGAGCATAAGATCAAGTTGCACTTTCAGTATAATCCTTTTCTTACTTCTATCTACAGAATATGCCTCCCAAAAAGAACAATGGAAGGAGAATAGGAAATCAGCCAACACCTCTGCCCGTTCAGGCAGATCCCTTGGACGAGCATTTCTCCCACGCAAAATTCAGAGCAGCTTTCACCACTCTAGTGCATTCTGTGGTAGCGTAGAATGAATGCCCATCTTCCATTCTGGCTAACCCAGTGGATAATACTGCCGCAGCTAGAATTTGGGATTTTACCCGAATGAACCCTCTAGCCTTTATCGGGTCTAAGTCAGTTGAGGATCCACAGGAATTCCTCGATCAGGTACAAAAAGGTCATAGACATTATGGGGGTGACTTCAAGTGAGACCCTAAAATTAACTGCATATTAGTTACAGGATATGTCTCACTCATAGTACAAGCAGTGGAAGGCCGATGATATAAGGCCCATAAAATGGAAGGAGTTTGTCACTACTTTTCTAGATAGGTTTTTCCTACTCGAGTTGAGAGAAGCGAAGGTGTTGGATTTTATTAATCTAAAATAGGGCAACATGACAGTGAAAGAGTATTATCTCAAGTTTACTCAATTAGCTAGATACGCTCCTCATGTGGTAAACGATAGCAGATCCAAGATGAGTAAGTTTGTGTTAGGTGTGTCTAATAGTGTGGTCAAGGAGTGTAGGACCGTAATGCTGATTAAGTAGATGGACATATCCAGGCTCATGGTCCATGCTCAGCAGATGAAAAAGTCTAAGAATAAGGAGAAGGAGAGGGAAATAAGAGGGATAGAACAGATAGCTTTAACTTTGCTCAACCTAAGTCAGAGAGTAGGAATCATTCTCAGTTCTACCCAAAACCTTCAGTTCCAGCTCTATCCTTAGCCAGTGTTCCAGTGCCAAAATTCAAAGATGAAAATAGAGATAGGGCACCAGGCCCTAAACCTCAGGGTAGTATTAGCAGTACCCGAACAAACCCTCTTTGCCAGAGATATGGTAGAAACCATCAGGGTGTCTACAAAGCAGGTAGCGATATGTGTTTTAGATATGGCAAGACAGGACATAGCATCAGAGATTGTCCCCAGTTAGGTTTTCTAGGTCAGTATAATCGTCCTTTAGCTCAGTTCGGTCGCCTGAATCAGTAGGGTGCCGCTTCCAGTGCCACTAGTGGGCAGCGCCCAAACAGGCTTTATGCACTTTAGCCCCGACAGGATCAAAAAAGTTCTCCTAATGTGGTCACTGGAATGTTACAAGTTATCATTTACATGTTTATGCTTTGCTAGATCCATGAGCTTCTTTGTCCTTTGTAACTCCTTATATAGATGTTGACTTCAAAGTCAGTCCCAAAATCCTAGCAGAGCCTTTCTCAGTCTCTACCCCATTTGGTAAATCTATCATAGCCCGACGGGTATACAAGAACTGTCCGATTATGGTATCTCAGAAAGTCACTTCAGAAGACTTAGTAGAATTAGAGATGACAACTTTTGATGTCATTCTCGACATGGATTGGCTTTATTCATGCTATGCTTCAGTTGACTGCAAAAACAAATTGTCCATTTTATGTTTTTGAATGAACCCATCCTTGAATGGAGGGGTAGTACTTCAACACCTAGGGGTCAGCTTGTTTCTTACCTTAGGACGATAAAAATGATATCTAAGGTACGGGTGTATCATCTCGTTCGAGTTCAAGACTCTAGTTCAGAAACGCCTAATCTTGAGTCAGTGTCAGTAGCATGTGAATTCCCAAATGTGTTTCTCGAAGACCGTCCTGGAGTCCTTCCCGAGTGGGAAATTGGCTTCAAAATAGACCTACTTCCAAATACTCAACCTATATCTATCCCACCATATAGAATGGCATCTTTAGAACTCAAAGAGTTAAAAGAACAGTTGAAAGATCTCCTTGATAAGGGGTTCATTAGACCCAGCATTTCCCCGTGGGGCATACCAATTCTATTTGTGCATAAGAAAGATGGTTCTTTCAGGATGTGTATAGAATATCTTCAGCTAAATAAAGTCACGGTTAAGAACAAATATACACTTCCCAGAATTAATGACTTGTTTGAAAAACTTCAGGGTGCTAGTTACTACTTTAAGATAGACCTCAGATCAGCAATCATCAACTCAGGGTCAGAGAATGTGACATCCCAAAAACAACTTTCATATATCGGTATGGCCACTTCAAATTCTTAATCATGTCATTTGGTCTTACCAAAACCCCATCAGCCTTCATAGACTTGATAAACCACCTGTTCAAGTAGTACCTGGACATGTTCGTCATAGTATTCATTGATGACATTCTTGTCAACTCCCACAGTGAACATGATCATGTAGACCATCTCAGAATAGTGTTACAGACCCTCAGAGCCATCAGTTGTTTGCCAAATTCAGTAAATGCAAATTTTGTCTAAGGTTAGAAGATTTTCTTGTCCATATAGTTTCCGATGATGGCATTAGAGTAGATTCTCAAAAAACTGAAGTAGTGAGAAACTGGCCCAAACCCATCTCTCCATTGCATATCAGGAGTTTATTGGGTTTGGCTGGATATTACCAATGGTTTGTTAAGGTATTTTCATCTATTGCATCCCCCATGCCCAAACTGACTCAGAAGAAAGTCAAATTCCAGTGGTCAGATTCTTGTGAGAAAAGTTTTCATGAGTAAAAGACTCGATTCACTATAGCCCAATTTTTACCCTACCAGATGGCTCAGATGGATTCACAGTATATTATGATGCTTCCAAAGTGGGTTTAGGGTGTGTTTTTATGTAAAGAGGTAAGGTCATAGCCTATGCCTCTAGACAACTTAAGCCCCATGAAAAGAATTACCGCACTTATGATCTTGAGTTAGAAGATATTTTATTTTCTTTAAAGATTTGGAGGCATTATTTGTATGGGGTTTATGTTGATTTATTCACAGACCATAAAAGCCTACAGTATGTGTTTTCTCTGAAAAATATGAACCTGCGTCATAGAAGGTGGTTAGATTTATTGAAAGACTATAACATGAGTGTCCTGTATCATCCGGGAAAGGCCAATATAGTGGCGGATGCTCTCAGTAGGATGTCTATGGGTAGTGTTGCTCACGTGGAAGATAATAAGAAGAAGTTAGTTCAGGAAGTTCATCATCTTGCCCGACTAGTTATTTTCTTAGTCGATTCAGTAGAGGGCAGTGTGTGGGTGAAGAATAGTTCAGAATCATCTCTGGTTTCTGAAGTAAAGAAAAAGCAAGACAGAGACCCCAGTTTAGTCAAGTTGAAAGAGTCAGTCAGAGATCAAAAAGTAGAGGTTTTATCCCAAGAGAGAGATGGTGTACTGCGTTGCCAGGGTCGATTACGCATGCCAGGTGTAGATGACTTGAGGCAATGAATTCTTGCAGAAGTGCATGGTACGTGTTACTTTATCCATCCAGGGGCCACTAAGATGTACTATGATTTGCAAGAGGTCTATTGGTTGAGTGGGATGAAGAGAGACATTGTAAAATTTGTAGCTAGGTGCTCTACATGTCAGCAGGTTTAGATTGAGCACCAGAAACCTAGTGGTTCCATGCAAGAGTTTAGTATTCCCACATGGAAGTGGGAGGAAGTGAACATGGACTTTGTGATGTGTTTGTCTCGTACTTATTATCAGCACGATTCTATTTGGGTCATTGTAGATAAGATAACCAAATCCACTCACTTCTTACCAGTTCATACCTTTTATTCAACTGAGGATTATGCTAGGCTCTATGTTAGAGAGTTGGTCAGATTGCACGAAGATCTGTTGTCCATTATCTTAGATAGAGGTACCCATTCACCTCTCATTTTTGTAAATTCTTTCAAAAGGGCGTTGGTACCCAAGTTTACCTCAGTACAGCCTTCCACTCTCAGATATATAGTCAAGCAGAAAGGACCATCCAGACTCTAGAAGATATGTTAAGGGTGTGTGCCATTAACTTTAAGGGTAGTTGGGATGATCACTTGCCCTTGATTGAGTTCGCACATAATAACAGTTATCATTCCAGCATTCAGATGTCTCCATTTGAGGCGTTTTATGAGAGTAGATATATATCTCTTATTGGTTGGTTTGAAGTAGGTGAGGCCACAGTGGTCGGGACTGACTTGGTATTTGATGCCTTAGAAAAAGTTTAGTTGATCAGGGAAAGTGTTAAGACAGCTCAGAGCTGACAAAAGTCGTATGTAGATTTGTGAAGGAAGGATCTCAAGTTTGAGATTGGTGTGATTATGTGTATTTGAAAATCTCTCTTATGAAGGGAGTGAAAAGGTTTGGCAAAAAGGGGAAGCTCAGTCCCTGATATGTCGGTCCTTACTGAGTTCTCAGTCGTTTTGGAAAGGTAGCTTATGATCTTGAGTTGCCTTAAAACTTAGCTTTAGTACATCCAGTGTTTCATGTCTCCTTGATAAAGAAGTGCATATGAGACACAATAGTTGTATTCCTAATAGAAGGTATAGATGTTCAGAACAGCCTCTCTTATGAGGAAATCCCACTCAAAATTCTCAATTTTTAGGTTCGCAGAATGAGAAACAAATAAGTCCCTCTAGTCAAAGTTCTTTGGTGGAATCAGTCTGTTGAGGGAGCTACTTGGGAAGCAGAAGCAGATATGCAAACCAAGTACCCTTACCTCTTCTCGGCAAACTCAGACTTAGCTCAAAATAATAGTTTTCCTTGAATTTACTCAGTTCCATGCTCAGATTACCTTTACAACTCTATATCGGTTCAGTTGCATGGCATTCTCATATCATGCATACCTTCATAAAATAGCTCAGTCATGTGTCATATTTTCAGAACTCTGTCATGCTTCAGTTATGCATGTCAGTATGATAACTCAACATATCAGTACTTTCAGTCATGTTATCATGCTTCAGTTATGCATGTGAAGTATATATATAAATTTAGTCTATCAGTATTCACATCTTAGTCAGTCTCATTCTAGGACGAATGTTCCCAAGGGGGAGATATTATAAGACTGCAAAATCCTAAGCTTAACTCAGTCAGTTAAAGCTGGATAAGAGGTCCCAGACTTAGAAATTTCAGCTAAGTGTTTATACTTAGAAGTATTTTAGCCTTTGTAAGTTGGCGATCCTATTTCATGACCCTTATGACCTTAAAGTATCGATTCTTAGGTTTATTCATGATTAGGAATGTCAGTAGGTCACTTCGGGTGAGTTTCAGATTTTTTGGACCTTATTTGAACCATGTTCAGGTGACCAAAATAGTGGGTCGACGTGATCTTGATGCGTCGCGTCGCCAATTGCGCCGCCAGATAATTTTCCCCCAGATTATAGTACAATTTCAATGAACCAACGCAAACTCGATGTGGCGCGTTGGTTATCACGTTGATGCCTTCGATGCAGTGCATCGGTCTGCGTGTCACTGGACATATTTTCAGTCACTAAAAGCCTGCATCCAGAGGGGCATTTAGGTCATTATCCCACCCATTTTTATCCCCAAAACATAAAATCAAATGACCCTAGAGGCTAAATTGCTCACTTTCTTTCAAATTCTCTCAAATTTACTCAATAATAAACTCTAGGACTTTTAATTTCAAGAGTAAATCTTTAAGAACAAACCATCAGTCTTCACGAATTTAAGCATCAAGGTATGTGAAATGTTCATCCAAGGGTTTCCTTCCACCCTTGGAGTTCAAGAAACTCTTTTAAACTACAAGTTAATTAATTTTATGAATTCTATATGGGATTTGAGTATATTCATGATTATGATGTTAATTGTATTTTAATCCATGGTTTATTTCAAGTTTCATATGAACTTATTTATCATGTGTGTCGTATCATGTGAATTCATGTTAAAAGCCCTTGATTTTCAAATTGGGATTTGAAATTATGATGCCTACATGTTGTTCAGTATCATGTGCATAAATTATGTTTCCCCCAAGTGCTTGATAATTTGCTCATGTGAATTAATCGTGAAAATCATGACATGCTAGCATATGTGCAAGCTTATATCTTAGTAGTGTTTGATAAAATGCCTCTATGAATGAGTTGTGAGAAAGTGAACATTGTTATGCTTTTCAAGTTAATACTATGCTTTACTTTTCAAGCTATCGAGTCTTAGGGGTAGTCAATACCCTAAAATCTAGCTACTTACCTAGAGTTACTGTAGTTACAGAGCAGTCTCAGTAGTGTCACGAATAGTAGTACTCAGTAATCAGTAACAGTCTCAGTTCAGTATTCAGTTCAAAACTCAGTAGTATTCTTTCAATCAGCAAGACCCAGTAAACTCAGTTCGGTTTAGTTAGACAACACGATCAGTATCAGTTTAGTCCAGCCTAGTATAGTTTAGAAATCAGTCTAGTGTCTATTCAGCTGGGAGTAGGATTCAACACCGAGTCAACCCAAGGATGGGGACTCAACTACCAGTAGAGGGTGTATCCTTATAAGCAGTCCTTGCATTCCAGAACTACGCAGCCAGCGTAAGTTGAGACATCAACCTGCCAGTTGATGGTTGATAAGGTGTCCTACCTTCCAGTTGAGGGTATCACCATTCTCGTTTAGAGCACCTGCCAGATGAGGGTGACTCAGCACTTGTCTTTACCCGTGGTATGGTAATGACACCCTTCTAGATGGGGTTATAAGTTGGACCCCAATCAGTTAGGAAAGGGGCATGTTGGTGAGATGATTACCCCTCATAATTTCAGTTTCAGTCTTAGTATAGAAGTCAGTTCAGTTCTACAAAACTAGGACTGTTAGATATAGTCACCCAACTCAGCATATAACTTAGTTCAGTTCTACAGAATCAGGACTGTCATAAATAGTCTCTCAATTAATAGTAATTCAGATATCAGTAAACTCAAATATCAGTCATTCAGTTATCAGTTATCAGAACTCAGTACCCAGTGTTAAAATGATCTCAGTTACAACATGCGTTGTTATGTGCATAGTATCTCATAATCAGTATATACAGCAGTCTCATGTATACATATACTCTCATTCAGTTATATTCATGTTACTCAGCCAATTATTGTTCATGCATATGAACCCATGAATTCAGCTTTACCTCACTTAGTATACCAGTACATTCAAAGTACTGACACATATATTTCTTTTGCACTATGATGTCTTATATCATAGGTTCAGACGCACAGGATCCTGATCGTACTTAGTAGTCTAATCCATCAACAACAGACTTAGTGGTGAGTCCTCATAGTCTTAGGACAAAGTTGTTATTTCAGTATTTCAGTACGTTTTTCAGTAGTTGGAGTTAGTTGGGGGCTTGTCCTATTAACTTCACTTTCAGATAGTTCGGTTAGAGGCTTATCATACTAGATTACTTCAGATAGTTATTTATTTTTCATATATGATTCTCAGATGTTTGGTATTCAGTATTTACATATCAGTATATGATTCAGTTTTGAATCTTATGGCAATTTCTGCCTAATTTTTGCATTATTACAGTATTATTATTTAGTGATTGCAGCAGGTACCAGTCATGGGTTAGATTGTGGTCCCTTGGAATTATGAGCACCGTGTGACATCCAAGGTGTAGACTCAGGGTGTTAGAAATATTAATATTATTTAATTTTAGGGTTAAGGCCAAGAAGTGGTTGAAATAGCATAAAGAAGCAAATAGATGAAAGATTAAAGCTAAAAGTATAAAAGAGCATCACAAGGGATAATTGGTGCATAGACAAACCCTTCTGTGTATTTCCAAAAGGATGATTCCGTAACTAATTCTAGCAGACCGATCCAGATCAATTTTTGACAAAATAACGATGAAAGATGTGATTCGGCGCATTGTTGAACTGATAGGCGAAGATAGGTTCAATCACCAAAAGTAACAGATGTAAAACCCTGGAGCTCAAGTTCAAAGACAATTCAGTGACACTAGTTCACTTTGTCGTATCACCAAAGAGTTTGGTGAGGGACATTTTCGTAGTCGATTTGAATGAGGTGGTAATTCTGTAATTTTGAAGCCTATTTTTGCTGAAGCTATTAAGGCCATTTTGATAGCTTGGAACCCCATAGTTTGTCATATCTTAAATCTAAAGCTTGTAATTGAAACCCTAGTTGGAATTAGTTATTTATTGCCAATTTCTTGCTTGAGAATTTGGATTTTCTTTGGAATATTATGGCAGATTTGAATGAGGATATATGTATATTTCCTTTTTCTCTTGTTATGATTAGCTAATTTCCCAAGCTTGGGTTATGGATATTGATTTTTGATTACTATGTGGGTAGTGATTGTTGACACCTAAATTTTTCCCTCCACAACTAAGTTTAATTTTGAGTTTCTTCGATTTTCAAATAAATTATAATATTTATTTTATCTAAATAAAAATATTTTCAAAGTATTCATCTGGGTAAAATTGTCATTTTAAGCAACGATTATTGTATTCAATTCGACGAAATTATCTAATTTTTTTACTTAAATATTTATTCTTCAAAATATCAAATTTTAATCCAGGCTTATCTTGAAATGAATTCAAATGGTTAAACTCTTGATTTAAATGTAATTTGTTCCTAAAAATAATTTATATGAAAAAATATTTGTTAGATTTTTATTAAATCAAGAAGCTCAGAATTAAACAAGGTATTAATTCGTATTAAATTTTATTTTAATTTTGCTGATCTATTAAAATTGACCATAATTGAAATTAAATTGACCATAATCGCGATGCAATTGACCAATTGATTTTTAATTTGGCCAAATATTTAATGAATTGACTAAATCCTAAATTGATTGGGGTTATTTTTAAAATAACCCCAAATCCTTAAAAAGATAACAAACACCAGCATCAGTCCCAAAACCGAAAATTCAAATTTTGAAATTCAAATATTGTACTACATTGGACAATTCCACCTCAACCTTGTCCTTTTTCCAATTTGAATTTCAAATTTGTACTAGATAGTACAATTCTACCTCAACCTTGTCTTTTTTCAATTTGAATTTCAAAATGGTACTAGTTTGTACAATTCCCTCACAATATTATCCTTATTATCAATTCGAATTTTAAAATTTGTACTAGATTTTACAACTCCCTCTCAATATTATCCTCATTTCCATTTGAAATTAAAAATTTGTACTAGACTGTACAATTCCACCCACCTAATCCTCTAACAAGTCTTACCCTCAATTTTAAATTTCCAAAATACCCCTAAATTCTTTCTCCCACTTTGGTGGTTTAACGGAATTGAATCTCCATCCTTTCCTATAATACTACTATTTTGGTAGAAAGACCAAGTCTCAAAGAGTGGAAAAAACTTTTGAGCAAATAGTTAAATTTTTTTTCTTTAGTAAAAATTTTCAGAGGTAGTCTAATCAGGGTTTTCGAAATATTTCTTTCCGGTGGTGATTAAGACTCCAAATAAAGCTTGAAGTCCCATTTTTCTTCCCCTAAAAAGGTAAACACACCTTTCCCCTTTTAGTTTTATTATCATTTTCTTTTTCATCTCTTTCTTCTTCGTAGTTCAAAGTTGTAATTTTATTTGCTGGGATTGTTTTCTGTAGATGGCCTTGAAGGCCATAGGACATTTTGGTATTGATATTATGGTTATTTTCATATACATGGTATAAAAATGAGCTAACAGTATTTTAACGTGTTTCTTTGACTTTATTCTTTGATTATTATGGATAAAGTTTCAATCTTTTCTTAAAAGACATACTCATGCCTTGTTTAAATTAATTATTGGTGGATATGTTTGTTTTTAGCATGTAAATTTATTTCCTTTATGTTGAAACAAGTAGTTAATATTGATTTTTTTGCCTTTTTGACTTTATTATTTGATTATTATGGATAAAGTTTCAATTTTTGCTTAAAAGATATACTTATGCTTTGTTTAAATTCATTGTTCGCGGATATATTTATTTTTAGCATGTAAAGTTGTTTCCTTTATGTTGAAAAGAATAGTTAATATTGATTGTTTCGCCTTTTTGAATTTATTCTTTGATAATTATGGATAAAGTTTAAATATTTGCTTAAATGATATACTTATGCTTTGTTTAATTCATTGTTGGCGGATATATTTATTTTTAGCATGTAAAGTTGTTGTCTTTATGTCGAAAAAAATAGCTGCTATTGTTTGTTTTACCTTAATAAAATAGTAATTGGTTAAGTCAAAAACTTGTCATTTGCTTGCTTCTTATTTTAATGGATTTCAAAATCCTCATATGAGAGATGAAATGCTAGCTTTATTTTCCATCCAAGATGTTTATTTCTCTTTTTTTTTTCGCATGTTGTTTTATAAAAATAATGAGAAAGTTTAGATTTTTGTGGCTAAATAGAGTTATTTAGATATTTTTGAGTCATGATTGTTGAATGATATTTCACTTTTAGAGATCTAAACTTTTATTCTAAGGATTAGCTAAATTAGCTTAGGACAGGATTTATGGATTTTGGCCTAATGGAGTAAGTCATTTAGTCTCCCCCTTTCCCATTAATATGCTAATTGTTCTTAGTTTTCTTAGAATTAGTTAATAATTCCCGCTAAGTTGTCAAAATTTATTTTGCACAAATATTGAAGACAATTTTTTCCTTAATCATTTTCTTTACAAAAAATAATTTCCCTTTTTAAAGTTAGTCAAAAAATTAATTTTAAATAGCTCGGATAACCGCTAGTTATCAGATACTCTTGGTGCCTTAACAACCTTCCAAGACTATTAATAGGAACCGCTTACTTGGAATTTCTAAACTTAACAGATTTTTTCTATTTTGAATCTTTTAAGTAATATTTTTAGTTTTTCTTGATATTCTCTCCAAAATCAAGTGGTGACTCTGTGATTTCTTAAATTATTTCAAACTTTTCTTTAAGGTTCTGAAATAATTTAAAAAGTAAAAAATAACGTTTTCCAAACCCTTCGATGTCAAAAAGGGGCTAAATATAAATAGCAACTCTGTTGGATTATTTTAACTAGGTTGTAACCAAATACTTGAATTATCTTCTTTGACTAATTATTAAACTATTTATGTGTTTATATGTTTAAATTCTGCGAAATTTAACTGTTGCATTTCATGGCATAATCCCGCATGATGATTATTAAACTGTTTTGGGGTTTTGTGGATGTCCCGACCCCTATTGATCAACTCCAAATCAAGTGTTGGGAATATGACGATTTACCGGCATGTTCGGCGGTCGGAGGCTGTTTGTATTTCCAAACACAAGTTGTCCGCTTAGGAACCTATGTCCAAACCCACTCTAGACACCCAGTATAGAGCTAAACCAAAACCCTTTTTTAGGCATAAGCCTAGGATGACCAAATACCTGGGGAGGTATTACGCCCATTAGAAAACCTGTCTTACATCTATTTGACCATGAGTCATAATAGACAATCATTCTTTATGTTTTAAATTAAAGGATATAATGTTGGATTATACAAACCATTGTCCCTTGGGTTTGAGGTTTTTATTTAGATAGTTTGGTTTAATCAAAATAAGGTCTTCATCGAAAGGATATGCAAACGTTTCAAGAATTTCAAAGAGTGAAGGGCTTCCAAGGAGGCTTGGTTTAGATTTTCTCCCCTGCGTGGGATTGATATCATGTATTTCCCTTTTACCTCATTTTGTATCCTCATATGATTTATTTATGAAGTTTGTATAATATATTTGGGGGCAATGGAACGTCTTACAAACGGCATGTATATCCTTCAAACATTAGGCTTACCTTTGGCTTGAAAGGTCCCATGTACGATAGGACGAGTTAAAAATTATTTATGTGCTAAAGTGCTTCATTATTTTTCTTTATCCATATTTGTTTGATTTGTCCCATATATTACTTTTGTCAATGATTACAATTCATGAACTAAATTTTTTACATTTTGAGTGTTTTTATTTCCTTTTTGAGAGAGACAGATTTGTGTTGGTAATCAAACTTGCTCGCTTCGCAATGACAAAAGCCAACTAATCATTGGCATCATCAGTCGAGAACAAGATTGAAGTTGCCTCAAAGGAGTACTTTTGGCATACTTCCATCTTGCATGCTTAAGTTATTATTACCTTTTCTTGTTTTCCTTGTAATCTCACTTTGTTACTTTATGTCCTTGTAATTGCACTTTATGATTTGATTTCCTTGTAAATGCACTTTTTTTATACGAACTACGTTTGACCAGAATTTCCAAGAATGGAATACGTAGGCAACCTATGTTGTCTTCGGTCAATCTCTTAGAAAATTTATTTTTCTGTCTTATTATGGAACTATGTTTGGTATGATTCCTACCTCAATGGAATATGTGAGCTCCACACTAGCTCGATCATATTCTCTATTAGATTTTGTTTAAGAGGATATTTTTTCAAGTTACATGGAGATGACATTGAAGCGTTTAACTGGGGAAAATTTTTTTGAGAAGGTCTCATTAATTTCACAAGAACTAGATATTTCTATAAAGATAAACATCAGACGTTGTTGAAGCTGAATCGGTGCACAATTTTGAGAAGTTCTAAAATTTCAAGTTATGCTACACCTGAAAGGACTCAAGTATTTTTACATTCTAGACTGGGGCAGAATTTTTTAGAAGATCTCAAAATTTCATACCAAATAATGTCCTTAGTTACAAAGAAATTTGAGAGTTTCTAAACTTGGACAAAATTTTCACTAAGACTGCACTTCAATCCTGCAAATCGATGATCAACAAGGAGTGTCAGGAGAGCAAGGAAAAACCAACACAGTCAGCCTCTCAAAACTAAGATTTTTTCTTTAGATGCAGGAATAATGGAGTCACAATGTTAAAAATATTAATCTTAATAAAGGGCATTACCATATCCACTATGGCCTTGCCATAATAATCCTGACGACTTATTTTCTCCGTTTTTTTCTCTTGATTTATGTTTTTATTAATTTGTTATGATCTCCAACACTTTCTCTAATTTTGTAGGAAAATAATGGAGCAAAACAATTAAGATATGGGGATATCACTCAAAACACTATCTCTAAATCATTATTAGTCAAACAACTTTATCTTCTCTTGCACTCTTAGCTTAGTCGCAATAAATTATTATGTTATTAATGAGTGTTGTTTGAATCATGCAAGTGATGTATGCAAGGCCGTCTCTAAGAACCAACACAAACCAATCCTCTCAAAGTTTGAGGATTCAATTAGAAGCTCAAGACGTGCACAAGTCCTTTTGAGGATTTTTTAGTCAAAGGATGAAGTTTGATGAATCAATTTCTATTTTTCTTATATATTATGCTTTTCTACCCTCCAAGAAACTTATTGGATTTTCATCCCATTCGAAGTGAAATATCATAGTATATTTGGGTAATCCACAATTTCAAAAGGACATATATTATAATATGTGATTTTTTCATCCTTTAAGAGGATGCGTTAGACCATCACTTTATTGGAGACACCACATTATTATGTTATGGATCATCACCTCCTTCAGAGTGACACGTTATTAAGTTATGGACTGTCACCTCTTTCAATGTGACATATTATTATTTTATAGATCTTCCCTTTTTTAGCATGACAAGTTATTAATTTATGGACCATCACCTCCTTCAGCATGACATATTACTATATTATAGATCGTCATCTCTTTTAGAGTGACTCATTATTAAGATATGGACCGTCACCTCCTTCAACGTGACATGTTATTGTTCTATGGATCATCACCTCCTTCAGAGTGACACATTATTAAGTTATGGACCATTACCTCCTTCAGCGTGACATATTATTATACTATGGATCATCACCTCCTTTAGAGTAACACGTTATTAAGTTATGGAATGTCACATTCTTCAGCATGACACATTATTATGTTATGGATCATCACTTCCTTTAGAGTGACATATGATTGTGTTATGGACCGTCACCTCCTTCAGCATGACATGTTATTATGCTATGTCTCGTCACCTTCTTAAGAGTGACATGTTATTATGTTATGGACCATCACCTCATTCAGAGTGACATATTATTAAGGACCGTCACCTCCTTCAGAGTGACATATTATTATATGGACTGTCACCTCCTTCAGGGTGACATGTTATTATGTTATGGAATGTTACCTCCTTCAGAGTGATATATTATTATGTTATGAACTGTCACCTCCCTCAGAGTGACATATTATTATGTTATGGATCATTACCTCCTTTAGAGTGACATGTTATTATGTTATTAGACTGTAACTTTCTTTAGAGTGACACGTTATTATATGGATTAGAATCTCCTTCAGCATAATATGTTACTACAATATGAATTTCCACCTCCTTCAGTGAGGCAGACTAAACCAAGGTATGCGCGATTGCCCTCATATTGCATTTGATACTAATAAGTTTAGTGCAGGTGATTAATAGACACATTGGAAAATCACTCCATTCAAAGTGCCATGTTAAATTTAAATTAGGTCATCTTCCCTTCAATGAGACATGTTGGACCGTCACTCCATTCAAAGTGGCATATTATATTTAAATTGGGTCATCTTTCCTTCAATGAGACATGTTGGACCGTCACTCCATTCAAAGTGACATGTTACATTTAAATTGGATCAGCCACCCTTTAATGAGACTTGTTGGACCGTCACTTCGTTCCAAATTGCATGTTACATCTAAATTGGGTCATTCTCCCTTCAATAAGACATGTTGGACCGTCACTCCGTTCAAATTTTAGGCCATTTAAATTGGGTCGTCCACCCTACAATGAGACACATTGGACTATCACTCCATTCAAAGTGGCATGTTACATTTAAATTGGGTCGTTCGCCCTTCAATGAGACACGTTGGACCATCAATCCATTCAAAGTGGCATGTTACATTTAAATTAGGTCGTCCACCATTCAAAGAGACACGTTGGACCATCACTTCATTCAACGTGGCATGTTACATTTAAATTGGGTCATCCGCCCTTCAATGAGACATGTTGAACTATCACTCTGTTCAAAGTGGCATGTTACATTTAAATTGGGTCATCCTCCCTTCAATGAGACACATTAGACCGTTACTCCATTCAAAGTGGCATGTTATATTTAAATTGGGTTGTCCACCCTTCAATGGGACACGTTGGCCCGTCACTCCATTCAAAGTGGTATGTTACATTTAAATTGGGGTCATCTGCCCTTCAAAGACATATGTTGGCACATCACTCCATTCAAAGTGGTATGTTATATTTAAATTGGGTCGTCTGCCCTTCAATGTGTCAGGTTGGACCGTCACTCCATTCAAAGTGGCATGTTACATTTAAAGTTGGTCGTCCACCCTTAAATGATACATGTTGGTCCGTCACTCCGTTCAAAGTGGCCTGTTATATTTAAATTGGATCATTCTCCCTTCAATGAGACACGTTGGACCGTCACTCCGTTCAAAGTGGCATGTTATATTTAAATTAGGTAGTTCTCCCTTCAGTAAGACACATTGGACCGTCACTCTATTCAAAGTGGCATGTTACATTTAAATTGGGTCATCTTCCCTTCAATGACAGACGTTGGACTGTCACTCCGTTCAAAGTGGCATATTATATTCAAAATGGGTCATCTATTTTTTAATGAGATATGTTGGACTGTCACCCCATTCAAAGTGGCATGTTAAATTTAAGATAAATCATTTGCCTTTTACTGGTACATGTTGGGTTGTCACCCCGTTCAAAGTGGCATAATATTTTAGAACAGGTTGTGCGAATTGGTTCATCAACTATCTCAGTACAATATGTTCAAACAGATTGCACCAAGTTACGTTAGTGTAATGCTACATTTACGACTAATCATTTTGTTTGAGATGTTGTCGAGAGCATCCGAAAGGATGATATTCTCAAGTCAAAACCACAGATGTGGACAACTCCAAAAAGAATGCAGCACAACGTGGAACTTTTTCTTAGTAGCAAAATGGGACGTAGTTTATAGCGGGAAGTCAAACTATTTGGATGTGAGATAAAGGACAATTGCCAACACCCTCAAACCACACCCCTGTTATATGGTATGTGGGTACTTTGGTATATTCTAGTTTCAGCTTTACCTACGGGATATTTCTACACTCATACCGAGGGTAGCCTTCTCTTTCCTTCAATTGAGTGATAGGACACCTAGAGCTGTGGAAATTATATCCAGGTAAACTCTTGCCTATGGATGTGAAGGATCCCACATTCATGGTTAATAGGTTACAAGACTATTTTTCATAACTCGAATGACTTGTCACTCATTCCGAGCCAAAGATTGTCTAAAATAAAAGACTATCTTTTCTACCGATCGAGTCGAACTATAAGAAGTCTGATTCCCTAAGTCTTGGGGATATGTAGGCTGGGCTCTTTGTTGAAAACTTGACTGCATTCTATCCCCCCCTCGATCCTCTTATTCCCCGGCTTTCCAATTTTACTAAGTTTAAAATCAGAACAGATAATGAATTCTTTGAAAATCGTGCTCAAAATCAAGTTTTATGAACTACAAGTGGCCTGAATTCTCATGTAACCCGAGATATGTAGGAAACCTGATATCGTGGTCCGGCCATAACTCCATGAAACTCATGCAAAAACTAATCTCTTTCGGAAATAAATTTGTGGTCAGACAAAAATTAGGAATGTGAAACTCCCTTTGCCTAGAGTTACTTGCTTGCACCATATCCAAAGAGAGGGGGTTGTTGTTGACCCTAATTTTTGCCCTCCACAATAAGTTTAATTTTGAGTTTTTTCAATTTTTGAATAAAATTACTACATTTATTTTATCTGAATAAAAATCTTTTCAAAGTATTCATCTGGGTAAAATTGTCACTTTAAGTAGCGATTATATATTATTGTATTCAATTAAATGAAATTATATAATTTTGTTACTTAAATATTTATTTTATAAAATATCAGATTTTAATCAAGGATTATCTTGAAAATGAATTCAAATGGTTAAAATCTTGATTTAAATGTAATTTGTTCCGGAATATAATTTAGTTGAAAAAATATTTGTTTGATTTTTATTAAATCAAGAAGCTTGGAATTAAATAAGGTATTAATTCGTATCGAATTTTAATTTAATTTAGCCAATCTATTAAATTTTGACCATAATTAAAATTAAATTGACCATAATTGCAATGCATTTGGCCAAATATTTATTGAAATTGACTATATCCTAAATTGATTGGGGTTATTTTTAAAATAACCCCAAATCCTTAAAAAACACCAACATCAATCCCAAAACCGAAAATTCAAATTTTAAAATTCAAAAATTGTGCTACATTGTACAATTCCACCTCAACATTGTCCTTTTTCAATTTGAATTTCAAATTTGTACTAGATAGTAGAATTTCACCTCAACCTTGTCCTTTTTTCAATCTGAATTTCAAAATTTGTACTAGATTGTACAATTTCCTCTCAACATTATCCTCATTTTCAATTTGAATTTCAAAAGGTGTACTAGATTGTACAATTCCCTCTCAACATTATCCTCATTTCCATTTGAAATTCAAAATTTATACAAGATTGTACAATTCCACCCCACCTTATCCTCTAACAAGCCTTACCCTCAAATTCAAATTCCCAAAACACCATTAAATTCTTTCACCCACATTGGTGGATTGAAAGAATTGAATCCCCATCTTTTCCTATAAATACTACTACTATTTTTGTAGAAAGAACAAGTCTCAAAGAGTGGAAAAAACTTTTGAGCAAATAGTTAATTTTCTTTTGTTTAGTAAAAATTTTCAAGGGTAGTCTAATCGAAGTTCTCGAAAGATTGCTTTTCGGTGGTGATCAAGAATCTAAAGAAATCTTGAAGTCCTATTTTTCTTCCCCAAAAAAGGTAAACACACCTTTCCCCTTTTAGTTTTATTATCATTTTCTTCTTCATCTCCTTCTTTTTCGTAGTTCATAGTTGTAATTTTGTTTTCTGAAATTGTTTGTTGTAGACGGCCTTGAAATCCATAGTCCGTTGTGGTATCTATATTACGGTTACTTTCATGATCATGGTATAAAAATTAGCTATCATTGTTGAACGTGTTTCTTTGGCTTTATTCTTTGATTATTATGGATAAAGTTTCGATCTTTGCTTAAAAAACGTACTCATGAATTGTTTAAATTCATTATTGGTGCATATGTTTGTTTTTAGCATGTAAAGTTATTTCCTTTATGTTGAAAAGAATAGCTAATATTGTTTGTTTCGCCTTTTTGACTTTATTCTTTGATTATTATGGATAAAGTTTTAATCTTTGCATAAAAGACATGCTTATGCTTTGTTTAAATTCATTGTTGGATGATATGTTTGTTTTTAGCATGCAAAGTTGTTTTCTTTATGTTGAAAAGAATAGTTAATATTGGTTGTTTCACCTTTTTGATTTTATTCTTTAATTATTATGGATAAATTTTAAATCTTTGCTTAAAATATGTACTTATGTTTTGTTTAAAATCATTTTTGGCGGATATATTTATTTTTAGCATGTAAAGTTATTGTCTTTATGTCGAAAAGAATAGTTATTATTGTTTGTTTTGCCTTAATAAAATAGTAATTGGCTAAGTCAAGAACTTTCCATTTCCTTGCTACTTGTTTTAATGGATTTCAAAATCCTCATACGAGAAATGAAATGCTAGATTTATTTTTCATCCAAGATAGTTATTCCTTTTTTTTCGCATGTTGTTTTGTCAAAATGATGAGAAAGTTTGGATTTTTGTGTCTAAATAGAGTTATTTCGATATTTTTGATTCATGAATAGTATGATTGTTCAATGATATTTCACCTTTAGAGATGCTAAACTTCTATTCTAATTTTCTTACTCCCTTTGGACTGTTATATGTGCTATTTGTGTCTATAAAGACTTGATTCGTGTCTCTCTTTGATTCATAATATTAAAAGAGAATCAACAATGTCTTAGAAAGATAAATCATAGGTCGTTACGTGTTTTTCCTAAAATTGGCCATAATTTGGATGTATGTATCATCGTTAATGTCGCCTTAGTTGGAGTTTAAGGATTCCCTTTATTAAAAGTTAGCCTCCAACTTCTTCTTTGTTATATGAGTTAATTTCCTTTTTGTTTGATAATTTGATTTGTTTTGATATCAAATTTTACTATTTTTTATGCTAGAGAATGCTATTTTTCCATTTTATCATTTATCTATTAAGTGCAAAATTTTCGAGCGTATTAATTCCCGTATCTTTTTCTTTGCATGAACCTATTTTTGAGTCCAAATGGACTTCTTTCCTCTCGCATTTTGTAATGGGACAATGAGGCCCACCTCTTCGAGTCAAGTCCAAAGTTTAAACCCAAAGTCGATTTTATGACGTGCGGGTGCAAGAAGATAGAAGAAAAAGAAAAATGGGTCAAACCCCATTGATGAGGACGTTAAGAGACATGAAAAGTCTTGATCTTTTTCATTGTCTTATTCTTTATTTATTTATTTATTTACCTATTTGTTCATTCATTTTGGCCTCAAAGCCAAAGTTGTAATTTAATACAGGTTAAGCGGATTTTGGGCCTAAAAGGTCCGAAAACTAGCTTAGGACAGGTTATGGGCCAAAAACCCAAGTATTTAGATTAGGACAGGTAAAGATGGACCATAAGCCCAAATTCAATTAGGACAAGATTTATGAATTTAGGCTTAATGGTGTAAGTCATTTAGTCTCCCCCTTTCCCCTTAATATGCTAATTGTTCTTAGCTTTCTTAGACTTAGTTAAAAATTCCCGCTAGGTCGTCAAAATTTGTTTTGCACAAATCTTGAAGACAATTTTTCCTTAATCTTTTTCTTTTCAAAAACTAATTTTCCTTTTTAAAGTTAGTCAAAAAAGTTATTTTCAAATAGTCCGGATAATCGCAAGTTAGCAGATACTCTTGGTGCCTTAACAACCTTTCAAGAGTATTAATAGGAACCACTTACTCGAAATTTCTAAACTTAAGAGATTTTTCCTGTTTTGAATCTTTTAAGTAATATTTTTAGTTTTTCTTGATATTTTCTCAAAAATCAAGTGACGACTCTGTGATTTCTTAAATTGTTTCAAATTTTTTTAAGGTTTCAAAATAGTTTTAAAAGTTAAAAAATAATGTTTTCCAAACCCTTCGATGTCAAAAAGGATCTAAACAGTGATTATTTACCTTAATATTTTAGTGAGTTTTATGTTTTAGCTAAATCTCTGTGTTTCAACTTAAGAATTTTGGTTGCAAACAATATTTATGATTAGATATCTTGTTTTTCTTGAAAGCGAAGAAAAGTGTGGATAGATTTAGTTGATAAATACCTGAGAATTTCTCACTTAATAGCTATTGTTAGAAATAGACTAAATAATTTGAGGTCATTGGCTGCTTAGTACTATGTACATATGAGTGTTTGAAAGAAACCCTTATGAAATTTGGTTGTAGATTGAAATATTACCTCTAATACCTAAGACCGAGCCTAGTCATAACTATCAATTGAATTTTAGGTGCATTTTCACTTACATACACTTATAATCACTCTTAAGAGCACATAAGCCCAAGTACCTACCTATCGATTACATTTGCTAGCATTTCCTTTGACAACCCAAAGTTGAAATTGATATTTCAAACATAAAATACTTTTATACTAACCCCCATTTTACTTTACTATATTTTTTTAGCATTATGTGTGAACACTTAGTCACTTATACCACTCGAAGGTGAACCTATCCCCTTCATTTCCTATGAAATCAACCTCGACTCTGAGTTGGGTAAAAGTTTATATTACTAGAAGCTGTATAAATCTTGAGGTGTATTTTGAGCGTTATCAAATGATGTCGTTGCCTGGGAATGAAATGTTCTATTTATTCATTGTATTATTATAAGTTACTTTGATTTATTTGTTGTTTCTTTCTTGTTCAGGTGATAATCTAAGTCTTCATAACACAATGAGTCAACATGGTAGTGACACCACTACCTTTGATGGACAACTTGATGATGAAGATCATCTAGGGGATACCGAAAGGACCAGTGCAATTTGTATCCCACCTGTTATGGGTAATGGAGTATTTCATGTTATATGTGTGGTGATCCGATTACATTAAATGAAGGTCCTATTTGGTTGGCAAGCTCATGAGGATGAAAATCTCCATTTGAAGAACTTTCTAGATGGTTGCACCCCATTCGACATTGCTCATATATCACAAGAGTCCATCTGAATTGGGATATTTCCATTATTGTTGATGGGTGATGCAATATTATGGTTACAAGAATTACCTGCGAGCTTTATAATATCTTGTGTTGATTAATGAAAGTTGTCTTAGACCTTTCCTTTCCATCATCTCTCATTCTTCAATTGAGGGATGAGATAACAAACTTCTGGCAACTAAGTGGTGAGACATTGCATGAAGCATGATTAAGATTAAATAAGAAGTTGTTGTAATTCCTATTTCATGAAGGTCCAAATAAGATACTTCTCTAAATATTCTATAGATTTTTGGACTAGTTAAAAAAGATGGTTTCAGATAACGCGACTGGAGGTAATTAAACAAACTTCAGAGTTGTTTCGGGGTTATTGGACCAAGTGGCAAATCAAAGTAGAGCATGGAACACACGAGATACCGAGGTGGATTGGGATATACCTCTATATCTTTTGTGAGCCAAGAACAAAAGAAGAAGGATAATAAGAGATATGAATACATGGCCAAAGTAATAACATAATTGCATATTCTCAAAAAACATGTAATAGGTTCAACTCGAAAGTCAGTCAATGCTATAGATTTAAAGTGGACTATAACATATGAAAATTATGATGATGAGTCATTTGATGAAGAAATTTGGATCTTGTTGAACCAAATGGGAGGTTCTCAACCTACCTATCAAAGGTAAGGTAGGAATCAAGGTTGGAAGAAAAGGGAATGGATTATAAAGACCATAATTGAAGGGACCGAGATCATGAAAGATATTGTAGGGATGAGGAAATAGGGATCAATATTATAGGAATGTGTGTTTTCTTGTATCCTTATGGGAGTCGAGGGGAGTCACCAGATGTTAAAGAAAATGAGAAATGCCTTTTCATATTTAAATAAAATTATCACCTTGTATCCGACCTCCATCAAGAAACTTAAAATACAATTGGGATAAATATCAACTTATTTAAATTTAAGGCAAAAGAGTGGTTTACTTAGTGACACCATGGTAAATCTAAAAAATAATGCTC
The DNA here is from genome assembly GCA_030864215.1 of Capsicum pubescens. Classification (NCBI taxonomy): domain Eukaryota; kingdom Viridiplantae; phylum Streptophyta; class Magnoliopsida; order Solanales; family Solanaceae; genus Capsicum; species Capsicum pubescens. The sequence goes on from CM061538.1 coordinate 112,312,774, forward strand.
ATATCATGGCAATTATCACTAGAAGTGGTTGGGCTCTTGATAATGATGTTGAACTTAATGATGACCCCAATGAGAGGGTGTTGAAGAACAAGTGTTCTTAAAGAGAAAATGACTTGATAAGATGAATGATGAAATCACTATTCCAAATGTTGAAAATTTGAAAATTTTGGAAAAAAGGGTTGAAAGTGAATAGATACCGCAAGAGGTTGATGATAATGTCTCAAAATCGAAGAAAATTGAAGGAAATTCTGGTTGTCTTACCCAACACAAAGGAGGATAATATAATGTTCAAAAAGTTTATCTTAATATTTATTAACTTATTAGTGAACATTCCTTCATTAGAAACTTTGTAAGAGATATTCGGGTATACAAAGTTCATAAAAGACTTGGTGACAGAGAAAATAACCATGGACTTTGAAATATTATAAATCTCAGATAGTTGTATCGCTATCATGATAAGCCATATGGTGGTCTAAAAAAACCCTAGTGCATTCTCTATTCATTGCACCATTGAGATGTATCAATTTGTAAAAAACTTGTGTGACTTAGGGGTTATTATAAACTTTATTCCTCTAGCTATACTCAAGAAGTTGGGATTGGGTGCCCCAAAGTCCACAATCATAGGGCTCTTAATGGCGTATTGGTTTATTAAGAGACAGATGGGAATACTATATGATGTTCTTATCTAGGTACATAAATTTATATTTCTCACTGATATTGTGATCCTAGATTGTGAGATAGACTATGAAGTTCCAATCATTCTTGGTAGGCCTTTCTTTACTTCCAGAATGATATTAGATGATGTGGAATATGATGAAATAAAGTTTCAATTGAATAGCAAAGTGGTGACATTTAATATATACAAGTCCATCAAGCAACCAAAGGAATTACAAGTGATCTCTTTGACTGACATTATTGATGATGAGGTGGACAATGCTATGGAGATGTATTTCATTAGTGAGCGACTAGCAGGAGTCTTTTGGAATTATAAAAGTGTGGGCTTGAGTAGTATGATGAGGTCGTGGCTTCCTTAATGGGTCTTTATTCCTACACCAAGAACCCATGAAAATTAGATCTTGACTTGAAGAATCGAGAGAGTCCTCCCATGAAGCCTTCAATTTTGGACCATTCATAACTTGAGTTCAAGCCATTATCACCGCACCTTTGTTATTTCTTCTTAGGGGAGGTAACACCTAAGAAAATATATCGCGAGAAATTCATTGACATGGTAATTCAAGGAATTGAAGTTGGTGGTGAAAAGGTGTATTTGGGCCATTTGGTGGACTATTATAGTTATTATTGAGATTTATTTCGATATTTATATTCGTAAGATAAAGTTGGATCCCGATAATGTATTGAGTGTTGAACATCAATAGAGGTTAAATTCTTCCATGTAAGATGTTATTAAAAAGGATATATTAAAGTGGTTAGATGTGAGCATCGTTTATTCGATATTGGATAGCATATGAGTGAGCTATATTCAATACATCCTAATGAAAGGAGGAATCACGGTGGTTCCTAATTAAAAAATTAAGATAATTCCTATGAGGTTTGGTGATGGGGTGGAGAGTATACATGGATTATCAGATATTGAACTCTTGGACAAAAAGGACTATTTCCCTATGCCATTTATGGATTAAATACTTGACTGGCTGGTGGGACAAGGTTGGTATTACTTTTTAGATAGGTACTCTGGTTATAATCAAATTTGTATTACTTTTGAGGATGATTATAATACTTTCTTCACATTCCCATTTGGCACTTTTTCCTTCAAGCACATGCTCTTTGGGTTATGTCGTGCATCCGCCACTTTACAAAGGTGCATGCTATTGATATTTTCGGATATGGTGGATAATACTATAGAGGTCTTTATGGATGATTTTTTCATTATGGGTGACACTTTTGAATCATGGCTTATAATGACCCTCCAGGTTATTTTCTGCAATTCCATACTATTTTTTCATTTAGAGCTTTCCCATAGCTGCCCCAAGTCATTTATGACTTGTTGGAGCTGCCAGTTTGATTACTAGGTAGTTCATTTGATTTTTAGAGACAATTCCCTATTTGACATTTTCTCTATTAAGAAGTAGGTATTAGGCTTAAGCTTTAGGTTAATGATATTGTATACCAATTATGATAGTAACATTAGATCTGTAACACTGATTTTAGTCTAGGGGGACCATTGGTTCGTATCCCAGGGCTTCTAGAATTGTTTTAGGTTATTAGATGAATTTTGGTTAAAAGGGCCATTGGATGTGTGATCCATATTTCATTAAAACAACCTAGTTGGAAATTTTGGTGGCGTCGTTGAGTTAAAAATGTTGAATTTTGTAGGACAACATAGTTTGTTTGCATTCACAGGTTTTTGAATGAATTCTGGAGGGATGATAAAAAACTTGGAAAATTTGCCAAATTGCTAGTATAGGCTTCAGCTGGTGTGACTGCTTAAGTGGCCATTTGGTCGCTAAAGTAAAAGCTGCAAATACAACCAAAGGATTGCTTTAGCAAAAGCATGCCTATTCTTCTTTGTCACTAAAACAGACAAACTATTATTTTAGCGGTAGTCGCTTAAGCGACATCCAACTTCTTTAGCGGTAGTGCCCCTAGTATGAAAGACCACTTAAGCGGTGAGTCACCATTTTAGCATTCATTTGGTTGTAAAAGCAGCTACCACTACTATTAATAGAGGAAACCCTAATTTTTTTAGCTCATTTATTTCATTTACAACATTCCACAATCCCTAGAGAGATAGAGATAGACTGGGATGATCAATGGGGGTTCAAGGGGAGTTGGAGAGTTTGTTAGGGCCATTTCCTCATCTAAATTTCCATATATATTTTCTAATCCCTTGATTTATTCTTCGATTTAACCTTAAATCCCTATTCACTTTATTGGTTGATTTTAGTTTGTTTCTGCTTGGAATTTACCCAATTTTAGGGTAAATGATCCTTGAGCCTAGAAGGATGTTTTGATGATTTCAAAGATGCAATTCTGCAAATGGGTCCCAAATGGAATTTTAGCATGAATTTGGACTCAACGCATTTATATGTAGTATTGGTATTGGTATTCTCCTATTAATGTATAGATCATTATTTTGATAGCGTGGCATCGTGCGGAGGCTTCACAGAAGGGAAAACCTCTAATTTAGTGGGATTTCTCAAGTATTTGTCGGTGTCTAGGAAGGCTAGGCTTACTTTCCTGATGGATTGAGATTTATTATGATATTGGTATAGTATTATGCTAGATCTGGATTGGTATTTACAGCTTGGTTGCATGTTTAGTAAAAATTTAGAATATTTAGCGGGTTAGAGAGCTGTTATAATTAGAATTGACCCACTCCTTCTTCCCTTGAATTAAATTGTTTCCTTAGGAATTATTTAACATCTAGTAGTAGGTATTGGAAGCCTTAGTCTACCTTTTGGATAGAAATCACCTTAGTATGAACTTTTGGGGAGGTCAAATATCATTAGCTCCTTGTAGATCTGTGAGTCCTTCTTTCATCATTATACTTATATAAATAATATATATACATATATATATATATATTAGGATGATTATATATATAAATAATATATATATATATATATATATATTAGGATGATTTTGTCATCTTTCCAATTCTTGACTAAACTTGGTAATTTGTATTTACTTTAAAAATTAATTTGAGTTCATCAATTCCTATTTATTTATGATACTAAATTCTTGTTTAAGTTTGACTCATATGATACTAAAAACCAATTTGAGTCTAGAATTTATGGTTCACTTATTATTTTAAGGATCTGGTTTGAGTCCGGTGTTTATGGTACTAAAGGATTTGTAGATATGGTGTCAATGGTTGGTGACTTTATAGTTATTACCATTGGTACTTCTCTCTTGATTTCTTTGATCAGGTTTATGGGGGCTGGATTGGGTTATTTCCTCTTATCTATGCCTTCTGGGCTTATAGGGACCCAGTTAGGCTGTAGTTAGATTATATTATTTTTTGATATTATCTTCCTTGTTATTTAACATATGTCAGCCATATCATTATTTTAGATTTGCCATTTTATCCCTACATTTAGTTTATATTTTTGCATCTTATTATGCTTTTATTATCATTTAGCTCAGTTGGTTGATGATGCATTTTGAGTACTTATTATTTTGGTACTCATACTACATCTATGCATCTTTTTTTTATGCAAATTCAAGTACTAGATGTCGTCACTGATGTTCTATCCAATCCATACCTAGAGTTCAAAGATAGGGTGGACATTATAGTTAGAGCTGATTCTCTCTTCTTTCACTAATTTGGACAGTCTTCATATTGGAGAATATCTGTATATTGATACTATTAGTACTTTTATTCTTTTATTAGTGACTCTTGTACCAACCTTACTAGGTCATGGGATACTCTTTTGCAATTTTCTCTCTCTTATTTGTATGTCATCTTCATACGTTTATTTGATTGCTTATAATCTATTTGAATGCTTAAATTCGGTATTCATTATACCTTTCACCAACTAGCCCAAAACTTGTCTTTTTGGGCTATGGGTTGGCTTACTTATATAATGACCGTCAAGGTCATTTCCATGATTTACGTGCATTTCCAGTGTTTTTGGGTCTTCCTATAGTGGCTACAGGTCATAAAACCTGTCATAACTATTGGTTTGGTTATCTGACAATTCATTTGGATTTTAGGCTCTTTTCCCTATTTTGAAACTTTCACTATTAAGAATTGGTCTCGAACAAAAAATCTTATTAAACAGCCTAGAATGAGAATTTTAACAGTGTCATTACCTCTAAAAGGTTAATTTTAGACTAGGAGACATTGGTTTATGTGCCAAGGCTTCCATATTCATTTTGGGCTACGGAAATAGAACTATAGGTATGGGTCCTAAATTTAGTTGAAATAATATTGGATGAAAGTTTTGATGGTTTCATTGAGGCTGAATGCCAGATTTGGTATGATAACATAGTTCGTTTGTGCACATGGGGTTCCAAACAAATTTTAAGCACCCGGTCGGAGTCTATTTTTGAGTTAGCTCAAGTCTGGTATTGATATGTAGTTTTACTGCTTTAGCGGTAGTCACTTTAGTAGTCTTGGTCATTTGGATATGGTTAACTTTAGTGGTCAAGGATCGCTTAAGCGAACATCTCTTTAGCGTACACTAAACCGGTTCCCCCATTAACGGACTTGTACTGCTTAAGAGGTAGCCACTTAAGTGGACATCTGACCGCTTTAGCAACCCCTAGTTAAATCCCATTTATTCATCTGATTTTCCCAATATTTTCTCCACCATTTTCCATCATTTTTGGGATCTTGTGGAGACGAAAAAGGCAGGGAATCATTCATTAAAACTAAGGTAAGTTAGCCTAGCGCTCCTTGTTAATTTCCTATTATTTTTTCCATCAATTTTTATCCCATTTTATTGTAAATTATTAGAAAATAGGTCTTTAAATCCTTATACCTTAGGGTCTGATTTGTGCCTAGGTTTATGCACCATTTGTGCTCAACTTTTGAGATCACATTCCTTGACCTTCGCAGGACCTCATGACAAATTTAATTTTGGATTCCATTTGCAGGCACTGCGGGCCCACTCTTGACTCAAATTTTGACCCAACCCTTTATATAGAAATATGGGTCTCATTTTACTCCTAATGACATCAAGATTACTATTTTGATACCATGGTGGAATTTTGGGATCGTGGAGCAAAGACAAGCAATTTATGAACGATTCAAAGATTGTGGTTCAACATCAAGGTAGGCATTGGTCTACTTTTCTTCATAAGATGATGTGTAATGTAAATTCCATGCTAGGTAGGTATTACAGGATACATTCATGATGAGAATATATTGACTTAGCCTGATTTGGGAGTTTGGGGATGGTGAATCAACTCTTAATATTAAATACTTGTTTTGGCCATAGAATTCTATCAACGTAGGTTCTAGAATGTTGATCACATTTGGTGCTAAGGACCCTTTAGTACAAGTTTTATTAGTTCACTCAGTGGATTGGATCATAGTTTCCCTAGAATATAGTATTACCTTTATGCTAGTTATATATTATTGGACGAGGCCGTGGTTACGATGCCAGTTGGACTCCAGGTGAGTAATCTATCCTTATAAAAGACATGTCTTTAGCCTATAGACACCTGGACAACTATTATAGTATTATTTGTACACTAGTGATGGCATGCATATATTTTCGTACATTCATGCTGACTTAGCAGTACGATTACAACTAAAATCATGATTTTACTATTATATCTAAAAAGGGATCTATTGCCACTTTCCACTTTAAAACAAATTCTTTATAACGAGAATTGTACCAACTTAAGGATGATTTATAAGCTTTTGGAACTAAAAATGATATTTTGGAAATTAGATTGAGATTGATTATAGTCCATGGTTTATCAACTCTTTTACCAGTACTATTCACTTTGGTTGAGAGAGATTCCAACTTTTTCTAATCTTTGACACAGATTTAGTCCTAGATTTAATCTCGAGCAATAGATTTCTAGACTTACACTCTTTTATCCATGGTTTGTATTTGTCCATTTATTATATATACACAATCTCTAATACTTGACGGAGTAGATTAATGATGATGGTGATTGGAAAACTTATATTGGGACTAGGTAAGTGTATACAAATATTCCCAAATCCCCTAGGGGCCCCTTCATCCATTATCTATCATGTCAAAGAAGAGATATCCTTGTAGGTCTTGCCTTTGCAACCTGTTAAGCTGGAGGAGTGTATACACTTGGCACATTATGACACTAAGATTGATTATGGTACTATGGATGTACTTTGCATTCATTTGTTAATATGCATTGCCATCCCCAATATGTTGTTTTGTTCTTATATTTATCATCCTTATGGGGCGTTGCATTGGTGTAGGCTATAATTGATGTTTGTTGAGTGTTGATTGGACCTTCTGGGTTTATGAGGCCTCGGTTAGGTATTCTTTGTCTGAACTATCTGGTTACTTTATTATTATTATTATGGTAAGTTCATGGAAGGCCAATTATGGATTGCTACTAAGGTTGGAGGTATGATTTTGATCCCTTTTCTTTTTAATGATAAATTCCATGATGTGCAGTGTATTCATGGTTACACACTTTGGATATAGGCCCTGATCATGATAGCATTAGATTTCCTACTTGGTTAGGATCTCTTAGAGAGGTTAGGCTGCTTACTTTAGGTTGTTACGTTTGAGTTAGTCTTGTATACCCATATGTATGTATATATGTATCATGTATCTATATAATCTATATATCTATATATATATATATACATATATATATATATATAGCATGATATTACTATATATCCTTTCTTCCCTTGTGTATTCATATTGTATATGTATTTCATATCTTTGTATACTACTATATATCCTTCGTCCATGCATTATTTATATATTGTCCAGTGATATACAGTGTAGTATTTTAGTTCTCAAATACATCTAGAATAGGATAATTTATCCTTATTGCCTCTCTAGCTTTATTGTTTTGGCTTTCTGGATAGTTGCCTATAGTTTATATTCTTGCTTGTATGTTATCTATATTTATATTATCTTCGGAGCTCATTCGGTAGTTGATTACTGAGTACCACTGTTTGGCACATATACTACACTTTTGCAACCTACAAATTATAGTACGAGTTTTTGTCGATGGTGTGTACATCCGGAGTAGCTATGGATTGGAGATTTTAGGTGAGTGTTCCTAATGTTCAGAGCATAATGACTCTTACTCTTAAGTATTAGATTTATCTTTATATTGTATTATGAGATGGGTTGTACATGTGTATTTATTTAGTATTTGACCTTGTATTCTTATTGCATTAAAAGCTCTTGTACTAACATCACCAGTTCTTGGGGTTGCTATATATATATATATGTATGTATGTATATATATATATATATTATCCCCTTTATTATATCTATTCGGTTTTTTTCATTAATTTCTCTTGATAGTCCGTTACTAGCAGTCCTAGACTACGGGTTGGCTTACCTACTGATGGGTTACAGTAAGTACCACCATGACTTGAGAAATTGGGTCGTGAAAACTTACTGGGGGGTTAATGTAAGTGCCATCATGACTTGTGAAATTGGGTTATGAAAAATTGGTATTATAGCCTAGGTTCACTGGTATTATTGGTATAAGATCAAGTTTCTAGTAGAGTCCCATGGGTCGAAATAATGACGTCCATTTATTATCTTTGAAAGGCTACAAGACATTTGTAGGAGAACTTTACTTTCTTCTTTAATTTTGAGCGTTGAGTCTGTTTTGGTTTCCAAAATTCACATTATTTCACTCTTTCTGCAGATGGTTAGGACATCATCTACGATGACTGTAGACAAAGACCTTGAGTCTGTGACCAGGGCTCCTGCTAGATGTTGCGGTTGACCTAGTGTCAGGTAAGAGATGTAGACCAAGATTAAGGTATGGATAAAGGCCTTCCCTAGATATTGTTATTTCTCTCGCACCAGAGGCTCTTTTACCCTAGACATTGATGGGTTATGGGGTATCCTAGGCTCTACCGAGGTTTATTTCTTCTTTATTGCTTAGAGATTCCTTGGTTCAGTTGTTGGGTTTGGTTGGTGGTGCAGTGTTTGATGGTGCTTAGTGTGCAACTTAGAGTGGTACAAATGTAGGGGCACAACTTATACCAGTGTCTCTCAGAGTTGAGGTATCTCCAACATCGGTATTTGCTCAGCCGGTAGTCACCCAGCCAGCTATGTCTGTTGAGGAGAAAAAAATGTTGGGCAGATTTCTGAGATTGACTCCACCTTTATATGCAGGGGATCCAAGAGAGGATGAATTTAAGTCTTGATTTCTTGTGAGGATAGTCTTTATAATTTAGGTGTAGTTGAGAATCATAGGGTTGACTACACTATATTTTAGTTGGACTTGGTAGCTAGACATTAGTAGAGTGGTTTTCTTGATTCCAGACAACTGGATTTCCTTCTTTGAAATGGACTTAGTTCTCCAAGGCTTTCTCGAAGAAGTATATACCTTACAGACTTTGAGATCATATGAGAGATCAATTCTTGGGATTGGAGAAGGGTTACCATTTTAGAGTCTGGGGCACATCTCAATGAGTTAGCCATAAATTCTACTACTATCTTATCAATCAAGTATGAAAAGGTATAGTTCTTTGTTAGGGCTGACACTTCATCTAATATGGATACTTAGAGTTTAGTTACAGATGGCAAGTCTTTTTCGCAGATTACTAATTATGCCCAGACAGTCGAGAAGATGTATCGAGCGGCCCAAGAGGGGCAGGATATAAGAGACCATGCCACTAGGGTAGTTTTAGTGGGAGTTAGAGTGGTTCACAGTTCAGAGGCAGAGGTTCTCAAAGTAGGTATCCTCTGTATCCATCCTATCAACATTAAGGTCAACTTAGTAGAATCATTCATGACATACTTTAAGTTAAGAATGAAGGTTATTATGATTATAGTTATTATTGTAGGCCAAGTAACGATCGGTCTTTGATTGGCACATATTATAGGTTTTATAGTTGAGGTAGGTATTCGGGTTTAGATGGATCTTCTGGATAGAATCCAGTGCCTGGGGCATGCTATGATTGTGGCATCATCGGCCATTATTTTAGAAAGTTTCCCTGACATAGGGTAGTTGTACCTACAATGTAGAGTGTTCAGCCGATAAGTAAAATGCCTCCCCTAGTTGGGGGTGGTATGGAGGGTCATCTGGGTTATCCCCAAGGTTTGTAAGGAGGTCACCAGGTAGGTAGGATAGGTGGTCATTAAGGTGCCCATCTAGGTGGCGGGTGAGATTATTTATATGATGTACTTGGTAGGCTGGAGGTAGAGTCTTTAGATGCTGTTACTACAGGTATGATTTCAGTATACCGTCAACCAACTATTGCTTTATTTGATCTAGGATCCAATCATTCATTTGTGTCTTCTTATTATTCACTATGATTATAGTTGTCTTGGGAGTCTTTATATATGGCATTACGGGTATCTATTCCCATGGGTGATTCTTTAGTAGTGATCAAGTTTATAAATAATATGTTATAATCATTTGAGAGTTTTCTACTCAGGCTGATCTTATTGTTTTAGATATGTGGAATTTGATGTGATTCTGGGTATGGATTGGTTACCATGCAGTCTTGGATTGTATTTTCAAGACAGTTACCTTAGCCATGCCTATCATTCCCCGGGTAGTATGGCAGGGTTCTATTAGTCGTGCGCCGACAAGGATTTTTCTTATGTTTGAGCTAGGAGACTTATATCCAAGTATTGCAAGTCTTATCTTACTTATATTAGTGATATTAGTTCAAAGAGTTCTTTGCATAATTCTGTTCCTATAGTTTATGATTTTCCTGATGTTTTACTACCGATCCACCTAGCCTTCCTACTGAGCATGATATTATGTTTGCTATTAATCTTAAGCTAGGCACCCGACTTATTTCTATGGAACCTTACCATATGAATCTTGTTAAGCTTAAGGAGCTAAATTCTCAGCTTTAGAACTTTTTGGGTAAGGGTTTTATTAGGCTAAACATATACTGCCATGGGATGCTCATATTTTGTTCATGAAGAAAATGATGGTTGTATGCGCATGTGCATCGACTACAGGCAGTTGAATAAGGTGACAGTAAAGAATAAGTGTTAAAACCCTGGGGGGTTCCCTCAAGTCAATTATAGTAAAAACATAATAAAGCAACCAGGAAGTAAGAGACAGTATAGGAAGAGTGAAAACACAAGAATTTAACATGGAAATCCCCTTGCTCAAGGAATGAAAAACCGTGGTTTGCCTCATAAGAACCTTAGAAATCCACTATAATCAAACTCTTTATTTAAGATTTCAATGAACCTAACTCTAGGTTCCTTCCGCTTGTAATAACTCCACTGCAATCTCATCTTGACAACTCTTCCAACGACACACCCTGATATTGATTAACACTAGCCAATATCCACCTTAGGTAACTCTACCTAAGCTCTCTATAAGAAAAGAGAAAAGTTCATTACTCTTATAACATGAGTAATTCATTTACAAATCAGAACTCGCTCAAGAACAATTTCTAATTGAGCACACTCATATAGCTAAGAACTTGAGCAGTGTTGAATATGGAGTTTTTTCCTTTTTTTCTCTCTTCACTCTTTGGATTTGCAAAAACCATTTGATGAATAAGAAAATTTTTTCCTTTTATAGATGAGTGATGATTAGGACTAAAATTTCATTGAACCATGTGTCCTAATTAGTAAAAGCAACACCATCTAGTTTGTTACAAAAACAGACAAAGTCGTGCAGACACGTGTCAGCAATACTGTTACCATGAACATCTAGGGACCTGGTCCCTTGTGGTCATCTACTTATCATCAAAACTACATATAGCAATTTTCACCTTTTTTTATGATGACAAGCCAATCACAAATCTATGAGCATCAATGCATATTCATCATATTTAATCTGTGTGATTACCTCTACTGAAGATGAATGTTCCCCATATCATCATACTTCCACCATCATGTAGAACGGGGACCTAGTCCCTTGTTATTTGCAGCAAAAACAATAAGCACATGAGCACATTTTCTTCCCCCTATTAATGTGCCTTACCATACTTCCCCCTATCAGCATGCACCACATAAGTGCACACACACTGCACATGCATACCTACACACACGCACCTTGTCCTTAAACATGAAGTAAGTATCCCCCCTTTTGGAATCATTGAAAATGAATAACAATAAACTAAGAGTAAAGATAAGTACAGGTTAGTTAACTCATGGACACTAGGGAAACACTAACATAAAGAACAACTTTAAAATAAAGTAGACAAATAAAGCACAAAATAGAATTTGTTCATTCATAAAAGTTTGCACCAGTGCAGCAAGCTAAAATAATCAACATAAACAACTGTCTTTAAAGGTCAATATTAGAATCAATAGAAAAAACTGACACAGGGTTGATGAGGAAAAAGGTATAGTAGAGCTTAGGTAGCGGGAGGTTTTGGGGAAAGATACCTAAGCAACATCTCCATTCTTGCATTTTCAGTATTCAGTTCTTGAACTTCACCAATCAGTTATGCCACTTTTGCCTTGAGTTAAGCATTTCAACTGTATTCAGGTGCACTATTTCAGCATCTTTGGCAACCAACTTTATCCTTAACTCCTCCATTTACTTTCCCAACCTTTCTTGAACATCTAGCAACTCAGATACTTCAGACACAGATCCATATTTTCTCTTTATACATTCTTCCTCCATAAGAGTTGTTAGACTAAACATCTACTTGGCTGTCCCAGGTGTTCCCTTAGTTCCAACCACACCATAATGCTCAAACACCTTGTTCAATAGATATCCATATGGAATTCTATGTTTTCCTTCCTTTTTAAAAATCACTTTATGCATATGCTCTATCACTAGAGAAGAAAGACTTACCAATTCAAACTTGTTCAAACATTCGATCAAGAGCAGGTCAACACTTGAGGCAATTGTTATTTTTTCAGACCTTGGCAACAAGAACTTGTTGATAAACTCAAATACCAGTTGATAATCACTTTTTAGAAACTTCTTTTTCACTGCAGATGTTAATGTTTCTCCTACCTTTGATGATTCAATCATAAACTTAGCAGTAGGCTGTTGATTTACCACAATTCTTACACCTATAATAGGTACATCCAAAATTCTATCTAATTTCTCCTCATCTAGTTTGATAGGCTTTCCTTGAACTTGGGCATTCAAACTTAGCCCGTATTCTGAGAATTGCATGGTGTAATAAAATTCTCTGACCTTATTTTCAAGCACTATGGGGGTTGATTCCTCAAATAGTGCAGCCAGCCTTATTTTCTGACATACTCAATTAGCTTTATCATTCCAGGATTTTCTTAGATCTTTGGATCAAACGTTCTTCCATACAACACTTTCTGAATCATAAGTCTTTTATTTCTTTAATCTCTAGCCACATCTTTTATCTCTTCTTCTTTTCTACTTTTCTTAGGACTACTTCTTAATTTTCAACCACAAATGTTCTCTTCTTAGGACCAGGTCCCTCAAAGTCTTTCCTTTTATTGACATCTATGTGTTTCTGCCTCATTACAACATGGGTACCAGACTTTGACTTAAAGGACTTGGTTCTCTCAATATTATAAACCTCATTTTTTATTTGCTATACACTCGCAACATCTTCTGAATTCATGTCCTCCCCTCCCTCAATCTCCACAACTTCAATATTTTTTTTCTCCTCTATTGCACCAGTTTTCATAAGCCTTCTTCTTTTTATGGTGGAAGTTTTACTCTTATTCATTACATCTGCTAGCAATTTCATCTCAGACCCTCTAGTGGAGTAAGATATAGACACTTTCAAATCAGATTTCACTACTTTTTTATTACTTTTACTTCCCCTTAATTTCTTCACGGACTATCTTAGAGGTACTTCATCCTTATTTTTCTCATCATTATCACTTCCTTCCTATTTTTTCATTACTAGAGCTTTGCTTGGTATCATATGCAAGCAAAACCAAATTTTCAGCCTCCCAGTTTTCATTGCAGAAAAGTTCAATCCTTTTTACTGGTATTTCTTCACCAAATAACTGAGAAAAGATAAGGTTTGAATTTGAGGGAGTAGGAGAGACTGGTTCTTGCAAATTTTTAAAAGTATCAGCCTTTTTGAACTCTTTAGATAACCCAGGGATATGAGAATTTTTAGGTACTTTTTAGCTTTCTAGAGAGTGAGAAATCTCAGTTTGAGAGATTTCTTGTTTGATTGGTGATCCAAAGCCTTGATTGGAATCCTCTACCATGATTGGTTGAACACAACTTTCAAAGGTTGAGGAATGTTCAATGGGGACTAACTCATTTAGGGGTTTAAAATATTGTAAAGATGACTTCGTGGGTAAATTTGACTCAATTTCAAGTTGGAGACTCAAGATGCTGCTTTTTATGACTTTTGTTGTTGAAGGATTAGCGTATAGTGAATGTTCAGCCTGATTTTGTAGAGTGTTTTCTACCTTAAAACTTTTAGCTGGGTTTGAGAAGGTAGAATCATCAGCCATTTGATTCTGAGGGTAAGAAAGAAGAAATAGGACCAGTTGGGTTTTGAGAGGAAAGTATATTTTGTATGATGAGTTAAAATTATTGAAGAAGGATGAGTGGAGATCTAATATAGTTCTTTTATAGAAGTTTTAGTTGTTGATAAAAGAGGTCACTTTTGAAATGACATGTTTGAACTTACTAAATGTGACCCAGAATTTTGTAAAATGGAACAAAATGCTTTTGCAGAGGAGAAAAATACACTAGGACTATTTAGATAGCATTTTATGATTATTATTAGGGCATCCTGTATAGGTACTAACTTGAGAGATGGGACTAGGTCCCTCTCTTTTGAGTTAACCTTTAATTTTGTGCTTGCCATATTTGTCAACTTCCATAGTTGTTCCCATGGGTGCATACATACATGGGTCTAGTACTCAGTTAGACTCTTATTTACTTACTTTACCAAGGATACATGCCTCCTTATCTTAGCTAGAATTTTTGAGGAATCACAAATTCATATGTTAGGTAGGTCAATTTGATCAGTTCTATCTTTCAACTTGAGCTGGGATCAGTGACTGGCAGTCTATGTCATTCCCATTCGCATCTGCTTCTTTCAGCTTTTTCCTTATCATTTTCATCACTATCAACCTTCTTCCTTTAATCCACATAGATTCTCCCTCCTCTTTTTCTTTAAAAAAACTTTTATCTATAATTTGCCAAGGACCAGGTACTTTGAATTCAACTATTTAAAAATGAGATACCTCCACCTTAAAGCATCTTAAGAGGGAGAACACAGTTAGACCTTTCATCAATAGGCTTTTAACACCTTTGATCAATGGGCTATTTCTGACTACAATTCCCTTTCTCATTCCTAGAATCATGATCACAAGTTGAATTTAGAAACCCACATAAGTTTGAGCTCCCAGTAAGAGGATAATGGTGTGATCAAATCCTTCTTGGCCCATCTAGGTAGAAAGTTTTTCCTCATATTTTTCAGAAACTTGATTATTAGGACGTGAATTCTCCTGTTGAACATATATAGTACTTCTCGTTTTAGCCTTAAGCCAATGCTGACATTTTTCCTTCAAATCCCTATCTCTTCCATAGTGAGTACACAAGAGTTTGTACCCTTTACTTCTATCATAATAAGCAGTCTTTCCTTTAGACCCAATAGGTTGGAATTCTCCTTGATATCCCAGGCCTCTACCATCATTAGCACCTTGATTAGTCAAATTAGAAAGGATATGTGAAGAAGCAGTCCATCTAAGAGACTTGTTAAGCACTTCACTCAAACGGACCATGTCCTTTTCTAACTCTTCATTCCTGTGAAGTGTAGACATAAGTTGTTTTCGAGATTCCCTCATCCTTTCCTCAAGATTAATTTAAATCCTTGAAGATTCTTTTTTCCCTTTTCCATCTACCTTATTTACCTTCTTCAGATTACTCGTAAAACTCAGATTTTTAAATTTTATTTTGTGAACAACTCTATAGTTTCAGAAATTTGTAAAATTAAAGAAATCAGCTCATGCCCTTGATTCTCTACTTTTTCCTCTAAGGAATTCTTCTCAACAGTTAGTTCACATACAGAGTCTATCAACATACTTACAGGCCTTTTTATCTTCCTAGCAATGTAATTATCTAGATTATCCTTAATATAAAAAAAGATACCTCTTTTTTTTTCATCCTATGTGTTTGCCATGAATTCAAACAGGGAATCATAATAACTAAATTGTCTTCCACTTCTAGAATAGAAACATTTACTGTCTTCTCATCTTTACTTGAATCACTGGAAGAGTCTTCCCATGCTTCTAGAGCTTGCTTTACAACATACTCAACTGTTGTTTTCTTTCTTTAATTTTCAGGGACTTGATCCCTGTTCTTTCCCTTGTCACCTCCAGTCTTGAGATTTTCTTGATAATTAAATTTTTGGATTGGACAATCTTTGATAAAGTGCTCAGAACTCCCATATTTATGACACACCTCAACATTGTTTCCCTTTTTACTGATGCTTCCTTTTCTCTCGAACTGGCCTATTTTCCAAATAGGAAACATTAGTATCATAATCACTTGAATTAGGTTTTAAAGCCTTCAATGCTCGAGATTTTTCTCTTTTAACTTATTTCTTCTCTAGTTCTTGCTGCTTTTTGAGCTCACGAGTCTTTAGGTTTTCAATTAATTCATCCATAGTGAGGGTCTTCAGGTTTCTTGCTTTATTTATAGCATCCACTTTTCTCTCCTAGGACTTAGGAAAAACTCCAAGAATCTTTCTCACTTGTATAAGGGAATCACTTCGCATAAGCAGTAAAGATCATTAGTGATAAAAGTGAATCTTTTATGCATTTGTTGAATGGTTTCTACTTCTTTCATAGTGAAGGTTTCATATTGAGTGGTTAGCATGTCTACTTTAGAATCTTTCACATCAGTAGTGGCTTCATAAGCATTCCTCAATTAATTCCATATCTCTTTAGCATTCTCACAAGCTGAGATCCTTTTATATTCATCAGGCCATATACGACAAACTAGCAATTTCTTGGACTTGTAATTCCTCTCAATTTTCTTTCTGTCTTTATCATCATGCTCTTTCCAACTTTTAACAACCATTCTAGTTATTTCTCTTTCTTTGACTTCTTTAACAGGATAATGAGGACCATCAAGGATTATGTCCATCATTTCACTATCTTCAACCATAATAAAGTCAAATATCCTATTTTTTCACCCATAACACTGCCCTTTGAATCATAGTGGTTTAGTGGTAGATTGCCATTCTTCTAGAGTAGGAGGAGTAGCCATGCTAACCAATACACTATAGGTGTGAACCTTTTTTACTAAACTAGCTCTAATACTAATTATTGAAACCCTGGGGGTTGCACCATACTATGAGGGACCAGGTCCTTCAAAGTCAATCACAGGCAAAACACAGTATAGCAACCAGGAAGTAAGAGACAGTGCATGAAGAGTTAAAACTCAAGAATTTAATGTGGAAACCCCCTTGATCAAGTGAGAAAAACCACGGTTGTCCCTCACACGCACCTAAAAAATCCACTATAATCAAACTCTTTATTACAAATTTCAATAAACCTAACTCTAGATTCTTTCCACTTGTAATAACTCTACTACAAGCTCATCTTGACAATTCTACCAAGGACACACCCTGATATTAATTAACTCTAACCAATATCCACCTTAGGTAACTCTACCTTAGCCTCTCTAAAAAAAGAGAAAAGTTCATTACCTTTATAACATGAGTAATTTGTTTAAAAATCAGAACTCTCTCAAGAATAATTTCTAATTAAGCACAGTCATACATCTAAGAACTTAAGTAGTGTTGAATATAGAGTTTTTGCCTTTTTCCTCTCTTCACTCTTTGGATTTACAAAAATAATTTGATGAAGAAGCATTTTTTTCGTTTTATAGATGAGTGATGATTAGGGATATAATTTCATTAGACTAGGTCTCCTAATTAGTACAATAAACACCTGCCAATTTGTTACACAAATGAACAAAGTTGTGTAGATGTGTACCAGCTGTATTATTTTCTTGAACATTCAGGGACCTAGTCCCTTATAGTCATCTACTCATAATTAAAAATACATATAACAATAAGTATTTTATGCCTCATATTGATGACTTGTTTAATCAGGTTCAGGGAATGACATTTTTCTCTAACACTGCCTTAAAATCTAGTTACCATCAATTAAGGATTCCAGCTGAGGACATCCTTAGATATCCTTTAGGACTTGTTATAGCCATTATGAATTCCTGGTGATGTCTTTTGGATTGACCAATACCCCAACTGTATTCATGGATTTGATGAACCAAGTATTCAGTCCCTATTTGGACTCCTTCATAATCATTTTTATTAAAGACATCCTTGTGTTTTTTAGGAGTAAAGAGGATTACGAGCAACATTTAAGGATTGTACTCTAGACTTTGAGAGATCATAGGATTTTTGCCAAATTCTAAAAATGTGAGTTTTGGTTTAAGTCTGTTAAATTCCTAGGACATGTGGTGACTAAGGATGAGATTATAATGGATACATCTAAGATTGAGACTATTCGTGATCAGGCCAGACCTATATCTTTGACTGAGGTTCGTAGTTGTATTGGTTTGGCATATTATTAGAAATGGTTCATTAAAGGTCTTCCTACTATTATAGCGTCAATGACTAGATTAACCAGGAAAGAGGTTCCTTTACAATGGTATAAGGAGTGCGAGTCAATCTTCGTAAGCTCAAGGACCTGCTTACTTCAGTTCCTATATTAACTCTTCCTGATGAGGGCTAGGGGTTTATCATATTTTGTGATACTTCTAGTTGGATTATGTTCTGATACAACAGTGTTGAGTTATTCCTTACGCATCAAGGCAATTGAAGGTACATGAGCGCAACTACCTTACTCATGATTTTGAGTTAGAGGCAATAGTCTTTACACTAAATATTTGTAGGAATTACTTTTATGGCTTTTATTTTGAGATCTACATGGATCAACATAGCCTTCAACATCTTATGACTCATGGGGAGCTTAATTCTAGATAGAACAGATGGATGTGTTTGTTGAAGGGCTATGATATCTTTATTATATAACATTTGGGCAAGACAAATATGGTAGCGGATGCCTTGAGCTGAAAGGCAGTGATCATAAGTATCAAACTTGATGGTTCGACTTAATATTTTAGACTCTATGAGAGTTTGTGCTAATGTTAAAGATAGGTCTACCTTGTATGAGAAAATTTAGAGTCGCCAGTTTGAGGTTACTAGACTTTGTGGCATTTGAGGTTCTGAGGCTGAGTCTAGGAGGGTACCTTGAACTTAGAGGGAATTTTGAGAAATGATTGTTGAATTTATGTTTTGAGGGTTGGTGAATTTATTAAACTAATATTGCTAGAATCTTACAGCTCTAGATATTTTATTTAACTTGGTATATTCAAGATGTATATAGATATTTGAGGTATCATTACTAGTGGAGTGGAATGGAGAGAGATGTAATAAACTTTGTAGCTTGTTTCCTTTGTTGTCAATAGGTAAAGGCCAAGCATTAAAAACCTAGTTGACTAATTCAGAGATTACCTATTCTCGAGTAGAAGTGGGAGGGGATCACCATAGACATCATTAGTGAGTTGCTTTGCACTTTTTATGGTTTTGATGACATTTGGTTCATCGAAGATTGATTGACTGAATTGGCCCATTTTATCCCTATTCAAATGTCTTTCAGTGTTGAGAGTTTTCTTACATATATGTTCGTGAGATAGTTTGCCTACTTGGAGTACCCATATATATTATTTCAAACAAATGCTCGGTGTTTACCTCTAGCATCTGGAGGACTTTTCAAGAGGAGTTGGGTACTCAGGTTAATCTCAGTACCAATTTTTACCCTCAAATTGATAGGAAGTCAAAGTGAACTATTCATGTTCTTGATGATATGCTTCATGCATGTGTTATGGGCTTTAGAGGTCAGTGGGAAAAACACTTAGTGTAAGCATAGTTTGTCGATAATAATAACTAGCATTTAAGTATTGAGATTGAACCATTTAAGGCATCATATTATACGCATTATCTATCTCTGATAGGTTGGTTTGAAACCTATGAGTTAGGTGCCATGGTATGGACTTACTTTGTGAGTCATTTGATAGGGTTTGGATAATTCAGGATAGGTTGAGAGTAGCTCAGGGTAAGCAGAAAAGTTATGCTAATTGTATATTTTTTTCCTTGAGGTTTGGAGTTAGCGATTATGTTTTCCTATGAGTATCACCCATGAAGGGTGTGATGAGGTTTTGGAGAAGGGGCAAGCTCATCTCTAGGTATATTGGGCCATTTCAGATACTTTGGAAAGTTGGAGAGGTTATGAGTTGGCCTTACCCTAGGATTTATAGTTGTTCACCCATTTTCCATGTTTCTATATTGTGACTTTATATCATGGATGAGTCTCACATGCTTCGATGGGAATCACTTTAATTGGATGAGATGTTAACCTTCGTAGAGGAGCCAGTGCTCATATTGGCTAGGGATATCAGGCAGTTTCTCTAAAGAAATTATAGTGGTTGGGATTCAGTAGAGACATTGTAAAGTCTAGAAGGCTACTTGGGAGATCAAGAGTGATATTTGGGTCCAGTATCCCCATATGTTCGAGCCTCCAGGTACATTGTAATCCTTGTAATGACCCTCTAGATGATTTTCTGCAATTCTATACTAATTCGTTATCTAGAGCTTTTCTATAGCTACCCCAAGTCATTTATGACTGCTAGAGCTGATGATTTGGTTACTGAACAGTTCGTTTAGTTTTTAGAGCCAATTTTTGTTTTAAGGTTTTCATTATTGAGCATTGGGTATCAGGCTCAAACTTCAAGTTAACGGCCTTGTCAGTCAATTTTGATAGTTCCATTAGACCCAAAAAGTGGATTTTAAGCTAGGGGAACCTTTGGTTAGGGTGCTAAGGCTTCTAAATTTTGGGCTATTGGGTGGATTATGTTTAAAACAACCATTGGGCATGGGACCAACATTTCATCAAAATGAACCTAGATGGAAATTTCGATGGTGTTGTTTAGTTTGAAATGTTGAATTTAGTAAAGTAGCATAGTTCATTTTCAATTACGAGATTTCAATTGAATCCCGAGGGGCTGATAGAAAACTTGGAAATTTTTTTGAAATGTTGGTGCAGGATATAGCTGGTGTGATCGTTTAATGTCTATTTAGTTGACCCAAAAATTGCCAATTTTTCAAAGTGTAAGCCTTAGTGAAAGTATGCATATTCCCCTTGATCACTAAAGCAGCTAAACTACTACATTATTGGTAGTCGCTTAAGCGATATCTGATCGCTTTAGCAGTAGTGCCCCTAGTATAAAGGACTGCTTAAGAAATGACTTACCACTTTTGTGGTTATTTGGCCTCTAAAGAAGCCACGTCTACTATTAATAAAGGGGATCCCAATTTTGGGGCTCATTTATTTGATTTCCCAACTTTCACAATTCCTAAAGAGTTAGATTAAGAGAGAGGGACAATCATTAGTGGTTTAAGGTGAGTTGCAGAGTTCACTGGGGATATTTCCTCATCTAAATTTCTGTAATTTTTTGTATAATTCCTTATTTTATTCTCCAATTTAACCTTATATCCCTAGTTACTTTATGGGTTGATTTTAGATTTGTTTGTGCTCGAGTTTTACCCATTTTTTAGGGTAAATAATATTTGAGCCTAGAGAGAAGTTTTGATAATTTCAAAGTTGTGATTCGACATGTTGTCCCTAAATGGGAATTTATTTTGACTTTGGACCCAAAGCAATTATATGTAATATAGGTACTTTTATTCTCATATTAATGTGTGGATCATTATTTTGATAGCATGTCATCGTGCAGAGGTTTCTCAGAAGGGAAAATCTCCAATTTAGTGTGTTTTCTCGAGCATTCATCGGCATCCAGGTAGGATAGGCTTACTTTCCTCATAGGTTAAGCTTTACTCTAGTATTGGTATTTCATTATGCTAGATTTGGGTTGGAGTTTGTGTCTTAGATTAATATTAAGTGAAAATTTAGAATATTTAGCGAGTTAAAGAGTTGTTTTAGGTAGAATTTACCCATTCATCCTTCCCTTGAGATAAATTGTTTCCTTTGGACTTACTCAGTCTTATTTAACACCTAGTAGTAGGAATTGGAAGTCTTAATCAAATTTTTGGGTAGAAATCACCTTAGTATGAACATCTGGGGCTTAGTAGTAGGCTTGTCGGTCCTTTTTAAGGTCACATATTCTAATTAGCTCCTTGTAGATCAAGAATGCCTTCTTTAATCATATATATATATATACATATATATATATATATATATATATATATATATTACCCTAGTATGATTTTTTCATCTTTCCAATTTTTGACTAAACATGGTAATCTATATTTACTTTAAAGATCGATTTGAGTTCGACAATTGTTGTTTATTTATGATACTAAATTTTGGTTCTATTCTAGCACGTATGATACTAAAGACTAGTCTAAGTTTAACATTTATGAATCACTTATTATATTAAGGATCCAATTCGAGTCGGTGTTTATGGTATGGGATTCACACATATGGTGTCGGTGACTTTATAGTTATTACAACTGGTGTTTCTATCTTAATTGCATCCATCAAGGTTATGGGGGCTCGATTAGGTTATTTCTTCTTGTGTGTGCCTTCTGTACTTATGGGGGACCAGTTAGTCTATAGTTAGCTTGTATTCTTTTTGATATTATCTACCTTGTTATTTATTATTCGTCATCTAGAGCATTATTTTAAGTTTTCCCTTTTATTCCTGACGTTAGTTTACATTCTTGCATTTTATTATGTTTTTATTATGATTTAACTCTGTCAGTTGATGATTCCTACTGAATACCTCATGTTTTGAAAGTCATACTATATTTTTGCATCTTTTTCTGATGCAGATCCAAGTATATCCATCTCTACTAACGTTCTATCCAGTGTATACCTATAGTTGGAGATCGGGTGAGATTTTAGAGCAGGAGCTAATTCTCTCCCCTTCTATTATTTTAGACAATCATTAAATTTGAGAATATTTGTATATTGATTCTATTAGTATTCTTATTATTTTGATTAGTGTCTCTTGTACAAACCTTACTAGATTATTGGATACTCTTTTCTAATTTTCTCTCTCTTATCTATATGTATGCTATTGTAATTCTATTTTCTCTCCTACAATCTATTTGTATTCTTATATTTAGTATTCATTATACCTTCCACCAACTAGCCCATAACTTTTCATTTTAGGCTATGACTTGACTTACTTACTGGTGGGTTAAAGTAGGTGTCATCATGACTCGTGAAATTGAGTTGTGACAAATTGGTATCAGAGCCTAGGTTCACCTGTATTGTTGATACCATAGCAAGTGTCTAGGAGAGTCCCGTGGATCTAAATGATGACATCCATTTCATATATTTATGAGGATATAGGACATTTATAAGAGATCTTCACTTTCTTTATTCATTTCGTGCAATAAGTCTGGGTTGTTTTTGAAATTTACATTGTTTTCACTTTTTCACTTATGGTCAAGATGTGAGCTACGCTAATTGTTTTCTTTCTAGAGGTCATAGCCAACCTAGGGTCAGGCGAGAGCTGCATCCCTAGCTAAGGATTCGGATAGAGAACCTTCCCCTGGTCCTATTATTACACTTGCACTAGTGGTTCCTCCACCCCAACCATTGGTGGTCTAAGGGGCAGCCCAAGCTCCACTGGGGTTTATTTTTTCTTTATTTCTTAGAGATTCCTTGGTTTAGTTAATGGGTTTGTTTGGTGGTGCACCATTTTATGGTCCTCAGTCTGCCAATCAGAGTTGTACAGATGCAGGGGCACAACCTGTATCTACGACTACTAGAGTTGAGGTCCTTCCATACCAATAGTTGCTCAACTGACAGCTTCCCATCCAGCTATGTCTGTGAAGGAGAATAAGATGTTGGGAAGACTTTTGAGATTGACTCCACCTAGATTTACAGGGGCTTCATGTAAGGATGCATTTGAGTTGTTGATTGCTTATGAGAATATGCTCCATAATGTGAGCCCAGTTGATACTCGTAGGGTTGACTACACTACTTTTCAGTTAGACTTGGCAGCTAGACATTTGTGGAGGGGTTATCTTGATTTTAGGCTAGTTGGATCTCCTTCATTGACATGGACTTAGTTCTCCGAGGCTTTCTTAGAGAAGTATATGCCTAGCAGTCCATGAGAGAATCTAAGAGACCAGTTCGTGAGATTGGAGTTGGGTTACCATTTTAAAGTATGAGGCATAGTTCCACGAGATGGCGATACATGCTATTGTTATCTTACAGATCAAGTATGAGCGGGTTCAGTGCCATATTAACAATATAGAAATACACCAGTTAATGATATTACTTCTTCTGCCTCTCTCGATTAAAGAATTAGTAAAATATCAATATGTTGCACAAAATAGATAGATGTTAACAAAATAAATAACATCTATCTAAACAATGGATAGAGTTTAAGCAAAAACCTTTAGCTCAGGTATGTGAAATTTTGGAATAATATTCACTATTCTATAAAAATAGCAAGATCCATCATTCTCCTAACACAATAGAAAATTACTCCATAGTAGATTTGGTACAATTAATGAAACTATTCTTCTCAATTAAATAAGAAAATAGGAGAAATATTCAAGATGAATAATTTTTCTATTTAATTAAAAAAGGAGCTAGAATTATTTTCAACATAAAATAACTAAAATAAAGAGTAGAATAAGAACTTAAAAATATAAGAAGTGTTGTGCTCTCTCTCAATCTTTTTTCTCGAAATACATGGATGCTTTTTATTTATAAAATAAGGCACGCCCCTCTTAACCGATCAGATTTGCTTGTTATTATTTTACATTGCAATTTGGTTTTAGAAAATTCGAAAATTGCATCTGAGACTCCCATTACTTCAATTCTCCAATCAAATTCCTTCTTTTCCTTTTGCTTTTTTTTCGTTTGTCTCAATTAGCGGGTCTCATGCTAACTACAACCTCCACTTTTGTTTTCAGTATTTTCTGCATCTTTCTTTCACTTCTTCTTTGTTTTTCATTTCCATTTTATCTTGTAGGTCCTACACATGGAGAAATTTGACCACCTCCTTATCATGTTTGCAACAACTTATTGTTCCCCTCTTTTGTACCTATGTTATATCTTCAGTTGTGTTGGATCTTCTTGTAAACTAGTACTCGTATTTCTTTTGCTGCATATCCCCTTAGTTGATATTTTCTTATTAAATTGTGACATTTTCTGCAAAAAAAATTATATTAGTATTAAAATTTAAAAAACAACTTAGTATATATATGATATTTTCGTCTTATAAAATTCCCCCATACTTAATTATTTACTTATTCTCAAGAAAAGAGAATTAATAATTATAGTGTCTAAAATATTTTGAAATAAAATCATGAAAACTTTGGAGAGGAAAATCGACTATGAAGACTCAATGAGTTCAATAACCTTTATTTGTACTAATATTCATTAACTGAAAATTCAAACAATGATTTTTCCTAATCCCAAGTGTGCCTTACCACTGAATAGATATGCACATATACACAGTATATCGATAGAAAAAAGAAAGAATAGGTAGAGAAAATTCACTCACTCTCGTCAAAGAATTACCTAATGTTACCAAAAATAACCATAAGCTTGACTATTATGTGATTCTCCACTAATTTGGGAGTCGTGGAGTTGAGATCATGTAGGGCTTTTATAAAGATGTAATTTAGGCTTAGGAATGGTAGGATAAATATCGATAATAGTGTCTTATATTTCCTTTAGGCACTATATTTTACTTTTGTAATGGCCTGAGTTTTTTGAATTTTCCATTTCTATGTGTTTTGACCATTTTTCCCTTTTCTATAGTTGCTACATATTGAGTTTGAGGTTGGAGAATGGTTGGTACAGTTTTCAATGCAATCATGAATGATTTGTGCGAGTTTGTGGATTTTAGAGGCTTGAGAAGCCATATAGTTGACTTTGGTCAACATTTTTGATTTTGAATGTTGGATGGCAAAATGGAGATCCAAAATGTTGATTTTGGATTAGTAGCAAGGTTTGTTCAATTTTGAGGCTTTTAAATCTCATTTCGATCCTTTATTTTAAAAATAATAAAATAGGGTCTTGGAGATTAATTTTAATAAATCAATCCCTTTTCAAAACTCTAATGTCGTTACTGAATCTGGAACATTGAAATTAGCCTAGTGCATATATGATTTACTTCTGTCGGGTCCCGAACGATCTAGAGGGTCCATTCGAAAATTTAAAAACCTGCAAAATCAGCTGATGCATGGATCCTTCTTCGTAATTGAATTCCCCTAGCTACGAACATAGAAAGTAACCCTTCATCGTGATTGCAAGGTGGTGACCGCAATCGCGATGGGCAATGGAGTCCTTCTTTACGAACGCGATGAGGTTGTCGCGAACATGAAGCCTTGGCGACAAACACGAAGGACAATTTAATGGCCTAGTCGATATTGACCCTCGTAAATCTGAAGGATTGACCAGTTCGCAAGGTACTATTCAATGAACCATATAAATACTCTATTTTTGCAATTTTACTCAATTTTGGACCTCCAGGCTTCGGGAAAGACAATTTTTAAGGGTATCAACATTGTTTTTTCTATGGTTACTGTCTAAACTCATAATCCCACTATTTACCATTGATTTTATCTTTAAAAACACCTTTAAATCATGATTTCAAAGTAGAAAATTAGGGTTTTATCGATAAAGTTTAAAAAGGGCTTTTCTTCATTTTAGACCTTGATTTTAACCCATTTTCATGTGGGTTTTCACATGTTGAATCCTATAATCTTGGGTATTGCGTTTTTGAAATAAAATTTTGGTTTTACACCTTTTGTGTTTGAACTCATTTTTCAAGTCCATTTTTTACTTGACCCAAATATGGGAAATACGGATATTGTTTTCTTTCTTTTAACTTATAGATGGTATATTTAAATATTGATGTTGATTTTGAGGCCGTCCATAAAGGGAATGGTTCGTGTTGAAGTACTTTGGACTAGGTTCTTTTCATTTTGAGGTAGGTTATGACTTAACTTCTTTCAAATTAAGTTGGGTAGTTAATGAATAAGTAAAGCATGCTATGGGTTGGGAAAAATAACTATGAGGTTTATATTTTGATATAAGTTATATTGTTGTGTCCCTGTGGGGGGGGGGGGCTTATATGTCATTGTTGTTGACATGTGATATCTAATATTGTGTGTTGCCCTTGTAGGTAATTTTTGACATCAATGGCCTTATCTGTTCATTAGAATGTCTTTATTCTAAATATGATGTCTGTGCAAGGGCTATTTTTCTAATATAGGCCTTATTTGAGTATTAGTTTTTTATATCATGATAAACTACCAGATTTAGAGGTTGATATGATATTAATGATGTCTTGCATGCATATTTATTATGATGGTGCCTAATTGGACTTGATAATTATGTATTATAGACATACTGAGTTAATTTATAGGCTCACTTAGATATGTGTGTGTGCGCGCGCGTGTGTGTGCATGTGTAGATGTGTTGTATGGATTAGATATTCATTATATTGAGTTGACTGCAAGCATTACATCCTTATTCCATACATATACATTCATATGATACCGGTACCATTGATAAACACTGTTTTGAAAGAAAATGAATCACTTTTAAAAACCCTTGGTTGAGGTCATTTGCTGGCAAGGTTGGTTATGGTATTTTGAAAACCCTTGGCTGAGGTCATTTATCGGTAAGGTTGGTGATGTATTTTGAAAACCCTTGGCCGAGGTTATTTACTGACATGGTTGGCTTGAGATTGAGATATATTATATACATTTTAAACCCCCCATGGGTCTAACCTGGTAGCTATTATGCAATGATTTTCATCATTCATCCCATCCACATTGCATTGCATTTATTTTACATTCGCATCTTGCCTGTTTTCCTTAGTTCCTTAACTTGTGTTTGGTTTTCACGTATTTCTCTTTTATATCTATGTTGTTGCTATTTCAATGTACTTGTATATATTTGAACTATTAGTATAGACGATGTGAGGTACCATTTGAGACTTTTCTGCTTGCAGGTGACATGATATAGTATATTTTACTTATCTTATTTTCTATATTAATCAGTTAGCCTATGATACCTACCGAGTAAAAGTAGACCATACTTACACCTATTATGTTATTTTAGTGCAGATCCTATCATAAGTATGATAGATGGATGTTGAGATCGTATTGTTGGTTGGTGATATTCAAGGCACTGGACCATTATAGTGTTCAAGGTAGATTTTTAAATCTCACCCTGTCTTACTTATGTCTTT
This sequence comes from Capsicum pubescens, assembly GCA_030864215.1. Classification (NCBI taxonomy): domain Eukaryota; kingdom Viridiplantae; phylum Streptophyta; class Magnoliopsida; order Solanales; family Solanaceae; genus Capsicum; species Capsicum pubescens. The sequence goes on from CM061538.1 coordinate 112,340,563, forward strand.
ATTTAGATCAGAGATTGATTTTGTACTTTCCTATTTTGGATTTGTAGTTAGATTGCTTTTACATTATGACACCATGTGATTGATGGTTTATCTTATGTCTTCAGACTTTTGTTTATTATAAATATATATATATAGAGAGAGAGAGAGAGATAGATAGATAGATAGATCGATAGATATAGATAGATAGATATTATGTGATCGACCTAACTTTATTCTAGAAGTCTCGCTTGAGTGTATATTATAATCAATTTTTTCTTTTCTTTTATCAGTTTGAGTGATTGGCTTATGTATCAAGGCTCAACGACGATAAGTTCCATCATGACTTAGTTTTTGTGTCATGAAAAATTGGTACTAGAGCTAGGTTCACTGGTCTCATAAGTGTAAGAGTAGGATATCTTGTAGAGTTTTGTAGATCGGTATGTAGACATCCGTATCTATCTTCTGAGGCTATAATATGTCTTCAGGAAAAACTTTTGTATTTTGATTCCTTATTATGTGAGTTATTTATACCCTATTTTCTAAGTTGTATTCCATTTTTTGGCTGGAAGTGGGGACTAGATCTCGAGAGGTTAAGGATACTGATCCAACACAGAGGATAAAGCCCATACTAGAGGGCAAGGTAGGGTCGTAGACAACCCAGAGGTAGAGGAAAGGCACAAGAAGCTGCCCCGATCAAAGGTAGTGTCAGGGGAACCTCCCTTGAGCCTAAGGTTGAGCGTGTAGGAGATGTGGGACTATCTCAGGTCCCATAGGGTTCAGTTGCTACCTCAGTTTTAGAGGGTCTGTTGATTTTTGGCATTGAACCATTTGGATGGTTTTCACTTGAGTTTACTTGGTATTTCTTTAGTTTTAAGTATGGTACCACAGTTAGTACCGATGTGTTCTTATAGAATTCTTCTAACCCAGAGTATGGTTCCATCATTTGTATCAGTATTTGCTTATGATATTTCTTAGACTTTGATTAGTGTTCCACCTTTTGTGCTAGTATCTAATCATGGTATTCCTATTTTAGGGGTACAACCTTCATCTATGGTACCCCCATGTATGGGTTCTCAGCCTGCCAGACTTACTATTCATCTAATTACGTTGGGTATAATTATGTCTTCTGATGATCAATAGAGGTCTGAGAGGTTCATTTGCTTGGATCTACCTAAGTTCAGTAGTGCTATTCGCTAGTATGCCTATGAGTTTTTGGTTGATAGCCAGGAGAAGTTACATAATCTTAGATCCATTGAATCTCATAGAGTTGCTTATACTACCTATCACATGATATATGTGACTAGGGATTGGTGGAGGTCATTTTCAAGTTTTAGACCTTTAGGTTTGCCTTCTATGACTTGGACTCAGTTTTCTAAGGCTTTCTTGGAGATGTTTGTTCCATCTAGTTTGAGGGGATAGACACATGAAAAGTTTGATCATTTGGAGCAGTGCTCCATGACTCTTGTAGAGCATGAGGCTTATTTTCATACTTTATTTGGGTATTCGTCCACTAGCATCACCACTGAGTCTAAGCGGATTTAGAAGTTTGTGAAGGGATTAGATAGAACTCTAAGTGGAGACAGTATGAGCTACCGTTTAGGACTTTTATGCTTACAGGTAATGGGCTCTAGGTATATTCCCTTATCTTATTTTCTACTTCGCCCAGTCAGTTTATGATACCCCTTGTAATGACCTTCACGGTCATTTTCTGTATTTTCATATATTTTTGGTGTCTAGAGCTTTTCTATAACTGCCCCAAGTTATTTATGACTTGTTGGTACTGATAGTTCGATTCCCAAGCGGTTCCTTTGCAAATTTTAGTACTATCAAATATACTGTGGAATATTAAATATAAATTGACATTTGGTAGAAGTATAATTTACTACCCTTCTAGAATATTTTTAACTTGTATAAAAATTCTTTAGTTATGATATATTTATATTATTTTATAATAGTTTTTATAATTTATCAACATTTTAAGTGGAGATAGTAAATCTAGAAATATTAAAATACTATTATTATATAATAGAGATTTTAGTAGAAATAATTTTCGATTAAGTATGGTATATTTAAAATATTATATTATTTTACCTTGAACCTGTACAATACCCGATTATATACCTAATGGGATTAAATTTGACAATTAATAAATATGTGTATGTGTGTGTATACATACGTGACACATGTCAATTAAATATCAAAGTAATTTTTAGGTGTCAAAATATAGGACTTATTAAAGGGTAGTGGGTTAGGCAACAAAGTGGGATCTATATCTTAGGTTGTTGGCACTTAACTTTTATATAAAATAAGTTCATTGCATACAGAGAGAATTATTGGAAATTTTACAAGATAGGATACATTGTTTATACAGAGCCTGTACATATTAATTAAGAGTTGTTTTTGCGAGATATTAACTAACATTGTAGATGGTCATTGAGAGAGAAATTAATTATCCACATCAAGTTATTGAATCTCGGGCTTTAGTGGCACTATCTGGAGGCTTTGCAGAAAGACATTAGCTTTGACGTCCAGGTAGGCTAGGCTTACCCTAACTTTATATTAAGCTTATTTATGACAATTGTGTACTATTATTCTAGTTTTGGATAAGAATTTTTTTTTTGCATATCATCTAATATGTATAACATGCCTTATTTATCTGATTAGGACATCATTATGGTAACTATTGGTATCGTGTCTTCCAGTATAATGTGGCGTCTATCATTTTAGGATATGGAATTAAGTTGCAAAAACCTTGGATTTTTCCCTTTTTAATTAAGAGATGTGAATGGTTAATTAAATATATTTTAGTTTTGATTTAGGTTCAGTAATATACTTTGTTTCTGTCATTGATTGTGAATTTTGGTACAACTTTGGCATTGGTTATGGTATGGTTTGGATTTTAATTTTATAGTTGGGTATGGTTACTATGAGTTCCAGTTCGAGTCCAGCATCTGGGTATGGTGATTTGTGAGTTCTGATACTGATTACTATTGTTCTAGGAATTGTGGATTCACTGAGTTCCAGTTCGATTTTGGCATATGATTATGAGTTCTATTGTATATCATATATATGGCCTCTTGTTATTACCTACTAGCTCCGATTCTAATCCAACCTATGGCCTCTTATTATCATCCATCACTACAGGTTCGAGCCTGGTGTCTGACCTCTCGTTGGTACCCATTGGTGTCAGTACAATCCTGGTACCCATCTTGATGGCTACTATGATTTCATGAGATGGGGTTCAGTTACGGATTATTTATATTTATTTTCATTAATTATTTCTAGTGTATCCCATTGACTTATGGGGGAACGGTTGGGTTAATTGTCTTTTTCAGTGTGCCTAGCGGGCTTACGAGGGCCTAGTTAGGTTATGTTTGATTTGCTTTTATTACTGCATTATTTATTTTTTGTATCACTTATACTTATTCTTTTATCGCATTTGTGTAGCTTGGTAGGTTTTTCCTTCCTATCCCTGTTTACTGTTGACTTAGATTACACCGTCGCATTTTAGTTATAACTTCCCTATATTGAGCTCAGTCTGCTGATGATGCCTACTGAGTACCTATTGCTTTGGTACTCATACTAAACTTCTGCAATTTTTCCATTATGTAGATTTGAGTACTAGCAGTCGACGTTAACGTGGTTCCTACCTTTCAGTACTGATTAAAGTCGGGTGAGCTTACTATCGTTCGAGGATGATCCTTCTCTATCTATTCCAATTTAGTCTTTTCTACTCGAGATTGCTTGTATATGTTGTGTATATTATATATTCTTTCTAGCATTCTGGATATCTTTTAGTAGTGGCTCTAATACTGAACTTACCAGGTCTTAGGAGGGATTTATTTGTATATTTAGTCCTTTTTCCTTCTATCGTTTTGATATATTATATATCTTTTCTTCCTTGTTTTCACTTATTATTATACTGCTATCATTTTATGCAATCTTTTCTATTTTTTGCTTATTAGCCCATTACCTATTATTTTGGGCTATGGCTTGGCTTGCCTACTAGTGGGATAAGGTAGACACCATCATGACTTGAGAAATCAGGTCGTGAAAGCTTCGTATCAGAGCCTAGGTTTCATTAATACTATTGGTACTAGAGTCGATGTTTAGTAGAATACCGTGGATCAGTACAGAGACGTCTGTATCCTCTCTTCGGGAGGCTACATAGCATTTTTAAGGAACAATCTCATTTTTTTAATCTATTTTCATGTGTTAGGTATGAGTTGGTTTTTAATTTTTATTGGTTCGCTCTTTACGTTGATGGCTAAGATGCGGGGTAAGGAGTTGGGGATCAGAACCCCAAGACTTCTATTAGCGTTCTGGTTAGGGGTCGAGGTCGACCTAGAAGGAAAGGGTAGGATAAAGTAGCCGCCCCAGATTAAGATCAGGGCAGGGATCGGCCACCTGATCCTATCATAGCTCCAGAGACAGAGAGGGCCCTAGGTATTTTACCACAACAGAGGTGGGCAGGGATCGACCACCTGATCCTATCATAGCTTCAGTTCTTTAGGATGCATTTGTACAATTATTGGAGTTAGTAAGGGGTCCACCAACTGAGGGAGCTCAGCAAGCAGCACAAGCTGGTGTTGATTTAGGGACACAACTTACGACAGTGACACCTAGGGTAGAGGTTCCACCAGTACCAAAAGTCCCATAGCAATAGTAGCCCAGTCAGTTATGTCTTCAAAGGAGAAGAAAATGTTGGGATGATTTTTTATGTTGAATCCACCCAGGTTTGTCGGGACACTAGGAGAGGATGCTTATGAGTTCCTATCTAATTATGAGGAGCAGTTACAGAATTTGGGGTTGGTTGAGTCATGGAGAGTGGACTTTATTTCTTATCAGCTAGACATGATAGTGAGGAGGTGGTGGAGAGGTTATCTTGTTTCTCAGCTGGCTGGATCTATACTGGTGACTTGTACTCAGTTCTCCGAGGCTTTCTTGGGGAAGTATATGCCTCACAGCATGCACAAGTATCTTTGGGATGAGTTTTTCACTTTTAGATAGGGTTCTATGTTTGTGCATGAGTATAAGTCAAGATTCCATGAGTTAACCTAACACGCCACTATAATTCACTTTTAGATAGGGTTCTATGTCTGTGAATGTCCTGAGGTTTGATGGTCGTATTTGTGTTCCAAGTATTGGAGATTTGATTCAATTTATTCTTCACGAGGCTCATAGCCTTAAATACTGTATTTACTCTGGGACAACTAAGATGTATAGAGATTTTAGAAAGCATTACTGGTGGAGTATTTTGCGGAGAGATATAGAAGGGTTTGTGGCTCAGTGTCTTTGTTGTCAATAGGTAAAGGCCGAGCACCAGAGGCCTACTAGATTACTTCAGTAGCTACCCATTCCCAAGTGGAAGTGGAAGTTAGTTACTATGGATTTTGTAGGTGGATTTCCTCGCACTTCCCTTGGGTTTTATAGCATTTGGGTCATCGTGGATCGATTGACCAAGTTAGCATAGTTTATCCCCATTTGATTTCCTATAGTTTCGAGAGGTTATCCCGTGTTTATATTTAGGAGGTAGTTCGCTTACATGGGGTACCTGTGTCCATTATTTCAGACTGAGGCTCTCAGTTCACTTCTAGATTCTGGAGGACATTTAAGGAGGAGTTTGGATCCCTAGTTGATCTTAGAACCACATTTCACCCTCAGACTGATGGGCAGTTAGAGTGGACTATCCAAGTTTTGGAGGACATGCTCCGAACTTGTGTGTTGGATTTTGGGGGTTAGTGGGACCAGTTTTTACCTTTAGTAAATTTTGCATTGATTAATAACTTTTACTCGAGTATTCATATGGCGCTATTTGAGGAATCGTATGGTACACATGTCGATCTCCTATTGGTTGGTTTCAGACTTTGGAGGCTAGGCCTTGCAGCACAGGTTTGTTTCGTGAGTCATTGGACTGGGTTTGGGTTGCTCAAGATAGGCTTCGAGCAACCTAGAGTAGACAAAGAAGTTATGCTGACCACAGACGTCGTCCATTGAGGTTTAGAGTTTTTGATAGGGTCTTCCTTCGAGTATCTCCCATGAAGGGCGTAATGAGGTTTGGGAGGAGGGACAAGCTTAGCCCTAGGTATATTGACCCTTTGAGATTCTAAGGATAATTGGGGAGGTAGCTTATGTGTTGGCATTGCCTCTTGCCATCTCATCCATTCACTTGGTGTTCCATGTATCTATGTTACGACAGTATATTCCAGATGAGTCACATATGCTTTAGTGGGGCTAGATTCATTTAGACGAGAGGCTAGAGTTTGCAGAGGAGCCAGCGTCCATTTTGGACAAAGATGTCAGACGGTTGCGCTCTAGGTACATTCTAGTACTTAAGGTTCAATGGAATCACTTTCTAATTGAGGAGGCTACTTGGGAGACCGCGCGTGATATGCGCACCCAATATCCCTACATGTTTGAACCTTTAGGTATTTCCTTATGCTTTACTTTCGCGAGCGAAAGTCCTTTTAGTAGTTGATGTTGTAATGACCCTCACGATCATTTTATATGTTTTCAAACATTTTAGATGTCTAGAGCTTTTCTATAACTGCCCCAAGTTATTTATGACTTACTGGGAATGATAGTTCGGTTCCCAGGTGGTTCCGTTGAGAATTTTAGTAATATCAAATATACTGTTGAATATTTAATGTAAATTGACATTTGGTAGAAGTATAATTTATTAGCCTTCTAGAATATTTCTAACTTGTATAAAAATTCTTTAGTTATGATATTTTATATTGCTTTATAATAACTTTTATAGTCTATTACATTTTAAGCGGAGATAGTAAATTTAGAAATATTAAAATATTATTATTATATAATACAAGTTTTATTAGAAATAATTTTCTATTAATTATTATATTTTAAAAATATTATATTATTTTAATATGAACCTATGCAATACCCGAGTATATACATAACGAGATTAAATTTTATAATTAATTAATTAATATATATATGTGTGTGTGTATGTGTACATACATGACACATGTCACTTAAATGTCAAAGTAATTGTTGAGTGTCAAAATGTAGGACTTATTAAGGGTAGTGGGTTAGGAAACAAAGTGGGATCTATATCTTATGTTGTCAGCACTTAACTTTTATATATAATGAATTCATTGCATACAGAGAGGATTATTGGAACATTTACAAGATAGGATACATTGTTTATATAGAGCCCATAATATTCATTAAGAGTGGTTTTTGCAAGATATTCACTAACATTATAGTTGGTCATTGAGAGAGAAATTAATTATCCACATCAATTTATTCAATCTCGGGTTTTAGTGGCACTATCTGGAAGCTTCTCCAAAAGAAATTTTAGCTTTGGTATCCATGTAGGCTAGGCTTACCCTACCTTTAGATTGAGCTTATTTACGGTAATTGTGAACTATTATGCTAGTTTTGGATAAGCACTTGTTGTTTGCATACTATTTGATATATATAACATGCCTTATTTATCCGGTTAGGATCCTGTTTTAGTAAATATTAGTATCTTATCTTTGAGTATGATGTGGAATATATCATTTTAAGACGTGGAATTAAGTTGCGAAACCTTGAATTTGACCCTTTTTAATTAAGATATGCTAATGGTTAATTAAATATATTTTAGTTTTTACTTAGGCCCAACATATACTTTATTTCTTTCATTGATTGTGAATTTTTGTACCACTTTGGCATTGGTTATGCTATGGTTTGGATTTTAATTTTATAGTTGGGTATGGTTACTTTGAGTTTTGATTCGAGTCTGGCATCTGGGTATGTTGATTTGGGAGTTCTGATACTGATTACTATTGTTCTGGGTGTTCTGTTGTATATCATATATGTGGCCTCTCATTATTATCAAGTAGCTTTGGTTCGAATCCAGCATATGGCCTCTTGTTATTATCTATCACTATCGGTTCAAGCCTCGCATCTAGCCTCTCTTTACTGCCGATTGGAGTCAGTTTAAGCCCGATGCATATCTGGATGGCTACTATGATGTTGTGAGATAGGGTTCAGTTACGGATTATTTATGTTCATTTTCATTAATTATTTCTTTTGTGTCCCACTTTCTTATGGGGGCACGATTGGGTTAATTGTCTTCTTTAGTATGCCTAGCGGGCTTATAGGGACCCGGTTAGGTTATGTTTCATTTGCCTTTATTACTACGTTATCTATTTTCTATACCCCTTATACTTATTCCTTTATTACATTTGTGTAGCCAGATAGTTGTTTTACCTTTCTATCATTGTTTACTGTTGACTTAGATTACACCCTCACATTTTAGTTATACTTTTCCTGTATTAAGCTCACTCGGCAACGATGCCTATCGAGTACTCATTGCTTTGTGTTGCGCCCAAGTGCACACACAAGTGTACGTTGTCTCACCAAGTACAGTGGCATTAAATAAAGCCGAATATCGATCCCTCAGAGACTTGTATCAACAACTTTCTAATTCAAGTTCAACTATTGAGATTAAAGTGGTGCAATGTAACCAAAAGGGTTTTGAAAGTTTGTAAACTAAAAGTAAACTAAAATAATATGGAAAAGTAAAGACTTTGGACAAGCAATGGATGGAAACCCTGAGTTAAGGCACTGTGAACAATCATACTACGCTAATGAACTTCATTCGTTAGATTACTTATCTTGGTTGATGATTCGTAGGATTTATCGCATGACCATGGTCTACCGACCTCTAATCGTCTACCTAACTTGGACATTACAACTACATAATTAAACGGGGATGTAATAATCTAATTAGATGGATGAATATATCATCCTACATGTGAACCAAGCAAGGCTTGTAGGTATATCCTTATCCTAGTCGCTAATTCAAATTCCTTATTTTATAAAAGAATAAGAACCTTACTATATTCATCCTCACATTCTATCTTCCTATTCTCCCTCCCGAGTTCACAAGGTCAATAATATGGGTATTATAAGGGTTGTGAATCCTTAAAATAGTGATAACAAGGATAAAAAAAATAACCAATTATGATAAGCAATCCAAAAAAACTCAATTCAAAGTGAAAGTAAACATGTTCTTGGCCTTAACCCCAGAAAGGGGGCGTTTAGCCACTAATGGACATAACCGTAATCAAGATTTATGAATACATGATAAAATCATATAAAAAGATAAATTAAAAGAATATAAACCCAAATTAACTATTTTCCAGCCCCTCTCCAAGTTTCAAAGCCGTCCAAGGTGTTTAACCTTATGTTTAAGTGTCCTATTTATAGAAGGACAAAACTACCAATTTTTGCACTAGGCCGCATCTTGGGGTTAATTTACCACTTATACCTATGAAATGCACCATTAAAATGGATACACAATTTTTTGATTCCCTTAGGAATATCCCTATCGATGGCATTCACCCTATGGCCTTTTCTTTGGTCTGCGATGTGCCCTTGACATCCAAGGTGTCCAATTCATGTCAAGTTGTGTCTTGTACTTTCGTTGATCCATTCCAAACCTTTTTGTGTTGTTTACATTTTATTTGAAACTTTTATATACTTTATATATCATTATAATTAAATCATAAAGAATCTTGTAGCATTAAACATAACAGACTAGAGCTGGAAACAACACAACATCCAAGACGACAAACTAGAAAATTAAGCGAAGAATACTAGTTTTGCCCCTTTTGATATTAAACTTGGTTTTGACTCTTGACTTGATTCAATTGTACTTTAAACACTATAAGCAAGTTTTTAAACAGATAATTAAACATTCATTAGGAACTCATTACACTCACTAGAATCTATCGAGATCAACTAGAACAACATCTAGCTCAAGCTAGTAACACTAGTTTTCTCATTTGAACTCTAAGTGACCAAATTAAGTACAAACTTGCTTGAAATACACCTTAAACATTAAAATCAAGTACTTAAACACTTTGATGATCAATTATATCATTATTCACTCATACAGTACACAAGAAGTCCTCAAAACAACGCTAAATAAGCTACGATAACAACACTAAGGCGCATAAATCCACCTCAGATCATCACCCCACACTTAAATCCTTGTTCTTCCATGAACAACTCTTTACTTTAAGCATCATAATCTGAGGTGACTCTATGATAACACTCAACTTACACGTCAAATTAAGTGCAAGGCGGTCATCGTCAATATATTTACCCAACTTAAGAGTCGGGGTCGAATCCACGAGGATCAATATGAGTGGCAATCAAGTTGATTTGAAATAATAAATACAAGTTAAATTCAAATTAATATTACAAGAAGATGAAAATAGGGGGGGGGGTACAAGTATCAACACTAATGTTTCTTTTTGGGTTTTTCTGTATAAATTCAGGGCTATGAATAATTAGTTTTTTAACAATTAGGCACGGATCTTGGGATTATGCATTACTAAGGAAATGACATATGGGTTTTAGTAAGCAACATCAATTTAGTAAATCAAATATGGGTAGGTTCGGTAATAGATTTTGATGCTAGTCTATTAAGAAAACACCAAACTTTCACCCATTGATTCTTTCGAATAACTAACGGATGTGTTCAACATTTGGTAACCAAACCTCAATTTAGGCATCCCTATTTCTAGGATGATACCCATGGTATAGTTAACTTCACAATCATCATTATGTATAAGATAGTGAAAATTTAGCAAACTAAACACATAATTGTTTATTATTTCTTTGGTCTCTACATCCCTCTTTCAAGGATGATGTGGATTCCTAAAGTTCACCCAAAACCCTTCTTCCGAAGATGGCCTTGAGCTTTCTAGAGTTTGGAGCTTTCACTCATCAAACTCATGTGGGGTTTTGGGGATTTAACCCATAAATCCCAACCAAGTTAGCATAGCAATGATAAAACCCATAAGTATGAACTACCAAATAGAGGCTAACAATAACAACCCACACACACTTTAAACCCTATTCACACATAACCCCAAGAGGGGAATCTAGATACACATAAGATAAATAAGCAACGATATACCCATAATATCCATTGAAATAATTTATTAAAGCTTAAGTGAATATTACTTCAAACTTTGGACTCCCACAAATCTCCAATGGAAGTGAGATATTTCACCACTTAGAAGTTAATCCAATGTATTCTTCACCCAAAATTTATACAATATTTTCTTCTCCAAAAATGGAGGCTATAAACTCAAGAGATAAACCTAAAATTGGGGAAGATGGAATATGATGAATAATTCGATGGTTTGAGTCTTTTTGTCAAAATTGGGATCAAATAAGGACCAGCCACGTGCATTTTCAGATTTTCCCATGGGCTGAATTATTCTACTAAGCTGCGATCGCACCAGCTTGGCCACGACTGCGATAGACTTATGCGACCGCGGTTGATTGACCCTGCTTTACTTTCGTGATCGCTGTCAACAAACCACGACTGCGGTGACTGAGGCCCTTCCGCTCCAAGTCTTCAGCATCACTTTCTTGCTCCCTTTTTTGATATTTTAGGCTCCAATCCACATATTTCTATCCCCTCAACTCAATGCCTGGAAAGAGTGGATATTAGTGCATTTAATCATAATTATGTCTCGTTTATTCATTCAAAATAAGGTAATATGTGAAAATATTGAGTGCAAATGAGTGGTAAAATCACCACGCATCAACAGACCCAACTTAAAGCTATTACTTGTCCTCAAGCAACACTAACTCTTAACATAAGACATAATTATTTATGCCCAAGCTTCATGCCTTAAAGATCACAATGACTTCAACCTTAGTCACTACCTCAAGTAGCTCATTGCACATGGGCTAAGCTATTTTTCACAACTCCCCTCATTATAAGATGCACAATCAAAGGATACATAAGACTTCAAAGAGAAATCAAGAAACAACAACTAATGCTCTAGAAGTGACTCACCTTTTGACCAAAACTAAGTCATACTCCATTTGTCTCATTGTTCGGAAGGTGATGAAATCACCCACCTTAGCTTGTTTCATATGCCAACCTCACAAGAAAGAGAATTCCATACACCAGACTACAAATATGCAACAAGGAATTTTAAGTGCAAAAACTCTCTCCCTCACAAAAAAATCTCTATGCAACAAGTATCATACCATAGGCTTGCCCCTATTTTCAATCGCCACTACAAAGAAAGTAAATGGTTGGAGATCTCAAAGGAATTTCTAAGCTTGTAACGTAGGTTCGGGTAAGGTTAGGATATCATTTGGGAAAAACATGGCTACACCCTTCTTTGAACATTTACATCACACTTTTCAATCCTCTTTTTTTTTATTATGGGCCACTCTTCTTTGTTTTCTCTCATTTTTCATGCCTACATTTTTCCTTCTTTGTTCACCTAATTTCTTCTATTCCTTTTTATTTCTCTAGTGCAATTCATTCCTTTGTTTGATCCTTTCTTTTTCTTTTCATTTGATTTCAATGCTAAGTCACAATAGGCATTTCATTTATAACTTCGTGTCCACAAACTTACTTCTATCAATCTTTACGACCCCTAACTTAGGCTTTTAGCCTCAAATTGTATTTTTTAGTTCAAGGATGGTATGGTTGAAATGAGGGATAAAAATAAAGGCTCATGTCTTGTAATGTGTTTAGTAAAGAAAGGTCCAAAGGCTCAAAGTTGGTAACTAGGGATTACATTCATGCTTGGGTAGGCTTTTTAGGATAAAGTGGCTTATAAAATCACTAAGATGTCCTAAGATCATTTCTCTAACCAAATACAAAAAAAATTATCTTTGAAAGACTAACGGTGCATGTTCTAGATAACACAAGTATACAAAAGATGAATGCAAAGAGCTCACCACATATGGCATACAAAAACTTGGTAAGGAGGCTCAATTGTGCCTCCTTTGAGAGACAAAATTGGAGTATCTATCATTATTTTCAAGTCAAAAACTTATGGAGTCACCAAAAGAAAAGCAATTTTGTCAAAAAAATTGCTCACGCCTGTGCCCTTGATTTTTGAAGAATTTTGGATGGAGGGGGGTTGTTTATTTAGTATTTGCACCACGCTCAATTTGCTAGGTTATGGAAATAACCAAAGCCTTAGTCTCACATTTTGGCTAAAAATAGGCAAACCAACCATATGGCTACTCAGAATTTTCCAATGGCATAAAATGTGACCCCAAATTTACAATTTTCAATGCTATAGGTACTCAGACTTCCCTTGCATTTATGAAATTTATGCTATGGGTACTCAGACTTCCCCTGCATCTATGTCTAAAAAAAAAACACGACGCTTTACCCTTATGAATATCGTCACTCAATCTATCATAGGGAAAAGCTAGTAATGCATAACCCTAACAAAATACAATTAAAGTAAAGAAGAAGAACTAAAATAAAACTACATGATAATCCATGAAAACACGGGCACCATCTGAGTTCCCAAATGAAGCATCCCAAAACAAAAATAAAACATCATCCAGAATATCATCAAAACAATACCAAGTATATCCAAGAAATACAAATATAGGGACAGTCACCCACAACTAAAAAGCTAGCAGTCTCTCCACTGCTTAATCAATAAGATAAGAGTAAAGGGTGCTCCTTGAATTAGCCTTATGAACTGCTCTCTCCGATGGACCCTACATCTTTTCCACCATCATTTGCATCATACCACTCAGTGAGGGCCTCATCACCACTCTCAACCCTAGGTGAAGGTAGTCGCTTCTTAGGTTTGAGCACCTTGAAAATGCCTTTTACCCGTCTACATATCTTGGTGAAGAATTTATCTCTCTTATTTACCCTCTTCGCCATCTTTTCCTATGATTCCTTGAGGTCTCTACGTGATTTTACCAAAGTTAAATATGTCTCTCCAATTAGGAAATCATGGCTCCCTACTTCTTCTGCTATTCCTAATATATTTTATAATCGGACCGAGATACATATGAGTGGCGAGCAATGGAGGACTCTTTCGGCCACTGAGGTAACCCTGAAACAAGCTCCCTAATGTCCCTAATATCAATACCAATATCTTCTAGAGTCTCGATAGCATATGGTCTATAAGAATCAGACTCTTTAGTGGCTGATTTACTCTAGTCAACTTTTCTCTTCTTGTTTTGGATAGGTACACCTTCGCCCTTAATTTTGAGTGAAGTGATACGGGGGCTAGGTTTCACCCAGTTGTGTGTGGGATATTCTTCTACCCCAACTCTTTTATGCAGTTCAGTAATAAGATAAGGAAAGGAAAGAAGTTTACCACCATGAATCTTGAAGTGCCTCCATTCTTCAAGTGCAATCTGGCCCACGTTTAGAGAAATACCATATATAAGACAGGCTACCATGCGAGCTCACAAATCAGTAATTGAAGTCATATGTGTACAAGGAGACACTCTGTTGTAGATGATGTTCAACCAGATTTTGGCCTTTACTATAATGTTGTGCATGGAGATCCCTCTTTTGGTGACAGACCAGGAGACCTCTCTGCCAGGGCACAGAATAATAGCTATCCAGGTCCTTGGTTCACAGCCCTTTGCCTGGAAGTCATCCATATTTGCATTTGGGAGAACATACACTTTATTTACCTGCTCTATTCCAAAATGTACATCCTTTTCTCAAATCTTCATCACTGGGTTTGAAGGGTGACTGCACTAAGATTGGCATAGAACTCTCTTACTCATTGCTTATTGGCAATGCAGGGGTCCAGCATAAAACATATCCATCCGATAGCAACAAGCCTGTCAAAGAATTCTGGGAATTTTTCTGGTACCTTGTCCAGGGAGATACCCCTCTCTAGTAGTAACTTTGTCCTTTGGAGGTCATTGTAATACTGGTTGTGATATTCTAGAGACATGAATCTGGTATCATCAAAGTCTCCCATTTTATAGTTGAGTATCTGTAGGCAACACACTTCATACCATATTTAGCATTCTCAAATCAAAACCATGATACATTACCAAGATAAACTCATGTGGCAATGTTATAGGAGGTTTTGGGATGAAAACTGGATGTGCAGAAATTTTGATTTCTGTAGACAATTGTCCTCAGGTATGGCAATCGCAGAGGAATGACTGTTATCGCGGTACCTGAGACCACAGTCGATAGTTCTACACATCACATAAAATACATAATTTTAAACTCAACTTTATGTTCCAACTAGGCACATAAACATCATGATCAGAGAAATTAAGCCTAGATTACGTGATTATAGACCCAAACTTGAAGAAATTCACATTGAACTCATTGGGGCATTGAATCGAAGACATAGTTTACATATCAATTTCAATAGTTTTAGGCTAAAATATGTGTACTCAAGACTTCCCCAAATAATGTGTACACACCCTACAACAGCTAACCACAACAATCAACACAAACAAGCACAGTTTTTGTATTATAAATACTATTTCAAGCCTATTTCTAAACCACAAGTCCCAAGCCTGCAATGACAAGGAAAGTAAGGAAGTTTGAGACTACATACCAGGTAAATAATGCAAAAGGTTTAAAATGAAAACATGGATAATCTACACAATACCAAAATATAAGAGAATTTTGAGAATGGGTTTATAGGAAAATAGCAGTCGGATGGTATTTTAAACTGATTTAACAAAAATTGCAGTCCTAGTTCCGCGATTGTGAATGCGCAACCTCTGTAATTGCGGTTACATGGACCGCGGTCACGGTAACTAAGACTAAAATCTAGGTCTCTGCACTTCTTTGTTCAGTCCAACAAGCCAATTTCACAACTCCCTTTTTCAATTTCAATCAAAATTTCTCCTAACATAACTTTCTCACGGATTATGCATGAAAAAATACAAAAATATAATCTATTCTATCATGCATAAATAAAAGGATACGGGCCACTTCTTGTGGCATGATGGGGTGCCTCTCATCGAGCTGTTAGCTTAATATCGTAGCATGATGCCTCCACCACTTCCTTTTGTGCTTCTACTTAGAAGATCTGAATTTCCGTCCCAACTTTTATTCAATATGCAATGATCGACAGAGGGACAGAAGATTCAGATATTCCAAGGTAAAACTTGAAAGATGTGAGAACATGGTGAGCAAGCTTCGATCTCGCTATTTTCAAGATTTGAATCTTTTACCCAACTTTACATCAAACTACCGAATTGGTTCCTTGGTTAAAAGTGAGCACATCAATAGGCCATTAGTTGAGCTTTGGGCATTGAGTTCCTTGGCCATTGATGGATGGGATTCCATATGCTCCTTTGGAATGTCAAATTCCAAAATGTAGAAATCGTACTTCATATCCCCACAATCCATCATTTGCCTGGATAGATGAATTGTTTTCATATCCTCTAGGCATAATGTTGAAAAGTGGGTTGATTGAGGTCCAACCCCTAATTCCAAAATTGCCTCCTCCAAAGAATCTTCACCCCGAAATAAACTAGAGTCATCATAAGAGATTCACTTTGTTTCTTGTCTTGACTCTAGTTCCATTCCTTTTATTTCGTCATCTTCTTCCTTATCTAATATGGAAAAATAGGAAGTCACCAAGGATTCCTTACTACCAAACTCATTATCATAGCTTGGTTTCTCCTCTTGATGAACCTCATCTTGGGAAATGGGCAAGGTAGTAATAGTTTCAAGCTTTTCTTCTTTGACCATTTCCTCCATCTTGATACTTTTTCATCCTAATGCCTCTTGTTACATGTTTTGTATATTCTCTCCCGTTGCATCTACCCAATCCCAAATAGCTAGTAGTCTTGTGTCAAAGCTATTAAAATTGGTATCTTGCTCTTCCTTCTTCTCATCATAGGACCTATCAAGCTTATAAGAAAAACTAGCAACCCAGTTAGCTTAATTAGGGAAGGGGGAATTTGGATAGTCATCCCAATGTCCATCTCGACCACTACATAAAGGACACTTGTACTCTCTATAGGATCGATATGGTGTGTCTATCTCTCTCCAGGGATCATAGTTACAATCTCTCCTGAAGTTTAGTTCATCATAAATTGGACATGGGTCGTCAAGATAGGATTCCCGACTACCAACATCATACTTGTCAGAAGATGCCATAGAGAAAACTAAAATAGAATAAAAATCTACCTACAAAAGAAAATAATAAACAAATATTTACAAGATTGAATTCAAGAAAGTAAGCTAAAATTTCAAACTAACTTAATACGCCAAATTATTCCCCGACAATGGCACCATTTTTTATAACTCTCAACTTACACGTCAATTTAAGTTCAAGGCAATCGTCGTCAATATATTTACCCCACTTAGGAGTCGGGGTCGAATCCACGAGGAACAATGTGCATGGCAATCAAGTTGATTTGAAATAATAGATACACGTTAAATTCAAACCAATATTAGAAGAAGATAAAAATGGGAGGTTACAAGTATCAACACTAATGTTTCTTTTTTGGGTTTTTATAGTATAAATTTGAGGCTATGAATAATTAGAGTTTTAACAATTAGGCACGGATCTTGGGATTATGCATTACTAAGGGAATGACATGTGGGTGTTAGCAATCAACATCAATTTAGTAAATCAAACATGGGTAGGTTCGGTTATAGATTTTGATGTTAGTCTTTCAACAAAACACCAAACATTCACCCATTGATTCTTTCGAATACCTAACGGATGTGTTAAACATTTGGTAACCAAACCTTAATTTAGGCATCACTATTTCTAGGATGATACCCATAGCATAGTTAACTTCACAATCACCATTATGTCTAAGATAGTGAAAATTTAGCAAACTACACACATAATTTTCTATCATTGCTTTGGTTTCCACATCCCTCTTTCAAAGATGATGTGTATTCCTAAAGTTCACCCAAAACCTTTCATTTGAAGATGGCCTTGAACTTTCTAGAGTGTGGAGTTTTCACTCATCAAACCTATGTGGGTATTTGAGGCTTTCACCCACAATTCTCAACCAAGTAAGCATAGCAATGATAAAACCCATAAGTATGAAGTATGAACTACCAAATAGAGGCTAACAATAACAACCCACACACACTTTAACCCGTATTCACACATAACCCCAAGAGGGAGATCTAGAGACACATAAGATAAATAAGTAAAGATATACCCATAATCTCCATTGAAATGATTTATTGAAGCTTCAGTGAATGTTACTTCAAACTTTAGACTCCTACAAATCTCCATTGAAAGTGAGCTATTTCCCCACTTAGAAGTTACTCCAATGTATTCTTCACCCAAATTTTATACAATTTTTCTTCTTCAAAAATAGAGGCTATAAACTCAAGAGCTAAACCTAAAAATTGGGGAAGATGGAATATGATGAATAATTCTAGGGTTTGAGTTTTATCAAAATTGGGATCAGCCACGTGCATTTCCAAATTTTCCCTTGGGCTGAACTCTTCTACTAAGCTGCGATCGCACAAGCTTGGCCGCGACCGCGGCCTCCACGAATGTGATAGACTTACTCTACCACGGTTGATTAACCCTGCTTGACTATTATAATCGCATTCAATAGACCACGACCATGGTAACTGAGTCCCTTTTTCTATAGGTCTTCAACTGTACTTTCTTGCTCTCTTTTTTATCATTTTAAGCTCCAATCCACATCTTTCTATCTCCTCAACTCTATGCCTGCAATGAGTGGATATTAGTGTATTTAATCACAATTATCTCTCGTTTATTCATGTAAAACAAGGTAATATGTATAAATATTGAGTGCAAATGAGTGGTAAAATCACCACTCATCACTCTACACTTATACTAGAAGCAAGACACTCAAGCTAGCACTACAATGACTACACAAAATAGAAGTTTCTATACTAAGCATGTTACACACAATTGAAAGTTTAGAACACTACTCCAAGACATCCTAGACTCAAGAATTGGCTAAACAAGTGGAAAACTTATGCATATTGCTCAATCTAAGACATCGCATAAATCACCCAATATTCATCAAACATGTGCCCTCACAAAAAGAGAGTTACTCATAATCACTCGCAATAATGTCATTTATAATACAATGGGTACAAGAATCAAATTACCTTACTCTCACAAAGAATCCACAAGTTACAAATGATGAACCATATGCTTGCCCTTAGTGTAGTACTCCACTAATATCATAATGTTAAGCCTAGGATCAAATAGGTCTTTACGGGTTGTAATGTGGGCTAAGGGATGGGTATGAACTATTTTGAACAGTAATAGTGATTATCTTTCCTAAGAGCTTTAATACATCATATTACACAATTAAGATAAATCTTTAATAACCAACTCTCACCTCTACTACCTTTACACATATTTTGTTTTACCCATCTCATTAAGCTCATTCACATACAATGTGGGTGGCGTATTCTTTATCCATAACTTATTCAATTATAACAAATTTTTTTTCTTTACATTACTCAACTCCCAACCACAATACATAACATTTTACATAACAATAATTACTTTGGGGCTTTAATTTCACCTTTCTCCTACTTGAATTTCCAACTCCTCACTTAATTATTTTTACCCTAAAGCACTTAAGAGCTTTTGGATCAAATTAATGTTAATCAAAGAATGGGATTAGGGTACATATGAGACTACCAAAGAATAAGCTAAAGTCTCAATGGGGTTAACTAAGATTATGCACAATGATAGGTCAAAAGAAGGTATAAAACATAGTTATCAAAGAAATGCCTATATTATCTCCTAAACCCACACTCTTTATTTTGTTTTGCACATACCAGGCAAATTTTAGACACCACATGTATTAAAGAATATACAAACAACCTTACACACACATGGCATATGTTCAATTCAGGTCGGATCATCGTAGACTCTTAACTAAACAATAGCATGAATTCCAATTAAGCCAACAAGTACAAGAGTCATAGAAAAAAGCCTGGGAGTCTCAACGGTAGAAATTCACACAATCAACATGATTTTTACCATCAAAACACTTGCATCATGCAGTCAACTATAGCACCAACAAGAAAATCTTATTTATTCTTAATAAAAAAAATTAAAATTACTCCTAAAAATAGAAATTTCCCTACCCCACACTTAAAATCTACGTTGTCCCCAAAGTATACTTTTTAAAAGTAGAGATATAAATACTCTCCGAGGCCTCTAGGCCTAGCTAGTAGCATTTGTGCATATCAAGAGGGTCTAGGGACCCCACACTTAATTTTTGTCATGCTTCTTAGCTCAGGTTTTTTGATACTCTGGCTTCCCATCAACCTGTGGCTCAACAAAAACTAAAAGTAGTGAAGTAAAAACTAAAAATACTAAAAATAAAACATACTTTAACTTGGTTTGCCTCCCTAACAGTGCCTAATTTAGTGTCGCAGCACGACCCACATCAATATTTTTCCTCACCCTTGAGGATATGAATTTTACCCCTAACCGTGCATCCATCTTTTTTCTTCGCTCAAAGGGTGGTGGTACAAAGATTAAGGAACCGAGTAATGGATGGTGCATGGTAAACCACTTGGCCTTGAAGTGAGATGTGTCTTCATGTTTTTTATCTGGTGCAAAATAAAAAATATAGGATTCTTATTCCTTCTCTTCAGACTCATCCACTATTTTAGATGATTCTACAAACAAGACATCGTCTAAACATAATTTAGAAAAGTTCTTTGAGTGAGGCCCAATAAATCTCACTTTAAAATTTACACAATCCAAAACACCCTCACTCTTATTCACTTTCTTAATTTCAGTCTCAAGAGAAAGATGACAACTGAATGGCTTCTATTATTGTGTCTGTTCCACACATTGTCTAGTATCCTCCTTTGCTTTACTCAGACTCTATGGAGATGGTAGTGGTGGTATCTCCTTAACCTGTTCAACAATTTTAGTTTTGAAGTACTAAGACTTCCTCGAGTTATCATCAACTTTGTTTGTATCTGGTTGGAGAGTCAAATCTCTATCTACCTCCTTAGTTGTCTTTGGAGGTTCTTTATTCATCTCTTTATCATTTCTCAAAGTCATTGCCATGCCTTGGTTAGAATGTTTAGTGTCACTTGGCAAACCACCCTGAGTCCTGGTATTTTTTGCCTGCTGTATTTGCCCCAGCTGATTCTCCAACTTCTTTGTAGCCACCTGCTGGTTCTTAATATATGTCGCCAACTATGCGTAAGATGCTAAAATTTGTTCCAGCTTCTCTTTCATATTGCTAGTTTGAGTCATGGCATGATTTCCTTGAACCTACTACTGCTGAAACTGTTACTCCTGGTTGTTCTATGATTGAATTGGTGAATGAGTTTGCCACGTTTGATTGTAGGTGTTCACATAACATGGCCTTTGATCATAGCCCACAAATATTTTTTAATTGGGATTGACAGCACACATAGCTACGGAATGACCACTATTACCACAAACTATACACCAACTTGTGGTATGCTCCACAGATAGGACAGTATCTACCTTATATTATGAAGGTCCCATCCATGCGCTTCCATCAAAATCTAGACAAAAGGCCTCTCGATAGGGTTCTCCACAAAAACAACAAGAATCATCATCACTCGAAAACCATCAATCCCAGGCTGACATATCAAAAAGTGTAAGAAAAAAAAAGTAAAAAAACTAAAAGAAAAATTACTAAACTATGTACAACTCAATATAGATAAACTAAAAACAATATAGTTGCATATTTACAAGTCCCCGGCAATGGCACCAAAAACTTATTGCGCCCAAGCGCACATACAAGTGTATGTGGTCTCACCAAGTAATACAGTGGCCTTAAATAAAGCCCAATATTGATCCCTCAGAGACTTGTATCAATAACTATCTAATTCAAGTTCAACTATTGAGATTAAAGTGGTGCAATGTAACCAAAAGAGTTTTGAAAGTTTGTAAACTAAAAGTAAACTAAAATAATGCCGAAAAGTAAAGACTTTGGACAAACAATGGATGAAAACACAGGTTTAAGTCACTTTGAACAATCATATTATGCTAATGAACTTCATTCGTTAGATTACTTATCTTGGTTGATGATTCGTAGGGTTTATCACATAATCATGGTCTCCCGACCTCTAATCGTCTACCTAACTTGTACATTACAACTACATCATTGAGAGGGGATGTAATAATCCAATTAGATGCATGAAGATATCATCCTATATGTGAACAAAGCAAGGCTTCTAGGTGTATCCATATCCTAATAGATAATTCAAATTCCTTATTTTATATAAGAATAAGAACCTTACTTTATTCATCTCCACATTTTATTTTCCTATTCCCCCTCCCGAGTTTACAAGGTCAATAATATATGTATTCTAAGGGTCGCAAATTCTTAAAATAGTGATAACAAGGATAAATAAAGAACCAATTATGATAAACAATCCAAAAAAACTCAATTCAAAGAAAAAGTAAACATGTTCTTGGCCTTAACCCCAGAAAGGGAGCGTTTAGCCACTAATGGACATAACTGTAATCAAGATATATGAATACAAGATAAAGTCCATTAAAAATCTAAAGTAAAAGAAGAAAAATCCTAATTAAGTTTTTTCCATCCCCTCTAAGTTTCAAATCCGTCTAAGTTGTTTAGCCTTATTATTAAGTGTCTTATTTATAGAAGGACAAAACTGCCGAATTTTGCACTAGGCCGCATCGCGGGGTTAATTTATCACATCTACCTCCACCACTGTAACGCCCCGAAATTGGGTCCTGAGACATCACACGGTGCTTAGGGTCGCAAGTGACCCCAAGCTAACCCTTCTACTAGCATAACTCATAAGCAACTGAATAAAAATACAAATCCATACAAATCAGCAGAAATTAACTCTTTTCTGAATCTGATCGTTACAAAAATGGAATTTTACAAGATTACAATTCTTTCTTTACAACCAAAATTGAAACAAAATACATCAACTTCTACTGACTGTCTATGAAGCCTCTACTAGTACTGACTGTAGGTAGCCGGGTCATGACTCCCGACTACCCCAACTCAATACGACTGAATAAAGAAAATACAACACTGTAACTCTGCATAACTAACCCAATCCCTTGAATCAAAAGGACTCATCACCTGCTGACTGGATACCACGAACTGACTGGATTCGAAGTTGCAACTATACCTTGTACCTACATTTCGAGAAAATGCAGCCCACATACGAAGATATGGGTCAGTACCATGGAAAAGAACCGAGTATATGGGGGTGTATACAGTTGTATAAACATCATCATCATAAATATTTATAAGAAATATGCAGGATGTATGAAAGACTCACATAGCCCGAAGAAAACCATCATAAGCATGAGAGGATGAAATAAGTATAATAACACATGTGAGTCATCATATAATTTATCAATCACTTTCATTTCATCAAGAATATCAATTCTCATAATGTAAATATCATTTAAATCTTTTGAAACAATAACTTTCACAATTCCACTTTCAAATCACTTCACCGTTCATCATAGACACAAGGAAACACACACACATTGGGAGATCCTATAACCTACATAAACCATGTGAGCTACATAGAGTCGAACGTACAACCCACGTTGGGGAGAGCCATCCTATCCTTGCCATCGGAGTAGGACTTCCAGTATCAATTCAAAAACACTAGTGATCACTATATAAATCAGCCTCAGGCTCACATCCTACGGGGGCATGTAGTTCTAGGGAAGTAAGGTCACTATATACCTCCCACTTGATGCTAAAGATTACTCTGGGACTTAGCTCAGAAATTTAAATCAGCCTCAGGCTCACATTAAAGAAAATCCACAATAAACACTTCAACAATTTTCATCGGGAGCCAATTTGCTGCCCCTTTATCATAATCAATAAAAATGTGGATTTCTTTCACAGTCGAGTTCAAAATAACTCATTCATGACTAAAAGGTCAAATCATTCAAAACATCTCAAATATTCAACATCAACGTGCTTATAACACACATTTTCTAAAAATAATAATCTCAAATAGGGTTCCAAAAACCCATACATCAATATCACCATAAAACTTTCCAAAGTTTCATACTTTATGACATAAGCACAAAAATAATCACTTAAAACTTAAAAATTCAGCTTTATGTACAAAAATGTCATCATTCTCATTCAATTCAACTTTCAAAACATAGAGAGTATCATAATCTCATGTAAAATCATATTGGGTATAAATTTATGCTTCAAATTCATATCAAAACATGTAAAATCATGTATATTCATAGAAAGAAAAATCAATTTGGGCACAAGAACGAAAGAGAGTTCTTGTTGAAAAACCCCACATACCTTGAATGATGAACTTTAGATCGATACTCATTTTTGAGATGTTAATCGTGCCTTTGAATGAGGGTTCTTGGAGTTCTTGAACTAGGAACTTGGAATCTTGAATAAATTTGCAGAATTAATGGTGAACTTTGGAGGTTCTTGAAGTTGGATGTAGGAGCTTAGGGTTTTCTTTTTGAGGGAATTTGATGAAATATAACATATAATGCTTCTAATAGGCTTTAATATAGGGTTTGAATGGATTTTGGGTGAGGGGGAATGACCAAAACGCCCCTAAACATTAAATAATTCTCGCATCTGTCCTTTGGTGGACTGTTTTGATAGTCTGAAGTGGATCAACCATAATGTTTTACTCCGATACCCAAATTGGATGAAACCAATTTCATTTGAAAGAGGACTCTCATATATTTCTGTTGATATATAGTATCTCACCCATATCATTGTGTATGAGGAGTTATGATCGTTTGAATTTGACCCAAAAATTCACTTTTGATAGGCTGAAGTAGATTGACCATAACTTTTTTTCTCCGATAGACAAATTGGATGAAACCAATTTCATCGGAAAGAGGACTCACAGAGATTTCCATTGATATATAGTAGATCACCTAGATCATTATGTACAAGGAGTTATGATCGTTTAAAGTTGGAGCAAAAATACGCCAGGCCTCAGTACTTTTTTTCCTGCACGTTTTACTATTCACTACTATTCACGGTTCGATCAGAATGTTCATAACTCGTCGCTCGGGTGTCCGTTTTGGCTGATCCACATATCGTTGGAAAGATTATTCGATACTCTATGCAATGGTGGGTCATAATCTAAGACATTATGCACGGAAAATTTATAATTCATTCTAGAAGATAGAACCCAACACGTTTACGCACAAAATTTCAACGAAAAATTTCTCGGGGTATTACATCATCTCCCTCTTGGAAACCTTCGTCCTCGAATATCGATGAATAAGTATAGAATACCATGGAAATGAGGACAAAAGGCTGGGATAACGAAGTCAATCCACTTACTTCACTCCAAACTTTCGAATACTTCATAGAACATGTGATTCATAATAAGAATGGTCACATAGTTGGATCTTAAACAAAGGAGACTGATTTTAAGGAATCGATATCTTTGGTTTATTCAGAGACTGAGAATCAAAGGTCTCGGAGGGGATCTCATCAAAAGAAGGACCACTTGCGCCCAAATGAAACGTCCCTCAACACTCCCTCCAAAAAATTCAAATGACATTGTTCGGGGAGAAAATGAACCATAATTTGATACAATCCTATCGTATGGGAACAAGGACCCATATGGCATAAATTAAGATAGGAATTTCTAGGTCTTAGGAAACATAACTCCTTGCTTCCAAACTTAGCAACACTTCCCAACTACTCCCTCGACTATGTTCAAGCCTAACTCCAAGTACTCATGAGATACACCACATAACACTATAATATTAATCTATATCATGAACCTCAATACACACTGAGCCTCATAACTCCTCACTTCAAACATAACTCTTATTGCTACTCCAACAACCACATACAATCTTATACTAGGGATCCGCTAACTTACGGTGAATTCTTTTAGATATACATCCATAACATTCAAGCCTATACTCATAACCACATACGCACTTCGCACATGCACCTCTAAACGAACACTCATAAAGCATCTTCCTCGCTTTCTCTAAGATTCCATCAACTACATCATTCACACATACTGATCAATTTTTTAAACGGCACACATAACATTTTCTCAACCAATTGAACTATACACAAAAACACTGTATTACTATTCCTACAACCTCATAGAAGTGCATAAAACCAACGCACAACAATCTTTCCAAATAAACTTTTAAAACTTCAACTAACCACGGCATGTATCAAGGACTTAGCCTCAATCTAAATTCACTTCACCGCCGTGAGCACACCACCTTCTATCATAGATAAGGAAGTATCTTCTCTCCCTTCTAGACAACTACTCAACACCATTACCTTGACTTAATGAAAAGGTCACAAAATTTTAAAACATGAAGACCTAAAACATGAAGGGATAATGTAAATAACTTGACTCTCTCTATTAAGGCCTTAGGAATAAAATATCAAATACAATGGGTTCATTAAGGTATCAAAACTGAAGACACCCATAACGGAAACTAAATCTCACTGATCAATAAGAGTATTACCTAAGTACAGGAACTGAACACACTGTAAAACTTGAGTATATGAGTCATGGGAGGCATGCCTTGAATTTAGAGCTCATAACTTATGGAATGTGATTCCAACTGCTAGAAGAACTGGAATTTCTCATTTTTGGAAACTAGAAGAGTATTTAATTCTCCATCACGTGTATGAACATAAATTAAGATCATGGAACTAAAATGTAAAGTATGAGTAGGTTTTGGGATAGCTGAAAATACTGAAATAACATTGGGTCAAGCACCAATCTTTCTCACAGCAAATTTACAACTTACTGGTACTTCTACTAAAATGTAAAAGCTTGACTTGACTACTTGTTCTATCATCTCCCCCTTAGCTTTAAGCCACCACTCAAATTCTCAAATGCTTACTAATTTTGAATCTCCACAAACATCTCTATCGCCGGAATGTACACCATCTAGTGCTTCAACTCTTATTTCTATTAGCTCAACTTGAATACTTTCTAACCTTTTGATAGACCATGCTACTTCTGTCTTCTCCCTCTAATACCATGCCTATGAACTTATGTTTCTAACCCATAAGAATCAAAATCACACTTAAGAGGCTCAATATTTCCAATGATACGCCTCGCCTTAACTTAGCCATCAAAACCTCATCCATCGTCTAACTAGTATTTATCCATCTAACAATCCCATGGCACGACTCACTACACCACATACACTAATCCTCGAAATTAAAGCAGTCCCATAATATCTTGGGTGAACTTTCTCATCATAATATAATATTAAACTTAATTACAAGTCAACTACACTTAAACTCTTGTGTACACTGTTCAAGCCTATTAGGTCACTTTTGGCAACTAATACCATTAATCCGGAAACCGTCACATTCGGCTTCATGATCACCAATCGTTCAAACTTAAGGCCTCACACTTCACATAATTTACAACTCCATCTCACGCATAACTCCCACGTGAAGATTATAAAACAACACATCCATGAACACTAGCCCACTTAAACTTCATAACAATAATAATTGGTCCTAATCATATAGCCTATGTTATTCATAATCCATTAACACATCCTTCTTTCACCCGTCACTACTATCTATCCTTCATACACAACTTAACATAGTCCATAGCTCTCTACGTCTTAAATTAACTTCCTCTTGCAATCTGGAGAGCGCCTAGATTAATAACACTTACCCACCGAGTACTTCCATCACTAACCTATACTCTCTGTCATACAAATACCGTCAACACCCATTTCATACCTCGAACAAACTATATCACTTCCTATTAACCCAATTGCATGCAAAAAGGGATTTCTCTATACTTATGCTCAACAAATCACACTTATCATCCTTCTTACTACTACACCTCCGCATCCCACATTTTCAGCCAGCACAACGAACAAGATGAACTACAAGTTGCTAATGGATCGAAATAGGCCTCACACAGCTTCACTAGACTTTGGTTTTGTCTTTTGATCAAGAAAGTTATATGAATAAAAAAGTAACTATGCTAGTGAATCGAAATAGGCCCCACACGGCTTCACTAGACTTTGGTTTGTATTTTGAACAAGAAAATGAGATGAATAACAAAGAAGCTATGCTAGTGAATCGAAAGAGCCCCATACGGCTTCACTAGACTTTGATTTTTCACAAACATAATGATAACAAGATTACATAATACAAGAGATAGAAACTTGACACACAACATTCAACGATCTAAGAATACACCTTACTTTGTCTTAATTAAATAACTCATAAGAATGAGGGCATAACTTTCAACTTAAGGAACTTAACACACTAGAGAGCTCCTCTCAAGCCCTTTGTGTAACTTTTGAAATTTCTTCTAGAAAATATAGAAGCATTACCTGGGGAATAACTGGAGCTTGCGAATCATGTTATCTCAAAAATAATACATAGAGGGAGAAGTATAGATTAACATTGTAGATTCTGAGGAGGAATCTGAAAGTACATCTAACCTAGTCTTAGTTCACAACTTTAATAAACATGAATAAAGTACTTCAATCTTTGGAACTCAAAAGCACTGATAGGATACTTTCTAGATCTCTTACAATCCCATAACTATCTAAAAGAATTAAGCTTAACTGTTTCTAATACTTTGAAAATGAGGCAGAGTTGGCCAGAATAGAGTAAGATGAGAATCTATATAAGCTTCTTGGAGAACCTTTTTATAGCACAATCTTAGACTTGAAAGAAGGGAAACATTTCCAAAATGCCCTGTAGCTTCTTGAAGAAAAGTACAGACATCTCCGTACCGTTTCGCAAGAATTTACTAGACACGACTTCATAGACACCCTAGGACACTTGAACTCTGTGCTCTGATACCAAGTTTGTAACACCCCGAAATCGGGTCCCGAGACGTCACACGGTGCTTAGGGTCACAAGTGACCCCAAGCTAACCCTTCTACTAGCATAACTCATAAGCAACTGAATTAAAATACAAATCCATACAAATCAGCAGAAATTAACTCTTTTCTGAATCTTATCAATACAAAAATGGAATTTTACAGGATTACAATTTTGCCTGTACAACCAAAATTGAAACAAAATACATCAACTTCTACTGACTGTCTATGAAGCCTCTACTAGTACTAACTGTAGGTAGCCGGGTCATGACTCCCGACTACCTCAACTCAATACGACTGAATAAAGAAAATACAACACTATAACTCTGCATAACTAAACCAAGACCTTGAATCAAAAGGACTCATCACCTGCTGAATGGATACCATGAACTGACTGGATCCGAAGGTGCAACTATACCTTATACCTACATTCCGAGAAAATGCAGCCTACATCCGAAGATAACGGTCAGTACCATGGAAAGGAACCGAGTATATGGGGGTGTATGCAGTTGTATAAACATCATCATCATAAATATTTATAAGAAATATGCAGAATGTATGAAAGACTCACATAGTCCGAAGAAAATCATCATAATCATGAGAGGATGAAGTAAGTATAATAAAACATGTGAGTCATTATATAATTTGTCAATCACTTTCAGTTCATCAAGAATATCAATTCTCATAATGTAAATATCATTTAAATCTTTCAAAAGAATAACTTTCACAATTCCACTTTCAAATCACTTCACCGTTCATCATAGACACAAGGAAACACACTGGGAGATCCTATAACTGACATAAACCATGTGAGCTACATGGAGTCCAACGTACAACCCACGTTGGGGAGAGCCATCCTATCCTTGCCATCGGAGTAGGACTTCCAGTATTAATTCAAAAACACTAGTGATCACTATATAAATCAGCCTCAGGATCACATCCTACGGGGGAATGTAGTTCTAGGGAACTAAGGTCACTTTATACCTCCCACTCGGTGCTAAAGATTACTCCCGGACTTAGCTCAGAAATTTAAATCAGCATCAGGCTCACATTAAAGAAAATCCACAATAAATACTTCAACAATTTTCATCAGGAGCCAATTTGATACCCCTTTATCATAATCAATAAAAATGTGGATTTCTTTCACAGTCGAGTTCAAAATAACTCATTCATGACCAAAAGGTCAAATCATTCAAAACATCTCAAATATTCAACATCAGCGTGCTTATAACACACATTTTCTAAAAATAATAATCTCAAATAGGGTTTAAAAAACCCATACATCAATATCACCATAAAACCTTCCAAAGTTTCATACTTTATGACATAAGCACAAAAATAATCACTTAAAACTTAAAAATTCAGTTTTATGTACAAAAATGTCATCATTCTCATTCAATTCAATTTTCAAAACATAGAGAGTATCATAATCTCATGTAAAATCATATTGGGTATAAATTTATGCTTCAAATTCATATCAAAACATGTAAAATCATGTATATTCATAGAAAAAAAATCAATTTGGGAACAAGAACGAAAGAGAGTTCTTGTTGAAAAACTCCACATACCTTAAATGATGAACTTTAGATTGATACTCGTTTTTTAGATGTTAATCGTGCCTTTGAATGATGGTTCTTGGAGTTCTTGAACTAGGAACTTGGAATCTTAAATAAATTTGCAATATTAATGATGAACTTTGGAGGTTCTTGAAGTTCTTGAACTAGGAACTTGGAATCTTGAATAAATTTGCAGAATTAATGGTGAACTTTGGAGGTTCTTGAAGTTGGATGTAGGAGCTTAGGACTTTCTTTTTGAGGGATTTGATGAAATATAACATATAATGCTTCTAATAGGCTTTAATATAGGGTTTGGACGGATTTTGGGTGAGGGGGAATGACCAAAACACCCCTAAAAATCAAATAATTCTCGCATCTGTCCTTTGGTGGACTGTTTTGATAGTCTGAAGTAGATCAACCATAACGTTTTACTCCAATATCCAAATTGGATGAAACCAATTTCATTAGAAAGAGGACTCTCATATATTTCCATTTATATATAGTATCTCACCCAGATCATTGTGTACGAGGAGTTATGATTGTTTGAAGTTTACCTAAAAATTCACTTTTGGTAGGCTGAAGTAGATCGACCATAACTTTATTCTCCGATAGACAAATTGGATGAAACCAATTTCATCGGAAAGAGGACTCACAGAGATTTCCGTTGATATATAGTAGATCACCCAGATCATTATGTACAAGGAGTTATGATCGTTTAAAGTTGGAGAAAAAATACGCCAGGCCTCAGTACTTTTTTTCTTGCACGTTTTACTGTTCACTACTATTCACATTTCGATCGGAATGTTCATAACTCGTCGCTCGGGTGTCCGTTTTGGATGATCCATATATCGTTGGAAATCTTATTCGATACTCTACGCAATGGTGTGTCATAATATAAGACATTCTATACGGAAAATTTATAATTCATTCTAGAAGATAGAACCCAATACGTTTACGCACAAAATTTCAACGAAAAATTTCCCGGGGTATTACAACCACGCACCATTATCACGGACACACACTATTTTGGATCCCTTAGGAATCTCCATGTGTATGGAACATGCCCTATGTCCTTTTCTTTGGTGCACAACTCACCCTTGACATCCAAGGTGTCCAATTCACGTCAAGTTGTGTCTTGTTCTTTCGTTGATCCATTCCAAGCCTTTTTGTGTTGTTTACACTTGATTTGAAGCTTTTATATCCTTAATATATCATCATAATTAACTCACCAAGAATACTATATCATTAATCACAGCACATTAGAGCTCAAAACAACACAACATCCAAGACGATGAACTAGAAACTTAAGCTAAGAAAACTAGTTTTGCCTCTTTTGATCTTAAACTTGATTTTGACTCATGGATTGATGCAATTGTACTTTATACACTATAATAAAAAATTTCCACATATAATTACATAATAATACAATTATTAACTCATTACACTCGCTAGAATCCATCGAGATCAACTAGAATAACACCTAGCTCAAGCTAGTAACACTAGTTTTCTCATTTGAACTCTAATTGACCAAATTAAGTACAAACTTGTTTGAAATACACCTTAAATATATTAATCAAGTACTTAAACACTTTTATTATCAATTTTATCATTATTCACTCATAAAGCACAGAAGAATTCCTCAAAACAAGGCTAAATAAGTTAGGATAACAACACTAAGGCGCATAAATCCACCTCAGATCACTTTTGTACTCGTGCTACACTTCTATATCTCTTTTATGATGAAGATCTGAGCATTATCAGTCGGCGTTGATGTGGTTCCTATCTTTCAGTACTTATTTGGAGCAGGGTGAACATACTGTCGCCAAGGCTGATCCTCATCTATCTATTCTAGTTTAGTCTTGTGTACTCGAGACTTCTGGTATATGTTGTGTACATTATAGATTCCATCTAACACTCTAGGTATCTTTTAGTGGTGACTCTAGTACTGATCTTACCATGTTTTGGAAGGGATTCGTTTGTATATTTGATCCTTTTTTCTTCTCTCATTTTGACATATTATATATCTTTCCTTTCTGATTTTCACTTATTATTACAGGCTATGATTGGCTTGCCTACTGTGGGATAAGGTAGGTGCTATCATGACTTGAGAAATTAGGTCGTGACATACCTACTGAGTACAAATAAATCATACTCACTCCAATTGTTCCCTTTCGGTGCAGATCCTAACACTAGTACGACACAAAGAGGTTAATACCATGTTGTAGGTTGGTGAACTTTAAATATTGTATTGCTCTAGTGTTTATTGTGGATTTTTGGATCCCACTCTATCTTACTTATGTTTCATTTAGATCAGAGACAGATTTTGTACTTTTAAGTTTTGTATTTGTACTTAGATTGCTCTTACATTATGACACTGAATTTTGGATGATTGACTTGCTTATCAAGGCTCAGCCGCAATAAGTGTCATCATGACCTAATTTTTGGATCGTGACAACTTTCTGACTCAAACACCATTGCATTCCATTCCCTTTTGAACCAAAAACTTTATAAATATATTTAATTTTTTCCTATTTGTATTTCAAATTTTTCTTTATAGTTTTCTTATTATCCCTTTCTATTGAGTTGAACAAATCCCTTTCTTTTTTTTTTTTGCAACAATCTTTTATTTTTCCTATAGTATTTATGTCGTTAGATCAAAGATCTTTCCTATTTCTTTAACCATTCACACCTAATGTTCTGTATTTAAATCAATACTTAAAGTACCTGGTGAACAAATAATAAGCCATGACAATAAAATGGTTAAGGGTTAAATATGATTAATCAACACCAACACCAACATAATCAGTGTATTCCCATAACGTAGGGCATGGAGAGGGTAAAGTGTATGCAGTCCATACCACTACCTCAAATGAAGTACAGAGATTGTTTCTAATAGACCCATAGCTCCAGACAAATAACAATATACAAACAAAAAACATAAAATCAAACAACAAAATGGGATAAATCACTACTGGATAATAAAAGAAACAAGTCACCAATAGAGCAATACTATACATTATCTATCTAAAAACATAAACATAACCAAAATACCACGAACAAGAAACTACAAGACATATACATAACAAATATGGGTAATCAACAAACAAGGGATAATTCATTTGGGTCCAAAGGTGGATAGCTAGCTGTAAAATTCAACAAGGTAGGTCAATTTAAGCAACGGTTTAACAAGAAAGGCCTACTTTCATTTCTCAACTCAAAATCTACCTAGAATTTTTCCTCAAACCACATTCAGGGTAAGTTCACGATTTTCAAATAAGCATGAGAACTAGATAATATAAACTAACCAGACAATGCACTTGGGAATAGTGAACATCATAATTTCAATCATCAATAAGCAAGTATGAGTTAGGAAAGGTAGTCATACAGGCCAAGAATCATACTCAATTAAATGGATATTTCTAAAATCTAGTGATTTTTGAAACAGACCAAGTTTAGCAAATTTATTTTTAATAAAAATAACTAAAAGTCCTAAAAAGTGTTCAACTCAAAATATTATGACCATGATTAAATAATCGAACCAAGAAATCTTTGAAAGTACATAAAATAAGTCGCCTTACGAATAAAACAACTTAATAATAGTATTAGTACATATGTGTGTTTTTCTATTATATACATATATATATAAAAATAAACATACATATACACTAATACTATATATCCTCTACCCCCATACTTAAATAATATTAGAAGTAAATGGAGATAAAAAGACTTTCTTGATTCATTTCTCAAGTGTCAATGATAATTCGAAGGTTGCGCGTGACCTCTTCAACCTCGCCTGTATGTGAGCTTGCTTGTATTATCATTCATCTGTATAACCTTCTTTTTAGCTAGATTGTTTTGTATACATTTTTATCATCTTACCGAAACAGTTTGAACAAACAAATGATCTTTCCACTAATGTTCCATTCGCGTGTCGAAATATTTTCTCGAGAAAACACTGTAGCAATCTGGACATTTTAGTTATATAAGACAAGATATGCGTATGTTTGCACTTGCCATTTTCTTTACGTAAGTTTCTGCAATATATGAATAGAATGTTCCAATATGGCATTTGCAAAAATAGATTTGTTTCATGAAAGATGGTTTCAACCACAAATGAGAGACTAGGGATTTTAATTATCGACTAGAATTATCAGTTATATGAGATATGAAGAAAGTTTCATTGATTTTCTAGATTACTTTAATTAATAAAGAAATAAGCCCAGTTTCAGTAAATTTCAATACTTTAAAGAGAAAAATCTCTATTACCACCTTGAACTATACGCGAAAAGGTTGAGACACACCTGAACTTTAGGAGGGTCCTATTACCCCTGAACTAATTAAAATTGTATTTTTGACAACCTTAGTGCCTACGTGGCACATACATGGTACAACACACTTAATGGTCCACGTAGGCACACGTGTGTGCCATGTATGTGCTACGTAGGCACTAAGATTGTCAAAAATATGATTTTAATTAGTCTAGGGGGTAATTGGACCCTCCTAAAGTTTGGGTGTGTCTCAGCCTTTTCGTGTATAGTCCAAGGTGGTAATAGAGCATTTTCCCTACTTTAAATGATGAGGTTGAACTAATTGAAAATAACATATCTAGTACTCTGCTAAACTTAATACACCCTGATAGCAAGTGTTAATTCAGTTCCTTGCTTGTTTCTTGTATGGCTGTTAACACTGCATTTTTGAGGTTTCAAACATAAGGTGTTGTCGAATTTCCTTTATATATTTTTCTGCAAAGCTAAATTGTATAAGCGTTTGGGATAACTAAAATTTAAGTATCTAGTCATATTAATCAATCAGAATCACCGCATTAAGAGGTAATAACCGGAGAAGATTTGAAAGAATGTCCACTTTGAAAACTTAATTTGGAGAATAGACACTAAATTTCTTTTTCATTTATTTTTTAGGGTTAGGATTTGGAAAAGGTAAACAGTGGGTTAGGGTTGGGGTCATGGGCCTCTTTAACATTTTTAAACGTTGGAGATAAAATACAACTTTATAAAAAATACAATATGGTCCCTTTATATATTTATTAATTTTTCAAACATTTATTAAAATCATTTAATAAATTCAACAACTTTTCTCTCTCCTCAAATCCCCTTCTTCTCCCGATTTTCTTCATAATTTTCGAAATAAAAAGTTTAGCTCGACTCTTTCTTCCCAAATCAAACTTTTTTAGTTCCCATTGCTCAGATAAGTTTAATCTTCTTCCTCGGTCAGTTTTAGATCCATTTTAGTATATTTTTTATTTTTATTTTGTGTTAAGGTTCTTCGATTTTGACAAAAATTACACTGTTCGTCATTGAATTATTCAAAATTTGAGTGTTTTTAGTTAACATTATCAATTCTGCATGTTTAATCGTGTTGTGCTTTGGATCATGACTAGAAAATTTTTAAATTTTTGCATTTATATTGCGTATTAATTTTGAATTTTTTGTACTGAATTGGACTCATTTTAATGGTGTTCTTGTTGTTGTGAATTGCACTGACAATATCTGGAGAAGTTGAAACTTGATTTGCATGTTTGATCTGAGGCGTTTTCCTATTTTTCTTAATAGACCAGTGGTTGATAGATCAGCCACTACAGATTTGTTTTCGCTATATTTTTCCATTTTTATTAATAGACCAGTGCTCAATAAATCGACCCCTACAAATTCATTTTCGATAGTAGATCATAAATGGTGAGAGTTCATAAGCAGTTCATTTTTGTAGTCGATGAATCCGAGTCAGAAACTGAATAAAAAATCCTTGTCGATATTTCTGAATATGACAAAAGTAGTGAACATGAGAGCGACGATATTGAGGATAGTGAAGGGAAAAGTGAAGAGGGAAGCGAAAAAAAAAGTGAAAGTTATAGCGATGAAAATGAGGACAGGAGAGATAGTAGAGACAGGGAGGAGGATGATCCCCTATCTTTTTCAATTTTTATGAGAGATATCTCTATTGAGTCATACGGCCTAACAGCTTGGATGGATGAACTAGGTTCTTTTCCTACAAATATTTTCGTAAAAGAAAGAATGACGGTCTATCGAGAGTTCAGAAGGATTCTTGTTGAACAAATGTTGTATGTTGATTTTAAGAAGACTTGTTTCAGACACTTGAGGCATATGCAGGAACATTTTAAGTTTAATAGACAGATGGTCCATTATGTATTGTTGCGACGTATCAAAAATAATAAAAAGTTGTATGAAATTTTGTTCTGTGTGAACGATAAGCCAACTTGTTTCATCTTAAAGGAATTTGCTATGATTACGGGGCTGAATTATTCAGCATATCCCCGTGAATCAAAAATGAACAAAGTCCTCCAAAATAGCGAAAGCTTTCATTTTAAGGTAACGAAGGACAAGAGCATTACAACTGCAAGGTTGATTAGCCTGATCAAAGGTAATAGGTAGACTAATCAACAAAATTTGAAGTGCGCTGTGGTTTGGTCCATGCACTCGATGTTGGTGGCAAAGGATCCGTCAAAGAAGATGTATTCAAACCACATCAAGAAGGCAGCGGATATGGATTTCTTCGAGGGGTATCCATGGGGAAAAGAGTCATTTGGGTTGACGTTGAGCTATTTAAAAAAGAATATTGATTTGACCAAGCAGAAAGAAGCGTTTGTGAAGAGGAATAAAACATCATCCTCATTATATGGATTTTCCTGGGCGTTTCTGATACTTATAATCTACCATCTTATTGATTTATTATAGATTCTTACCTATTTATGTACCAATACATAGACCCTATAGATTTATTTGTGCTTTTATTAATTACAGGTTTGGATATATGAGGCCTTTCCTTATCTAGAAAGGTATGCCGAAAAGTCATTGGATTCTCCTTTGCCTATTTCCCATCTACTTAGATGGCACACATCAAAGTGAGACAATATAATGGAAGGCGATCCATTTAAGTACAAATGAAACATAACAAGGTTAAATTATACTTATTATAGTATGATAATAATATTATTGTATTAGTGAATATCTTGTAGTTTATATTTATTTTTTTAATAGATTATGCACCCATACCTTACCCCTATTGTTCGTAAGATGGAGCAGAGTTACATGAAAATATTTAAGTCATACACAGACGAAGTTTAGGATATGTCTATCGATGCCTAGAAGGCACAGTTAAAAGGCGTGACTATCCTAAATTCATCAGCGGAGGTTGCAGATGAAGACAAAGATTTAGGTGGTCACAATTATGTTCCAAGTCCAGCATGTGCTTGTGATCATGCTGGCTCAAGTGGACTCAAAACTGCACCAGACGCTTCTAGTGATAATGACCTACGTGAGAGTGTTGCTTTTCTCGAGAAAAGTGTTATGGATACTGTTTCTTTTGTTAGAGATGGGAGGCTGGGGAGAATCGAGAAGAATAAGAAGAAGCAACAAGATGAAGGTAAACAAATTTACTTTTTGTTCTTCCAATTTAATATTCTTGCATAATTTTTGTAATCCTTACAAAATAATGCAGTGCACCTCGATAGTCCCCCTCGTAAACGACATCAAGTAAATCTCGAAGAGCTTGCAGTTGTAATGATTGACATTGCTGCAGCAGATGAAAGAGTTGAAGAAAGGAAGAAAGAAGAAGAAACGAAAGAGTAGAAGGCACCATATGAACAAGATGAGAAACAAGAAGAAGAAAAAGAAAAAAATGAGGAGATGGCAACTGAAGAAGAAACAGAAAATGAGGAGAAAACAAAAGAAAATGGTGAAAAGAAATTAAAAGAAGAAGAAGAGAAAAATGAGAAGGCAGATGACGAAGAAGTAGTAGTTGAACAGGAGGTTGAAAATATTGAAGAAGAGCAGAAATTATTAGAAGAAGAAGTGAAATAAAATGAGAAAGAAAGAAGTAGAAGATGAGGAGAAAAAATGTAGAAAATGAAGTGGATGTGATGGGTATTGTTAAGGAACTCAATGATGATAAACATGTAATTCGATGGTTTGAAATAAATAATTTTCTTAATGATTTGTTGTTTTTAATAATTTGGTTCTTATGATAATAGAATTAATATATTTGGTATCTCAGTGATGAAATTTACTAATGAAGTTATGTTCAGTTATTTCATTGTCTTGTTAGATTAAACAGTTGATTGCATTATGTTTAGTTATTGTCATGGTTTATCGAGGTAGATGATAAACACCATAGGAGTGATTCTCTAATAATTATAGATTACACTCATGGTTGATTTACGAAAACATACATTTATTTATTCAGTTTTCTACATCCCTATTACACCTTTCAGAAAGCCAACACCAACAACAGACCATATAATAATTTTTTCAGTCCATTCTCTTTTTCTTCGATCAAAATCAACCTATGCTTTAGTTGATCCCTCTCCATTTTGATTTTTTTAGTGAGCCTTTCAAGTAATCCCTTTGCTCTTCAGCTTCTTTTAACAATATCACAAGTACATCTCTATTTTCTTCAGATTCGCGAAGCCTTTGTAGTATTTGAAACTTGAAAGTGCCTTAAAAATTTGTTGTCGATGGGCTGCTCATTGGTGAGTCTTCCACAACACACTTAAAAAAAGACCATCCATCGTTATCCTTGACTAAAAAAAATAAGTTATTACATAAATTTGCTTATTTAAATAAAAAAATATATATAAATCACATATTCATATATACACACCTTTCCAACAACACGGTTAAATAATTTTTGACCTGGATTCAAATCGGTTCGTCACATCCTCAAAACAGCTAGATTACCACAATGACATATGTAGGAAACTTTTGCATTTGATGTTTGGGATGATTGAGACATTGTAGTTGTTTAAAAATAAACAAAAAATAAAGTTAAAAAATGAGAGTGTTAAAACAAAAATAGTCTTCCGTTTATAAAAGAAAAAAATGAGACATTACCGTTGGATGTGATTTGACATGTACTTTATTACCGTTATAAAAATCTGATATTTAAATTTTGTTACTGCTGGACCTCTTTCATAGACCTTAAATATAATCGATGCTAAGGTATATACAGGTTGGTGAAATAGTAAACAAACATTAGTGCATAGTCAAAAATATAAATAATTAAATAAATAAAATTAATTTGAGGGCCATCAATTGTGTCCAGTGTAAATCATAGACGCAAAGCTTTGTCTATAATATGACGTATTGGTTTATGGCCCTTAGTAGCATATTAGGGAAAAAGGAATAATTAATTAATAAAATAATAAATAATTAAATTTATGCAATTAAATGAGCTTAAACAAGTCATGCGATTGTATAAGAGTCCAACGTAAATTGTAGAAGGTGATCAAAGATGTGTGAGGATGGGTAGTGGTTGTACAACCAACATCCTCAGGGTAATGTTTACCCAAAGCACAAGTACGCTGTGGAGAATTCATTTGTTCAACCATAACTGATCACCTCACATCTTTGATCACCACTCTCAATTTACGTGGAATCTCATAAGATCACATGTCTTGTTTAAACTCATTTAATTGCATAAAATCTAAATATTTATTATTTTATAAATTAAATAATTCTTTTCAAAATATGTATTAGTCATGGTCTATAAATAAATATTATCTTCTAGTTAGTTAATTGTGAAAGTAGTTCCCAGTTTGTTCTAGACTATATTAGGTCGAGTAAATAGCTAAGCATAGTATAGCATAAACTATGGACTACATCATTAATAAATGCACTGACGAGGATACATAGTCATAGACCATAACTAGCACATATTTTAAAAAAGATTATTTAATTAATAAAAAATAAATAATTAGATTTTATGCAATTAAATGAGCTTAAATAAGTCATGTGATCGTATGAGAGTCCACGTAAGTTAAAAGTGGTAATCAAAGATGTATGAGGATGGGTAGTGGTTGTACAACCAACATCCTTAGGACAATGTTTATTCAAAGCACAAGTATGTTGTGAGGAATTTATTTGTTCATCCACTACCCATCCTCACACAACTTTGATCACCTTCTCCAATTTATGTGGACTCTTATACAATCACATGACTTGTTTAATCTCCTTTAATTGCATAAAATCTAATTATTTATTTTTAAATTAATTAATTATTTCCATTTTTCATAATATGCTACAAAGGGCAATAAACCAATACGGTATATTATTGACAAGGCTTTAAGTCGATGATTTACATTGAACATAATCAATGGCCCTCAAATTAATTTAATTTATTTAATTATTAATATTTTTGACTATGTACTATTGTTTGTTTACCATTTCACCAGCCAGTATAGTGGAATCCATTGATTACGTATATGGTCAATCATAGATATTGAGCTCGGTCAATCCTAAACTCCATCCACTTTGCAATTAATTTTATATAAATCAACATAATCGCAGATAACCAGATTCATTATAGATTAGCCT
Organism: Capsicum pubescens; assembly: GCA_030864215.1. NCBI lineage: Eukaryota > Viridiplantae > Streptophyta > Magnoliopsida > Solanales > Solanaceae > Capsicum > Capsicum pubescens. The sequence continues at coordinate 112,381,021 of CM061538.1, forward strand.
ATATGAATTCGTATATATATATATATATGTTAAAGTCCATCTGATAATTGATTCATTCATCTTCTAATAGGGGAAATTGGAAAATTTCAAAAAAGAATAAAATTGTAAAATTAAAGTAGAGACAAATGTAGTAAACATAAAATACTTTATTTCATAAGTACATTGCAATGGTTTAACACCATATGTACAGCAAAATACGAGCAAAAAGGACAGAAGAAAAAGCTTTCATCTAATAAATTTCCAAACCATGAAAGCTTCTTTGCAATGAACTTAAAAACTACAACTAAAACATAATTAAAAGATAAACTAAGGGGATGGTGGGGGTGATTAACTCCTCGGGCTCCATGTTCATCCTCTCTACAATCACCCGTAAAAAATAACCGATATACCGGAGTTCAGGTAGAGGTGCTCCTTGTCCTGACCCAGACCGTAGAAGAGATGGTCTAGGTAATTTCAGAGGTGGAGAATGTTGGGCTACGTTAGAAAAAAACCCTCCTTCATGGTCTGAGTATAATGCTCGGCATATGGTCATATTTTTTTATTTTTTAGGTTAAAGAAGATGAATATTCTGTAGAGTTTATGGTTGTTTATATAGACCAAAATAGAAGCCTTTGGTCTTCTCGTCTAGTGATTGGTAGACGCGTGGATGAACGAAAATCGAGTAGGTAGGTATACCCAATCAACGCTGCCTGCGAATGGACGTGCAACAATATTTTTAATGTGTCATAAATGCCCGACTGTTCATCTATTCGATTGAATAATTAGAGTTTATTAATAGACTTTAAATATGATCGATAATAAATGTTATTATATATATAAAATATTCCCATTAGACTTGACACACCATATATGCAATAACTTAAAGGATCAATAATAGACACAGAGTAAAATAGATAAAACTGCATTAATTCGACCACTACAGGGTTATCAAAATGCACGCACTGCCATGACTTACAAAAACACACATTCATACAAGTCTATCTATGATTTGATGTTATTATAAGTGGTTATCTTGTGCCTGGGTATCTTGCATAGTGAGCACTTATTCCTCTTCTTTGACTTAAAAGCCTCGCCCATGACCTTAACGCATTTTCTTTTCTTCTTTTCAAGCTTAGTGTCGACAAAGGGTGGAATAATGTTTGCACCTAGCAATTCTTGTGGCATGTGCCATTCTAACTCTAAAGGGACAACATTAATTGATTCTGAATACGCAAGGAGGTACTCTTCCACTTTATACACGGGTGAAGAGTACTCATAAACTCTCAAACCATAATCATCACCGTTCTTTGATCGCAAAGAGGCCATCGCATGAGCGCATGATATTTTTACCAAGTCAAACTTCCTGCAAGAACATGACTTTTTCAGTAGTTCGACTTTGGTCGTATAACCACTTTCGAACACTGTGAATTGCCATTCATCCCCGCTTATGTTCTCCATATAGAAGGAGTCACCCTCTCTCATATTGTCTATTAAGATCTTTTCGACGGTTGGCAAAAATTTTTATCCTTATATTTGAGGACATATGCATGCCTCTTCCTAAATTTCTCACCAAGTCTCTTAGAAATCAAATTGAATATGGTTGCCCACGGGGTACTCCCTTTCAGAAATAAACATAGAGTTGATCGACTTGGAAATATTTTTGGTCATCACATCAAACCTATTGCTGGGGAAATATGCCCTGCTCCATTTCTCAAAACCAAGCTCATGCTCGAGGAAAAAGGCTTCCTCAGAATAATAGTTCTTGAATTCCTCAAAAATGGTCGCTAAACTTCTCGGATGAATATGTCTTTGCCGTATGGTAAAATAGATAGAGGTCATCTCCGAATTGGTGATTTACCTAGAGATTTTCACCTAGTTGCCTCATGCAGTACCTGTGATGAGGATAGTTGTAAGCCCTCACGATACCGTTGTCGATGCTCTTGTGCCTATCGGAGATAAAGCTCAAATTTGGTCCATCGACCACTATAGACTTTAGTTTCTGAAAGAAGAATATCCAAGACACATCGTTCTCCTTGTCAACGATGCAAAAGGCCATGGGATAAATATGGTTCTCAGTATTCTTTGCAACCGCGCTTAGCAGTATGCCCTCGTACTTACTGTGTAAATGAGTGTCGTCGACCGCAACAACCTTTCTCTTGTGGGTGAATCCCTTAATGAAAGGGTCCAACGCTAAAAATAGTGCATAAACCTACAATCATCCTTGTTCACCTTGATGGAATAGGTAGTGCCAACATTAAGAGCGTCAATCATGTATGAAAAAGTTGGTAGGCAAGAATTCCCGTGCTCCAGTGTCCCTTGAACCATTTCCTTAGCAATCACACCCCTCATCCAACATTTCCAATAGATTGGTCTGCTGCCAAAGTTCTTGAAGACGATCCTCCAAATCTCACTAGTGTCCGGACCCTTTCCTTTACTATACATGTTCACGCAGAGCAATGCAATGACTTTAGCCATAATTTTCTTATGGTTGCGCGTGGCGTATTCATTGCCGCAAATCTCTAACATATTTATAGATGAGAAATCTATTCGTGCATTCATACTTCTTCGCCCGCAACATCCACGCGCAACTAGGACAAACGCATTTCACCTTAAAAATATGTTGTAGCTCTTCAACGTAGCATAATCAAAAGAATTTTTCACTGCTACTACGTCCAACAACAATTTTATCTCTCTTTTTCTGCTAAATATTTTATTTACATGAAAATTAGTTCCTTCAGAGAAGGTGTGGTTGGTTTGTGATCCTAATCTGCACTCTTCTCTCTCTTCTCAAAAGAAATTAGGATCTTCCAATTTCGTTGAATGATATTTCATATCTATTGGATGAACATTCAAACTCTTATCTTTAAACGAATCATGTTCATCGATTGTCGGGTGTGATGGTAGGTTGTCGGAGACCCCAAAATAACATTTATCCTCAGTAATAGCCTAGAGCTATCGATAGTGATATCCAACATATATAAGGACATATGCCGATCATTCTTTATGAATATGGGAAGTATTTTACCCCGCCCATTCATTAGATAGCTAATCACAATGTTCTTTAGCTCGCAATCTAATTCTCCGCTTTGAGTTACGCTTTGAACCATGTTGTCGTATGAACTATTGCGACGCACTGGGATGGGCACTATATTCTTGCTAGATTATTTCCACTTCCAATAGTTGGGAACCTCCTTCCTCACACTCATATAATTACCACTCGCGATAACTACCTTAGCTACTGCCATTATAGACCACACTAATCGATAATAGATTAAGGTATCGGTCTGTAACTGGTCGATCACTGGTATGAAAACCTCCATACAAAAACAAGAATGAATGGATTTTGGATATAATAGATGCCCTCCTAGAAATGGGATGGAGAAATGTATGTGTACGGCTTATAAACTATTGAAATATATCTAATGATGAGGTATTGAGTGGATTTGGAAAGCTTTTCAAGATAGTACAATGGTGAAAAAATATTTTTTGCAAATTTTTCAAAAAAGATGGAACAACAATAGAGGCAATGACCAAGAATGGAGATTTTCAGTTGTGATGAGCAAGATTTCATCAAAAAAGTGTCTGAAATCGGAAAATATTGGTGAAAAAAAGAGCTCCTATTGGTGGCTTCTTGGACAATTTTTTAATTAAAATAGGAAAATATAAAAAATGGTGGAAAATATTAAATATTAAATGGATGAGGTGGGGGACTAAAGTGTAAAATTTTCAAAGTGTCTATTTTAAACTTTACACTTTGAGAGTGTTTATTTAAAGCACAAGTATGTTGTGAGGAATTTATTTGTTCATCCACTACCCATCCTCACACATCATTGACCACCTTATACAATTTACGTAGACTCTCATACGATCACATAACTTGTTTAAGCTCATTTAATTGCATAAAATCCAATTATTTATTATTTTATTAATTCATTATTCCTTTTTTTTCTAATATGCAACTAAGGACAATAAACCAATATGGTATATTATTGACAAGGCTTTGCATCTATGATTTACACTGGACACAATCGATGACCCTCAAATCAATTTCATTTATTAATTATTTATATTTTTTAGTATGTAATAATGTTTGTTTACCATTTCACCATCCCGTATATACCTTAGCATCGACCGACTGTCGATCTATATGTTTCATCATCTATCCAATGCATGAGAAGGCATCGATTATATTTAAGGTCTATGAAAGAGGTCCAGTAGTAACGAAATTTAAATATCAGATTTTTACAATGGTAATAGAGTACATGTCAAATGACATCCAACGGTAATATCTCACTTTTTTCTTCTATAAAAGGAAGGTTGTTTTCATGTAAACACTCTCATTTTTTTGGCTTTATTTTTTGTTCATTTTTAAACAACTACAATGTCTCAATCATCCCAAACATCAAATGCAAAAGTGTCCTACATATGTCGTTGAGGTAATCTAGCTGCTTTGAGGACATCACACACCGATTCGAATCCAAGTTGAAAATTCTTTAATTGTGAGGTTGAAAAGGTGAGTGCATACATGAATATGTGATTTATATATTTTTTTTATTTAAGTAAAAAAATTCATGTAATAACTTATTTTTGTGGTCAAGGATAATGACGGATGCACTTTTTTTAAGTGGCTTGTGGAAGACTCACTGATGAGCAGCCCATCGACATCCAATTTTCAAGGCACTTCCAAGTTTTAAATACTGCAAGCTTCGGGACTTTAAATAAAATAGAGGTCTACTCATGACATTGCTAAAATAATCCGGAGAGCAAAGGGATCACTTGAAAGGATCACTAAAAGAAATCGAAATGGAGAGGGATCAACTAAAGCATAGGTTGATTTTGGCCAAAGAAAAAGAGAATGGACTAAAATGTTTATTGTATGGTCTGTTGTTGGTGTTGGCTTTCTGGAAAGGTGTAATATGGGTATAGAAAATGGAATAAATAGATTTATGTTTTCTTAAATCAACCATGGGTGTAATCTATAATTATTAGAGAATCACTTCTATAGCATTTATAATCGACCTCTATAAACCAAGACAGTAACTGAACATAATGCAATCAACTTGTAACGACCCGGGACTACCCCCTAGTCGTCACACGGTGCTTGCAACCCTGAAGGACCACAACATAACCCATGAATAATATATGCTATGAGCACTGAACAATAATACTGAAATAATTGCGGAATAATAGGCAGAAATGTTATAAGGTTCAAAACATCTAAAATACTGATAATGAATAATAACATTTGAATCTGAATTACTGTCTGAAAATATAGTCTAAAAAGCCTCAAACTGAATATATCTGAAAGTAGAGTTGATGGGACAATGCCCCAACTAACTCCATCTACTAAAATACTGCTAAGCTGAAGTACTAAAATAAAAGCATATCCTCGATAAATAAGGACTCACTGCTAAATCTGCTACTGCATGCTGAATTTGGCTAAGCGCGGTCAGGAACCTGAGCGTTTGAACCTATGATATGAAAGGTCATAGCACTGTAAAGTATACGTCAGTACGTGGAAATGTACTGGTATGCTAGATGAGGTAAGGCTGAATGCAAGGGTTTATATGCCTGAACAATAACTAACTAAATAAAATAGAGTAACTGAACATAAGAGTACGTGTATACTATAACTGAGCTTTTTTGAAGCTAAGTACTAAGTTCTTCTAACTGTATAACTGATATTTGAAATTACTGATAATTAAATAATAATAATGATTAAATGTGTCTGACAGTCCTGATTCTGTAAAACTGAGCTGAGTTTTAAACTGAAACTGAAACTATGGGAGGTAATCATCTAACCGATATGCCCCAAATCGGAACTGATAGAGGTCCAACCTGTAACCCCAGTTGAAAGGTTAATACCGTGCCACAGGTACTAACACTGGCTGTGAGTTAACTCTAACTAGTAGGAAAATATTTTGTCAACCCTCACTAACAGGAAAACTCATGAGAGATGTGTCAACCCTTATCTAGCAGGAAGTCATCTCAACTTACGCTGGCTACATAGTTCTGTAACTCTGGGATTGCTACTAAGGGTAAAACCCTACACTAACAGAAATGCCCCCATCCCTGGGTTTGCTCAGTGCTGAATCCTACTCCCAACTGAAAGACACTGAACTGAGTATACTGGACTGGACTGGACTAGACTGAGATTGAGTTTACTGAGTTTTCCTAAGTTCTATAATTGACTGAGTTCTACTGAGTTCTGTAATGGACTGAGAGTACTGATCATGACATGACTGATACTATTTTGTAACTGACACTAGCTCTAGGTAAACTACTAAATTATCGGGTATTAAATACCCCCATGACTCGATAGCATTAAAAGTAAAGCAAAGCATAATTTTGAAAAATATAACAATGATCACTTGGTCATAATTCATTCAAAGAGACATTTCATCAAATAATTGTAATGCATTAACTTGTACATAAATGGGATCACATAATAACATGTCATTCCTTCACTAGTCAATTCACATAATCATTTTATCAAACATTTGTAGGGCATAAGATTTTACATGATTAAGATCTCATAATAACATCTCATGATTCCTCTATCTACTTCACATAGGCATTTTAGAAAATACTTGGGGAGAATGAGTATTTAACATGATAATGGTCATCACATAAACATCATGAATACAATACTTAATTGCAAATTCAAGGGTTTAGCATGTACTTTATATAATTCCCCCTAAATACTATTCTATTTTTCATGATTCTTATCATAATCATGGATTGAAAACCAAATCAACATCATAGATGCATTAATCACTTTATAAATTTAAGGTTCTATCAAGATAATCACATATTTGTTATACATGCTATTTAATTTCATGAAACTTGCATTTAAATCATGGATTGGAACCCAACTAATATTATAAACATGAATTCAATCTAATTCAAACATGAAAATCATAAATACATCATCTTTGTACTTTGAAAAAGGATTCTTGGACTTCATGGGTGAAAGGGACCCATGAATCAATATCTAACATACTTGAGAAGAAGATTTCTTGAAGGTTCTTAGAGAGATTCTTGAGGATTGACCTCGATTCTTGAACTGGGGTTTTTGCCTCTTGAGAGAGAATGATTTTAATTTGGGGGAAAACTGAATGAATAATGGTGTAACTAGATTTATTAGGGTTGATTTTCATGTTAAAGGTTGACTAGGGCGGTGGAAAAAGACTCAAATACCTCTAGAATGATTTAAAAGCTTGGAATTTAAAACTGGAAATTAACTAAAAAATCCCGATTTGGGCCCTTGGCACGATGCGGCGCTGTCGCATTGTGTCACTGGAAAAGGACAACTGGAAAATTGCTTGGTGGCGCGATGTGGTGGTATCGCGCTTTCACTTTATTTGTGAGCTGGAAGTGCACCGCAACGCAGTGGAATCGCATTGGTACATTAGAAATTGATATTTGTGAACTGGGTCTATGGTGTGACACGCCAATATCATGGAGTAACACTGAAAACTAACAACTGCTATTTTGAAACACTCCGTGACGCTCTACAGGCCTGAATGACAATGTTTTACGATTGCAACTTAAAATCTCCATAACTTTTTACCCAGTTGTCGGATTTAGGTAAATTTTATATTGTTAGAAAACTAATTGAATTTTCTATGCAATAGCAGGCTCTAATATGAAAATTACTGAGTATACCAAAAAAATTATATAGGATAACCCATGTACTAAGGGTTAATCTAGGCTAGGGAAATACGGGGTATTACAATATCTCCTCCTTGAGAACATTCGTCCTCTAATTAGGCTAGTTAACCTAAGAGAGTACAGACAAACTGAGTTTACGTACTGAACTAGACATGCACAATTGAAGTATGATTACATGACTGTTCTGATAGAATGAACTTACATACTGAACATGCATATCTGATGCATGATTACAGGGCTAAAAATCAATTTATGAAATACATGACTAACATGAGGATGATATGAAATACTAAGTTTATAACAATACTTAATATGGGACTGAGTAGGTTTAAAGAAAACTGTGATGATGTACGAGACACCATCTAATTAAAAGATGACTGAATGCCTTCGACACACTACTGATGCTTGAGGAACACATGGCATAAATTGAACTTCACAAACCATTTTGAGTGTAACATGCGTCATGAGAACTGAAAATACTAGGAAACATGAATACGTGTGTCATGAACTGCATGACCTGAGTTTGGAATTTCTGAACTTATCGAACCTGATTCGTACTATAAAGTGAACTGGAACTCCTTATACTAGAAACTGTAATCATACATGGTTTTCGATAATGCGCACGAATATGATCTATGATCATAGAGATGAAATGTAAGGCATGAGTACTGATATTACTACTAAAATTTGAAAGCATGACTTAGTTACTTGTTCTACCATATCCCCCTTATCTTAAAGCCATTATTCTAAATCTGCGGATCACTTAATAAACTCTAAACTAAACTGTCACCCTTTTACTTCTAGAATCTAAGGTAGACACTGAGGAGGGCTCTGCTAATATTTCGGGTTTGATATCGAGTTGATAGCTATATAGGGGTTACAAAGGAAGAGAAACCTCAGAATTTAAATCAGAATAAACATAAAGATGAAAGACTTATAACGTACCCGTAACTATACCAAGAGAACTTCCCCGATCATGGAGAGACTGGAGTGTATAAAATATATTCTGGTACTGGAAGTGGCGCGCAGCTGACGCAAATATTTTACCCTCTGAGCCATTACTCTACAGTCCCGCATCCTGTGGCCTATCTTACAACATCTAAAATACACTTTGTTGCCTACTCTACACACACCTAGGTGATTTCTACTATATTTCAGGAAAAGTGGGTGGGTACGATCTCTTTTCATGATACCGTGAGACTTGGAGTCTGACGTGCTATCTCGACTGACATTTCTAAACTTTGGCACTAGAGTACTAGCTACAAAAAGATTTGGGGCTGAGAATTTCTGACGAAACTGGAACCGGTTACCACTCTCTAACCTTGGCCTAAAACAACTTGTTCTGACTCTCTTATTCTCTTTGTCATCCCTCTTATGCTTATCCCTCTTTCTTTGTTGAGTATAAACCCCAAGCCTAGATAGGAAAACAACCTGTAGGTTATTCAAAGCAACTACTGAATAGGCTAAAGTAGTGAAAGAAGCTCTGAATTCTACATGAGAGAGATGCTCGTCCAGGGGATCTGCTTGAATGGGCTGAGGTGCTGACTAGTTTTCATTACTTCTTTCATTAGATTTTCTGGAAGACATATTATGGAAGAATAAGGAAGAGATGAATTAGATTGAGAGTTTAACTTGAGGTCATGCTCACTCGCACAACATGATTACTGAAAGAAGGGAACCTTTTCCCTAAAACATCTCACAATTTCCTGTCTATAAGTGTGGCACGCTACACACCCATGCATAAGACTCTACGTGATATGTCTTTTCAAACTCCCTAGGACACTGTTCAACCTTAGGCTCTGATAAGACTACCCCCTAGTCATCACAATGTGCTTACGACCCCGAAGGACTATAACCTAACCCATGAATAATATCTGATGTGAGCACTGAACAATAATACTAAAATAATTATAGAATAATAGGATGAAATGTCATAAGTCTCAAAATATCTAAAATACTGATAATGAATAATAACATCTGAATCTGAAATACTGTCTGAAAATCTAGTCTGAAAAGCCTCTAACTGAATCTGTCTGAAAGTGGAGTTGATGGAACAATCCCCCAACTAACTCCATCTACTAAAATACTGCTAAGATGAATTATTGAAATAAAAGTATATCCTCCATAGATGAGGACTTACTGCTAAATCTGCTACTACTAGCTGAATCTGGCTAAGCGCGGTCAGGAACCTGAGCTTTCGAACCTATGATAGGAAATATCATAGCGCAGAAAAGTATGCGTCAGTACATGGGAATGTACTGGTATTCTAGATGAGGTAAGGCTGAATGCAAGGGTTCATATGCATGAATAATAACTGACTAAATGATATAGAGTAACTGAACATAAGAGTACGTGTATACTCTAACTGAGCTTTTCTGAAGCTAAGTACTGAGTTCTTCTAACTTAATAATTGATATCTAAAATTACTGATAACTGAATTACTGATAATGATTGACTATTTCTGATAGTCCTGATTCTATAAAATTGAATTATGTTCTAAACTGAAGACTGAAACTAAAACTGTGGGAGGTAATCATCTAACCGATATGCCCCAAATCTGAACTGATATGGGTCCAACCTGTAACCCCAGTTGGAAGGGTAATAATACTCTACCACAGATACTAACACTGGCTGTGAGTTAATCCTAACTAGCAGAAAGATATTTTATCAACCCTCACTGATAGGGAAACTCATGAGAGATGTGTCAACTATTATCTAGTAGGAAGTCATCTCAAACTACGCTGGCTACGTAGTTCTGTAACTCAGGGATTGCTACTAAGGGTCAAACCCTACACTAACAGGAATACCCCCATCCCTGGGTATGCTCAGTGTTGAATCCTACACCTAACTGAAAGTTACTGAACTGAGTATACTGGACTGGACTTGATTGAGACTGAGTTTATTGAGTTTTTCTAAGTTCTATAATTGACTGAGTTCTGTAATGGACTGAGAGTACTGATCGTGACATGACTGACACTATTTTGTAACTGACACTGGCTATAGATAAACAGCTAAATTGTCGGGTATTAAATACCCCCATGACTCGATAGCATGAAAAGTAAAGCAAAGCATAATTTTGAATAATATAACAATGTTCACTTGGTCATAATTTATTCATAGAGACATTGAGACATTTGATCAAACACTTGTAGTGCATTAACTTGTACATAAATGGGATCACATAATAACATGCCATGCCTTCACTAGTCAATTCACATAAGCATTTTATCAAACACTTGTAGGGCATAAGCTTGTACATGATTAAGATCTCAAAATAACATCTCATGATTCCTCTATCTACTTCACATAGGTATTTTAGCAAATACTTGGGAGCATGAGTATTTCACATGATAATGGTCATCTCATAAACATCATGAATACAATACTTAATTGCCAATTCAAGGTTTTAGCATGTAATTCATATAATTCTCCCTAAATACTATTCTATTTTTCATGATTCTTATCATAATCATGGATTGAAAGACCAAATCAACATCATAGATGCATTAATCACTTTATAAATTTAAGGGTCTATTATGATAATCACATATTTGTTATACATGCTATTTAATTTCATGAAACTTGCATTTAAATCATGGATTGGAAGCCAACTAATATTATAAATATGAATTCAATCTAATTCAAACATGGAAATCATAAATACATCATCTTTGTACTTTGAAAAAGGATTCTTGGAATTCATGGGTGAAAGGGACCCATGAATCAACATCTAACATACCAGAGAAGAAGAGTTCTTGAAAGTTCTTGGAGAGATTCTTGAGGATTGACCTAGATTCTTGAACTAGGGTTTTTTTCTCTTGAAAGAGAATGATTAAATTTGGGAAAAACTGAATGAATAATGGTGTAACTAGGTTTATTAGGGTTGATTTTTGTGTTAAAGGCTGTCTAGAACCATGGAAAATAACTCAAATACCCCTGCAATGATTTAAAAGCTTAGAATTTAACTGAAAAATCCTGATCTGTGCCCTTAGTATGACACACCGCTATCGCATCGTGTCACTGGAAATGGAAAATTGGGAAATTTCTTAGTGGCGCGATGCGTTGGTATTGCGTTGCCACTTTGTTTGTGAACTGAAAGTGCACCGCAACGCGGTGGAATTGTTTTGGAACACTAAAAATTGACATTTCTGAACTGGATCTATGGCGCGATGCGCCAATATCGTGGAGCAACACTGGAAATTAACAACGGCTATTTTGACACACTCTGCAACGCGCTACAAGACTGAATGACGATGTTTAACAATTGAAACTTAAAATCTCCATAACTTCTTACCCGGTTGTCGGATTTAGGCCAATTTTATATCGTTGAAAAGCTAATTGAATTTTCTACGCAATGGCAGACTCTAATATAAAAATTACTGAGTATTCCAAAAATTTTACTTAGGATAACCCATGTACTGAGGGTTAATCTAGGCTAGGGAAATACAGAGTTTTACACAACTGTTTAATCTAACAAGACAATGGAATAACTAAACATAAATTCATCAGTAAATGTCATCATTGAGATGCCAAATATATTAATTCAATTATGCATAAAAAAACAAATCATTAAAAACAACAAATCATCAAGAAAATTATTTGTTTCAAACCATCAAATTACATGTTATCATCATTGAGTTCCTTAACAATGCCCATCACATCAACTTCGTTTTCTACATCTTTTTTCTCCTCATTTTCTATTTCTTTCTTCTCATTTTCTTTCTCTTCTTTTTCTAATTATTTCTTCTGTTCTTCAATATTTTCAACCTCCTGTTCAGCCACTACTTCTTCGTCACCTACCTTCTCATTTTTCTCTTCTTCTTCTTCTTCTGATTTCTTTTCACCATCTTCGTCTGTTTTCTCCTTATTTTCTTTTTCTTCTTTAGTTAACATCTCCTCATATTTTTCTTCTTCTTTTTCTTTCTCGTCTTGTTCATTTGCTGCCTTTTTCTCTTTTGTTTCTTCATCTTTCTTCTCTTTTTCAACTCTTTCATCTGTTGCAACAATGCCAGTCATTACGATTGTAAGTTCTTTGAGATTTACTTAATGTCGACTATGAGGGGTACTGTCGAGGTGCACTGCATTGTTTTGAAAGGATTATAAAAATTATTCAAGAAAATTAAATTGGGAAAACAAAAAATAAATTTATTTACCTTCATCTTGTTGCTTCTTCTTATTCTTCTCGATTCCACTTAGCCTCCTATCTCTAACAAAAGAAGGAGTATCCAGAATTGTCCAGCAAAGTAACATGCTCACACAGGTCATCATCATTAGAAGCGTCTGGTATAGTTTGAGTCCACTTAAGCCTGCATGATCACAAAAACGTGCTGGACTTGGAACATAATTATGACCACCCTAATCTTCGTCTTCATCCGCGACCTCAGTTGATGAAGTCAGGAGAGTCACGCCTTTTAACTACTCCTTCAAAGCATCGATGGACGTATCCTTAACTTCGTCCATGTATGGCTTAAATATTTTCATGCATCTCTGCTCTATCTCACTAAAAGTAGGGGTAAGGTACGGGTGCACAATCTATAAAAAAAATATAAACTACAAGACATTCACTAATATAATAATATTATTATCATATTATAATAAGTATAATTTTACCTTTGTTCTGTTTTCTTTGTACTTAAATGGATCACCTTCCATTATGTTGTCGCACTTTAACATGTGTCATCTACGTAGAAGGGAAATGGTCAAAGGAGAATCCAAGGACTTTCCAGCGTACCTTTCCAGATAAGGAAAGACCTTATATATCGAAACCTACAATTAATAGAAGAACAAATAAATCTACAGGGTCTATGTATTGGTACATAAATAGGTAAGAGTCTATAATAAATCAATAAGATGGTAGATTATAAGTATTATAAATGCCCAGGGAAAGTCATATAACGCGTACGATGCATTATTCCTCTTCATAAATGCTTCTTTCTTCTTGATAAAATCAATCTTCTTTTTCAAATAGTTCAATGTCAGCCCAAATGACTCTTTTCCCCAGGATACCCCCCGAAGAAATCTCAATCAGTCTTCATTTAGATGTGGTCTGAATCCATCTTCTTTGACGGGTCCTTTGCCAGCAGCATCGAGTGCACAAACCAAACTAAAGCGCACTTTAATTTTTGTTGATTAGTCAACCTATTACCTTTAAATAGGCTAATCAATCTTACATTAGTAATGCTCTTGTTCTTCGTTACCTTAAAATGAAAGTTTATGCCATTTTGGAGGAATTTGTTCATTTTTTATTCACGGGGATATGCTGAACAATTCAGCCCCGTAATCATATCAAATTCTTTTAAGCCGAAACAAGCTAGCTTACCGTTCACACAGAACCAAATTTCATGCAGTTTTATATTATTTTTGATACGTCACAACAACACATAATGGGCCATCTGTCCATTAAACTTAAAATGTTCCGGCATATACCTCAAGTGTCCGAAATAGGTCTTCTTAAAATCAGCATACAATGTTTGTTCAACAAGAATCCTTCTAAACTCTTGATAGAGCGACATTCTTTCTTTTACGAAAATATTTGCAGGAAAAGAAACTAGCTCATCCATCCAAGTTGTTAGGCCGTATGACTCAACGGAGATATCTCTCGCACAAATTGACAAGGGTAGGGGATCATTCTCCTCCCTGTCTCCACTATCTCTATTGTCCTCATCTTCACCGCTATAACTTTTACTTTGTTCTTTGCTTTTCCTTTTCGCTTTTTTCTTCACTATCCTCAATATCATCATTCTTATGTGCACTACTTTCATCATATTCAAAAATATCGACAAGGATTTTTGTTTCAGTTTCTGACTCGGATTCATCGACTACAACTTTTTTCCTCTTTGAAGTTTTGTAAACTTCTCTGGCTTTTCGCTTTCTACTTCTAGAAGCAGTGGAAGCAGGCCTTTTAACTGCTCTATGAACTCCCACTACTTATGATCTACAACTAAAAATGAATCTGTAGTGGTCGATTTATTGACCACTGGTCTACTAATAAAAATGAAAAAATGCTATAAAAGCAAATCTGTAGTGGTCGATCTATCGACAACTGGTCTATTAAGAAAAACAGGAAAATGCCTCAGATCAAACATGCAAATCAAGTTCCAACTTCTCCAGATATTAGCAGTGCAATTCACAACAACAAGAACACCATTAAAATGGATCCAATTCAGTACAAAAAATTCAAAATTAATACGCCATATAAATACAAAAATTTAAAAATTTTCTAGTCATTATCCAAAGAAAAACACGATTAAACATGCAGAATCGATAATGTTAACTAAAACACTCAAATTTTGACTAATTCAAAGACGAACATTGTAATTTTCGTCAAAATCAAAGAATCCCAACACAAAACGAAAATAAAAAATGTACTAAAATGGATCTAAAACTGATCGAGGAAGAAGATTAAACTTACCTAAGCAAGAGAAACTGGAAAATTTTGACTTGGAAAGCAAGAATTGAGCAAAAAAAAAAAATTTGAAAAATATGAAGAAAAATCAGGAGAAGAAGAGGATTTGAGGAGAGAGAAAAGTTGTTGAATTTATTAAATAATTTTAATAAATATTTGACAGATTAATAAATATAAAAATAGACCATATTGTATTTTTTTTATAAAGTTGTATTTTATCCCAATTTTTAAAAATGTTAAAGTGGCCTATGACCCTATAATTAAGGGTGGGCATTCGGTTTGATCGGTTTGATTGTTGAATATCGGTTTGGTTTTTCGATTTTTGGATTGACGAAAATGAAAAACATAACCAAACCAAAATTATTTCGTTTTGGTTCATTTTTTACAAATTTGGTTTGGTTATTTTGGATTTTTATTTCGGTTTTAAAGATTAAAGTAGTGAGCATTTAAAATTGGAGATTTTTATAGAAAAATAATCTTTTTTTTCAAACCTATTTTTCATTTCCAAATATAATTAATTCAACACGCATGAAATAACCATAAATATCGACCTCCTGAGTCATTGCCATTGGCGTGACGGCAGTGGCCGCACTCGGCAGCGACTGTCGACGGCAGTGACGAACTGAGCAAATGACTGTTATTGCTGATATTAAAATTTTAAATAAATTGACGAACTGAGGATGGTTGAGCGCCGTTGCAGCCTTCACGTTAATGTTAGGGTCTAAAGCAAAGTAGTATATTAGCATTTAGGGTTATTAAATGATTATAATTTATATATTATATCAAATTATATTATATTTTTAGTATATTTATATATATATTAAATTATATATATATATTATAATATATTATTTATATAATTTTGATTTTTCGATTTATTCGAATTTTTTTTTTGTAAATCCAAAAACCAAACCGTTTAACCAAATTTCTAATATTTGAAACCGAAACCAATCCAAAAAATCAAAAAACCAAACCAAAATTAAATTTTGGTTTGTTTTTTCAATTTTTTTGGTTTAAACCAAAATATGCCCAGCCCTACCCATAATCCAGACCAGTCTATTCTCCAAATTAAAATTTTAAAGTGAGCATTCTTCCAAATCTTCTCAAGCTACTCAATATTTGGAGACGATCTGTGATACAAGTGAAATGGCCGCCTTAGCTTTCGATGACATCATTCAAAGTCACTACGTGAAGAATCAAGATTTGGTCCCATGGAGGGCACGGGATCATACTTGTAGGAGTTATTTTGATCATGCCATCAAACAAACCCGTGTGTGGAAGATTGCTTGGAGCCTTGAAGACTAGAGGATTCACGGGTTTAGACCACATTTGATGGTTCACGATTTTGGCCCCTTTTATTAAGGTCATTTTGGTCACTTAGCCTCAAGGTCATTTTGGTATTTTAGCCTTGTCTAAATAACACTCCATTTCCACCAACCTCATTAAGGGAATTGGAGTTATTTTATCTTTCTTTTGTAATATACTATAAATAGTCTATTTTAGGTCATTTCTCTTTAGTTAATGAATGATGAACATTTGAAAGACTTATTCTCTCTTTGGAGAGTGCAACACCTTAGTATAGTTCTTAGTTAGGGCTTGGAAAAGTCATCCTTAGTATAGGGCTTGAAAAACCCAATATTGTTCTTTGCTTGAAAATGATGGATCTTGAGGTGAGTGATTCCTTTGACGGTCATCGTAAGAGTGTGGTGTTGTTTTTACATTAATTAGGGTTTTAGTGTTTGAATCACACTTTGTTCCTAAGTCTTGTAGCAAATCTATATCTCACTATCTATCCTTTTATTCTTATAATCTTGTTATTATTTGTAGTGGACTATTTTTGTATCTTGTTGAATCCGAAAATTTGTTTTCTTGTTGTCATCTTGTTCTTCACGATTTGTGGCTGTTTTGGGTGTCAAATACACCCTTGTTTCTTTAATTCTTGTTGTATTTGTCGAATCCGAGTGAGGTCTCCATTTGGTCCATGATTTGTTTTGATTTGTGGACTGTTTTGGAGGGTGTATTGGACTGTTTGTGGATGTTTTGTGTTCCTCTTGTTTGTCTTGTCTCATTTGGTATCAGTGCCATCTTTGATTTTTTTCTAACAAGATCAATCTTGGCTTGAGACTTGAAAAACACACACATAAAAAAAAATAAAAAACTGAAAACTGAAATTTCCAGAAAATAGCAATCTGTCCACTTTGTGTTCTTGGCCAAAAATTGTGTTCTTGTTGTGTCTTTGCCGCAATTTTTTACTTTCCTTAAGTGTTTCTAGCGTTAGTATTGTTCTTCACTAACAGTTTGAGTCTAAATCTTGATTTGAGCCTTTGTTGTTGATGTTGTTATTGTGAACTTGGACTTGACCGATTGTTGTTGGTATTGTTGTTGTGGATTCAAAACTTAAACATGTGATGTGTTGTTGGTTCAAGTTTGAACGTTTATTTTGGGGATTGTGTTGTGAATTTTAATCTTGAAAAGGTGTTGTGTTGTTTGGGAGGTCCAACTTGAACCATAGAACTTCAAGACTCAAAGTTTGTGTTCTTGGTGTTCTTAGTGTTCTTCACCATCTCTATATTATGTTGAAGAAAAAGTGATTGTTGATCCTATAAGTTGAAGAAGGAGAGTGTCAATTGATGTTAGTCTTACAAGACATAAATCCAAGATTTAAGGTGTAAGACTTGTGGCTCAAAGACTTTTCCTTCACACTCAAAGACTTACAACCACTTCCAACAAGCTTCCATTTTTTGAGGATCTTGTTTTAAGGAAAGTGTACAACAAAGTCAAGTCTTCTCTTTTTGGAATTAAAAAGGGATTACAAGACTTATATTTCCCTGCTAAAACCAAATCCACCATTCCCAACTTACAAATTGATCAAGAATTCCAATTTTGGAAAATAAATTTGTTACGACTGCAACCAATACGTGGCTGCCACATCACGTTTTACTGTTCACACAACAAATTTTGGCTCAAATTTTAGATTCTTAGTTTCATTTTACTGTTTCCTAGTTTCATGTCTTGATTCTAGAATTAATTAACAACTAGTAATCACCTACTTAGTTGTAGATTAATTATTGAATCCATTTCTTTCGTGTCTTCATTGTTTGTGTACTTTTCTCGTTTCTAACTCGTCGTAACTTCTTTGTTTCAAATTCGTAAGTAAATTTTATTTTGTGTCTTGAGTCAATCAAACAAGAATCTATTCCGGTTGCCAAGTAGAGTTGACATCTTATTGACTACCGGAGTATAAGCAACTTTCAATATTCGCCGCTTCAATTTTGAGAATCACAAAGGTTAGTATATACGAGTGTTGGTAAGGAAGCTTTACTACTAATATTATTTGTTCATTATGTAGGTACAAAGGTGATATTAGGGGAACATATCTTCGATAACCGGGGATTATTGTGACTACGACAAGGGAGACTATAATTGTAGTGAAGGGTTTTATGGCTACAAAGTTGAGGGAGATTATGGGGGCTATGAAAATAGCTATGATCAAAACTTGGGCAGATTTGAGGGTCTCGGGTTTAGGGGAGAAAATAAGGGGAATGATGTGCCTAGTGCTTATGGTGAATTTGGAGATGATGTAGGACCTCGTGATGGTTCTTATAATGAAATTGGGGCATGCGAGGAGTTTTATACTTCCCACTTTGAACCTACATTTGGTGTTAGGTATAACCCTTTCATTCGCAAAGCCTATGAGAGCTATGATGAGAGTACGCATGTGGAGCGTGAAAGATCATATTCTTCACCTTGTAGTACTTCTTATCAAGGTCAACATGGTGTGGTTGGTTATACTAGCTATAGTAGAGGTTGTCCCATGAGAAGAAGAAGGCAAGCATCTCCAAAACTAGCGGGTACTCGTGTGCCTTACAATGTTGATCCAAGGAGGAGTGTACACTCCGGAAAGGTAACTATTTGTGAGATACCGGGCTGCCTTATGGTGTTGAATGATAGGTACTATAGAAACTACATTTTTCCGTCCATGGTTGACTACTTGGGGTTATTTCGAGATCCTTAACTTGTTCCATACTACTTGGGCGAGTTCAAGGTTACCGAGAGGGTAAAAGTTATCTTTTCCCAATTTGATTACCATGAGGAGGTGTGGTGCGATACGATGTTTTTTTCTTAACCTACGGTCATATGTTCTTGGGTGACGATTGGTTTACACGATATCAAGTTCCTAACGTGCAAAATTGGCCTAATATTGTAAGAGACTAATGGGGAAATCACCTCATAACGTACTTGCTACCCAAACCGCAAAGAGAAATGTTTACCTACTCCAATCCAATTTATGATGAGAGATAAAAGATTGACAGAAGTAAGAGAGTGCAAGGTGGTAATCCGAGAGTGGAAAAATGAGAGGATATGTGGAGCGAAGTGAGGGGATTGCCACTAAATCGTGCTAACATTGGTTGTCCTTCCATTTCTAAGGACATTTGTGTAGGTACCAACATGGAAAGCGAAGGCGAACAATGCCAAAAGAAAGTTGCTTCCCAAGCTTGTAGAGGACCTTCACCTCATGGCAAGGAAGAGTCTACTTAAGATCTTAAGGGTAAAATAACTAACTCTTACACTTTAGTGCATGTGAATGACAATTGTGCGGCTAGTAAGCCATTGAGTGTGAGTAGTAGCTTACTTATTTATGATTCTAATGATTCCTAGCCTCTTGTTGATGATGTACATATTGTGAGTTTGGATACACTAGTTGATCCTGTTGATGACGAAATTGACTCTTCTTGTAAGATCAATTTATGTCCACCTGTGTTGAAGCCTATATGTTGAATGGAAGTACATCGTCTTGTGTAATTGGTGTTGATCAGCTTTTTTGTGAAAATTGTCCCCTACTTAAGTATGTATGTGATGTGCTTAATAGAACTCAAGTGAGTGAAGTATTTGAAAATATTGGTCAACAAAGTGGGAGTGAACCCGAGATCTCTTCTTGGGGTAATCTTGTGTTTGGAACATCCATGAAAATTGATATTGATCATTTAGAGTGTGGGGAACTTGCTTATTCCAAATCTGTCCGTAAGGTAGATCACACTCTCTTTAGGTGTAATGTCTTGTTTGAAGATGATTTAAACACTTCTAATAAAGCTAGTGGTGAAAATGATGGTATATCTTTCCTTGGAAGCTATAGACTATATGCTAACCCACTTTGGTGTGACAACATTCCTTCTAAAGATGGAAATCTCTTCTTGGAAGATGAGAGTACTCTTAGGGGTAAGGAATGTGTAGTTGCAGAAGCTACTTCTTCTTTTACTTTGTGTGACTTTATTGTTGAGAGTACTCATGGTTATTATTGGAAAACTAGTAGGGAGTACACACATGAGGGCACCTTGGTAGAAGTCGATTTGAGTGATACCTTTCTCTACTCTCTATATTCTTTGGATGATATGTATGCTATTATAGAGAGTATGTCGTTTAGTTTGGGTGTAGACCACGGGAAAGGAGAGTATTGTCTAGACCCGTGTCTATGGCCACTTTTCCCATTTAACCCCGGTGCCAAATGTAGAAATAGTGATGTTGGTGCACCCAACTTGTTGCTTGGTCTACATGACAAGCAAAGTATCACTTTTGGTGTATCCCATAACCAAATCCTTTGTACATCTTTCATTGAGTTTTTAATATTCACTTCAAATGATTCTTGGTTATACTTCAAGTATGTACCCCCTTGGTGTGATGATGTTTATTGTTGTGCTAACCCTAACCCTCATGCCATGGGGATGTTTGCTTGTTTGTCCTTTCTTTTGTTTTGTCAGGTACGGATTCGAGGTTGAATCATTTTCAAGAAGGGGAGGATGATACAAGTGAAATGGTCGTCTAGCTTTCGATGACATCATTCAAAGTCACTACGTGAAGAATCAAGTTTTGGTCCCATAGAGGGCACAAGATCATACTTGTAGGGGTTATTTTGAGCATGCCATCAAATAAACCCGTGTGTGGAAGATTGCTTGGAGCCTTGAAGACTAGAGGACTCACGGGTTTGGACCACATTTGATGGTTCATGGTTTTGGCCCCTTTTATTAAGGTCATTTTGGTCACTTAGCCTCAAGGTCATTTTGATCTTTTAGCCTTGTCTAAATGATACTCCATTGCCACCCACCTCATTAAGGGCATTGGAGTCATTTTATCTTTCTTTTGTAATATACTATATATAGTCTATTTTAGGTCATTTCTTTTTAGTTAATGAATGATGAACATTTGAAAGACTTATTCTCTCTTTGGAGAGTGCAACACCTTAGTATAGTTCTTAGTTAGGGCTTGGAAAAGTCATCCTTAGTATAGGACTTGAAAAAACCAATATTGTTCTTTGCTTAGAAACGGTGGATCTTGAGGTGAGTGATTCCCTTGGCGGTCACCGTAAGAGTGTGGTGTTGTTGTTACATTAATTAGGGGTTTAGTGTTTGAATCACACTTTGTTCCTAAGTCTTGTAACAAATCTATATCTCACTATCTATCCTTTTATTCTTGTAATCTTGTTATTGTTTGTAGTGGACTGTATTTGTGTCTTGTTGAATCCGAAAATTTGTGTTCTTGTTGTCATCTTGTTCTTCACGATTTGTGGCTGTTTTGGGTGTCAAATACACCTTTGTTTCTTGTATTCTTGTTGTATTTGTCGAATCCGAGTGAGGTCTCCATTTGGTCCACGATTTGTTATGATTTGTGGACTGTTTTGGAGGTAGTATTGGACTGTTTGTGGCTGTTTTGTGTTCCTCTTGTTTGTCTTGTATCAATCAGCCGCAAGTTTCTATGGACGGGAGGGATTGATAGTGCTAGGAAAGTTTTGTTGTCAAGGAAACTTGTTTGCAATAATATGGAATGTCCAGTATGTGTATTCATTCTTTGGCTGGCAGCTTTCTCAAATCTAGCAACGAAGGATAGAATGCTGAAATGTTGAGTGACTGCAGAGGTTGAATGTGTGCTATGCCAACACGAGGATGAAAGTATTGCACATCAATTTTTCTTGTCCCCGTTCTCTGCGGTGATCTGGGAATGTATGCCTGTATGGTTGATGATATAAAGAAGAGTTTGAATCTGGAAAGATGAACTCACATGGTGTATAAAACACAGAAAAGAGAGATCTGCTACAGTTGAGTAGTCCTGGCGAGTTGCCTTTATCACAAACGGATTTAATGTTATATAAGGATAATTACATGAAAAATGAAAACCTGCAATGGAGTGATAAGATTGAGAACACATGAGATTTTTAGATGTGTTCAAGATTTAAGTTTCTCCTTTGAAGATTAATGCAGGCTGCATCGATGTCTATAGAGGAGATTCAGTGGATTACTTATTGGATTGGGGTCATGTATCATGTCTGTGGCATTAGCAGGTGTCTCCTTTTAGTTTTTTTTTCGATTCATTATTTTTGCTTCATTTATTTCATTCCACTACAATTTGTTTTAATTTCTTCGTCCAAATAGTTATTCTTTTGCATTACCTATATTCTTTTTAGTATTCTCCTTATGCGGCCTTTATTAACTAAAGTGTCTTACCAACATAGGATATAATGCAGTAAATGGGGTTGCTTCACTGTTAATCAGAGGTCGAGGGTTCGACTCTGTATATGGAGAAAACTCTATTGGAGTGCTGTCACCTTAATGGATCCTGCAACGCGCGATCCGGATTAGTTGGGGCTCCAATGCGGGCATCAAACACCGGTGGGAGCGCTACCACCTTAAGTGTCTTAGTTGCACCTTCTGCTTAGAATACCAACATACACTTCGCACTGGCAACACTTATTTTGATAGTAGTATTATATTTTGACTAATCTATATTGGGAGAAGACCTGCATAGATAGTGTAAACAAGAAATAAATACGCCTACAGACAGACATGAATCACAGGAAAACCGTCCAATCATCGTACTTATTTAGATAATATCAGCATATTATATGTAATATAACTTAATGAATGGTAAACGTTGTTTCCAGGTAATAAAAAAGTTCAGTTATTGAAAAAAAATTCAAGAAACCAACCACACTTTCTCAAACTCGGTAACATAATAGGCATCATTGTATTAACATATGCATCAGTAAACTAGTATATGCATTGATATCTGCATATTCTGGATCAACAACTCCAAGCACAAATACATGATTTTCTTGACTGCCTGGATGTGGAGCATTTTTAGCTATGATTCCTCCTCGTAAAGTGTGACTTGTGGCTGAAAATTCATATGCCCTGCAACGCAAACAGAGGAATTGCAGGGACATTAGTTAGTTGCAATATAGCTACCTCAGTGTTTATCATATTCCCAAAATTTGGTAGGATATTGGGTGTTGTCTGTCATCGTTCTAAAAGAAAGGCGCATCCGAGTTTATGACTCGATTTTGCAAAGGAGAAGTTTCGGGACGTCGTCTGATATACAAAAGTTGGCCAAAATATTGCATACTTACCTTGATATGAGTGGCTTTTTGGACCAAAAGGTTCGTACTGATTGGTCGACGATTGAAGCATACCGAGATAAAATGGATAATCCATTTGATGTAGAATATATTGAAGGAATTGCTCAACAAACCATTGGTAGCCTGCAAGTATAAGTATCATGATTTAGTTTCGTTGCATAAATTTCACAATGCTTATTTAAACTGCAAGATATGGATTATCAGTTTTTTTTAAATGCAGGGATTACGGTCATTTTGTTGTTGCTTATGCCAAGTATTTGAGAGATGGATTAAAAGTACCAAATGTGGACTTGCTATTTGATTACTCCACAAAAGATATGCTTCTTTTTATGGAAATATGGAGAAGCAAAAGCTCAGAAACTGTACGCAAGTGACATTAAAGATCCGCGATGACCAAAGCCGAATTCCGTAGCACCGAATAAAGAACAAGTTGTCCATATTGAGTAGATATTTATAGCTTAAGTCTGTCAAAGTAATAACCTCTCCTCCTTGGTTAACTTGTTGATTTATTTGTAGAGTAGTTTATTTGTACCCATATTAATTTTTTTACATTTCACTTATTTGTTGAGTTACTTCATGTTATTTTCGAAGGCTTCGATTTACGTTATGCTGTCTATGAGTATAATTTAATCCTTAGTTTTGAACTTGTTAATTGAAATAGAATACTAGATTCAAATATCGCAATAGATAATACATCTGCTGCAACAGATGACATATCTTATCAAAAAGATTTAGACATATGTTGCAACATGTAGGTCATCTGCTAGAAATTATATAACAGCTCTTCCAACTTTTTTTATTTGTTCCAATATATTACCTATCAGTTACAATAGATAGATTATATGTTGCAATAGATTGTATATCTATTGTGACATATAGAAACATCTGCACAATGCAACAGATGACCAACCTATTGCAACAGATTATCAATCTATCACAAAAGGAATGATATCTGTTACAACAGATAGACAATCTATTACATTATAAAAATTCAACTTTCATCAGACATAAAAAAATTGCCAATACAATGTAAAGTGAAAAAAGTGGTTGGAAATAAAAAATTGTTATCGTGTATGTTTATGTCTTTGTACATATTCTTCTTTATACACAGGCTCCAAGCATTTAGTTAGTACCCCATAAGCTCAGAACTCTTGCATTTTTTCCATAATAGAGCCACACAAGCTGGCCATTTCTATGTCGGTCAGCAAATACTCGATGTATGCAAGCGAGCACGACCAGAACGCGGCACCGGTTTTATTTTTTTGAAGGTGGATGTTCTAATTTCGACCTTAAGAATCCCATGATTCCTTCTTCAAGACTTCCGCCGGCAAATGATCCATCAGTTTACTCTACGTGAATAACTTGGGGAACAACTTCAAGAGTGGCTGTACGTGGGTTAAAAACTTGGCCTCCTTGAAGACAGGTAAGTTGCAATCATAAACCATAATCCTTCTCTTATCGAGTATTATCTCAACAGCGAGAGAATGTTTGCCTTTCACGTTCATGACTGCAAGGATTCTCTTTGCCTTTGTCCAGCTCTTGCCGTTTGGATATGGCCTCTTTCCTCTAACATTGTTAATATGTCTTCATCCCATTTGAACACAAAAACTAACTTATCAATTCCCCAGCCATCGGGACCAGTTTAACTATGGAGAGTATTATAACTCCCCTTGAAATTATTGTAGAAGTTGAGTTTTATTATCCTATCATAAGAATCTGGGTATGCAAATTGCCTGCCCCTTATGAGGCAGAGAATTTCATCAACATACTGTGGTATAAGAAATTAATTTTTAAATAAATTATTAATTGTAAAGAAGAAAAACACAGTGGAATGATTCTGTTGCAGAGGGTTCTCTGAATTAGTTCATAGATTACCCATCTAACGCAACTTATGCAACAGATGTGTATTATGTTGCAATAGAATACCCAGTTGTTGCAACAGATTATACATCAGCTATGTAGGTTCTTCTTCATGGATAGATAGGAAGTCTAGGTTAGGAAAAGTAAACTTACTTTGTCCACGTACCACTCATGCATATTTGTCATACTCATGAAGTCTTGGGCGTCAAATAAATGCATCATGTATTCTTGTGGAACCTTTGTTTTGTTAGTCATGATTTTTGTTGTTCCTTCGTCTCTTTGTAGCCAAGCGCCACGTATATGTCCACCTTCTTCAGTTGCCCCTGAACTTCAACAACTCTTGGAGCGGGAGGAGTTGTAATTTTTTTGGATTTCCTATTGGAGAGTACTTGGCTAATTGCTCTTTTCTTTCTCCTAGCTGCCGATGTAGGAGTGTATGGATCCCTCACCTTCTTAGATGGTATGACCCCCCTTTTGGATTTCAACTCCTCGGCAGCTTCAACATAGCCTCTAATTTTTCAAGGAGTTTATCCTCACTATCCTTGCACACTTTGCATTTGCAATGAGAATATGAGAGTGATGAGGGGTGAGAGAGACCTGTGCAAGGGGTTTTTCCAAACGTATTTATTTTTTCCTGAGCACCAATATGCTCATAATCATGACTGGAAGCAATATTAGTATCAGGATGGTTTCCACCATCATCAAAAACTCCACCGGTAACACCCCCAGAAGAAGCATGCGGATTTGTTGCAGTAGGTTGGTCATGAAGAGCTTCAACATTAGGCTGACCTTGCCTAACTGCTCTTCTTATGGCTTTTGATCCAGCCAATTCCTTCTTTATTAATTCCACTATTGGGTCTTCTGTTATATCAACAAGACCTAGAGTAATAAAAGAAGTCATCCCCCTAGAGTAATAAAAGAAGCCATCCCCAACTCCTGCTTAGTAGGTACGACCCAAGGATGCACAACCTATAAAAAAGATAGAAGGCATTTAAATTATATTATGTAATAATAATTTGCAGTCAGTTGGGTTACATGTTAACACATCCAACTTATACAATAGATGATCTATCTACCATAATAGCTAATCTGTATATCACAGCAGATTGACAATATATTGCATCAAATTACCTATCTGTTGCATAATTTGTAGTAAATGGGTAATCTGTTGAGTTAGGTTTAGGGAACCAGAGAAACAATGGTTAATTTGTTGCAAAATATAGACCGTCTATCACAACAGATTACCTTTCTGCTGCACCAGTTGCAGTTGATGGGTAATCTATTGCAATAGACGACCCATTTTTCGCAAAAGATGGCACATCTGTTTTAATATCTTTCTTTGAGGAAAATTATTTTAGTTGAAAAAAAATAAACTACATCATCTGGAGGGTTAAAGAGATCAGCCTCCTTAATTTTTGGGTTGTTCTTTGCAGCCAACCACCTAAGGATCCTTGGATGAGAAACCTTATCTGGGTAATCCATTACCTGCTTTCGGAGGGGAGGAATGACTTCAAATGCCCAAGCCTAAAAAAAGTAAACAGGAAGAAAACAAAAAAATTCATAATAACTATATTCAATATAAATTAATGGATGAGTAAAAATAGTGATCAATTTACAATGAAAGCCCAAGAAAAGCCGTATAACATAATCATCCATGTGGATAGCTTTGTCAGTAAATATTGGACAGTCAAGTAGTAGTTGTCATAGCCCCAGGGATAGTCGTTGAATTTCTCAAAATCACCAGAATGCGCCAACAAATTATCTTCTATGACTTTCTTGACGTCTCTTGCCAATAAAACGGAATGGACAAACCAAACTAAGCACAATTTCTCCCTGTAGTGCTTTGGTATGTTTTTATCCTCGAGATCTACCATAAAATCCCTCGCTTTATAGCTACGTCGTCCAACAATGCCAAACAACCCATCTTTTCCCTTGTATTTGTTAGACCCTTTGTGGGGTGTTTCCTTGATGAGAGGTTCTTTTGGACGATCGCATCTCAAGCCCGTCACTATGGCAAACTCTTTCAATCCAAAACAAACCGGCATGCCACAGTAGTTGATCCAGATTTCATCTATATTTTTTTACTCTCCTTCAGATCTTTATCCTCCCTCACATACTTGATCCTGCGCTTGAGAAGACCATATACCATGCTCATTTGGAAACAAAAGGTGTGGTCCTCAGGTAGCTTAAGAAAGTATGCAAAACATCTCTTCTTAAAAACTTTGTCTATGTTTTCATTCTTCATAATACTCTTTTATTCATCAAAACATTTCCCTAACTGACATTTAAGTACAAGATCACCAGTCACTTCTTTAGGGCTATCCATCGGCATCGTAACTCAAAACCTGTCGATACTAATGGTTTTGACAGGATCATGCTGGGATTTCGATATTAATTCATGCCCCATTGGTGAGAAGGAGTTATCACTTTCCTCATCTTCATTTTTCCCTGACTGAGATTGTTCAGGAAGTTCCACCGAATCTATCTGTACTCTAGCCTTTTTTGTTGGTGGCCAGAAGTTGATCCACTTTTACTTTCTTTTCTTTTGGGAGACAACTTTTAACTACAAACAATAGGAAAAAAAATACATTGCATTTGATGTCTGCATAATTTTAAAAAAAAATTTAAGACAAATTTCAATAAATTATTCTATGCCATATTACAAAAAAATACTCCAACGGATAACCAATCAGTTGGAACAGATGGAGAATTTATTTGAAGACCTATTTAATATCTCCCAACTGATATTCCACCTGTTGCAATAGATAGACCACCAAGACCACCACTAACAGCACAACCAATGCCACCAATACCACTACCAATGCCACCAATACCAACACCAAGACCACCGACACCACCACCAAAACCACAAATACCGACACCAACAACAACAGCCACCAACGCCACCACAAACACCATCCAACAATACCATGACAGTCAAAAAAACACTGAGAAAAAAACTAGGGTTTTCTTGAGTACTTCCTACTTTTTTAATATCAAAACTCGAAATTGTTAACATATTCTCGAAGATAATACAACTAAAAGTCTTCCTTTTTATCATTATATAAAAAGTCCTAATTTTTAGAATAAAGAACAAATGTAGAACTCTTCTCAAACTCTGTTACCTATAAATACAGATAAAATAACGGACACAAGTGAGAATAAAGTCGAAAATAACAACTATGTGGTCGAAAATGGGAAGAAAATCGATCTATTTTTAAGGGTTGATCAATATGTTATGTAGTTGTTGTCTGTATTATTGAGAGAGAGAGAGAGAGAAGAGCGAGAACTTCATATTTGAAATAAAGAAATGTTTTTCACTCAAATGGATGACTTGTATGGGTTGATTTGTAATTTTGGAAAAGAATGACAAGTTTTGAAATTGTTAATTTGGTCCGAATTGATCTTAATTAATTTTTAAAATTTAAAACATATAGTTTTTAAAATATTAAGTTAATGAGAATCTTTTCAACTCAGAGTGATCAATCAATGACTTGAGTCAGGATGAACGCAATACCAACACTATGCAATTGCAAAAACTCAATTGAAGTTGTAGTTGACCCTATGAACTCATTCATCCATCCCTAGTTCCACCTAATTCAATTTAGGTACTAGCTTAACATTAATTTAATGAGAATCTTTTCAACTTAGAGTGATCGATCAACAACTCGAGTCGTGATGAACGCAATACCAACACCATGCAATTGCAAAGACTCAATTGAAGTTGTAGTTGACCCTATGAACTCATTCATTCATCCCAAGTTCAACCTAAATCAATTTAGATACTATATTAAAATTATGTTAATGAGAATTTTTCAACTCAGAGTGATCGATCAATGACTTAGGTCGGGATAAACGCAATACCAACACCATGCAATTGCAAAGACTCAATTGAAGTTGTAGTTGACCTTATGAACTCATGCATTCATCCCTAGTTACACCTAAATCAATTTAGGTACTAAATTAACATTAAGTTAATGAGAATATTTTCAACTCAGAGTGATCGATGGATGACTCAGGTCAGGATAAACGCAATACCAACACCATGCAATTGCAAAGACTCAATTGAAGTTGTAGCTGACCCTATGAACTCATGCATCATCCCTAGTTCCACCTAAATCAATTTAGGTACTAGATTAACATTAAGTCAATGAGAATATTTTCAAATTAGAGTGATAGATCGATGACTCGGGCCGGGATGAACGCAATACCAACACCATGCAATTGTAAAGACTCAATGAAAGTTGTAGTTGACCCTATGAACTCATTCATTCATCACTAGTTCCACCTAAATCCATTTAGGTAATAGATCAAAATTAAGTTAGTGAGAATCTTTTTAACTCAGAGTGATTGATCAACTACTCGGGTCGGGATGAGCACAATACCAACACCATACAATTGCAAAGACTCAATTGAAGTTGAAGTTGTAGTTGACCCTATGAACTCATTCATTCATCCCTAGTTCTATCTAAATCAATTTAGGTACTATCTTAACATTAAGTTAATAAGAATATTTTTAACTCAGAGTGATCGATCGATGACTCAGATTGGGATGAACGCAATACCAAGACCATGTAATTGCAAAGACTCAATTGAAGTTGTGGTTGGCCCTATGAACTCATTAATTCATCCCTAGTTCTACCTAAATCAATTTAGGTACTAGCTTAACATTAAGTTAATGAGAATCTTTTCAACTCAGAGTGATCGATCGATGACTCAGGTCGGGATGAACGCAATACCAACACCATACAATTGCAAAGACTCAATTAAAGTTGTAGTTGACCCTATGAACTTATTCATTCATCCCTAGTTCCACAAAAATCAATTTAGGTACTAGCTTAATATTAAGTTAATGAGAATCTTTTAAACTCAGAGTGATAGATCGACAACTCGGGTCGGGATGAACATAATACCAAAACTATGCAATTGTAAAGACTTAATTGATGTTGTAGTTGACCCTATGAACTCATTCATTCATCCCTTGTTCCACCTAAATCAATTGCAATAAAATCTGTTACAACAAGCATTTGAGCTGTTGGAAATTTTCAAACAGATATTCATATCTGTTGCAACAAATAATATATCTGATTTAATTATCAAATAGACATTTACATCTGTTTTGATAGATGACTGAGCTATTGGAAATTTTTAAATAGCTATTGATATCTATTGTAACATATGACATATCAGATTTAATTATCAAATAGACATTTGCATCTGTTGTTACAGATGACTAAGCAATTGAGATTTTTCAAACAGATATTGCTATCTGTTGCAACAGACGACATATCTACTTGAAAATCTTTTTTCTTTTAATTTAAAGTAAGCTTCTATCCGAGTAGATAAAGTAGTACTACTAAAGGCGGTAAAAAATATTTCTTGGATAACTCAAAAATCTCATTGAGTAGTCTTATCTTTTCAATGTCACCCGTCTTTCCCATGCCCCTCAAATTATTAATAAATATTGAAACCCCTAATATATCTAGAATTTCTCATCTCTCCTTCAGCCCTAAATTTATTTTATTTATCTCTCATCTTTTTCTTTCTCTCCACTTTAGGGTTATCACAGCCTTTTTTATCTCTTTTCTCTTCTCTTTCTCATAAAGATCTTTTTAGATCTAAATCTATCTATATCTTTCCTCGACTGAAATTGATGTTTTGATCCCCTTTTGACATTAAGGTATGGTCACTATTACTTTTTCATTCTCATTTTATTCTTTGCAAGTTATTTACATCTACTTTTTTATTTAATTACCATTTACCCATATCAGATTTATTTTAAAAAATTGAAGGAACTTTTAAGTATTGAATAAACGAACCAAGGATTTTATTACATTATGTGAAAAAGTCATTTGTTAGGAGAAGTTTAAAAGCCTTTTGGCAGTATTATTTTTTTGTATGTATTTTGTTTGTTTATTTGTTGTTGATGTTGTTGGTAGGATTGACATTGTTGGAACTTGTGGTGTGGTATTGTTGATGATGTTGGAATAAAGGATGTTGCTTCTTTATTATTGATGATGTTGTTGATGGTGTTGGAACAAATGATGTTGTTTCCTTGTTATTGTTATTTTTTATTTATTATTTCTTTGTAATTTATGTTGTTATTGATGTTGCAATAGATGGAGCAACTGCAGGAACAAATCATACCACCAACAAGGCTAGTTTAATGTATTCTAGAAGACTCTACATCTGTTGCAACAGACTCCACATCTGTTGCAACAGACACCACATCTATTGCAACAAGCTCTACATTTGATGAAACAGGCTCCACATCTGTTGCAACAGACTCTACATCTGTTACAACAGATGGATAATGTTCTTTCTGTGATATCAATTTTTTCCCTCTTCTTTGTAGATATAAGGAACTAAAAGTTGATCAAATTTTGCCCGACCAACATAAGAGGCTACAGTAAAGATGGGTTTAGAGAAATAAGATACTTGCAGATGGAACCACTTCATATGTGGGAGATATGTATTACTGATAATGTTATCGTGGAAACACACATAGAGTCACTAATTTTGTGAATGTTATTTTTATCGATTAGTCATTGATCATTTAAATAAGATATCTGCAATTTTACAGTTAAGTTTGGTAGGTTCGAACGAATAAGGCTGAGGGACCCTGAATATGGTTCTTATACCCTGTTAATATTTAATGTCGGTTGTTGCTTATGTTTATGTGTCAAGCATTGTGAAGGGATTTAGTTCTGGTGGCATTGTAAGAAGATTCAATAGCGGTTGGACTAACTTTTAGGGTGTATTGAACCCTGAAAGGGCCTTCGAAACCTTCCACTGCTTGAACCAAGAATGAAATCAATATAGTTATTGCCCTAGCCCAAATTTATATGGATGGGTTTCTCAGGGTGATGATTATACGACAGAAGGTATGGTAGGAGAATGCCTTCAAGGGAAAATGGGTGGTTGATGAAATAATATATCATTTGAGAGATAATTAAAGAGGATACATAGGGTAGAAAGAACTTCTAGTGAATCTGACCGATGAAACTATCTTAGAACACGAGAAATTTGTATCAAGTGAAAATATAAAATTGTATCTGGTAATGAAAAATCCGTCTGTTGTTTCTTTAAAATAAAAATAGTGCAGATGGTCTCTTTGCTAGGGAGCTGTGTCTAGGTAGCATGGTTGGGATTATCGCCTAAATAGAAAATAGTAGAAGACCAAGAAAGCATTCTTATGGGCATCGAAGGTTGAAATGATGTACAATAAGTCTAAAAAACTTACGTCAATAGCAACTGCAGTTAAAATAAGAAATCTAAGCGAAGGCATCAATTTCTAAATTTTAAATTGCATCCCATGCCTTCTTGTTTGTGGTTCCGATTAGGTTCGCTGTTGTTGACCTTATCGGAACCATAAACGAAATTTAAAGACAGTTTGAGTGTCATTACTTTCATAAAAATATGGATGTAATTGATTGTGTTTTCTAGCCTTAGCATGCTTTTAACATATCTTGGAAAAGATAAGAGGCTTGCTTTAGTATATGAATTTTGATAATTTTCAAGCTTGCCTCCAGCTTGCTGATTTGGTATTCAAGCTTGTCGATACCGTCTTTGTAGTTGATATAGAGTTCCTGATCTCTTGTTAGCTCTATCAGGAACACTATCTTCGAAGTTGTGGAATTCTAGAAACCCTTCAAAACACTTTCTTTAGAAGCCTTAATGGATACATGTAGGGTAGCTGTGTATGTTTTTAGATCAAAATGTGTTGATGCACAGTCAAGATGTGGTCCCAACAATTGAATAGCTTACTTTTATCGAGCGTTGCTCAATGCAGCTTGCTCAACCAACCTTCAAAGGATTTGATAAATTAATAAACAAATAGTTACGTAATGTTTGATCTAAACTGACTCTACCAAGCCTATCAAACATTACCTAACTCCAGGCTCATTACCCTATAAAAAAATTTTGCCCGAGTTAGTGCACAAATCAAACAAGCTCAATCTCTCAATCATTCTGTTGATTGTTCTTCTCCCATATAGAGGACAAGATATCCGCCATGCAAAAGTCTACACCGTCACTAGAAATTCTTGCCAGATCGAAAGTCTTCAGAGGGCATCAATAGTAATCTCTCAATATCAAGTGGTATTGAGAGATTACTAGTCATTCCTTCTAAAGACTTTTGCTCCAGCAAGTCAAACATTTTCTCACCATTGAGATAATACTCGATGAGGGAAAGATTAAGGTTTATGACTACAACTTACCTGTCTTCAATGAGTAGTATCTCAACAGTGAGAAAATATTTGACTTGCCAGAGAAAAAGTCTTTAGAAGGCATGACTAGTAATCTCTCAATATCACTTGATATTGAGAGATTACTATTGATGCCTTCTGAAGACTTTTGCTCTAGCAAGAATTTCTGCTGATGGTGTAGAATTTTGTATGACGGTTATATTGTCATCTATATTGTAGAAGAGCAATCAACAGAAAGGCTGAGAGATTGAGCTCATTTGATTTGTCCACTAACTCGGGCAAAGTTTTTTTATAGGGTAATGCGCCTGGAGTTATGTAATGTTTTATAGGCTTAGTAGAGTCAGTTTAGATAAACGTTACGTAACTCCTTTCTTATTAATTTATTAAATCCCTTGAAGGTTGGTTGATCAAGCTGCATTGAGCAACGCTCGATAAAAGTGAGCTATTCAACTATTGGGACCACATCTTAACTGTGCATCAACATATTTTGACCTTAAGCAAACATAGCGACTCTCCATGTATGCTTTAAGTATTCTTAAGGCCTTCTACAATGCCACAACTTTGAAGGAGAAAGTGTTCCTGATCGAGATCACAAAATACTAGGAACTCTATGCCAATTTCAAAGATGACAACGACAAGCTTGGATAACAAATAGGCAAGCTGGAGGCAAGCTTGAAAATTATCGAGATTCACATACTACAGCAAGCCTCTAATCTTCTCCAAGAAATATTGAAAGCATGCTAAGGCAAGAAAACACAATCAATTAATACATATTGCTAAGGAAGTAGTGATAGACAATCTGTCTTTCAATCTCCTTTGTAGTTTCGATTAGGTCAACAACAGTGGATCTAATCGAAACCACAAACAATAAGGCATGGGATGCAATTTAAAATTTAAAAATTGTTGCCTTCGCTTAGATTCCTTATTTTAACTGCAGCTGCTATTGTCGTAATTTTTCTAGACTTACTGTACATCATTTCAACCCTCAATGCCCGTAAGGCTAATTTCTTGGTCTTCTGCTATTTTCTATAAAGGTGATAATCTCAACCTTGCTACCTATTCGCAGATCCCTAGAAAAGTTTCCATCTGCATTATTTTTCTTTCAGAGAAACAACAGAAGGATTTACATTACCGGATACACTTTCATATTTGCACTTGATTCAAATTTATCATGTTTTAAGTCAGTTTCATTGGCCAGATTCACTAGAAGTTCCTTGCTACCCTATGCCTCATCTTCAATTAGTTTTCAGATGATATAGTCTTTCATCAACCCCCTTTTTCCCCGCAGACATTCTCCTTCGACTTCTTCTAGCATATAATCATCTTCTCGAACAACCCTTTCATATAAATTTGGGTCAGGGGAATTTCTATTGGTTTTCCGTTCTTGTTTGATGCAGTGCAAGGCTTCGAAGGCCTTCTCAGAGTCCAATGCACACTTAAAGTTAAGTCCAATCGCTATTGGATATCTGCAATGACGCCAAATATTGATCCATTCTCAAAACTTGACACATATAAACATGAGCAACAATCGTTAGTAATTTGTAACAGAGTATATTCACCATCTTCATGGGGCCGTCAGCCTTATTAATTCGAACCCATCAAACTTAACTGTACAATGCAGGATCTTGTTTGAATGATCAGTGCCTAATTAATTTAAAACTGCATTCATAAAAATATTATACTTCGTGTGTTGTGTCCCGATAACCTTATCAGTAATATTTAACTCCCACACATGATAGTGGATCTATCCATTTGCACGCACCTTATTCTTCCTAGCCCATCTATGACTTAAATTGAATAAATAGCTTACTAACAAGTTGCAACAGATGCCACATCTGTTTAAATTATCAAACAATTGTAGACATCTATTATGACAGATGATTAATCTGTTGCAACATATGACATATCTGTTGGAAAAATCAAATAGATATATCCATATGTTGCAATAGATTGTCAATATATTGTAAGTTATCCAACAGATGGAATATATTTTGCAACAAATTACCCATTTGTTAGATTTATTTTAAAGCAATTTTCTTTTCTTTTCGAAATACAATTAAAGATAAAATTTTGTATTTAGATCCATTTTTTTAATTTACATATTCGAAAAGTCACCAGTTTTATTTAATTAAGGGATGAACAGTCGTGGCTTTTTGACTACCCCCTTCGAATTCAATCATTTATAAATAGGTCACTCTTTACTCGTTCATTCTACTACACTTACAAATATGGTTGATCCAAATTCTTACAAGAAGATTTATATCGAGTCCTTGCGGGAACTTCAAGGCAGTTTGATGAACTCCAGAGAGATTTTGCCGACTTCAGAGCTAGGCTGAGGAGGGCCCTGCTGCTGCTGGATGAAAATTGTCCAGTTGACAACAATAGTAATAATAATAATAATAATAATTATAATAGTAGTGATAATAATTAGGTTATGTTTTTTTCTTTTAGCGTATGTATTTTCCTTCTTTTGTATATCAGATCTACCAAAGGTATTCAAAAATCTATGTTTGGTGGTCGACTTTGAATTTTTAATTCTTATTTAATATTTAATTATCATTCTATTTATTTCTTATTGTCAATATGTCGACGGTTGGTGGTAGGGATTGAGCATTTGTGGCAACAGAGATTAATCTAATACGACAGATGGATCATATTTTGTTAATAAAAAAGGTTATTGTTGTTATTGAGAAGGTGAAAAGACATGACTTTTTGATTATTTAATATGAAAATGGTTCGTAAATAAATGATAAACACAATTTATAACCGTAAAAGAACGGTTATTTAATTTTAATAACTGATCGTGACTTTTCACTATTTTTATTTTTAAATTTGTTTTTTAAAATTATTTATTTATTATATAATAAAAAAGTCACAATTTTAGATTAATTAACTTATATGATGATTGCTAAGAAAAAGGTGAACAGTCGTGACTTTTTGTCTAAAATACATTCAAAAATATTATTGATGCATCAAATTCCCCATCTGTTGCGACTGATGTATCAGCTGTTAGAAGAAATCAACAAAGCTATTAAAACAGATGGTCGATTTGTTGCAACAGATGGTACATCTGTTGCAACAGTTGGTTTATCTGATGCAACGGATATACAATCTGTTACCAGAACTCAATAAAAATAATTATTATTTTATTAAATAAACGGTTATTGAAAAGGTGTCTTCGATTTTTAAATTGAGAAAAAAGTTATTTAATAATAATAAGCTTAAAAGTCATGACTTGTCACAATAATAAAAAAACTCACCATCTTGATTTAATTAAGTCATTTTTTTCACAGAAAATAATAAGGAAATAAATGATAAACACAATTTATAACCTTAAAAAACTAGTTATTTAATTTAAATAATTGACATTAATATAAAATAGGTGTCATTTCTTTTCACAGAAAATATTTTTTGTTTTAAATATGTTTTTTTAATTTGTATGATAAAAAAAGTTAGCAAATTTGGATTAATGATATGATGATATTTTTTTTTAAAGATAGATTATATGTTGCAACAGATAGATTATCTGATGCAACCGATTTTCTATTTGTTGCAACAGATGATATATCTGCTGTCATAGATGAGTTATCTGATGCAACAAATATAGAATCTGTTGTCACAACTCAATAAAAATGGTTCTTGAAAAGAACTAATTAATAATAATAATCTGAAAAGTCATGACTTATCACAATATTTCTTAATTTAATTAAGTCTTAACTTTTAACAGTAATAAAAAATATAATTAATAAATGGAGGTGAACATTTAGATTATATGTTGCAACAGGTAGATTATCTAATGCAACAGGTTTTCTATTTGTTGCAACAGATGATATATCTGTTGTCACAGATGAGTTATCTGATGCAACAAATATAGAATCTGTTGTCACAACTTAGTAAAAATAATTTTTAGAAAGAACTAATTAATAATAATAATCTGAAAAGTCATGACTTATCACAATATTTCTTAATTTAATTAAGTCATAACTTTTTACAGTAATAAAAAATGTAATTAATAAATGGAGGTGAACAGTCGCGCCTTTTTTTCACTCATTCAAATTCAATCTTTTATAAATAGGTCCCTCCTTACTCAATCGTTCATTTAACTATACTCTATTTATTTATTGCATCTTGTCCTTCATATTACACCTTCCACCACTTTCTCTTCCCTGACTCAGGTAAGTTTTTTTCTTGTCAATTTGTAGTATACGTTGTATTACATTCGGATATTATTTACTTCTATTTTTAAGTTTTTGGTCAATTCATATATGTTCTAGATATGGCTGATCCAGTGTGGGACGTTTCTTTTCTGCAAGACGCCGTGAATAAACTTCGGATCCATGTTCGTGACCTGCAATGGGAACTAGGAGAAGTTAGACTAAGGATGCTCCGTGAGGTTCGCAGGCTGAGGAGGGCCTTGCTGCTACCGATTGAAGATTGGCCGGCTGACAATAATAATAATAATAATTAGATTATTTTTTTCTTTTAGTCTATGTATATATATTTTTATTTGTTTTTGTTTAATAAAAAAATTATGTTTGATCAACTTTGACGTTTTAATTCATATTTAATTTTCATTCTGTCTATTTTCTTCTCAACAAACATGTCAACGATTGGACGTAAGGAATAATTTTGAATCCAGTAGCAATAGCAAGAGTTGAAACATATTGGTTATCTGTTGGGTTTGTGGCAGAGGCTGATTTGTATTGTGCCAAACAGATTACTCATATGTTGCAGCAGATAAGAAATCTGATGCAACAGATAATTAGTTTGATGCAACATATAACTAGTCTGTTTCAACAAATAACTAGTCTATTGCATGGTTTTGACGTATTAATTCATACTTCCTCCGTCTCAAATTACCCGTCCCAAATTGAGATGACACATTGATTACGAAAAATAATTAATAACATGCCTAGTTTACCATAATACCCCCTATTAAATGATGTTTACATTTTAATTTGAAGAAAAAGTAATTAAAGCAAAGGGCAAAACATGGGATTTTTTTTGTATTTTCTTGATTAATGAAAAAAGACAAGTAAAATAAGAAATCAAATTAGAAAATTTGGGACAGGTAATTTGAGATGGAGGGAGTATTTAATTTTTATTCTGTCTATTATCTTCTCAACAAACATGTCGGCGATTGGACGTAAGGAATAATTTTGAATCAAGTAGCAATAGCAAGAGTTGACACATATTGGTTATCTGTTGGGTTTGTGGCAGGGGCTGATTTGGGTTGTTCCAAACAGATTAATCATCTGTTGCAACAGATTACTCATATGTTGTAACAGATAAGTAGTCTGATGCAACAGATAATCAGTCTAATGCAACAAATAACTAGTCTGTTGCAACAAATAGCTAGTCTATTGCAACAGATAAATCTTTTGTTGCAATAGATTACCTATCTGTTCGATTCATGTTGCGGGCACTATAGAAGCATAAACATGAATCCAACATATAAGTCTTCTGTTGCAACAGATTACTCATCTGACACACCAGATCAGATCTGCTTAAATTGTGGTCACTTATGTTGGATTCATGATCAAATTCTATCCATTGTTCGAAAAAACAACAGTAATTGTGTACCCAGATGACAAATTTGAATAAAATCATAATTTTACTTACTAAAGTCACCTATGAAGTAATGCCAAAGTGGAAAGTGGTGTAGGAAATAAAATTTGACCTAAGAAATTGGTCAGATAACAGCAGTAGTGGTAATAACAACAACAACAATAATGGTCGACAAGAAGAAGATGCAGATTATAATGAAGTAGAAGATGATGACAATAAAGCAGAAGATGATGAATAAAGCAGCAGCAACAATGAACAACAATAATCATGAAGAGAGAGAAAATAACAACGGATGAGAAGAGAGAGAAATGTGCCTTTTTTTTCTCCGTTTCCTGTTATATTAACTAACATTTGAATTAAAGTGTAAATTTAAAAACTTGTGGGTTATTTTCAAACTTTCCCAACCTTTTTAATCCATAATAAAGTAATTGTCGCCTACACTCAATTATTAAGACTTGAGTCACCAACACCTCATTTTTTTAACTTTTTTGTCACATACAGGTCAAAGCCCTACTGCCCGTTATGGTGCCATCGAAATACAACATATAGAGTGCAGAGAAAAATTTAAAGTAAATGTGTCATCATTTGAAGCCTTATATCACCAGAATATTTGACAAACGGATTTTGACAATCCTTTTTACCTAAAAAGAACACTTATAAGTCGAGCTGACAACGTTAAACTCAGAACTATATATTTTCCTTCCTTTTCTCAAATCTCGTTAGGAATCGCTAGTTATATATATTATTTTTGTCGTTATTAATTTTATGTATACATTAATAATTTAAAAAGAATAAAAAAAATATTTACTAATACATATCTACGCGAAGGCTTAAGAATTTTTCTTTACAAATAAAAATGTCCTACTTACACGCAGTAAGTTAATTAGAAGTAAGTTTGAGTGATGCTATTCTTATTTACCAAACAAAAATTTATTTTTTTACGAAAGAAGAAAGAAATGACAATAATAGTTGTTTATTATTTACGCCCACTAAATATAACTATATAGAGAGAGAGAGCGCGCGCATATCTTCCTCTATATTCTTAACTATATATATAATAGTTAAAGGAAATAAAATAATTTCAATTACTAAACCTACCCTAAAAGGATAAAAAATATGACGTAATATTATTTCCAAATAGAGGATAGATTTGGTGAAAAAGTCTTGGAAAGTAATCTTTACACTGAAACTATATCCCTGTACACTACAATATCTACCATCTACACTCTCTGTACACATCGATTACTATCTGCAGGGGCGGATCTATTAAGCCTCGTGAGGGTGCCACACCACCCACAAACTTCGACAAAAACTCTCTCTATATATATATGCAGGGGCGGATCTATTAAGCCTCGTGAGGGTGTCATACCACCCGCAAACTTCGACAAAAACTCTCTCTACATATAAGTATAAATATACAGAATGTATACAAATAAAACAGATGCCACCCAATGAAATAATGAGGTACTTGGTACAATTGGCAATTGGTCGTCTAGTCCGCCCAAGGGATACAGGTTCAAACCCTGTTGTCATCTTAAATTTTGCATAAATTCAATTATTCTCTTTTTTTTTGTTTTAAAAATCAACTTGTTAAGTTTGCTACATAAATTCAATTATGCTCTTTTCATTCGTTTTTAAAGCCAACTTGTTAAGTTTTTTATATAAATTCAATTATGTTCTTTTCATTTGCTTTTAGTTATTTAGTTTTTGACTTGTATTAATTTATTTATTTTTGAATAATTTAATTTATTAGTTATTTCTCATTAATTAATTAGTATTTGTTTGATACAAAATTTAAAAGATGAATAAGTTTTGTTTTTTCTCCCATCAAATTAAAAAAAAATTGTCCAGATATTGATAAACATAAAAATAATTATACACAAAATTGAGGTCAAATATTGTGAAAAATCACAATTTTTTGCCTCTTAAAGAAAGATAAATAAGTAAGAAGCTAATGCAGCCAAAAAAAATTTCTAAGCAGGTTAAAAATCTAAAGAAGTAAACACATGAACTGATCTAAGAAGTTCAGTATCTATTATGTATACATAAAAGTAATTTTACTCATATATAAATAATATAGTTTTTGGTCGAAGAGGGGCCTTGACCATAAACTGGTTCTCATTAAAAATTTGAAGTCTTCGGTTGATTTAATCGATGAGTCTAATTGGCACCCAAAGACATAGAATCCTGAATCTGCCTCTGTATATAAGTATAAATATACAGAATGTATACAAATAAAACAGATGCCGCCCAATGAAATAATGAGGTACTTGGTACAATTGGCAATTGGTCGTCTAGTCCACCCAAGGGATGAGGGTTCAAACCCTGTCGTCATCTTAAATTTTGCATAAATTCAATTATTCTCTTTTTATTTGTTTTAAAAACCAACTTGTTAAGTTTGCTACATAAATTTAATTATGCTCTCTTCATTCGTTTTTAAAGCCAACTTGTTAAGTTTGCTATATAAATTCAATTATGTTCTTTTCATTTTCTTTTAGTTATTTAGTTTTTGACTTGTATTAATTTATTTAATTTTGAATAATTTAATTTATTAGTTATTTCTCATTAATTAATTAGTATTTGTTTGATATAAAATTTAAA
Source organism: Capsicum pubescens (assembly GCA_030864215.1). NCBI lineage: Eukaryota > Viridiplantae > Streptophyta > Magnoliopsida > Solanales > Solanaceae > Capsicum > Capsicum pubescens. Next base: position 112,422,719 of record CM061538.1, read on the forward strand.
AGATGAATAAGTTTTGTTTTCTCTCTCATCAAATTAAAAGAAAATTGTCTAGATATTGATAAACATAAAAATAATTTTACACAAAATTGAGGTCAAATATTGTGAAAAGTCACAATTTTTTGCCTCTTAAAGAAAGATAAATAAGTAAAAAGCTGATGCAGCCAAAAAAAAATTCTAAGCCGGTTAAAAATCTAAAATAGTAAACACACGAACTAATCTAAGAAGTTCAGTATCTATTATATATACATAAAAGTAATTTTAATCATATATAAATAATATAGTTTTTGGTCGAAGAGGGGCCTTGACCATAAACTGGTTCTCATTCAAAATTTGAAGTCTTCGGTTGATTTAATCGATGAGTCTACTTGGCACCCAAAGACTTGGAATCCTGAATCCACCTCTGACTATATGTATAATTCAAGAACCTCCATTCAATATTTGGTTCTATATAAGAGAGGGTTATATGTTAAAAAGTTATTATCCAGAAGAAGAAAAAAAAGAGATCCCTGCTTCTATTCTAAAAATGGTACCACAATGTTCTAGACTTAAGAATAGGTATGATGGAAATAGACTTATCTCTTGTGATGCTAATGAATGGGAGAAAGAGGCAGGTTATCATCTCGTTACAGAGCGTTGACTTACACATACTGAAGTGGATGGAGAACAAATCCGACCTGTTCTTGCATAAATTGAACCATTTCGCTGGAACAAATTTATCCAAAATCCTGGACCCGTAGTGTCAATGCTTGTACGAGAATTTTACGCTAATATGGATGCCACCACTAACACTTCCACAGTTTGGGGTCATACCATTTTCTTTGCTTCATGTATTATCACTAGGTTGTATGACAGTCTGAGACTCCTGATTTTGAAGATGCACACTTGCACTCTTTATTTTGCAATCTAACGTGGGATGAGATTGATCCTGATCTGTGCCCGCTTGGAGTAGAATGGCATTTTGATTCACATGATCAAAGATATTGGTTTCTGACTAAAAATCTCAGTCTAGTTGCTAATGTATGGATGTTAGTTTTGATTTTCAGGTTAGAACCAAATAGAAAACCTATGAAATTCTCCCAAGAAGGACTCGTTGGTTGTATACAATCACGCAACACTATCCTATCAACATTGGTAAAGTTATATGTAAAAGTATGAAGTGTTGCCGAATAAAGAAATCTGTGAAATATCTGTATTTTGGTTCTAATATCACGCAGCTGATCAATATATTTGAAAAGCCACTAGCTCCAGACTTTGGCTTTGTTCTGTCGTTAAATATTGAAATGCCAAATTTGCATGCTCTCGGCCCATGTGTTGGGCCAAATAATGGTCCAGGATGATAACTGCCAGGAAGGGGAGAATTTTCTACATGCTTTGAAAGGTTGGAGGAACGAATGAAAATTATTTAAAACCAAAAACAATAAGTGAGGGACGAACTTGCTGCACTATGAGCGATACAAACAGAGCATCTCTTTTATACGAATTCATCACCACAATTGATTGGAATGTACACTTCATCGACCAAATGCCAAGGTAAGCTAGCTGGAATGCTAAAACCTTTGATAATGTTGATTAAGCATTCCTCATTTCAGAAAACTTCCAACTGTTGTTGACAATACCATCCTAGGAATTATTGATGTAAACTTTATACAAACAATTGCTTGTCGTGTATCTGTATTGTTCTCGTGTTTGCAACTTGGCTTTCTTTCGAAGGTAGTAAAAATGACATTGATGTGCTGCACATATTATCAAACATTTCAGATTACGTGACAAAAAATTTAATACACAGATGCAATTAAATAGAGTATTAATTAATAGTAATATGTATGGCATTTAAAAATCATCATTCCAGAAAGTTTAGGGTTGTGACATTAAATATAACCAATTCTTCATTCTGAGATGTGCAACAACAAAGTCGAACATATCAAAACCAAGACTCGATTTGTTCACTTTGTAGTGTTCATCATTTTATTTTCTACATGATGATTTATATGTGTTAATGTCATATTTTTACAACAAGAATTGTATAAATCAATATCTTTAAAATTGATTTATGTACCTACCGGCGTGATGCTTTAACAACCCTTCGGCAATCCATTCTGAATAGTCATTGATCAACTTTGTTAGTTTTTTGGAGTCTCATCCGAGATGTTGAACCCTTCAAATAGGTAATTCTTCCATTCTCCTAAACTAACAGGCTATACTTTTTATTCTTCTTTGGAAGAGGTTGATGGATTATCAACTGTGATATTATGCTCTTTAATAGTATCTTCTACTATGACATCCACCTAGAAAGCCAGAATTATCAATGCTAATTAAAAATATATAATAGATTGTTTATCTGTTGCGATATATGAGTCTTACTTGCAACAGATGGATCATTTATTAGGACAAATTCGAATAGATAAAATAGCGTGGTGCGATAATTTTGAGTAGATGACCCATTTGTTGCAACATAAGTCTCATCTGTTGGTACAAATTAAAACATTATGAAAACCTGTTTGATTTGCTGAAACAGACGGATATATGTTACAACAGATAACTCATCTGATGGAACAGATTAGATAATAGTTGCAACAGATATATATATCTGTTTGATAATTTTCAGTAGATATATCATCTATTGAAACAGATATGTGGCTATTTGTTTATTGGAACATATGATATACATTCACCTTCTTCGGCTCATGCTTCTCTTCTGTGGCCCTTATACATTGAACAGCGGTGCAAGAAAAAGATAGAGGCATTGCAATTTTACTTTTTTCGATGCTTGATGATGCCCTGGAAATATCTTTCCTTCTCCTCTTAGCCACCTTGATCTCTAGTGGAGTGTATGTATATGAAATCCTCTTTGATGGAATGACACCCCTTTTAGATGTTATTTTCTTTACAGAAGCAGTTAGTGCATTAATAGTATTAATCAGTATATCATGTTTTATCTTGCAGTCTTGACATTTGCATGCAGAACATATGCTAGAAGTGGAAAAATCTGTATAACTAGTATGATCATAATCATAATGGCTTGTTGTTTCAAAAACTGTAAAAGGATCATCATTAGCCCCAACAGCAGCACCACTATCACTACCACTACCATCATCAACAACAACAAGCCCACCCTTTAAAATTATTTTTCTTGTGATGGTTTCTGCTCCAAAGAATTCCATTTTTATTCTATCAATGACCTTAGGGTCCGATAAAGTTTGCACAGATTGTAAAGTAAGAAAAAACAATATCTTCAACTCTCGATTGGTCGGAACAAGCCACGGATGGACAATCTAAAATAAATCAATACATATATTAGAATGATGATGAAATCATTTAAAATAATCATTAATTAAAATAAAAACTTGATTAGAATTAGACTTACCGCATACTTTGAGGGATTGAAAAGATCAATAAATTTGTATTTTTATCAGTTTGGCCGACAATCATCTCAAAATTATTGGACAGGAAACTTCTTCCTGGTAGTTCACTTGTTGTCTTAAATAAGGAATGGCTTCAAATGCCCAAGCCTATAACATAACACCAATAAATTAAAGGCATTATTGAATAAAAAAATGAATCATATCATAATAAAAAAAATATTTACCATGAAAGCCCATGGAAAGACATATAAGTTGACAGTCTTTGGCATTAACAGAGTCAACAGATATTTAACAGTCATTTTGAAGATTTCATAACCCCAAGTATAACTGTTAGATGCCACAAGATCCTCAGAGAGATTTATTAAATCGAGGCTTATGTTGTTGTTAATGTCTCTTGCCCAAAGATTATTATGTACAAACCAAACCAAGCATAATGATTTCTTGTGCTTTTTTGAAAGTCTTTTACCTTTCAGCGCTTCTATCAAATTTTTGTTTTTGAAGCTTGGACCAACAATGGACACCAGATCATCACGGTCACTCGACTTGCCTTTTCCTTTTTTGGGTGTGTGGGGTGCTTTTTTTAGGTTAGAGTAGGTATAACTTGAGAAGGAGGAGGAGGATAATATTTTAGTCCAGTAACTATGGCAAAATCCTTCCAACTAAAAAAAATAGGCATGCCACAGTAATTTATCCACACCTCATCCATCTTATTTTTATTTTCATACATAAACCTGCGCTTGATAAGATCATATACCATTTTTATTTGGAAACGAGCATTGTTGTCGTCCGACAAATCAAGATATTGCCAACGCAGCTTTCCCTGAAATAAGAATCCAATTTTTATTCTCGAAGTATTTTTCTGAAGGCGTCGAAAGATTTTTCCATGGCTAACTTAACCACGAAATCACCCGTTAAATTTGTGGCACCATTGCACTGCATTGTCACAGGATAACGATCAATGTTGAAGGTTTTGACCAACTCTTTGTTGGAAGGGCTACTAGCATTTGGATCATCTCTTTTGAAACATTCCTCTTCCTCATGTTCATTATCTTCTACTCCTGATTGAGATAATTCTTGTAAAACAAGCTCATAGAGTGGTGGATGTAGCCTAGCTGCTTCACTTGTTCCTTTACTTGGACTTGATTCGGTTTCTTTTCTTTTGGGAGACATATTATCTTAAATTAATAGAAATATAAAATAGATTATAATTGATTAATGCACCGTTAAAGAAGGATAACAGTAAATCTAACATATAAAATAGTAAAATAATAGTTCTAACAAACCACACATCTGTTGCACCTGGTTTGTTATCTGTTGCAATATATAATTGACCTATTGCAATGGATGAGTAAACCATTGGAAACAATAAAAACAAATCACTTATTTGTTGCACCAGGTATTTTATCTATTGCAACATATAACCAACCTGTTGCAATGGATGATAATCCGTTAGAAACAATAAAAATAGATCACTCATCTGTTACACCAGGAAGGTTATCTGTTGCAACATATAACCAACCTATTGCAATGAATTATAATCCATTGGAAATAATAAAAATAGATCACTCATCTGTTGTACCAGGAAGGTTATCTGTTGCAGCATATAACCAACTATTATAGTGGATGAGTAATCCGTTGGAAATAATTATAACAGATCACTCATCTGTTGCACCAAGTAGGATATCTATTATAGCATATAACCAACTTATTTCAGTGGATGAGTAATTCGTTGGAAAAAAATAAAATAGATCACTCATCTATTGCTCTAGGTAGGATATCTGTTGCAGCATATAACTAACCTATTGCAGCGGATGAGTAATCCATTGGAAAAAATAAAAATACATCACTCATCTATTGCACCGGGTAGTATATTTGTTATAGCATATAGCCAATCTGTTTCAGCGGTTGGAAATAATAAAAATAGGCCACACATCTATTAAAATAGATCACTCATCTGTTGCCAAATAAGTTATCTGTTGGATCAATATTGTTTAGATTTCTTCCAAATAGAAGATTCGTCTATCGTAATAGATGAATGATCTATTCTGTTCATCTGTTGCATTAGATTTTTAATCTGTTGCATCAGGTGTTTCATCTGTTGAATTAGATGGTAAATCTGTTGCATCAAAGGGTTAATTTGGTGCATCAGATGGTTAATTTGTTGCATCAGATGGTTAATTTATTACATCAAATGGTTAATTTATTGCATCAGATGGTTAATCTATTGCAACACCATTTTTACCAAGAAAAACAACAAATCAACCCAGCAACACCAACACAACCCACGTACTAAGAACATCAACGGTGACCAAAAATCACCAACAAATTAAATCGACAGTTCGAAAACAAGAACTACAATAACAACAAAAAATTATATTTCACACCGGAAAGAGTAGAAAAGAAATGCCAGAAATTAGGGTTTTATTCAGTCCATATTTCAAATTTAAGTAAGAAATATTAAAATTGTTAACCAATAGTAGAAGAGAAGTTATCTCAAGTTCCTCTGTTTCTTCATAACTAAAAAACATAATTTTTTACCTGTGAAAGAAGAAATGAACGACAAAGAAATCAAAGTTGTTATCGTCGGATAAGTCTTCAGGTCGATTGATGGTTGAAAGTTGAAAAGAAAATCGCCTAAATATTTGTCGCTGTAAGTTAAAGTCGCTGGGGATTGAAGGAAGAAATTTTGCAGAACTGTTGGTTGGGAGAGAGTTGAGAGAAGCTGTCGAGAGAGAGGCAAGAGACGGTCAATGATTTAGAGAAGAGATGGGTGTGGGTTGATTTGTATTTTTAAAAAGATTAGAAAGTTTTAAAAATATTAATCAAGCCTACAATTAGCTTAATCAAGTTTCATAATTATGTTTGACCCTTTAAGTTGGTTAATGTCACCAATCCTTCATTTAAAACTTAAAAGACACCTTTCCTTCAATTTTCTCTAAAGTCCTATCCAACACAACTATTTTTTTTAAAATAGTCTCAATCAGTTATTGTATAATAGAACATGGTCTTAGATTTTAAATTCCTTATGGAGGATGAAATTATTATGCCATATTTAATCTTTCCTTTGTACAACTTAGCATTTTCATATGCTTCAAGTCATAATTCCTCCAACTCATCGAGTTGTGACAAAAGATTCTTACCTGCATCAAGTAAATTTAGATTTAACAATTTTATATTCCAATATGCTTTATGTTCTAATTCCACAGGTAGATGACAAGATTTTTCAAATACGAGTCTGAATGGAGATGTGCTTATAGGTGTTTAAAAAGCAGTTCTGCATGCCCATAAAGCATATCTAGTTTTAAAGACTAATCTTTTCAAGAAGAACCAATAGTTTTTTCTAAAATTCTTTTCAATTCTTTATTGGGTACTTCTACTTGTCCTCTTGTTTGAACATGATATGAAATTCCTACTTTGTGAGTTATTTCTTATCGCGATAACAAACTAGAAAATTATTCTTTTACAAAATGAGTTCTCTGGTCACTTATGATAACTCATAGAGTTTCAAATCTAAAAAATATATTTTTTTTAAGAAACACACAAACAACACGAGCATCATTTTGTCCACTTGCCCCATTATTTTGAATCATAGTTGACTACAACTAAAATATATTCACAATCGTTAGAAGGAGAAAAAAGGCCCATGAAATCATTGTCCCAAACATCAAATATTTCACACACAAGAATAGAGTTAAGAGATATCTACACCTTTTAGAGAAACTATCACTCTTTTAATAGTTTTCACAAAAAACAATATATTATCGTGCATCTTTAAATTAAGAGGACTGGAAAAAATCAACTTTTAGCACTTTGGCCATTGTCTTTCTTCCTCCATAATGAACTTTCACAGCTCCATCATGACAGTGACTTAGAATGTATTTCAATTTCTGGCACACATCGCTTTATCATGCTATCTGCATAAAATTTAGATAAGGGTCTTCCATCCCAAGAATAGTATCTTATTTCCTTTTTTTGTTTTTTAATCGTTCATAAGAAAAATCTTTTAGGATCCACCCTCTAACTAAATAATTAACAGTATCGGCAAATTGACAAATTCCTCTTTGATATCTAATGTTTCAATAGGAGGATTTTCCAAACATGATAGATGATCAACTACTTGAATTTTTTATCCTTTTCTATCTTTAATTTCAATATCAAATTATTGAAAAATAAGTATCCATCTCAGCAATTGTCACAATCCTAACCAGGGAATAGTCATGATGGGTTTCTCAAGCCCATCGTGAGCCGGAGACCACCCCCTTAGCCTAACATTCAGAACACGATAAAAAATACAACAGAAGCCAACTAAATAGTAATAAGAATGATAGATAATCAAATGTAAACTCTATGAATCAAAACAACATCCAACCTACACTTGTCCATAAAAGCCTCTAAAACTAGAAATGTCAAATAGGTTGAGACATGTCCCCAACCATGACCAAAATAAAGTCCAAGAGAAATACTGACATAAATAAAATAGATAAGATGACCAGTCCTTCTGAAAAATAGAGGCTCACCACTTCACAGCAACTCAACAAATGTATTGAACCATCTAACGCAACACAAGAGTAACATAACACCCTTTGGCCCTACATCATGAAACGATGTTGCATACAGGGACGGTTAGTGGGATAAGCATTGGCATGTAATTCAGGAAAAATAATAAAATAATGCCAATTCCATAAGCTAGTCAAAACCATATGCACAACAATCATATATACATATATATAAGATGCCGGGATAGGTACATGATTCATAAACATGAGAGTTTACACCATTAACCTAAATTGTGTAACTTGCTCTATCCTAAAGGCACCCACATGCTAAATGGGTGAAAGGGCCCCTAGTACGTGTTAGCCGTACGTAACAAGGAATCTGAAGAAAGGGCTAAAGACACCAAGGCTCTAGCTATTCCAAATATAATATGTGCATTATGAACATGGTCATATAGACCTCCACACCGACAAACATGGTTTTCATTGTTAGTCTCCCCAAGACTACACCTTCAGGTTGAGCTACACAATTTCCCTAAAGCCCAAGTAAAAATAGTTTGCACATAATCCTAACCATTAACCCAGGAGTCTTATATTAAGAGATTTACCACTTAATATCATCATACCAATTATGGTTGGAAGCTTATATAATCATGACAAATCAATCCATATAACCATTAGACTTCCAAGTTTTATTTTAAAATTCAAACCAGGGCCACTAAGGGTCTTTCAAATCTGTTTTAACCAATTATCCATTAATACAATACTATGGATACATAAATAAGTTGAATTATGAAATTATACATATTTCAAAAACTAAATTCATAAAGTGGGTTGGAGTTGACGCCATTACCAAGTCAAAAAATTATCAATTTAGAAAACCCTATATTCCCCATGTCAATCCCCATAACAATGCACCCATTCAGTCCAAAAACCATAAATTTAAAACATAATTCATCAATTTAAAATATGAAAAAAGTAATTCAAGTAATACCAATCAAAACTCCTCAACCCAAAGTTAAACTCATCAATTTAAACTACATGAATAATGAGTAAATAAATGTCACTATATAAAATTAAAGCTAGGGAATAAGATACATGCCCGAAATACTTAAGGAATTGAAAAAAATTCAAAGTTTTAGAGCCCGAATGATGAATTCACTGTAAAACCCTTGAATGTTCTTGGTTTTTGAGTTTGAGAGAGAAAGAAAATAATTTGATTTTTGAAAACTAAAAAGAATTAGGTTATTTTATGTTTAAAGGTCGTACAAGGGGTAAAAAGACCAAAAGCTCCTCACCCAAGTGAATCAAACAAAACTTGGCAAACTTAAAATATCAGTGTGCCATACCATTATCATGGAGGTTAGCCTCCATGCCACGCCAATATCGCAGAGGCTAACCTCCGTGGTACTCCAATATCGCGACCCCTCACTACCTCGGGGTCCCAAAGTGACCCAAACCCCTTCTAAAATTTTCAAAATTTTCTTAAATTATCCCTTTAACATCTTTATCATAATTCAAGTAAAAAATTGGCATTACGAATGTGAAAGGGTCAAAAATAAAATTATTGAAATTTTGAGGGGTCTTACAGCAATCTAGGTCAAGCATTCCTTTTTTAAGAGGTACTTAAAGGTTACATGATCAGTAAATAATATAACCTTAATTCCTATTAGATACGAATGCATTTTATCAAACCAAATACTACTGGCAATAATTCTCTCAATTGTAGCATAATTTTTTTAAGTTTCATTGAGGGTTCTGCTGATGTAGTGAATAGGTATAAAGGTATTATCTCTTTCTTTCCCAATATTTCTTCAACTATTGTATCACTTGAATCACACATAATTTTAAAATGATGATTCCAATCAAGAGAAACAATTATTGAAGCATTAGACAATTGTTCTTTCATATTTTATATCTTTCATTAGTAGATTAGTTAATGATTATGAATTTTTTGAAAAAACTTTTATAAATCATCTATAAAAAACTTCATACCATAAGAAATTTCTAATTCCTTTAATACTATTAGGAGGGACAATCCTATTATAAGATTAATTTTTGCCTTATCGACTTCTATTTCTGTAGTGGTAATTTTATGTCCTAAATCAATTTTCTTTGTTATCATAAAATCACATTTTTCTCAATTAAGAATTAGATTTGTCTCTTCACATATTTTAAGCACTAATGCTAAATAATTGAGACAATCTTCAAATACTTTTTCAAAAATTGTGAAATCATCTATGAAAATTTCAAGAAATATTTTAATCATATCTGAGACAATAACCAATATGCAATATTGAAATGTAGCTGAAGTGTAGCATAGTCAAAATGACATTCTTCGATAAGCATATATACCTTAGAGACATGAGAAAGTAGTTTTATCCTGATATTTATATCCAGAATATCCACCAAGAAAATAATAAAAATTATGACATACAACTCTTTCAAGAATTTGATCAATAAAAGGCAAGGGCAAAATGGTCTTTTCTTATGGCATCATTAAGTCATCTATAATTGATATAAACTCTCCATCTTGTGAAAGTTCTAATAGGTATGATTTTATTATTTTTATTTTTATTACTATTATACGTCCTTTCTTTGGTATCACCTGCACAGGACTTACCCAAGGACTGTTAGATATAGAATAAATAATACCTGCTGCTAAAAGTTTTATCACTTCATTTTTGAAAACTTCTTGTATTTTTGGATTCTATCTCCTTTAGGGTTGTATTCTTGACTTTTAATTATCCTCTATGAGGATTCTATGCAAGCAAATAGCTGGACTTATTTTCTTGATGTCAGTTATAGTCCACCCTAAGGATCTTTTGTATTTTTCACACTGGAATCAATCTGGTTTCTTTTTCTATAGTCAAAGAAGATGAAATAATCACTAGAAATAACTTGGATTCAAGAAAAACCTATTTCAAATGAGAAGGAAGATTCTTGAGTTCAATTTTTTTTTTGAACTTCTTCCTGTGAAACTTCCTAATTTCTGAAGGAAAAAATCGTTGTTTTAGCTTCTTCCATTGTTATGAGCTCATCATTACATATGGTACCTGACTCGGCCAAACATTTTTTGAGCGAATCTATAGTAAAATTATCATCTTCATATTCATCTACAAGGCTATTTAGTAAATTACTTTGAAAAAATAAAGATAACTTCATCCTGAGGAAATTTTATTATTTCATGCCTATAAAAAATTACTCGTTCTCATCAACTCGTAGTATCAATTGTCTTAGATTGACATTTATGACTACTCATCCAGTTGCGAGAAATCGTATACCTAAAATTAATGGTGCCTCAATGTGCTCTTTCATTTCAAGTATTGTAAAATCTATAAAAAGGATAAATTTATCAACTTACGAGAATAACTTCAATTATTTCTTTTGCCTTTTTAGTACTTTGATCAGCTAATTGAAGAGATACGCCGGTGTTTTTTTATTTTATCAAATTCTAATTTTCTAAAAATAGAAAAATACATTAGATTTATTGAAGCACCGGAATCACATAATGCCTTTTCAAAAAGACCACCTACTAAGATACAAGGAATTGTAAAACTTCCTTGATCACAAAGTTTATTTGAAAGCGTATCTTAATTATAACACTACACTTTTTTGTAATCTTAATTATAGAAACTTCTTTCAATTTTGTTTTACTTGATAAAATATCTTTAAGAAATTTAGCATACAAAGACATTTGTGTCAAAGTATCAATGAAAGGTATGTTAATGTAAAGTTGCTTTACAATTTCAAGAAACTTTAAAAACTATTTGTCCAGTTTTTCTCTTTTTATCTTTCAGGGAAAATGAAGAGGTGCAAAATGAGAGTTTGTCATCAATACATTTTCTTGCACCTTTTTCTTTTTATCTTTTTGTTCTTTTGAAATTTCAAAGTTATTTTTATTCTCCCCTTCATTTACTTATTTCATATTTTATGATTTTTCTTGTTTACCTGTGTATGAATCATCAAGATCATCACTGAGCCTAAAGAAATGGCTTTGAGGTATTCCTTTAATTTTTTTTGGTGTTTCTTGGTAGAGCATTTTGAATTTTACTAGACATAAGAGTTTCTAATTGACTTACCTGAATTTCAAAACTTTTGGTGGCTCAATTTCGGCTTTCAACTTTCTTATCAGTAGCGTTAAAGAATTTTTAAATCATGTCCTCAAGGCTTCCTTTGTGAGCTCTTTGGGGTTGTTGATATTGTTGAAAAATTTTCTCCCCTTTTATTTGATTTTAAAAATCAGGTGGTCCCTATGCCTGCTGCTTTTGATTAAAAAATTATTGAGGATTTTCAGCACCATTCGGAATACTCTATTGATATCTCAGATGTTTTTGTGCAATGAAATTACCAAATGAATAATTATTTTTATAACTTATAACATTTACATGTTCCTTATTTTTACTGAATCTTGACACTCGTGATTAGGGTGATTATCTCCACAAACATCTTAATTTTTAAGTTGAAGTGGTGACTAAGAGTTCACCTAAAAATCTTCAAATTCTATGTAAGAGCTGCAATTGTTGTGTTAATGAATTTAAAGCTTCATCTTGATTAAATCTTGTTTCTTTCTTGATAATATTCTATCAAATGGACATTGAACTATATTTATTAAATTTTCATTGAGTAATTGTATGTCTTTTGTCGTAGTTTTGCTCATTATAGATCATTCCGACGTTGCATCAATTTCATTTCTAGCAAAGTGTTTAATACCATCATAAAAATATATAAAATGTCAGGATATGAAATTTTGTGGTGTGTACATTTTCTTAATATTGCTCTAAGTCTTTCTCATGCTTGATATATAGAGTCACTATCTGTTTATGTAAAATTATTTGTTTCTTGATTCATTTAATTATTTTTGCAAGTGAAAAATACCCGTTAAGAAATTTTTGAGTTATTTGATCCTATGTAGTTATGGAACCTCTTGGTAAAGGTCGTAATCATGTCTTGATTTCTCATTTTAATGAAAAAGAAAATAGTCATAACCTGATAGCATCTATTGTGACTCCATTGTACTTACAGGCCTCGATTAATTCAAAAAAAGTCATTAGATGGGTATGAGGATCTTTACTTGTGTCATCAGTAAACTGATAAGAATTCTGAATAGTCTAAATCAAGTATGTGTGGATTTCAAAGTTATTTGCTATTATTGGTAGCCTTCTCATACTTGATTCACCTTCAAAGTGATATGGTCTTGCATATTCACTAAGTATTCTATCACATTGTGTTACTACCTCAACAAACTGTTCTTCCACTGGATGTGGTGAAAGTGCGTTATTATTACTATTAAACTCATTCTCCATTTCTTTTTGTGAAAAAATTTGAAATTGAGAGGCCTGTTCTCTTCGTAACAATAGTAGAATTTTTTCAATTTTGGGATTGTATGTAATTAGTTCTCTTGAAGAGGCATGGGTCATATACTTTAAGAAATTTCACTTTAAAATTAAGATAATTAGACAAAAAAAAAAAAAACTCAACTTAGTAGTAAAACAATTAATCTATAATAGATTTTGTCAATCCGCAACAACGGTGTAAAAAATTTAAAGAGTCACTGACGTATATTTATATTTTTAACTCGCACTCTATCAAATAATAGTATATTAAGATTTCGAACCCACAGAGATTGGTTTATCAATTCTACAAACGTTTCTACATTTAATTATTGTTTCAGAAAATCAGAAAGAGTTGAGTGGTGAATTAACTAATTGATAACTTGTAAATAGAGAAAATACTTTTGTTTTTCACAATATATTAAAAGAGTGTTGGGATCCTGACATCACTCAATAGTTCTATATAAAGTAAATTATTTATTTCTCAATTTATATTTCTCACAAATGTATAAATACTTCTCACGATTATATTTATATATAACTACTGAAGTTGAGTAATTAAATGTACTCCTCTTGATTATACATTTAATCGTTAAAATAGTAATATTAAAGAACCAAAAATATATATTTGAAATAAAACATGATCTTGTTTAGTAAGTCCCTTTCGGTTACCTTGTTGTAAATAGTTATTACACTATTCGCTTTTCTAGATTACAAATAAGTATATGATTAATTATAAATTAAAACAGATAGATAACATTACATAAATATTAACAATCTAGCAATACTGTAATTAGTGATATTACTTCTTCTGTCTCTCTCGATTACAAAATTTGTAATATGTTAATACTACCTCCATTCTATTTTATGTGTCATCATTTGACCAGGCACAGAGTTTAAAAAATAAGTGATGACTTTGTAAAGTTTACAAAATTGCCCCTTTTAAAGTTATTTTAATATTTACTTTTTTGTTAACTTTTCTTAATAAGTGAGACCCACTAAGGATAAAATGAGAATGATGTAATTCAATAGTTGACATGTAACATTAATGTTTTAATCAGATTTGCTTGTTATTATTTTACATAGCAATTTGGTTTTAGCAAATTTGCAATTTGCAAATTACATCTGAGACTCCCAACACTTCAATTCTCCAACCAACTTTCTTCTTCTCCTTTTCCTCTTTTTCTTTTGTTTCAATTAATGGATCCCACGCTAACTACAACTTTCCACTTTTGTTTTCAATATTTTCTGCATCTTTCTTTCATCTCTTCTTAGTTTTTCTTTTACTTGTTTTAGCTTGAGGGTCCCATGCACGTAGAAACTTGATCAACTCTTTTCCATGTTTGCAACAACTTTTTGTTCCTCTTTTTTGTACTTCTGTAATAGCTTTATTTGTCTTGATCCTCTTGTAAATCAGTACTAAAATTTCTTTTGCCACATATCACCTTAATTGATGGTTTCTTATTAAATTATTGCATTTTCAGCAAAATAAAAATAAAAATATTTGTATTAAGATTTAAATAACAACTTAGTTTATAAATGATATTTTTCTCTTATCAAAGTGAAATTGAGATTGATGACATGTTTCTCGCTGAGCTAGTCATGGCTCTCAAGGGAAGTATGCTACATGGTATGCTGACTTTGTGAATTATGTTGTGAGTGGGTTGCTTCCCAATGATTTGAACCATTACCAAAGAAAAGCATTTCCTTTACGATGTGAAAAGTTATTATTGGGATGAACCTACCTCTTTACGGAGTGTGCAGATGGAGTGATACACCATTGTGTTATGGAGAAAGAAATGAGGCCTATTCTTAAGGCATACCATTCTTCAGCGATTGGTGGTCATCATGGTGGCGTACGTACAACTGCAAAGGTTCTCCAAGATGAATTTTACTGGCCAACTTCATATTGTGATATCCATGAGTTAGCGCGGGCATATCATCTATGCCAAAGAAAAGGAGGAATCTCAAGAAGGCACGAAATGCCTTTGCCCGAGTGCAGGTGTGGAGTTATTTGATGTATGGGAGCTAGACTTCATGGGATCCTTTGTGAGCTTGTATGGGAACTACTACATCTTGGTAGTGGTTGATTGTGTTTCTAAATGGTTCAAGGTCGTGCAATGCAAAGTAAAGAAGCTAAGAGTGTTACTCAATTCTTGAAGAGATACATTTTCACCGAGTTTGGGACACACTATGCTATTCTAAGTGATGGGGGTTCTCATTTTTGAAATTGGTCATTTGATTCTTTGCTTGATAAATATGGAGTGAAGCATAAGGCAAATTTTTCATACCATCCTCAAGACAATGAGATAGCATAAGTGTCCAACAGAGAGATAAGAAGTATTTTGGCAAAAGCCGTGAATTCTAGTAGAATAGATTGAGCCCGAAAACTTGATGTTCTTTATAGGCCTATAAAATTGCGTTTAAAACTTCCATTGTCTTGTCACCATATCAATTGGTGTTTGGCAAGTCTTGTCACCATTCCATTGAACTACAACAAAAGGCATTGTGTGCCTTACGCAAGTTGAATATGAATTGAGAGGATGCCTCAAAATCAAGATTCAAGAGTAAATTAACTTCAAGAGATCGCTGAATTCCAGTTGAGGGTTTATAAGAGTTTCACTCTCTACGAGGATTTTATGAAGAGATAACATGTTGTCAAAATTCTATAATGGGAGTTCAAGAGTGGAGATGATGTCTTAGTGTTGAACTCAAGGTACAAGTTGTTTCCAGGTAAGCTCAAAACAATATGGTTGAGCCCCTTCAAAGTGGTTTAATATTTTCCTACTAGAGCTATAGAATTGGAGAATGACATGGGATCTTGGTTTTTGATGAATGGACAATGAGTTAAGCATTGTCATGAGATGTCACCAGAAATAGACTTCTTAGAGGTGTTCTGCCTCGATGATGTATGATTGATGAAGAATAACATTGTGTCATAAAGATAACTAAGGCGCTTCTGGGCAGACAACCCAAGTTTATTTTTGTTTTAAATAATGTGTGTTGATTTATGTAGTCATGTGATTGGAGTTTAATGTGGGAAATGTGTCAAAACACATGTTGAAGAAGAAAAAGCTTGGAGATCATGCACAAAGCTCCACGGAAGAGACTTTGGCACTGTGTCGATCTCTTTGGCGAATCTCCAAAACCCTTCTCTAAAAGAGATATACCAACCTAAATGAACTGTCACAATCGACAATGGTAAGTTACCATTTGCTTGTCAACGAACACTTTGGCGAAGGGCCAACCATCATTGAAGTATCTCGCATTTAGGAAATCCTAACGTCTATAAACTGTTAAGATTAATGATAATTCTACAAATTGACATATCTCTAATAGGTTTAGCAATAGATTTTGCATTGCCAAAAAGGGCTGCATATTTAGGAGAAATAGCAGTTTGACTTCTTTGACCCTAGCCTTTTTATTCTCTTTTGATCTTTGGTATTATTCAAACTTTTTCTATTCTCTTTTTTCTCCTTTCTTTCATTCTCTCTAATCAACACATACATAAGCACACACACATACACGCATCAACGTGAACTAACACTGCCATCGGAGTTGCATGCCACAACCATCTCTCTCATTTCCTCATTAATTTCTCTTTAAATTTTGAAGGTTAGAATAAATTTTAATTTAAAATTATTAATTGTAAATATTTCCCATGATTAGTTGTTGATGTGTGATGTTTAGGATTGTTTATATTGGTGTTGCTTTGTTGAATTTGTTCTCGTTCGAGTTTATGTATATAGATTATTTTTTTTTTAATTCATAGATTTTATTTGAGGTATTTTGGTAAATTAAAGTTTAATCCTTGAAAATTAGTATTAAATTCTTAATTTTGTTCATGCTTGCATTGTGGATCATTTATTTATAAAACACGAGGTTTTGAACCTTATAAAATTTTCTAAAATTTTGGTCTCTGGACCCAATACGACTCATGGGTACGAGTCATATAATGGGGTATGAATGGTATGGTCCTGTTGTAAGCTAACCAGTGTTGGTTAGTGGGATGGATTTTGATTACTGGAATGGATACGACTTGGGGATTTTGAGTCGTATTTGTGGTTATGGATTGTTTGGTTCCTTAACTTAATCTTAGACTTAGTTACTTAGGTTGGATCTGAGTAAGAGTGACTCACCATGAGCCGTAAGCCAGGGTACGAGTCGTACTACGGACTCATATGAAGGACAACGTCTAAATCTTTCTTGGGTTTAATCTGGCAGGGGTACGAATAAAGGGTACTGATCGTATGCTTCGAATATGACTTGGTTAGATGAGTCTTGTGTTGGACAATTTTGTATCCAAAAGTTTAGGCTAGGATATGAGTGGAGGGTACCAATCGTATTGGAGGGTACCACTTATGAGGGTCAGTCGTACTCGTAGGACGGGTTTTGTGCAACTTAAGTAGGGGTATTCTAGCCATTTCTCCACTTATCCTAATAAGGTCCCACAACTTCTAACCTACTTGGGAGGTTATTTACCCTATTATTCCATTTATTAACACTTATAAACTCTTTTAAAATACTCTATAATTCTCTCAAAAGCTTTTGGATAAGGGAAGCCAGTGTTTCAACCAGAGGATTAATTTGGGTCTTGTCTTGGTGATCTCTTTCCATCATCATCTTGATTAAGGAATATTCTCTTTCCTCATTGTTAATTTTATCTAGAAACATGGTTTTTATGAATGTTTGCATGACTTCATGGATTGTATGATTTTGGTTTCAAATATGAATTGGTGGTTTTGATATTGAATGGTTGGTTATGGTTTTCCATGGTTTTAATTATGCTTTATGTGCATTAATAGTGGTTTTGGATAACTGGATTGCATGGGAATGGTTTAGTGGTAATTGAAATTAGTTTTAGTTATATTATGACCCCAATGTGTTTGACAAAATGCCTATAATAGTGTTTTCATTGCATTGAGTATTTTTAGTGGAACTCTTTCTTTTTTTAAAACTTGGTAAACGAATAATGTATGGTTTAAATGGCTTGGAAAGGTAAATGGCTAAATGTTTATGCTTGTGGGGTACATGGAATCCCCCAAGTGGTTTAATATTGTAAATGAAAGGGCACTTGGAAGTCCCCTTAAACCTATATGTGGTTGGCTATGGATAGTACTTGTAAGTATGGTCGGTATGATGATACCACCACTAAATGGCCTTGGTTAATAAATGATAAATGGATTGGTTGTTTTTTTGGTAATGGTTTTAATTGGGCAATAATGGCGGGTTGTGTAGCAAAGCCGTGGAAGGTAGAGGTCCCGGGGGGACCAAAACTGGAAACTCATATTTGCCAATGTGAGATTGGTCTTAATGATCGTGTGCATCATGTCACACTATATTTTGGGGGATGTACTAGTCATACCATGTTTCTTCCCTGGTCGTGCGGCTACACGCACTGGGGCCCTTTCACCAGGGGGAGCTGAACTCATATAACCCGTGGGTGGTTTAGGATGGCAAAGCTACACAACCCAGGTAAAGGTTTGAAATGCATGCTAAACCTGGTCCCCTTTACCAGCATGGTCATATATATATATATATGGTTATGTGCATATGGATGGTTTTTACTTGGCTTTATATATGGCATTATTTTATCCTTATCCTGAGATCATTCTAGTGTTTACCCGCTAACCCATCTACTAGCCGCTATATAGCCACGCTATGCAGGAACTGATCGTTCTACTCTTCCTACATAGTGATTGACTCGGGGATCGGCGTTTGGACTAAAGTGGTGAGCTTTCATCCTTTCGAAAAGATTCATTTCATTTTATGAATATTTTTAGACACTTTGATTTTATTTGGATATTGGTTTTGTCCATGGTTAGGGGCATGTCCCAACCAAATTTTATTACTTTTTTTTGTTAGAGGCTTTGTGGTACTGCTATGAGTTGGAATGGGTGGGACCGGTATTGGTGTCAGCTTTTGTAGTGGTATTGACGTTAGGGCTGACACCAGTCGTTGGGATTGTTGATTGTTCTATCGTATTTTATTTTGGGATTAATTATATTATGTTTTGGAACTTATTTGGTTATGGACTGGTTTATGGACTTTGGAATGGTTTATTAAGTTTGGGCGGTTGGTAAGGGATGGTCTGACTAGTCACGGTTGTGCTCCTATCCTAGAGTCTTCATCTGAGCTGTTACACTATATTGTTATATGCTCAAAATTCAGCCAACTCAGGGTTGGAGGCTGAAGGTTGGGTTAGGTAATAGAGGTGGTCTCCGGTCCTGGTCGGACCTGGGATGCCCATTACGACAAGCTCTCCGATCGGGTCGGGTTATTATTGATGAAATAAGTATCGAAAAGGCTTGAGTTTTAGTTGAATGAATTTGAAATTTTATTTATTTGTTTAAATATTGAAACTTGGGGAAGTGTAAGTACCCTTGGTTATTAGAATTAAAATTTTCCATTAAAGCATCTTGAAAATGGCGACGGACCTTTTCAGACAATGATCATTTGGCAAAGGGCCGAGTGCTTTGATGATGCACTGAACTGTGTGGCCATGGCCAAAGAACTCCTTGTGTCTCCAATTGTCACTGTCTGTTGGCTAGTCTAAGTGACACTTAGGCAATGTTGTAGTAGTTTGACTATGCTCTAGAAGTATTGCCAAAATCTTTCGTGTATCATTGGTTTTCCACTTTTAATCACTACCCTTTCTCCCATATTTTGTTTGATTTGGCAATAGCTGATGTTCATCACAAACTATTTGGTGATTCATCAATTTGTTCAACGGTTCTTTTCTGTGAATATTTTATGCTGTTTTGATATCTTTGGCCGAGCCTATATCCACTCTTATGTGTAGATATGACCAGAAACAAACGTGTGGCTAAAAAGAAAACTGATTTTCCTCCCCATTTTTCAAGGATTGCAAAGGGTGTCAAATTCTATGGAAAATCTTAAGCAAAAAGAGTTTATAAACAAAAGAGGGTAGATCCAAACAAGGCACCAATAGTTGAGGAAGAAATCTCAAAACATATTTCAAATTTTAGGAGGTATAAACTTGGTTCCTCAGGGGAGGGGAACACTACACATATTCATGAACCATTACCTACCCCCGAGGGTGCTCCACCAAAGAAGAAAAGGGTAGAACAACCCTCTACTACTGAACCAAATTTTCAACCCCTTTGTTATAAGAGTCACCGATTCCTCAATCGTCTTAAGGTGTCTAATCAGATCACAATAATCAAGGAACAAAGAATAAGTTTGAATAGGTTTGAAGGCAAGCATACAAAGGTATTATATGTTATGCGGAACCATAACTTTTAGGTATTCATTGCACCCTTGAAACCTTATATTAAAAGTTAGGTGTAGGAATTCAATGAGGCATATATGAAGCTTTTGCTGACTAAAAAATGGAGAGGGTCATAGGAAACAAGAGATCTTGTTAAGGTTAGGGGTGTTAATATTCGGTGTGATGAGAGAATAATAAACATGGTGTTTGGGAGCCAAACCCTTAATGTTCACTATTTTTCCACTCAAGTACTGAAGTCATGTTGAAGAGGTTCGGGGTTGGTTTGTCCCTTTGCTAAGTTACAGTCCACCTTCACTGCTTGCACCAGAGGTTAAAATTAAGAAAGGGGACATTCATTTATGAGCTTAGGATAGCTTTGTTTGTAGAAACCTCTTTCCTTTGTAAAACCAATCAATACTTGTACACCCTCGGGAAGTGCCTGTTAGCACTATTATTATAAAGGAAAGGTTCAATATGTCTTCCATTATTGTCCCAGCTATTGCTTGCTGGGCATAATAAAAAAAACTCTATTGATTTCTCATGCTTGATCATTGAGCTATGCCAGCTTTCCAAGGATCCCTTTAACAATAAAAGTATTTTGACTATCCCCATATCTCTACAGCTAACGTTACTAAAATTGAGCTTGTTCTGAAAGTGAAGAACAAAGTCCGAGTAGATGATCCCCTAATAATTGATATTGTTACCCTTGATACTGGTGCCAACAAGATCACTCTTGTTACTACTACAATTCCTACACCTCTTGGGTTATTTATAACCCCTTCTCTCTTGGGTTATTTTTAACCCCTTCTCCTTCAATTTTCTCTATATATTTATCCACTCAACCTCCACAACCCAATACTTCTAGCCCTTTCTTATCTACTACATCAAGCATATCGAGGGCCTTACTGACTCAAGATGATATTATTCAAATAGGTTAGCTGGCCTATTTAGGTAATATGAGGTCATTTAGATTGGAGGATGAGATGCCTAAGATGGTCATTGATGCTGTGAAACTAGATTTGGAGCTTATTTATGCTAAGTTATGAGGTGTTTGTGAGATCTTGCAGATTTTTGTAAGAGTTTAGATGATTTGAGTTCCCCTCACTAGCCTGTCATACTTGAGTCAGTGATGAAGATACAAGATGAGCTAGCTTTTCTTATAAAGCATATGAATGAGCTCTATTTCCTAGATTTGACATATTTATGGGGTGCTTTATCTGATATACCAGCCTTAACACATGTTCATGGAAATGACCCAGTAGCATAAAAGAAGGGGGAGGACAAGGATGATCGTGCTTCATATAAGGACACTGATGATGTTGAGATTGAGTGCTACTTAGAGAACCAGGGCCACATTGGTATTCAGGTTGAGCCTCAGGTTGTTTGCAGATTGGTGAGCAGAATGACGTGTAGGAGATTGATGATGTTATTCTTTCTGTCATTTTGGAGAGGTCGATGCATGAGACGACATAGGTTGGGACCTCCAGTTCTTTTATAGAAATATAGATTGAGGACACTATACCTGATCTACCTCTTCCACAGGATACACTTGGAGATGAGTTAGGCGCTGATGCCTAGACAGAGGCCACTACCGTGAGCCAATCATCGTCGTAGGCTTAGCCATATTTATAGGGACATTTACTCTTATTTTCCTCCCTTTATTTTAGTCATATTGATTAAGGACAATGCAAATCTTAGAGTTGAGAGCTAAGATATTTATTTTATTAGGATCAATAATATTTTCTCTTGATATTTGGTTTTGATACATTATTTTGGATATTATATTATTTGGTGTGTGGTTATGACTGTGATTTGGATATTATTTTTTATATTTCATTTGGATTGTAATATTAAAGTGCATGGTGTCTGATGTTTCATTTTTATTTCTTTACTCTTTATTCTTAGCTTTGTAGTTCATAATTAGTTGCAAATAAAATTTCTCTTAGCATGCATACTTAAGAGAAAGGTTTGTTGGTAATAGAACACTTTAACTCCAATAGTACTCTTGGGGAGTTGTTAATATGCTCAACTCTTAAAAAAGATGAATCATTATATTCCTCCATTTTCAAAACATGTACCACTTTTCAAAATTATTCTCTGGTTTGGTTTAACTTGTTAGGCGCTTATCATTTATGAACACTTGCATTTTAGCTACTTGAGTACCTCTCTCGATATGTGCTATGAATATGATACATTAATTGAGGATGGGTTCTTCGAGTATGCGATTAAGATCCACATATGGGCAAAAATTTATCTTGATGTTGCTTAGTGAGTCCACCTAGAACTTGCCCAATTGCTCTAATTATAAAGCAAAGAGTATGCTATGTTAGAGAAATGATCTTAGTCCATTGATTGAGAGTGAACCTCCAGTTTAACCAAAATATCCACCCTATTGTGTGTTGAGTGACGAGTTTTGTCCCTTATTCAAGCCTTGGAACCCTTTTTCTTAGATAACATCATTATAAGGCAAACCAATTTTTCAAAGTCCCCTCTTTTGTACCTAACTCTTCTCAACATTTTAGGTAAAATCAAAACTAATTTAGTCCGAAAACCAAAGGTGGGTGTGGTGGAGATCTTGAGTCAGATTTGTAATAGAAAGTTTTTGAACTTGAGGACCAATCACTTCCCTCCCTCATAGTTATCCTAGTATTCCTCATGAATTTAAAAAAGGAGTGAAGGAGAAAAAGCATGAAAAAGAATGAAAAATGTGTTCGCATGTTCAAAAGATAGAAGGGTAAAAATAGTATGAAAACATTTGAGAATTGATCCTTCAAAAAACTTGAGAAGAAAGCTTTGCGAAATAAATATGATTAAAGCCTCCTTAAATGTTTTGAGGGGGGTAGAGTAATTATAAACCTTCCCTACCTTACCCGATGCCTAATCTACAAGCCAAAGCAAGACCTCAGTGATCTTTAAAATATCACGCTTATATGTGGGGAAGTGGAGCTTATGGGTAGGCTTATGGTGTGGTTTCTATGTAAATGATAATCTTTTGGAGTGAGAGTGATTTAGGTAGTTCTTTATTTATAGTTCCTTATTTTAATGTCAATTTTTTCTAGAGGGAAAGGACTTATTTATGTGAGAGCACTTGATTGTATTACTTGGTCACTTTTAGATCTTGGTTGGAGTCTATGAGCACGTGTGAGGTATGGTAACTTTTAGTCAGTATTTGAGGCTCGTTGTTCATAATATAAGTGTTTGATAGGTGAGACTTATGCCATTATTTTCAAAACCAAGAGGGCAAAGTGTTTTCATAATAGATGCATATGTCGAGTTCCTAAGTAGTACCATTTGTAGGCATTGATGATTTTGTTGTGTGTGCATTGGTTTACTCAAGGACAAGCAAGATTTAAGTTCGAGGTCTTTATAAGTTAGCAAATCTCCACTCATATGGCCTAAATATGGTATGAAATTATATCCTCCATACTAATTTGAATGTGTATTAATGTTAATTTGGTTTAGTTTTAGGGTTAAGGCCAATAAATGGCTGAAATATAAAAAAGAAGCAAAATAATAAAAGATTGGAGCTAAAAGTACATAAGAGCATTGCAAAGGACAATTGGAGCATCACCAAACCCTTCTACGTATTTCCAAAAGGAAGATTCCATCACCAATTCTAATAGTCTAGGATAGGTCAAATTTTGAAAAATAGTGATGAAGGATATGATTCGATACATCACTGAACTAATTGGTGAAGTCAAGTTCCATCGCCAGAAGTAATAGATGTCAAACCCTAGACTTTAGAGCTCAATTTTAAAATCAATTCACTGACACGTTCACTTCGGTGTATCATCGAAGAGTTCACTGATGGACATTTCCTCAACCAATTTGGATATGGTGCCAATTCTATTATTTTGAAGCCCATTTTCTCCAAATATATTTAGGCTATTTTTAGTAGCTTAGAAACCCATCTTTTGTCATATCTAGAAGCTAAAGTTTGTAATTGAAACCCTAGTTGGAATCATAGTTATTGATAATTTCTAGCTTGTGAATTTGGATTTTCTTCGGAAATATTTGGATTGTGTGGTAGATTAAAATGGGGATATAGATATATTTCCTTTTTCTCTTATTATGAGTAGCTAATTTCTCGATCTTGGGGTTATGCATTATTTACTGTTGATTATTGTGTGGGTAGTAACTATTTACATTTATATTTGATTGACTATTATGATTCTGGCTAAGTCTCTATGTTTCAAATCAAGAATTGAGGTTCCAAAATCTATTTTTGCTTAAATATGTTGTTTTGATAAGAGAAGATAAAGATGGAGAGATTTAGTTCACAAAGACTTAATGATTTCTCACTTAATAGCTAGTTCTAGAAATAGACCAACTAATTTGAGGTCGTTAGTTTCTTGGTATTGTGTACATATATGTGTCTGAAGGAAACCCTTATGAATTTGTGATCGATTGAAAGGTCACCTCCAATACCTAAGACCAAGACTATTCATAACTATCAATTGAATTTTAGGTACATTTTCACTTATCCAAGCATATAATCACTCTTAAGAGGAAAACGCCAAGTACTTCTATCTACCAATTACATTCTTTAGCGTTTATTTTGATAACCAAAAGTTGAAATTGACAATTAAAACACTAAATCCTTTTATATTAAGCCCCATTTTTACTTTACTATTTTATTTTTATCATTATGTGCAAATACTTAGTCACTTACAACACTCGAAGGTTAACCTATCACTTTCATTTCCCGTGGAATCGACCATGAATCCAAGTTGGGTAAAAAATTATATTGCTAGCAACCAAATACATCTTGAGATGTGTTCTGAGAATTATCAACACGCAGAACCCATTGGCAAATCACTGAAGCCCTTCACCAAAAAAGATTTCCTAAGGTTATGAATCTGTCAAAATTAGTGATGGAAATCACCATTCGGTGTAATATTAAAATAATCAATGATGAGCTGATAATCACTGAACTTGTTTGCCCTTGATAAAATTCCATGAGTTGAGAACTGTTACAATCGGTGACAAGATTACTATTTGGTGCATCATCGATAGCATTAGTAATGCTATGCACATCACAAATGGGCCACATGTTTAATAAGTACAGTTGGAATTTCCTTGGCCCTTGACTTTTCAATACTTTTTGTGTCACAACTTGATTTTGAGTCATGATGGAACTTACTTTATCCCCCAATATGTAAGTCAAATTTTATCCCAGAGCTATAAACAATGGATTAATTTGGTAGAAAATGATATAAATGCTGGAAATACGTAAGTAAAAGACTTACAAGGAATAAATTATAGAATAATAACAAAAAACAAAATAAATAAGAGAAATAACAATATCCCATAACCTAGTAGTGTCGGTACTTGATCCACTAAACCAAAAGAATATGGGTACTATCATAGTCAAATATACATTAGTCTCAAAAATAGAAAGACTATGAAAAAATAGAAGAGGGATAAAAGGTCAACTCCAGCTTCGAGAGATCACCCTATCTTCGAACTCTGACTAATAAATTTTTTTGGTGTCAACGGCAACCACTAGTACTCAAATCTCCATAAAAAAGATACAGAAGCATAGTATGATTCCAAAGCCACGAGTACTCAGTAGGCATCATCGACCGATGGAGCTGAATCATAATATAAATATAATAAAATGCGAGATACATAATGTTAAGTCAAAGTAAGAGGGAAAACCTGAAATAACACTTCAATACTGTAAACAAATGACTGGAATGAAGACATTAAAGAAAACATAACTACCACTATAAAACTAACAACCATAAGCCAGTAAGTGCAATAAAGTAAATAACCTAATATGGCCCCTCATAAGACTGAAGGGTGCAATCACGGGAAGTTATAACCAAAATTATACTAACCGTATATCAAAATCATAACCATAGATCCTTCCATACCATAAACACCGAACTCAAACCGATTCCATAACCGTCATAAATAACCTCTCAATTTTGGATTTGAACTGAAACTCATATCATCATTTTTCAAACTTGAATCAAAACTCAGATCATCATTCTCTGAACTTGAATCAAAACTCATAGCATGAATAGTGCAAAAATCAAACCGATTTTAAAGCCATAATCGATGATCTTGAACCAAAACTAATGTCATCTTCCAAGAATTAATTTATAATAAAGCATCATATACCTAACCTCCTCAAGCACTAAAATATACCTTTAGATGATGTAACACGCCTATAGAATCTATAAAGAGCTAATATCAGTCTTGGCCTAAGATGGGTCAGAGGGGGGCCCATTTCTAATTCTCAAAATCTATTCTAAGGCAAATTCTACCACGAACTAGGCTAAGGTGTCTAAATTGAATTCTAGATATTAAATAAGTCAAAATTTAGTCCTAAGGTAGTAATTCTACCTAAAGAATAAGTAACCAAGCCAATTATGCCTTATTTACAATTCCTTAACCAGCTAAAAGATCCAAATTATACTAAATATACCCGCAAGATCTAATTTCACCCACATCGAGCACAATATCATAAATATAATACAATTATCCCAATCTATGAGAAAGGTAAACCTAGCCTACCTGGACGCTGAAGAAAGACCGACGAAATCCACTAGATCAATGATTTCTTTTTTGAGAAGCTTCTTCACGATGTATTGCTATCAAAATAATAATCTACTTATTAATACGAGAACAAGGTACCCATATTGCATTTATATGATTTAAGTCTAAAATCTCATAAAAATCTTATGTGGGGCCCACTTGCGAAATTGCACTTTCAAAATCATCAATGCATCTCCCTATGCTCACGGAACTTTTATTCTCAAGAATGGGTAAATTTTATGCTCAAATGATGCTACAATCTAATCAATAAGAATCTAGAGTTTCTAGAAATAAATTAAGAATTTACCATGAATTTAATGGAAACTTTCAAGATTTTGATGAAGAAATGAGTAATCCAAGCTCATAAACACCCTGAAATCTCCTGTTAAATGTTTACCCAATTTTCCAGACTCTCTAGGGCTCTAAGATCTTGACCTTATGGAAAAATAAGGAGAAAATCAGGTAAGTGTGGGATTTAATGGTCTCTAGGTGCTGATTAAGTAGGCACTTTACCTCTTAAGAAATCACTACTTAAGAGATCCCTGCTTGGAGTCCGACCTTTGCTTAATCTGTCAGGACGTCTCTTAAGGGACGACACTTAAGTGATTCATTCATCGCTAAAGTAGTCGTTCTTGGATGGCCCTAGCCGCTTATGCAACCACTTGACTGCTAAAGTGGCCTCTGTTTAAAAGAACAATGGGATTCTTAAGCGGATGCACCAGCTGAGACTTGGAAAATTCCAAGTTTCCACTGATACCTCGAGATTTATTTGGATTCTCATAAATGTAAATAAACTATGTTACCCTATCAAATTCGGCATTTCAAACTCAATGACATATTGAAATTTTCATGAGAGGTCGTTTCAATGCAAAGTGAGCCCCACACCTAAGGGCCATTTTTATTAATTTCCGACCAATAGCCCAAATGAGTTCGGAAGCCTTGGGACCCAAACCAACAGTCTCTCTAGTCTAAAATCAATGTTACAGAGCTGATGGAATAGGAAAAATTGGCATTCAAGGTCATTAAACTAAAATTTTCTCCTGATAGCTAATTTTTACCAATGAAGAGTTCAAAATAGGGATTTAGCTCTAATGACTAAATGAACTTCCTAATAACTGAACTGCCAACTCTAGCAAGTCATAAATGACTTAGGCAGCTATAGGAAATCCCTAAATGGTGAAAATATATGGAAAAAAAGAAAATAACATGGAAGGTCATTATAATAGCCACTACTAAAAGAACTTTTGTCTGCAAAAGTGAAAGGTTAGGATGTACCTGAAGTCCCAAACAAGTGAGGATATTGGGCCCGCATCTCACTCTCCATCTCCCAAGTACCCTCCTTTACCTGGTGGTGTCTCTACTGAGCATTAGTTACTGGACTCTCTCTAGAGTGCAACCATCTTACATTTCTAGCTAATATGAACATTGACTCATCCACAAAGGTCAAACTCTCATCCAGATGAATCGAGTCCCATCGAAACACATGAGACTCATTGGGAATGTACCATCGCATCATAAAAACATAGAAAATCAAATGAATAACAACAAAATCTAGGGGTAAGGCTAACACTTATGCCACCTCTCCAACTGTGTATAGGATCTTAAATGGTCCAATATATCTAGATCTGAGCTTGCCTTTCCTCCCAAACATCATCACACCTTTCATGGTAAATTCTCGAAGGAATACTAAATTTCTAACTCCAAACCTCAAGGCATGAATCTATGATCTGCATAAGCCTTTAACCTACTCTGAGTTGCCCTCAGCCTGTCCTAAATCACCTGGACTCTATCTAATGACTCCTGAAGCAATAGTTCCATAGGGTCTAATCTTACAGGTTTTGAACCATCTAATAGGAGATTGGCATAGCCTACCATATAACACCTCGAATGGTGCCATCTCAATACTCGAATGGTAATTATTATTATACGTGAACTCTGGCAAAGCTAAGTGCTACTCCCACTAACCTTCAAAATCCATAACACAGGATCAAAGCATATCTTTAAGAACCTAAATAGTTTGCTTCAACTATCCGTTTTGATCTGGGTAGAAGGCTATGATAAGGTCTGCCTGAGGACCCAACTTCTCCTTAAAATCTGTTTAGAAGCTAGAAGTGAATAATATACCCCAGTCTGAAATGAAAGATATAATCACTTCATGTAGGCAAACTATTTCACGAACATAGATATATGCTAACCTCTCGGAACTAAAGAATATTTAAATAGGAATGAAATGCACCAACTTGGTCAACCAATCCACAATAACCCAAAATCCATTGAAACAGTGGGAGGTATGAGGCAAAATAATAAGAAGTCCATGGATATCTACTCTCATTTCCACTCGGTAATGGGCAGTTTGAATCAAGCCTCCATGCATCTAATACTCGTCCTTCACCTACTGACAACATATGCAATGAGCTACGAAGTCTATCACATGTCTCTTCATGCCTCTCCACCAATAATGGTATCTCAAATAACTATACATCTTAGTTGTACCAAAGTGAATAAAATATCTAGAGATGTGAGACTCATGTAATATCGATTGAACAAGTCTTCAACCCTTCAAACCTAAATGCAACCATCATATCTCAAAATACCTTCGGAATATATGGTAGCCTTCCTGGACTAGCCACTCAACACATGATCATGGATGATGCAAAGTCTCATATCCTCGAACTGATGATATTGAATCTGCTCAAATAAGGTAGGCCTCACCTCAACACTAGCATGAAGGAATCTACTACTATGTTCGCCTTGCTCGAATGGTATAAAATAGTAAAGTCGTAATGCTTAAGAAACTTCATCCACCAAATATTTCTAGAATTATGCTCTCTTTGGGTCATAAGATGCTAAGGACTACTATGATCCATGTAGATCTCATAATGACAACCATATAAATAATGCCTCCAAATCTTAAGCACAATAACTATTGTTGTTAACGCTAAATCATGAGTGGTGTAGTTTTTCTCTTGAACCTTCAACATACTAGACACATAGGCAATAACTCGACCATACTGCATCAACACATAACCCAAACCAACATCGTAAGAATTGCAATATACAGTGAATCCCTCTCTCTTAATAGAAAAAGCCAATATAAGAGCTAAAGTGAGATATCCCTTTAGCTTCCAAAATCTCAACTCATACTTCTCAAACCACTGGAAAGGAACCTCTTATGGGTTAATCTGGTCATCGGTGCTGCAATAGTAGCAAAACCCTCGACGAAATACCACTAATAACCGACCAATTCAATGAAACTATGAATCTCAGATAGAGATATAGGATGGAACCTATCACGAATAGCCTTAATAATCCACCATAATCCCTTCCTTAGACACCACACACTACAAAAACTGGGTCTAATTACGGGGGTTATTTTAACCACTGTATATTATATGAAATGCTGGGGTTAAAAATTTTCCACTAAAATTTATAAATTTGTGGAGGTTTTAACCCCACTATCCATAAAAAATTAGTGCTAAGTAATGCCATAAAAAACATTTACCCTTTTTTAAAATTAGCTTGTAACTTTCCCAAAACCCCCAAATTGACCCTTTCTCTTTCTTATTTTTCCCAAACCCCCAAATCGACAAATTTAGTAATTCTTAATAAAAAATATTGACTTCTTTAGCGATTGACACTACGGCAGGTCACTGGTTCTCCGATCGGCCATTACGACTTTGTTCGGCCAACTAAGTCGCACTGTTTTTTGTTTAAGCTTTAGCTATTGACAACTAGCAGATAAAGTAAATTTGTCATCAAAATTAATTTCAGCAAGCATAGATTATGCTATTCTAGTCTTTATTTCAATATACTAACTGTATGCTTGTATTCTGGTGAGGTTAGGAATAATTACCATTTTGAAGCTCTATCCAATTACTTTCTATCTGTGATATTATGTTCATATTGTGATGGATTTGAAAAGGTAGGTGACTTGTAATACTTCTTTGCAATTGGTGAACTGTAGTAGTGCTTTGGAGGAGTTGGCGCCTTGTAATATTTTATTGGTGAGGTCAATTTATAATATTTTATTAGCGACTTGTAATAGTGGACTTCTGCTCTGCTATAATATCAGGGTTTTTTTATGCAAGAGCTTGTTTTGTACAATAGAGCCAGACATTAGTTCCTCTTCTATCGAAACCTAATCCAATTACTTCCTATAGTAGTTGTTAATTACTTATCTAATTTTAGCCTTTATGGTAGTGTCCACTATCCCAATCACTCCTCATTTTACAGAAATAAGAATTATGAGAAAGCGCACATGATCCCAAGACATTCATTGAATATCCTATAGTTCTCTTGGTATAAAGTTCTTTTTGTTCATATGTTTCCAAAATAATAGTATCTTTTTTCCACAATTAAATGTTAGATGAAGCCCACAAAGCCCCATTCCAACTTGAGAGACAAATTTTCCTATCTTAATAGCAAGGACAAAACTTAAGGTCACGTTTGTGTTCATTATCTTGGCAATTGAAAATGTAGCAATTCCTTTTGTCGTCCAACAGTAATTTTATCTTTGGTTTCAAAAACTTCTATTAGTGGATTCAATAGTTACTCTTGTTTTACTTCAGGTTCTGCATGTAGTGTAGTATTAACTTTTTGTTGACAGGATTCTTGTGCAATTCATGTCTGAGAATTAATTATTTATATCTCTCTAATTTTGAAATGAACACACAAACAACAAATTACCTCCTCCTTTATATTTTTGGCCAATTTTGACTTCAACAATAACTAATTTTGGACTTCACCAAAGTAAAGAGCTTAAAGGAGAAGTGTAGAACATAAGTTAATTTTTTCAAAAAAATATGTATTTTTAAGTCATATTTGGTTACTCTATGCAAGTCTATTTGGTGGAGATTTGTAGTAAACTGGTTCCTTGTAATATTTTATTGGTGGCGGTGATTTGTAGTATTTAGGAGCTGGCGACTTGTAGTTGTGATTTGAAGTTGGTGACTTGTAGTAGTTCTTTGAAGGAGATGGTGACTTATAGTACTTTACAAGTGATGGGGACTTATAGTAGTACTTTGAAAGAGCAGGTGACTTATAGTAGTGATTTAAAGGAGTTGCCACCTTGTAGTAGTGCTTTGAAGGAATTGGCACCTTGTAGTAGTACTTTGAAGGAGTAGGCAATTTGTGGTAATGCTTTGAAGGGGTAGGTGACTTGTAATACTTTGCAATTGGTGACTTATAGTAGTGCTTTGAAGAATTAGGAGCCTTTTAATATTTTGCTGGTGAAGGAAATTTCTAATATTTTACTGGCGACTTGTAATAGTTGTGCTTAGAAGGTACTTTGTAGCATTTGTGTGATAGAGAATATTCAATAGGTTTTTTTGTAATAAGGGGTGGGTACATGATGCTTGTATGGAGATGGTGATTTGTAGTACTTCTTAGAGCTGTAAAAAGGTGTGGGAGAAATATAACTAAAAGAGTAATCAGCAAAAATAGTGTTGGCTGCTAAGCAAATTGCCAAAGCAGCTGCAAGTAGGGACAATTACCCCAGCTTCCCTAAGCTTCTCATTCTGATATGCAAACCAAGTAGGAGAAGAGACAGAAAGAACTAAAACTTATGTTGTATTATTTAGAAGGGAGCTTTGTTTTTTATATAGAAATGTGACATCTATGTTGTTGACATTTGATGTATTTCCTTAATGGTTACCTACTAAGATGAGAGCAAAGCCCAAATAAGACTTGGTAAGTAGTATTAAGTGGGAGGCATTCTCTGTTGACAAAAAATGATTACAATAATACTAAAATAAAAACAAATGATTACAAAAAGTTTCAATCAATTCATCTCTTAATTAGATTTAGTACACCATGAAGGAAAAGGAATACACAGTGGACGTAATTCTTATATATAGACGACATCAACTAGATGAGATTAGATAACTTATCCACATAGGGATAATCATGATATTTAGAAAGCTCCTATTTTATTTTGAAAGGTAAATATTTAGTATTGGAATGAAATGGTCCCGAATAGAGTATGTAGAGTACTCATATACCTAACCCAAACTAACCTGGTTTGAAATGTAGTTGGTGGATTAATTGGCTTAGATTCACTACAATAACATTAGTATCTGATAGTCTAAAGAAATAATGTTATAGGAAAAACATTCTACTGCTTAGTTTTCTCTTGGTCATTTTGTAGATTAGTTTTGACAATGTTTGATAAGTATCCCTTTCTGTTCATTAGTTGAATTTGGTTAGAAAATAGAAACAAAACCTGCAACTTTATAGTGGAGAAGCTATTGGTAGTTTGGCCCTGAAATTATTAGCTTTCAACAAATATTTTTGTGATTATTCTGCCTTCTGCAATGGATTTTGCTCTGTTGTCTATTTGATTAATAAATGTGAAGCACTTTCAGTTTTTTGATAAAACATTGTATCGGTGTATGATAATGTCCTAACTACCACTTTCTACACCGCTCTTCATTTATCCTAGATGTTCTTGTTTGTTATTCTACTTTCTCAATGATACGTCCCGACCCCGGGCCTTGTCATAGGTATCCCAAGTCCAACCAGGACTGGGGACCGCCCCTGTTACCCAACCCAACCATATATGTCCAGCCTTAGATGGGCTGAATTTCAAACATATAACAAAATAACATTATTGTTCTCATTAAGACTCTGGGATAGGGTCACAACTATGACCGACCCAACCGAGTCCAACCGTACCGCACCAACCGCCCAACCATACCAAGCCAAACCATAGACCATAAACCAAAGGGCATACCAAAACATAATATGAAAATCAATACCAAATGTAATAGGATGGAATAGTGAGAAATTATGTTCGATGATGCCAACATCAATATCAATACAAATGCAAAGGCTGACACCTCTACCGATCCCACCCATACCAACACCCAGAAGTACCACGAAGCCTCTAACCAAAAGAGTAAACAGGTTTGGTTGGGACATGCCCCCAACCATGACCAAAACAAATATCCAAAATAAAAGAAAAGTGTCAAAAAAGAATCCACAACATGATATGATGCCTTTCGAAAGGATGAAAGATCACCACTTTAGTCAAAATACTGATACGAAGTTCGCATGCTAAACAGGAAGAGTAGATGCCCGATTCCTGCATAGAGTGGGTATACAGCCACCAGTAGATGGGGTTAGCGAATGACTACTAACATGAATCTCAAGGTAAGGATAAAATAATACCAGTCATGAAACCAAGTAAAACCATCCATAATGAATACAACCATACATATATAAGTGTCGGGAAAAGGGACCAGGTTTAGCATGCACTTAAAACCTTTACTTGGGCTGTGTAGCTTTGCCATCCTAACCACCCACGGGTGATATGGGTTCAACTCCCCCTGCTGAAGGGTCCTAGTGCGTGTAGCTGCACGATCGGGCAATATCCCATGGGATGACCAGTACATCCCTCCAATATAAAACGCGACACTCACACGTGGTCATCAAGGAACCCTCATATCTGCGAATATGAGTTTCTGGTTTTGGTCCTCCTGGGACCGCCACTTTCCATATCTTGGCTACATACCCTGCCATAAATGCCCAATTAAAACCATGTCTAAACAATCCATTTACCATTTATGAACCAAGGCCAATATTAGAGGTATCCCCATACCATTCCATTACTTGCAAGTAATATCCATAGCCAAACCATTTAGGTTAAGGGGACCTTAGGTGTCCTTTCCATATACCATATTAAATTTACTTAGGAGACTTCCATGTTCTACACAAGCATAACCATGTAGCCTTTAGAGTTTTCAAACAATTTAAACTATGCATAAATTCTTTACCAAGTTTAAATCATGCAAGAGTTCCATTAAAATAAGTCAATGCAATGAACATATCTTTATTAGAATTTTATCAAACACCTTGGGGGCATAATATAACCAAAACCAATTCCAAAGACCATTAAACCATTACCATGCAATACAATTGTCCAAAACCATCAGTAATGCATATAAAAGAATAATTAAAACCATAGGAAACCATAATCAAGCATTCAACATCAAAACCTCCAAATAATAGTTGAAAACCATAATCATGAAATAGTAAAACATGCAATCAATTATATAAACCATGCCTTTAGTTGAAATTACAATGAGGGATGAGAATCATGCCTTATACTGAAGAATTGATGGAAATCAATCTCCAAACCAAGCCCCAAAGAAATCCCCTAGTTGAAACCCTTGCTTTCTTTCCCCAAAAGCTCTTGAGAGAATTATTGGATGTTTTAGGAATAGTTTCTAAGTGTTAATGAATAGAATAATAGGGCAAATAACCTCCTAAGTGTATTAGAAGTCATGGGTCCTAATTAGGGTAAGTATGGAAATGTCCAGAATACCCCTACTTAAATCCCGTTAAAACCCGTCACAGGGATACGACTGACCCATACAAGTCGTACCCTCCTATATGATTGGTATCCACCACTCATATCCTAACCTTATCCCTTGGATAAAACACTGTCTAGTATACGACCCATCCAACCAAGTCGTAACCACAGTATACAATCCGTACCCATGACCTATATCCCTTGCAAAATATTACCTGGGAAATTAAATATTATTTACCATATGAGTCACTGATACAACTCATACCAAGTCCTTACGACTCACACTTCTAAGTTGTAATCATTCTAGTGACCAAAAATATCCCACCAGCTAACATTGGTCAGCATACCACAGGACCATACCATCCGTACCCCAGCATAAAGGTCGTACCCATGAGTCGTATTAGGTCTGGAGTATGGAAATTCCAGGAAATTTTTGAAGGGTCAAAACCCAGGATGTTTCAGTCTCCCCCACTAGGAACACTCTTCCGTGAATGATGGATAAGTTAGGGGTAACCACACACAGAGTCATTTGCATTATCAAACATCCCTTTAACAAAATTTGAAAACAAAGAGGAAAATATGTTAATCTTTCTTTTAACAAACTCGAAAAATAAAGATGTGTTCATGAACACATACCTTCTGCATGAATCCCAGGAGCAAAAAACAAATATGGAGACTTGTACTTCATGTCCTCTTCCGCTTCCCATGCTTAAACCACCCAATAGTAGATCTACACCTTCTACCATGCAATGCCTCAAAAGGAGCCATACCAATACTCGAATGATAACTATTGTTGTAAGCAAACTCTACCAAAGGCAAATGCCTAGCCTAATTGCCATCATAGTCAATCACATAGGCCCAAAGCATATCTTCCAAAGTCTGAATAGTTCTCTCTACTTGCCCATCCAACTTTGGATGAAAAACAGTACTCAGACTAACCTTAGTCCCCAACCCTTTTTGGAAAGACTACCAGAAGTGAGATGAAAACTACGTACCACGATCAGAGATAATTGAAATAGGTTCCCCACAATCTCCTGAAGATACAACAACATATAATCTTCTGCTAAAAAGGTAGTTTGCACTGGCAAGAAATGCGTTGACTTGGTCATCCTATCCACGATGACCCAAATCGAATCGTACTGATTTCGAGACCGAGAAAGACCTGTAACGAAGTCCATATTGATCATGTCCCAATTCCATTCGATTAAATTAATTTCTTGATACAACCCTCCTAGCCTCATGTGCTTAACCTTAACCTGTTGACACACCAGACACTTGGCCATGGAATCTGCCACATTCCTCTTTATGCCATTTCACCAATAGATCTTCTTAAGATCATGATACATCTTAGTCGAGCTGGGATAAATAACATAGTGAGACTCATACGCCTCAGCCATAACCCTTTGCTGCAACTCATCGACATCAGGAACACACATCCTCCCTTGGTACCGTGAAGTACCATCACTATTAATCCCAAACACCACTACCTTTTGCTCACCAACATCACTCTTAATCTTTATCAAGATAGGATATAACACTTGGTTCTCCTTAATCTCCACACTAAGAGACGATTGAACCATTTCTTGTACCATCACACAACCATCCTTAAAGTCCAATAGACAAACTCCAAGATTAGCTAAGTCGTGAATATCCTTCATAAATTCCCTCTTGCCTTCATCCACACAATCCAAACTCCGCATAGATAACCTGCTAAGAGAATCAACAACCATATTAGCCTTACGTGGGTTGTAGTGAAGACTCATATCATAATTCTTGAGAAACTCGAGCCACCTCCTCTACCTGAGATTAAGATTTTTTTGAGTGAACACATACTAAGACTTTTGTGATCAGAAAAGATATCCATGTGAACACCATAGAAATAATGTTGCTATATTTTCAAAGCAAATACAACTGCCAACAACTCCAAATCATGAGTAGGATAATTCCTCTCATATACCTTCAACTGCCTGAAAGCATAGGCGATCACCTTCCCATGCTGCATCAAAACACAATCGAGCCCTACCCGAGATACATCACAATAAACCATGAACCCATCATTGCCCTCCGATAAGGTTAGGATTTGAGCCAAAGTCAACTTATCCTTTAACTTCACAAAACTCCCTTCACAAGCTTTCGAGCAAGAAAACTTAACCTATTTCCGAGTCAACTTAGTCAAAAGAGCAGCTATCAAAGAAAAGCTTTCCACAAACCACCTATAATACCCATCCAAATCCAAGATGCTCCAAATATCAGATGGAGTCATAGGCCTAGGCCACCTCTTAACCACAATAACATTCTGTGGATCCACCATGATTCCTTCACTAAAAATAATATGACCTAAGAAAGTCACAACGTTCAACCAGAACTCACACTTAGAGAACTTGGCATACAACTATTATTACTTTAGGGTCTAAAACAACACACAGAGGTGATTAGCATAATCCACCTCACTCTTCAAATAAACCAAAATGTCATCAATAAACACAATGATTAAGAGATTCAAATACTTCCTGAACACTCTGTTCATTTAGTCCATAAATACTGTCAGAGAATTAGTCAACCCAAATGACATCACCAAGAACTCAAAATGCCCATACTGAGTATGAAAAGCCATCATGGGGATATCCACCTTCCTAATCCTAAGCTAATGATACCCAGATCGAAGATCTATCTTAGAGAAGAACATGGCACCCTATAATTGATCAAACAGATCATCTATCTAAGGAAGAAGATATTTTTTCTTAACTATCACCTTGTTCAACTGCATGTTGTTAATGCACATCCGAAGAAAACCATCCTTCTTGTGCACAAACAACATTGGCGCACCCCACGGAGAAACACTAGGATGAATAAACCCCTTATCCAGAAGATTCTTAAGTTGCTTCTTGAGTTCTGTCAACTCAACTGGAGCCATTCTATACGGAGGAATAGAAATTGGACAGAGTGTTCAAAAGCAAATCAATATCAAACTCTATTTTCATATTCGAAAGAATACTAAGAAGATCATCCGGAAAGACCTCTGGAAACTCATTAACCACAGGGACCGAAGACAAAGAAAGACCATTTGAGTTAGATTCTTTAACCTAGACCAAGTGATAAAGACAAACCTTAGAGATTAACCTCCAAGATCTAAGATAAGAATAAACCCCCCGTAGGTTCTAAGGAACTACCTTCCCACTCTATAATAGGTTCACCATGAAACTTAAAGATAACCCTATGGGTTTGGCAATCCACAGTTGATCAATAAGAATAAAACTAATCCAAACCTAAGATTACATTAAAATCTACCTATCCAACTAAACTAGATCGACCAAGGTATGCTTGCTACCAACAGATACCACACCCCCCCTATAGACTCTCTTAGCAATAATCGAGTCACCTACTGGGGTAGAAATAGAAAAAAGATGCAAAATAACTTCTGAATCAAAACCAAAAGACATAACCATATATGGAGTCACATAAGAAAGAGTGGACTCTGAATCAAGAAAACAATATACGTCATGAGAGAAAATATGTAACATACTAATAATGACATCAGGTGATGGCTCAGATTCCTGTCTGGATGCCAAAACATACTACCTATTCCGACCAACACTAGAACAAGGAGTAGTAACAAAAGTAGATGCCATACCACTAGGTGTAGGAGCAAAATATGAATTCACAATAATCTTATTCGCCCCTATTGCAACCTTATTGATCGGATAATCCTTGAGTCGATGGCCTACCTGGTCACACCTGAAGTACTTATACCTTTCTTCCTCTCAATAGCCCCAATGAGGATAACCGCATAATCAACTAGGAGGACATAGAGAAACTGACTGACCTTCGCTTGCCTATAATTAGGCAACCTATGCTCGAGACTTATCACCACCTTAATTATGCCTATCTCCCGACTTCTGTGGGAAATGAGAACTGGCAGAAAAGGAGCTCGAAATCCCCAACTTCATTTCTTTAACTTGCCACCATCTCTACTACCCTGAGACTGAGCACCTCCCTGATAAAAAAACTTGCTCCACTTTCCCTGCCTATCCCTAAAATTCGCCTGCTTCCTCTTCCCATCCTCAACCTGTTGCATATGAACAGTCAACCTTGAGATGTCCATATCTTTAATCAGTAAGGCAGTCTTGCTCTCCAGAATCAAATCTCTATTCAATCCAAAAGCAAACTTCCTAATTCTCGACCTTATATCAGCCACAAAATCAGGAGGATACCTTGATAGATTATGAAAATTCAATGAATATTTCTTTATAGACATCCTCCCCTACTTGAGGTTCACAAAATCATCCATCTTTGCTTCCTTCAAATCTTGAGGAAAGAATCAATCCATGAAGGAATTAGAAAAATCCTCCCATAACCCTTCCTCTTCCATATCACCTCTATCCTTATCCCACTTCTCATACCACTGATAAGTTAAATCCTTAAGCTGATAAGCTGTAAAGTAAACCCCCTCTACATTAGTATCCTACATCACTCGAAAGATCTTTTCTATCTCCTCTAATAAGCCCTATGTATCCTTCTCTACCTTTACCTCAGTAAACATTGGAGGATCGATCTTCATAAACTAACCAACCCTTATGGCCTCAGCAAAAAAAGAACCAGTTGTACCCCACTCAATCAAAGCAATAATCAATTGGGCAATGACATAAATAACTGATAAAATTCTGCGTTCGTTATATTGCCCTGAGGGTCCTGAGGAGGATGAGCCAAAATAAGAGAAACTCCATCACCATTAGGAATAGGACCATGAAATCAAATATGTACTTTAGACGTAGGACATACCCCTTCAGCATTATCCCCAGATGGGATAGAATAATTTCCTTGTGTTCCAGATCTAGGAGAAATGATCTGAAAGACGAACAAACAAAGATTAAGGGAGATTTTAGGATTGAGAACTCAAGCTTGAAGATAAAATACCAAGAAAGTGAAGCATTCCTAAATATATTATAGCCTCTCTCTTATGAGTATGGCGTGCTTCACACCCTTAAAAGAGACTCTACTCGACACGACTTTATGGACTTCCCAGTTGACCATGAACCTAAATCTCTGATACCAACTTGACATGACCCAACCCAAACTCGAGCCTTGTTGTAATAGGTATCCTAAGTCCATCCAGGACCGGGGACCGCCCCTTATTACCCAACCCAACCACCTATGCCCAGCTTTAGATGGGCTAAATTTTGAATATATAACAAGATAGTATTATTGTTCTCATTAAGACTATGGGATAGGGTCAAAATCATGACCGAACCAATCGAGTCTAATCGTACTGCACCAAT
Organism: Capsicum pubescens; assembly: GCA_030864215.1. NCBI lineage: Eukaryota > Viridiplantae > Streptophyta > Magnoliopsida > Solanales > Solanaceae > Capsicum > Capsicum pubescens. Next base: position 112,463,271 of record CM061538.1, read on the forward strand.
CGCCCAACAATACCAAGACAAACCATAGACCATAAACCAAAGGGAACAACAAAACATAATATGAAAATCAATCCCAAAATATAATAGGGTGGAACAGTGAGAAATTATGTCCGATGATGCAAGCCTCAATATCAATACCAATGCGAAGGCTAACACCTCTACGGATTTCGCAAAGTACCATAAAGCCTCTATCTAAAAGAGTAAACAAATCCAGTTGGGACATACCCTCAACCATGACCAAAACTAATATCCAAAATAAAAGAAAAGTGTCAAAAGAGAATCCACAACATGAAATGATGCCTTCCAAAAGGATGAAAGTCACCACTTTAGTCCAAATGTTGATACCAAGTCCGCTGCTAAACAAGAAGAGTGGAATACCTAATTCCTGCATAGAGTGGGTATATAACCACCAGTAGATAGGGTTAGCAAATGACTACTAGCATGAATCTTAATGTAAGGATATAATAATGCCAGTCATGAAACCAAGTAAAACCATCCATAATGAATACAACCATACATATATAAGTGCCGGGAAAAGGGACCAGGTTTAGCATGCACTTAAAATCTTTACTTAGGATGTGTAGCTTTGCCATCCTAACCACCCACGGGCAATATAGGTTTATCTCTCCTACTGAAAGGGTCCCATTGCATGTAACCACACAACCAGGCAATGTCCTATGGGATGACTAGTACATCCCTCCATTATAAAATATGAAACTCGTACATGGTCATCAAAGACCCCTTATATCAGAAAATATAAGTTTTTGGTTTTGATCCCCCCGGCACTTCCATCTTCCACAACTTAGCTACATACCCCGCTATTAATGCCCAATTAAAACCATGTCCAAACAATCCATTTACCATTTATTAACCAAGGCCAATATTAGAGGTATCGTCATGCCATCCCATTACTTGTAAGTAATATCCATAGACAAACTATTTAGGTTAAGGGGACCTTAGGTACCCTTTCTATAACCATATTAAATCTACTTGAAAGACCTTCATGTTCCCCACAAGCATAACCATTTAGCCTTTAGGCTTTTTAAACCATTTGAACAATGCATAAATCCTTTACCAAGTTTAAAACATGCAAGAGTTACATTAAAAGAAGTCAATGTAATGAACATATCTTTATAAACATTTTATCAAACACTATGAGGGCATAATATAACCAAAACCAATTCCAAAGACCATTAAACCATTACCATGCAATCGAATTGTCTAAAACCATCATTAATGCATATAAAAGTATAATTAAAACCATAGGAAATCATAACCAAGCATTCAATATTAAAACCCTCAAATAATAGTTTAAAACCATAATCATGAAATAGTAAAACCATAAAATCAATCATATAAACCATGCCTTTAGTTGAAATTACAATGAGGGAATAGAATCATGTCTTATACCAAAGAATTGATAGAAAGAAATTACCAAAGCAAGCCCCAAAGTAATCCCTTAGTTGAAACCCTGGATTCCTTGCCCCAAAAGCTCTTGAGAGAATTATTGTATATTTTAGGAATAGTTTCTAGGTTTTAATGAATAAAATAATAGGGTAAATAACCTTCTAAGTTTATTAGAGGTCGTGGGTCCTACTGAAGGTAAGTAGGAAAATATCCAGAATACCCTCACTTAAATTCCTTAAAAAACTATCACAGGGATATGAATAACCCATATGAGTCGTACCCTCTTAAACAATTAGTATCCACAACTCATATCCCAACCGCATCCCTATGATCAAACACTATCCAGTATACGATTCATCCAACCAAGTTGTAACCATAGTATTTGATTTGTACCTATGACTCGTATCCCTGGTAGAATAAAATATCAGGGAAATTGAACACTATTTACCATATTAGTCCCTGATATGAGTCATACCAAGACCTTATGACTCATACTTCTAAGTTGTAACCATTTCAGTGACCAAAACTATCCCACCAACTAACACTGGTTAGTATACGACAGGACCATACCATTCGTACCCCAATATATGGCTCATACCATTGAGTCATATTGGGTTTGGAGAATGAGAATTTTGAGAAATTTCCTAAGGTTCAAAACCTCGGAATGTTTCACTCAATGCAATTCGTGTCTGTTCAAGTATCTCCTTGCTTATTGAAGAATTTATTCAAGTTTCTTATTACCAATATGTAAAATCTTGAGTGGAGTATAACCTTGAATAGGTCATTGACTGACACCCGCAACGTCATAAGCCACTCTATTGAAAGAGTTAATTAACATGTCAATAATGGAACACTTTGAGTTTTTAGTTGTCATTCCGAAGTTGCTAGTACATAATAAAGAAGAACTAAATGTATCTAGATTTTATGGTCTTAAGTTCCAATGTAATTCTAGTAATGCACTTCTTGTCACATCATCAGTAAGAGAACAAAACTGCACAACATTGTACAACAAATATATGCACCCTTATTGGCATCATTACACTCAATAAAAGGCTAAGAACAACTAGAGACAGAGGCCTTCTTTCTCTGGACTATTTGGTGTTCTCTTGATACTAATAGATACTCCCTCTATATGAACTTACGTAACATATTTTTCTTTTATCTCATACCAAAATATTTCCTTATTTTGAAATAACGTGGCAATAAAAGGAAACAAATGAATCATATCGTTGATGTTTTTAGTTATACGCAGATATAAATATTTTATAATAATGATGGAAAGTTTATTTGATTGATTTTTATACTTTGCATTTTTATATAGCCAAGTGATGCGGCTAGTGGGCCCATTTCGCCCATGGATGCAAGGAGATCACGTGATGATAGTGATCCTATTGACAGTCATTGATTTCGTTGTAAATTGCCTTGGATATTCAATTATGATTATGTAATTTTTTGGTTGGAGTGAATCTTAGAATATTGAAGGTTTTGTGTTTAAATTTGATTTTGGGGTTTGAAGATACTTGTTAATGTTGTAAATTTGGAGTTTGAAGATGTTAATGTGGAAAATTATATTTTGAAGTTTAATGTTCAATGTATTTTTGATATACTTGTCAATTACAATGTTTAATTAGTTATGTTGTGTTAATGATATATGAATTGAACAAGTATTGGATTTTAGGTTATGCCTAAAGGAATAATCAAATTTGAGCTCAAGTTAGAATCTATAATTAGTTATTGAAAATTGATGGGCCCTACTAAATTTTTAAAAAAATAGAAAGAAAAATTATGAAGGTTTTAAACCCCCGTAATTTTTAAATAAAATTTAGAGTAACGGGGGTCGACCGCCATAAATTTATTATGGCGGTTAGAAAAAAGCTACAACAAATTGATTGTGACGGCTCGTATTATGGGGGTTTTGGAAACCCCCAAAATTGAAATTTTTTGGGTTTTAAAACCCCCGCAATTTGACTCATTTATTATAGTGACATCTCCTAGGAATGTCACCGACTCGAGCCAAAACTTACACTTTTATAATTTAGTATAAAGCCTATGATCTATCAAAGTTTGGAGCACAATCCTCAAATGTTGCATATGCTCTTCTCTACTCCTCGAATACACAAAAATGTCATCGATGAACACAATTTTGAAGGAATCCAAATATAGCCTGAACACGCGGTTCATCAAATTCATAAATGCGATTAAGGCATAGGTTATCCCAAAAGACATCACTAGGAACTCATAATGACCAAACGAGTCCTGAAGGCTGTCTTTGGGATGTCCTCATCCCAAATCCTTAACTGATGGTAACCTAACCTTAAGTCAATCTTAGAGAACACCGCTGCTCTCTAAAGATGGTTAAATAAATCATCAATGTAAGGCATAGGATACCTGATCTTTACTATCACCTTATTAAGCTACCTATAGTCAATTTACATATGAAAGGTAGCCATCTTTCTTATTAACGAATAATATTGGAGAAACCCATGGCAACTCACTTGGTCTAATAAAACCCTTACCCAGAATATCTTAAAGTTGAGAATTTAGTTCCTTAATCTCGGTAGGAGCCATACGGTAAGGGCCTATAGAAATAGGTCGATTGCGCAACTCAAGATTAATAATAGACTTATTATCACACTCAGGAAAAATACCAAGTAGATTAGAAAGAAGAACATCCAAAAAATCATGGACTATTGGAATAGTGTCAAGCAAGGGACTGATTTTGGGTGTATTTATACATCTAAGCACCATAACTTACCCATATTTTAGCTAAGTTTTGAGCATAAAGTGCGTAGTTTTTTTATGTTTTTACTCTAATTTGATGTAATTGAGATAACCTATGTGATTAGCATGATTTCAGGTGTTAATGAGGTAGATAAAGACATGATAGAACTACAGATTGCGGATGACAAATCACACAAGAGAAAAGTAGCTTGTTGGACCAAATATGGCGCCTAGAAACTGTGTCCAAGACTAATTTGTCATTTATAATTAGTTCAGGGACTTAGAAGGCGATTATGAGAGAAAAGATTATTAAAAAGACTTGAAGCTGAATTTTTATCAGGATAGGATATTCTGTATTATTTTTGAAAGGAGACTGGCGGCTTAGAGTAGATAAAAACATTTTTATCTTGGTTCATTATTTACACACCAAGATCATCTTATAATTTTTGGTATGAGGAATATACTTATGGTGATTTTTATTTTGTCCATGAGTAGCTAATCTTATTGGTTAAGGTTATCGAAACCTTGTAGCATACTATTTATTTTTATGGGTTTTGAATTCATTATACATTGATTTACTTATATCATACTCTCTTCGTTACACTTGAATTCTCGTGGTTGCAAACATAGGGAATGTTCCATTGAAAAATAACTTGTTTGATAGAAAGGTTAATTTTGGAAAAGAGAATAGTGACAAAAAAATAGGGTTTCCAACCTCTATTTCACACATTAATGCCTTAACAGGATTAACAACTTGGAGATTTTGTATAATTGATTAAACATTTTTGAGTTGAGAGAACTAAAGTGATTAATCCTTGATGGTTGAGAAACACTTGGATTAAAAATTGAATACGTTTCTCTATAAGTGCATGCATGTATGAATTCTTAACACCCATAGTAAGAAGATATTAAAAACTACAAGGTGGACATAACCCTATCTTGTTATTCTCTTCATTCAAACATTATTACAAGTATTGCTTCACTAGTACATTGAACTTATTACTTCGTACTTAAATCAAGAACCCCTATTGCTTTACGGGAACAAATGATTAACAGTCAACTAATTTGCATACAACTTAATTAGCACCCTATTCCCTGTGGGATTCAACCCCAACCTAGTTGTGTTATATATTTGACAACGACCACTTACACTTTCGTAAGAAAGTTGTAATTTGGTCATATCAAAATTTGGGACCGTTGCCGGGGAATATGATTGTCAATTATGTTTATGTGTGTTAATTGACTGTTAGTCAAGTTTCTTAATTTTATGTTTATTTGTTGTTTTTTTTGTTACAGGTTCATTGTTTTTTATACCACGAACCAGAAGTTCAAGAGAACCATTATTACCATTCAATCCTGAACCTCATTTCATTGAAAGAATGGCTAACCAACAAAAAGCTAAAAGATTAGCCGCTTTGGCTAATACTCAACTAAATCAGCAGAATGGTGATAACCCAGGTCGGGTACCTAATCCATATAAAGAGGACCTGAGAGGCGATGATTTGTTGGGGCCAATTAATTAAAGGCGTGCAGAGGATATAGCTACACCAGTGAACAGAAATATGAACAGAAATCATCCTTTCAGAGCGAGACTTAATCGCCAAGCTGTGCAATTTGATCTTAATAGTGATGAGGATGTAATGGATGGAGCGCGTGAAAATGGAGCTATTATTCCCCCACTGTTGTCACCTGGATCTAAGTTTAATATTACAAGCACGATGATTCAACTCCTCCACCTAAAGGGGCTGTTTGGTGGACTCCCGGGGGATGATCCCAATATGGATTTAGTGAACTTTATCACTATTTACAAGTCCTTTGATAACCTGGGAGTGGGACAAAATGCCATCCACCTATGTTTATTTCCATTGTTTCTATCTATAGAGGCAACCTTGTGGCTTAATGAGTTGACGCCCGATTCTATAACCAACTGGAGGCAGTTGAAAGAGGCTTTCTTAAAAAGGTTCTTTCTTCCTTCTAGGAGGGTACTGTTGAGGGATAAGATCATCAACTTCAAGAAAATACCAACTAAATCTCTTCACGAGACATGGGAGAGGTTAAAAAAGAAGCTGATGCAGTGCCCGAACCATAATATAATGGATATTCATCTGATGGAGAGTCTTTATCGGGATTTGAACTCTATTATAAATCCAGTTGATGATAATTTTGCAGGGGGATTATTTGTGGATCTCACTTTTCAAGAGTCTTCGGAAATGCTTGATCAGATGACGAAACAATGTAGAGCTTGGCATACCAGGGATTCTATGGAAGCAAGCCCTACTGTGTCTGTTGGAATGACAAAAGAACAATGTAAGAAAGAGGAAGAATGTGATCAAGACATGGAACACTTGAAGACACAGATGGATTTGTTGACCAAACACATATTATCTGCAAAGACTGAAAAAGTGAAAGTTGTTGCATCCCAAGGTAGAGATGATTCTGATTCAGAAGAAGAGGCTAACTATTTGAATAACAAGGGCATTTCCGAGGCAAAAACCAAGGAAATCAAGGTCGGACTTATTATGACAAGGCTGGATATAAGAATCGGGATCAAGGAAACTGGAACTGCAAGAGTGATAGAAATGGGCTATATATACCTCCCGGAAGTAGAGATAATGCTGGAAGTAGCTCTGGTAAGATGTCCATGGAGAACATGATGGAGAAATTGTTAAAAAGAGTTGAGGCTACCAACTCTGGGGTGACTACCTTGAAGACTGATTTGTCTTCTATGAGTTAGTTGGTAAACTCGCACTCCACTTCGATCAAGAAGTTGGAATAGAAAATGAGCAAACTCTCTGTAGTATTAAATCAGCGAAAGAGTGGAACACTGCCAAGTAATACAATTCAGAACCCTCGAAATAATGGATCGTGCATGACTATTACCATATGGAGTGGTAAGGTTTTATCAGGCCCTTCTTTGGGAAAAGCTGTGAATAAAGATGTTGATCTTGAAGAAGGTAATCCAGTGGAGACTGAAATGCAGGATGGCATTAGTATCCCTTATAATCATCAATAGGTTGATAAGTTGGAAAAAGGGAAAGAGAAGGAAAAGGAAGTAGTGGTGAAGACTCTCCCAAAACCACCACCTTCCTTCCCTCAGAGATTGAAGAAGAAGGCTGATGACATGAAGTTTAGTAAATTCATGGCAATGTTGAAGCAGTTGACACTAAATGTGCCTTTGGTAGAGGAACTTGAGCAAATGCCAGGATATGCTAAATTTATGAAGGATCTTGTGATGAAGAAAAGAGCAGAGAGCTACGAAATGGTGGATAATCTCCATCATTATAGTGCTATTTATACAAGGTCCTTGGTGCAGAAGAAGGCAGACCCAGGAGCATTAACTATTTCTTGTACAATTGGGTCTGTGGAATTTTCTAAGGCCTTATGTGATCTGGGAGCAAGCATTAATCTGATGCCGCTAGATGTTTATAAAAAGTTGGGTTTGGGAGATCCCACACCCACTAACATACAACTTGTGATACTGGATAGGTCGGTAAAATGACCTATTGGTATTTTGTATGATGTGTTGGTAAAGGTGGCTAGCTTTATATTTCCTGTGGATTTTGTGATTCTGGATTGTGAGGTGGACTTCAAGGTGCCCATAATCTTGGGTTGACCTTCTCTAGCTACTGGAAGTGTGTTGATTGATTTGCAAGCTAATGAGCTCTTATTTAGGATAAATAATAAAGTGGTGCGCTTTGATATGTTCCAATCAATGAAGCAGCATAAAAAAATGAGTGTGTTCTCAATTATTGATGTATATTATAAGGATGAGTAGGAGGTGACAATAGAAGAGAAGTTTGTTGTCGAGCCTTTAGCTACAATGCTTATGAATTTTGATCGTGAAGGCATTGAGGAGTATGAAGAGACAATTTGTGGTTTTAAGGGAATGGTATCATACTTTTATGCTCCTAAGAAGCTATATCTTATTCTTAAGAATCGACCAACACCACCGGCGAAGCCATCCATTAAAGAGCCACCGGTGTTGGAATTGAAAGAGCTGCCAGGGCATTTAAGGTATGTGTTTTTGGGAAATGGAAGCATATTACCCGTGATTATTATAGCTTATTTGGGCAAACAGTAGGTGGAAGAACTTATTTCGGTGCTTCATAAGTGCAAAAGAGCAATAGGCTGGACTATTGCTGATGTTATTACTATTCCCCCTGGCATCTACACTCATAAGATACAACTTGAGGAAAATTGTACTCCAACCATTGAACATTAATGCCGACTTAACCCACCAATGCAAAATGTAGTTAATAAGGAAATTATTAAGTGGCTAGACGCAGGAGTAGTTTATCCTATTTCCGACAGTAAATGTGTAAGCCCAGTTTAATGTGTGCCCAAGAAAGGGGGCATGACTATTGTTGCAAATGAAAAAAATGAGTTGATTCCTCTCAGGCATGTGACTGGGTGGAGGATTTTCATGAACTATCGCAAACTAAACTCATGGACCTTAAAGAATCACTTCCAATGCCCTTCATGGATCAAATGCTTGATCGGTTGGCAGGAATTGGGTGGTATTGCTTCTTGAATGGCTATTCTGGTTACAATAAGATCTGTATTACTCCTGAATATTAGGATAAGATGACATTTACATGCCTGTATAGCACTTTTGCTTTTAAGAGGATGTCGTTTGGGTTATGTAATGCACCTTCTACCTTCCAAAGGTGTATGATATCTATTTTCTCAGATATGGTGAAGGATACCTTGGAGGTATTCATGGATGATTTTTCTGTGGTAGGATATTCGTTTGAACTGTGTTTATCAAACTTGAGTAAGGCCTTGCAATGATGTATGGAATTTAATTTGGTGCTCAATTGGGAGAAATGCCACTTTATGGTAAAAGAGGGCATTTTTCTCGGGCACAAAATTTCAGCAAAAAGGATAGAGGTAGATCGAGCCAAGGTGGAGTTTATTGAGAATCTACCATCTCCCATTTCTGTAAAAGGAGTGCATAGTTTCCTTGTACATGCTGGCTTTTACTAGAGGCTTATAAGGGACTTCTCAAAGATTACAAACCCACTTTGCAAACTTTTGGAGAAGGAAGATAAGTTCTCCTTTGATGATGATTTCTTGAAGGCATTTGAATTCCTTAAAAAGAAGTTGGTTGAAGCCCTGTCATTGTTGCACTGGATTGGTCGAAACCATTTGAGATCATGTGTGATGCAAGCGGTGTTGCCCTTGGAGTTGTGTTGGGGCAAAAGAAGGATAAATTGTTTCATCCAATCTATTCTTAAAAGAACTACACCGTCACCGAATAGGAACTCCTTGCAGTAGTCTATGCTTTTGAGAAATTCCAGGCTTATATTCTAGGAACCAAGGTGGTGGTCCACATTGACCACGCAGCCTTAAGATATTTGATGGCTAAGAAGGACACAAAACCAAGGTTGATTAGATGGGTATTGCTTCTCTAAGAATTTGACTTTGAATTCAAAGATAGGAAGGGTTGCAAAAACCAAGTTACAGATCATTTGTCTAGGATGGAAGGTGAACAAGAATCTAGAGATAAAATGTAGATCAATGATGCATTTTCATATGAAAAGATCTTGGCTGCAGTTATGGAGAAAATGCCTTGGTATGCTTATTTTGCAAACTATGTGGTGAGTGAGTTAATTTTGGAAAATCTTTCTTTTTATCAAAGAAAGAAATTCCTTCATGACGTGACACATAACTTATGGGATGAGCCGTATCTATTTTGACGGTATGCTGACAATATTATAAGGAGATGTGTTCCAGAAGTAGATGTATTGAGTATATTGGAAGCATGTCATGCTTCCTTAGTTGGAGGTCACCATGCAGGTGATCGAACTGCTAGAAAGGTGTTGCAGAGTGGCTATTATTAGCCAACTTTATTCAAGGATTCTCATGAGTTCATTCTAAGTTATGACCAATGTTAGAGGCAGGGGTCAATCTCCAAGCGGCATGAGATGTCTTTGAAGAAGATGCTGGAAGTACAATTGTTTAAAGTCTGGGGCATCGATTTTATGGGCCCTTTTATAAGCTTGTATGGGATGAAGTACATTCTAGTTGCTGTTGATTATGTATCGAAATGGGTTGAAGCCATCACCTTGGCTGATAATAAAGGAAGGAGAGTTGTTTCATTTCTCAAAAAGAACATCTTCTTTCATTTTGGAGTACCACGTACTATTATAAGCGATGAAGGATCTCATTTTTGCAACAAAGTGTTTCGAGATTCCTTGGCGAAATATAGGGTGAAACAACATAGAGTAGCAATTCCATATCACCCATAAACTAGTGGGTAAGTGGAGGTTTCAAATCGGGAGATTAAAGCCATCCTACCCAAAATGGTGAACGCTAGTAGGCAAGATTGGTCTTGAAAGCTCGATGACGCCGTGTGGGCATATCAAACTTCTTTCAAGATACCAATCGGCATGTCACCGTATCATTTAGTCTATGTAAAATTATGTCACTTATCGATAGAGCTGGAGTATAAGGCTTTATAGGTACTCAAAAGGTTAAATCTGAATTGGAAGGAGGCAGCGGAGCTAAGACTGGTGCAACTGAATGAGTTGGATGAATTCCATCTCGGGGCTTATGAAAGGTCAGACCTATACAAGGAGAAGATGAAGAAGTATCATGATCGGAGGATTGGAAAATGAGATTTCCAAAAAGGTGACTTGGTACTTCTATTCAACTAAAGACTCAAACTATTCCCAGGTAAACTTAAGTCTAAGTGGTCAGGCCCATTTAAAGTGAGTCAAGTCTACTCATATAGAGTAGTCGAACTTAAAAATGAATATGGAAGAATCTTCAAAGTTAACGGGCAATGAGTCAAACTTTATATCGGTCCAAAAGACTCGATAAAAAGTATTGCTACTATCTATCTCGATGAAGTATGAGTAATCGAGATAACTGAGTCATGCCATGATAATAAATTAGGCGCTACATGGGAGGCAACCCATGATTTTACTTTGATTTTTATATGTAAAACAAAAATATAAAAATAAGAGTCGAGCCACAATCGAAACTACGACGCTTGGTGGGAGGCAATCCACTCTTCTAATCATTTTTAATTATTTTTGATTAAGTGTAGGTGTTCGAAGCACTAAGGAGGTGACAGGTTCTAAAACACGGTGTGAAAGTGAGCCATATTAAAGGTGGTAATTTGGAGTGGTCAAATGTTAAGGCTCGAGTCATGATTCGTGCTAGAATTGTAACTCGAATTACGTTAATCCGACTTTAAAAGTTTCGTGGTATGGACCTTTCTCAATGCTTTATATGAATAATGGGGTATATGGCATCCAAGTTTAAGTGTACTGTAGGGTGTGTGGTGCCTAAGTTTACATAGGCCATGGAAAAGGTGTCGCCTAAGGCATAGCCTAAGCTCACTGCCTCATATACACATTACCTTATGCGGTGCCTAACCTAACTTGTGCGGCACCTTATGAGGCGCACATCTTAATTTTGGTGATTTCTTGTGCTTCGCATACCCAACTGCACACCATCACTGTTTTACTTGTGCGACTGCCTATGCAGCGCGTAACCTGACTTGTGTGACACCTTAGGAGGCGTACACCTTAGTGTTGGCAATTTCTTATGCGTCGCATAACATAAGGCATAAGTTCATTGCCTAAGGCAAGCAATTACTTATGCGCCACATACTTACCTTTGTGCGATAACATGTGCGACGCCAAACATTCAGTATAGGCTCACTGTTTCACATGTGGGATGCCCAATGCGACGCACACTTAAACTTGTGTGATAACTTATGCGCCGCACATCACTCCAAATTAAGCTTAGTGTCCGACTTTTAATTGGGTCAACCCGACCCGGAATTCATTCTTTAAATAGAGTCCATGCCCTAAATTCCTAAATTTACCCTTATTTCATCCCTAAGCCGTACAAGCTTTTGCTCTCAACATTTCCTTTGTCCTTCAAGATTCTTCTTTGCTTTATAATCTCAACAATTCTCTCTTTATTTCTTCAATCTTCCATCTTCAAGGTAAGTTTTTCTTTCTTAATCCTTTGATGTTGTCACTTTATGTTATAATTATTAATTGATTTCTTGAGGATTGTGGATTGAATTCTTGCCATGGCTTTGTAAAAGTATTTTTGAAACTCTTGGGGAAGATGAACACCAATATTTTGGAAACCATCATTGTTGTGGATTTTAATTTAACCTCCGAATATGTTGTTAATTGTTAAATGCAAGCCATGGTGTATTGTGAGTATTGAGGTATTGAAACTTTCAGGCATTATTGTGTAATATTTTGAGCTTGTATGTGTGAGTGAATTGTTCACAGCTAATATGGTAGTGGTGTAACCATTATTTCACATCTTGTTTTGTTGAGCATGATGTTGATAAAAGTGTAGAAATGTGATGATGTTTCTTTATTGTGATATGTTGAAGTTATAAAGGATAATTTTGTTCAACAATTGCTTTATTGAAGTAAAATTGGTGGAATTGGTAGTGTTAATAGGAATTGATTTTGTGCACCAATTGTGTGTTAGTTTGAATTGCAATATTGTTGTAAAATGTTAGGGGTTTATGGAGTGAAATTGTGACCCGCAAAAGAAAAAGAAAATCCACCATGTGAGTTTCCAATATGCTAATAATGTTGTGAATAATGTTGGCACCCAAGATCAAAGTGTATGTCGGCGAAGTCTGAGTACCCAACAACACCACTTAATTGGTTTATACTAACAAATTAAGTGTGGGGTGGTGATTTCATCACCCTCTTCTTAATTGTAGTGAGTTTTGATTAAGTATGGCTAACATGATTATATGATGCACTCAGGTGATATGGCTCCTAAAGGAAGCACTGGCAAGGATAAAGCATCCACATCTCAGAAGGGACAGAAACAAGCAAGAAAGGAGAAACTTAACTCATCATCTTTTCCAGGGCTTCAACACACTTTTGGAATTAAATTGGTCTTAGAGGATGGTCAGGAGTGGTACAAGGATAATAAATTAAATAGATACGTGCCACTAGAGCTTATTCAAAGGGAGAGTTTGGCGAGGCACTGCCCTCGTATTTTGGCTAGGATCTCAAACTAAAACATGACATCATTTTCCAAGACATGGGTGAGTGCAATCTAGATTGGACTCTGGAGTTTTATGCTAATTGGTTCCCAAATACCAGCGAGAATGAAGTTAAGATTTGAGGGCAAATCCTATATCTGACGGCCGAGTTTTTTAACTCTTTCTTGGGTACTCCAAATGTGGATCATGCCAGGTTGAAGGAATTATACAGCAGGCCTCCCTATAGAGCCATTAGGCATACTTTGTGTGGTTCAAGGTCTATGGATAGGTGGTTCCATCACTAGGACAAAGGCCGCCACAACACCTTTCCATAGGCTATTCTGAACAGAGAAGCTTGTATCTGGCTAAGAATAGTCAACGCTAGCTTGATTCTGAGAAAGTAGTTCACCAAAGTCTCTTGCGATCGCGTATGTTTAGTATATGCTTTGATAACTGATAATCCTATAAACATTGGTGCAGTTATATGCACTTCTATGCACAAAGTAAGGATGCATAAAAGGACACCATTCAGGTTTGGAAGCTTGCTGACTGCAATTTTAAAAAAGGAAAACATTAAAGCGGAGCCAGTGGATCACAAGTTGCCTCAGAACCCAAAAAGAGTGGATGTCACAAAGGTGAATGATCCAAAGACCATCCAAGGCATAATTCTTAGCACTGCTGAATGTCACGCACGAGATAAGATCTTTTTCCACCATCTTTATGGCATGATGAAGCTCACTATAATGCTTGGAGGCCGTGTTCCTACTGTTGTAGAGCTACGTCAGCTGGATTATGACTATTCACTTAATGAACATGCTAAAGCTATGTGTGGAGTGAGGATTAGTTTTGAGGAACAATTGGATGATGATGAACCAACGGATGAGGATCGCCGATTGTTAGATTTCGACATGGAGGCCGAATCTAGTGAGGAAGACTCTGATGATGATTCTGATGCAGTTGGCATGACCCCAAATTTGTAAGAAGAGTCCGACTAGCCAGGTTTTTTTCATGTATTTACACTGGGGACAGTGTTTTGCTTAAAGAGTGGGGTGGCTAAAAGTGCTTCTAGATTGCTTACTGTTTTGTCTTTTTTTTTGTGCATTTTATTTTGCCATTTAGAATTTTTAGTTTAGTGCATTTATTTTTCTTCTGCGTATATGTTAGTTTGTAGTCATAGGTAGGTGTTTTTCTCAATGATGGATAGATGACGATCGTCTTAAGAGAAAATCAGTCATGTATAGGACCTAATAAGTGAATGTAATTTGTTCTAGTATGCCATGCGATAATACAACCATGCATGTGATAAACCTTTATTGTTGAGACACCTAAGTCTAGTTTATGACTCATGTGGTGATTGTTGGCTTAAAGTGAATTCATATAACTGTTTGGTTAAGAGTCTATAATGATCGTGTTGGAGTTAAGCATATGCCATGTGTGTGTGAGGGTATTCGCATATTCCTTGTTGCAATCGATGCTAGAACTTGCCTGGTGTGTGTGCAAAATGAAATGGAGAATGTGACTTTAGGAGATGATTTAGGCACTTCTTTGATAGCCTTATTTTTTTCACACCCTCTTTTGAATCACCTTTATGCATAATCTTAGCTAGCCCCATCGAGCCTTTAGCTTGTTCTTTGGTAACCTCATGTGTATCCTAATCCTTCCTTGATTAACCTCAACTTGATCCAAATCTCCTAAGCACTTTAGTAATTTTTTTTAGTAAGGAGTTGTAAATAGAAGGAGAAAAAGGTGTAAATGTAGCCCCAAAGTAATAGTTTTTGGCATTTGAATTTGATATGATTGGATAGGAGTGAGATCTATCTTAAAAAAAATGAAATAGTGGCATAAAAAGTTGTTCAAAATGAAATGATGTGAACATGGAAAATACTCCCGTCATAAGTTATGTGAGTGAGCTTTATGAAATAGGGTGAAAGAGAATGATGTGTGAACTTTATAGAGGTGAAAATTGGTTGTTAGAGATTGGTACTCATTGTCTAATGTAGTGTATTAAAGATCTTAGGGAAGTTAGTCACTATTACTGTCTAGAATAGTTCCTACCCATCCCTTAGCCTACATTATAACCCATAAAGAACTATATGATCCTAATCTTAGCATTCTAATATTAGTGAAGCACTACACTAAGGGAAAGCATATGGTCATCATTTGTAATTTGAGAATTCTTTGTGAGAGTGAGCGCAACTTGATTCTTATACCCATTGTGCTAGAAATTGAATTTTTGTGAGGGATTATGGGTAACTCTTTTGTTGTGAGGGCACATGTTTTATGAAAACTTGGGTAATTTATATGATTTCTTTGCTTAAATAGTATGCATGAATTTGCCAACTTGATGAGTCTATTCTTGAGGGTAGGTTATTTTCAGTAATGGTTCATGAATCTACTTCTTGTTTCATATTCGTTGTGTGAGCCTATTTGAGAATCTTGTATTTCCTTTGTGGGTTTTAAATCTTGTGTATGCGTAAATGGATAAGTTGTTCGTGGACGAACAAAGGTTTAAGTGTGGGATGATGATCTTGGATTTACTTATACGCCTAAGTACCATAACTTACCCATATTTTAGCTAAGTTTTGAGAACAAAGTGCCTAGTTTATTATGTTTTTACTCTACTTTGATGTAATTGAGCTAACCTATGTGATTAGCATGCTTTCAGGTGTTAATGAGGTAGATAAAGACATGATGGAACTACGGATTACGGATGACAAATCACAAAGAGAAAAGTAGCTTGTTGGACCAAATGTGGTGCCTAGAAACTATGTCCAAGACTAATTTGTCATTTATAATTAGTTCAGGGACTTAGAATGCAATTATGAGAGAAAAGATTATTAAAAACACTTGATGCTGAATATTTATCAGGATGGGATATTTTGTATTATTTTTGAAAGGAGACTAGCGGCTTAGAGTAGAGAAAAATGTTTTTCTCTTGGTTTATTGTTTACACACCAAGATCGTCTTCTAGTTTTTTGTATGAGGAATATACTTATGGTCAAAACCCATACTATCTATTTCTATGGGTTTTGAATTCATTATGCATTGATTTACTTATATCATACTCTCTTTGTTATGCTTGAATTCTCATGGTTGCAAACATAGGGAATGTGCCATTGAAACATAACTTGTTTGATAGAGAGGCTAATGTTTGGAAAAGAGAGTAGTGACAAGAAAATAGGGTTTCCAACCTCTATTCACAAGTTAATGCCTTAATAGGATTAACAACTTGGAGATTTCTTATAATTGAGTAAACACTTTTAAGTCAAGAGAACTAAAGTGAATTAATCCTGATGGTTGAGAAACACTTGGATTAAGAATTTGAATACGTTTCTCTATAAGTGCATGCATATATGAATTCTTAACACCCATAGTTAGAAAATATTAGAAACTACAAAGTGGACATAACCCTAGCTTGTTATTCTCTGCACGTATTACTTCACTATTGCATTGAGCTTATTACTTCGTACTTAAATCAAAACCCCTATCGCTTTACGGGAACAAACGATTAAAAGTCAACTAATCTGCACACAACTTAATTAGTACCCTATTCTCTGTGGGATTCGACCCCAACCTAGTTGGGTTATACATTTGACAATGACCGCTTACACTTTCGTAAGAAAGTTGTAATTTGGGCGTATCAGGCACTCTCCACACTAACATCACAAATATAAATGAGATAAGACTTGAAACCCCTCAAACTAAGTATCCTAGCTAAAACATAAGAAATAATCCCCATTGGCTCATGACTAATAGATCCCCGCCACACTATCGCGGGGTATACCAAGCATGACTAAGGTAATGGTTTTGGTAAAATAATCCAATACCGCGTGATAGGGGGATACGTAGTAAATGCCCAAAATCACATTAAAATCCCCCATGTCTAATAAAATAAGATCATCCTGAGTATCAAACTATCAAACAATCATAACACACGACCTATAAACCTGATCCATTACTAAAGAATCACCCATGGGAGTAGATACACATAATATTACAAATAAAGAATTCCAAGATAACTCTAACTACGAGCCATACTAAGTAGATGCATAAGAATAAGTGGATCCCAAATTAAATAAAGCAAAAATGGCTGATGACACATTAAATTCATAGTGTAGTAATAACATATGAAGATTCTACCTCAGGTCCAGTAGGTATGACATAAAAAAAATATCGCCCAACAACTAGAAGGGCGCCAAATTGATCTATTATCCTACCCACCTGAGGACCTCCACGAGCACCTTGGAGACCACCCCAATGATTATGAACACCTCCTCTAACTGGAAGTGGTACTTCCTTAATTGATGGAAGTCTTTAAGCTACAAGAACCACTACACCATGACTGGGACACTCTCTTGATAAATGACCAAAGGCCCCACAACCATAACACCCACTGGTGGTGTAATAAACCCAAGATATCCAACTGACTTGGAATAACCACCATGGTTAGAATACCCAGAAGATGATTCCCTCAAAGGTTGACCACTACTTCGGGTAGGATGATCACTATAACTAGACTATCCTTCATCAGTAAGCTAAAATGCGACATGAATGAGCTTACTAGACTAACTCTGATGCTAATAAGATTGGCGCATAGGGTACCTACACTGAGAACTACTTCCTCTGAACCATGAGCCACTATGACTCTCATTAAAACTGTACTAGTATCGCTTTCCCCTTGGGACTCGTGATACATCTCATCCATAACCTAAGCATGATCAAAAACCTCAGTAAAAGATCTACCAACAGTAACAAAATAATGTATATCCATGCAGAGAGGATGTCTTAATCCTCAAACAAACCACCAAACTCACTTATACTCGAGAGACAAAATAGAAGTAGTATGCCTAACCAACTCATGAAACTGAGCCTCATACTCTACAAAAGTCATAGAACCTTGTTCCAACTCGAGAACTTATCTCTCAAATAATCATGAAAGTTGTAAGGAATACACTTCTCTAACAAACCTTGAAGAACTGAGCCTATGTTAATAGGGGTGATCTAGCTAGCCTAGAATCAATATGACCTCTCCACCAATGTCGAGCTTTCAGATCCAACTGAAAAATAGTGTTGGTAATGAGCCTCTAGGCCATTTTCTATATTTCTACTCATTTTTTACATTTAGATCTTTCCTATAGCTTCCCCAAGTCATTTGTGACATGATGGAACTGACAGTTCAGTTACCGGGCAGTTCGTTTAGTTTTAGATCCTATTCCCTACTTTGAAGCCTTTACTGGTTCAAATTGGCTACTGGACAAAAACTTAGTTAAATGACCTCATATGACAATTCCTACTATTCTAAAAGCTCAGGAACACCAATTTTATATTTGGTATACCCTTTGTCTGGGTCCCCATACTCTCAAACTCATTTAGGACTATTGGTCAAAAGTGAAGAAAAATGGCAAGTGGGTGTGGGACCTATTTTTTTGTCAAAATATCCTCGGATGGAAATTTCAAATATGCCATTAGGTCTATGACATCAAATTGGATAGGGTAGCATAGTTTGTTTGCATATATGGGATACTGGATGAATCTCGAGGGATTGACAAAGACTCAAAAAATTCTAAGTGTCCACTTGATTCCTGATATTAAGTGAGACCGCAAAAGCGAATATTTGGGCGCTTTAGCGTAGGGTGATTTAGTAGCCCATTGGGCATTTTAACTGCCCTAGCTCAGCCAACATATATTGCTTTAGCAGCCCTTGCTCAGCTTTAGTGGACTAACTCATGGGGGAAGATACCAATTTAATGGCACCCATACGCTTTAGTGATGATTGTTATAATAGCCTAGTGTCCGCTTTAGTGACATCCGCATACCTGGGAAGGGTGTAAATACCCCACTTAGCCTAATTTTCACCATTTTTCTCCCATCCTCAAGAGAGTAAAACCCTAAATAGTGTGAAAACATAGGAAAAACATTTGTGGGTGATTTTGGAGCTTGGGTATAGCTTATTTACACATTCTCCTTTGAATTTGTGGTGATCTTCCATTATTTTCATGATTTAATTCTTCATTCTTATCAAAAATCCCTAAAAGCTTGGTGGCTTAATTTTAGCATCATTATAGCTCAAATATCACCCATTTTTAGGGTAAATATTCCTTGAGCATAGAGGGACGTTGTGTTTGTTTTGAAAGTGTAATTTCGTAATGGGGCCCCACATAGGATTTTAATGTAATTTTAGACTCGAAGCATAATAGTGTAATTTGGGTGTCATTGTTCTCGTATTGATGAGTAGATGGAGATTTTTATAGCATGACACCTTGTAGAAGCTTCTCAAAAAGGAAAATTTGTGCTTTTAGCAGATTCATCAGGCTTTTCTTTGACATCCAGGTAGGCTAGCTTACCTTCCTCATAGATTGAGCCATCTCATGGTATGATTATGATATTATGCAAGATATGGGGTGGTATTTAGGTGTTGGAAGTATGAATAAGAATATTTGGATGTGTTAAACCATTTAGGCTATCTTGAAATCATATTTTAGGAGTAATTAGCTTAGTTACTCATGTCGTAGGTAAATTTGGCTTTGTGGCTCATATATAGAATGAAAATGCCTTAGTTTCTTAAGCTAGGTAAAATTGCCTTAGTCATTCAGGTTTAGTGTAAAATTGACCTTAGTTGCTTAAGTGTAAGGGAAATTTCCTTAGTTACCACTATTTTAGGTGGGACTGACTTAGTTGTTTATGTTTAGGGAAAATTACTATCGTAGGACTATTTATGGCTTATTCACATATAGAAATTATCTTAGATACATTAGCTTTGTCTGGGGTAAAAGTTGCCTAAAATGGATTTCGAGGACTATAAGTGGGCCCCTATGGCTCATCTTAGGCCAAGACTTATGATAACTTTGAATATTTTTTGGCGGATGGTATACCCTTATAAATGCTTAGTTTGGACTTTAGGAGATTGAATATTTAATACATTTGTGGTTGGATATTGAAAGATTGATGCCAATTCTAGGTATTGATTAATGATATGGATTATATATATATATATATATTGAGACGACTTTCGGACATGATTAATGATATCATTTATAGATATGACTAATGAGATGTCCTATATAAATATGATTAGCCGTTTATAGATATAATCATTAGTATAACTATGGATATGACTATTGACATTGCCTATGGACATGGTTTTTAGAATTACTTATAGATGTGGTATAGGTATGGTTTATGGGTGAGGGTATTGATATAACTTATGGTTATGATTCTGGGTCCGATGTATAGATATGTGAAAAAGGGATGATCTATAGTTATAGTTCCTTGATATAGTTTATTAAGTTGGTTATCTATATGGCTTGTGGATATGGTTCGTTGTTATGGTTATAAATATGAGTTCTGATTTGAGTCCGATAATGGATGATGATATTGATAATATGAGTTCCAGTTCAACTCTGGAAAATAATGATAATGATAATGGTACTATTAAGTTTCAATTAAAGTCCGGCCTTGGGAATTATGTACAACATGATATAGTTTAGATGGATTCTTGGTCATGGCATGATAATTTGGTAATTTATGGCTATTTAGTTGCTTAGTTTCCTTGATTGTACCCTCCACACTTATGGGGGCCTGCATTGGGTTATTTACTTTACTGCACTTATTGTCTTATGGGGGCCAGTATTGTAGTTATAAATATGTGATCTTTATGTTACTATCTCGTATGAATTTATTCATTTATGTACAAAAGTATTAGAGCTTATATCTAGGTTTTCCCCCTTTTCCCTTGACATAGCTTATTTTATCTTGTATCTTATCATATTTATATCATGATTTAGCTCAGTCGGTCGATGATGCTTACTGGGTACCCGTGGTTTTGGTATTCTATCTACACTTTTATAACTTTTTGGTGTAGATCCAAGTACTTGTTGCCACCGCCGATTTACCGCTTCTGCTGGGTTGATTTCAAAGATTGGGTGAGCTCTTGGAGTTAAATTTATCGTTTTTCCTTCTATTTATCTTTGTCTAGTCTTTCATTTTTTAGACGGATTATATTTGACTATTTAGTTCTCATAGTTCATTTGTAGTAGCTCTTGTACTAGCATTGCAGAGTCTTGAGATGATTGTTGATTTTCTATCTATCCATTAGAATACTATGATTTTTTATTGCTACTTAGGTCTTTAATTGTTATTCTTTGTATTTTAGGTTATTTTCACTGGGTTAGCCCATTGCAACTAGCTTTGGGCTATGGTTCGGCTGACCGACTGGTAGGATAGGGTTAGTTCCATCATGACTCATAAATTTGGTCGTGACAAATTGGTATTTGAGCCTAGGTTTCGCTGGTATTATTGGTACAAGATCAAGTGTCTAGTAGAGTCCCATATATTGGAATGATGATGTTAGTTTCTCATCTTTAGAAGGCTATAGGACACTCTTAGGAATTCTTCACTTCTTTCACTCATTTCATTCTAAGAGCCTGAGTGGGTTTCTAAAGTATTCATTTGGTATCACTCTTTCGTAGATGGCTAAGATGTGTGTTACTGCTACACGAGATAAGGTCCCCAAGATTGAGCCTCAGAATTCTGTCACTGTCTGTGGATGACCTAGTGGTCATGGATAGCCTAGATATATGTCCCCAGTTAGGGACCAGGATAAGATGTCTTTACCAAACCCTATTGCCATTTCTGAGCTAGAGATTATTCCACCTCAGCCAATAGTGGGACAAAGACTAGCCTAGACTCTAGCGGTATTTCTTTATATTCAGTGCTCAGGGATGATGCTTTGGTCTGACTTTTAGGATTGGTTGGTGGTACATAGTTTGATGGTGCACAATCTACAAATTAAAGTGGTATGAAGGTAGGGCATAACCTGTAGTTGTGGCTACCAAAGTTGAGGTCCCTCCTGCGCTGGTAGTTGCTCAGTTAGTAGCTACCCAGCCTGTGATTTCTATCGAGTAGCAGAAGATGTTGGGTAGATTCTTGAGATTAGCTTATTCTAGGTTTTGGGTGTACCTGGCGAGGATGCATATGAGTTCCTAATTACTTGTGAGGATAGGCTCCATAATTAGGGCCTAGTTAAGACTCGTGGTGTGGATTAAACTGCTTTACAGTTGAACCTAACAACTTGACATTGGTGGAGAGTCTATATTGATTCTAGGCCAGTTGGATCTTCCCATTTTATATAGACTCAGTTATCTGAGATATTTTTAGATAAGTACATGCCTCACAGTCTTAGGGATCATTATCAGTTCTTGAGGTTGAAGTAGGGCTCCATGATTGTTATGGAGTATGAGGCTCAATTTTATGAGTTGGCTAGGCATGCTACCTATATTCTGACTATTGAGTATGAGAGGGTTTGTTACTTTCTATTAGGATTGATACTTCCTCTTTGCATGTCTTCATAGAGTTTAGTTGATGCGAGTAGTTCCTTAGCTGATGTTTCTAATCATGCTTAGCTTATAGAGGATATACATCATGAGGCCCAAGGAGGCAGTGATAAGAGGTTGCGATATCCGAGTAGGTTTAATGAGAGCCATAGTATCTTCTGATTCAGAGGCAGTGGTTCTTAGGGTAGGTACCCTCTACGTTAGTTATATCAATATTAGGGTCAGTCTAGTGACTTGTTCATGTCGCACTTCAAATTAACGATAGAGGCTTGTCTGGCTCTAGTGATCATCTTGGATAGAGTTATGTTAGTCTTTAAGGGGTTTTATTTTGGCTATTCTAGTCGTGGTAGTTATTTTAGGTCAGCTGAATCTTCTAGTTTTAGTCCAGCTCCTAGGGCTTGTTCTGGTTGTGGGGCATTCAGTTATTTCTCGAGAGAGTTCCCCAGTCATAGAGAGATTGTTCCTTCAGCTCAAAGTGTTCCATATATCAGGGTAATTCATCCTCCAACTAGAGGTGGTGATAACACTCAAATTACACTCTTGAATGGGTGTAAGCGATCATTGTCAATATAAAACCCAACTAGGTTGGGGTTGAATCCCACAAGGAACAATGTGAGTGGCGATTAAACTAGTTTGAAACTAAAGCTACAAGTTAAATTCAAACAATCGATATAAAAAAGATAAAATGGGGGTGTAAGGTTCACAGAGTGTTAATTGTCACTTTCAATATTTTAGTGTTTGAAATCAGCCTAAATGGGAAACCAAAGTTTGTTCACCATGGGTTTTGGGAATTGAAAGATACAAGGTAATGCTTGGGATTCTCCAAATGAGTAGAACAACAGAATATCCCTGACGATTATACTATCTAACTTATCTCTCGACCTCACTAGACAATTTATTATCTAATTCTCTCGAACTTAGATAACTTATTTATTTCCAATAAGATGTTATCTCAGGTAGATTAATCCAGTTACAGCATTAATCATTAAACAAAAGGTTGGTAGCTTTCGAGTCCCTGTTGATAATTCACGTCCTCTAGTCTATTTCTCCGTTAGAAGCAAATAAAACCTAAGATATAAACTAATGTTTGCAGTCACTAGATTTCAGTTCAAACAATAGAATTTCCAGATGTTCTACTACTCTTTGAATCCGTTAAACACCTAGCATCATATCAAACCCTAATCCATGGATCCCATAAACCCGGCTAATGGAATTAGCCGTTCATGATTTGATGAACGAACTCACAAGTTTAATTCATAATGATAAGTATAACTTACGATTAGATGGAAAACAACAAGTAGTTTCTTCGATTGAATCACCATGTAGAAACCCAAAAATAGTTGATAAAAACAAGAAGAATAATTGATGTAAGAGAGAAATATTACGTGCCTCTCTTCCCTAGGTTAATGTCTGATAGATAACAACAAATCATCCTCAATAAAACCCCAAAACAAGTCTTTAAATAGTAAATCCTAAATAAGGAAATAAAATTAAAGTTTCAGTTTTCTCTTCGGTTCAGATGACGATGCTTTTGAAGGCGTATCAGATTCCTGACGACGTGTGCAAGATGTCGTCAAAGGTTCCAGTGAAATTTTATCATCTGCCTCTTTAGACGGCAATCCTGACGGTGTGTCAAAAATCCTGACGGCACATGAAAAATGTCATCACATCTTCACTAGAAATCAGCATACTCTGTCTCTGGTTGACGGAGATTTTGACGCCATGTACCATATTTGACGGCCCTTCCTAATCACCGTCATATTTCCTCTCAACTCTTCAGGTTTTGTCTAAGATTGACGGAAGCTTTGAAGGCCTGTTCCATGTATGACGGCGCTTCAGAATTGACGTCAGCTACACTTCAACTTATTTATATCAGATGTCATCTGATTTATTATTTTTTCCCTTGGTTTCCTCCTCGATCACTTATGTCTGCATTAACATACTAAAAGCAATAAAAACAATGAAAGTTGCTTGAGACTTCGCAATTATTCAGATTTAAAAGCTTCAAATGTGTTAGCATCAGCTCACACATCAACACCCTCAACTTAAACAATTGCTTGTCCTCAAGCAACCAAAACATAAGTAGGAGTTAACAAAGTACAATTTGGCAGCAAACTACTCTTATCAGTTAAGAATACATGCACCATCTCCATGATCAATCAAAATAAACTCAACTGTGTCTAATATTTGAAAACAACCAAGTAACTCACAAACATCTAGATATGGTAAAAATTTCAGCAATAACAACCTAGCACATACCCAAATTATATTCTCCGAACAAAGCAGTCAATAGCAACGTGTTCCCTCACAACAAAGAAATTCCTTTTTCACTCAGATTCACATGTATTAACATAGGGATGAACGTAAGAATCACTCTCAGAATGAAGTTCCAACATTGCACATCAAATACCATAGGGTTGCCCTTATAGTCAGTACCAAAGTCTTCAGATAAGTCAGTTAGGATCACTAAAGGGCTTTTCTGAGCTTGTAACGTAAGCTAGGGGCTGGTATGATATTCAAGGGTATTTAATAGTGACTATACCTCCTTGGCACTACATTAACTCACAGGGTTTCAACTTTTAACCTTCTTTTCTTCCCTCTTTTATTTGACAGGTATTCTCAAGATGGGTGTTGTATGTTCAAGCACTAGATTAACTTTTTAAGTTTTCTCTTTTCCTCTTTTCTTTTTCACTACACCCAACTTGTTATTCATTTTCCTTCTTTTACCTCTCTTCATACTCATAATGCATCACGCACCCCTATAGTAGCCACCCTCAACTTAGGCTATTTGCCGAAGTCAAGGTGCATAGTGTCCATGGAGGACCAGGGCCAAAACAGGTTCATTATGATGTAATGGGAAGGTGAAAGGTGTATAAGAAAGAACTGGGCTATTTAGGCACAAAAAGGAATCAAGGGATACTATTCACATTTGGACGGTCATTTAAACTAAAATGGGTTAACATGCAAAAATGGCCTATGATCTTTTCCTAACACCTATCCTATGACTATGGTACGACTAACTGGGAAAGTTCTAGATTCAACGCACCTTACACACACAAAGCACACAAGTATCTCGCATATCACTACATATCCAGTTCATGCACTTGTTTAACAACGGTTATTCAGTTGCAAGAATAATGCCACAAAAAGATACACCGTGGTCACAAATGGATGCAATTCACATAGTAATATATCATACTAATGGAGAGGTGCTCAAAAATCTCAAAAACAAGTTAACTGGCTTAGTTACTTGTATTTCTTCTAGTCAACTACAACACATCACAAAACAAGCGCAACACGCCTAAACATGTTGGCTCTACTAGGAACAAGACTCCAGGGAAAAGAGGCACGACAACAAAAACCCCAGGAGGACATCACACCCACAAGTATCCCCACTCTCAACTTAATATCATGCAGTGTTCCCAACACGTCGATCCAAAACAAGAGAGTTACATACATACCTGTGGCACCATGTGCGAAGATCTAGTGTCAATCACACAATACAAATACAAACAACAAAATACCTTGGGTTGCCTCCCAAGAAGTGCCTAATTTAGTGTCGCGGCCCGACCCAACTCAGCTTTTTCCTCCATCTTGAGGATATGAACTTCATCCCCAACTTATAGTCCATCTTCTTGCTTCGCTCATAGGGAGGTGGTACAAAGATTAATAAGCCGAGTAATGGATGATGCATGGTAAAAAACTCAGCTTTAAAGTGAGGTGTGTTTTTGTGTTGTTTATCAAGTGTAAAATAAAGAATATAGGATTCTTGTTCCTCATCTTCATAGTCTTCCACTATTTTAGATGATTCCACAGACAAGATATCATCTAAACATAATATGGAAAAATACTTCGAGTGTGGCCCAACGAATCCTACTTCAAAATTTATGCTATCCTCTACACACTCACTTTTATTCATCTTCTTAACATTTTTACTTTGAATTGGGCTAGAGTCTTCATAAGAAAGTGGCTTGGATTCTTATTTTTTCTCTAGCAAATTTTTCTCAATCTTGGCATAATCCCTCATGGTTGGCTTGGTTGGTTGGGAAATCTCCAAGGGTTGATCAATATCAAGCTCATCATCAGTATAGGAATCTTGCTCTTTATCGTCACACTCTTCCATTATTTTAAATGATTCCACAGATAAGATATCATCTAAACATAATGTAGAAAAGTATTTGGGATGATTGACCTCGATATCCATCTCTTCTATCCTTTCTCTTCCCTTGTTAAATGCCCTAATGTTTTGATATATGTCACATATGGTATCGTTCGTTGTGTCTATACGATCCAACATTAGTTTAAGTATAGCTTCAATGTCACTCTTTCCAGTGTTGCATTCTTCCTTTTCTTAACCATAAGACCTATCATACTCATAAGAAGGACTAGAACTTGGGTTAGCGCAATAGGGGGAAGTGGAATTTGGGCAATCACTCTAATGTCCATCTTGACCACCTCATAAAGAACAATTATACTCCCGGTAGGATGGAGATGGTGCACACATCTCTCTTCGGGAAGCATATCTATAGTCATGCCAAAAGTGGGGTCCATCATAATATGGACATGAATCATCCAGATAAGATTTCCAACCATCAAACTCACATTCATTCCATGATGCCATAGTAAGAAATAAGAAAATATAAAGAAAATTTACCGAACACACGAAACAAAGGAAATCACAAACAAATATTTACAAGTTTGAATTCAAGCAAGTAAGGTAAAATTCCAAACCAACTCAATATGCCAAATTGTTCCCCGACAATGGCGCCATTTTTGATAACGCTCAAATTACACACTTGAATGGGTGTAAGTGATTGTTGTCAATATAAAACCCAACTAGGTTGGGGTCGAATCCCACAAGGAAAAATGTGAGTGGCGATTAAACTAGTTTAAAACTAATGATACAAGTTAAATTCAAACAATCGATATAAAAAGATAAAATGGGGGTTTAAGGTCCACAGAGAGTTAATTTTCACTTTCAATATTTTAGTGTTTGAAATCAGTCTAAATGGGAAAACAAAGTTATGTTCACCATGGGTTTTGGGAATTGACAGATACTAGGTAATGCTTGGGATTCTCGGAATGAGTAGAACAACAGAATATCCCTAACGATTATACTATCTGACTTATCTCTCGACCTCACCAGACAATTTATTATCTAATTCTCTCATACTTGGATAACTTATCTATTTCCAATAGGATGTTATCTCAGGTAGATTAATCCAGTTACGGCTTTAATCATTAAATAGAAGGTTGGTAGCTTCTGAGTCCCTGTTGATAATTCACGTCCTCTAGTCTATTTCTCTGTTAGAAGCAAATAAAACCTAAGGCATAATCTAATGTTTGCAACCTTTAGATTTCAGTTCAAACAACAGAATTTCAAGATGTTCTACTACTCTTTGAATCCGTTAAACACCTAGCATCATATCAAATCCTAATCCATGGATCCGATAACCCCGGCTAATGGAATTAGCCGCTCATGATTTGATGAACGAACTCACAAGTTGAATTCATAATAATAAGGATAACTTATGATTATATGTAAAACAACAAGTAGTTTCTTCCATTGAATCACCAGGTAGAAACCCAAAAATAGTTGATAAAAATAAGAATAATTGATGTAAGAGAGCAATGTTACGTGACTCTCTTCCCTAGGTTAATGTATGATAGATAACAACCGATCATCCTCAATAAAACCCCAAAACAAGTCTTTAAATAGTAAATCCTAAATAAGGAAATAAAATTAATGTTTCAGTTTTCTCTTCAATTTAGATGATGATGGTTTTGATGGTATGTCATATTCCTGATGAAGTGTGTGAGATGTCGTCAAAGGTTCCAGTGAATTTTTATCTTCTGCCTCTTCAGACGGCAATCCTGACGGCGTGTAAAAAATCCTGACGGCACGTGAAAACTGTCGTCACATCTTCACTGGAAATCAGCATACTCTATCTTTGATTGACAGCAATTTTGATGTCATGTACCATATTTGACGGTTCTTCTGATCACCATCACATTTCCTTTCAACTCTTTAGGTTCTGTCTAAGCTTGACGACAACTTTGACGGTCTGTCCCATGTATGACGGCACTTCGGAATTGACATCAGCTACACTTCAACTTATTTATATCAGATGTCATCTGATTTATTCTTCTTTCTTTTGGTTTCCTCCCCGATCACTTATGACTGCATTAACACACTAAAAGCAATCAAAAACAACAAAAGTTGCTTAAGACTTCACAATTATTCAGAGTTAAAATCTTCAAATGTGTTAGCATCGGCTCACACAATAGGTGGTATGTTTGGTCGTAGAAGTGGTCCTCAGTGTGATCATGGAGATTCTCACGTAGGTAGGACAGAAGATCAGTTAGGATCCCAACTATTTAATAAGTGTAGTCAGTTGTATACTGTACTTTCTAGACTCGGGGCTGAGTATTCAAATATTATTATTACGGGTAAGATCTTTGTATGCCGTCAGTCAAATTTTGCTTTTTTTGATCTAGGTTCACATATTCTTATGTGTCTTCTTATTATGTCTTGTGGTTAAAGTTATCTTGGAATTTATTATCTATGAAATTACGTGTTTCTACTCCCGTGTGTGACTCTTTAGTATTGGACAGGTTTTCAAATCATGTGTTGTGATTGTTTAAGATTTTAATAGTCAGGTTGATCTTAATGTGTTAGATATGGTAGATTTTAATATTATTTTTGTCATAGGATGGTTATCCCACTATAATGCAAACTTGGATTGTTTTTCCAAGACAGTTACTTTTACCGTGCCCGATGTACCCCCGGTTGTGTGGCAGGGAGTGGTTAGTTGTAAGTCGATGGAGATTATTTCTTATATTCATTCTAGGAAGCTTATTTTGAGGGTTTATGAGTATTATCTTTCTTATATTTGTGATGTTAGCGTGGAGAGTCCGTTGCTTGACTCTGTTCCTATAGTTCGTGAGTTTTCTGTATTTTTCTAACAGATCTACCTAGTCTTCCTCCAAAGCATGGTAATTATTTTAGCATTGATCTTAAGCTGGTCATCCAACCTATTTTTATGGAACCTTATCGTATGGCTCCTGCCTATCTTAAATAGCTAAATTCTTAGCTTTAGAATCTTCTTGGTAAGAGTTTCATAAAACCAAGTGTGTCTTATTGGAGAGATCCTATGTTGTTTGTGAAAAAGAAATATGGCTTAATGTGTATGTGTATTAATTATAGGAAACTTAATAAGGTGATGGTAACAGTTATTCAATGCCTCATATTGATGATTTGTTTGACCAACTTCAGGGAGTAGTGGTGTTCTCTAAGATTGATTTAAGGTTTGATTACCATCAGTTGAGGATTTGGGATAAGGATATCTCGAAGATAATCTTTAGGACCCGTTATAGTCACTATGAGTTCCTAATGATGTCTTTTGGGTTGACTAACACCCCAGCTGCATTTATGGACTTGATGAATCGTGTCTTCAAACCTCATTTCAATTTGTTTGTGATTGTCTTCATGACGACATCCTTTTATATTCGAGGAGTAGAGAGAAGCATATGCAATATTTGAGTAGTGAGTTTTTGGCTTGAGTCAGTTACATTTCTTGGACATATGGTGTCTAAGGATGTAATTATGATGGGCTCCACAAAGATTGAGGCTATATGTGATTGAGACAAACATACATCTTCAAAGGAGGTTCTTAGATTCAATTATTTGGATGGTTATTACAGATGGTTTATTGAGAGTTTTGCTACTATTATGGCACCGATGACAAGATTGACTCAGAAAGAGGTTTCTTTTTTATGGTTCAAGTAGTGTGAGTTGATATTTGAAAATCTCAAGGGATTTCTCACTTGAGCTCCTATCTTAGATTTTCCTATTAAGGGTAGGGGATTCACCATGTATTTTAATGCTTTTGGTGTTGGTTTAGGTTGTGTGCTAAAGAAGAAGGGTCATGTTATCTCTTATACATTGAGGTATTTGAAGGTTCATAAGCACAACTACCCCACTCATGATTTGGAGTTAGAAGCGGTAGTTTTTGTGTTTAAGATTCAGAGGCATTATCTCTATGGTTTGCATTTTGTGATCTTCACGGATCATTACAGTCTTCAGCATCTTATGACCCAAAGAGATCTTAACGCTAGAAAGCATAGATAGATAGATTTGCTTAAGGATTATGGTATCTATATCTTGTATCATCTAGGTAAGGAAAATATGGTAGCGGATACATTAAGGTGAAAGGTAGTGAGTATGGGTAGTTTGGCTTGTATCTCGATCTCTCAGAAGCTTTTGGCATAGTACATTCAGTCCTTAGCCAACTTAATGGTACAAATTGATATTTTAGACCCTCAAAGCATTCTTGCTAGTATCGAGAATAGGTCCTAACTATTTGAGAATATTTGGGATCGCCCGTTTGAGAATAAAAGATTTTACATCATTTGTGATTAGGTGTTGAGTGGTCAGTCCAAGAAAACTACCATAAATTTAGAGGGTATTTTTAGATTTGATAGCTAAATTTGTATTTCGAGAGTTGATGACTTGATTTAGTAAAAAGATTTTGCATCATCCATGATTAGGTGTTGAGTGGTGAGTCCAAGAGGTCTACCATAAATTTAGAGGGCATTTTTAGATTTGATAGCTAAATTTGTATTTTATTTACCGAGGTATATCTAAGACGTATAGAGATTTGAGACAACATTATTGGTGGTGCGGTATAAAAAGATATGTGTTAGACTTTGTTAATCATTGTCTGCATTGTTAGCAGGTGATGGCCGAGCATCAGCGACCTAGTGTCTTAATTTAGAGGTTTCCCATTCTCGAGGGAAAATGAGAGCAAATTACCATGGATTTTCTTAGTGGGTTGCCTCGTACTTCTCATGGTTCTGATGGTATTTGGGTTATTATGGATCGATTGACTAAGTTGGAACATTTCACTCCTATTTAGATATCCTTCAACGCCGAAAGGTTAACCTGTATTTGAGTTAGTGAGATAGTCTATTTTTATGGTGTGCCTATATCTATCATATCAGTTTGGGGTTCAATTTTCACTTCTAGCTTTTTGGAGAGCTTTCTAGAAGGAGTTAGCTACTCAGGTAGATCTTAGTACAACTTTCTATCCCCAGATAGACGGACAATCAGAGCAAACTATTCAGATTCTCAAGGATATGCTCTGAGCTTGTGGTAGAGATTTTGGAGGTCAGTGGGAGCAACACTTAGCCTTGGCAGAGTTTGCATATAATAATAGTTATTATTCGAGTATTGAGATGGTGCCTTTTAAAGCTTTATATGTTAGGATATGTTGTTCCCCAATTGGATTGCTTGAGACTTCCGAGATTAGACCCCATGGTACTAACTTACTTTAGAAGTCATTGGATAGAGCCAAGGTAATTCAGGATAAGTTGAAGGTAGCTTAGAGTAGGCAGAAGGCTTATGCAAAATGTAGACTTTATGCTTGAGATTTGGAGTTGATGATCGGGTATACCTCTATGTATTGCCCATGAAGGTTCGGGAGGAAAGGCAAGCTTAGCCCCAAATATATTGTAACATTTGAGCTCCTTCACATAGTTGGTGAGATAACTTATGAGCTATCCTTAACCCTAGATTTTGTTGTTGTCCATCTAGTTTCCATGTTTATATGTTGTGGTGATATATTCCTAACTTGTCTCTTGTGATTAGATGGGACTCAATTCAGTTGAATGAGCGGTTGAACATCTCGGAGTAGCCTATGCTTATTTTTGCTAGTGATGTGAGGCAGTTGCACACTAGAAAGGTTCAGTGGAGGCACTACCCAGTAGAAAAGGCTACTTAGGATATCGAGAGAAATACAAACCTAGTACCCTCACCCGTTCGAGGCTTTAGGTACATCTTAATCCTTTACTTTTGCAAAGAAAGTTCTTTTAGTAGTGGATATTGTAATGACCCTCTAGGTAATTTTCCATATTTTTACTTATATTTTCCATTTAGAGCTTTCCAATAGTTGCCCCAAGTTATTTATGACTTATTGAAATTGATAGTTTTGTTATAGGGCAGTTCGTTTGGTTTTTACAGCCAATTCCCTACTTTGAAGCCTTTTCTAGTTTAAATTGGCTATCATTCAAAAACTTTGCTTAAATAACCTTGTATGCCAATTCAAATAGTTCCAACAGCTCAAAACGTAGATTTTAGGTTAGTTGGACCCTTGATCCGGGTCCCGAGGCCATTGGACACATTTTGGTCTACTGGTCAGAAGTTAAGAAAAATGAAAAGTAGGAGTGGGACTAACTTTTCATCAAAACAACCTCATATGGAAATTTTGACTACTCCATTGAGTTTGAAACGTCGAATTAACAAGGTAGCATAGTTCACTTCCGCATACAGGATTTTGGATGAATCCCGAAGAGTTGGCGGAGACTCAGAAAAATTCCAAGATCTAGCTGGTTCCTCATATCTGGTGTGACCGCTAAACCAGACCTTTGGGAGCCTTAGTGGCCCTAGCTCAGCCAATAAGTACCGCTTTAGCAGAACCTGGGTGCTTTAGAGGCTAGTGCTAAAGCGACCCATGGTTCGCTTTTGTGGTATGGCTCGTGGGGATGGGTACAACTTTAGCGGCACCCAAGAACACTTCTAAAGTAGCCCAATGTCTACTTTAGTGGCATCTGTATACCTGTGAAGGGTATAAATTCCCCCAGCTAGCCCAATTTTCACCATTTTTCTCCCATCCTCAAGAGAGTAAAACCCATAAGAGTGGAAACTTGGGAAAAAAATTGTGGGTGATTTTGAAGCTTGGGTATAGCTTATTTACACATTCTCCTTTGAATATATGGTGATCTTCCATTATTTTCAGGATTTAATTCTCCATTCTTATCCAAAATCCCTAAGAGCTTGGTGGCTTTATTTTTTCACCATTATAGCTCGGAATTCACCCACTTTTAGTATAAATATTCCTTAAGCATAGAGGAACGTTGTGTTCATTTCAAAAGTGTGATTCAATAAATAAGCCCTACAAGGGATTTTCACGTAAGCACAATAGTGAAATATGGGTATCATTGTTCTTGTATTAATGATTAGATGGTGATTTTGATAGCGTGTCACCTTGTGAAAGCTTCTTGAAAAGAAAAATCAATGATTTAGCAGATTCATCGGACTTTTCTTCGGCATCTAGGTAGACTAGATTTATCTTATTCATAGATTGAGCTATCTCATAGTATGATTATGATATTATGCTAGATATGGGGTGAAATTTAGGTATTGGAAGTATGAATAAGAATATTTAGATTAGTTGAACCATTTAGGCAATCTTGAAATCATAAATTAGGAGTAACTATCTTAGTTACTCATGTCTTAGGTGAATTTGGCTTCGTGGCTCATGCTTAGAATGGAAATGTCTTAGTTGTTTAAGCTAGGTAAAATTTCCATAGTCATTGATGTTTAGGGTGGAATTGGCCATAGTTGTTTATGTGAAGAGAAATTGCGTTAGTTACTATGATTTTAGGTGGGATTGACTTAGTTGTTTATGTTTGGTAAAAATTACTATATTAGGGCTATTAATGGCTTATTCACATCTAGAAATGAACTTAGATACCTTAGCCTAGTCCGGGATAGATGTTTCCTAAAGTGGATTTTGGGGATTAGAAGTGGGCCCCTCCGGCCCTCCTTAGACCAAGACTTGTGATAAACTTGCATATTTATTAGCGTATGGTATAACCTTATAAATGCTTGTTTTGGGACTTGAGGAGGTTGAATATAGTTAATAAGTTTTTGGTTGGATATATATGTGTGTGTGTGTATGTGTATGTGTATGTGTGTGTACACATGATTATTGATATGGCTTCTGGACATGGTTAATGATATGATTTATAGACATGACTAATGATGCGGTTTATATATATATATATATATATATAACTAATGAGATGGCTTCAGGAAACGATTAATGATATGATTTATAGGTATGATTAATCAGATGGCTTATAAATATGATTAGAAGCTTATAGATTTAATCTTTGGTATAACTTATGGATATGACTATTGACATGGCCTATGAACATGGTTATTGGCATGACTTAATAGATGCAATATTGGTATGGTTTATGGGTGTGGGTATCGATACAAATTATAGTTGTGATTATTGGTCCGGTGTATAGATATGTGAAAAAGGGATGATCTATAGTTATAGTTCCTTGATATAGTCTATTGAGTTAGTTATCGATATTTTTTGTTAATATGGTTCGTTGTTATGATCTATGAATATGATTTTAGGATCGAGTTTGGCATTGGATGACGATATTGATAATATGAGTTTCGGTTCAAGTTTGGCAAATAATGATAATGATGATGGTACTATTAAGTTACGGTTCAAGTATGGCCTAAAGAATTATGTATGAGATGATACGGTTAGGATGGATTCTTGTCATGGCATGATAATTTGGTAATTTACGGCTATTCAATTTCTTAGTTTGCTTGATTGTACCCTCCAGGATTATGGGCACTTGTGTTGGATTATTTATTTTTCCATACCTATTGGCTTATGGGGGCCAATCTTGTAGTTATAGTTATGTGATCTTTATGTTAATCTATCATATGCATTTATTCATTTATGTACAACAGTGTTGGAGCTTATTTCCAGGTTTGCCCCATTTTACCTTGAATTAGCTTATTTTATCTTATTTTATCATATTTTTATCATGATTTAGTTGAGTCGGATGATGATGCCTATTGAGTACTTGTTGTTTTGACATTCATACTACACTTCGGTGCCTTTTTGGTGCAGATCCATATACTAGTTATCGTCACTGATTTTATGCTTGTGCAAGGTTTATTTCGGAGATTGGGTGAGCTTTTAGAATTGGAGTCACCCTTTTCCCTTCTATTTATGTATGTCTGGTCTTTTATCTTTAAGGCGGATAGTATTTGACTATTTAGTACTCATAGTTCATTTGTAGTAGCTCTTGTACTGACATTACCAAACTTGGGATGGTTGTTGATTTTCTATCTATTTGTTAGACTACTATGACTGTTTTATTGCTACTTAAGTCTTTAATTGTTAATCTTTGGCTTTTAGGTAATTTTCCATCGAGTTATCCCATTCCATCTAGCTCTGGGATATAGTTCAACTTACCTACTGGCGGAATAGAGTAGGTGCCATCATGACTCATAAATCCGGTTATGACATGTAGTCTAACCATGAGTCTCAACTAGGCCCAAATTACGAAGCCTATCCTTACAAGAAACCAAGAACTCTTAAGCATCCTCGCTCGGTGCACCATAAAATCTACGAGGAATCTGCCCAATAGGTTTTGCTCCTCAATAGACATAGCATGCTGGGAAACTACCAGTACGAGAGGGAGCTCAACTCTGGGAGCTGCAGCTACAGGATACGCTTCTTTCTCAATACAACTCTAATATGCAGACTGTGAACCATCAGACAGTGCACCACCAACTAAACCCAAGAACTAAGCCAATGCATCCCTGAGCAGTGACGAACAAATAAACTTCGATAGAGCTTGGGCTTGACCCTGTCCCACAACTGGCTGGGCTGGAGAGATCTCTAGTGCAGGAGTAGGAATAGGTTGGGTGAAGTCCCCCATCCTGGTCCCTGGTTGGGGCTATATCTCTCAACTTTCCTCGACCTCTAGGTCATCTAGAACTATGATAGGATCCCTCGTTGCAAACTCAGGGTCCTCATCTCGTATAGTGGTAGCACGCATCCTTCCCATCTATGAAAGAGTGAAACTAAAGAAATCTTTGGAAATGAACTCAAACTGTTATCTTGAACTAAGTGAAGGAGGTGAAGATCTCCAAAAAAATGTCCTATATCCTCCCGAAGATAAAAAACAAATGGCATTGTTCCAATCCATAAGACTCTACTAGACACTTGATCTTGTACCAATAATACTGGTGAACCTAGCACCCTAATACCAATTTTTCATGACCCAATTTTCAAGTAATGATGGCACCTACTTTATCCCACCAGTAGGCAAGACAAATCGTTGCCCGTATCTATAAACAATGGGCTAATTTGGTGCAAAATGACATAAATGCCAAAAATATGCAAGTAAAAAAATTTCAAACAATAATCATAGAATAATAACAATGGAAAATAAATAGGAGAAATGACATAACCCACGGCGTTGTAGTGTCGGTCAAGAGCTACAAAACTAAAAGACTATGAGAACTATCACAGTCAAATATACATCAATCTCAAAAATAGAAAGACTAAGAAAAAATAGGAGAAGGAGAAAAGGTCATCTCCAGCTCCAAGAGCTCACCTTGTCTACAAAAATAGACCAACACAAATCTAGGTGTCAATAGCAGCCACTAGTACTCGGATCTACACCAAAAAGGTATAAAAGTGTAGTATGAGTACAAAAGCCACGGGTACTCAGTAGGCATCATTGGCCGACTGAGCTAAATCATAATATAAATATAATAAAATTCAAGATACATAATATTAAGTCAAAGTAAGAGGACAAACCTGGTTTAAATCTCCAATATTTTAAAGAAATAATCAAAATAATAACATTAAAGGAAATATAACTATCACTATAAATTTGACCCCCATAAGCCAGTCGGGGCAATAAGGTAAATAACCCAATATGGTCCCCCATAAGGCTGGAGGGTGAAATTAAGAGAATAATAACTGAAATTATACTAACTAACTATAATTCAAACTCACAACCATTGATCGTTCCAACCTTAAACACCAGACTCGAATCGGTTCCATAACAATCATAAATAACCTCTCAATGCTGGACTTAAATCGAAATTCAAATCATCATTTTACAAACTTAAACTGAAACTAACGTCATCTCCTAAGAATCAATCTATAATAAAGCATCTTGTCTCTAACCTCCTCAAGCTCTAAAATATACCTTTAGATTATGTAACACACCTATAGAATCTACAAGGAGCTAATATCATTCTTGACCTAAGATGCGCTAGAGGGGCCCACTTCTAATCCTTAGAATATATTTTAAGGCAAATTCTACCCCAAAATAGGCTAAAGTATTTAAATTCACTACTAGATATTAAATAAGCCACAATCTAGTTCTAAGGTAGCAATTCTACCTATAAACCAAGTAACTAAGTGAATTATGCTTAATTTATGATTTCTTAACTGGCTAAAAGATCTAAATTAGGTGAAATATACCTCCAATACCTCATTTCCAATACACATCTAGTACATTATCATAAATATACTACAATTTAGCCCAGTCTAAGAGAAAGATAATCCTAGCCTACCTGGACGCCAATGAAAGCCAAGCAAAATCTGCTAAATCAATGATTTCCCCTTCTTAAAAGCTTTTGCACGATGCCACACTATTAAAATGATAATCTACTCATCAATACGAGAACAACGGTACCTTTTTTGCTTTTTTATGCTCTAGGTCCAAAATCACAAAAAACTCCCATATGAGGCTCGCTTGTGGAATCACACTTTTGAAACCATCAACGCGTCTCTATATGCAAAAAAACATCTATCTTCAAGAATGGGTAAATTCTGAGCTCAAATAATGCCACAATCTACTCAACAAGAATCTAGGAATTTTAGAAATAAATTGAGAAATTTACCATGAATTTAATGAAAACTTACCAAGATTATGATGAAGAAATGAGAAATTCAAGCTCACAAACAACCAAAAATCTTCTATTAAATGTTTCCCCAATTTTCACTCTCTAGGACTCTAAGCTCTTAACTTTGTGGGAAAATAGGGAGAAAATTGAGAAAGTGGGGGATTTAATGGACTCCAGGTGCCACTTAAGAGGGAACTTTACCGCTTAAGAGGCTAATGGATCTCTTAAGCAATCCCCACTTAAGGCTCGACCTTTGCTTAAGCGATCAGGACGTTGCTTATGTAAATATCCTCTTAGCAGATTGATCCATCCCTATAGCAGTCCTGCTTGGTTGGCCTTGGTTGCTTAAGTGACCACTTTACCACTAAAGCAATATCTGCTTAACTGAACAAAGGGCTACTTAAGTCGATATATCAGCTGACACTTAGAAAATTCCAAGTCTCCACCGACCCCTCGAGATTTATCCAGAATCTTGTAAGTGCAAAAGAACTATGATACCCTATAAATTTGACGTTATGGACATAATGACGCAGTTGAAATTTTCATCCGAGATTGTTTCAATAAAAGTGGATTCCATACCCAAGGGTCATCATCCCAAAATGATTTATGGTGACTTAAGACCCAAACCAAAGGTCCCCCTAGCCTAAACTTGTTATTTTAGAGCTAATGCAATTGTCAGAATTGACATACAAGGTCGTTAACTAGAGTTTTTATGGATAGCCAATTCTTACAAGAGGTCCAAATAGGAATTTTGCTCTAAAAAACAAATAAGTTGTCCGGTAACTAAACTGTCAGCTCCAACAAGTCATAAATGACTTGGGACGGCTATAGTAAATCTCTAAATGGGAAAAACATGTGTAAATGTAGAAAATGGCTTGGAGAGACACTACATTTTGACTTTTAGTACTATTCAAACCTTTTCTAATTCCCCTTTTTCCCTCTTTCCTTTTACTCTCCCAAATCATTACACGCAATCACGCTTATCTCCCTTAAATTCTCTCACTTCATGCCACTATTATGCATAAGCACACCACCATCACCGCCGCAATTTATTGGAGTATGCACCATTCTTTTCTTTTCCCCTCATTGATTTTCTATTTATACTATAAAGTAAAAAAATCAAACTTATGTTAGAATTTCATGTATTTGAAATTTCTTGTGCTCTTATTTCATTCGTGGTATCTAAAAGCTATTCTTGTTTGAGTTATCATGAAGGGTTCGTTCTTCTTTGAATTTTAATCTTGTTAATTGAGTTTAATTTGATGAATTAGTGATTTCTAAGTGATGGGATTATAAAATTAGGGTCTACCTGAGCATTAATCATTGATATATTGTTGGTCAATTTTTTTGTTGTTGAATTAGTGTCAAAATTTTGTTGGGTTTTCTTGAATTAGACTTGAATTTGATCAAGTTTGCCTAATGATAGATTAGGTGGTGTCATGAGGGAAAAATCATAGAATGTTTTTTTTTTGTTGAAACATGGGGAAGCTGAGTACCCATGGTCATTTGTAATGAGAATCACCATAATAATAGCATGAAATATTGCATGAAAATCTGAAAGTCATTTTAGGGATGATGATAAATCAGCGATGGATTGTGTAGTTTGGTGATGCACCAAACTACATAGCGTATCACTAAAGAACTTGCCATATAGCTTAAAGTCATTGTGTGTTTGTATAGTATAAGTGAAGTTTTAGTGATGCCCAAGTTGTTTGATGATGCTAGGGGATTACTGCAAAAATTCTTTGATGTATCACCGATTCCTCACTTTTGTTTACCAAATTCTTTTCCCCTTTCTATTCCAACTTGTGATAAGCAAATCACACTATTGAACCCTTGCTCGATGTGAAAAATTGTTCAGTGACACAATTCTAAAGTTGTATTTTGTTTATGGATAACTTTGGCCTAGTCCATTGCTACTCTTGCATATATGACTTGTAAGAAGTGTGTGGCTAAGAAATAAGAGCATTCTCCTCCTCCTACTTCTAAGGTTTCTAAGTGATTGATGATTAGGGAATAGTCTCAACCAAAAATTAGGGTTTACAAATAAGAAAGGGTTGAGAAAAGTAAGAGCAAAGGCCCATAGGAAAGCTCTGAGCATAGCTTAAACTCCAAAAGGTAAAACATTGATTCCTCATAGGAGGAAAACACCACACCTATTTATGATCATTAACTATGCCTGAGGAAGTATCACCAAATAAGAAAAGGGTAGAATAGTTACCCACTGTTGCAGAAAAACCTCCACCTCATCTTTATAGGGGTGTTGGGGTCCTCAATCACCTTAAGTTGCCTAATTATTTCACAATCATTAAAGAGAAAAGGCTAAGTCTATACAGATTAGAAAAAAGCATCCTAGGGTGTTATTCGAACTTAGGTACCATGAGTTTTAGGTATTCACCAAAAGTTATCTACACTAAGGTACCACAAGTTTTAGGTATTCACCAAAATTTCAAAACCATATGTTGAAAATTTAGTGCAGGAATTTTATGAAATGTATGGGAAGCTATTGCCTGCTAAGAAAAAAAGAGGGCCATAGGAAATTAGAGATGTTGTTAAAGTTTGTGGTGTTAATGTTTGGTGTGATAAGAGAATAATAAACATGGTTTTGGGATTAAAGACTCTCAATATTCACTACTTTGTGACTAGAGTGATGAAGTTAATTGAGGAGGTTCGAGGTTGATTATCCCCTTTACTAAGTGATAGTTCACCCGTGACCTCTTAGAAGAGGAGGTCCTCAAATAGAACCACACAACAATTGACTTTTTTAATCTCATTCCCTTACAAAATCAAAATATTTTGGTACACCCTTGATAAGTACTTGTGGACACATTTATAGTAAAGGAGATTATCAACCTTTATTCAATTATTGACCTAGACATTGCTTGTTGGATCCTGGAAAAGAAAACATCTCTAGCCTTTCCTTTCTTGATAAGTTGAGTTTTGTTATCATGCTAAAGTTCCCTTTGATAAGAAAAAGTATTTTGGATATACTCCTACCTCCACTATTGATATCCCTATACTTGAGCTTGTGTAAGAGGTGAATTAAAAGAAAGTCCGATGGATGATTCTATGCTAATTGAAATTGAGGCCCTTGATAATAGTGCCAACTAACCCATTCCTACTACTATGCTACTACCTCTCCTGGTTTAGCTATAACTCCTTCTCCTCCTCTAATTAACTTTCTAGGTTTATCTACTTAGCCTCTCAGAACCTCTACTTCTAGTCCTCGTTCAACCAATACTTTGAGCGTATTGAGGGTTTCATTGAGTAAGGTTTACATTATTCAAAAGGAAAAGTTATCTTATTTTAGTAATACAAGTTCATCTAGATTGGAGTAGGAGATACTTAAGATGATAGTTGATGCGGTAAAAGTGGCCATGGTGCCGGTTCATAAGGATTTAAGGGTATTCATGAGACCCTACATATATGTGACACCTAGTTAGACTAGTTGAGTGCTCCACAACCTGCAGTTCCAGATGGTGTCTTGTAAAAAATGTAGGATCAGATTGCTTCCCTAAGAAATCATATGTATGATCTCTAGTTTTTAAATTCAACATACTTATAGGGAGCTCTATTTGAGTCACTAAGCCTAATACTTGCTCATGAGGATATTCCCTACATATGGGAGGAGGAGGCAGATAAGGAAAATTAGTCATCTAATGATGAGAAGATTGACGACCAAGGATAGGTTGGTATACAGGTTGAGCCTGAGATTATGGAGTAGGTTGGTCCATAGACTGACATGCAGGAGACTGAGGATGTTATTATTGTTGTCTTCTTGGAGAGGTTGATTCCTGAGATGGTCGATATTGGGACCTCCAGTTTAACTACTACTATGGAAATCGAGGATATAGTACCAGATCCACCCCCACAACCCACACTTGGGACTAAGTCGAGCATTAATACCTAGACATAGGTCGCTTTTATGAGCCACTCATTGCCACAGGATTAGCCATGTTCAGGAGGACCCTTACTCTCATTCTTCTGTATCTCTCTTAGTCCTATTATATTGAGGGTAATGCATTTTATAGAGTTGGAGTGGGGTATTTATTTATTTTGATCTGTAATATTTTAGCCTATTTCTAGATATTTGTTCTTGATATGTTTTTATTTTGGTGTGTGGACTTGATTCGAATGATGATTGGATATTTTTCATTTGGATTGTAATATTTTATATTTGGTTTTTTGGATTTTGTTGAGTGTGGTGTGTGATTTTTTCTTTTTTTCTTTTTTACTTTCAAGTTTAGCTTAGTAGCTCATAATTTAGTTGCAAATAAAAACACTTTTTAGCATGCGTACTTAAGAGAAAAGTGTACTTGCAATAGAATACTTTGACTCAAATGGTATTCTTGGGAGATTTTTCACATGCACAACTCCCAAAAATGGTAAATCATAATGAATTTCTCCATTTTTTAAAATGTGACTATTTTCAAAATTTTGTTTTGGTTTATTTGAACTAGTTAGGCACTCATTATTTGTGAACACCCTTATCTTTTGTTGACTACTTGAATGTCTTCTTTGATATGTGCTATGAATGTGGTACATCAATCGAGGAAGGATAGTATTAGTATTCAATTAAGTAGCTTGTATGGGTGAGAATTTGAATTGATCTTGCTCACAGTGTCCACCTAGAACTTTCTTGGCTGCTCTATGGCTAAGAAAAAAGTATGTGATGTTGGAGAAATGATCTTAGGCCATTGATTGGCAATAAACCCTTATTTTGTCCAAATTAGCCTTCCCATGGTGAGTTGAGTGACCAATTTTATCCCTAATTTTGAGCCTTGGAACCCTTTCTTTTGGAAAACCTTATTACATGCCGAAAGTTTTCTTCCATAAGTTCCTCTCTTAAACCAAACTCTTCTTGGAATGTCTAGTGAGACCATAAACCAACTGAGGCCAAAAGTATAAGTTAGGGGTGAAGGAGCCTTTTGGGGTCAATATTGTGATTGGAAGTTCATAGTGTGGGGACCATCTACTTCCTCTTCTAATTATCCTCATATCCTTTGTAGATATATATATATATATATATATATATATATATATAAAATAAGAATATTTTTGAAAAAGAGTTGCAGTTGTGTTTCTTATTTGTAAATATTTGAAGGAACAGGAAGATAACTTGAAAAGTTTAGAGAACTGGTCCTTGAATTGGTTAAGAAGAAAGTGTTGGGAAAAATGCGTAATTAAGGTCTCGCTAGATGCTTCAAGGGGTAGAGTCACTATAACCTTAAACTTTCCTATCTTACTTATTGCCTATGCTACAAACCAAAATACAGTATAACCTCGATAAATTAATACTGTTGGGACCGTCAAATTTTATTAATTTAGCTAGGTATTAATTAATCGTATAAATTAATAATTATTAATTTATAAATTATATACTTTTTGGGTCCATATTATGAATGTACCTAGGTGTACGTGAAAACTAATTTCTACATTGACTATTAATTATGCATACTTAACCAAATTCATGTATTTTTGCTGATACATTTTCAATATTCTATGTATATCTTAATAAAATATATAAATCTACTTAATTATTAATGTAGTTACATGTACCTACATTCATTAAAATGTATAAATCCACTCAATTATTAATGTAGTTACACGTACATACATTAACTAAGTTACTATATAAATAGATGTATTATGCAAGTCTTCAAATCAAAAAACAAAAAAAATGGCTTCTCATCTCAAAGGTGTTAAAAAATCAACCATGACTAATGGTATACGTAGAGAACTGTGTGAGTATAAACAACAAAATCTAGCATGCACTCAAAAACAATTGCAACAACGGGTGTTAGAGAAGTTTAATTTGCAAGTGAGTCAAGCCACAATATCAAACACGATCAAGAGGTCAACAGAGTATCTATCAGCAACCGACATTCCAAAAGATGAGGCTAAAAGACATAAAGCTGCCAAATTTTCAAAATTAGAGAAGGCTCTGTTCGAGTGGTTTATTCATTACCAAGAGCGTGTTAATATGAATGGGGAACTAATTGTAACGAAGGGAAAAGAGCTTCTAAAAAAGATGTATCCCATCAATACACCTGATTTTCATTTTTCTCAAGGCTGGCTAGAGCGTTTCAAATCAAGACACGGTATCAAGCAATATCGTCGTTTTAGAGAAAGTGGATCAGTTAATATGGAGGCCATGGAGAGAAATTTACAATCCATCAGAGAGAAACTTGATCAGTTTGCTAAGAAAGATGTTTTCAATATGGATGAAACTGGATTGTTCTTTAGGCTACAACCAGATCATTCTCTTGCAACGAAGCAACTTGAAGGTAAGAAACAAGATAAAGAAAGACTTACAGTTGTTATTTGCTGTAATGAGGATGGTTCTGAGAAAATTCCTTTATGGATCATTGGGAAGTATTTAAAACCACGTTGTTTCAAGAATGTGAATTTGGGAAGCATGGATTGTGAATATCGAGTCAATAAAAGAGCATGGATGACTGGGATTCTATTCCAAGAATATGTTCAACAACTTGATGCAAAAATGGACGGCAGGAAATCTTTTTTAATTGTTGATAATTGTCCTGCTCATCCAAAAAATGTCGAAGGTTTGAGAAATGTTGAATTGTTTTTTTTACCACCTAACACAACATCAAAGATTCAGCCTTGTGATGCAGGGATCATTAGAGCTTTTAAGATGCATTATCGTAGGCGATTTTATCAAAATCTTTTGGAGGGTTAT
Source organism: Capsicum pubescens (assembly GCA_030864215.1). Classification (NCBI taxonomy): domain Eukaryota; kingdom Viridiplantae; phylum Streptophyta; class Magnoliopsida; order Solanales; family Solanaceae; genus Capsicum; species Capsicum pubescens. Next base: position 112,507,940 of record CM061538.1, read on the forward strand.
GAAATTGGGATCTCAAATCCAGAAAAGATTAATGTTTTAGATGCAATGAATCTTGCAATCTCGGCATGGAAAATGGATGTCAACTCAAGTACAATTGCAAATTGTTTTAAGCGTTGTAAACATAGGTTGTTAGATGATGAATCCTCGAAAAATCAAGAACAGTTGAATAATGATGGCTTACAACAATTGCACAATCTAATCAATGGATTAAAGTATCAAAATGCAATGAATGCTGAAGATGTTTTGAATTATCCGGGAGAAAATGATACGAGTTTTGAGCTACCTACGGATGAACAAATAATTGAGAGTGTTATGGAAACACATAAAGAAGATGAAGTGGAAGATGATAGTGTGGAATTAGAACAAGTTTCGCGCAAAGATGCTCTGAAAGCAACAATCACCTTACATCACTTCCTTTTGCAATATGAGAAGACTACACCTGCTATTCTTAATGCAGTAAGAAGGGTTAGAGATGAGATTCAAGGTGATATTGATTTCAAGAAGAAACAAACAACATTAGATTCATATTTTCAGAAACCTGTTTAGTTTACTTATGTATTATGTATGAAATATTTTGATACAGATGAATTATTAATTTATATATCAAATGAGACCTATATGAATTTTTTTTTTGTATTATCTTATAAATTTAGCGAATTATTAATTTACCACGTTGATCCCGACTCAGGACCGAAGAAAATTATTATTTTAGCGAGGTTATTAATTTATCGAGTATTAATTTATCGAGGTTATACTGTAGTACCTTAGTGATCTTTAATGGAGCATGCTTGAAAGTGGTGAAGTGGAGCTTAAGGGCAAGCTTATATTGTGGTACTCATATGCATGATCATCTTTGATAGTGTGGTGATTTGTGGTAGTTTCTTGTTTTAATTTTGAACATTTCTTGAAGGAAGGTACTTCTTCATATAAAGGCACTTGATTTAAATACTTGATCAATCCTTAATGTTGGAGTCTATGAACATGTGTGTGGTTTCATAATATTTAGTCAATATTTGAGTCTTATTGTTTACAAATTGAGTGCTTGATAGGTGAGACTTTTGACATTGATTTCAAACCATTAGGACAAAGTGTTTTCACAATAGAAGCATGTGTCTAAGATCCCAAATAGTTTCATTTGTAGGCATTATTAATCTTGTTGATTATGCATTGGTTTACTCGAGAGAGAACAAAGATTTAAGTTGTGGGTGTTGATGAGTCGATAAATTGTGACACATTTGACCTAAAAATGGTAAGAAATCAAGTCCTCAATGTCAATTCAAGGTATATTTAATGTTATTTTGATTTATTGTTAGGGCAAAAGCCAAGAAGTGATTGGAAGAGTTAAAAGAAGCAAGAATATGGAAAATTGGAGCACAAAAGTACAAGGAGAATCACCAAAATGCATGAAGCATCACCAAAAGGAAGCTCCCATGGTTGAAAGTAAAAGTTCAATCAATTTTTAATCCAACCAGTTTAGCGATAAAGGATAGCAATTTGACGCATCGTCGCGCAGATCGGTGTAATATCTCCCCACCGCCAAAAGTTACAAATGTCAACCTCTGTAACTTAAAGTTAATGCCTATTCAGCGATGCAAAGTTAATTTTGTGTATTGCTGATGGGTTCGATAATAGTGTGATCATCTATCAAATCGAACGCAGTGGCATATTAGTAATTTCGAAGCCCATTTTTATTTGAAGCTGTTTAAGCCTTTTTGGCAACTTGGAACCTATATTTTATGATATCTAGAATTTAATTCTTATAATTCAAACTTTTGTTAGGACCTTAGTCACTTGTAGCTTATTTCTTGCTTAGAATTTAAAGTTTCTTTGGAAATATTTGTATTCTATGGCAGAAATGAATGAAAATATATGTATACTTCATTTTTCTCTTGTTATGGGTGGCTAATTTTTCAGGCTTGGGGTTATGTATTTATTAAGTGTTGATTATTGTATGGGTCGAGATTATTTACCTTTTTACTTGATTGAATGTTATGATTTTTGCTAAATCTCTATGTTTCAACTCAAAAATTGAGGTTGCAAACTCTATTCATACTTAGATCTCTTGTCTTGCTTGAAAGAGAATACAAGGATGGAGAGATTTAATTAACAAAGAATTGAATAATTTTTATTTAATAGATAGTGCTAGAAATTGACTAGTTGATTTAAGGTCATAAGTTGCTTTGTATTTTATACATATGGGTGTTTAAAAAACCCATATGAAATTTGGTGGTAGATTAAAAGATTAGTTCCAATACCTAAGATCAAGCCTATTCATAACTATCAATTGAATTTAGGTAAACTTTCACTTACCCACACTTATAGTCACTCTCAAGAGAGCTTAACCATGAGTGCTTTTACCCATCAATTACATTCCCTAGAATTCACTTTGACAAACCAGAGCCGAAATTAATAATTTGAACATAAAATCCTCTTGAATTAACCCACCATATACTATATTGCATTATTTCTAGCAGTACGTGTAAACATTTAGTCACTTGTGACACTCGAAGGTGAACCTATTGCCTTCATTACTTGAAAGTCATCCCCGGCTACAAATTGGATAAAAATTATATAGCTAGAGACCACATACATCTTGAGGTGTATCATGAGAATTATCATTAATATAAAATATTTCCTTCTTGTTATCAAAGATAGAACAATCAAGAAGATCATGATAAAGCTCACCTGCCATTGCTCAACGCATAACATTGTTATAAGGAAGTAGTAAGTATTGTTATTTCTCATCCAAATACACTTATGATCACCTTAACTAATTTATGTCGACTATGATATGTTGTATTAAGGTGTATGAAAGTGTTTAAAGTGATTTTAACCCTTTTTAAAATTTATTTACTTAATTTTCTTTTTAGTCGTTACGGAGGTTAGATCACCATTGCTCATCCAAATACACCTTTGATCACCCTAACAAATTTGTGTGGACTATAATATGTTATAATAAGTTATACCAAAGTGTGTGAAGTGATTTATACCCACTCGTTCTTTTTAATTATTTAATTAGCCCCCTTTCTAATAATGTACAATTATTATCGACTACGGCTCATATTCAATTGAGGTCTATGATACAATAATTCCTGGACAAGGACAATTCCATGTCTAAATAATTTTTTTATTTTTAAGTATTGCCTATTTTTGTTTTAGAATGTCTAATTAATTAATTAATTGTTTAGAAGTAGTTTTACACTTTTAGATTTAATTATTCATTTAATGTGTAATTATTTATTTATTTACTTATATGTATTTTTATCCTTTTAGGTTGTAATTGACCATTAAATATTTATTTTTTTATAAGTATTTGTTTATCCTTTTACTTGTAATTGGTCACTAAATGTCTAATTATTTATTTATAAGTATTTTTGTCATTTTAATCCATGTTAGTTGTAATTGTTCTTCATCAATATACTCAATCATCCCAAACAGGTCGATTGAAAATTTAAAGTGTTTAAGGATTTAATAAATAAACATGAAACAACAACAAAATATATAGAAATAAAATTTATATATATTCAATATTCAAAATGATCATTGCCATTTACATTTTTTCCACCAAAATACGAAGGAAATGGACTAAACATCATCACCATAAAAAACTACAAAACACGTGGATGGTGGGGGGTGAGGATATTATCAACTGAAATCTCCAATCGAATTAAAATTGCCCTGAAACGTCAGGCAATCTTCGCATGTCTCGCTCATGAAGCTCTTTGTCTTGAGCAAGACCTTAAAATAATCGGTTCAGATCATTTCTAAGAATGAGAATGTCATAGTTTTCAGTGTGGGGGTGGGGGAAGGGTCGGGGAGAGGAGAGAGAGTAGAGATTGCAGTTGCGGGAGATGCTGGAGTTGACACTATAATCCATTGTAGAAGATTTAGAAGATGAAAAAGTTTGTACGTGCAGTGTTGGTAAATGGATGGTAAAGAGTAGTAGACTTTATAGGCTGATAATATTTGGGTGATTTGAAACGGCCACCAATAGAAAATTGACGTGTGTCTGATGCCTTTGGACTCTTGGAAAATAAAAAACTATTATCGAGTAGTAATAATTACCCTGGTACATTGTATAGGAAACCTTTTTACTTCTCGGTACACTGTATAGACAGCTCTTTACCACTTGAAAATTTGAGTCCTTTTACAACTATACATTAATCGTGTATATTATAAATCCAATATACTGCAATTGAATTGTGTAGTTTAATTCTTATTTTTAATTTTCCACCGATAGTAAACTAACTTAATTTTATACGAACATAATTTAATTATATTATACTTGTAAAATTTAATTACATCATTCTTTGAGAGATTTCAAATTGCTTTCAACACAAAACACAAAAGACAAACAAAAACTAGTAGTAATGTGAAAAATATAATTACATTCTCTTTGAGAAATAACAAGGTACTTTGAAGCAAAAAATCAAAAAATTTAACTTCTATCCAACATACAAGTTGTTTGTTTATGGAACTTCTTTTGCATATTGAGCATTTTTTCTTTTTCCTTGGCTTCTTTGATGATTCGAAGACACCAAGAAAACGTTTCATTTTCTTCCTTTTGGGCTTGGATGGATAATAGGGTGCCACAATCTTATCTCTTTTAAATGCTTCAGAACAAACCATTCTAACTCCGGAGGGACTACATACATAATTTCACTATATGCACATAAGTAGTGCTCAACAAGATAGACGGGGGATGAAAATTCATAAATGTTTTTTTCTGTATTCATATTTGAACTTCAGCCTCAAGTCTTCCATAGCATGAGAACAAAGGATTTTCACCAAGAAAAACTTTCTATAAAAACATATTCTTTTTAGTAGATTGACCTTGGAAATAGCACCACTTTTGACTATGTTTTACTCGTACGCGTCCCCATTTATGTTGCTCACATGTAACTTATCCCCAACGTCCATATTTTCCCTTATGATCTTTTCATCCCTTGGAACAAATTTAGAGTTGGCTTTAAGTATATCTATATTCCGTTCTCAATGATTTTAAATAAACTTATTATCTACATAATTGAATATGCAACCACGGGAAACTCCCTTTTGTCCTTCAACACTGCGTTTAGTGACTCTGAAATATTTTTGGTCATCAAATCAAATTGATTCTCAAAAAAGTATTCCCGGCTTCATTTATAAAATTCAATATCAACCTCAAGGTAAGGATACTTGAGGACATTTTACCTTGAGCTCTAAAAAATGTTTGACAAACTAGCTATAGCTATACGCCCTTGCCATATCATAGTACAAATATAGGCAATCCCTGCATTGAAAATTCTTTTGGATGTTTTCTGCAGGATGCCTCATGCAAAGTTCATAGTGAGTATGCCTACAAACCCTTGAAATGTCATTAGATATGCTCATGCTCCCATCGGAGATAATACACAACTCTGGTTCATCGACCCCATTAGACTTCAGCTTCTTAAAGAATGAGGTCTAAGAATCATTACATTTCTTTTCCGCCATGGCGAATGCAATTTGGAAAATGTGATTCTTTGTATCCTAAGGAACAACAGTCAGCAACACACCGATATATTTACCATTAAAATGTATGCCATCAATGATAATTACCTGTCATGACCAGAGACTATCCCTAGTCATAGCACGGTGCTCAAGGTCACGAGTGACTCTAAGCTAACTCATGATATGGCAAAAGCTGTAATTACTGAGAGAAGGTAATAATGTGTGGAAGTCATTTAAAAATATTTGATAATCAAAGAAATATCAAAGGTGACTGGAATACATCACTGAAAAATATTTCCAACCGTCTGACTGTCTCAAAGCCTTTAAATATTATGAGTTGTTGGGACAAATCCCAAACTAACTCTGACTAACTGAAATAGCATGAAGTAAAAATACTGGAATAAATAACTAACAAAATAACTAGTCTTTGACTGGTGAGGACTCACCAATATTGTAGCTAAGTGGCATAAGAACGAACTAAGTGCGAACTGGGAACTGAGCGTCCGACCCTAGGTTATAAGACAACATAGTGCAAAAGAGAGTATGCGATCAATACTTTGAATGTACTGGTATATGAGATGGGAAACTAACTAAGATACAAATATATATTGAACATGTACACATGAACATGAAAATCGAATACTAGACCAAGTATACAAATATGATGCGTGTCTGAATAACTGAACACTTGTCCATGCAAATCTGAACTAAATATAATGTGAATACTAAACTATAATTATGGGAGATAACACTAACCGATATTCCCCAATCTGAGCTAATCTTGGTCCAACCAGTGACCCCAGCTGGAAGGGTGCCGGTACCTTTCCAAGAGTACCGACACTGGTTGGAATGGATCCACTAAGTTGATATCCCGAAGGACTAGGGTGTCAGACTTTTACTGGCTGGTGACCCCTATTAGGGTGTCAGCCCTCAACTGGTGGGTGGCCCTTCATAACCTACATTGTCAACATAGTTTTGGAACCTAGGACTTGTACTAGAGGTGTCAGTCCTTAATTGGAAGGTGAGCCTTTATCCCTGCATTCACTTGGTGCTAAGTCCTACTCCCAACTAAACTAACACTGATGGTGATAACATTCTTAACATGAAGATACTGACAAATAATAAACATGATAATATTCTGAATTTGATGATACGAGCATGCTCTGAATGACTTGTAACTTAAAATTTGTAACATACATAAAAATCTTGGTATCGGGTCTTCATAACCCACCAGCACTGACTAATGCAAACTGATCATGGTAATTATGGAACTATCCATGGTGCAAAAAATCATGAATACTACTCAATATTTCAATAACTGATCATGATATATACATTTGCATTATCAAACATATGATAACACAATTCTCATGAGGGAACACATTTTCATGGTTTATAGTAAAAACAATTGAGAGAAAATTCATAAAATTTTCCATAAAGGGGAAAAGAGTTTTACACTAGTTAGTTTAGGGAGTTCTTGGTACTCAATGGGTGGAACTAACCCATTGATGAAATCCCACATATCTAAAATTAGATGCCTTGGTGAAACCCTTAAATTTGATCTTATTCTTACGAAACCCTAGTTTGTTCTTAAGGAAGAAGGGAATCACTTTATTTTACTAAGAGAAGTGATTTCTTAAGTTATAAGGTGTTACGGTAGTTTTAATCCACCAATAACTGATATTGGGGTACCCAAACGACATGGTTTGGGGTTAAAAGGAGTGGAGATTACCAAAAATCCCTTATTAAAAACATGCAGGAATACTATTTCCAGTCGTTACGACTAGTCACGAGTTGTGGTTAGAGTGATAACCTAGAACCCTAAGGCATAGGGTTCTTTATGCTATGACTATGACCTTTCTCTTACAACTCATTCCGACTGACTATGAGTCATTTGGTGGAGTCATTGTCTGAAGCTTGATTCTTGAATCCCTTACTGGTCTGGCTACGGGTCCACACAATTACTCATAATGTCTGACTATAAGTCCTGAGCTTGACTCATAACCCTTGGAATGGATTCATAGTTGAATACTGTTGTGACTAGGAGTCCCTCTAAGAGGCTCATAATGTTTGATTATGAATCGTGGAGGTACTAGAAAAATTGAGATCATGCACTAAACACTTATGAGCTGAATCATGACTAACTATCTGAATCTGAAACATGTTACATGGACAGAACGGAACTCATGAATACATTCTATGACATGAAGATGGTTGGATAGATGAGATAAAAAATGAGATGATTAATAAATTAAGAAAACTATTACCTCAAGATGAATCTGGATTCAAAGAGAAAAGATAGGGGTACTTGGCTCACATATCGGCTTCTGCTTCCCAAGTAGCTCTCTCGACTGACTGATTTCTCCATAGGAATTTCACTAAAGCAACTTCTTTATTCCTCAACCTACGAATCTGACGGTCAACGATTTCAACTAGGATTTCTTCATAGGAGAGGCTATCTTCCACACCCACACTATTCAAAGAAACGACTAAAGTTGGATCACCAATGCATTTCCTCACAAGGAGACATGGAAAATCGGATGTAGTGATGATAAACCTTCAAGCATGTCCAACTCATACTCTACCCTTCCCAACCAGCTCAAAATCCTATATGGGCCAATATAACGGGGACTGACCTTCCCTTTCCTTCCAAACCTCTTCACCCCTTTTATGGGAGAAATTTTCAAATACACCAAGTCACCAACATCAAATTCAATCTCCTTCCTTCTCACATCTGTATAGGATTTCAATCAACTTTGGCTACCTTCGGTCTTTCTCAGATCAACTGAACCTTCTCCATTTCCTCATACGCTGAGTCTAGACCTATCAAAGAAGCTTCGCTAACCTCAAACCAACCAATAGGAGACCAATACCCCCTACTATAAAAAGACTCAAATTGAGCCATCTGAATACTAGAGTGATAGCTATTATTGTAAGTAAACTCAATCAAAGGCAAGTGATCATACTGACTACCCTTGAAATCAATAACATAAGCCCTCAATATGTTCTCTAAGGTATGAATGGTCCTCTCTACCTAACCATCATATGGGGGTAAAAAGTCGTACTGAGATGAACTTGGGTACTAAGACCTTTCTGAAAGGCTTTCCAAAAATAAAAGGGAAATTAAGTACCTCTATCTGAAATGATGGTCAATGGGACTCCATGTAACTTTACCAACTCCCAAATATAGAGTTTAGCACAATCCTTGGTAGAATATGAAGTATGGACTGGCAAGAAATGGTCTGACTTGGTCATTATATCCAAAATAACCCAAATAGAATCATGTTGACGATGCGTGTGAGATAACCCTGTAACAAAGTCCATATTCACCACTTCAACCTTCCAAGTGGGGTTGTTGAATTCTTAAAGCGTACCACTATAACTCTGGTGCTCAACCATAACCTACTGATAATTTGAACACTTAGCCATGAATTCTGCATTATACTTCTTTGTATCATTCCACCAATAGACTTCCCACAAATTATGGTACATCTTAGTGGCTCTTGGGTGAATAGAATACCGTGAACCATGCACATCTACTAACATTCGCTGCCTCAAATAACCCATATTTGAAATACATAACCTACCCTGACAACGAAGTATACCATCTCTCCCTTGGGAGAAAACCTCAATAATCTGATCCCGAACTACCTCTTACAACTAAGACAAAATAGGATCCCTATCTTTCTTTTCTTTTACCTTGAAAACCAAGGAAAATTTTGAACCATTCTAAAACCAAATACTACCTTCAACCGAATCAACCAACCAAACACCCAATCTAGCAAGTTGATGAACCTCACGGACTAATTTTTTGTTATTATCCTCAACATGGGAAACACTTCCCAAAGACAATCTACTAAAGGCATCGGCACAACATTGGCCTTACCTGGATGATACAACACACTCGTGTCATAGTCTTTTAACAATTCTAACCACCTCTTCTAACAAAAATTTAGATCTTTCTACATGAATACATATTGTAAACTTTTGTAATTAGTAAACACGTCATATAAACCTTATAAAGGTAATACCTCTAAATCTTTAAGGTAAAAACAACTGCTGCCAACTTAAGATCATGAGTCGGGTAGTTTTTCTCATGAGGTTTGAGCTTTCTAGAGGCATACATTTTAACCTTGTCATACTGCATCAACATACAACCAAGACCAACTCTAGAAGTATTACAATACACTACAAAACTATCTAAGCCCTCTAGTAGGGTCAAAATTAGAGTGGAAGTGAGTCGAGTTTTTAACTCCTGAAAATTCTTCTCACATGAATAAAACCACTAAAATTTGACTTAATTCTAAGTCAATATGGACATGGGAGAAGAAATAAACGAAAATCTTTCAAAAGACCATTAGTAGTAACCAACTAAACCCAAGAAACTCCTGATATCTAATGGAGAGAAGGGTCTAGGCCAGTTCTTTACTGCTTTAGTCTTTTGAGGATTAACTCAAATACCATTACCGAAAATAATATGACCAAGGAAAGCTATTGATTTCAACCAAAATTTGCACTTGCTAAACTTAGTGAATAACTGGTGATCTTTAAGGGTCTGTAAAGTAATCCTCAGATATTCTGAATGTTCATCTTCACTATGAAAATAGAAGATGATGTCATCTATTAATACTATGAGGAACATGTCCAGGTAGTTCTTGAACACTTTGTTCATCAAGTCCATAAAGTTTGCCGGAGCATTCATTAGTCCAAAATACATGACTAGAAATTTAAAGTGACCATACCAAGTTCTGAAGGCTTTCATCAAAATATTAATTTCTCTGACTCTTAGCTGTTGATAGCCGTATCTGAGGTCTATCTTAGAGAAATAATGTGCACCCTAAAGTATGTCAAACAAGTCATCAATCCTAGGAGAGGATACTTATTCTTGATTGTAATTTTGTTCAACAGATGGTAGTTGGTGCACATTCTGAGGGAACCATCTTTCTTGCACACGAAGAGAATTGAGGCACCCCATAGAGAAACACTAGGCCTGATGAAGCCATTATCTAAGAGGTCTTTCAACTATTCTTCCAATTCCTTAAGCTCGCCTGGAGCTATTCTATAAAGTGGAATTGAAATAGGTTGGGTGTCTGGGAGGAAATCTATTCCGAAGTTGATTTCTCTCTCGGGAAAAACTCCGAGCATATCTTCAGGAAATACTTCTAGAAACTCACTAACTACTGGAACTGATTCAAGACTTAGAATCTCTGATTTTGAGTCCTTTACTCAAACAAGATGATAGATGCAACCTTTGGAGATTATCTTTGTTTCCTTAAGATAGGAGACGAATTGACATATAGGCACTAAGGTACTACCCTTACATTCTATGAATGACTCATTAGGAAACTGGAACTGGACTATTATGTTTCTACAATCAACTGAGGTGTAACAAGAGTGGATCCAATCTATTTCAAGGATAACATCAAAATTGTCTATCTCCAACTCTAAAAAATTCACTGAGGTGACCTTTTAGAATTTTGTGACTGCATAATTTTTTTCCACCAATCTATCTATAATGGAAATACCTACAGGAGTGGACACTGAGAAGAGTTCTACAAGAATTTTAGGACTGACACCAAATTCTATTGTTATACAGGGAGTCATAAAAGAAAGTGAGTGTAGCTCCGGGGTCTAATAATACATATTCATGAATGTGGAAGACTTGTAATGTACCAGTAACCACATCTCAAGAACCTTCCTAATCTTGTCAAGTATGAAGGCCATAGAGATAATTATAGTGTTGGCCACTAGTGGTGCTGACAGTGGCACCTTGATGAGTCGAGCGACCTACAGGAGCTAATGAGGAGTTAGCCTGACCTTGCTGACGAAGATCCTTACCCCTTTACGCAATCGCTAGGCAATACCTTATTTTGTGGCCTAGATTACCACACCCAAAACAAGCATCACTACCTTCTATGCACTCACCTTTATGGTTCTTACCAAACCTCTTGCAGATTGGGTTAGTGCTACCACTATTCACACTATCCTAGGAGTTAGAGCCTGGATCTCTATCACGAGTGTCCTATTGAAACTTAGGTACTGGAGCACTGGAAAAAAGTAGGGCTAGGGCTGAAGCATTCTGTCAGAACTAAAAATGATTCCCACCATCGGACCTCTATTGAGAAAAGTTTAAAATACCATTTTTGGCCCTCTTATTCTACCTTTCCCTTTCTCTGAGTTTCTCCACTTCAATCTTCTGAGCATGCACCATAAATCTAGAATGGTACACCTCTTTAATAAATATTGTTGTCCTACACTCTTTGAAAACATCTTCTAAAACACCAGATACAAACTTACTCATTTGAGCCCTAGAATTAGCCACTATAGTCAGAGAATATCTTGCTAACTAAGAGAACTAGAGTGAATACTCTTTTACACTCATGTTACCCTACTTCAAATAATTAAACTTTTGCACCTTGGCCTCTCTCAGCTAGAGTGGGAAAAACCTATCTAAAAAAGTAGTAGCAAACTCCTCCATTCTATAGGCCTTACGTCGGCATCTCTTCCTCCTTCCACTGCTTAACCCATCTGTGAGCCATACCTTGAAACTAGTAAGAAGCTAATTTGGTGATCTCACTCAGGGTAGCACCCATAATATCAGTCACCTTTTGAACATAGTCTAAAAACTCCTGCAGATCCTTCTCAAACTTGGATTCAGAGAATATCGGGGGATTTATTTGGTGAAATCTCAAATTATGGTAGTTGTTGTATTCACCACTGGGTTGGATGGGGCAATATCCTACTGGCTATTTTGGGTAGCCATAGATTGAGCTAGCATTGTAAAGGCATCCCTAAATTTAGCGTAAAAGAGTTGCTCATTTAGAGGGTGCTCGAGAATAGGTGGTGGTGTTGGATGCTCCCCATTCCTCCTTCTGTTTTCCCTTCTAGGAGGTATTTTCTTTACAGGGTAGAGAAGGAATTAGAGGAAGAATTTTAACAGAGATTATGCTCCATCCCACAACATGAATACCAAAAGAAAGGAGATTTTCCTAAAAATATTTTGTAGCCTCTCACCCATAAGTATAACGCTCTTCATACCCATGAACAAGACTCTACTTAATATGGCTTTCAAACACACTAGGACACTTTAAACATTGTGCTCTGATACAAAGCTTGTCATAACTCGAGACTACCCCTAGTCGTAACATAGTGCTCAAGGTCACAAGTGACCCCAAGCTAACCCATGATCCGGCACAAGATATAAATACTAAGAGAATATAATAAAATACTGTGCAAAATTCATTTAAAAGTATTTGATAATCAAAGCAATATCAAACGTAACTAGATACACCACTAAAAAATATGTCCAACTGTCTGACTGTCGAAAAGCCTTTAAACATGATGAGTTGTTAGGACAGGTCCCCAACTAGCTTTGACTAATTGAAATAGTATGAATTAAAAACACTGGAATGAATAACTAATAAAATAACTAGTCCACAACTGATAAGGACTAACCAATGTTGCAGCTGAGTGGCACGAGAATGAATAAAGTGCAAGTTGGGAACTGAGTATCCGAACCTATGTTATAAGACAACATATCATAAAAGAGAGTATGTGATTAAGTACTTTGAATATACTGGTATGTGGGATGGGAAACTAACTGATATATATATACTGATCACATACGCACAAACATAAAAATTAAATGCTAGACCAATTATAAACATATGTTGTGTGTCTGAATAATTGAATTCTTGGTGATGTAAACCTGAACTGAACATAATATTAATACTGAATTGTAATTGTGGGAGATAACACTAACAAACATGCCTCAATTTAAGCTAATCGGGGCCCAACCTATTACCCCAGTTGGAAGGGTATTGGTACCTTACATAGGTACCAACACTGGCTGGTATGGATCTACTAAAATGATGTCCCAAAGGACTAGGGTATCAGACCTCTACTGGAGGGTGACCCCTATTAGGGTGTCAATCCTCAACTGGTGGGTGACACTTTGTAACCTATGTTGTCAACATAGTTCTGGAACCTAGGGACTTCTACTAGAGGTATTAGTCCTCAAATGGCGAGTGAGCCTTCATATCTACGTTCACTCGTTGCTAAGTCCTACTCCCAACTGAACTAACACTGATGGTGATAACATGTTTAACATAACTGATACTGACAAATACTCAACATAATAGTATTCTAAATTTAATGATACAAGCATGCTCTGAATGACTTGTAACCTAAATCTGTAACAAACATAAAAGTCTAGGTATCGGGTCTTCATAACCCACCAGCACTGATTAATGCAAACTAATCATGGTAATTATGGAATAACTATGGTATGGAAAATCATGAATACCACTTAATATTTCAATAACTGATCATGATGTAGACATTTGCATTATCAAACATATGGTAACATAATTCTCATCAGGGAACATATTTTCATGGTTCATTATCAAAATAATTGAGTGAAAATTCATAAAATTCATGGTTAACTTAGAATCCAATTGAAGATAAAGTTTTACACTTGTAAATTTAGGGAGTTCTTGGGACTCTATGGGTGGAATGGACCCAACCCATTGATGAAATCCCAAAAATTTGAGACTAGAAGCCTTGGTGAAATCCTTAAAGTTGATTTTTGTTCATGAGAAACCCTAGTTTTCTCTTAAGGAAGAAGGGAATCATGCTATTTTGATAAGATAAGTGATTTCTAAAGTTATGAGGTTTTAGGGTAGTTTTAATCCGCCAATAACTGATTTTGGGGTACCCAAACAACGTGGGTTTGGGGTTAAAAGGTGTGGAAACTACCAAAAGCCCTTATTAAAAAAATACAGGAATTATGTTCCCAGTCGTTATGACTCACATCATGACTCGTTAAGACTGGTCACATGTCATAGTCTAAGTCATAACCTGAAATCTTAAGGTCTAGGATTATTTCTGCTATGACTACAACCTTTCTCTTATGACTTATTACGACTGACTATGAGTCGTTAGGTGGAGTCATAGTCTGAGACTTGATTCTTGCATCCTTTACTGGTCAGGCCTCAAGTCCATACAATGACTCATAATTTCTTACTTTGAGTCATGTGCTAGAATCGTAACCACTAGAAAGGATTTTTTTTAAACACTGTTGTGACTACGAGTCCCTCCTAGCAACTCGTAATGTCTTATTACAAATCATAGAGTAGAGTCATGGTCACTAGGATGAAAATAAAGGTTCTTTTCGTTATGACTATGAATACTCATAACGACTGCAACGTCTGATTACGAGTCATCACATGAGTCATAGCCACTAGCAACTAACTAATACTTAAAGGGAAAATTGCATAACTTCTTGCCACGTTATTAGATCAAGGCGATACTTGCAGCGTTGGGAAGCCTACTTAGTTTCCTATCTTTTGAGGGGTTTAGATCTTCAAAATATGGGGTATTAAATTATCTTTAGCCTATGGGAAATCCCTTAATGCAAGATATAAGAGTGATAATGTAGTAAATAAACCTGTAATCATTAGTATTATACCTAATGGTGTTTATGGTACTAGGATTAGTTCTTTTAACATTTGGAAAACCCAGACAAGCAAGATGAGCAAGAATATCCATCCTTCAAAGTACCCCTAGATATGTTCATGGCCAATACACCAGCATACTATGAGACCTCGTAAAATTTTGATCATTTTATTTTTTACCCTCCCCTCTGTGTAATGTTAGTTTTTGACATGAATTCTGATTAGATATGTTAAAAGGGTACTTTTGGAAAGTTTTAGATTTTTGGGAGGGGTTTAGAGTCATTTTAGGAGCCTGGGACAGTGAGGGTTTGTGATAGTAGTGGGCCATGGAGGTTAGCCTCCATGATAAAGGAGTGGCATGAAGGCTACCCTCTATGATAGCGGTGTGCCACGCCACTATATAAAAATCATCTAATTTTGAGGGGATTTTGGTCTTTTTACCACTTGTACAACTTTTAAACACTTGGGTGACCCTTTTTCTTCAGTTTTCAAAGATCAAAACCATTATTTTTCCTCTATAACTCAAACCCCAAGAAAACTCAAGGGTTTTATAAGGAATTCACTATCTAAACTCCTAACTTTGAATTCTCTTCAAATTGTTCTATAATTCAGTCATGTTGCTCATCCCTAACTTGTATTTTTATATTATGGTATATATTTAATCAACACTCATGTGATTTTAATGTGGGTTTGGAATTGGGTTGAGAGATTTTTCTTGGGTTTACATAAATTTCTTTACCCATATTTTAAATTATTTATTCATGCTTTAATTTATGGTTATGGGGATTGAATTGGTGCATTTTTTTAATGGTTGGAATGGGGAACATAGGTTTCCCCAAACTGGTGGAATTTGGTTTGGTAATGGCATTAACCTCAACCTACCTTGTAAACTTGATTTTGAATTTGAATAATTGCATGGTTTAACTTATCTTTTGAGCCCATTTCATCACATTAAAGGATAAATAAATGAATATGGTTTTGAAATGGCTGTGGTGGCCATGGATTAGATTTTAAATGGAACTTAGGAGTCAATTTGGTTATATGGGTTGGTTTGGCACAATTATATAATCTTGTAATCATATCGGTATAACGATACCATGCTGGTAAAAGCCTTAATTAAAGACTCCTGAGTTAATCATTAGTTTATGTTCAACTATTTTAATTTGGGCTTAAAGGGAATTATATAGCTCACCATGAAGGTATAGATCATGTGGGTATCAACACTGGAAACTATGTTTGTCGGCGTTGGGGGTCCATGTGACCGTTTTCTTGGTGCATACTTTATATATATATTGGGAGGGGATATAGCTTTAGCGTCCTTAGCCTTTCCTCAGTTTTTCCTCAGTTCGTGCAGCAAACATGCACCGAGTCCCTCCAATAGGGGGAGCTGGACCTATTAGCCCGTGGGTTCCTTTAAGACGGATCGAGCTACATAGTTTAGGATAATATTTTAAACTCTCATATTCATGGCCTTTGTCCCTATACCGATATCCTAGATATATGTATATGAATATGGTGCATATTTTTTATGACTGAATTTGTTAAGTGCATTATGTTACCCTTATCCCGTGAGTTACATACCAGTGCTCACCGCACTGACCATCCTTGGATGATGCATCATTTCATGATTAGGATCCGATGGCTTTTCTATTGCTCCTGTGCAGCGTTGGTGATTTGGTATTCTTGTGGATCTATTGTGAAGTGTCGAGCTTTCATCCTTCAGAAGGCCCCATTATTTTATTATTTTTTATTGCCTTAGTATTTCTTTATGGATTTCTTTATCATAGTTGGGGGCATGTCCCAACGTAGTTGATATTCTCAATCTAGAGGCTTTTGTGGACAAGTATAGGTTGGTTATTTATTTGGATTCTTAGAACTGTCATTTGGCTTATCTATTCTTATCATTATCTTGGTTGGTTTCCATTATTTACTATTATTATACTCCTGAGGTAGGACTAAGGGGGTGGTCTCCAGCCCAAGGTGAGTTTAAGATTACTCGTCATGGTCAGGCCTAGGTTTGGGTCCTAACAAGCTTAGTATCAGAGCACAATTTAGGGTCATTGGGTATCCACAAAGTCTTCTGGAGTAGAGTCATTTTTATGGGTATGTAGTGAGCCATACTTATAAGAGGGAGGCTATAAGGCATTTAAGAATATTTCCCTTTCTTGTGTTCTATTTACAGGCTATAGAGCCTAGTGCTATGAAACTCATCTAACTCCTAGCTTACTTCCATTTCAAATCATGCCTCTCTAAAGATTTGACGGTCATACAAACTCTGTTAGAAACTCTGTCCCACTTGAGAAAGATGTAGAGGGAACTCTCACTATTTATAGAGTTCAGACTCGATATAGGATCCTTGGTCCTAACTATTTCACCCTATGTGGGGTTCCACCAGTCTCTACCAGTCCTCATTGGGCTTTCTGGGATGGTGGTACTTATGCTTAGTCACCTCAGGGAGATATCTCTAATGTGGAGTTTCATCAATCTATTTATATGCTTGCTTAATTAGTGGCACTGCAGTCTCATCGGTCTGATAATGTTGGTCTTATTATTAGTTCATCTGAGGTCACTATAGTTGGCTAGTTTATAAGGCTGAATCACCCAACCTTTACAGGCTCTAGGGTTAGAAGGATACTCAGGGGTTATTGGTGAGATTAAGAAATATTTAGGGTAATACATGCTATTGATTCAAAAGGTGTAAAATTTTCTACCTACCAGTTGAAAGATGTGGATTATCAGTGGTATAAGAAGTGGGAAAAGATGAGGGGCGATGATGCTAAATCGACAGTGTGGGATGACTTTTCAGGTGCTTTTCTTGATCACTTCTTTTCTCAAGAGTTGAGAAAAGTTAAGGCTGAAGAGTTTGTGAACTTGAAGTAGGGTAATATGAGTGTTAGGTATACGCTCTAAAATTTCAGAAGTTGGCCCGTTATGCTCCAGAGTTGGTGTCGAATATGATGTCCCAAATGAGGAAGTTTGTTTCTGGTTTATCCCCTGATTTGGTGTTGGAGTGTAAGGTTTCTATATTGAATAATGATATAGATATCTCTAGGCTAGTATTTTATGTACAGTAGGTAGAGGATGAAAAAAATGAAGCAATTGGAGATGGGAGAGAGGTTGAACAAGACATTTTGATATTCAAAGCACGGCGCAAGTCAGCAAAACAGTGGGAGAGATGGTAGATAGTGGACTAAGAAGAAGAATAGGGGAAATTCTTACTCCAAAGCTAGTTCTCCTTATCCTAATCTTTCAGGTGATCATCATTTTCTGGCTAGCAGTGATTCTAAGGCATAGGGTGCTCTGTCTAAAGCTAGTGGATCTCCGTAACCCCAACCTTATCCACCTTGACATTTTTGTAGGATGCTTTACTGTAGATATTATGAGAAACAGAGGAATCGATGTTATAATTGTGGCTAGCTTGGTCATATGCAGCAAGATTGTCCTTCGGCCAAGGTTCCCACTGGAGATACTAAGGTCCCTATCACCATTTCATCGGCTCCTGCACCTAAGGTTGCCACTTCAGGCACCAACACTAGCCAAAATCATCTTTATGCTCTTGTTACTCGTCAGGAATCTGAGCCATCCCCTGATGTTTTTCTTTTGGGGGCAACAGATTTTCCATTTCTCTAAAAATTGTCATTACAGAGCTTGTGAATGCTGACCACTCACTTCACTAATAATCTAACTTTCATATTACTATACACATCACTAGAAAAATTAAAGCCTAAGGGTAGTGCTGCAACTTTTGTATTACTTCCTGCCATGTTCTGACCTTTCTGCCCTTGATGTGTATGTGTTGTGCCACTTCCTTGCAAAGTCTATCTTGGCCAGTGGTTTATTTTTGGAATCTGATGTTTTTCCTTTCTTACCAGATCAGGTACACCATCATGCCAAACACGCAGGTGACTATTTGCCAATGCCCTGTTTTCTTTCTTGGTCCTTTACACAGCCATAGTACTTCATCTTCCTATGTACCAACACTTCATTGATGTCCTAGCCATACCAGCAGTCTTTTCGATATAACTTTTACATATTGGCACCTAAATAATAAGTGCTCAAACACTTCATCATCCAGTCCATAAAACACACACGACTTGGGTACTTGGATTCCCATCGTTATTAGCCTATCCACAGTAGATAGTCATTTATGTACTACTAACAAAAGTATAAATTTGTATCTATGATGCATATTTGGTTGAAGTATCAACCTCTTCCAGGGAACTCTTGGGTATTGTGGCCTCATTTGCTTATACATTCTCTTAATGTTAAATGCATCAGAGTGTTGGAGTTGTTGTAATCTACTAAGCAGGTCACCGTGAATTCTTTGTAACCTTAGTACCTGTTCTCTTGTAGCCAAAATCTTTCTAACCACCCAGGCTGCATTCTTGGGTATTATGATAGAATCCAGTCTTTGGTTCTTTATGTATACACTATGTATCCATTTTATCCACATTGAGTCTTTCTTCATTGTTATGGCCCATAGGTGTTTTGTAATTACTGCTTTGTTCCATCTTTCCACATCCATAATGTTAACGCCACTTGTAGCCTCAGGCAGAGACACCTTTTCCTAAGCAATAAGGCTTTTCTTGGATACCTCTGCTACACTAGTCCAGAGGAAGGATCTACAGATTGCATTTATCATCTTCATTACCTTCTTAGGGAGTAAGAATATTTGTTCCCAATATGATTGGACACCAAAAAGAACTGATTTTATCAGTTGGAAACGACCAGCATAAGACAATAGTTTGGATGTCCAATAGTTGATCCTAGCTGTAATTTTCTCCACTAAAGGCCAACACTGACTGATAGATAACATCTTTGCTGCAAAGGGAACCCCTAAGTATTTGAATGGTAGGCATCCTTCACTAAATCCCAAATACTGCAGAATCTCATCCTTGACTCTCCCAGACACCCTTGTAATATATATGGAGATTTTCTCTGCATTTGCTTTTAGTCGTGATGCTTCTGAAAACTTCAGAAATGCTACATATAATAGCTTAACAGATTGCATATCAGTCTTGGAAAACATGAGGAGGTCGTCATCAAAGCACACATGAATAATTCTCTGTTGTTTACACCATGGATGGAATTAGAAGTCCCTGTTTAATGCCAGGTGGTTAAATTCCCTTTGAAGATACTCCATAGCAATACAAACTAAATACGGAGACATTGGATCTCCTTGTGTAATCCCTCTCTTTCCTTCAAAGGGTTTTGTTAAACCACCATTCAGTGATAGGGAACATGTGATTGTGGTAATGCACTCCACAATCCACACAATAAACTTGTGAGGAAATCCCAAGTGCATTAGCATATTTCTCAGGAAGTCCCAATCTAGTGTGTTTTATACTTTCTTTAGGTCCACCTTTAGCACACACCTTGCACCCATCCCTTTCTTTGTATACCATTTAAACAATTCATGGGTAAATAGAATATTATTAGTGATGCATCTTCCTGTGATGAAAGCAGATTGTGAGCCACCTACTATATCCCTAATAGCCATCTTTAGTCTTCCTGTCAGTATTTTGGTCATAATTTTATATAAGGTAGTGCAACAGGCAATAGATCTGAAGTCTTTTACCTGTGCAATACCTTGTGTCTTTGGTATCAAGGTTACATCTATGCTACTCCAAGCTTTAAGTATCTATTTTAAAAAAAACTTAGGACAGCCTTAAATATATCTTCTTGGACTACAATCCATTGTTGTGTAAAGAACTCAATTGGAAATCCATCAACTCCTGGTACTTTATCCTTTGGCATGCTTTTAATGGCATCCAGTATTTCATCCCTTGTGACCTCTATAGTGAGGTGTGCTTGCTGATCATGATTTAAGCATATACCTTTCTTGATTATCTCAGTATTAGGACACTTGTATACAGGGCCAGCTTTACCCATCAAACTGGTGAAAAAATTAGTGAATTCCTTTTCAACTTATTTTGGATCAGTGAGCTTAGTATTAGTTCTTGTGTATATTGAGTTGATAGTATTATGGATAGTTCTTATCTTTATTTGGGCATAGAAATATCTGGTATTAGAATCTCCCCCTTTATCCACTGAGCTCTAGATTTTTGCCTCAAAACCTGTTCCTCCACTGTGCTCCATTTCTCTAGTTCTGATAACATTTTTTTTCCTGTGGCATAAGTAGTTGGTTCAAAGGTTGGGTAGCCAATTTTGTCTATATTATAACTAGCTCCACTCTCGTTTGCTGCAATCTCTGCTGATAGGTTACCATGTATGTATTTAGCCCCTTCAGTTCAATCTTGAGGTACTTCAGTTTTTGCCATACCTTGTACATCTCACTACCCTCAACAGGTTTCTCCCAAGCTTTCTTTACCAGGCCATCAAACATCGGATGTTGCATGACACTACTGAATAGTTTGAATGGCTTAGGGTGTAGGTGTGCTGCTGATTTCTCTTGTTCATCTGGATGAGTATTGGAGCATGATCAGAAATACCTGGACTAAGGTATTCAGCCTCAATGTGCCCAAAATGTTAGACCTAATCAAAGTTCCCCAGTTCCCAGTCAATTCTGTTATTTACCACACTATCATCTTGGCGCTTATTGCACCAAGTGTATTGGCCCCCTATACTCCTCAATGGAGTGAGTTGTAGTTTATCTAATAATTCTATGAATCCTTGTACTTCAAACGGTATTACTGGTGACCCCAATCTATTATTAGTTTTTAACACATTGTTGAAGTCACCACTTATGAGCCAACTGGTTTGGATCTGTGAACCCACTTGTTCCAACCTCCTCCATAAACTTTGCCTCTTATTTTGTTCATTCCATGTGTACACTACTGTAAAGAAGATAACTACTCTTTGCTGGTTGTCTTCCACCTTACAATGGATGAATTGACTGTCTACAGCCTGAACTTGGAATGCAATATGATTTTTTAATAACAACCACACTCTCCCATTTGGTGCATCAATTGTATAATTACAACAATGTTGCCATCCCCCATCTATTTTTGGTACGACTCTTTTTGTATTCCATTCTTTAACCTTTGTTTCTACACACCCCATTACATTAATTTTAATCTTTTTCAGAAAGAGTATCAGCTCTTTCTATTTGAAGGGCTTGTTAATCCCTCTTATATTCCACGTACAGATTCTCATAGGGGTTTATAACTACTAGATTCTCCCACTTCTTTAATAGTACCTGGAGGGGGGCCATCAAATAGAGAATACCTATTAGAGAGTGTTAAGCAAGGATACTCTTGCAATGTTGCTCCAGCTAGTCCTGCAAGTGGGGCATCAATAGAATCTGGTATATCAGCTACTTTCTGAGGATCTGTATCTTGAGAATTTTCTGTTTTTTCATCCTCCACTATGTCCTTGATTTGCTCTTGGTCTTTGGGATACCACTTCTGGATAATAACTTTTTTCTTCTTCTTATTTCTCCTCCTTTTATGCTTTTGAACTTCCTCCAATGGTTTTCCTTCTTCTTTTATTTCTTTCTTCCTACAATCTGATTCATCATGACCAAATCTCATATAATTAAAGCAATATTTTAGCCTCCAATCATATGCTATAGTTTGGTGGAAGACTTCATTAGGGGAATGAATTTCGATGCTATCAGGCAAGGGCTGAGAAATGTCAGTCTCTACTATCACCCTAGCAAAATATATCCTCTCCATATCAACTATTATTTTGTCTATATATATTGGTTTCCTGACTACACTCGCAAGCTTACTAAGCGATTCAGTTGACCAATAACCCAATGGTAGACGTGGAAATTTCACCCAAACTGAAATGGATCTCAGACAATTAGGATCGAATTCAAAGTCTATACTCCATTATTTGAGAATGAATGGTTTATTGTGATAGGAATAAGGCCCCGAGTGTAGGACCAGAACTCGCTCCTCACAGTTTTTGAATTGGAACACAAAGTACCCATCAATATGGTAAAAGATGTGAGGCTTCATCACGAAACTCCAAACATTCATCACATAATTCTCCATAGATTTCTCATATGGCGTATCCCCAATTAGATACCCGATAAGATCTACTTTCCAATATTCTTCCTGTTCGTGTAGGTCCTCCTCAACCAATTCTACTATAAATTTCCCATTTTGCATAGAAGGGGTATGTAGTTTAGCTCTTTTCTCTTTTGAGAGGTCCTCACGCACTGCTCATTTTGCTGCTCAACTTTAATTTCCTCATTCTCATGCAATCTCTCCGGTGTTCGATCTCCACTACCCCCATCTATAGTTGTGTTAGTGAGTCCAAAGAACTGTAGCCTCCGAGGTATTGAAATTTCCTTCCTAATAAGGCCCTTATCTTCAACATCAGCTGCCTTCTCTTCGTCTTCGTCCTTAACTATAGGATAAAATTTTGGAAGGAAAAAACTCCCAAAAGTGAGAGGGTGAAGTTCCTGCATTATACCACTAGCCGGAGTTACTGTGGTGGTAACCGGCGTGGTTGATTTTGGTGTAATCAGAGGTCGGTGTAGCATTTTTCCCATTCAACTGCGTACATTAGCATACCCCGCTAACTTGAACCGAGATAAAATTAATCCCTCTCCCCTGATGTTTTCACTGGTTTGGTACAACTCTTCTCTCGTGATGTTTACTATTTTCTTAATTCTGGTTCTACCCTGTCTCATGTGATTCCTTATGTTGATGTACACTTTGGTTTTGGCCCTAAAAATATTTCTGACCCTTTTTCCATGTCTACCCTGGTGGGTAATTTTGTTGTTGCTAGAAAAATCTATAGAGGTTGTGTTTTATCCATTCATCATAGAGAGACATTGGCCGATTTGAGTGATCTTGATATGGTGGATTTTGATATAGTCTTAGGTATGGATTGGCTTTATTCGTGCTATTCTTCTCTATATTATAGGGCTCAAAAGGTTAGTTTTTGTTTTCCTAATAAATCGGTGATTGATTGGGAGGGGTGCTCCTTAGTGCTCAAAGGGAGGCTCATTTCTTATCTTAGAGCTCGAAAGTTGATTTTTAAAGGGTGTATATATCATCTAGTTTAGATCAAGGATTCTAACTCTGAGAGTCCCTCTTTGCAATCTCTTCTTGTGGTTAATTAATTTCTAGAAGCTTTTCCCGATGATCTTCTTAGGATTTCTCCTGATATGGGAATAGACTTTGGGATTGATCTTCTATTGGATACCCATCCTATTTCCACTCCTCCTTATAGAATAGCTCCGATAAAACTAAAAGAACTTAAGGAGCAATTGAAATATCTTCTTGATAAAGGGTTCTTTCATCCTAGTGTTTCCATATAGGGTGCTACAATACTTTTCAAGTGAAAGAAACATGGGTCTCTTTGGATGTGTATATACTATCATCAATTGAATAAGTTTATAGTGTAGAATAAGTACCCTCTTCCTAAGATTTATGACCTATTCGATCAGCTTTAGGGTGCTAGGTGTTTCTCTATGATTGATCTCCGTTCAGTCTATCATCAATTGAAAAATAGGGAAGTAAATATTCCCAATACTACTTTTAGAATCCGATATGGACATTATATGTTTTTGGTTATGTGATTTGGGTTGACTAATTCTCTGGATGCTATCACGGATCTGATGAATTGGGTGTTTAGGTAGCTTTTGGATTTGTTCGTTATAGTCTTCATTGACGACATCTTGGTGTACTTGAAAAGTGAGAATGGATTATGCCAATCACTTCCGAATTGTGTTGCAGACTCTTACAAACCAAAAGTTATATGCAAAGTTTTCTAAGTGTGAATTTTGGCTGAGTATAGTGACCTCTCTTGGACATATTTTTCTAGTGAAGGGATCAAGGTGATCCACAAAAAGTTGAGGTAGTCAATAAATGTCCTAGACCCATGACTCCAATCGATATTAGGAGCTTTATGGGCTTGGCTGGTATTATAGGAGGTTTGTGGAGAGTTTCTTATTTATTGGTACTCCGCTAATGAAGTTAACTCATAAGAAGATTAAGTTTTTGTGGTTCGATGCTTGTGAGGGTAGTTTTAAGAAGTTGAAGGACAAGTTGACTTCTCCACCAGTTTTGACCCTACCTTAGGGTACTAATGGTTTTGTTGTGTATTGTCATGCATCCCGTGTGGTACTGGGTTATGTATTGATGCAACATGATAAGGTTGTGTCCTATGCTTTCGAGTAGCTTAAGGTTTATGGGAGGAATTATCTGACTCGCAATCTAAAGTTGACAGTTGTGGTCTTTGTGTTAAAAATCTAGCGCCATTATCTGTATGAGGTGTATGTGGATATTTATTCAGACTATAAGATCTTGCACTATATGTTTACGCAAGAGAAATTAAATCTTAAGCCAAGGTTGTGACTCAAATTGCTTAAGGATTACGACATGAGTTTGCACTACCATCCAAGTAAAGCTAATTATGTTTGTTGATGCTCTTAGTAGCTTATCTATGGGGATCGTATCTTATGTTGAGAGGGCTAAGAGAGATTGGTAAAGGACATTCATAGGTTGTCTCAACATGGGAGTTTATCTCTTGTACTCTAAGGATGGAGGAGTGATTGTTTAGGAGGTGGTTTACTCATCTCTAGGTGTTGAGGTGAAGGAGAAGCAGGTTTTTGATCCCATACTTATATAGATTAAGGATAATGTGGGTCAGCAAAAGGTTATGGCTTTTAATATTGGGGGAAATGACATCTTGAGGTATCACAGAAGGTTGTGTGTTCCTGATGTTGATGTCCTGTGGGAAAGAATTTTGGTTGATGCTCATGAGTCTACATATACAGTTCATCTAGGTTCGATTAAAATGTACCATAACTTGAAGGAAATCTACTGGTTGAATAATATGAAGAGAGATGTGGAAAACTTTATGGCTAAGTGTATAGTTTGTCAGCAAGTTAAGGTGAAACATTTGTGGCCTGGTGGCATGTCCCAAGAGATGGAGTAGCCTATGTGGAAGTGGGAGATGATTAATATGGATTTTGTTACAGGTCTTCCATGATCTCACAATAAGTATGATTCCATTTGGGTCATTGTAGATAGGATGACTAAGTTTGTTCACTTCTTTCCTATGAGGACTAAATATTTAGGAGAGGATTATTCTAAGTAGTTCATACAAGAGATATCTAATTTGCATGGTACATCAGTGTCCAACATTTCAGATTGAGGTACGTAGTTTTCATCTCACTCATAGCGTTTATTTCAGAAAAGTTTGGGTAGTCAGGTGAACCTTAGCACCGCTTTCCACCCTCAAATGGATGGACAAATAGAGCATACTATTTAGACTTTGGAGGATATGCTAAGGTCACGTATGATTGATTTTAAAGGTAGTTGGTTTGACCATTTTCCTCTTATTGAGTTTGCTTACAGGAATAGTTATCATTCAAGCATTCAAATAGCTCCTTTTGAGGCTCTTTATGGTAGGAGGTGTAGGTATACTATTGGGGGGTTTGAGGTTTGTGAGACTAGGTTATTTGGTCCTGACTTGGTTCACTAAACCATAGAGAAGGTAAAGGTGGTGAGAGAAAGACTCAAAACTGCTCAGAGTCACCAAAAATCTTATGCGGATGTAAGGCAAAAAGAGTTAGAATTTGAAGTAAGTGATTGGGTATTCTTAAAGGTGTCTCCTATGAAAGGAGTAATGAGATTTAGGTAGAAAGGAATGCTAAGTCCCTGTTTTATTGGTTTGTATCTGATTTTGAGAAGAATTGGGAATGTCTCTTACAAGTTAGATTTACCAGGATGTTTTGGCTCTATTCATCCTTTTCTATGTGTCTATATTGAAAAGTGTGTGGGTGACCCTTTATTGATAGTGCTTGTTGAGGATGTTGGTGCTGCGGATTCATTGTCTTATGAGGAGGTCCTGGTTGAAATATTGAATACGCAAGTTTGTAGATTGAGGACAAAAGATATAGCTCTGGTAAAGGTTCTTTGGAGGAATCAAAAGGTGGAAGAAGCTACTTGGGAAGCTGAGGAAGATATGAAATCCAAGTACCAGTTCTTGTTCCCTGTGTTGAATGAAAGTGGTTAAGATATGAGTTTCATTTCACATTTGTTGCATTTTAAATTTGCCATTTAATTTTGATGTATTCTTACTATCATCATGCTAAAAATGTTCTAATTTCTCATTCGGGGATGAATGATCCAAGGGGGGACAATCTAAGACCTTGTAAAATTTTAATCATCTTATTTTTGACCATCCCATGTGTGTAATATTTATTTTAACTTGAATTATGATTAGGTATGTTAAAAGGGTATTTGGGGAAAATTTCAAAATTTTTGGGAGGGATTCAGGGTCTTTAAGATCCCGATATAGTGAGGGTCCGCGATAGTAGTGTACCATGAATGTTAGCCCCCGTGATAAGTGTGTGGCACATAGGCTACCCTCCGCAATAGCGGTGTGCCACACCACTATGTAAAAATTGTCCAGTTTTATTTTTTCTCTTGGGGTGAGGGGCTTTTGGTCTTTTTACCCTTTGTATGACTTTTAAACACGTGGGTGACCCTTTTCCTTCAGTTTTCAAAGATCAAAACCATTTGTTTTCCTCTCTAACTACAAACCCAAAAAAGCTCAAGGGTTTTACAAGGAATTCACTGTTCAAGCTCCAAACTTCAAATTCTTCAATAATTCAGGCATGTTTCTCATCCCTAACTTTTATTTTAACATTGTGGTATATATTTAATCATTATTCATGTGACTTTAATTGTGGTTTTGAAATTGGGTTTGGGGATTTTAATTGGTTTTAATTGAGTTGCTTTCCCCGTATTTTAAATTATTTATTTGTGCTTTAATTTATGGTTATGGGAACTGAATTGGTGCATTGTTTTTATGGTTGAAATGGTGAACATAGGTTTTCCTAAATTGATGGAATTTTGGCATGGTAATGGCATTAACCTCAACCCACTTTGTAAACTTGATTTTGAATATGGTTAATTGCATGGTTTAACTTGTCTTTTGAACCCATTGAATTGCATTAGAGCATAAATGAATGAATATGGTTTTGGAATGCTCTTGGTGGCCATAGATTATATTTTAAATGGAACTTGGGAGTAAATTTGGTTATATGGATTGGTTTGGTATAATTATATATGTTTGCAAGCTTATTAGTATGATGATACTATGTTGGTAAATGTCTTAATGAAAGACTCCTGGGTTAATGGTGGTTTATGTGCAACTATTTCAATTTGGGTTTAAAGGGAATTATGTAGCTCACCATGAAGATGTAGATCATGAAGAAATCAACAATGGAAACCATATTTGTCGGCGTTGGGGGTTCAGGTGACTGTGTGCTTGGTGTACACTTTATATATATTTTGGGAGGGCTATAGCCCTTGTGTCCTTAGTATTTCCTCAATTTTTTCTCGATTCGTCCAGTTAGCATACACTGGGCCTCTCCAGTAGGGGGAGTTGGACCCATATAGCCCATGGATGCTAATATTAGTTCAAGCTAATATTTTAAACTCTCATATTCATGGCCTTTGTCCCTATCCCTGCATCCTATATATATGTATATAATTGTGGTGAATATGGTTTATGACTAGATTTTGGTAATTGGATTATGTTATCCCTAACCCCCGAGTTACATGCTAGTGCTCGCCCTACTGACCGTCTTTGGGCGCTGCATCATTTTATAATATAGGGTTCGAGGGCTTTTCTATTGCTCTAATGCAGCGTTAGGTGATTCGGTATTCCTATGGATATGTTGTGAAGTGGTGATCCTCCATTCTTCAAAAGGCCCTGTCATTTCCTTTATTTCTTTACTATCTAAGTATTTCTTTATGGATTTCTTTGTCATAGTCCGGGGAATGTCATGAAGTAGTTTATATTCTCAGTCTAGAGGCTTTTGTGGACAAGTTTGGGTTGGTTGTTTTTTTAAATTCTTAGAACTGTCATTTGACTTATCTATTCTTATCATTATCTTGGTTGGTTTTTGTTGTTTATTATTATTGTGCTCTCGAGGTTGGACTAACGGGGTGGTCTTCGACCTATAGTGGGTTTGATATTACCTATCTTAGCCAGGCCCAGGCTTAAATTGTGTCTCATACCAACACCTATAATAGTTTGCTCTGTTTTGAAACACTTGGAAGATGGTCATTTGTACTTCCTTAACTCTTGGCACGTTGTTCTCAACATAATCATTTGTCAACAGTGAGGCAATTAGCGTTGATGAGATGTTTTTGTGCATGCCCGTGATGTTTTCAACACCACAACTGTGTTCACCTACGTATTTGTAGCTACAAAATCTATCCGAACTCTCGTAATTTCTAGCACGCAATATTTATCCATAATTACGACTCCTACATCTCAACTTGTAAAATTTTGAATAACTTCTAACCATTTTAAAATAGAAGGTTGTAACGTCCCAAATCTGGTACCCAGAACGTTACACGGTGCTCATGACCCCAAAGGACCACAAGCTAACCCATGGCTAATATCTGTAACTAAACACTAAATAATATACTGTAAATATGCGGAATATAAGTTGTAAGGCCATAATGTTCAAAACTGAACTAATATTGAATATAATACAATGTCTGTAATGGGGTATAAAAATATACAAAACTGAAATAAACTGTCTGAACATATGTTGTAGTCTGAAAGCCTCTAAACTGTCTGAAAACTATGGAGTTGATGGGACATGTCCCCAACTAAATCCAAACTACTAATATAATAAAGTAATAAAATAATCATGCTATCCTCAAATGATGAGGACTCACTGCTAGTCTGGCAGCTGAACATCTGATCTACTAAGGATGCTCGGGAGCTCATGCTTCTAAACCTATGGTATAAAACACCATAGCGCAAATGCATTAGTACATTGAATGTACTGGTATACAAGTGAGGTAGGCTAAATACAGGGGTTCATATGCATGAACAATAATAACTGATTGTATAACATGAATACGAGAATACATGCATGAATACGTAACTGTAATAGAGATTATGATAACGCTGACTCATGAATTCTAATAACGTAGATTTACTGATATCTGAGTACTGATACTGGGATACTGAATGACTAAGTCTACTGAATACTGAGGAACAAATGTCATATTACTAATAAAGGAATGACTGTTTCTGATAGTTCTAATTATGAAGAACTGGTCTAAATAACTGTATCTGACAGTCCTGAAATAGAATACAGATAACATGAGTTTCGTATAATTAATATACTATTAACTGAGTTCGTGATAACATGATTACTAAGTCTTAATACTGATAACATGAGTGACTGTATCTGGCTGTCTTGATATTGATGGAACTAGCTGGGTTCTGCACTATATTGATTTGACTGTATCTGACAGTCCAGGAGTTTGTAGAAATGAACTGAGTTCTATTACTGAAACTGGATCGGAAACTGAGACTGTGGGAGGTGATCATCTAACCAACATGCCCCTAAATTGAACTAGTAGGGTCCAACTTATAACCCCAGCTGGAAGGGTGTCAGTACCATGCCACGGGTAAAGACAAGCTGTGACTATACCCTCTCTGACAGGGAGCTCTTCCATCAACCCCTCCTAGTAGGAAACTCAACTGAGATATATAAATCCCTAAATGCATAGGGTGCATCTCAACCTATGTTGTCTACGTAGTTTTGAAAAGCAAGGATTGCTTCTAAGGATCACACCCTCTACTGACTGATAGTGTTTGTCCTCATCCTTGGGTTCACTCGGTGCTGAATCCTACTCCCAACTGAAGAGACACTGAACTGAGTCAAACTAAACTGAACTATTATTGATTGTATTATTTAACTTATTTGAACTGAGTTCACAAAATTCCGTTGACTGACGGAATACGACAGAAATCTGATAGCTGACTGAGATTAGTGAGATTACTTGAGATTACTGAGTAAGACTAGACTAATACTGAGTTTACTGAGTTTTCCTGAGTCATGTGACTCACTGAATTCTATGATCATGGCTTGACTGAGAGTATCATAAAAATATGACACTGGCTCTAGGCACACAGCTTAATTTTCGGGTACAAGTACCCCTAGGACTCTATAGCATGAAACTGACAGGACATGACACTTCTTAAAGACATGACCATTATCTACAATTCATAATACATTAATTTGGGGATTTCATGAAGCACATAGTTATCATAGTATTGTACATAAATGGAATTGCATATAAACATGTCATACTTTTCTCAACCTAATCTCATGGACATTCCCTCAACCATTCATAATGCACACAATATCATGGAAGTCATTCTTAGTAATAGGGTAAAGTATACACTTATCACTTGGGTCACAATTAAGCTATAATGCATAATTTCTATTCTCTTAGGAATTTTATCAAACACCTAGGATGCATTACTTAGGGCATAGGCATGACCATCAAATTAATACAACAAAACTCTATATTTCAACTCAATTTCACATGTTTCAAACCACATACTAGCAGAGGTTCATGAACAACACATAAAGATTCCATCTTGGGAATCATACAGCCATAATCACATGAACATAATTAATCCACAACAAAATATTCACAATACAAGATTTAAAACTTGATTCTTGGGCTACATGGATGAAGGGAATCCATGAATGAACAATGTTCATACCTTAGTTCTTGATTCTACGAAGATTGACGGAGAGATTCTTGAATTTGAGTCTTGGATTCGAATCCCCAATTGAAAACCCTAGCTTGTTCATGAGAGAAACTTGAGAGAAACAATATATTTAGAGTTAATTATGGCTGAAACACGTGTTATTGGATATATATTGGGGGTGAGAAATTGACCCTTTTAACCCTTGGACACATATTTTAATTCTGTAAAAATTTCCCAACCTGTACCTCTGGCGCAACGCGGCACTATCGCGTTGTGTCACTGGATTTTGATAACTCTGAATTTGAGCCTTGGCATGATGCACCATAACCGCATAGGCTCACTGGATTTTGACGATTGCCATTTTGGCTGGCTCCATGATGCGTTTATGGCTCAGGTGGCACACTGTCTTACTAAAATAGCTCTAACTCTTCGTCCAGGTGTCGAATTTGGGCGAATTTGGTATCAATGGAAAGCTTATTCAATTTCCCACATGATAAAAAGTGAAAATATTGAAAATACCACATGTATAAAAGTCGATTTGTCTTTGAAACAAGCCTTTAACATTTTTGGGATGATTTTAAACTAGTTAGAAGTACGGGGTATTACAATATGTCTCCCTTGGGAACATTTGTCATCGAATGATACTGATTTAGATGGGAGAAATGATAAGCTGAAGTACATACTGAATATGAACAGCTAAAACATGACTACCTGACTGACATTACTGAGATTCATACTAAGCATGCATATCTGATGCATGATTTTATGACTGAGCTGATACATGAATGCATGACTGAGAGTATTGATAAGCTGATCACATATATCTGATGCATAAATACATGACTGAACCGACTCATGAATATGCGACTGAACATATAAGGGTAACGATACCAAGTTTGAAATAAAAACTGAGTATGGAACTGAATACCACATTTGTAATTGAAACCTGAAAATGAAATAGGATAAGCTTAAGAAAAGATATTACCTTGGGCTGAGTCTAAAGCTTAATTACTAAATCTGCATGAGTGGAAATATGAGAACGTAACTGGGTCTGGAATATGATAAATGGGTAGAATATCGTGATCCAAACTAAGTACCTTAAATACGTGGCATACGATCGAGATTGAAGCTAGAGGGTCAACCTATAGGTACCCACTACTCCAAACTGGATTTGTTATGAGAAGAGAGCGGCATGTTTATGTCATAAAAGTTTTAGGGAATTATAATGTATCTCCCATTTGGGATACTAGGTCCCTAGAAGAATACTGACTTGACTGCGATACTGAGGAAAACTGGGATGATGCACAGGGCATCAACGAACTGAATCATGACTGAATATCTGGAATATAAAACTAAGGCATGATACATGAACCAAGTTGAACATGCAACTACCTAGTTGGTCCATCTTAGAATGAACACATTCTTGAGATTCTGAATAGTCCGATCAGGTGGAAAGATGGGGACACCACACCATCTGAACTTGTCCATTCTGACTGCTAAACTGAAGTACTGTCTTTGCGGACTAACTCATACTAAAAACTTATACTCAATCAGAGTATTTCTATGCCACTCTTTCTATAAAGTTCTAATGACGGTAGAGAGACAGTGAATCTTAGCCCGGTCTGAGTACGACATCTGAATGAGAGATCACTACATTGATGGGATTCTTGTATTAGGAAGAAAGGCCTATGAAACATCATCTAAGATAAAGTGCCCAAACCTTATGCATTGCAACTGAGACATCTGAAAAAGTTCACATTGTGTTGAGCATGAATGCATAAATATACTAATTTATTTGATTAACTGGATACCTGATAGCTGAATACTGGATGTATAAGACTGAACTATATTTGGGGTGAATAGCTGGACTGAGACTATAAAGTATTATACATGGAAGGTAATGGCTGACTAGGTAACATGATCTAACTGATCTTGAATTTCATGAAAAACTATATTATTTGAGAATACAAGGCCAAGCGTATAACATAATACTAGAATAGTCTGTAAACTGAGGTACTGAAATATCGATAAATGAATATCGGATAACTGTACACTACGACCAATAAAACCCTAAAATTAAACTGAGTTGCTGACCCGATTACTAGGCTAGGACTGGGACTGAGGTTGTAGATAAGACGGTAATCGAGACTGTAACCGTAACTAAGTTTGTAGCTGGGACTGAATACTGGTTTCTGATAACCAAGGTTTAGACTGGTACTGAAGTACTGAATTTTGTGACAGAACACTAATTTACTCTGGTACAACTATCCCCATGAATACATAATCTGTTCAACCTGGATAATGTTATCCCAACTCTACTACTGCTAAACTCCAGTGTTCATGCTTCTAACTCTAGATCATATGCTATCATGTGATTTTAAGAAGAGATCTGATGACATATGAGTTCTTAAGATCATGAATAAGAGCTACGCAGCTTTGGAACATAACGAAACTGAAGGGATACTTTTGAGCTTGTGGGCAATCCCATACTAACTATTTGCGGGGACTGTCTGAGAAATTCCTATCTCTAGGACTTTGAGCTTCACCATTTCTATTACCTTGAAAGTAAGGTAAAGTTGACATGAGTGAAGCATGATGAGAATCTACATAAGTTTCTTAGAGAATCTTTCTATAGCACTACCTGAGACATGAAAGAAAGGGAAACTGTTCCTAAAACATCTAATAGCCTCCTGCACTTAAGTGTGGTTCATAACACACCCATGCAAAAGACTTAACTAGATGTGGCGTTTCAGACTTCCTAGGACATTGTTGAACCTTAGGCTCTGCTACTAAGTTTCTAACGCCCCAAATCTAGTACTCGGAATATTACACGGTGCTCATGACCATGAAGGACCACAAGCTAACCCATGACTGATATTTGTAATTGAGCAATGAATAATATACTATAAATATACATAATATATGCTATGAGGCAATAAGGTTCAAAACTGAACTAATACTGAATATAATACAATGTCTGTAATGAGGTATAAAATACCCAAAACTAAAATAAACTGTCTAAACACATGCTGTAGTCTGAAAGCCTCTAAACTCTCTGAAAACCGTGGAGTTGATGGGACATGTCCCCAACTAACTCCGAACTACTGAAATAATAAAGTAATAAAATAATCATGCTATTCTAAAAGAATAAGGACTCACTGCTAGTCTGGATGATGAACGTCTGATCTACTAAGGATGCTCGGAAGCTCATGCTTCTAAACCTATGGTATAAAACACCATAGCGCAAATGCGTCAGTACGTTGAATGTACTGGTATGCAAGTGAGGTAGGCTAAATACAGGGGTTCATATGCATGAACAATAATAATTGACTGTATAACATAAACATAAGAATACATGCATGAATACATAACTGTAACTGAGATTGTTATAATGCTGACTCATTAATTTTGATAACGTTAATTTACTGATATCTGAGTATTGATATTCGGATACTGAATAAATGAGTCTATTGAATACTGAGGAACTAATGTCATATTACTAATAAAGGAATGACTATTTCTGATAGTTCTAATTATGAAGAACTTGTCTGATTGACTGTATCTGATAGTCCAGAAACTGAATACTGATAACATGAGTTTCGTATAATTAATATACTATTAACTGAGTTCATGATACATGATTACTGAGTCTAAATACTGATAACATGAGTGACTATATCTGATAGTCCTGATACTGATGGAATTAGCTAGGTTCCGCACTATACATATTTGACTGTATCTGACAGTCCTGGATTTTTGTAGAACTAAACTGAGTTCTATTACAAAAACTGGATCTGAAACTGAGACTGTAAGAGTTAATCATCTAACCGACATGCCCCAAAACTAAATAGGAGGGGTCTAACCTGTAACCCCACCTGGAAGGGTGTCATTACCATGCCACAGGTAAAGATAAGCTGTGAGTATACCCTCTCTGACAGGGAGCTCTTCCGTCAACCCCTCCTAGTAGAAAACTCAAATGAGATATATGAATCCCTAAACGCTTAGGGTGCATCTCAACCTACGCTGGCTACTTAGTTCTGGAACACAAGGATTGCTTCTAAGGATCACACCCTCTCTACTGATTAACAGTGTGTGTCGTTATCCCTGGGTTCACTAGGTGTTGAATCCTACTCCCAACTGAAAAGACACTGAACTGAGTTAAACTAAACTAAACTATTACTGATCGTATTATTTAACTGATTTGAACTGAGTTCACTAAATTTCATTGACTGACGGAATACTACTTAAATTTGATAGCTGACTGAGATTAATGAGATTACTTGAGATTACCGAGTAAGACTGGATTGATACTGAGTTAACTGATTTTTCCTTAGTCATGTGACTGACTGAATTCTATGATCATGGCTTGACTGAGAGTATCGTGAAAATATGACACTGGATCTAGGCACAGCTAAATTATTGGGTACAAGTACCCCCAGGACTCGATAGCATGAAACTGACAGGACATGGCATTTCTTGAACACATGACCAGTATCAATAATTCATAATACATTTATTTAGGGATTTCAAGAAGCACATGGTTATCATAGTCTTGTACATAAATGGAATTGCATATAAACCTATCATACTTTCATCAACCTAATCTAATGGACACTACCTCAACCATTCATAATAGACACAATATCATGGAAGTCATTCTTAGTCGTAGGGTAAAGTATACACTTATCACTTGGGTTATAGTGAAGCTATAATGCATAATTTCTATTGTCTTAGGCATTTTATCAAACTCCTAGGATGCATGACCTAGGGCATAGGCATGACCATCAAATTAATACAATAAAACTCTATATTTCAACTCAATTTCACATGTGTCAGACCACATACTAGGATAAGTTCATGAATAACACATAAAGATTCCAACTTGGGAATCAAACAACCATAATCAAATGAACATAATCAACCCACAATAAAATATTCACAATACAAGATTTAAAACTTGATTCTTGGGCTTCATTGATGAAAGAATCCATAAATGAACATTGTGCATACCTTAGTTCTTGATTCTACGAAGATTGAGGGAGAGATTCTTTAATTTGAGTCTTGGATTCGAATCCCCAATTGAAAACCCTAGATTGTTCTTGAGAGAAACTTGAGAAAAGAAATATATTTTGGGTGAATTATGGCTGAATCACGTCTTATTGGGTATATATGGGGGTGAGAAATTGACCCTTTTAACCCTTGGACGCGTATTTTAATTCTGTGAAAACTTCCCAACCTGGACCCCTGGCGCGATGCGTCACTATCACGTCGTGTCACTGATATTTTACAACTATGAATTTGAGACATGTATCAATGCACCATAATCACAGAGGCGCACTAGATTTTTATGATTTCCATTTTGGCTGGCTCCGCGACTCGCTGATGGCTCAGGTGGCATACTATCTTACAAAAATAGCTCTAACTCTTCGCCCGGGTGTCAGATTTGGGGGAATTTGGTATCGATGGAAAGCTTATTCAATTTTCCACATGATAAACAGTGTATATCTTGAAAATAACATATTTATAAAAGTGTATTAATCTTTGAAACAAGTCTTTAACATTTCTGGGATGATTTTAAGCTAGACAAAAGTATGGGGTATTACAATATCTCCCCCTTGGGAACATTCATCCATATATTAGACTGATTTAGATTGAAGAAATGATAAGATGAAGTACATACTAAACATGAATAGCTTAAATATGACTACCTGAGTGACATTACTGAGATTCATACTGAGCATGCATATCTGATGCATGATTTTATGACTGAGCTGATACATAAATGCATGACTGAGAGTACTGATAAGTTGATCACACATATCTGATGCATAAATACATAACTGAACGGACTCATTAACATGTGATTAAACATATAAGGGTAACGATACCAAGTTTGAAATAAAAACTGAGCATGGAACTGAATACCACATTTGTAACTGAAACCTGAACATGAAACTGGATAAGCTTAAGAAAAGCTATTACCTTGGGCTGAGTCTAAGCTTAATTACTAAATATGTATGAGTGGAAACATGACAACATAACTGGGTCTGGAATGTGATACATGAACTGAATATCATGATCTGAACTATGTGCCTGGAATACGTGGCATACGATCGAGATTGGACCTAGAGGGTCAACCTATAGGTACCCACTACTCCAAACTGGATTCATTATGAGAAGAGAGCGGTATGTTTATGTCATGAAAGTTTTAGGGAATTATTATGTATCTCCCCCTTGGGACACTTGGTCCCTAGAAGAATACTGAAATGACTGTGATACTGAGGAAAACTGGGATGATGAATAGGGTACCAATGAACTGAATCATGACTGAATATCTAGGATATGAAACTAAGGCATGATACATGAACCAAGTTGAACACGCAACTGCCTAGTTAGTCCATCTTAGAATGATCACATTTATGAGATTTTGAATCGTGCAATTAGGTGGAAAGATGGGGAAACCACACCATCTGAACTTGTCCGTTCTAACTGCTAAACTGAAGTACTGTCCTTGAGGACTAACTTATGCCAAAAACTTGTACTCGATCAGAGCATATCTATGACAGTCTTTCTATAGAGTTCTAATGACTTTAGAGAGAAAGTGAATCGTAGCTTGGTCTAAGTAGGACATTTGAATGGGAGATCGCTACATGGCTGGGGTTCTTGTATTACGAGGAAAAGCCTATGAAACATCATCAAAGATAAAGCGACCAAACCTTATGCACTACAACTGAGACTACTGAAAAGGTTCACATGGTGTTGAGTACGAATGCATAAATATACTAATTACTCTGATTAACTGGATAGCTGATAACTGAATACTGGGTGTGTAAGACTAAACTGTACTTGGGTTGAATAGCTGGACTGAGACTATAAAGTATTATACATGGAAGGTAATGGTTGACTGGGTAACATGAGGTAACTGAGCATGAATTTTATGAAAAACTATATTATTTGAGAACGCAAGACCAAGCGTATAACATAATTCTAGAATAGTATGTAAACTGAGGTATTGAAATACCGATTAATAAATATCTGATAACTATACATTGTGGTCAAGCAAACCCTAAAATTGAAATGAGTTACCAACTCGATTACTAGGCTAGAACTGGGACTGAGATTGTAGCTAAAACGATAATTGAGACTGTAAGCGTAACTAAGACTATAGATGGGACTGAATATTGGTTTCTACTAACCAAGGTTTAGACTAGTACTGAAGTACTAAATTCTGAAACTGAACACTGATTTACTCTGGTACAACTATCCCCATGAACACATAATTTGTTCAACCTGGATAATGTTATCCCAACTCTACTACTGCTAAACTCCTGAGTTCATGCTTCTAACTATAGGTTATATGCTATCATAAGATTCTGAGAAGGGATCTGATGACATATGAGTTCTCAATATCATGAATAATATCTGCACAACTTTGGAACATAACTGATTCGAAGGGATACTTTTGAGCTTGTGGGCAATCCCATACTAACTCTCTGCGGGAACTTTCTGAGAAAGTCCTATCTCTAGGACTTTGAGCTTCACCGTTTTTGTTACCTTAACAGTAAGGTGAAGTTGACATAAGTGAAGCATGATGAGAATCTACATAAGTTTCTTAGAGAATCTTTCTATAGCATGACCTAAGATATGAAAGAAAGGGAAACTATTCCTAAAACATCTTATAACCTGTTGCACATAAGTGTGCTGCACAATGCACCCATGCACAAGACTCTACTAGATGAGGTTTTCAGACTTTCTAGGACACTGTTGAACCTTAGGCTCTGATACCAATTTTGTAATTCCCCAAATCTGGTACCTAAAATGTTGCACGGTGCTCATAACCCAGAAGGCCCACAAGCTAACCCATGACTGATATCTATAACTGAGCACTAAATAATACACTATAAATATGCAGAATATAAGTGTAAGGCCATAAGATTCAAAACTAAACTAATACTTAATATAATACAATGTCTGTAATGTGGTATAAAAATACCCAAAACTGAAATAAACTGTCTGAACACATGTTGTAGTCTGATAGCCTCTAAGCTGTCTGAAACCGTAGAGTTAATAGGATATATCCCCAACTAACTCTGAACTACTGAAATAATAAAGTAATAAAATAATTATGTTATCCTCAAATGATGAGAACTCACTGCAAGTCTGGCTACTGAACATCTGATCTACTAATGATACTCGGGAGCTCATGCTTCTAAACCTATGATATAAAACACCATGGCACAAATACATCAGTACGTTGAATGTACTGGTATGCAAGTGAGGTAGGCTAAATGCAAGGGTTTATATGCATGAACAATAATAACTGACTGTATAACATGAACATGAGAATACATGCATAAATATGTAACTGTAACTGAGATTGTGATAATGCTGACTCATGAATGCTGATAACATGGATTTACAGATATTTGAGTACTAATACTAGGATACTGAATGACTGAGTCTACTGAATACTGAGGAACTATTGTCATATTACTAATAAAGGAATGACTGTTTCTTACAACTCTGATTATGAAGAACTGGTCTGATTGAATATATGTGATAGTACTGAAAATAAATACTAAAAACATGAGTTTCGTATAATTAATATACTATTAACTGAGTTCATGATAACATAATTACTGAGCCTGAATACTAATAACATGAGTGACTATATCTGACTGTCCTGATACTGATGGAACTAGATGGGTTCCGCACTGTACTTATTTGATTGTATCTAATAGTCCTAGATTTTTGTAGAACTCAACTGAGTTATATTACTAAAACTGGATCTGAAACTGAGACTGTGGGAGGTAATCATCTAATCGACATGCCCCAAAACTGAACTGGTAGGGGTCCAACCTGTAACCCCAGCTGTAAGGGTATCAGCACCACGCCACGGGTAAAGACAAGTTGTGAGTATACCCTCTCTGACAGGGAGCTCTTCCTTCAACCCCTTCTAGTAGGAAACTCAAATGAGATGTATAAAACCCTAAACGCGTAGGGTGCATCTCAACCTACGCTGGCTACGTAGTTCTGAAATGCAAGGATTGCTTTTAAGGATCACACCCTCTACTGAATGACAGTGTGTTTCCTCATCCCTGGGTTCACTCAGTGCTGAATCCTGCTCCCAACTGAAGAGACACTGAACTTATTTAAACTGAACTGAACTATTACTGATCGTATTATTTAAATGATTTAAAGCTGAGTTCACTAAATTCCGTTGATTGATGGAATACTACTGAAATCTGATAGCTGACTGAGATTACTAAGATTATTTGAGATTACTGAGTAAAACTGGACTGATACTGAGTTTAATGAGTTTTCCTGAGTCATGTGACTGACTGATTTCTAATATCATGGCTTAACTGAGAGTATCATCAAAACATGACACTGGCTCTAGGCACACAACTAAATTGTCGGGTACAAATACCCCCAGGACTTGATAGTATGAAACTGATAAGACATGATACTTCTTGAACACATGACCAATATCAACAATTCATAATACATTAATTTAGGGATTTCATAAAGCACATGGTTATCATAGTCTTGTAAATGAATGGAATTCCATATAAATATGTCATACTTTCATCAACCTAATCTCATGGACATTCCCTCAACCTTTCATAATGCACACAATATGATGGAAGTCATTCTTAGTCATAGGGTAAAGTATACACTTATCACTTGGGTCACAATTAAGCTATCATGCATAATTTATATTTTCTTAGGCATTTTATCAAACACCTAGGATGCATGACTTAGGGCATAGGCATGACCATCAAATTAATACAACAAAACTCCATATTTCAACTCAATTTCACATATTTCAGACCACATACTAGCATAGGTTCATGAACAACACATAAAGATTCCAACTTGGGAATCATACAACCATAATCATATGAACATAATCAACCCATAACAAAATATTCATAATACAAAATTTAAAACTTGATTCTTGGGATTCATGGATGAAAGAAATCCATGAATGAACACTGTGCATACCTTAGTTCTTGATTCTACAAAGATTGACGGAGAGATTCTTGAATTTGAGTCTTGGATTCGACTCCCCAATTGAAAACCCTAGCTTGTTCTTGAGATAAACAATATATTTTGGCTGAATTAATTCTGAATCACGTTTTATTGGGTATATATAGTGGTGATAAATTAACCCTTTTAACCCTTGGACGCGCGTATTTCAATTCTGTGAAAATTTCCCAACCTGGACCACTGGCGCGATGTGGCGCTATCGCATTGTGTCACTGA
The DNA here is from genome assembly GCA_030864215.1 of Capsicum pubescens. NCBI lineage: Eukaryota > Viridiplantae > Streptophyta > Magnoliopsida > Solanales > Solanaceae > Capsicum > Capsicum pubescens. Next base: position 112,549,606 of record CM061538.1, read on the forward strand.
AATTTGACAACTCTAAATTTGAGTCTTGGCACGATGCACCATAATCGCAAAGGCTCACTGGATTTTAATGACTGCCATTTTGGCTGGCTCCGTGACGCGTTGATGGATCAGGTGGCACATTGTCTTACTAAAATGGCTCTAACTCTTCGCTCAGGTGTTGGATTTGGGCGAATTTGGTATCGATAGAAAGCTTATTCAATTTCCCACATGATAAAAAGTGAAAATCTTGAAAATTTGATATTTATAAAAGTGGATTCGTCTTTGAAACAAGTTTTTAACATTTCTGAGATGATTTTAAGCTAGGCAAAAGTACGGGGTATTACAATATCTCCCCCTTGGGAACATTCATTCATAAATGAGACTGATTTAGATTGGAGAAATAATAAGACAAAGTACATACTGAATAGGAACATCTGAAACTTGACTACCTGACTGACATTACTGATATTCATACTGAGCATGCATATCTGATGCATGATTTTATGACTGAGCTGGTACATGAATGCATGATTGAGAGTACTGACAAGTTGATCATGCATATCTGATGCATGAATACATGACTGAAATGACTCATGAACATCCAACTGAACATTTAAGGGTAACGATACCAAGTTTGAAATAAAAACAGAGCATGGAACTGAATACCACATTTGTAACTGAAACCTGAACATGAAACTGGATAAGCTTAAGAAAGACTATTACCTTAGGTTGTGTCTAAGCTTAATTAATAAATATGCATGAGTGGAAACATAAGAGCGTAACTGGGTTTGGAACATGATACATGAGCTGAATATCTTGATCTGAACTAAGTACCTTGAATATGTGGCATACGACCGAGATTGGAGATAGAGGGTCAACCTATGGGTACCCACTACTCCAAACTGGATTCGTTACGAGAAGAAAGCGACATAGTTATGTCATGAAAGTTTTGAGGAATTATAGTGCATCTCCTACTTGGGACACTAGGTCCCTAAAAGAATACTGACTTTGCTGTGATACTGAGGAAAATTGGGATGATGCATAGGGCACCAATGAACAGAATCGTGACTGAATATCTGGGATATAAAACTAAGGGATGATACATGAACCAAGTTGAACACGCTACTACCTAGTTGGTTCATCTTATATTGATCACATTAATGAGATTTTGAATAGTATGATTAGGTGGAAAGATGGGGAAACGACACCATCTAAACTTATCCGTTCTGACTTCTAAACTGAAGTACTGGCTTTGTGGACTAACTCATGCTGAAAACTTATACTCGATTAGAGCATTTATATGACACTCTTTATATAGAGTTCTAATGACTATACAGAGAAAGCAAATCTTGGCCTGGTCTGAGTAGGACATCTGAATGGGAGATCGCTATATGGCTGGGGTTCTTGTATTAGGAGGCAAGGCCTATGAAACATCATCAAAGATAAAGTGACCAAACCTTATGCACTGCAACTGATACTACTAAAAAGGTTCACATGGTGTTGAGTATGAATGCATAAATATACTAATTAATCAGATTAACTGGATAGGTGATAGCTGAATACTGGGCGTGTAAGACTAAACTGTTCATGGGCTGAATAGCTGGACTGAGACTATAAAGTATTATACACAGAAGGTAATGGCTGACTAAGTAACATGAGGTAACTGAGCATGAATTTTGTGAAAAACTATATTATTTGAAAGCGCAAGACCAAGAGTATAACATAATTCTGGAATAATCTGTAAACTGAGGTACTGAAATACCGATAAATAAATATCTGATAACTGTACACTATGGTCAAGAAAACCCTAAAACTGGAATGTGTTACCAACCCGATTACTAGGCTAGATCTGGGACTGAGATTGTAGCTAATACGGTAATCCAGACGTAACCATAACTAAGACTGTAGCTGGGACTGAATATTGGTTTCTGCTAACCAAGGTTTAGACTGGTACTGAAGTACTACATTTTGAGATTGAACATCAATTTAATCTTGTAAAAGTATCCCCATGAATACACAATCAATTCAACCTAGATAAAGTTACCCTAACTCTACTACTACTAAACTCCTGAGTTCATGCTTCCATCTCTAGGTCATATGCTATCATAAGATTATGAGAAGGGATTTGATGACATATGAGTTCTCATAATCATGAATAAGAGCTGCACAACTTTGGAACATAACTTAACTGAAGAGATAATTTTAAGCTTATGGGCAATCTCATACTAACTATCTGCGGGGACTGTCTGAGAAAGTCCTGTCTCTAGGACTTTGAGCTTCACCTTTTTCTGTTACCTTGAAAGTAAGGTGAAGTTGACATGAGTGAAGCATGATAAGAATCTACATAAGTTTCTTAGAGAATATTTCTATAGCACGACCTAAGACATGAAAGAAAGGAAAATTGTTCCTAAAACATCTCATAGCCTCCTGCACATAAGTGTGGTGCACAATACACCCAGTCTTAAGACTCTACTAGATGCGACTTTTTAGACTTCCTAGCACACTTTTGAACCTTAGGCTCTGATACCAAGTTTGTAACGCCCCAAATTTGGTACCCGGAACGTTACATGGTGCTCATGACCCCGAAGGACTACAAACTAACCCATGACTGATATTTGTAACTAAGCACTGAATAATATACTGTAAATATGTGGAATATAAGCTGTAAGGCCATAAGGTTAAAAAATAAACTAATACTGAATATAATACAATATCTGTAATGGGGTATTAAAATACTCAAAACTGAAATAAACTATCTTACCACATACTATAGTCTGAAACCCTCTAAACTGTCTGAAATCGTGGAGTTGATGAGATATGTCCCTAACTAACTCCAAACTATTGAAATAATAATGTAATAAAATAATCATGCTATCCTCAATTGCCTTCAGTATTTCTGGAAAACTACTGGAAAAAACTTGTTTTGGATTTCTTACCTTGAGTAACAATCCCACATTTCTGGTAATATTGAAGATTACTTTATGTAAAGACAAGTTTTTCCCATCATGCTTCAAACTATTTCTTCTTCTCCATATTTCCCATATAATCATACTTGGAAGAGACTGAAAATAAGGTTTAACTCTACTCCTGACTTCTTCATTCTACCATGCCGGAATAGTTTCCCTGAATGTTAAACCCTCAATTAAAACACCTGCACATGAAGCAAAGTAGGACCAAGTCTTGTTATCTAAAGGTGATCTCAGAAACACATGAGTAATGTTTTCTTGATCAGGGTAAGTACAACAACAACATTTAGTTGTCTCTTCAACTCCCCATCTTCTCATAATAGCATCTACTGGAACCTTTCTTTCCATATTCTCCACATTAGAAATACCATTTTGAAAGGTAATCCCTTCACCCAAATTTCTTTTAAGATCTTCCTCTTTTCCTGTCTCTATCTAATATACTGCCATGTTGACTTAACTGAGAATTTTCCAGTAGCTTCTAACATCCAAATAGAAATATCTCTTTCTCCTGCAATAATTGTAGGCCTGAGTTTAGTCAAAATGTGAGTAACAACTTCTTGTGGTAGAATCTGTATCATAAGTTGCTCATTCCATTTCCCTTTTATAAATAGATGATGATTGGAAAGGGGCTTATTTGTATTATTGTAAACTTGGAGATCAAAAAAGTATAAGAAAAATGTCTGGTAAGGATGATGTCATAATACGTGGGTATGTTCCTATTTTTTCAAAATTGTGTCTAAAATCTTAATTTAGTTTAGAAAGTGGTTTTTTAGCTAACTTACCTCAGAGAGTATTTAGGAAAAATTTCATAAGTAGCATAATTAAGAGATTCATAGCAATTATTTCATAATTATGAATAATAGCAAGTTGTATTTTGTATTTTAGGTAAAGTTTGTTATATAAATACATATACAAACGAGATTTACTATCCTCCTTTTACTCAAATTAGTTGAATTAATGAAGGAATAACTAGTCGATGTATTTAAAATAATAAAAAAAAAATTATAAATTACTCTTATTTAAAAAAGTAGATTCCTTTTCTATAAATTATTCTTATTTAAACTTGATTTCTTTTTCAAATCAAACTCAAGTCTAAAGATTATTATTTTTTAAAATTTCTAAATAACGCATAATTATTGTTTTTTTCTCTCTTTCACTCTCTTATATCTCTAACTTTTTTTTCTTGTTAGCTTTTTTTCAACTTCTTTTTTATATCATTTTTTTTTTATTTTGATTTCTTTTTCTTTTCTATTTTTCTTTCCACTTTATTTTCTCTCTTTCATTTCTTTTTTGTTTTTTTATTCTTTTCTTTTTCGTTTTCATTCTTGTTTTCTTTCTCATATTTTTCTTTAACTTGTAGATTTCTTTTTCAAATTAAACTCAAGTCTGAAGATTATTATCTTCATGATCTTCAAAATTTCGAAATAAAGTATCATTACTTTTTTTCTCTCTTTCACTCTCTTATATCTCTAACTTTTTTTTGTTGTTAGCTTTTTCTCATCTTTTTTTATCGTTTTATTTTTTTATTTTTATTTCTTTTTCTTTTTTATTTTTTTATTTTCACTTTATTTTCTCTCTTCTATTTCTTTTTTTTTTCTTATTTGGTTTTTTCTTTATTTATTTTTTTGTTTTCTTTTTTTTAACCTTTCTCATTTTATTTTATTTTGCTATTTTCGTTTTCTTCTTTTTTTTCTATTTTTTTGTTTCTTTTATTTTTACGCTTCTATTCTAGCTTCTATTTCTCTTTCTTCTTCTTTTTCTTTTTTACTTCTTTTTTTGTGGGATTTTTTTTTCATTTTTTTTTATTTTTTTCTCATTTTTTTACTCTTCTATCTCTAGCTTTTATTTTTAAAAGACTAATGTGCGGATAAATTGGGTAATTTAAATAGATCTATTATAGCTCTAATGGATCTATTTTTAGTTGTGTGGATATTTCTTAACTTCTCTAAATATTTTTATTTTTAGTGTATTTATTTTAATTTTATTAATGTTCATATCTTGGGGGTTATTATATAACGCTCCGAGATCCCATCCCGAGATGTCACACGGTGCTTGTGACCCCGAAGAACCACAAGCTAACTCTTTACTGATATTTGTACCTGTACACTGCATAATATCTGGAATAAATGCAGAAACTGGCCATAAGGTTCAACACATCTATAACTACTCAAAATATAAAAGTGAATACTATACAATACATCCGTCTGAAAAGCCTCTAATCTGACTGAACTGTGGAATTGATGGGACAGGTCCCCAACTAACTCCGCCAACTGAAAGTAAATAAGATTTTGATAACAATAATAGAAAACTAAAACTCATCCTCGAAAGAAGAGGACTCACTGCTTCTGCTGCTAACTGGGATTGATCTGCTGATGATACTTTGGGTCCTGTACCTCTAAACCTATGGTGTCAAATGAGACACCATAGCGCAAATGCATCAGCACAAAAAGTATCGAGTATGTAGACGGGGTAAGGCTAAATGCAAGGGCTCATGCACGCAAAATATGTATAACCTAAATGATCATGAGAATACTACACGAAAACAAGCACACATACAAGAATACATAAATCATACTAATAATCATCACAACTAGAGACTTGACCTTGGATACCACTTTACTGCGAGCTAAACTCACTACCATCACTGAGATACTGAACCACTGACTCATCTTCTACTGATAACTGAGGATTTGAGTATACTTATATCAAAGACTGAGTTCTGAGCTTATCGCTTTCAACCGACAGAATTAGAGATTTAACTTTTCTGACAAATAACTTTGGAAGCTTTATCAATGATAAGAAAATAGGGTTATATCCGAATCCGACAACTAGAATACTCAACAAATTCAGAAAAGAAAACCAAGCTTATCTGATGGGAGATCTTTAAATATGATAATAAGAATATTCAACATGATTTGAGACTGAGATCAAGCCTCTCTGATGGGAGATCTTTAAATATGATAGAAGCATCTGTATATGAGGCCAAGCCTATCTGACGGGATGGTCCATGAATCAATGGAACTATCTGAGTTCCTTATTGAGATAGACGACTGTACCACACGGTCTTGACTTCTGAAGATTGATACTAAAACTGCAACTGTGGGAAGTAGTCACTTAACCGACATGCCCCGACCTGCCACAGGTGAGGTCCAATCTATAACCCCAGCTGGAAGGGCGTCAATACCGTGCCACGGGTAAAGACTCACTCTCGGGTCAAGCCTCTATAATGGGATGACCCTCACAGGAAGTCCACCTAAGGCAATATAATAGTCAACCTCTCTGATGGTGACAGCCTCTACTAATGGGGACTCTTGTATCCTGCACTGGCTACGCAGTTTTGGAGTTCAGGGATTGCTACTAATGACTCCGGCCTCTCTCTCTAACGGGAGAAATCACCATCCCTTCCCTCGCTCGATGCTAGTTTCTACTCCCAACTGAAAGACTCTCACTGAATCCTTAGAATGAACACAATAAAGCTGAATCTGTTTACATGATCATGTTTCTCAAATGATCTGGCTAAAATACGCTGAGATCACTTGGTTCCAATTCTAACAGAAACAATATCGAATCACGGTATCTGAATGACGATACATAGCTTGATTAGATTATTCGAATCATTTCTGAGATTAGAATAGAATCACTTGAGTTCCATTAGGACTAGGCTAAGTACAGGTCTGAGGCTAGATTACTAGCGAAACAGAGATAACAGAGATAACTGAGATTACTGAGATTTATTAAGCTTCACACTTGTCTGAGGATACAGAGTTCTATAGTTCACTGAGTTCTGAAAATCATGGCTCAGTTGGAATTATCAAGAAACTGACACGGTCTCTAGACAACAGCTCTATTTTCAAGTATAAATACCCCCAGAACTCGATAACATAGAAGTAAAGCATCATGATTCGTTCAAGCATCACAAGCATTCATGCATCATTACCATCATTCAGGCATATTCACAAGAAACTCAGAAATCATTCCATATATTCAATTTCACAATCATTAGAACATCACCTCAAGCCTCCAAGAATTCACAAACGTCTACTCATCATCACAACTACCAAGGGGTCACTCTAAGTATTTCAAAATCATAACATACTTTCCCACTCACAAACCTTACGGCATCGCATCTATCATTTAGGAAATATAAACCTCTATTCACCATCATGATTACCAAAGGATCGCTCCCAATATTTAGGGGTAATCAATATCGATTCATCATCGCAAACTAACTTGAGGAAGACATGCTATTAAATTATACCCCATTCAATGAAGTCTTGCATCAAGTACTTCACACCTATATCAGTTTCGACATATATCTAGATATCATGAGATTTCAAAAAAACTTCACACTATCATGTCATTACTCTTTTGCTAACCACTTAGCATGTATCAAAACTTAAAATAAATTAAAGAGAACTCACTTGCGAGATTTACCGCTATTTTGTTTCAACTTACTCACTACGGCCTTTCGACAACCACTAGACATGTCTGGTTCTACACCTACTCAGGGATTCCATATTATTATTATGGCTCATTCCGCTCACTAAGGCATTTTATCAAACATTAGGTGTGCATGGACTAGCCAAAAACTTTGGGTTTCCCTTTTAACATACTACAATGCCCCTCTATGCTTCACCTCAACCTTTCATCTAACCTATGGGGTGCATACTCCGCTTATTCAACCATCTCTACACCCTAATGTCATGAACACCTCACATAGACACCAACTTCAAAAGGGCTCATCACAACATCACATAAATTCCACATACTAGGGTCAAAGACCATAAATCTTGCAAACAATCATGAATCCAAACTCAACAACACAAGTAACATCAACTTAAACTCATACAAATCATGGAATATCACAAAACATAAAATCCTTAAGTTTAAAAAAAGGTACTTGAGCTTCTTGGATGAAAGGGACCCAAGAATCAACATCTACATACCTGGGAATTTCTTTTCTTAAAGGCTCTTGAAAGGAGTTCTTGATTTCTCTAGATCCTTCTTGATCTCTCTTGAATTTTATGAAAGGAGAAGAAAGTATTTTGATTTTAGAAACCCTAATTTTTGGGTGGAAGAGAGAAAAATGATGTTGAAGGCCCTTGGCCCGGTATTTATAGACCTGAGGGAGGATGTGGAAAAGACCAAAATACCCCTTTAAAATTTTTCTAGAAAATTCCGATCGGGGTCTGTGACGGTTGACCTGACGGTCCGTCAGAGGGACTGATGGTCCACCTAGTCGTTCGTCACTTAAGTGCTAAAATTGGGATGTTATGCCTCAGAGTGACGGTCGAAGTGACAGTCCGTCAAAAATTTGACGGTCCACCAGATCGTCCATCATTCGGGGTCCAGGAACTGGACATTCTACCTCGGTCTGACGGGCCCCTTGACGGTCCCTCAACTTTCTGACGGTCCACCACTTTGGTCATCATATGATGACCAAAAAATTAAGCTACTGCCTTGGTCTGACGGGACACTTGACGGTCCACCAAGATCTTGGCGGTCTGTCAGATCGACCGTCAAACCTGCGATTCCGACAAAGCTCAGTAAAACGGCCATAACTTCTTTGTCCGATGTTGGATTTTGATGAAATTGGTACCGATGAAAATCTTGTTCAATGCTCTACATGACTAAAAGTAGAAATTAGGGAAATTACACACGATTCAAAGTGTTTCATACTTGGGAAGATACTTCTGAAACTTTTAGACTCAGATTTTTCGCTTTGCTGGATACACTCTATGGCTCAGACTAGAAGAGAACTTTGTGGGGTATTACATTATCTCCCCCTTGGGAACATTCGTCCTCGAATATCACTTGGTAGGCTAGGAATACTGATCAACAGAACTTAATCAAGAAACAGAAACATCTCAAGGCATGACTGCGCAACTAGATCGACTAACAAACTGAGTACTCATAATGGGCACGCATCTTTAACACATGGAACACTCGACTGAAGCTACTTGGAGCTGAATGCTCATATCATGCATGAACATATAATGCATGGACTCATAGATGGGCTGATCTCACTAATTCATAGCTAAACACGCACTGACAAGCCGAACTCTTTCTACTGAACGTGCATATCTAATGCATGAATGTCTAACTAAACTGACCTTCGGAAGCACGACTGTCAATACAATGATCACTGATGCTAGCTTCATTAGAAGAATATTAACATGCATCTAAATAAACTTAAGTATATACAAACATCATAACACTATAGGGTATCTCCCTCTTGGGACCCTATGTCCCTTTAAATATACTTCGCTGAAATACTGGAGCGGTGCACGGGGTACCTACCGCCTGGGTCATGATTGACCGATTGAGATCTAAAACTCATGCATGAATCATGCTAACATATAATTCTCAAGATGAAATTGATGGATCTAACAATGCATTTCATATAGATGAAGGGCTCATAGCATACCCGGGTCTATGTCGGGGAGACCATCATGATCAAGACGAGCCTGAAACGCACGGAGTCTACCCCTCTATGTTAACACTCTACAGTCTCTCATTCTATGGCCTGGATCACCACATCCAAAGCACACATCACTACCGGCTCTACACATGCTTCGGTGGTACCTATCATACTCTTCACAAAGTGGGTGGGTACGAACACCACTAGCACTACTCTGGGCCTTGGAGCTTGGCACTCCCTCGGATCTGAAACCCCCAAATGCAGGTGCGGGTACACTAGCCGAAGATAGAGCTGTAACTAAAAATCTCCAACCTTGCTGAGAACCACTACCACCTTGGGACCCTGACTACGAGAAACCACGACTACCTGTCTTGGCTCTCTTACTCACACTCTCTCTTTCTTTCATCTTGTTCGCCTCAATTTGCTGCGCATGCATCATTTGCCTAGAAAGATCCATATCTCTATTTAGCATAGCATCTCTACACTCTTTCAACACATAACTCGAAACCCCAGACAGAAACTTACTCATGCTCGCTCTAGGGTCAGCTACCAAGTCGGGAGCATACTTAGCTAATTGGTTAAACTTAAGACAATACTCTTTTACAGTCATAGAACCTTGCCTTAGGTTCATGAACTCTTCTACCTTAGCTTATCTTATCTCAATAGGAAAGAATCTATCTAGAAAGGCACTCTGAAACTCTAAGCAAGTCACAGGAGCTACATTCTCCCCTCTACTCTTCTCCCACATCACTACCCAATCATGAGCAACATCCTTCAACCTATAAGATGCTAACTCCACACTCTCTTTCTTAGAGACGTGCATAATCTGGTTAATCTTCTCCACCTCCTCTAGATAAAGCTGCATGTCCTCACCTACTACTGACCCAAAGAATTCTGGCATGTTCATTTTCATGAAATTTCTAATCCTAGCTGCGGCGGAATTCCCATCTTGCTAGGTGGGACTGCAGCCTAAAGGTTGCCCTGAACATTAGTCACAGCTTGGACTAGCGCCTGAAAAGCTTCCCAAAAATCTGCATGTGACACACTCTCATTATCAGGTCCTACTGGTTGAGGGGACTGATCATCGACCCCACAGAAAAAACTTTTGCAAGGAGGCATACTCTGTAATTGAAAGAAAGAAGTGGATTAGACAGAGGATCAACCTGAGCTCACTCGAACGGAATGATTACTAAAAGAAGGGAAACTTCTCCTAAGAACATCCTATAGCCTTTTGTACATAAATGTAGCGCGCAATACACCCATGCACAAGACGCTACTAGATGAGGCTTTTCAGAATCCCTAGGACACTCTTGAACCTTAGGCTCTGATACCAAGCTTGTAATGCCCCGAGATCCCATCCCGAGATGTCACACGGTGCTTGTGACCCCGAAGGACCACAAGCTAACCCTTTACAGATATTTGTACCTGTACACTATATAATATCTAGAATAAATGCAGAAACTGGCCATAAGGTTCAACACATCTATAAATACTCAAAATATAAAAGTAAATACTATACAATACATCCATCTGAAAATGCTCTAATTTGACTGAACTGTGGAGTTGATAGGACAGGTCCCCAACTAACTCCGCCAACTGAAAGTAAATAAAATTTTTATTACAATAATAGAAAACTGAAACTCATCCTCGAAAGAAGAGGACTCACTGCTGCTACTGCTGACTGGGACTGATCTGCTGATTATACTCTGGGTCCTGTTCCACTAAACCTATGGTGTCAAATAAGACACCATAGCGCAAATGCGTCAGCACAAAAAGTAGTGAGTATGTAGATGGGGTAAGGCTAAATGCAAGGGCTCATGCATGCAAAATATGTATAACCTAAATGATCATGAGAATACCGCACGAAAAATAAGCACACATACAAGAATGCATAAATCATACTCATAATCATCACAACTCTTGAGACTTGACCTTGGATACCTCTTTACAGCGAGCTAAACTCACTACCATCACTGAGATACTGAACCACTGACTCATCTGCTACTGATAACTGAGGATCTGAGTATACTTATATCAAAGACTGAGTTTTGAACTTACCACTATCAACCGACAGAATTAGAGATTTAACTTTTCTGAATAATAACTTTGGAAGCTTTATCAATGATAAGAAAATCGGATTATATTCGAATCCGACAACCAGAATACTCAACAAATTCTGAAAAGAAGACCAAGCCTATTTGACGGGAGATCTTTAAATATGATAATAACAATATTCAACATGATCTGAGACTGAGATCAAGCCTCTCTGATGGGAGATCTTTAAATAAGATAGTAAGCATCTGTATATGAGGCCAATCCTATCTGATGGGATGGTCCATGAATCAATGGAACTATCTCAGTTCCTTACTGAGATAGACGACTGTACCACACGCTCTTGACTTTTGAAGATTGATACTGAAACTGCAGCTGTGGGAAGTAGTCACTTAACCGACATGCCCCGACCTACCAAAGGTGGGGTCCAACCTGCAACCCCAGCTGGAAGGGCATCAATACCATGCCACGGGTAAAGACTCACTCTCGGGTCAAGCCTCTCTGATGGGATGACCCTCGCAGAAATTCAACCTGAGATAATATAATAGTCAACCTCTCTGACAGTGACAGCCTCTACTAACAGGGACTCCTGTATTCTGTGCTGGCTACGCAGTTCTAGAGTTCAGGGATTGCTACTAACGACTTCGGCCTCTCTCTCTGATGGGAGAATTGCCATCTCTTCCCTCGCTCGGTGCTAGTTTCTACTCCCAATTGAAAGACTCTCACTGAATCCTTAGAATGAACACAATAAAGCTGAATATATTTACATGATGATGTTTCTCAAATGATCTGGCTGAAATTCACTGAGATCACTTGGTTCTGTATCTGACAGAAATAATATCGAATCACGGTATCTGACTGACGATACATAGCTTGATTAGATTATTCGAATCATTTTTGAGATTAGAATTGAATCACTTGAGTTCCATTAGGACTGGGCTGAGTACAGGTCTGAAGCTAGATTACTAGCGATATAGAGATTACAAAGATAACTGAGATTACTGAGCTTTATTAAGCTTCGCACTTGTCTGAGGATACAGAGTTCTATAGTTCACTAAGTTCTGAAAATCATGGATCAGTTGGAATTATCTAGAAACTGACACGGTCTCTAGACAACATCTTTATTTTCGGGTATAAAGACCACCAGGACTCGATAACATAGAAGTAAAGCATCATCATTCGTTCAAGCATCACAAGCATCCATGCATCATTACCATTATTCAGGCATATTCACAAGAAACTCATAAATTATGCCATATATTCAATTTCGCAATCATTAGAACATCACCTCAAGCCTCCAAGGATTCACAAGCGTCTACTCATTATCACAACTACCAAGGGGTCACTCTAAGTATTTCAGAATCATAACATACTTTCCCCATCACAAACCTTACGGCATCGCATCTATCATTTAGGAAATATAAACCTCTATTCACCATCATGATTACCAAAGGATCACTCCCAACATTTAGGGGGGGTCATCAATATCGATTCATCGTCACAAACTACCTTAAGGAAGACATGCTATTAAATTGTACCCCATTTAACGAAGTCCTGCATCAAGTACTTCACACCTATATCGGTCTCGACATATATCTAGATATACGAGATTTTGAAAAAACTTCACACTATCATGTCATTACTCTCTTGCTAACCACTTAGCATGTATCAAAACTTAAAATAAATCAAAGAGCAGTCACTTGCGAGATTTACCGCTATTTCATTTCAACTTATTCACTACGGTCTTTCGACAACCACTAGACATGTCTGGTTCTACACCTACTCAGGGATTTCATATTATTATTATGGATCATTCCACTCACTAAGGCATTTTATCAAACACTAGGTGTGCATGGACTAGCCCACAACTTTGGGTTTCCCCTTTAACATACTACAATGCCCCTCTATGCTTCACCTCAGCCTTTCATCCAACCTATGGGGTGCATACTCCGCTTATTCAACCATCTCTACACCCTAATGTCATGAACACCTCACATAGACACCAACTTCAAAAGAGCTCATCACAACATCACATAAATTCCACATACTAAGGTCAAAGACCATAAATCTTGCAAACAATCATGAATCCAAACTCAACAACACAAGTTACATCAACTTCAACTCATACAAATCATGGAATATCACAAAACATAAGATCCTTAAGTTTAAAAAAAGGTACTTGAGCTTCTTGGATGAAAGGGACCCAAGAATCAACATCTACATACCTGGGAATTTCTTTTCTTGAAGGCTCTTGAAAGGAGTTCTTGATTTCTCTAGATCCTTCTTGATCTCTCTTGAATTTTATGAAAGGAGAAGAGAGTATTTTGATTTTGGAAACCCTAAATTTTGGGTGGAAGAGAGAAATATGAAGTTGAATGCCCTTGGACCGGTATTTATAGATCTGGGGGAGGATGTGGAAAAAACTAAAATGCCCCTTTAAAATTTGTCTAAAAAATTCCAATCGGGGTTTGGACGGTCTGCCAGAGGGACTGATGGTCCACCAAGTCGTCCGTTACTTAAGTGCCAAAACTGGGATGTTCTACCTCAGAGTGACGGTCGAAGTGACGTTCCATCATAAATCTAACGGTTCGCTAGATCGTCCGTCACTCGGAGTCTAGGAATGGGACATTCTGCCTCGGTCTGACGGGCCCCTTAACGGTCCGTCAACTTTCTGACGGTCCACCACTTTGGCCGTCACATGATGACCTAAAAAAGAAGCCATTTCCTTGGTCTGACGGGACACTTGACGGTCCACCAAGAACTTGGCGGTCCGTCAGATCGACCGTCAAACCTGCGATTCCGACAACGCTTAGTAAAACGGCCATAACTTCTTCGTCCGATGTCAGATTTTGATGAAATTGGTACCGATGGAAAGCTTGTTCAATGTTCTACATGACTAAACGTAGAAATTAGAAAAATTATACACGATTCAAAGTTTTTCTTACTTGGGAAGATACTTCTGAAACTTTTAAACTCAGATTTTCCGCTTTGCTTGATACGCTCTAAGGCTCAGACTAGAAGAGAACTTTGTGGGGTATTACAGATTAGATGGTATTTGATTAAATGTTTTACTATAATATTCTTTAGTTTTTTCATTTAGTATTTGTAATTCTTGTATATTATTTTGGAGGTATTCTAAATATTCTATATCTTTTGTTCTAAAATATTCAATTAAATTCTCTTTCATAAGTATTTCTGTTAACCTTATTTCTTCCATATCTTATCTCCAATATTTTAAATACTCATAGTCTATCATTTATCCTAAAGTAGCTGTGATACTGGAAATTTCTTTGTAATAATTTATTTTAATTGTACTATATCTGATATTAAATTCTAGGTTATCTATTTCGTTAATTATCCTGTCTTTTTCGTCTATGAATAATTCCATGTCTAAATCATATTCTAAACTGTCTTTTAATTCTAGTTGTTTTATGGTTTTATTTATCTAAAAATTATTCTTTCTTTTAATTGTTCTCTTCCTTTTCTAAGTTGGTTTCTATAATTAATTTCTTCGTATAGCCAACTTTTTTTTTCTCTAACTTTATTAATATATTCTAGAATTTTTAATCTGTATAATATCCATTTGAATAATAACTGTCTGAATTATTTCTACCATAGAAATCTAAATTTTCTAATTTATCTTCTATCCAATTAGTACTTAGTAACTCATCTTCATAATCAAATATTTTTTTCCATATTATTTTCTTTATGTATTCTAATTCTAAGTCTTTTATGATATATAAAACTAGTATCTTAGTTTCATCAGATATATATCTTGTCATATTATTCATATTATGCTTAGGTTTCTACGAATAACTTGGAATTGGATTCTAGTAATTAATTGTTTTATCATAGTATTTATTCGTTGTTTGTTTTAATCTTAATAATTCCTCTATATTTTCATTAAGGAATTCTATATATTTTATATCTTTAGTTCTCATATATTCTTCAAAATTTATTTTCATTAGTTTTTCTATTAATTGTATATTTTTCATATCCATTTTCCAATTTTCATAATTTATCATGGTTGATGTGTAGGTTTGGTATGTAAGTATTTGTAAGAGTAGGTAGGTAGGTGTGGTATATAATTAATTCTAGTCATAAAATATTTATCAAATATTTATTTCAATATGATTTTTCTTATACAATTTCTATATCCTTAAGTATATACAAAACAAGTATTTTGAATTTATCTACCATTTCGTCAGATAAATAAGTATTCGTTTTTCATATGATGTTTTTTCAAAATATTCCCTTCAATCATACACATAACAAAATATGATCATTTTAGATTACTATATACTAGATTATTCTTAAATAACATGTTCTTCGGTCACTATTAGCATGGTAATCTGGATACTTTTTTCTTAAACTGCTCCTCTACTCTGGATACTCCCCTATCACGGCTTTCTTGCCTCACCGGTTTCACCTTTAGGATGGCATAGTTCTTAGGGATTTTTCTCCGTTTCCACTTTGCTAATAAAATTCTTAACATGCTATTTTTCAAATAATTCTACTATAAAGTAACTATAATAAACTTATTTTATCATATCATGATTGTCAGGAATTTATGAATTTAGCTATTCATAATCGTAAATAAATATACCTGTTCTGGTAGGTTTGATAATTCTGGACTTTATTTATCCATAGCTTTTCCTTGGAAATATATCTGTTTTTAATTAAATATTCAAAAGTTTTTTATTTACAAAAGAGGAGGCTTGCTTTCAACACATGAAAGTCTTGCCCTTCATCTGAGCGGATGCTCTTCTATTTATAATCTAAAAAGAAAAAAGTGTATCCTGTTTTATACTATTCCTAACTTTTCACGTATCCCACTTAATAATTCATATATTACAGAAAGTCAAAATGGCTATAAAGCTATAAAGGCAATAAAGCTATACAAGATAAAAAATCAAAGACTCAAAAAGTCAAAATAATAACTACATAATTTCTTTACGTAAAGATAATTCATCTTTTCTCAATATGTCTCTTTCTATCTTCATATGTCACTTTCTTCCATTAATATCTAGTCTTCTTTCATTATTGCTTCTTTGCTCTTTTTTTTTATCTTCTTGCTATTGTAGCATCACATCTGGAATAAAGTTGTGTCTTCTACTACATCTGTTGCATATGTGGTCATCGTATCTTTGGCCAACCTGTTTACAGAATTGATCCATAGCTTCTTCTGAAATAATTTCTTTCGTAATAGATCTTGTGGCTGGTAACTCTTCTGGTTTTAAGATCGTTATGACCCATTTTCTTATCTCTTCTCTGTCATTTTCACTAATATTTTTACAAGTAGAGTAAACCAATAATTGATTTCTATTATAGTAAATCCAAACTAGGTTTTGATTTATATAATTATTTGCTAACTCAGTCAATATACTGCTAAGTCTAATAACTCTCTTATTTCGGTAGAAGTTCGGTATTTGATTTTTGGTTATCTTTTCTTGTTCGCATATTTCTTCAGGGATAATATAGTCTCGTGTCATTCCTATCTTGACAACAGTAATTGTCTGTTTTATTTCATCAAATAATATTTCTGCTGGTGCTGAGTAGAAACAGACATAGAATAACTGTCCCTTCGTAATCCTTTTATAATCCATAATTTTTTTGTGAATATCTGGAATTCTTGTTAACTCTTCTCTAGTAATTGTGTAAACTGTAGATAATAGTTCATAATAGTAACATGAAGAAATTAAGTTTGCACTGATGCCAGGCAAAGCAATAAGTTTGTTATAGTTCTGACATTTTTGTGTAATATATCCTTGGTTTTGTTTTGCTAAATCTTCGCTCTAGATAGGTTTTGTATTTAACAATTTTTGTAAGGTATAAATATTATCAATATATATACGAGTGATATGGTTATAGGTCTGCTTTTGTTGATTGAGTGATTCGGAATATGTGTGTATCTGGAGAGGTATAGATGACTCTGATTTTTGTATATTTGGTGTATATGGTTTTGAGAATATCTGGTTGAGGTTATAATTCTTTTTCTTTGGTAGTTCAAGTTTATTTAGAGTGACTATATTCTTTCCCTTGGATACATCACTTGTGCCTGCAACTGTAACTGTAATTTTGTTAGTAATTTGAGTTTTTAGGTGTTTCTCATCATCACCTTCTAGGTCTAGTTTTTTAATTTGCTCTTCCTGTACAGTATCTTTGCTGATAGCTTCTTGTTTTTTATAGTGCTCAACCTGCACTTTTACATTTGTCACTTCAGTAGTTAATGTGATAACTCGTTTTTTGTAATAACTTCATTTGTTCAAACACTTGTAATAATAAGTCTGTTTGGGTATCTTTAACATCAGCTTTTTCCATTGGTAAATCAGTTTCAGTAGATTTGTCTTGATATCTAATCTGCAATAACATTCTTGTCAGTCTTGATTACTTCAATCGTAAATGTAAAATTTAATATATTCAATACTAATCTCCGAATTTCCTTTGTTGTAACTGAGTTTTGTATTTTTCTTGGTAACCACTATCAAACCTGGGTATTATCTGTTCTCACAATAAATTTGTTATATACAATGTATGGTTCAAAGTTTAATAAACATTTATATAATGAACATAATTCTTTTCTATTTATTTCCCATTTTATTTATGTTTCATTAAATGTTCTTGAATAATATCTACAATGATGTTCTATTTTTTCATTTTCCTACCTATATTTAAGTACTCCTCTATAACTATATTCACTTTCATATGCTTCTACTATATATGTAAAAAATTTATTTTCGTCTGGAAATTGTAATTTTGGTAATTCTTCACAAAGTCTTTTTATTTTTTGAACTTATTTTTTATCTTCCTCGTTGTAATTATATTCTACATCCTTTTTAAATTTTTTTGTAAAGGCTTTAGGTTTTCTACTAATTTTGGTATATATTCTCTTACTTGGTTTACTAATCCTAAAAATGATTGTAATTTCTTTTTTGTATCTAATTCTTCTTTTGAATTTATTATTTTTTGTACTATATGTTGTTGCATTTTTACTCCACCTTTATCTATTTGTATCCCTAAAAATTCTATCTGTTTTTTCATAATTTCATCTTTCTTTTTGCTTAAACTTATTCCTGATTTTTCTATTATATCTGTAAATTGTTCTAGTAATTTTAAATGTTCTTCTTTAGTTTTTGTATATAGTAGTATATCATCTATGTATACTATACAATTAGGTAATTGTTTAAAATAACTATCCATAAAATGTCGATATCTACCTAGTGCATTTTTATATCCAAATGGTAATACGTTCCATTCATAAAATCCTTGTGGTACCGTAAATGCGGTTAATTTCTTAGAATCTTCATCTAACTTTAAGTGGTAAAATTCAGATTTACAGTCAAATTTACTAAAGTAGTTATATCCTTGTATTTGTCTTATTTTTAATATCTTATTTGGTATTGGATAATTATATGTCATAGTTTTTGCATTTAAATTTCTATAGTCAATAATCATTCTACTCTTTTTCCTCTTTTTTGTTCACTATGTTTATTTACTATAAATGCTGGACCATTGTGTTTACTATTACTTTTTTGTATATATTTATTTTCTAATAATTCATCTATATGCATTTTAACTTCTTTTAAATCGTCAAAATTATATGTTAATGGTTTTTGAGTTATTATGCTATTTTTATCTATTAATTCAATTTTTATAGTAGTTTTATGTTTTTCTCATCCTTTTAATGGATCTTCACTATATAATTGTCTTAATTTTTTCTTTATTATTTCTACCTTATCTATTGAAAATATGGTTATTTCTTTTTTATTTATCGAAAATACAACTAGTTCTACTGTGTCTTCTGTATTTTTTATATTTTCTAACTTTTATGTAATTTTTTCACTTCCTTCTATCCAATCGGTTTTCTTTCTTATTTTATTAATAACTCTTTTTTCCCTTACTTTTTATTTACATGGTGTTGTAAACCACCAATCTATTTTAGTTATTATATGTGGATATAATTTATCTAAAAATGGCATTCCTAAAAGCATATCTTTTGATGTTAGTTCATAATTATAGATTTCTTCTATTATTATTATTTTATCCCATAGCTGTATTTTTACTTTTTTAGCTTTATATGTAATTAAACTTCCTTCATTATTAAATCTTTTGACTACTATTGGTGTTTTTAATTTATCCCATTTACTTTCTGGTAAACAGTTATATCTACATAAGTTTGCTTTTGCTCCTGTATCTATCATAGGTGTATAATACCTATTATAATATCCTTCTATTATTATTTTTACAAGTACATATATTTTCATATCATGTTAAAGTTCTTTTTATGAATAATTTCTCTTTATTATATGTTATAGATAATTGTGTATGTTCTATATTGTATGGTTTTACTTGTTCTAACCATTTTATTCCTAATATTATATCTACTTTTTGCATTTCTTCCTTTATTTCAAATTCAATTTTTATTTTCCTAACTCCTACTATTATTTCCTTTTCAGCTATATCTTTAATGTTTATTAGACTCCTTGGTAGATCTGGGCATATATTACTATTAGATTTTATTTCTTCACTTTTTACTAGATATTTTGCTATATAATTTTCTTCTTGTCCTGTGTTTAAGAGTATTAAATATTCTTTTTCATTTATTGTTCCTGTTATATAATATTGATTGAATTAACTGTTGAAGTTGTTTCATAACTTGTTCTTTTTTATGAGCTTGATGATTCTGATTTTTCATGAGCTATTCTTTTTGTTGTGCTTATTCTATCATTTATTATTTCTAAATCTTCTTCTATATCTATGTCTTTGTAACTATAATCATTATTATCAATTGTTTTTACAAATTGTTCAAAAGGACTTTCTATTTGTATTTTATTAATTTTATTTTTTCCTGTTATTTTATGTTTTGTTGTTAATACATATAGATTTTTACATCTTGCTGTAAATATTTTACTTCCTAGGGTTAGTTCTATTCCTGATATTTTCCAATATAATGCTAATGATTTATCTATATTTTTATCTGTTATTGCTACTAAATAATTTGCACTTATTATAAATTTAAATTTTTGGTATATTAAATTTCCTTTTATGGAAGTTATTATACTTTTTTCTATAGGTTTTATAATTCTATCATCTGCTAAATATAATTCTATTGGTGTATCTATTCCTTCTCTAAAACAAGCTTTTATTAATATCTCTGTTCCTCCAAGGTGTACATATTTTATTGGGTCTTTACTTTTTATATCGTTTATTTCTTTATTAATTATTCTTTTTGTTACTAGTGGTATACTAGCTCTTCCTTTTGCATATCTACAGTCTATTACATGTTCCTTTTGGCTTACTACGTAGTATTCTTTTTTTCTACTAAATATATTTTTTATTGTTGGTATTTTAAATATTTTTTCTACACTTAAGTCTAACTCTTTTTCCTTTTATTTCATCAAATATATGACTATCAAATATTATTTTTTGATCTGTTCCTTCTTCATTTAAATATTCTTCCTTTGTTATTATTTTTATATCTTCTTCAGTTATTTGGTTCATTTTTATATTTTCTTCAGTCATTTGATTCATCTAATTCACTATCTATTTCATTATCTGTTTCATTCTCTGAAATTTCATACATACTATCTTCACTTTCTAATTCATAATCTATATAATCTATCTGCATATATTCTGTATTTTCTATTTTTATTTCTGATATTTGTTTCTTTTTTGGGTTTTTTGGTAATTTACAATCTCTAGATAAATGTCCTAGTTTTTCACAATTATAACAAGTACATTCTTTCATAGATTTCTTTTTCCTATATGGTCTTTTATGTTTATAATTTTTTACACAATATCTTTTTCTGGATTTCTTATACTTATATTTTGATTTCTTGTATTTCTTATATTTCTTATATCTTTTTCTTTTCTTATAATATCTTTCTTCATATCCAGATTGAGGTGCTATTTTATCTTTGCAACATGTTAAATTTCTTATTAATGTCTTTTCCATTTTTATTTCTTCTCTATATTTTTCACATAGTTTTCTATACCATTGTTGTAAAAAATTTATTCTTGCTCCTAGGGTATGTACTATTTTTGCTTCATCCCAACTCTTTATTATTTTTGAACTAAATGGTTTAGGTAATTTACTAAAATATAATCTTCTTATTTCTTTACTTTCTTCTATATTATATGTTCTTTTATAATAATATTCTTTAAATGTGCATGTATACTCATCTATATAACACATATTATATATTGCTAGTTTTAACATTAAATTTCTATTTATATCTTTTTCTTTATTTTGCTCGTCTTCTTCTGTTGTCATACTGCTAAATTCATCCTTTATAGCTATTTCGTATTTTTTCAATATTTCTGTTGGTAGTATTTTAGTAGTTGTTGATGTTCCTTCTGTTTTGTTATCAGATCTTAATACTTTTTTACTTTCTTCGGCTAGGTTTAAAAACCATAATTTTACTGTTCCTATTAATGTCTTTTCTATATATTCTGGTGTGTTTGTTGTATCTATTTTATTATCTAATAATTGTTTTGACATATATCCTACCCATAGTTGTATTGTTTTATTTATTTCTATTACACAGTCTAAATCTAAAAAGTTGTAATTAATTATTTGTTTTGGTGTCCATTTATTATATTCATCCTTTGGATTATATCTTTTAAACTTACTTTTGTAATTATATGTTGGTTTTCTTATTTCTGATGCACTAGGTATTATATTTTTATCTAGAGTATTTACTTCTGTATTTGTTAGTTCTAGATTTTCTTTATTAATTACTTCTTATTTTTCATTAATTTCTAGTTCTCCTATGTTTTCTAGAATTTTTGTATATGTTTCACTATCTTCCGAATCATAATTATCTGTTTCTTCAGTATCTATTGTATTTATTTCTAATTCACTGGTTTCTGGTTCTTTATTTTTTATTTCTAATTTTTTTTTAAATTGATTTATCTCATTAATTTTTGTTCTTTATCTTTTTCTTCTTTTTCTTTCTGTCTCTTTTCATATAAATCTTTTAGTATTTGTAGTTTTTTTTTCTAATTCAACAATCCTTTTGTTTTTAGTTTCTTCTATTTTTCGTATTTCTTCTGTGGTTTGTTGTTTTATTTTATCTATTTTCTTTTTTCTGTCTATCTCTTCGTTTTCTCTTTCTATTCTTACCATGACTGTCAACTTATCTTCTAATTTTAATTCTTTTTTGTTCATTTTATTTAAACGTATATAGGTTATGTTAGACTATCTATTGTTGATTCTAAATTTGATATTTCTTCTTTTTGTGCATTTATTGAATTTTTACTAACTCCGATAATTATGTTATACTGTAGTTTTTCTATCCTTATTTTTAATTCTTTACGTTTTTCAGATATTATTTGTTTTAATTTTTTATATTTTTGTAATTTTTGTACGTTATTCATCTAAACAATATTTATAATATTTTGGTGGATATCTAAATCTAAGTTTATCATAATTAATAAATTAATCAAATAAATCTAAATATATATTACTTCCGATAACTTTAAACAACATAGGCTTTGATACCAATTATTGGGGGGGTGCGGATAAATCGGGTAACTAAAATAGATCCATTATAAGATTAAAACAAACAACTAATAAATATTGTGATAAAGCAATTAATTACTAGAATCCAATTCCAAGTTATCCAAGTTATTCGTAGAAACCTAAGCATAATATGGATAATATGACAAGATATATATCTGATGAAATTAAGATACTAGTTTTATATACCATATTCTACTTTTTTATAGATTTTTTCCTCAAAGTATTAATGTGTGGCATTATGCAATGATGAAAAATGATACTATTATTCATTAAAACTATGCAGAATGATATACACAAATACAATATAATTACAATATATTATAAAAGTAACACATAACAACCATTCAAACAGAGTGTAAGCGGCTGCATTATTCAGTTTATTTACTGTCACTAAGATTTTGCTACCGGAATACATCTATTAAATTAAAATTTTTATTGATCATAAGGTATTTCTTATCTATATTTTCTTCATAACAAGTATGAGGTAACACTTCGTTTTTTGAACATACAAATACTAATAACATTCAGAAGGAGGTGGTAGAAGAAGTTAACTCATGGGCTATGTCTGCAACAAAAGGACTTATTGGTAAAGTCCTCGAGCCCAAGCGCATCAATGAAAGCACAAGGCTCTTACTTGGAAACGCCTTATATTTCAAAGGTACATGGAAAGACAATTTTATTCAAAGGCTTACTCGAGACAAAGACTTTTACCTACTCAACGGAGGCAAAGTTTCAGTTCCCTTCATGATCTCCGTGTACTTTTTTCTTCCTAACGAAAAGGACGGATTCCCAAGCTTATGAAGAAAGTGGACTGTATTTTCAACTTCTTTACACAAGATTTCGAGCTGTGGAAAGAAACTCTTGGTGCATTTTACATTCCAAAGTTCAAATTTTCATTCACCATAGAAGAAGGGAAAACAACAATGCAGGAAATGGGATTGACACTACCTTTTGACAAATTTTGCATGGACCTAACAGAGGCTGTTGCGAATAAAGATGATTTATATGTCTCCATGATTATACAGAAAGCATGTGTAGAAATTGATGAGGAAGGTACTGAGGCCGCTGCTATTACTTTTTGAGTCAGAAGATGACATGGGATTTTCTTTGTATGAAAGTCCTCCAAAAAAGTTCGTAGCAGATCATCCATTCTTGTTCATGATTAGAGAAGAGACCACAAATTCGCTACTTTTCACTGGGGTTGTAGTGAATCCCCTGTTAAGTGGATGATGCATGATACTACACCCACAGAACGATCCAAAATCTTGAGAGGCTAGATTGTTTAGTTATTTTAGATCCTTTTAGATCTTGCTCTATCATCTTGTTGAAAATTGCTTTCACTTACTAAATTTGAAGCATAATAAGTTGCGTTGAGGATAAATTTACTTTTTAAAATTTAAAATTTCTATTAGGTTTTTTTAATTTGTTGAGATATTTTAGATTTTTTGAATATATATTGTGCAGATGTTCTACCGATTATGTTTTAAAAATTTCTATTTGAATCCCCTCCTATGCTTAGTAAAAATCACTAAGAGATATTTTCAACTAATACTTTCAACGTTGAGAGAATGAGTGAGTGATCAAACGTTGAGAGAATGAGTGATGACAAGACTCTGACAAAGATCCCTCACTTTGATGGTCACTATGACCACTGGAGTGAACTAATGGAAAATTTGCTTAGGGCAAAAGGACTATGGAGCTTGGTAGAGATTGGTTTTGAGGAGCCAATACAAGGGATGAGACTGACTGAAGCACAACAGGAACAACTCAATGTTGCTAGAATCAAGGATCACCAAGTCAAACATTATTTGTTTAAGACAATTGATCGAACTGTTTTTAAACAAATCTTAGACCGTCGCACAACAAAGATTGTTTGGGACTCAATGAAGTGAAAGTTTGGAGGGAATTTTAAGGTAAAAAAATCTCTTCTTAACCCATTAAGAAGAGAGTTTGAGGTTCTAGCAATGGACAGGGATGAAACCATCACTGAGTATTTCGCAAGAGTGATGATGGTCTCAAATAAGATGAGAAGCAATGGAGAAGATATACCTGACAGGAAAATTATTGAAAAAGTTCTTCGAACTCTAACTAACAAGTTCACATATGTTGTAGTATCCTTCAAAGAATCAAAAGATACTGACAACATGTCCATCGATGAACTACATAGTTCGTTAGTGGTGCATGAACAAAAATTTCACCAACCAAGCAACGATGATAAGGATCAAGCTCTGAAAGTAAAAGGTCGCTAAAAAACAAGCAAAAGAGGGAGATAACCCTATAGAGGAAAGGGACGAGCAAGAGGAAGAACAACTTTAAACAAAGCAACTGTTAAATGTTATAAATATCATGACTTAGGACATTTTCAATATGAATGTCCAAAGTTGTACAAGGAAGCAAATTATGCAGAATTAGAAGAAGAAGATGAGCTGTTGTTAATAGCCTACATAGAACAACGTAATGCAAAGAGGAGCGATGCATGGTTCTTGGATTCTGGATGCTCAAATCACATGTGTGGAAATCAAGGTCTGTTTTCAATCTTGGACACAACTTTCTCTCACATTGTCAAGCTTGGAAATAATACAAGAATAAAGGTTACTGGAAAAGGAACTGTGAAATTATTCCTGCAGGGAGTTTGTTATTTCGTTGGTGATATATATTGGGTTCCTGAACTCACAAATAATCTCTTGAACATCGGGCAACTTCAAGAAAAAGGAATAGCTGTGTTATTTAAAGATAGTGTTTGCAGTGTTTATCATCCACAAAGAGAAAAGATGGCAGAATCCATTATGAATGCAAATCGAATATTTGTTTTGCTTGCTAAGCACTTATCCATAAATATTGAAGCAAGATGTCTCCAAATCAATAAATATGGATCATTCAACTTTATGGCACTACCGTTATGGCCATCTTAATTACAAAGGCCTGCGTACCTTGAAATACAAAAATATGGTGAAAGGTTTTCCATAAATTGTAGCACCAAATACCACTTTCTAGGCATGTATGAAAGGCAAGCAAAATCGAACTCTAATCTCTAAAAAGAGTCAGTGGAGAGCAAGTGAAAAATTGGGTCTTGTTCATGCTGATCTTTGTGGTCCTATTACACCAGCTTCAAGTAGCCAAAAGAGGTACTTATTGTGTTTTATAGATGATTTTTCTAGGAAAGCATGGACTTATTTTCTTTTAGAAAAATCAGAAACATTTTATCACTTTAAATGTTTCAAAAAACTTACGGAAAAGGAAATCGAGATGCCTATTAAATGCTAAAGAACAGATAGAGGAGGAGTGTTCAATTCTGCAGAATTCAATGATTTTTGCAAACAATATGGAGTAAGGATACAATTGACCATAGCCTATACTCCACAACAAAATGGAGTAGTTGAATCGTCCAAAGACCTCACATATGTGAGGACTACATCATCTACTATTTTATTGGGGATATGATCATCATATTCCACTGAGGTTAACTTCAGGTTTCCTTCAAGTAGAGTAGTAGCAGGCCTTGCTCCACTTAGACCATCCTCAGAGATAAGCTCAGAGCATACTTTATTTGGCTTTAAACTATTCCTTCTTTGGATCTTGCTACTTCTATTCCCAAGAAGAACTTTAAGACTCCAAGGTCCTTCATTTTGAATTTGTGTTATAGGTTTGCTCTTGCTTGATTTATTAAGATCATGTTATTTCCAGTAACTAATAGATCATCCACATAGACCAAAATGATCACTATGTCAACACCTGACTTCTTAGTGAATAGAGAATAGTCAAAATGACTTTGAACAAATCCAATTTATTAAAGTGCATCAGTTAACTTTTTGTTCCACTGTTAGGGACTTGTGTAGTTTGCAGACCTTCTGAGTCTCACCCTGTCTGCAAAAACCATAAGGAATATGCTTGTAAACTTTCTCTAATATATCACCATTAAGGAAAGCATTGTGGACATCCATCTAAAAGATGCACCACTATTTAGAAACAGCAAGAGCAATAAGGGATCTGACAGTCACCATTTTAGCAACAGGTGAAAAGGTGTCTGAGTATCCACCCCAGCCTTTTGACTATATCCCTTGGCTACTAGTCTAGACTTGTACTTTTCTACTTCCCCGTAGTCTTTATACTTAACCTTATACACCCACCTACATCCAATAGGAACCTTGCCAAAGGGAAAATCTACAACAGACCAGGTGTTATTCTCTTCAAAAGGTTACAATCTCTATTTTCATAGCCTCAATCCAAGATGGATATTTAGAGGCCTCAAGAAAGGAAGATGGTTCAGGAATAGAGGAATACACTAATAGAGCATGACTGTAATGAGGTGATTAGTGAGAGTAATAAATATAAAAAGATAGAGGGTATAGGCACTAATGACCTAAAGCGGGCTTAGAAGTAATAAAGTCATGTATCTATACGGGAGGATGTGTTATTCTAGTGGATTTTTTGAGTGTGGTAGGATAAGAAGGGACTGATAGAATATGTGATTGTGTAGGATGTGGAGAAGAACCAGTAGAAGGTGAGGTTGGGGACGGACCAGTCTTAAGTTCCTGCACAGGAACTACAGATGGAAAGTATAGAGATGATGGAGGGATCTCAGCTAGAAGAAATATATAGTACACAATAGATAGAAGATCCAGTAGATTGAGCTTGAAGAAAGGAAAAGATAGAAAATATTGATACAACAACTCGTAGGGGGATTTATGATGTAAAATTTTGAGGGGTATTTTGTTAAGGAGACACATGGTAGTTTCAACACACTCACCCCAAAACTTAAGAGGACTACCAGCTTGAAACTTGGGGGATCTAGCAATCCCCAAGATTGTTCTATGTTTTCTTTCAACAACTCCATTCTACAGAGGAGTATAAACACAAGAGGTTTGTTACAATATGCCAAGAGAAGACATAAGATATTTGATATCATGACTGAAAAATTCACTTCCATTATCAGTTCTAAGTACCTTTATAGAAGTAGAAAACAAGTTGTCTACCCTATTAAGAAAATCCTTTAGCACTACTATCATATCATACTTAAATTGAACAAGGAACAAACAAGTAAATCTAGAGTAATCATCTACTATAGTGATAAAGAACCTTTTATTACTGTGAGTAAGAACTCTATAGAGTCCCCAGATATCACAGTGTACTAGTGCAAAGGGAGCCTTGGATACAGATAAGCTAGGTTGGAAAGGCAGTTTGACATGTTTTGCAAGAGGACATACAGTGCACACATGATCTTCATACTTCAGATGACTTAGTGCAGTGTGTTTCTTAAGAACTTCTATGGGGGCATGTCTATTTTTCTGTGCCAAAGAACACTAGAGTCAGCAGACATCTATACATTATTAGCCCACTTAGTACACCAACTTTCTGAGCAGAACTTCTTTGGAGAATGTATAGACCTTTATATTCTCTACCAATCCCCAACACCATGCCAGTAAAGAGATCCTAGAATATGTAGAAGTCAGGAAAAAATTCCACTCAGCACTGCAATTCACTAGTCAATATTGAGACAGAAAGAAGATTATATTTAAACTCTAGCAAATACAAAACATCAGAGATGGGGGAATTGTTTAACACAATAGATGAGCCTTTGTGAGGAACTTCAACCTCACTACCTGTAGGTAGATACACCTTATTTTGTGAAGAGTGAAACACTTTATGACTATGAAGCAGATCAGGATTAGAAACCATATGGTTAGTAGCACCAGTATCAATAACCCAACTGTTACTTACAACATTAGTAATTGGAGATAGTGTAGTACCTGAATTTGATACTGGTGGACAAGAGTCCTTTTCATCATTCATTTGTTTGAGCATCATGACAATCTAATTATATTGGTCATGTTTAAAATATGGTACAAGAGAGGACAAACTCGATTGAGAACCCTGATCACTGGTAAACTTTAAGTCTACAGGGCAGACAACTACATAATGAGCAGAGTCAACTGCATTATGAGAAGTTACTAACCTCATCACTTTTTCCTTGATTTAGGCCAATCTGTGGGATATCCAATAATCTTACAGCACTGCTCCCTTGTGTGGCCATTATAACCACATAACTCACACACCACTGAGGATTTCTTTTGTAAAGTACTCCTATACATGGAGTTAGATAATCTCCCCTCATAACCACCTTCTTTAGACTTTAGGATAGTTGCTGAATATCCACCACAGAACCTCCAGGTTCCAAATACACTCTTTTCTCCTTAACACCTAACTTGTGAGTAAAAAAGGTTGTTGACTCTAAATTGTCAGCTGTGTGACTAATGGGAGAGCCACTAGCGATAATATTTTTACTCTCATGATCTACAATCATGGAGTACACCTTGTTGATAGAAGGAATAGGTTTCATCAATAAGATTTGGCTTCTACAGCGCGAGTATAACTCATTGAGCCTCATAAGAAATTACAAAATTCTCTGATACTCAAAATGTTGAGCATATCTCCTAGATTCAGAAAAATTGCACTTAGGAGAAGGCATAAGGGAATCAATTCATCCCACAGTATTTTCATTAGAGAAAAATAATCAGAGACAAATAAAGTACCCTGAGTAAGGGTAACAATGTCCCTATGCATAAAAACTACTCTAGAACCATTGACTTTATCAAACCTCTCCTTCAAATCTATCCACACACTATGAGCATTAGAATCATATATAATGATGCTCAGAAGATCATTTCATACTTAATTCATGATCCATGACAACACCACAACATTTACTCTTTCCCATTGATCATGTAAAGATGCATCAAAGTGAGATTTAGGACAACAACCATCAACAATTCCAACCTTATTCTTCCCTATTAGGTTAAGAGTCATAGATCAACTCCACAAGGCATAATTTTCAAAACCAGTAAATTGAATGGAAATAAGGGAGCTATCTGGAGTGTTATTAGGATGCAAATATAAGGGGTGATTATGGTCAATCTTAATTGTACCAGATCGTGTATCCACATTTATTGGTGTAGCAGCTGTTTGCATAACTTCTATAATAGAATTGCATGTGACCGCCATGGTTGTAGTTTTCAGGGGGAGGCGAGCTAAAATGTTGTAGAGTTCTTCACTGATTGTGTGTGATCAACGATCTCGAGCATCAATCACAGTTGTGAATCGGTGAGTGGTTGGATATGATACCATGTTAAGTTTCTACATTAGTTAAGAGCAACAAGAAAGAATAAGAATATGGAAGGGATCAATTTCCGTAACTGAATTTTTTCGAGTATATTGAGCTCTATTACATGTTATTTATAAACTAGTTTGGATCCTTGTGACAGCTGTACATTGACAGTTTTCACTTCTAACTAATCTTTAACTAACTACCCACACATGCTCATAGTGTGAACTAACAGGCTTCTACTCCCATCAACTTGATAGCCAACTCTCTTAGCTCAATAGTTTATGAGCTCAAAAATGGTTATGTCCTCCTCTTTTTGATTCAATTTAAAATTTTTCCAAACCGCCTTAATTTATTAATGTGTGACATATTAGTAGTAGCATTTTCTAGCTTTACCGCGGATATTGATTTGTATCTTGCGCCTTTTGAGGCATTTTTGAATCATCCCTATCTTGTCCTCTTCCAATTGTTTTCTACTCTTTTCTTTCAAAGTTGCAATGGGGCTTGAAAAAAATTCGCACCCCATCTTGCTCTTTTTCACATTTAATAATCGGTTAGGCTTTACAACTTACAAGTGGTTAGGCCCTAAATTATCTTAGAAATACTGAACTACTCCGTTGTCCATCTAACTCTTAAGTTTCAGTCAATTACAATGGCCAAAATATAGCAATATAATGTTTTTTTTATAGAAAAAAGATCTTGAACTGAATACATAACTAAACAAATAAGATTAACTAAGAGATGTAAACATGCTAACATCTTTGCTGCCACAATTCCAATTACAGACAGAACCTTTAAACTAATACCTTAAAGAAAATTTAACTCACCACTAAAAATGAGTCCAAATATATTTTTCAAAAATAAATAGAACAGGGTATCTAATTTAATGCACTTTTGGAGATGGAGGAACACCAACTTTTCTAATAGGGAAAAATGTAAATAAACATCCTTAGGTTGTTTAATGCAAGATATAGAAAAATTTGGTATTAAAAAGGAAAAGGAAATTTTTTTTTTTCAAAAAAATAAAATAAAATACAAATTTTATATAAGGAAAAAAGGAACTCATACCCAAAAAGAGATGACGATTATTATCAGTATATCAGTCATCCCCTTTTTCTCTCTAAAATGGTTTTACTCCTTCATTAATATCTATACGATTTTCTTCTTCAATTACTCATTATCAAACATAAATTATTTAATTTTCTTAAATATCAATCAACACACAGGTGTTCTTTCTTCTTCTTCTTCTTCTTCTTCTTCTTCTTCTTCTTCTTCTTCTTCTTCTTCTTCTTCTTCTTCTTCTTCTTTCTCCTCCTCCTCCTCTTCTTTTTCTTCTTCTTCGACGAGTGTGTATTTTCTCATTTTCTTCCACAAATAAAAATTAAATTATGAGTAAAATTTAATAATATTCAGATTATTTGTTTTTACTTGTCGAATTTTTCTGTTAACATATAGATTTATACATTTTGATTCACGGAGGTAGATGGAATGCAATATATGATTTTTGTTTGGTATAGATGAATAATTTTTTTTATTTTAAAATCATAAAACAGGTTTGGTTTATGAAAAAGGTGTAATGTATGAAATAAATATGTGTTAATGTATGAAATTAATATGTAACTATATACAAATAATGTATTCTAATTAATGAATTTTAGTGTATGAAAAAGGTGTAAAGTCTGTTTAGTGTCGTTTAATTTAACAAATCATGTTTAAATCACTTTATTAATATATCTCATTCACTAAATAATATTTCTTACTGAGATCTCGTTATATGTAATTCATATTAAAATAAGTAATAAGATAACTTATCATGAAAATTTATATGTAAAATGGTGATCAATTAATTTATAGATATTACATACAGTAACTATTGACTACAATTTTACATCTATGAAATTTATTTACAATATAATATCTTTACATTTTTTTAATCTATTAGTTTAACAATGTCATTACCAAATAATTTTAATTTTTGGGATTTCAATCTATAGAAATAATATGTAAAATCGTAAACGTAGATAATTTATTCTTAGTAATATTTTTAGTGTATGAAAATGGTACAAAATCTGATATCCATGATTTAGATTAACCAGCGCTATCAACGCACTAGTTCCTCTTGACATGATTCATACAATTGTGAAATAAATGCATTTATAGTACATATAATGAAATTCAAGAAAAAAAAATTGATAAAGAAAAAAAAATTCAACCTCTAAAAGGAATGATTCATACAATGGTGAAATCAATGGATAATAAGAACATATAATGAAATTCAAGAAAAAAACTTGATAAAATGGGAAGGAAATCGAACCTCCAAAATGTAAAAGTTTGATAGATAACAAAGTTGATACTGAAATAATACCCAAAATGAAGAAAATTGTTTATGAAGAAAAATATATATATAAAAAAGTTTAGTTAAGATAAAATGTGTGAATTGGCAAATAAATATTATCCAATAAAATTGTTCTGGAAAAACATGAGAGTTTTTTTAAAAAGGTAAAAATATAATAAATATAGATATAATGTCTACCATATTTTACTCCTAACATAATTATCAACACATCTATTTATGAGATATGAATACAAATCCTTAAAAATAGGAGTTAAATATTCTTTAAAAAATTATTTACTAATTTTTTTAAATAAAATAAATAAATAATTTTAAAACAAAATTGGTACAACTTACAAATAAAATCTCAATAAAATAATTATCTAAAAATGTTGCTATAACTTGCAATAAACAATCTAATAAATGCAGATAAGATAATTTTCTCATTACTGGATGAACAAAAAAATAGCAA
Source organism: Capsicum pubescens (assembly GCA_030864215.1). NCBI lineage: Eukaryota > Viridiplantae > Streptophyta > Magnoliopsida > Solanales > Solanaceae > Capsicum > Capsicum pubescens. The sequence goes on from CM061538.1 coordinate 112,582,451, forward strand.
ATACTTGAGCATTTTTAGGAGATGGATTGCTTGACATAAACTTTTAATGCAACAACATACCCCCTGGGTATAAATGATTTGATTACTGGACCATCAAACTAATTTCCAGTAGTTGATTGATTTTTCACATAAAAATGGAAAGTTAAAATGTTTAAGTTTTTCCAATTTAAACTATGAAGCTCTTTTTTGTTTTCTTTCTCGGTAAGGTGAAAATATTATCGATACAAAAGATATGATATATTTAATTAAGATCATAAATTTTAAAAGTCTTACGGTTATACATGTTTAATGTCGATTTGGGACAGTTAAATTTGTAGGTGGGTCAAAAGCATGCGTTATGATTTAACTTTGAGTTAGTAGCGAGAGTTTGCAAGATGAAAAATAGATAATGTAAATGATTCAATCTACAAACAAAGTAAAGATTAAACAAATCTACAGAGCGAGGCTCCTTAGTCGCGATCCAGCCTTGATCGAAATCAATATGAACTTAAACAACTAACATAATGAGCAAAGACAACAGAGACAATAACGAAAAAGACATTCTTATGTTTAAATATAGAAGCATTCTTACACTTAAATATAGAAGCATTACTCCATGTTGTTAGCGAGGTAAGAAGAAGGAAAGCTTTGCGCTCGTCGTCATTGCTTGCTCAGATTCAACTGATTTCTGAAATTTTTCTCCATTTATGGATGCACATTTGCATGTGCGGATGCATGACAAATGCACATTGAAGGGACGTGATTCACTATTTGAATGGAGAAAAAGTGAGATGCGAGCAAATATAGGAAGCATATGCCAATGCACATCACTAGTCAACTTTCTGTTTAGAGTAAATGGGAATGTGCGACAACACATCGTCATGTGCAGGGGAACATAGGTCCCTATATGAACCCGACATTCTAAAATAGTGCAACTCTCCACGAACCATTGCTTATTTTATGAAGCAACACCTTTTAGCTATACATATCTGATTTTTCCTCAGGTATTTGCATGAAAATGTTGAAGTTAAAGTACTCTTTTTTCTTGCAAAATTTTGAAGTTAAACTTTCCACGAACCACTAAGTGAGTTCCTTGTTCGGTAGAATTTGAGGTACCACTACTATACTAAAGTTATTCATTTTATCCTGGAGGATATATTCCATAACCTCGGGTACTTGAAGAAATAATTTTCTCAAGGGCACTGTGAATTCAGTGGACTTGAATCTTCTAATCTTCATCTATTTCTAAATGTTTGATTTATTAATTTTTAGAAATAGTTTAAACTTTTTTGTTGTTCTTAAGTTGTGAAATTATTATTGAAGTTCTTGATTTGAATACAAATTTTATTTATACCCAAAACTAACAATCTTAAGAAACTTTTCAGAATTTTTTTAATCTGTATTGTGTCTGATTTTGTGGAGAGTAAAATCTTTTGATTTTCTACTCCTTCCGTTTGAAGAACATAAAACTTCACCGAGAAATCAAATTCAAAATTTTGTTCGAAGAATGTAAAACCTTTGCCGATTCATTGAACTTGTTGTATCAATTTCTGGAGTTTAAAACCGATAGGTTTCTACCACATTTGAATTTGAAAAACATAATAACTTTGTCAGGTTTCAAAGTTCATTCGGTTAGCGATTTGAAAAACATAAAAACTTTATCATTGACTAGAAATATTGTGTAAAGATTAAGTTTTTATTGTTAGTTTTCTAAAATACCTAATTGTTTATCAAAGATTGACATGAAAATGACAAATGAAATTGAACAACAAATTGATTTGGTTGTGAATAGTGTTGTTGAAACGACAATCAATATTATGTCATCAAGCCATTCATATGTTCTAGCAATGGCATCGATAGAGAAATTAGAAAAATTTTCTGGAAGCATGAATAACTCATGAAAAACCATGGGAAAACAATTCAATGATCAACCATTACAAAACCCTCAATCCATATCAAAACTCATATTCAAATACATACAAATAAACTACATTATACACATGTTTTTCATAAAATAAGATTTGGGGAAGAGTAATATGCCTGAAAGTATCACAACTATGGAGAATCACCCATGGGAGCTCTAATTGACCAACCTTGATAAACCCTAACTTGTTCTTGCTTTGGGGGAATTGAGAGTGTTTAAGAGTATACTTGATGTGATAAAGAATGGAAATAACCCCTTCTTGATGTTTTTGGACGTAGGGTCTAAGTAGGGGAAATTACCAGAATGCCCTTAATAAATGAATGAAATTTGGTCGGCCAGTCGCTACGGGTCACATAACGACTCATAGCTACTGGAACTGAGTCATCCCTTAAACTCGTAATCTGGACAGTATCATGGGGTATGCACATTAGTCTGACTATGAGGCATACCCTACAACTCGTATTCAAACTCGTATAGTCTAGTCGTTGTTAAAACAGAAATGTTTGGGCACCACACTAGTTAGACTACGAAAAGCACTATATGACTCATTTAGGGTTTTGACTACTCATTTAATCTAGTCATACTTAGAATAGACACATTGGGAAACCCTATTGGTCACCCTACGATTTGGGGTCCTACGACCCGTATAGACATCTGACGACTCATAAAGTGAATCATAGCTTGGGCAGTTAGTTCAAAACTTAGGGAATTTTCTAGGGACCAAAAATCCAGGGTGTTACATTCTCCCCTAGGGTCATTCATCCCCGAATGATGAATCAAGTCATCCATTAGCACGATTTAACACAGAACACAACAATGATTTCCTTTAACAAAGATAGATAACAAAGATATTAAGGAATACACATACCTTAAGCATGATTATCTAAGGCAAAAAATAAGAATGGATATTTGGACTTCATGTCCTCTTCAGCTTCCCAAGTAGCTTCTTCAACCTTATGATTCCTTCATAGAACCTTCACTGAAGCCACATCCTTAGTCCTCAAACGACAGACTTGCCTATACAAAATCTCTACCAGGACTTCCTCATAAGACAAGGAATCTAAAATGCCAACACTCTTAAAGTGAACAAGCAAAGAAGGATCACCCACACATTTCTTTAAAATTGAAACATGCAATACCGGGTGGTTAGAACCCAATCTCGAAGGTAACTCCAACTCATAAGCCATATTTACCACTCTCCCCAAGATCAAGTAGAGCCAACATAATGGGGATTGAGCTTCTCTTTCCTTCCAATTCCCATTATTCCCTTCATGTGAGACACCTTCAAGAATACCCAATCACCAATATCAAACTCTAACTCCCTACGCCTCACATCTACATAGGACTTTTGGTGAGTTTGGGTGGTCTTAAGACTATCTCTAATCACTTTCACCTTATCCATGGCCTGATCAACTTAGTCAGGACCAAACAATATAGTCTCACTGACTTCGAACCCCAATAGGAGACCTACACCTCATACCATGAAAAGCCTTATAGGGCCATCTAAATACTTGAGTGATAGCTATTATTATATGCAAACTCAATAAAAGGCAAATGATCAACCCAACTACCACCAAAGCAAACCATACAGGCCCTTAGCATATCTTCCAAAGTTTGAATAGTCCTTTCTGCTTGTCCATCCGTGGAAAGCAGTGCTAAGGTTCACCTAACCACAAAACTTATTGAAAAGAATACCAAAAGTAAGAAGAGAACTGCATACTTCAATCAGATATAATAGAAATGGGCGCACCATGAGACTTGACGATCTTCTGAGTAAAAAGCTTAGCATAATCCTCTGCAAAATAATTAGTCCTTACTGGCAAAAAATGAGAAGACTTAGTCATTCTATCCACAATAATCCAAATTGAGTCAAACTGACTATGAGACAGCAGAAGACTAGTAATGAAATCCATATTAATCACTTCCTATTTCCATTTGGGAAACTCAATCTCTTGAAACAAACCACCAGGACTCAAATAATCCACTTTTACTTGCTGACAAACCATAAACTTAGCCACAAGATTGGCCACATCCCTTTTCATATTATTCCACCAATAGATCTCTTTCAAGTCATGATACATCTTCATCGAACTAGGATGAATATTGTACCTCGACTTATGAGCCTTAACCTAAATCTTTTCTCGCAACCCATCGACATCGGGGATGCACAATCTCCCTAGGTACCTCAGGATACCAACACCACCAATCTCAAAAGCCAAGACTTTCTACTGACCCACATCTTCCTTAATATTATCAAGGTAGGATCCAAAAACTGCATCTTCTTTACCTTAGAACCAAAAGAAGACTTCACCACCTCCTTAACAATCACCCCACCATCCCTAGAATCCAAAATAAAAACTCTAATATTAGTTAAACGGTGAATATGCTTCACCAAACCTTGCCTCTCCTCATCAACATGAGATAAGATCCCCATGGATAATTTTCTAAGTTCATTAGTAACCATATTAGCTTTCCCAGGATGATATTCGAGACTCATATCATAATTCTTGAGTAACTCAAGCCATCTTCTTTGCCTGAGATTCAACCCCTTCTAGGTGAACGCATACTGCATGATCTTGTGATCTGAATATATGTCAACATGAACTCCATATAAGTAATGTTGCCAAATCTTCAAAGAAAAAAGCACAACCAACAATTTAAAATCTTAAGATGGATAATTTCTTTCATGGGCCTTCAGCTTCCTGGAAGCATACGCCACTACTCTATCATGTTGCATCAACATACAACCCAGTCCTACAAGAGATACATCATAATATACAACAAAACTACTAGTGCCCTCGGTTAGGGTCAAAACTGGAACTAAAGTCAACTTATCATTTAGCTTCTCAAAGCTACCCTCACAAGCATTGAACCATAGAAACTTTACCTTTTTCTAAGTCAACTTAGTCAATGGAGCAGCAATCAAAGAAAAACTCTCCACAAGCCTCTTATAATAACCAGCTAAACCCAAGAAGCTTTGAATGACAATTAGAGTAGTGGGTCTAGTCCACTTCATTACCGTTTTTACCTTTTATGGATCCACAATAATCCCCTCACTAGAAATAACATGACTAAGGAAGGTCACAACATTCAATTAGAATTCACACCTAGAAAATTTGGCATACTACTATTGATCTTTCAAAGTTTGCAACACTATACGGAGGTAATTGGCATGGTCCTTCTCACTCTTGGAATAAGCAGGATGTCATCAATAAATACAATAACGAATAAGTCCAGAAACTGATGGAATACCCAGTTCATAAGATTCATAAATACCATCGGGGCATTAGTTAACCCAAAAGACATAACCAAAAACTCATAATGGCCATATCGGATATGGAAAGAAGACTTAGGGATATCTACCTCCCAAATCTTTAAATGATGATAACTTAACCAAAGATAAATCTTCAAAAAGTACTTAGCACCCTAAATTTGGTCAAATATGTCATCAATCTTATAAAGAGAATACTTATTCTTCACCATCACCTTATTCATCTGGCGATAACCTATACACATCAAAAGGGAACCATCCTTCTTGCACACGAAGAGAATAGGAGCACCCTAGAAAATCTAGGCCTAATAAAACCCTTATCAAAAAGATTTTTCAATTTCTCCTTAAGTTGTTTCAACTCAGCAAAAGCTATTCTATAAGAGGGAATAGAGATAGGACGTGTATCTGAGAGAAAATCAATACCAAAGTCTATTTCCCTATCGGAAGAAATGCTAGGAAGATCATCAGGAAAGACCTTAGAAGATTCATTAACCACGGGAATGGATTGCAAAAGAGTACTCTCTAAGTTAGAATCTTTAACCCGAACCAAATGATAAACATACCCTTCAAAAACTAACTTTTAAGCTCAAAGATAAGAAATGAACCTTTCCTTAGGTATTAGGGAACTCCCTTCCCATTTTATAACAGACTAATTAGGAAATTTAAAAATTACCTTAGGGGTTCGACAATCTAGAGAGGCAAAGCACAAATAAAGCCAATCCATTCCCAAAATAACATCAAAGTCTAACATGTCTAACACTATCAGATCCATAATGCCTCCCTACCACAGATAAATACCACACAACCCATGGAGACTCTTCTAGCCATAATAGAGTCACCCACTGGGGTAGACACAAACATGGGATTAGGAATACACTCAAGAACAAAACCAAAATGAACAACTACATAAGGGATCACATACGAAGATTTGACCTCGCATTAAGCTAGTAATACACATCAATAGAGATGAGCTTTAGCATACTAGTGACAACATCAGGAGATGGCTCAGATTCCTGATGGGTGGAAAAAGCATACAATTGATTCCAGCCAGTGATGAAGCAAGAAGTAGTACCTTTTGGTGTTGAAACTGAAGACGTAGCAATAAGACTTTACTATCCCTAGTAGCAACATTGTCTGAAGGACAGTTCCTCTAAATATGGCAAAGTTGGTCACATCTAAAACACTTATCTCTCCCCTCATCATAAAAACCATGGTGCAACTACCCACAAAATCTGCAAGAAAGATATGATGGAGCCGACTAGGCCCCACTAGCCTGATATTATGCACCTTGTTCCTTAAATCCAATGTTGTTTTCGAGAAACAATCACTAGACGACTTAGAATATGGAGCACTAGTTGTAGAATAAGAACCAGAATTTCCCCACTTCTTCTTAAACCATTGCCTTCCATCTCTACTAATATTTTAGTGACCTCCACCCTGCTTAGAAAACCTGAATTTCTTACTTTAACTTTCCCCCACTTCTGCCTGCTACTTCTTTTCCTTCTAGACTTGTTGCATATACACCACAAGCCTAGAGATATCCATTTCATTATTCAGTAAGGCAACCTAACATTCCAACACCAAGTACCAAGATAAGCCTAAAGTGAAATCTTTATCTTAGACCTCATGATAGACACTAGCTCAAGAGCATTACAGAACAACTGATGAAATTTTAGGGCATACTCTTTCATGATCATCCTACCTTATTTTAGATTCATGAACTCCTCAACTTTAGTATTTCTCACCTCCTAAGGAAAGAAATGATCCAGGAAGACACCAGAAAACTTATCCCATAGCGCCAATTTCGCATAGACACCCCTTGAATGATCCCACTCCTTATACCACTGATATACCACATATTTCAACTGATATGCAAAAAACTCTATGCCCTCAGAGTCAAAAATATGTATCACCCTGAATATCTTCTCTATCTCATCCATAAAACCTTGAGAATCCTCATCTACCTTAGAGCCATGAAGATCGAAGGATTTAGACTTATGAACTGGCCCACTCTAGTGACCTTATAAGAAGAAGCAATAGAACTAACACGATCAGGCTGACAAGACTGGGAAGTCACCAACTGATTCATCAAATAAATATATGAATGAAACTCGACATTAGAAATATCTCCTTGGAGCGGTGGGGCATGGACATCATTAGCCCTAGGAGCCCAAGGAGGACTTGTTGGGATCGGTGGAACTCCATGAGGGGCAGTACAATTAAGAGCCGAGACCTTAGACTAGGTCTGAACTCCATAAGTAGGATGATTTCCATCCATATTATCCGTGGGTGAGAATGAAAAAGTGCCACGAGTATCAAATCTTCGGAGAGGCATGATCTGAAATGCGAACAAATGGAATTAGAGGAGATTTTAGCATCCTAAACTCTACAGCCTAAAAGTAGAAAACAATAAAGGAAAACATTACTAAATGCCTCATAGCCTCTCCCTTATAAATGTGGTGCACTACACACCATAAAAGAGACTCTACTTGACACGACTTTGTAGACACCTAATTGACCATGAACCTAGCTCTGATGCTAACTTTGTCACGATCTAAACTAGGGCATGGCCATGATAGATATCTCACGTCCACTGAGGATTGGAGGCCACCCTATTTTCTTAGAAAAATAGAACATAATATATCTAGTAGCAAATGAATTCTGAACATATAACAATATAGAATAATGTAAGCTTAAAGGAGTCTAAGAATAACATTAATAATGCCCAAACCACAGTAATACACAAACCCTCTAATAAAACCAAATTAATCTAAGTTGGGATATGCCCCTGATAATAGCCAAAAAGAATTCCAAAGAAAAGTCTATGATAATAGATAAACCAAGAAGCAACAACCTTTCGGAAGAAGGAGGCTTACCACTTCAACTGACTACTGACAACCTAAAAATCCTATCACTGTGCAGGAAAAATAAAAGTGTCTCGAGTTTCTCCATCGCATAGGGATACATCATTCAGAGATGGTTAGCAGGTTAAGCGCTAGCATGTAACTCGGTAAGGGGATAACCTAATACTAAGTCAAAACCACAGTAAAAGTCCACAAATACATATTGTACATACTTATATATATACATATATATATATATATAACATGATAGGATATGAAACAAGGTTTATCAAGAAAGTAAAACATTAACTTTAACTATATAGCTCAACTGTCATAAACAGGCACCATGGGCTATATGGATTTATCTCCCCTACTAAAAGGGCCTTAGTACGTGTTAGCAGCATAAACCAAAGGTATCAAGAAATACCAGATAATACCCCAACACCACATCAATCCTAAATACAAATATATCAATAGTGTGAACGATTTACATGGTCATTACGATTAACCCTCACATCAATAAATATGAATTTCCAGTAATAGTCATTCGAGACTCATACCTTTATTTCTTAGCTACATAACCCCCATTAACATAAATTAAAATATGTTTCACATAGCCCATTTAAAGCATCCCAGGTTTGGACCCTTAGAAAATTTCCTGGAATCCCATTCTTCAGATCCAATACAACTCATGGTACAAGCCATATGCTGGGGTACGAGTGGTGAAGTCTAGTCATAAGTTGACCAGTTTTAGTTGGTGGGATGGTTTTTTTCACTATAATGGATAAGACTTAGGGGTGGGTGTTAAATGGTTGGTTATGAGTCATATAGGTAACTCATAAGGTGGACAGTATTTGATTCTCCTGGTGTTACATTATACCAAGGATACAAATCATGGGTATGGATCGTATTTTGAGGTTACGACTTAGGTGGATGAGTCGATACTGGATAGTGTCTGATCCATGGTTGAGGCTAAGTTATGATTGGGTGGGTATTAACCGTAAGGGAGGTTACGACTTGTAAGGAGGTCAGTCGTGACCCTATGTTAGACTTTTATAGGATTTAAGTGGGGGTATTCTAGATATTTCTCTACATACCCTAATAAGGACCCACGACTTCTAATACACTTGGGAGGTTATTTTCTCTATTATTTTACTCTTAAACACTTAGAAACTCTTCCTAAACATATTATAATTCTCTCAAGAGATTTTGGAGCAAAGAGCTAGGGTTTCAACTAAGGGATTACTTTGGGGCTTGTCTTGGTGAATTTTTTCCATCAATCTTCTTTGTTTAAGGCATGATTCCCTTCCCTAATTTTAATTTCAATTCAAAGAATGGTTACATAGTTTATTTCATGGTTTTTCTTTTGCATGATTATGACTTTCAACTATTTATTTGGGGGTTTTGATGTTAAATGCTTGGTTATAATTTCCAATGATTTTAATTATGTTTTTTATGCATTAACGATGGTTTTGGACAATTGAATTGCATGGTAATGATTTAATAGTAATGGAATTTGGTTTTGGTTATATTATGCCACCAAGGTGTTTGATAAATTGCTTATAAAAATATATTCATTGCATTGGCTTATGTTAATGGAACTCTTTCTTGTTTTCATCTTATATATAAAGACTTAAATATTTTTCAATGGTTTACAAAGGTTAATGGATAATTGGTAATACTTGTAGAGAACATGGTAGTCTCCCCAAAGGTTTAATATGGCTGATAATAGGGTACTTGAATGTCCCCTTAATCTAAATGGTTTGGCAATGGATAAATGCTTGCAAGTATGGTGGTATGATAATACCACTAGTTTATTAAATAACCTTGGTTAATAAATGAATAATTGGATTGTTTGGACTTTGTTTTAATTGGGAATTAATGGCGGGAAATGTAAGCTAAGCCGTGGAAGGTGGAAGTTCTGGGGAATCAAAATCAGAAACTCATATTTATCGATATAAGGGGTCTTTGATGGCCACATACGCGTGTCACAATTATATTAAAGGGATGTACTATTCATCCCAGGGATATTGCCTAGTCGTGCAGCTACACACACTAGACACTTTTGGCGGGGGGATCTGAACCCATATGGCTCGTGGGAGGTAGGACGGCTAAGCTACACAACCCTGGTAAAGGTTTTAATGGCATGGTAAACCCGTTCCCTTTTCCCAGCACTTATTTATATGTATGGATATTTGCATTGGATTCTTTTCACTTGGTTTTGATAACTGGAATTACTTTATCCTTATCCCTAGTGTAATGCTAATGTTCACCCACTAACCCATCTATTAGCGGTTGTATACCTACGCTATGCAGGAATCAACCGTTCGACTCTTCCTTCATAGTACTCGATTTGGGGATAGCTTATTAGATTGAAGTAGTGAGCTTTCATCCTTTTGGAAGGCATTATTTTTTTTTGTACATCCTTAGACTTTTTACTCTCTTTCTGGATATTGGTTTACCCATAGTTGGGGGCATGTCCCAATCGAATATTTGTATTCTTTTGGATAGAGGATTTATGGTACTTATGGTAGTTGGTATGGGCAGTATCGGTATTGGTGTCAGCCTTGGCATTGGAATAAGCTGGGATGCTGGCATCATTGAACATAATTTCTCATTGTTCCATCATATTACATTTTGGGTTTGATTATTATATTATTTTTGATATTTTCTAAACGATTTGGTACAGTATGGATGGTTGGTTTTGCATGGTTAGACTCGATTGGGTTTGTTATTGTTGTGACCCTATCCCATAGTCTTCATGAGAGCATTGTGCAATCTTTTTGTATGCTTTAAATTCAGCTTATCCAAGGCTGTATAAGGTGGGTTGGGTTAAGGAGGTGCTCCCCGGTCCTGGTTGGACTTGGGATAGCCATTATTACAAAGACCCAGTTTGGGCTTTGTCAAATTTGTATCAGAGCCTAGGTCATAGAAAATTAGGAGTCCACAAAGCCGTGTCGAGTAGAGTCTCTTTTAGGGGTGTGTAGTGCGCCACACTCATAAGGGATAGGCTACATGACATTTAGGAATATTTCACTTTCTTGGTATTCTTTCTTTAAGCTTGATTTATTAGTCCTGGAATCTCCTCTAATCCTTGTTTGTTCATCTTTCAAATCATGCCTCCTAGATTTGAAACACAAGGAAATTTTGTTGCCCCATTTGGAAGTGATGCTGAGGGAGCACGTTCTACTCTCGGGGATCATCTTTGATCTCATAGTCCTATTCCTGATTATTTTAGAGTTTCTCTTATTCCTTATACTGCTCATCAGGTCCCTCGTGGAAATGTGATGAATGCGGAGTTTCGTCAGTCTATACATTATTACCCAACTGGTTACTGGTCAAGCCAAGAGGGGTATGTCTAGTGTTATATCTACTGAGGCCACTAGGCTTGGATAGTTTATGAAGATGGGTCCTCTGAATTTTATGGGAGTGAAGGTAGAGGAAGACCCACAGGGCTTTCTTGATGAGATGGAGAAGATCTTTCAGGTAATAAGGGCTACTAATGTGGAAGGAGTAAACTTTGCAGCTTATCAGCTCAAAGAGGTTGCTTATCTGTGGTATGAGGAGTAGGACAGAGATAAGAGTGATGTGGAAGAGGATGGTTTGTGGGAGGCCTTTTCTAATGCTTTCATGGATTGGTTCTTTCCTCAAAAATTGAGGGAATCCAAGATGGATGAGTTTGTAAAACTCAGGCAAGGGAGAATATCTATGAAGGAGTATGCTTTGAAGCTCCATCAGTTGTCGAGGTATGCTCCTGATTTAGTGGCTGATACGAGGTCAAGAATGAGAAAGTTTGCCTCTGGGATGAATAGAGATCTGATTCTAGAGACCAAGACCATTTTGATCATGAAGGATATGGACATGTCAAGGCTGACTATTCATATGAAGCAAATTGAGGATGAAAAGAGAAGACATACAGAATATGGAGACAGGCAGGGTAAGTAGGAAATGTTTTTTTTATCAGGGAAGTGCCTAGTTTCTGGGTGGTCAAGATGGTGGGAAGTGGTAGAAAAAAAGTGTGGGAGTTCTGGTTCCTTCTCTATTGTCAGTACTCCTTACCCCCAAGAGTCAGGCAACAGGCGTCATCATAGTGGTGATAACTCTCGGGCGCAGGGAGCCTAGTCTCAGGCAAGTGGAGGTCAATTTGTTTCTTCATATTCTTCTTGTTGATTTTGCGGTCGTCCTCATTGGGGATTCTACGGGGAGGGAAGGTATAAGTGCTTCAAGTGTGGCCAAGTAGTCCATCGGCTCAGGGATTGTCTGTCTAACAAGATTTCTACAGGGGCGAATAAAATTCCAGTGAATTCATCTTTTATTCCTACACTCGGCAGTGTGGCATCTGTTTCAGTTACTGCTCCAGGTTCTAGTGTTGGTCATAATAGGTTGTATGCTTTGGTGTCCAGTCAGGAATCCAAGGCATCACCTGATGTTGTTACTGGTACGTTCCAATTTTTCTCTTATGACGTATATTGTTTACTTGATCTGAGTTCTACACTTTTCTATGTGACTCCTTATATAGCTGTGTCTTTTGTTTTTAATCCCGGGATTATCTTAGATCTATTTTCTATTTCTACCCTAGTAAGAGATCTGATCATTGTTGAATGGGTCTATAGGGAAGGGGGTATCTGTAACTAGTGATAGACTTCGGCGGATTTATTTGAGTTAGGTATGGTAGATTTCAATGTAATCTTAGGCATGGATTGGTTGCATTTTGATTATGTAAATTTAAATTATCAAACTCATAGGGTCATCTTTAGGTTCCCTACTAGCCGGGAATAAAATGGGAAGGTTGTTCCTTAGCATCAAGGGGGAAGTTTATTTCTTATCTTAGAGCTTGAAAGTTAATCTCTAAGGGTTGTCTTTATCACTTGGTCCGAGTTAAGGATTCTAACTCAGAAGGTCCTTTTTTGTCTTTGATTCCTGGGGTTAATGAGTTTCTAGAGGTCTTTCCAAATGATCTTCCTGGTGTTTATCCAGATATAGAAATAGAGTTTGGTAGTGATTTACTTCCAGACACTTATCTAATTTCTATTCCTCTTTATAGAATGTCTCTGGTTGAGTTAAGAGAACTCAAGGAGCAAATTAAGGATCTTCTAGACAAAGGGTTTATTCATCCTAGCATTTTCCCATGGGTGCACCGGTGTTGTTCATGATCAAGAAGGATGGTTCTCTTTGTATGTGATTGACTATAGGCAGTTGAATAAGGTAATGGTCAAGAACAAATATCCTCTTCCTCAAATAGATGATCTGTTTGATCAGTTGCAAGGTGTCAAGTTCTTCTCTAAGATAGATCTTCAATTTGGGTACCATTAGTTGAAGATTAGGAAGTTGGATATCCCTAAGATGGATTTTTGCACTAGGTATGGGTATTGAGTTTTTAGTGATGTCATTTGGATTGACAAATGCCCTAACAGCGTTTATGGATTTGTGAATAGGGTGTTTCGACAGTATTTGGACCTTTTTATCATTGTGTTTATTGATGATATTCCGGTGTATTCAAAGAGTGAGGTGGATCATGCTAATTACCTCCGTGTAGTGTTGCAGACCTTACAGGAACAATAGTTTTTTGCTAAGTTCTCTAAGTGCGAGTTTTGGTTGAATATTGTGACTTTCTTGGGTCATATCATTTCTAGTGAAGGATCATGATAGATCCGTAGAAGGTGGCTGTAGTAAAGAAGTGGCCTATACCTATGACTCCATCTGATATTCAGAGTTTCTTGGGTTTAGCTGGGTATTATAGGCAGTTTGTGGAGAGTTTTTCATCGATAGTTGCTCCTTTGACTATGTTAACTCAGAAGAAAGTTAAAATTTCTTGGTCGGATGCGTCTGAGGGAAGTTTTGAGAAGTTGAAAGATAAGTTGACTTAGGCTCTAGTTCTAACCCTGTCGGTGGGCAATGATGGGTTCGTGGTTTATTGTGATGCATCTCGAGTTGGTCTTGGTTTTATGCTGATATAGAATGGGAAGGTGATAGCCTATGATTCCAGGCAGTTAAAGGTGTATGAGAGAAACTATTGTAATCATGATTTGGAGATGTTGGTCGTTGTATTTGCTTTAAAATTATGGCGGCATTATTTGTTGGGTGTTCATGTGGATATCTTTTATGATCATAAGAGTTTGTAGTATGTATTCTCGCAGAAAGAGCTAAATCTCAGGCAGAAAAGATGGCTTGAGCTTTTCAAGGACTATGATATGAGTATTTACTACCACCCAGGTAAAGCTAACATGGTATTTGATGCTCTTAGCAGGTTGTTCATCGGTAGTTTAGCTCATGTTGAAGAAGGGAAGCAAGAATTGGTGAAGGATATTCACTATTTGAAAAATCTTGGGGTTCATCTCTTGGACTCCAAGGATGGTGGTGTGATGGTGTAGAAGTGGTTATATCATCTCTCGATGCGGAGATTAAGGAGAAAAAAGTGTTGAACTCTACCTTGATGAAAATCTAGGGTAGCGTTAGTCAGCAAAAGGTGGCGGATTTTGAGATTAGCAGCAATGGTACTTTGCGGTACCAAGGAAGTTTATGTATGCTTGATGTAGAAGGCTTGAGGGAAAGAATCTTTACTGAGGCGCATGAGTCACGCTATATTGTCTGTCCTAGTTCTACTAAGATGTACCATGATATGAAGGAGATCTATTGGTCGAGTGGCGTGAAGCGGGACATGGTTGATTTTGGGTCCAAGTGTATGGTGTGTCAACAAGTTAAGGTTGAGCACATGAGGCCTGGTGGGTTGTATCAAGAAATTGATTTGCCTGAATGGAAGTAGGAGAAGATCAATATGGATTTCATTACCGGTCTTCCTCGATCTTGAAACTAATTTGATTCGATTTGGGTCATCGTGGATAGGATGACAAAGTCTGCGCATTTATTTCCTATGCGGACTAACTTTTCAATGAAGGATTATGCGAAGCTTTACCTTTAAGAGATTGTGAAACTACATGGGGTTCTTGTTTCAATTATTTCTAATTGCGGTACGTAGTTTACGTCCCACTTTTGGCGGTTTTTCCAAAAAGGGTTGTGGACTAAGGTGAGCCTGAGTACTACTTTCCATCCATAGTCAGATGGGTAGGCAAAGAGAACTATTCAGACATTGGAAGATATGCTTCGATCCTGTATGATTGATTATGGTGGAAGTTGGGTGGAGCATCTACCTTTGGTAGTGTTTGCTTACAATAGTGGATATCATAAGAGTATTGGTATGGCTCCTTTGAGGTATTGTATGATAAGAGGTGTAGATCTCCTATTGGTTCGTTTGAGCTCGGCGAGGCTGATTTGTTTGGTCCAAATTTGGTTTGTCAAGCTATGGAAAAGGTAAAGGTGATTTGGGATAGGCTCAAGGTTGCCCAGAGTCATCAAAAGTCCTATACGGATGTTAGGCATAGAGACTTGGAGTTTGCAGTTGGGGATAAGGTTTTCCTTAAGGTGTCTCCTATGAAGGAAGGAGTGCAGTTTGGAAAAGAGGGAAAGCTAGTCCTCGGTACATTGGTCCTTATGAGATTTTGCGCAGAGTAGGCAATGTTGCATATGAGTTGGAGTTGCCATCTAGATTGAGTTTGGTTCATCCGAAATTCCATTTTTCTATGTTGAGGAAGTGTGTTGGTGATCCGTCATCGATTGTTCCTTTAGAGGGGTTGGATATCTCTAATTCTCTGTCTCATGAAGAGATCCCGATTGAGATATTGGATAGGAAAGTTCGTTAGTTGTGGACCAAGCATGTGTCTTTGGTTAAGGTTCTTTAGTGGAACCACAAGGTGGTAGAGGCCTCGTGGGAAATGGAGGAGGACATGAACTCTAAATATCCGCTCTTGTTTTCTGCTCCTGATATTCGTGCCGAAGGTATGTGTTCTTGAACACATCTATATTTTTTGAATTTGTTAAAGAAAAGATTAACATATTTGCCTTATTGTTTTCAAACTTTGTTAAAAGGATGTTTGGTAATACAAATGACTCCGTCTGTGGTTACCCCAACCTTATCCATTATTCGGGAACGAATGTTCCTAGTGGGGGAGATTGAAGCATCCCAGGTTTGGACCCTTAGAAAATTTCCTGGAATCCCATTCTTTGGACCTAATATGACTCATGGTACGAGCCGTATGCTGAGGTACGAGTGGTGAAGTCCTATTATAAGCTGACCAGTATTAGTTGGTGGGATGGTTTTTGTTACTGGAATGGATACGACTTATGGGTGGGTGTTATATGGTTGGGTATGAGTCGTATAGGTGACTCATAAGGTGGACAGTATTTGATCCTCCTGGTGTTACATTCTGCCAGGGATACAAATAATGGGTATGGATCGTATGCTGAGGTTACGACTTAGGTGGATAAGTCGTATACTGGATAGTGTATGATCCATGGTTGAGGCTTAGTTATGATCGAGTGTGTATCAACCGTAAGGGAGGTTATGACTTGTAAGGAGGTCAGTTGTGACCCTATGTCAGGCTTTTATGAAATTTAAGTGGGGGTATTCTAGAAATTTCTCTACTTACCCTAATAAGGACCCACGACTTCTAATACACTTGGGAGGTTATTTACCCTATTATTTTACTCGTAAACACTTAGAAACTCTTCCTAAACATATCATAATTCTCTCAAGAGCTTTTGGAGCAAAGAGCCAGGGTTTCAACTAAGGGATTACTTTGGGGCTTGTCTTGGTGAATTCTTTCCATCAATCTTCTTGGTTTAAGGCATGATTCTTTTCCCTAATTTTAATTTCAATTTAAGGCATGGTTACATGGTTGATTTCATGATTTTTCTCTTGCATGATTGTGGCTTTCAACTATTCATTTGGGGGTTTTGATGTTAAATGCTTGGTTATGATTTCCAATGGTTTTAATTATGTTTGCTATACATTAAATATTGTTTTGGACAGTCGAATTGCATGGTAATGGTTTAATGGTAATGGAATTTTGTTTTGGTTTTATTATTCCCCCAAGGTGTTTGATAAAATGCTTATAAAGATATATTTATTACACTGGATTATGTTAATGTAACTCTTTATTGTTTTCAGCATATATATGAAACCTTAAATGTTTTTTTAATGGTTTACAAAGGTTAATGGCTAATTGGTAATGCTTGTAGAGAACAAGGTAGTCTCTCAAGAGGTTTAATATGGCTAATGATAGGCCACTTGAATGTCCCCTGAATTCAAATGGTTTGGCTCTAAATAAATGCTTGCAAGTATAGTGGTATGACAATACCATTGGTTTATTAAATAGCCTTGGTTAATAAATGGATAATTATATTGTTTGGAATTGTTTTAATTGGGCATTAATGGTGGGAAGTGTAAGCTAAACCGTGGAAGGTGGTAGTCCCGGGGGGATCAAAATTGGAAACTCATATTTGTCTATATGAGGGGTCTTCGATGGACACGTGCGAGTGTCACATTTATATTGGAGGGATATACTAGTAATCCCAGGTATATTGCCTGGTCGTGCGGCTACACGCACTGGGACCCTTTCAGCAGGGGGAGATAAATCCATATGGCTCATGGGTGTAGGACGGCTAAGCGACATAACCCAGGTAAAGGTTTTAATGGCATGCTGAACCTTGTCCCTTTTCCCAGCACTTACATATATGTATGGATGCTTTCATTGGATGGTTTTCACTTGGTTTTTATAACTGGCATTACTTTATCCTTATCCCGAGTTTAATTCTAGTGTTCACCTACTAACCCGTCTACTGGCGGTTGTATACCTACGCTATGTAGAAACCGACCGTTCAACTCCTTTTTTATAGTACTCAATTCGGGGATAGCTTATTGGATTGAAGTAGTGAGCTTCCATCCTTTCGGAAGACATTATTTTATGTTGGACATCCTTAGACTTTTTACTTTCTTTTTGGATATTGGCTTTATCTATGATTGGGGACATGTCCCAACTGGATATTTTTATTCTTTTTATAGAGGCTTTGTGGTACTTCTGGGAGTTGGTATGGGCGGGATCGATATTAGTGTCGGCCTTGGCATTGGAATAAGCTGGGAGGCTGGCATCATCAAACATAATTTCTCATTGTTCCATCGTATTACATTTTGGGTTTGATTATCATATTATGTTTGATATTTTCTAAATGGTTTGGTATGGTATGGATGGTTGGTTTGGCATGGTTAGACTCGGTTGGGTCGGTCATGGTTGTGACCCTATCCCGGAGTTGCTTGAAATTCAGCTCATCCAAGGTTGTATAAGGTAGTTGGATTGTGTTAAGAGGGCGGTCCCTGGTCCTAGTTAGACTTGGGATGCCCATTATGACAAGGCCCAAATTCGAACAGCGTCACCATTATTAACCAGGGAATTATATATTAAGGAACACCAGAGGTAGCGTCATACTATTTTGCTCATAGGCTCATAATTATGCTATTACAATTCCATTAACTTGGTGGAAAGCCTTGACCCCCTTTATTCATTAAATCAAGTTGAAGGAATGCCTCGACCTTCTTTAGTTTATCAAATAAAATTGGGGGAATGCCTCGACCCCCCTGATCATTAAATCAAAACATAGCCAATAAGGCCTTCAAAATCCATGTTCATTGTTTAACCATTTATGCAATGCAATAGTACAAGTGAGCAAGTCAAACCAGGTGATAAATTATATTATTCAAAGTCATTTACACAAGTGGGTTGAGGAAAAAATTTATTCGAAACCAACTCCAAGTTTAAAACATCAATTTGGGAGAATACCTTGACCCCCTTTCCAATTCCCACACCCATGCACCTCATTAGTTCAAAAACATTCAATTCAAAGCATGAACAACTCGTGAAAAAACATAAGAAAATAGTTAAAGGATAAACCATTCCAAAACCCTCAACCCATATTAAAACCCGCACTCAAATCCATACAAATAAACCATTTAAAACACATGATTTTCATAAAATAAGATTTGGGGAAGAGTAACATGCCTTAAATATCACAACTATAGAGAGAAATCACCCTTGAGAGCTCTAATTAACCAACCTTGAGAAACCCTAGCTTGTTCTTGCTTTGGGGAATTGAGAAAGTTTAAGAGTATATTTGATGTGATAAACAATGAGAAATAACCCTTTCTTGATCTTTTATGGATGTGGGGTCTAAGTAGGGGAAAAGAGAAAATGTCCAGAATGCCCTTGATAAAAGACTGAAAGTTGGCCACCCAGTCTCTACGGGTCACATGACGAATGATATGCCATGGAAATATGGCACATTCGATGTTTAAAACGGTGAAATTATGCATTGACTTAGGTAATTTCATTGGATATGGTCTATGTTTTATGTGTTTTCCAGGGAAACTAGGTCAGAAGTGGTGTTGAACTAAACAAGAGAAAACAAAGTGCTGAAAAGTTAAAGTACTGGTCAAGCTATGAGTCGTTAAGTCACATTATGACCAAACCCGTAAAGATAACAGTGGGCAAAGCAAAATTCCTAAAGCAAAGTCATAGATTACTATGAGTCCTAAGGTCAGACTAAGACTCATATTGTAAAGCCGTACTGACAACAGTGTGCAAAATCCCGAAGGCTAATGCTCCTATAGTAACGAGTGAAGGACATGAGTTGTAAGGATAGACTATGACTCGTGGAGAGAAGTCAAAAAGAGAATAGACTTGAGAGCCCTGAAGATAAAAAGCTACTGGAGTAACTAGGAGTCGCAGCATAAGACTAATATGGTGACATTATGAGTTGTAACTAGTGAGACCAAAAGAGAGCTACGATAGCCAGCAACGAGTCATAACCAGACATAACGACTCATTTCCAGAGTCGTAATCACTGCTGATAAAGTTTTCCTATTTTTTTTAATTATATTTCCTTTGTTGTTTTGAGATACTATAAATACCCTAGGGTTATTCCTTTATTATGTTATGTTCTTTTGAAACTTTTTCATATACATTGACTTCTTAATTTGATTATTCTTGGGTTTTTGGTTCCGTATTCAATTAAAGATTTTGTATTTTATTATTTCATCTATGTACAATTAATTATATGTCTTTTTCATTAATTCCCATGGATTGTTGCATAAGCATGAGAAGCTAATTTCCTTCACAAGGGTTGTGGAAACCTTGGCGGATTAACAATGTAAGGGAAGTGGGAGATTTATCTAGTCTATTTGCAGTTGTATGTATTGTTATCTTCTTCATATTAATTGTTCCCCAAGCTACTGCAGATGCTCGGGAATTGCCTATGTTTGAGATTGTCCTCTCAAGGGAGTTTGAGATTGGGAAAAGAAGATTATGACAATGATTCGAGGCTATCAACCCTCATCTAATCAACTAAAAACTCAAAAGGTGATAGTTGTACTGGGGTCAAGGACAAGGGACAACAAGGAAACATCCTAAGACTCAAAAGGTAAAGTGTGAAATTTATCAATGTGTTCACAAGATGATTGATAATACATAGCTTGTCAAACTTTGCATGCAGAGTAGTGGGATAAGTGAGTTAAACACGAGAAAATTGTGAAGCTAAGAATCCAGGGAGAAAACAGTCCTAGTGTTCTTCTTTTATTGTTTACAATCTCAAGCACTCAAGTTTGGTTACTTGTTACTTTTGACTTAAAACTCCCCCCATTTACTTTTTCGTATTGCCCATGAACTCTCTAAGTTTGAGAGATAATTCCACGCATTCCATGTAGGTTCGACCCTAACCTGGTTTGGGTTACTATATTTGATATCGGTCGTAGCATATTTATTTGGAGGTTAGTTTTTTGATGATATCAAATTTTGGCACCGTTATCGGGGAATACGGTGTTGAATTATTGACTACAGTTTGTGAAGTTCACGGGTTTTTATTTTTTGTTCTTGGTTTGGTATATGCTAGTGTATGCCCAACACTTGAAGTCAAGGAAATCCCTTACTCCCTATTGATCCAGAGCCTAAAATAATTCTGCAAACACCAAGAAGGATGACGGAGTAAGTTCATAATGGTGTTCTAGAAAGGGTTCTGGATGACCCTTTTGCTAGACCTCCCCCTGATCCAGGTGGTCCTCAGAATATTTTTAATAGATAGATAGAGTTAATGTTAGAAGAGGAAGCTAAATAGCATAGAAGATTGACTGAGGAAGCCAGGTTTTCTCAGAAGGCAGAGCTAGCTAGGCCAAGACCAGTAGCTGATAATCGAGTAGCACTTGACAGTGATCAATATAGATCACGTGGTGGAAGAGCTCGAGTGATCCCAACCTATTAGTATCTACCACCATACAATGAAGATAAGGACATAGGTTATGTTGATCCTGCTGAGATAGGAGCCATTATTCCTCCTGCTCTAACCCTTAATGTTAAGTTTGATATTACTAGTGTAATAATCCAACTACTGAATTTAAAAGGTGTATTTTTTAGGTTGTCAACAGATAATGCAAACATGCATCTTGCCAATTTTAATGGTATTTGCACTTCATATACCATTCCTGGGGTGGATTAAGAAGTTTTGAGATTAAGGTTGTTCAAGTTCTCGTTGTCCGGAGAAGCATCATTGTGGTTGGAGTAACTTTTTACAGGCTCAATCACGACTTGGAATGAAATGTGTAGACAATTTTTGAACCAATTCTTTCCTCCTGTCAGGATAATACATCTAAAAAATAAGATCTATAACTTTTGACAGTTGCCTGCAGAATCCAAATATGAAGTATGGTTTCGGTTCAAAAAGAAGTTAAGCACGGTAATTAATCACCGGTTTCCAGGGTTTAACTTATAAGAGATATTTTATTGATCTCTGAAAATAAGTTCTAGGGCTATGGCTGATATAATAACTAGAGGTTCTTTTATGCGTCTTTGCTGGGATATAGCTCAAGAAGTGCTAGATGAGATCTCTGTCACTAACTGAGGATGGCATACTAGGAAAGCTTATAGAGGTGCTGGCACGTATGCTATTGGGGCCTCTAGTGATTATAGAGTTAGTGATAATTCAGTAGTGCAGGAAGTTGTACAGCTCAAAATGGATGTAGGGCTATTTACGAAACAATTTACAGCAATGACTACTCAAAAGGTGAATGCAGTAGGGGCACAAGGGTCTACTTCCAGAGTTTATGAGTCTGATACAGATAAGGAAGTTAAGTGACTGGATCAACTGAGTCAAACTTCAAGGAAACCAAGGTAGAAACTATTATGGTGATAGGTACCAAGATAGAAGCAGAGAATGAGAAGGTGATTAGAGGCGTAAAGATGACTATAAAGAGAAGAGTGATAGATATGTTCCGTCGGAAGCTGAGATACTGAGTCGAGAATGGAAGAAATATTGTCAAAGTTAGTAAAAGGCCAAGAAAGTCAAGAAAGATGCCTTAAGGAGATTAAGACGGACATATCATGATTGAATCAGAAAGTTGAGTCGCAGGCCATCGCTATCAAACAACTGGAGAAGCAGTTTGGCCAAATATTAGGAATATTGAATCAAAGGTATCCTGGCACTCTTCCCAATAATACAGTTCAAAATCCAAAGAATAATAGTCATTGTCATGCCATTATCACTCGGAGTGGTAAGACCACCATGGTTCCTTTCGTACCCACTGTGGTTAAGTCAAAGATGAATGATGTTAATGTTGATATTGAGGAAGCACCTGAAGTTGAAGATGAAAAATCATCAGGTGTTGAGTGTAGTTATACAAAGGATAAAGGCAAGGGTAAGGTTGATGAACCTATTTTGAAGACTATTCCCAGAACTCTCTCTTCTTTTCCTCAGAGACTGAAAAAGTAGGAAGAAGGTAAATATCAGAAGTTCTTGTCAATATTTAAGGAGTTGTTTGTAAACATTCCACTTGTAGAGGCATTGGAGCAGATGTCTGGTTATAAAAAATTCATGAAAGATCTAGTCAATAGGAAGAAAATAGTGAGCTATGAACCCACTGATAATATGCGTCACTATAGTGTTGTTGCTCCTAGATCATCGATAGAGAATAAGAAGGACCCCAAAGCCTTCACCATTCCATATACCATTGGTTCTTTCAACTTCGCTCAGGCTTTATGTGATCTAGGAGACAGTATTAATCTTATGCCACTGGTTGTGTGTTAGCAATTGGGGTTGGGTACACCCAAAATGGCATTGATGATATTATTAATGGCTGACTGGATAGTGAAAAATTCAATTGGTATTCTTTATGATGTGTTGGCAAAGGTGGCGTCCTTCATTTTTCTAGCTAATTTTGTGATACTTAATTGTGAGGTGGACTTCCAAGTCCCTATTATCATGGGCAGACACTTCCTAGCTATGGGTAAGGCATTGGTTAATATGGAGTTGGGACAGATAAGGTTCAAACTCAATGATGAACATGTAATCTTTAATATTTGCCAGTCAATATGGCAGCCAAGCAATATAAGAGGTGTATCATTGATAGAAACCATTGATGACGAGGTAGATGCCTGATGATAGGCGAATTTACACGCCTATAGCACTATATTTTGCCCATATTTTAGCCTAGTTTTGAGAACAAATTATATATTTCATGCACTTTTAGCCCTTTTTCCTGTAAGTGAGCTAACGAACATGATTAGCAAAGTTTCAGGTATAAATGATGCAGAATTCAGCATTTTATGGATAACTTGACGCCAAAGAAATCTTCACGAAAGGAGAAAAGCCAATCTTGGACGCCAAGGACTAAAGATGGCGCATGGAAAATCTGTCCCGGGCTAAAACAATATTTCTGAAGACTTTGGGGACTAGCAGTAATTTATTAGGATTAGGATAATGATACATTAACCTAGTACAATTGGGTTAAGTATTTCATTAGCTTATTAGGATTAGGATAATGATACATTAACCTAGTACAATTGGGTTAAGTATTTCATTAGCTTAGTAGGATTTGGTTAAGCATTTCATTAGCTTAGTAGGAATAGGATATGGGTATTATAAATACCCTATCTTGCTAGAGATTTTAAGACATCTTCTTACATTCAATTCTAAGACATTCTAGTTCTAAACAATCATTCTTCCATTAATTCTATTTTTCTTCTTCTATTCATCTATTCTTAAATTCCACAACAAGAGAAACGTTACTTTGCTAAGGGATTCACGCCTAACGCCTACCACACCATTACAAACGTGAAATCTTTATTATGGTATAACAACAATGTCAATTGTGATTTCCTTCGCACTCATGGGTAACTAAACTTCTCTGTTGGGGTTATGGAAGCCGAATGAGATACTATCTATTGCTGTGAGTTTGTGAGTTCGTGACACGTATGTTGCTTATATCATTATTCTCTTCATCTTAATCTAAATTCTTTGTGGTTGAGAATGCAAGAATACGCCAGTATAACATTTAACTTGTTCGAAAGAAAGGTTATCTGTCTGGAAAAGAGATAATGTCAAGGTAGTAGGGTCCCATCCCACTAAAAGTCTAGTAATCGTTGCTTACTTGTTGACCAAGTTATTCCCTGTGGGATCGATACCCAACCCAGGTTGGGTTCTATATTTGACAAACGACCGCTTTACACTCCTACGAGAGCTGTAGATTGAGCGTTATCAAAAATTGGCGCCGTTTTCGGGGAATACAAGTGTCAATTAAGTTCGTAATAATTACTAGACCCTTTGATCAAAGATTCTCGTACTTTTACTTTTAGTTTTTGTTTTTGTTTACTGCAGGTTTTTATTCAGTGCATGCCCCATACCCGAAGTTCTGGTCAACCGTTATTACCTATCAATCCTGAACCACAACGTATTCACAGAATGGAGGCACAACACGCAATTGAAAGGATGGCTGCTCAACAGGAACAGGCAAGACTAGCTGCACTAGCCGCCGCTTAAGTGCATCAACAGAATATTGATAACCCTGGGCGAGCAACAAATCCTGACGATGAAGATCTAGGTGATGACGAGCTACTAAACCCTAGGCATACCGCTGAGATCGCAACACCTTCCAACTGAAGAGATCGTCAAACTAGGTTTAGGCCTGAACGCCAAGCTATGCAGCCAGCTTTCGACGATGATGATGATGATCTTGATGGAGCCGGAGCCACAGGAGCTATTATTCCCTCACCATTATCGCCCGGAGCCAAGTTCAACATCACAAGCACCATGATTCAGTTATTGCAACTCAAGGGATTATTTGGTGGACTAGCAGGCGATGATCCGAATATGCATCTCATCAACTTTATTTCTACATGCAAGTCATTTGACAATCCTGGAGTTGGTCAGAATGCAATTCGATTACGTCTATTTCCATTGTCTCTGTCTGGGGAGGCAACTCTATGGTTGAATGGGCTGACTCCTAATTCTATTACAAATTGGAGGCAATTGAGAGACGCTTTCCTAGAAAGATTCTTTCTGCCATCCAAAAGAGCACAATTGAGAGATGAAATCAGCAACTTTCGTCAGCTTCCCACTGAAGCTCTTCATGAAACATGGGAGAGGTTCAAGACAAAGCTAGCGAGGTGCCCAAACCATCATATGACTAATGTTCACCTAATAGAGATATTATATAGAGCCCTGAATTCAATAACTAAACCAGTGGTGGATAATGCGGCTGGAGGATGCTTTATGGATCTCACCTTTGGTCAAGCAAGCAATATGCTAGATCGTATGACGAAACAAAGTAGAGCTTGGCATACCGGGGATTCTGAGGTAGCAAGCCCCACTTTATCTATAGGCATGACTGCAGACCAAAGGAGAAGAGAAGAAGAACGTGATCAAGATATGGCGCACATGAAAACACAAGTGGATCTTCTTACAAAGCATTTATTATCAAGAAAGAACAAAAAAGTGAAAGCTATTACGTCAAAAGGAAGAGACGAATCTGATTCAGAAGAGAAAGCCAACTACTTGAACAATCAGGGGGGTTTCCGAGGCAATGCCCAAGGAAACCAAGGTCGGAACTATCATGGTAAATCTGGAAACATGGACTAAGGTAGTTGGAAGAACAAGAATGACAGTAGTGGTTTGTATGTTCCCCCTGGAAGACGTGACGCCACCACATCTAGTTCTGGAAGTATGGAAGACATGATGGCTAAACTACTGAAAGGAGTGGAAGCAACTAGCGCGGGAGTAACGGAGGTAATAAATGATTTGTCCTCTATGAAGAAATTAGTTGATTCACATTCCACTTCAATCAAGAAAATAGAGCAACAATTGAGCCAACTTTCAGCAGCACTCAATCAAAGAAAGGCTGGCATTTTACCTAGCGACACTGTGCAAAATCCAAGGAATGAGGGATCATGCATGGCTATTACTACTCGAAGTGGTAAGGTGCTGGAAACTTCAGAAAAAGGCAAGCAAGTGGTTGACGAAGAAGCAAAAATTGATGATAAGGCGAAAGGGGAAGATGCCGCAGCAGCCGATCCTAACGTCCTTAACGTCACTCCTCACGACGTGCAGCCTGGAAAAGCTGAAAAACGGAAGCAAGAGGAGAAGAAAGACGTGGAGAGAACAATTCCATACCCACCACCACCTTTTCCCCAAATATTGAAGAAGGTGGCGGATGATACAAAGTTCAGCAAATTCATGACTATGTTAAAGCAGCTGACCATTAATGTTCCATTGGTGGAAGCACTTGAACAAATGCCTGGGTATGCAAAATTTATGAAGGATATTTTGACAAAGAAGCGGGTAGCAAGTTATGAGTTGAAAGATGATGTCCATCACTGCAGCGCAATCGCTACCCGATCAATAGTTCAGAAGAAGGCTGACCCCGGAGCTTTCACTATTCCTTGCACCGTTGGATCTTTGAATTTTGCCAAAGCATTATGTGATTTAGGAGCCAGCATCAATTTGATGCCATTATCTATCTATAAAAATTTGGGGTTGGGTGATCCTACTCCAACCAATATGAGGCTCGTCATGGCGGATAGGTCGGTAAAACGACCTGTTGGTATCCTATGTGATGTCTTGGTAAAGGTTTCTTCATTCATCTTTCCAGCAAACTTTGTTATTTTGGATTGTGAAGCGGATTCAGAGGTTCCCATAATCTTGGGACGCCCTTTCCTTGCAACAGGAAGTGTGCTTATTGACATGAGAGCTAATGAGCTTTTATTTCGGTTGAATGACGAAGTGGTCCGCTTTGATATATGCAAAGCAATGAAGCATCCCAGCGATATGAATGTGTTCTCTGTAGCTGACGTTCATCATGAGGATAAGAAAGCATTATCTGTAGAGAAACAGCTTACTGTTGAGCCATTGTCTGCTGCGCCACTGAATGTTGAGCATGAGGACGATGAAGCTTATGAAGAACTTATGGGTGCTCTAACAGAAATAGAGTCCTATTCCCATACTCCTAAGCAACCGGACCATGATCTTAAGAATCAACCATCACCAACAGCGAAGACTTCCCTTGAAGAGCCACCAATGCTAGAATCGAAAGAGCTCCCCGATTATCTAAGGTATGTGTTCTTGGAAAGTATAAATATACTTCCGGTGAGTGCGGATGATTTAAGTAAACAGCATGTAGAGGCTCTCATCTCTGCTCTGAAGAGATACATGAGAGCTATGGGTTGGACTATTGATGATATAATTGGTATCCCTCCTGGGATAGGCATGCACAAGGGTCATCTCGAAGAAGATTGCATGCCTACAAGTAAGCCTCATTATCGTCTGAATCCATTCAGAAAACGATCCACCATCTATCTCGACGAAGTCTAAGTACTCGAGGTAACTATGTCATGCCGCGACAATAAATCAAGCGCTAGATGGGAGGCAACCCATCGTTTATCGTTTTTCATTTTTTTGTCTTTCTCTCATTCTAGTACGTGTTTCGTTTTTGATAAATAAAAATCCAAAAATAAGAGTCGTTCCATGACCAAAACTAAGGCGCTTGATGGGAGGCAACCCATCGTACTAATTGTTTTTATTGGTTTTGAGCAAATGTAGGTGCAAGAGGTATTCAACGAGGAGATCGGTTTCAAATTTTGATTTGGACGTATTGCATGGTAAAGGTGGTAAGTTAGGCATGAAGATGCATAAGGCTATGGATTGAGCATTGCTCATGACAAAATAGGCATCGAGCAAGGCTAGGCCTAGGTAAAACTAGGCCACGAACAAGGCATGGCCTATACTATAGCCCAAGGTCTCGGAATCTAGTGTGCTATAGCATAGGCGCCGCCCATGCTCAAGTATGCCATAGCATAGGCGCCGCCTATGCTAAAGCATTTGGTCTCTGAATCTCATATGCCATGCTAAAGGCGCCGCCTATGGTCACTAAAGGCATTGAACTAGGCGCCGCCTATGCTAGAAAATGCTTTGCATTAGGCGCCGCCTATGACAAGCTTAGGCAAAGCTAAAGGCGCCGCCTATGGTCATTTTTTGTCTCCAAAACCGATTTTAAATGGGTCAAAACCCGACCCATTCTTTTCCTATATAAAGGAGACTTAGTCTTGAAACACAAACACATTGAAAACTTGACCTAGGCGCAGCACATACTCTCCAAATCATCTCAAAACTTTTCTTTTTGCTCTCCCACTTCACAAGAACATCTCCAAAGGCTTCAATCACGTAAGTACTCTTTTGTTCTTCATCTATTTTTCGTAAGTGCTACGTTGCTATGTCTATTATAAATTGCTACATCTTGAAGAAATATTGGTGATGTTAATGTGTTTGAATTGTTGATACAAAACCAAGTGAGTGAACATGTACGTTAGGATACTCTTAACCTGTTTCCGACTTGAATATTGATTTTGATGCAGTATTATACTACTTACGGAATTGCTATAGTCATGAACATTGCATAATCTTATCACTAGAATGCTTACATGTTAGAATGTCCCGTTCATCGGAATAAGACTTATAGTTGCCTACCGACATAGGAGGTTGTGATTATTGATAGAAATAATACCATGATGTAATCCCTATGTAGCAGTCTTGATATATCTAATATGAAAATATTGCAAAGGTTGCAAGAAGTGTTACATATCTGAATTTCTTGTTGGAATATAGCCCCTAAAACGTATGTCGATGAAGTCTGAGTAATCGACCACTTTCACTTCACTAGTCTGTACCAACGAACTAAGTGTGGGGTGGTGCCACTACTGCTTGTTTATAGATTGAATCCATCGAGATGATGCTAACATGAACATTGTCTTAAGTCTCAGGTACAATGGCACCCAAAGCAAGACAAGGCAAGAAAAGAGGCCGAAAAGAGAAAGGAGAACCCTCCTCGCTGCAAATACCTCGACTCACTCTTGGAATTAAGTGGGATACTTCTGAGGAACTTCTGAGGATGACGACTCTGATGATGATTCCGATGCAAGGGGTATGACCCCAGACATAGAGGATGAGTCCGACTAACCAGGTTCTTCTTATTTATTTTCCACTGAGGACAGTGTGTCCCGTCTAAGTGTGGGGTGCTGGTATTTGCATGCTATACTTCTCCATCCACATTTGCATTTATTTATGTTTGTTTTTAGTTAATTGTTTTTTTTAGCTTAGCTTCGCATGAAATTATTCTAATAGGCAGCATGAGATTATGACAAGAGTTTGTGCTAAAATCATGACTATTGAGACATTTAGGCTCTAATTGTGACTCACTATGTGATATTGTTTGGTTTAATTCCTTCATCTGTTGGGTCAAGAGTCTATACTACTCCCAATAAAGTCGACCATGTGCCTTGTGTGTGTGAGATAATAGTATATTCTGTGCTTGTGGTTGATGCTAGAACTTGCCTGGTATGTATGTAAAGTGAAAATAAAGAGTGCAAGTCTAGGAGATGATTTAGGCATTTCTTTGGCAACCTATGATTATTTACCTTCTTTTTACCTACCCATGGACATCATCCTAGTTAAACCCTTTTGAGACTTTAGCCTATTTTCTTTGACAAACCTCGTATGTAAGCCTAATCCATTTTTTTCAAGACCATAATTTGATCCAAATTCCTAAGTTCTTTAAAGTGAAAAAGTCATGTGACAAAATAAGAGGAAATTGGGTGAGTATGATGCTTTAGAATGCATTGGTGCTTGAATGAGTTATGAAAAAGAAAGTTCTATCATAAGAGGTATGTTATCAAAAGAAAAAGGAAAGGAAAACTGAAAAGTTAGTTATGTTTAAAATTGAAAAACAAAAGAGGAGAAAAAGAGTGGTAAATAAAAGAAAGTAGAAAGGTTGTTTGAAAGAAAAGTGTTAATGATACAATGTGATGTATTAAAGCGCTTAGGAACATAGTCACTATTTCTGGCCAAAATAGTCCTACCTGTCCCTTAGCCTACATTACAACCATCAAAAGACCTAGTTGATCCTAAGCATGGCATTCTGACATTTAGTGGAGCATTACACTAAGGGCAAGCCTATGGTCATCAGTTGCTTCATATGAATTCTTTGTGAGAGCGAGAGCAAGGATATTTTGATACCCATGTTTGAAAAATATGCTATACTTGTGAGTGATTATGGGTAATATATTGTGAGACACACATAGTTGATGAGTTTTGGGTAGTTGTGTATGATTCTTTGTGCCTTAACCTTTTAATATGAGTTGACCACCATCACGAGTCTATGCTAGAGGTTAAACTGTTTCTACTAATGATCGAAAAACTACTCTTTGTTGATAATTGTTGTGCTTGTCTTGACGAATATTTTGTGTTGTTGCTGTGAAACCCTAAGTTGATGTTTAGAGGGACATGATATTTTGTTCGAGGACGAACAAAGCTTCAAGTGTGGGGTGTTGATGATAGGCGAATTTACACGCCTATAGCACTATATTTTGCCCATATTTTAGCCTAGTTTTGAGAACAAATTATATATTTCATGCACTTTTAGTCCTTTTTCCTGTAAGTGAGCTAACGAACATGATTAGCAAAGTTTCAGGTATAAATGATGCAGAATTCAGCATTTTATGGATAACTTGACGTCAAATAAAGCTTCACGAAAGGAGAAAAGCCAATCTTGGACGCCAAGGACTAAAGATGGCGCATGGAAAATCTGTCCCGGGCTAAAACAATATTTCTGAAGACTTTGGGGACTAGCAGTAATTTATTAGGATTAGGATAATGATACATTAACCTAGTACAATTGGGTTAAGTATTTCATTAGCTTATTAGGATTAGGATAATGATACATTAACCTAGTACAATTGGGTTAAGTATTTCATTAGCTTAGTAGGATTTGGTTAAGCATTTCATTAGCTTAGTAGGAATAGGATATGGGTATTATAAATACCCTATCTTGCTAGAGATTTTAAGACATCTTCTTACATTCAATTCTAAGACATTCTAGTTCTAAACAATCATTCTTTCATTAATTCTATTTTTCTTCTTCTATTCATCTATTCTTAAATTCCACAACAAGAGAAACGTTACTTTGCTAAGGGATTCACGCCTAACGCCTACCACACCATTACAAACGTGAAATCTTTATTATGGTATAACAACAATGTCAATTGTGATTTCCTTCGCACTCATGGGTAACTAAACTTCTCTGTTGGGGTTATGGAAGCCGAATGAGATACTATCTATTGCTGTGAGTTTGTGAGTTCGTGACACGTATGTTGCTTATATCATTATTCTCTTCATCTTAATCTAAATTCTTTGTGGTTGAGAATGCAAGAATACGCCAGTATAACATTTAACTTGTTCGAAAGAAAGGTTATCTGTCTGGAAAAGAGATAATGTCAAGGTAGTAGGGTCCCATCCCATATTAAAAAGTTAGTGCCGTAACTGGATTAACCTCTTGGAGAATTCGTACCGTTAGACACGCTTTAAGCTCGAAAGAGTTAAAGTGAAATAATCCTCGAATAGGTCGAAAGACGCCTGGATTTACCATCGAATACAATTCTCTATAAGCACATGCATGTCTGAATTCAACACACTCATAGTCAATAGAGACGTATAACTCAGAAGGTGGACATAACCCCAACTCCTCAATTCTCATTGTTTACATATTACAAAACATTCGTTCTTTTACTTTGCTATTTTCTGCTTTACTCTCTTATTTTGGTTACATTACTTTCACAATACAATTCCCCCCTTCTTACGAGACTTGCACTAAAAGTCTAATAATCGTTGCTTACTTGTTGACCAAGATATTCCCTGTGGGATCGATACCCAACCCAGGTTGGGTTCTATATTTGACAAACGACCGCTTTACACTCCTATGAGAGCTGTAGATTGAGCGTTATCAATGCCCCAAAATAAACCTTCCCCAAAATCCCCTCTTCATCTCATAAATATCAATGAGTCAAGTGGTGACCTCAAATAATATCCAAATGTAGGGTAGGTAGAGCCAAGAGAAAAGTGACCTCGAGGTATGAAAGTAACTGTGGTAGAGGAGGACACACCCCCTAGGTCTATACCATAATTGAAGAACCCTAGCACCTCACCACCCCATTCACCATCATCCTACAATGAGGATGAGGATGATGATAATGATGAAGAAGAATAAAATAGTAGGGATACTAGTGAGGAAGAATCAGGCTTCAAAATAGAGGAATATGAAAATGAGGGTGATGATGAGAATGAGAATGATGATGACGATGGGACTGTATCAGGAGAAGATAGCAGTGATGAGAGTGGCAGTCCAGTTAAATAAATACCACCACCACAAGTACCGCCCACTCTACTTTCCATCGAGGTTGCTTCGGTGCCTATAATTAAATAGTGGAGGTACCCCAAAATATAGGCCCTATATGAAAGAGATTGTGCCATAAATCTTAAAAATAGAAATCGCCTGAGAAGTATTTGTCTTGAGAGAAAGTTAACCATAACAGACATGTCTGAGATGCCCACCTTTGATTCCATATTAAAACAATGCAAGTTTGTATGGATAACAAGGGAACCAAGGAAATACAGTGCAACGTTGGTTCATGAGTTTTATGTTTCATACCAGATGGAGATAAAAAGGCAAAACCCTCAGGGCTAGTTATGGAAGGGTACAGACCCAGTGTCAGATTTAGTGATTCAAGGTGTTTGGGTAAACATCTAAACTCAAACGATCTCTCGAGTGCTACATGGTCCATAATTTGCACTTCCAACCAATAGTGCAGAGATAGATGTTTGAGTAGAGTAGATGAAGAAAGTAAAGGTGAAACAAATAGGCTCATATGATAAGCTTGTTCAGATCTGATGGATGGCCGAGATTATTTCCATGGGCCAGGAGGAAGTTTTGTAGGCAATTGGCGATATCAAAAATTCATCATCAATTAAGAAGAGTATCCTAAATTTTCTGGACAAGTCTTGGTGGACACTGATATGACACAGGCAAAGTCCCACCTTGATAGAAAATATTGTGGGCCCAGATAAAAAGGCCCTAATCATAGAAATTATGGGTGGCTACGAGATTGACATGGCTAAATGGATTAATCGTGAGATTAGAGATAGGGCGATGAGTACTAACACAGTGATAGTCTTTCCTTGTCTATTGATGCAAATATTCATAGATGCAGAAGTACCATATCTCTGAGGGATTAATCAATTCTTAAAGCCAAAAACCCTGACATATTTGGGACTAATTAGAGATATTGCCAACCCAATCTCCATGGTGGTTAAGTTAAGGGCCGCTATGATCCAAAGGGTTTTTGAGGCCGTTGGGCATGGACATAACACCACAACGGTCACCGACATGGATGACAACCCTACTAAGATAGTCCATTCTGAGCCACAGACCCATGATGCAATAGGTATGTCCCATACTGAACCTCCATCATTATCTGCAACATCATGACCATCCACATCTAGGTGCTCTGGCTGGCTATGTATTAGTGTCACGGTTATTTTTACCGTAGGTACAGAAAAGGTTGAGTATGGTAGAGTTAAAAATGAGACTTATTGAATTAGGAGTGTAGCCTTGGGTTGAAAAGAAGATATGGGATGAGATGAGAGCACTCCAAACATAATTTTATGGGTTTGAGCTGTGTATTAGCTGACAGTTGGAAGGGGTATAGTCCCCAAATTTTGGCAGAGGTAAAGGGTGAGTTGGCTGAGCTCAAGAAGGTAGTTAATAAACTACACACCAAGTTATTCGCCTTGATACCTATCATAGAGGAGATCCTAGTAGAAGAAGAGATACCAAACATTTTGAAAGTTGGAGGTTCAACCTATGTGAGTAATGTTGAAGCTGATGAAAAAGGTAGAAAGAGAAAAAATAACAAAAAGAGAAAGAGATAGAGAACCGAAGAAAAAGATGTTAAGATTGCAACAAGAGAGAGTCTTCAGAGTGAGAGAAATCGTGAGAAAAGGATACAAGAGATGGCAGAGGGGGTTGGTAGTTTGAGATCCATTGATGCTACTAGGATGAGCAGTAGTATAGCTCCACTACCTGAGCCATCTTTAAGTGCACTAACCACTATCGGTGCCACTATTGCTGAAAGTGTCCCGACAACTGTTGGGACCACTGATGTTGAGGATGGGACCCGTTCTAAGGTTTCATGTGTTGATCAGGCTTGATATGGTACATAAAGCTCCTAGGTATATCTCCGCCCCTTGATTTGTATTTTTTAGATACACTGGGGATAGTGTATAGGTATTTACTTAGGGGTGGGGGTGTAATGCATAGCCGTTGAGGGTTGTTCATATTGTGTTTCTTTTCTCATTGGCTATGGTTTAAATGTGGAACCGTCATATTGTGTTATGTTTTGTAGTGTTGTGTGTGATGTTTAATTGGTAGGAAACTTGGTGTCTAAGGCGGTTAACGTTTTATTGATATGATTATGCTGAAATCTTTGAATATGTTTGAAAAAAAATGGTACCCCTCCTTAAATTTTGACAACTATGTGATTTTTGTACGCATGTGACCACTATGAATCTCATAATGGCATTAGAATTAGGGATGTAATAACTATGGCAAAAAATTGAATGGACTGAAAAGGAAGTAACTAGCAATGTGGTCATATACAATGTGTGTATAAGGCATTACCCAATCTCCTCTGTGTATGGAATCCAAAACTTGCCCAATTAGTCTTGCCTAGGTTATAGGATCGTCAGTTAGGATAGGATCATAGGCCATTTTTGAGAAAAAATCAATTCACTTTAGCCTAAAATAACCAACCAAATATGAATAAGAATACCTTAATCCCAATTTGAGCCTTAATAGATCTAATTTTTGTTTACACAGATTCACCTTCCCATTTTAATTGTAATAAACCTATTTTGGCACGGGTCCTCCTTGGACACTATGCACCTTAACTCAGAAAAATTGCCTAAGTTGATGGTGGCTATCATATCGGGTGTGCAAAGAAAAGTGGGTATGAAAAAGGGGTATGTATAGAAAAGAAAGTAGGGTTGGGTGTGATAGAAAAAGAAAAAATGAGAAAATTGTAAAAAAATAGAAAAAGAGTAAGAAAAAGAAATTTGAGAAAAATGAAAAAAAAAGAACAACAGACCACACCCAGTCTGAACAGGTAGAAAAGGAATAAAAAGGGAGAAATAAGGTTAAATTAAAAGAAAAGTTGGAAAATAAGTGGTCTCTAATGTAATTTTAGTGTTTATGAGGCTTAGTCACTAAATATTTTTCCGATTATACCCTACCAGCCCCAAACTTATGTTACAAGCCAAATAAAGTCCTATTATGATCCTAACCTAATTGTACAAAAACTAAGGTAAAAGAAATAAGGGCAAGCGTATGGCATTTTGTGCACACTATGAAACTTTTTTGTGATCGAGAGTGTCTCTTGACTGTCCCTACATTATCACGATAAATCCATATGAGTGAATGGGACTTCTTTGACTGAGAGGGTACATAGGTCACGTTGTTAGATTATTTATCTATTCGGGTTGTGTAACTTGTGTATATGCCTAGTTGTTCATTGCTAATGTAATGCCATCACTTGATTCCTATGTGCCATATTGCTCATCTGCATACACAGTTTGGTTTTGAAAGTCTAAAAATAGGATAGGGTAATGTGTTGTGAACTAAAGTTGAGAATTTTCTACACAAGATATCTTAGGATATTTCTATTTTAGCAACATATTTGTGTTTGTTTTATGTTTTGCTTGAGGACATGCAAACATCATAAGTTGAGGGTGTTGATGTGTCATGGAAGCATGGCACATTCGATGCTTAAAATGGTGAAATTATGCATTAACTTAGGTCATTTCGTCGGATATGATGTGTGTTTTATGTGTTTTCCAGGGAAACTAGGTTGGAAGTGGTGTTGAAC
This sequence comes from Capsicum pubescens, assembly GCA_030864215.1. NCBI lineage: Eukaryota > Viridiplantae > Streptophyta > Magnoliopsida > Solanales > Solanaceae > Capsicum > Capsicum pubescens. Next base: position 112,618,418 of record CM061538.1, read on the forward strand.
TATAAAGGAGAAAAGAAAGTGCTGAAAAGTTGAAGTGTTGGTCAAGCTGCGAGTTTTTAAGTCACATTACGACTCACAGCCAGACTCGTAAGGTTAACAGTGGGCAAAGCAAACTCCAAAAGTAAAGTCATAGAAGACTATGAGTCCTAAGGTCAGAATAAGACTCCTAGTGTAAATCCATATTGAGAACAGTGTACAAAATCCTGAAGGCTGATGCTCCAATGGTAATAAGTAAAGGCCACGTATTATAAGGACTTACTATGACCCGTGGTAAAAAGTCATAAAGAAAATAGACTCGAGAGCCCTGAAGATGGAAAGCTACTGAAGTGTCTATGAGTAGAAGCATACGACTCGTATGGTAACATTATGATTCATAACCAGTGAGACCAAAAAAGAACTATGATAGCCAGCAATGAGTCATAACCAGACATAATGACTCATTTCCATAGTCGTAATCACTGCCAACAAAATTTTCCTATTTTGTTTTAATTAGGTTTCTTTTGTTGTTTTGAGATACCATAAATACCCTAGGTTTATTCCTTTATTATGTTATGTACTTTTGATATTTTTTCACATACATTGACTTCTTGATACAATTGTTCTTGGTTTTTTGGTTCCGTATTCAAATGAAGATTTTGGATTTTATTGTTTAATCCTTGTGCAATTAAGTACATGTATTCATCATTTATTCCGATGGTTTATTGCTTGAGAATGAGCATCTAACTTTCTTGATTAGGTTTGTGGGAAGCCTATTGGATAAACAACGTAAGGTAAGTGGGAGATTCATCTAGTCTATTTACAGCTGCCATCTAGTCTATTTATAGTTGCATGTATTTTGATCTTCTTCATATTAATTATTCCCCAAGCTAATGCAGATGCTATGGAATTGCCAGTATTCAAGATCATCCTCACAAAGGAGTCTGATATTGGTAAAAAGAGATTACAACAGTGATTTGAGGCTATCAACTCTTGCTTAATCAACTAGAGACTCAAAAGGTGATAGTTGTATTGGGGTTAAGGACAAGGGATAGTAAGGAAACATCCCGAGACTCAAAAGGTGAAGGGTGGATTTATCAATGTATTCACAAGACAGTTGATAATACATAGCTTGCCAGACTTTGCATGCAGAGTTGTGGGATAGGTGAGTTGAACAAGAGAAACTTAGGGAGCTAAGAAGCCAGGGGGAACACAGTCCTAGTGTTTATCTTCTATTGTTTAAAACCTCAAGAACTCAAGTTTGTCTACTTGTTACTTTTAACTTAAAACTCCCCTCATTTACTTTTATGCATTGCCCCTGAACTCGCCAAGTTTGAGAGATAATTCCACGATTCCTTATAGGTTCAACCCTAACCTAGTTTGGGTTAATATATTTGACATCGACTGCAACATACATCTTTGGAGGTTAATTTTTGGTGACATCAATGACTTGTAGCAACTGACTATGAGTCATCCCTTAGACTCTTAGTCTGGATAGTATCATTGGGTATGCACATTTGTCTGACCAGGAGTCATACCCTACAACTCATACTCAGACCTTACTACTCGTATGGTCTAGTAGTTGTCAATATAAAAATGTTTGGGCACCACACTGGTTAGGCTATTAAAAGCACTATAGGACTCGTTTAGAGTCTTGATGACTCATTGAGTCTAGTCGTACTCAGAACAGAAACATTGGGCAACCTCACTAGTCACCCTATAATTTGGAGTCCTATAACCTGTATAGAAATCCTATGACTCATAAGGTGAGTCGTAGCTTGGGCAGTGAGTTTAAAACTCAGGGAATTTTCTAGGGACCAAAATCCAGGGTGTTACAAGTTGGAAGGGTGTGAGTACCTTGCCAAGGGTACCAACCCCTGGCTAGTATGGATCTACTAAGCTGATGTCCTTCTCCCATTGTAGCCTATGGTGGTATTGTAGTTCTGGTACTTAGGGACTGCTACTAATGGTCTCCATCTAACTGACGGGGGAGTTGTATCCCAATGTCCACTCTGTCCTACATATGAATCCCAATTAAATGACATTAAAAACTGTATATCTAGTCATAATTACATTCTAAAAGTATCAACAATGGATAATCTGAGTACTTAAGACATGTAAATTGATATATGATTAAATTTCTAGGTATCGGGGTTTCATAACCCACCAGTAATGACTAATGCAACCGAACATGATGATATCAAAATCTGAACATAATAGACATTTGCATAATTCAAGCCAAAACTCAATTATTGATCAATAATAGGGTAAATTTCATGATCTTGGGTATGGGAATATGACACTCCTATGGGAAACACGTACTTATGGTTTATTTATAGTCATAAACTTAAGGAGATTAACAAACTCATATTTGAAGTGGAAACCAACTCTTGGGAAGGGAATTTAACTTGAGAATTAAAAAGTCTTTGGGACTCACTGGGTGGAAGGGACCAAATTATGAAATCCCACATACCTAAAATGGAAGCATTGGATAAATCCTTGTAATTGAACTTGAGATGGAGAAACCCTAGCTTGCTTTTGGAGATGAAAAAATAGCTTCTTTTCTTGCTATGGATTGATTTTAAAACTAAATGGTAAATTTGGGGAAACTTAGGCTTATATACCACTCTTGGGGAAGCCTAAACGACGTGGTTAGGAGTTAAAAAGGTGGAAAAAGACCAAAAGACCTTAAAATGGGCAGGAATTTTTAGGCTATAGTCATCACGGCTTGGGTAATGACTCGTTCTGTTCAGATAATGACTTTTCTCCTGAAGACTCATTGGGTTTGATCATGATTCGTTAGGAGAAGTCGTTATCGAGGACTTGATTTCTTGGTTTTGATAAATTGTGACAACAGGTCCACCTAATGACTCATTGTAGCTGATAACAAGTCGTTCGCTAGACTCATCAGCACTGGGCTGAATTTTTTAGACACCTCAGTGTTGTGGAAATAACTCCACACAATGACTTATTATGTCTGGTAACGAGTTATTTCCTGAGTCATTGTCATTGGTAGTTTGGCAGTCCCTTAGTCAACTTGTCATAACTTCTTGCCACGATGTAGGAATAAGGTGAGACTGGTGGCATTAAAAATCTAATTCAATGGCCTATTGGTGATAGATCTAGAGCTACAAACTTGGTGACATGACCCAACCTAGGGCCTTGGTATAATAGGTGTCCCAAGTACGATCGGGATCGGAGACCACCCCCGCTACCCAACCCAACCTCCAGCCTTCCACCCTGAGTTGGCTAAATTTCGAACATATAACAAGATAGTGTAACATCTCACATGAAGGCTCTGGGATAGGATCACAATTGTGACCGACTGATGTTCCGACATTTGACAAAATATTTTACTCAATCTACAAGGGATAATTGTATATATTTATGCAACTATTGAAGTATTTAATGTTGGGTTTCACTTGTTCTCAGGAAAAAAACTCAGAAGATGAAATAACTTGGAAAAGTAAGAATGAATTGCATGTGATAGACTAATTGATGGATGTCACTATGGTCGTCAGGCTTAAATAGAATAGAAGTCAATTCATGGTCCCAGTGACGAACTGGGTAACGGACCGTCATTGAGACCGTCGGCCCTAAACAAAAGAAACAAAGTCTAGGGTTCAAGTGACAGACTTGGTGACGGGCCCTCAAGCTTGTGACGGACCGTCACTTTAGTTGTCAACCTATGATGCGGCAGCCTATGTTTGAATTTCAAATTCCTACTTTTTGGAAGCCTATAAATACCCAACTTAAGGTTAGATTAGTCATTTTTGGCTATTGAAACATAATTGTAATGTAAAATTCACTGAGAAATAAGTTGACATCTTGGGATTTCATTTTATTTCACCATCAATCTAAGATTTTGAACAATCTCTTGTCTTTATTGTAAGTATTTCTGAATTGTTTATGAAATATACAATGGAAACCTTTTCTTTAATTATGCATGGCTAAAACTCCCATAACTAGGGTTATGGGGGCCTTGGTGTAATTCATTGTTAGGGTTGTAGGAATGATCAAATCCTTTAGATTTATCCAATTGTATAACCTTCTCTTCAGTTTAACATATCTGGGAGTGAAGTTTAACATCACAAGTATAATGAATTGGATAAATCTAAAGGATTTGATCATTCTCACAACCCTAACAATGAATTAGTTGAGATCATCATCCCTTTCCTATTTACCTCTGCCCCTTGAAGTAGTGGTGTCTTGAGATTGTTGAGATCGTCCACCACCTCTCCTTGAGGGTAGTTTTTAAGTCATAATGCCTAAGAATAGAACATAATATCATACTACTAAGTCAAAAAATGTAACAAGTTGTAATAGCAAGGAAATAAAAGTTACTATTTTAAAGTGACGGTCAGGCTGACGGTCCGTCGGGTGACTGACGGCCCATCGCCTTGTCCGTCCCATCTTAACAGAGAAATAGTGACTCATTGACGAATAGGTTGACGGTCTGTCAGGTGATTGATGGTCCATCGCTCTATCCGTCATTGCTTAACAGAACCTACTTCAAAGTTTTAATTGGTGACAGCTATAGTAACGGTCTGTCATAAGGTTGACAGTCTATCACTTTAGTCGTTAGTCATTTTATTTTTAGGTTCATGCCTCTTTATGGCATTTTGTCGATCACCTGGTGGACATAGGCTTTGTATTCAAAAATTTTATGTTGTAAAGCCTATTTTTACCCTAATTTTTAAGCATCTTAGAATACGGGTCACTCAGACTTCACCCCAACCAGATCATACCAGTGTTTGACTCACATTATATTCAAAAACAACTACTCTTCATAAAGCCCCTGTACTTACATCTTAGCATGCTCAGGCTTTTAAACAAAGAGAAGAGGTTATAATCATACCTCATTCTTAATGATATTCTTCACTCTTTTTAGACTCCACAAACTATGAACAACTACAACTTTATGCTTTAAAAAGTAAGTGTTTAATGTTTGAGGCTAATAAAAACAGAAGAAATGGATGGTGGTTTAAATAGAGGAGGAAAGAACTTAAAAAGTCCTTTGAGAGGATGAATTTAGTTTAAAGAGAATGAATGTGTAGGATCTTAAACCATTTTGGGAGTTGGAGAGACAAGAACGTGTATGTAACTGATTCCTTTTATCCATTTAAAAAAATGTTGGGGTCGGTTCAAATACTCCCTTGGGCTCAATTTGCCCAACCCACATATTTTAGACCAAGGGTTTTTATGACGGTCTAGCTGACGATCCGCCAGATAACTGATAGACTGTTGTCTAAGCTGTCACATCTTACCAAAATATCATGTCGGTCAACTCGTCTTGATGGTACAAGTGACGGGTCATCGTTGCTGCGACGGTCTATCGTACTTACCGCCAGCTCTTATCTAGAAAGTTGGATTTTTTCCCAATGGTGACAGTCTAAGTGACGATCCATCACTTAAGATTTTTACCTTGAGTTGGCTAAATTTCGAGCATATAACAAGATAGTGTAACAGATCACATAAAGTTTCTAGGATAAGATCACAATCGTGATCGACCCAATCAAGTCCAACCATCCCATACCAACCGTCCAACCATACCAATCCAAACCTCTTACCATAAACCCGACCATAACTAAATAAGTTCTATAAATAATTAAATATATAATCACAAAATGAAATACAATAGAACAACCAACAATATCGTCAACCTGTATCAACCCCAATACCAATACCAATGCTAAGGCTGACACCAATACCGATTCTACCTATTCCAACCCATAGTAGTTCCACAAAAGCCTCTATCCAAAAGAATACAAAAATTCGATTGGGACATGCTCCCAACAATAGCCAAAACCAATATCCATAATGATCTAAAGTATGAAATAACATCCATGAAATGGAGCCTTCCAAAAAAATAGCTCATCACTTCAATCAAAACTTGACCCCCGAATGTCCGAATACTAAGTAGGAGGAGTAGAACGGCTAATTTGTGCATCGATTGGGGATATATCTACCCGAATATAGTTAGTGGTTAAACACTAACATGAACTCAGGATAAGGATAAAATAATGTCATTTAAGAAAATCAAGTAAAACCTTCCAAATGCACACAATCTATACATATATATAACTATGTCGAGAAAAGAGAATCGGGTTTAGCATCTATTTAAAATCTTTAACCTGGGTATGTGAAGCTTAACCATCCTAGAACTACCCATGGGCTTATGGGTCTAGTGTAACCCACTGAACGAGCCCCGATGTATGTAGCTGCATAAAACAGAAATACCACAAGAGTTGGGGATTCCCATGTACCCTTCACTCTCCATGATACATATGTACAGTGTACTGATACGTCCAAATTACAACTTTCTTTAGAAAGAGTAAGAATTCATTGTCAAATATAGAACCCAAATAGGTTTGGGTCGAATCCCATAAGGAATATGGTGTTAACTAAGTTATATGACGATTAACAGACTATTGATCAAAGGTTTCCACAAATAAAGCGGGCATGTTGTTAACGGATATTATTGATAGTGACAATTTTTATTTGAATTATTGAGTCTTTTTCATAGTGAATTCAATGAGATTAATTAAACTAGGATTACGGTCACCAAGGTGTTAACAAAATCAGGGTTTTGAGTTATTTCAAATCCCTAATCAACTATTTCCATTGCAAGGATAATTAAACTCTAAAGACTATCTATTTGTTTCTCAACCTTAATTGATGGCTACACTTTAATTATTTAAAACTTAAAAAGTGTTCTAGAATATTCAATTGAATCCTCAAGTGGGTTAATCCTATTAAGGCATCATGATGTTGGGTGTATTTATGCATTCTAGTGTTACTATTCTAACCTTTTTAGCCTTGTTTTGAGGATTATTATTATGCTATATAGGTTGATAGTGATATAAATGAGAATTTATGTGTCCATGTATGTGTTTACTATGTTTAATAGTGTTTCCAACAAGTTTTGATTCAAACTAATCATTTAGAGTTCAACCAAGAAAACTAGTGTTACTAGCTTGAGCTAGGTGCTAATCTAGTCTATCGTGTTGGGTTATAATATGTTTTAATGAGTTACTAAGGTTGTTATTGTGTATTTATATATGAAACAACTTTTTGGTAATGTTCAATGGTCAATTGAACCAAAACAAGAGTCAAAACAATGAGCTAAAGATCAAAGTGAATGAAGCCTAGTCTTAGCTCATGTTTCTAGTTCTCCGTCTTGGATGTTGTGTTGTGTTGAGCTCTAAAGTATTGTGTTTTATGATATAGGATGATTTTTTTATGGATTATGATGATAAATGAAGGGTATACAAGCTTCAAATCAATTGGAAACAACTTAAAAAGGCTCAGAATGGCTCAACGAATGCACACTACCAAAATTAATGCATTTTGGACACCTGGAATATCCAGGACGATTATGGGCATGTTTGAAGGAGTTTGGGCGCTTTATACACATCAAAATACTCATAAGGGACCCAAACAATTTATTACGTGTGATATGTGTGCGTCGTATTCTCCATTCCTATGAAATACAGCATTCGTCGCATGCTCCATTTCACCCTTGGGCATTTCACTCCAATTATAAATACATGTTGTATCACGGTTTTACATACTTTGGGACATCTTGGAGAATTTGAGGCTACCACAAATTCTTTTTAGTTTTCATCATTCTTTAATTTAGTTTCTTTATGGTTTGTATCATAAATCCAAGGGATTGGATGATGAATATTTCCATTAAAGGCTAAACTCTCTCTCCGAGGTTAAGGCTAAGATCATGACAACTTTCATTTTTAATTGATTTCTTTTAAGTTTCTTATCATTATTGGTTGTTTGTTTATGCTTGTTTTAAATATTTTAAGGATTATCTACCCTTAAAATACATCAATTGTCAACTGATCTCGGAAGAGGAATAGGGTGATAGAACATGGGAATAAGCAAGGTAAGATTCGTAGTCTTTTATGAAATAAGGATTTCGAATTAGCATCTAGGACAAGGATGTAACTAGAAGCTTTACTTGAATCACATGTAGGATGATAGCTTAAAGAACTTAATTGAAATATTACATCCCCGCTCAATGATGTAGTTGTACGGTTTAACTTAGGTAAATGATTATAGGTTGGGAAGCCATTATCATGCGATTAACCCTACAAATCAACAACCAAGATAAGCGATTTAACGAAAGAATTTCAATAACATAGTATGATTGTTCTTGGGACTTAACCCTGGGTTTCTATCCTTTGATTGTCCAAAGTCATTACTTTTCTACATTAGTTTAGTTTCTTTTTAGTTTACAATTCTAAAACCTTTTTGTTTACTTTTTCTCAATTATTGAACTAGAATTGGATAGTCGATGAATGCAAGTTCCTAACAGATCAATACTTGGTCTTTCTTGAAGACACTTTACTACTTGATAAGACCATGTACACTTGCATGAACGCTTGCGTCCCCGACAACGGTGCCAAAAACTTGACAGCGCACACGCAAGTGTACGTGGTCTTATTAAGTAGTAAAGTGGCTTTAAGAAAGCTCAAGTATTGATATCTTAGAGACTTGCATTCGCCGACTATCCAATTCTAGTTCAACAATTGAGAAAAATTAAACAAAAAGGTTTTAGAATTGTAAACTAAAAAGAAACTAAACTAATGCGGAAAAGTAATGACTTTGGACAATCAAAGGATAGAAGCCCAGGGTTAAGGCTTAAGAACAATCATACTATTTTATCGAACTTCTTTCATTAAATCGCTTATATTGGTTGTTGATTCATAGGGTTAATCGCATGATTATGGATTCCTAACATCTAATCCTTTACCTAAGTTGAATCTTACAACTACATTGTTGAGTGGGGATGTAATAGTCCAATTAAGTTCTTTAAGCTATCATCCTACGTGTAATTCAAGTAAGGCTTCTAGGTACATCCCTATCCTAGATGCTAATTCAAAATCCTTATTTCATAAAAGACTATGAACCTTACCTTGCTTATTCCCATGTTCTATCGCCCTATTCCCTCTCCCGAGATCACAAGGTTGATAATTAATGTATTCTAAGGGTAGCTAATCCTTAAAATAGTTAAAACAAGAAAAAACAAACAACCAATAATGATAAGCAACTTAAACAAAATCAATTCAAAATGAAAGTAGTCATGATCTTAGCCTTAACCCCGGAGAGGGAGTTTAGCCTTTAATGGGAATATTCATCATCCAATCCCTTGGATTGATGATACAAACCATAAAGAAACTAAATTAAAGAATGATAAAACCTAAAAAGAAGTTGTGGTAGCCTCCAATGCTCCAAGATATCCCACAGTATGTAAAACAGTGATACAACATGTATTTATAACATAGGAGTAAGCCAAATCCGTCCAGGAATCGAATTGGAGTGAAACGCCCAGGGGTGAAATGGAACATGCGACGTATGTTGTATTTCATAGGAATGGAGTATGAGACGCACGCATATCACACGTACACATTGTTTTGGATCCCTTATAAGTATTTTTATGTGTATTACGCACCCATACTCCTTGAAACACGCCAACACTCGCCCTGGACATTCCAGGTGTCCAAATTGTGTTAATTTTGGTATTGTTCATTCGTTGAGCCATTCCGAGCCTTTTTGAGTTTTTTCCACTTGATTTGAAGCTTGTATATCCTTCATATATCATCATAATCCATCAAAAAAGCATCCTATATCTAAAACACAACATTTTATAGATCACTACAACACAACATCCAAGACGAAGAACTAGAAACACCAGCTAAGACTAGGCTTCATACACTTTGATCTTTAGCTCTTTGTTTTGACTCTTGTTTTGATCCAATTGACCCTTGAACATTACCAACAAGTTGTTTCACATATAAATACCCAATAAAAACCTTAGTAACTCATTAAAAGACATTATAACCCAACACAATAGACTAGATTAGCAGCTAGCTCAAGCTAGTAACACTAGTTTTCTCGATTGAACTCTAAATGATCAATTTGAATCAAAACTTTCTAGGAAACAACATTAACCATTGTAAACACATACATGGACACATAAATGTTAATTTATATCATTATCAACATATATATCATAATAATCATCCTCAAAACAAGGCTAAAAAGGCTAAAATAGTAATGTTAGAATGCATAAATACACCCAACACCACATCAACCCTTAACCCAAAGGTTAAAGCCTTTGAATTTCTTGTAATTCTTATATTTTCCCAACACCAAATTTTCTACTCAAACAAGTGGTGTTCATGGGAACACCCTTCAAGTTTGCAATCAAGAATGATCATTAATTTGAAGAGAAGATTATGCAATTGCAATTATCTAAGGGATTTGAACTTTCTCACAACCCTAGCAACAATTTACACCAAGGCTCTCATAACACTAGTTATAGGAGTTTTAGCCACACATAATATAAGAGAAAGATTCTAGTGTGATTATCATAAATAATTTAAAAATTACTTACGAAGATATAAAAAATTGTTCTTGATCTTAGATAAATGGTGAATAAAATGAAAACCCAAGGTAAAGAGCTTATTCTTAGAGAATTACCAGTTACAAAATATTTTAGAAGTCAAAATGATACCTAATCTAACCCTAAACTGAGTATTTATATGTTCCTAGGAAGTGCATATTTATAATTCAAAATCCAGGCTGTTGCATCATGGTTGACGGCCAAAGTGATAGTTTGATGCTGGCTTGACGGTCCATCGCTTAGACCGTCACTTGGACTCTTAATTTTCTTTATTTTTTTTTAGCTCTGACGGTCAAGGTGACGGTCCATTACTGGAGAGATGGTTCATAAACTTGTCTTTCACTTCACCCTTGATTTATCTTCCTTCTGTTTAGGGCTGATAGACATAATGACGGTTTGTCGCTGTTCTGATGGTCCATCACTTGGACCGTTACTTGGGTCCTCTATGTCTGCTATTCTATTTAAGGTTGACGGACACATTGATGGTCTGTCATAAGGTAGACGACCCATCAATTAGTCCATCACACACATTTAGTTACTGCTTTTCCAAGTGATTTCTTATTCCAAGTAATTCACCTAAAAACAAGTAAAATTCAGCATCAAATACCTCAATAGTTGCTTAAAAACATACAATTATCCCTTGTAAAAGATGTAAAATGTTCTGTCAACTTCCAAAATATCAACACCCTCAACTTAAGATAATTGTTTGTCCTCAAGCAACTCGACACCACATCACATGTGTAACCAAGAATAATGACGAGTATTCAACTGTTAAACTATGCATAACACACCCACTTAATTGACCCCTTACTCATGAAGTCTCAACACACAAGGATCCACAATTAGAATTATTTCTACAAATCAAGACATGTATGCTCATGTACACAACATCTCAAAGAAATCAGTAATGACAAGTATAGTCCAGTTTACCCTCGCAGTCAAAGAAGTCTACCATAATTTCTCATTTAACCTATGGACTATCAACTAACAATCTCACTCTCACAAAGAAAGTTTCAAACACAGAACATACACCCATAAGCTTGCCCTTATCATCTAATGCCCCCTATGGTTGACTTGCAAAGATCAAACATGGCTTTTTTCAGCTTGTAATGAGGCTTCAGTGATAGGTGAGGAATGATTTTGAGATAGTGATTTCAAGTAAAGATTTTACCCACTTGCCCTTAATTTCTACTCACCAATTCTATTTCTTTTCAACTTCTCTTACAATCTATATTACTCATCCAGCAGCTTGAAAATACTCCTCTTTTTATTTTATTTTCTTTTCTTTTTCCTAGAGTCTACATCAACCACCCTCAACTTATGTTGATGTTGTCAGTTGAGGTGCAAATTATCTAAATAGATCAGGGATATATGAGACACTTTATACCAACTCAGAATACTCACTTCACATTACCAACTCTTAACAGTAGCCACCCTCAACTTAGGCATTTTTCCTAAGTTAAGGTTCACAATATCCAAAGTTGTACCAGGGCCGAAATCAGGTCCTATCACTCTAAAGAGAGTGAATTAAAATCATTGGGGCAGAATAAATGAAAACACAAGCTCAAAAAGGGTTCAAATAAAGAATTACATCTTTTTGTGGGGTATTTATGGCTAAGTGGACTAACAATTGAAGGAGGCTTGCTATCCTATCCTCTTAATTCAACCACAGATTCTTAGACGTGCATCACATGATTATGCTTGCTCTAACTTAACTCTTTAATGCCAATTGTAGATTCAAAATGATTGATTATCACATATTAAGTGCCGAAGAAGCATTTTAATAAACTAACAAGTACATAATTTTCTACCGCATCATCCTTCCTTCATACACATGAAAAGGTTTTAAAAGAAATATACATATTCATAATCATGAAAAAATATTTACACAAATGATAAACAATAGCAAAATAACAATCTAAGCATGCCGGTTCTACTAGATAGAACACGAGGGAAAAGAACACAGGAAACAAAAACCCCTGTGGTGACCAAAACACAACAAGCACCACCCCCACTAAACAAATATGTTTTATCCCCAATGCATTATCACTAAAGTACAAAGGAGTAGAATACTTGAAAAACACTTAGGCTTATGAATCGGTACACTTAGGCTTATGAATCGATCGAGTCAGACGAGGCTTCTTTGGCCTCGGATGCAACATCAGTGACCCCTTTAGTGATCGGGGTACTAAAAATAGCTTTCTCCTCATTAGGAGGTATCAATATCGAAACTGGCTCTAGTGTGTGCCCACTTACTCGAGCTAAACTATTAGAAACTCCCGTTGATTCATCAGTGGCTCTCTTTTTTCTCTTCTCTGTATCTCTCTTTGATCTTTTTATGGCCTTCCTCAATTGTGTTTCTTCTGGTGTTTAATCTCGATGCCTTTTTATTCTCTCCGATCTTGTTTCGCCACTTTCAACAATATTTTTACCTTTGTACTTGAGTGGCCTGCCCATGAGATCTACAAGTCCTTCTTCTTCATTACTTGTCACTAAAGCAGGATCAAATACAGTCGATGGTGGTTGTCTCTTCAACTCAACAATAGTTGAGTGTGCCTGTTTAAATTCTGCCATAAACTTTGCAAAGTTTAGGATAGCTAAATCTTTCAACTAGTTGTTCACCCACTCTTCCATGTCATCCATCCTAGCATGTAAGTTCTCATATGGCTTGAGATATTTAGCAATAATCCGATCTACAAATGGTTTGAACTTTTTTGACTAAGCATTCAATTTCCTTTCAAACTTCTTTTAGGCTTTCATAGTGTTTGCAAAGTTCTCTTGTTTCAACCTGTACTCTGAATATCTTGGTGGGACAGATGTCGTGTCTGAAGTCTCTCCCACCGGAGGAATTGATTCTGAACCTGTAGAAGTACTTAGGAGTACATAATCTGGTGGCACATGAGTGGTTAACGGTAATGGCATACCTGGGGGCATCCTTGAAGTCTCTGGAGATGGTGCAAATTGTGACTCATATGCAGGTAGCTTATGGACTCGCATCTCATACTTTTAATCATCTTTTATCCACTTAATGTCCTGCCTCCTACTTGCTTGAACTTCATTATCCACTCCTCTGAGTAAAGGCACATTAGACTGACTATATAACTTCAAGATCAAGCACAAAAATAGTAATGCACTCACCTTCTTATGAGAACGGACAAATAGCTCATCAACAATTATATGGTCGAAGTTAATCTTCAGCCCCTCAATCATACTGGCCACTATTACTACCCTTTGGTTGTCTAGGCTTGCATCTCCTATAGTCAGCATTAGCCTCAATCTGACAATATCCCACCAAAACTTTACCCTAAAGCTTAGGGATGATTTAGAAATTTTATTTTGTTTTGCACCCATGATGGGTTACTGTCATTAGTAAGAATCCTAGCCAACCAAGGCCTTTGGCTCAAAGTTTTTATCATGCGATACTCGAGCTCTGCTATGGTAGCTGGATCTTTATAATCAGGACCAAACAATATTCTTTTCAACGTACGATCAGAAATATCTATCGTCACCCCTCTTATAGGAACTTCTGTTCTATTCCTTATGTCTGCTAATCTGGTACCCTTTCGACAATCCTTCTCCATTAGTGCCAAGTAATTAGCAAAGAATTCCCGTACTAGATTTGGGTAGTACAATATGGGAGGCTTGGTCAAACTTGCCAACTCGTACTTATTGAACCTCCTTTCCAGCTCTGGATACTCATGAAGCTCAAAAGTAATTATTTATTACTATTTTGAGATGGTCTGCTTCATTGATCTATTCTGTGTTGGCTCAAGACCATCAAAGAAGTGATTCTTTGCACCTTTAATTTTCCACCGAATAGATCCCTGTACTTTTGGGTCTTTTTTTTCGATCACAGTTCCCTCCTCAGGTTCTTATGCCTCGACTTGGTTAGGGTTCAAAGTGTTAACCCATTTCTCATCGGGTCTAGAACTTGCGTTGTTGCTACTCTCGCTTTTACTCTCCTACTCAGACTGGGAGATCACTTGCTTCCTTTTGTAAATTTGATGGGTGTTGAAGGCTGGTGCTTCTTCACTCCACTCTTGTTCACCTTTGCCCCATTAAGTAGTGGCATCTTAAGACTGTTCAGACTGGCCACTACTTCTTCATGAAGGTAATTTTTACATCATTGTGTTTGAACAGAGAACAAACAACCAACTACTAATTAGAAGATGAAAACATCTAATATAAACAGAAAGAATTAGTCACTATTTTGAACTGATGGACAGGTTGATGGTCCGTCAGGTTAACGACGAGCCATAGCATTACCCGTCGCAACTTAACCAGAAAGGTAGTAACTCAGATGCTTTAGTGGCGTTATAGCTAATAGTCTATTAGTTGACTGATGGTTCGTCGCTCTAATCGTCAACACTTAAATAGAAAACATGCCAAACCTCTTTGTGGCAACGGTCTTTATGATGGTTCATCACAGGGTTAACGATCTTTCGCTTTAACCATCGGACACGCTTTTACAGTTTTCAATTCCTATTTAGGGAATTTTTTTGAACACCTGGTGTACATCCATTTTGTAATTACAAAAATTATGCAAATAAACACTCTTTCAAGTAATTTTTGACACATTTAGAATGTGGATTACTCAGACTTCACCCAGAACAAATTACATCAGTGTTTGAACCCTCAATAATATTCAACACTACTATTTCTTCATAAAGCAATCAACTTACATTGTAACATGCTCAGTGTGTTAAACAAAGAGAAGAAGTTTAGATCATACCTTGTTATTGGTGATTTATTCACTTCTATGAAACTTCAAGACTTAGAACACACTACAGCTTATTGCTTTTAAAAGAGAGGATTTACTTTTGATGCTGATGAAACTAACAATGATAGGTGATTGTTTAAATAAGAGAGGAAAGAAAGTAAACAATCCTGAGAGAATGAATCCTATTTAAAAATAATAAATATGCAGGAGTTCAACCGTTATGGGAGTTAAAGAGATAGGAACGTGCATATAACTGACTCCATTTATCCATTTAATAGACCATTGGGTCGGTTCAAACTAGCACAACCGACCTTGTTTGACCCAACCCATAACTTTTAAAAGTTAGGGTTTGATTAATGATTAAGATGACGGTCCATCGGCTACTCAGTCACAACTTACTAGAACATCAATTAAGCAGCCTCATCTTGACGATAAGATTAATGGTCCATCACTGAGTTGACTAACTATTAGTATTGTCATCACCTCTTATCCAGCAACTCAGGTTTCTATCTCAATGTTGATGATTGAGATGATGGTCCATCGCAGCTGTGACAATTTGTTGCTTCTTCCATCAGGACTTATCCAGAATTCTTGATTTTTATCCATGGCCTCGACAGCTTCAGCGATGTCCCGTCAGACTATTGACGGTCTGTCAGTCCTTCCGCCGCACATTTCAGCATGTTCAATTCCTTTTTCCTAAATCAAAATTTTTTCACACTTAAGAAACCCATCAGTTGTAAATGAAAACAACTAATTCTAATTAAAGTTACAACAACACATTATGGGTTGCCTCCCACTTGCGCCTGATTTAGTGTCACGACACGACTCAGTTTACTTGATTACTCAGACTTTATCAAAATAAATTGCACTTAAATAGTTGACCGAGTCCATTGGACTGATATATTATTTGACTCGTTGCCCATTTACTTTAAAGACACTTCCATATTTATTTTCCAGTTCAACAATTCCAGATAAGTAGACTTGAGTGACTTTAAAGGGGCCAGACCATTTTGATTTGAGTTTACCTAGGAAGACCTTGATTCTGGAGTTGAAGAGCAATACCCAATCTCCTACTTGAAAATCTCGTTACTCAATTCTTCGATTGTGGTACTTCTTCATTCTCTCTTTATACAAGTTAGATCTCTCATATGCACCGAGATGTAATTTGTCCATCTCATTCAGTTGTCCCAATCTTAGTTTTGTTGCCTCCTTCCAGTCCAGGTTCAACCGCTTGAGTGCCCACAAATCTTTGTGTTCCAACTCAATCGAAAGGTGGCATGCTTTTCCATAAACCAGCTGGTACGGCGACATCCTGATAGGTGTCTTGAAAGCTATTTGATATGCCCACAAAGCATCATCAAGCTTCCGAGACCAATCACTTCTACTAGCATTCACAATTTTGGACAAGATTGCCTTGATTTCCCTATTTGAGACCTCCACTTCCCTACTAGTTTGTGGGCGATATGGAGTGGCCATCATATGTTTCTTTACACCATATTTCATCAATATATCCTGAGATATTTTGTTGCAAAAGTGAGATCCCTCATCGCTTATGATTGTTTGTGGCACCCCAAAGCGGGAGAAGCTATTCTTCTTCAGGAACGCCACCACTTGTTTACCTTTATTGTCGGCCAAAGAAGCGTCCTCAACCCACTTGGACATATAGTCCATATTTAACAAGATATACTTAAGGCCATAGGAGCTCATGAACGGTCCCATGAAGTTGATACGCCCAAATTACAACTCTCGTTAGAAAGTGTAAGCGGTCGCTGTCAAATATAGAACCCAACTGGGTTGGGTGTCGAATCCCACAGGGAATACTATGATCACTAAGTATTGCGATTATTATTAGACTGTTGGTCGAAGGTTCCAAGATAAGGGGGGTTTGGTTTAAGTGCATAGTAATATTATCAGTGTAACAATGAGATGATATATGTAATTATATTTGATCACAGAGAATGACAAGTTAGGGTTATGTCCACCTTGTAGTTTCTACTTCTCTTTTAACTATGAGTAATGCGGAGTTTATACATGCATGCACTTATAGAGAGTCGTATTCTAATTCTAAATCCAAGTGTTTTTCAACCATCAAGGATTTATTCACCTTAGCTCTCTCGAACCTAAAGTGTACAACAAATGGTACGAATTCTCCAAGAAGTTAATCCTGCTAGGGCATTAACATGTAAAATAGTGGTTGGAAACCCTATTTTCTCGTCACACTCTCTTTTCCAAACAGTAATTTTTCTATCAAACAAATTATTGTTATAATGGCACATTCTCTATGTTTGCAACCACGAGAATTCAATTATAATGAAGAGAGTAATGATATAAGTGCATTACACATCATAAATTCACAAACCCATAGCAATAGAGAGTATACTACAAGGTTTCCATAACCCTAACAGATAAGTTTAGCTACTCATGAATACAACGGAAATCAAAATAGACATAATCATCATACCAAAACTTAGAACAATCTCGGCGATGGAGATGACTAGCGACAATAAGAGAGAAACGTGTTTCTCTCTCTCCGTTGCTCAAGCTAAGCCGTTTTCTGCTTTCAAAAATATTACAGAATCTGAATTATGAATAATGGCTGAAAATTCAGCAATAAGGTTTTTAATAACAACCTTCTCTACTAAGTTGCTACTGCATCCTTAACTATTTAAAAATATTGAGTTTGCCAGGGAAAAAGTTCCCATGCATCACATTTAGTCCAAAAGTTGCCTTCCCTTTATGTGAAGTTTTCCTTTGCTGTCCACAGGTCCCCAAAGTGCTGAAATCTTCCGCATTAGTACCTGAAAAGCATGCTAATCACATAGGTCAGCTCACTTAATTGAAAGTAGACTAAAAGTGCAGGAATTATGTATTTTATCCTCAAAACTTAGCTAAAACATGGGTAAGTTATGGTGCTTAGACGTATAAATACGCCCAACATCAAAAGTAATACCCTAGACATCAAATAATTCAACCTCCATCATCTTTATCATAGGCATCTCATAATAGTAACCACTTTGCAATACTTTCTTCATTGTACGATCACCTGCATAATGTCCCCCAACTGGGGAAGTATGCCAGGCTTCCAAAATACTCAACATATCAACTTTCGAGATACACCTTCTGATGAGTTGTCTTCACAACATCTGAAAAAGTAGGGCTCATTGCATTAGAATCTAGTAGCATCATGGAGAAACTTCTTCTTTTGATGAAAAGATAAGTTCTCTGGGATAATGTCACTTACAACAAAATTGGTGAAGTCAGCGTACCAAGGCACCACTTCAAGAGAAACCGCTAAAATTTGCTCATCTGAAAAAGCATCATCAATATCAAGATTCTCAATAGTGGACTAATCTCTCTCTAGTCTGGATAGGTGATCTGCGACCTGATTTTCACATCCCTTTCGATATTTGACTTCAAAGTCAAATTCCTATAGTAGTTACACCCATCTAATAAGCCTTGGTTTGGCATCTTTATTAGACATTAGATATCTCAAAGAAGCATGGTCTGTATGGACCACCACCTTGGTCCCCAACAGATATGCTCAAAACTTCTCAAATGCATAAACAATGGCTAGAAGATCTTTCTCAGTGACTATGTAATTTTTTTGTGCCCCATTAAACACTTTGCTCGCGCAATAAATGAGGTGAAATAGTTTCTCCTTCTTCTGTCTAAGAACTGCCCCAAGTGATACTCCATTCGCATTTCACATTATTTCTAATGGCCTAGACCAATCAGGAGCAACTATAATAGGGGAAGCAACCAACTTCTCCTTAAGGCACTAAAAAACCTTCATGCAATCATCATCGAACAAAAAATTTACCTCCTTCCCCAACAGTTTGCAAAGTGGATTTGCAATCTTGGAGAAGTCCTTTATGAACCTTCGGTAGAATCCTGTATGCCCCAAAAAACTACGAACTCTTTTCGCTAAGATAGGAGGGGGTAGTTTTTCGACAACTTCCACCTTAGCTCGGTCAACTTCAATCCTATTAGTTGAAATTCAATGTCCAAGCACTATGATTTCCTTCACCATGAAATGGAATTTTTCCCAATTCAACACGAGATTGAATTCCTCAAACCTCTATAATGCCCTACTTAAATTTACCAAGCATAATTCAAATGAATCACCTACTAGAGAAAAGTCATCCATAATCACTTCTAAAGTGTCTTCCACCATATCCGAGAAAATCAATATCATGCACCTTTGGAACGTGGTCGGTGCATTACATAATCCGAACAACATTTGCTAAAATGCAAACACTCCATATGGGCATGTGAAGGTCATTTTCTATTGATCCTCCAGGGCAATCGATATTTCATTATATCCTGAATACCTATATAAGAAGAAGTACCAACCCTTTACTGCCAAGAGATTAACCATTTGATCCATGAAGGGCATTGGAAAGTGATCTTTCAATGTCCACGAGTTCATCTTCCTGTAGTCCATGCAAACTCGCCACCCAGTTACTAGCCTAAGAGAAATCAGCTTATTCTTTTTGTTTTCAACAATGGTCATGTTTCATTTCTTAGTCACGCACTGTACTGGACTTACCCACTTGCTGTTGGAGATTGGGTATACTACCCCTACATCAAGACACTTAATAATCTCCTTTTTCACCACTTCTTACATTGGTAGGTTTAGCCTGTGCTGATGCTCAATTGTTGGTGTACATTCTTCCATCAACTGGATTTTATGTGCCCAAATGCTCGGTAGAATACCTATAATATCAACAATAGACCACCCGATATCCCTTTTTATCTCCTTAGCATAGAAACAAAAGCCTCAACCTACTGCTACGCCAAGTCTACTGCAATAATAACTGGTAAGGTGTTTCCACTTCCTAGAAACACATACCGTTAATAGCCCAGCAACTCTTTTAATTCCAACACCGATGGTTCCTCAATAGAAGGTTTGACTGGTGATGTTGGATGATTTTTAAGGTCCAAGTCCAGTTGCTTGGGGGTATACGAATACGACCCCATTCCGATCAGTGCATACACAGTCTCATCATATTCTTCGATCCCTCACACTATCAGAAGTCTATCAATACTACAGCCTATGTTTCCACAGCAAATCTTTTCTCAACTGGCACTTCTCACTCATCTTCATAGAATAAATCAACGATTAATAAAACACTCATCTCCTTTTTTTTGCTTCATTGATTAGTAAACATCAAAGCTAACCTTTTCATCATTGAGCCTAAATTTCAGCTCAATGGTCTGCAAATCAATCAATACACTCCTAGTATCTAAGAATGGTCTACCCAAAATGATAGGTACCTCAAAATTCACCTCGCAATCCAGGATGACGAAGTCCACTGAGAAGATAAAACTAGCTACTTTCACAAGCACATCGTAGAGAATCCTAATCGGCCTCTTCATTGATCTATCCGCCATAAAAAGATATATATGTTGGTGGGTGTAGGATCTACCAAACCCATCTTTTTGAAAACCATCAATGGCATAAGATTTATACTTGCCCCAAGGTCACAAAGGGATTTTGCAAAATTGAATGATCTGATGGTACATGGAACAGTGAATTCTCCTAGATCCGCCTTCTTTTTCACTAAAAATCTTGTAGCAATAGTGCAACAGTGGTAAAGATTATCCATCAGTTCATATCTCATAGACCACTTCTTTGTTACAAGATCCTTCATAAACTTATCATAGTCGGGCATTTGTTCTAGCGCCTCAACCAAAGGCACATTTACCATTAACTACTTCAGCATGGCCATGAACTTGCAAAATTTAGTCTCATCCGCCTTCTTCTTCAATCTGTATAGGAATGGGAGAGGTATTTTTGGTACTCTTATAACAGCGGTCTCTCCTTTCTTCCCTTTGACTTTCAACAAATCATCAACCTATTTTTGTTTAGATGGGTCATCGACCTTTTTCAGCTTCTCAAACTCCACTGGGTGTTCTTCTTCTGCTTCCGCCTTTATCTTCACCTCATCATCTATAGAAGGTTTTCCCACACAAGGTCCAGGTAACAATTCACCATTTATCATGGTAATAGCCATGCAAGAGTTGTCATTCCTCAGATTCTGCATAGTATCACTCGACAATGTTCCACTCTTTCTCTGGTTAAATGCTGCCGACAGTTGATTCATTTGTTGCTTTAGTTTTTTAATAGATATAAAGTATGATTCAACTAATTGACTTATAGATGACAAATCACTCTTCATCTCTCGCACTCCAACGTCAGTCTACTCTATCTTTTTTAAAAGCTTAACCCTTATGTCCTCCATCGATATCTTATTAAAACTAGTGGCAGCATTGTCACGGTTCCCAGGAGGTACATACAATCCACTCCTGTCATTCTTATTTTTCCAACCGACTTAGTCATGATCTCTATAACCAACTTTGTCATAGTAATTCCGACCTTGATTCCCTTAGCTATTGCCTCAGAAACACCCTGATTATTCAAGTAGTTCATCTTCTTCTCATAATCTGATTCATCTCCCCTACTTTGTGACACCATAGCATTCACCTTTTCTGTCTTCTTGGATAGTAAATTCTTTGTGAGAAAATCTATTTGGGTCTTCATATATGCCATATCCTGATCATGTTCCTCTTCTCTCCTATGATGTTCTGCTGACATTCCTCTAGACCCAGTATTTCTTTCTACCATAGAATCCCTGGTATGCCAAGATCTAATTGACATAGTCATTCTCTCTAGCATCTCCACAGCTTCAATAAACATAAAATCTATGAACACTCCTCCTGCAGCATTGTCCATAGTTGTCTTTGTAATAGAGTTCAAAGCCCTATAAAATATCTCCATTAAATGCTCATCAGTCATCTTATGATTTGGGCATTGTGTCAACTTCCTATTGAATCTCACTTATGTTTCATGAAGAGCTTCATTCAGCAGCTGTCTAAAATTTACTACATCTCATCCCTCAACTGTAATATTCTGGAAGGAGGGAAGGATCTTTCTAGGGAAGCTTCTTTCAGTTGCCTCTAGTTTGTTATAGAATTGGGTGCTAGCTTATTCAACCACAGGATTGCCTCCCCAGATAAAGACAATGGTAATAATCAATGATGAATTGCATTTTTCCCCACTCCAAGATTATCAAAGGATTTGCAGATGTTGATAAAGTTTACTAAATACATATTCGGATTATCCATTGGAAGTCCACCAAATAACCCCTTGAGGTTTATTAATTGTATCATAGTGCTTGTGATATTAAACTTCACTCCTCATGCTAATGGTGGTGAAATAATTGCTCTTTCGACACCATCTTCATCCAATTTAGCATCATCGTCGTCATCCAAACAAACTGCACAGAAACCTGGCGGTTTGCTTTCCCTCTAACTAGCTGATTTTGATTTACTGGTGCTGCTACATTCTCCGTACATCCCCTGTTAATAGGATCAACCAAGCCAACATCCCCTGGGTCATCATCATCTGCATGACCCACCCGACCTGGGTTATCAGCATTCTGCTGATTGAGTTGTGCATTAGCCAAGGCGGCTAATCTCTTAGCTTCTTGTTGATCAGCCATTCTCCTGATTAGTTGAGGTTCTGGATTGACCAGTAATAATGGTTTTCCTGACCTTCTGGTTCGTGGAATATACAGCAAAGAGCCTGTAATGATCAAAAACAATAAATAAAAGTAAAATAAGGAAACTTAACCAAAGGTCAATTAATGCTCATATACCTAATTGACAATCGTATTCCCCGACAATGGTACCAAAATTTGATACTTCCAAATTACAACTTTCTTTAGAAAGAGTAAGCGGTCGTTGTCAAATATAGAACCCAATTAGGTTAGGGTCGAATCCCACAGGGAATATGGTGTTAACTAAGTTATATGACGATTAACAGGCTATTGATCAAAGGTTTCTACAAATAAAGGGGATATGTTGTTAACGAATATTGTTGATAGTGTCAACTTGTATTTGGAATATTGAGTATTTTTCAGAGTGAATTCAATGAGATTAAGTAAACTAGGATTATGGTCACCAAGGTGTTAATGAAATCAGGGTTGTGAGTTATTTCAAATCCCTAATTAACTATATCAATTGCAAGGATAATTAAACTCTAAAGTCTATCTATTTATTTCTCAACCTTAATTGATGGCTATACTTTAATTCTTTCAAACTTAAAGATTGTTCAGGAATATTCAATTGAATCCTCAAGTGGGTTAATCCTGTTAAGGCATCAACCCTTAACCCAAAGGTTAAAGCCCTTAAATTTCTTATAATTCTCTCTTTTTCCAACACCAAATTTTCTACTCAAACAAGTGGTGTTCATGGGCACACCATTCAAGTTTACAAGCAAGAAAGATCATTAATTTAAAGAGAAGATTATGAAATTGAAATTATCTAAGGGATTTGAACATTCTCACAACCCTAGCAACAATTTACACCAAGGCTCCCATAACCCTAGTTATGGGAGTTTGAGCCACACATAATATAAGAGAAAGATTTCATTGTAATTATCATAAACAATTCAGAAATTACTTACAAAGATACAAAATATTGCTCTTGATCTTAGATAAAAGGTGAATAAAATAAAAACCCAAGTTAAAGATCTTGTTCTCAGAGAATAATCAGTTAAAAAATGTTTCAGCAGTAAAAAATATACTGAATCTAGCCCTAAACTGAGTATTTATATGTTCCCAGGAAGTGCAGATTTAAAATTCAAAATAAAGGCTTTTGCGTCATGGTTGACAGCCAAAGTGACGGTCGTTGCTGGACTGACGGTCTGTCATTTGGACCATCACTTGAACTCTCAGTTTCGTTCATTCTGTTTAGCTCCGAAGGTCAAGGTGATGGTCCGTCGCTGGACTGACGGTCCACAGACTTGTCTGTCACTTCGCCCTTGATTTATCTTCATTTTGTTTAAGGCTGACAGACACAGTGACGGTCCGTCGCTGGCTTGACGGTCCGTCACTTGGACCATCACTTGGGTCATTCATGTCTTCTTCTGTTTAAGGTTGACGGACACATTGACGTTCCGTCACAAGGTCGACGGCCCGTCAGTTAGTCCGTCACACATATTTAGTTCCTGTTTTTCCAAGTTATTTCTTCTTCCAAGTCATTTACCTGAAAACAAGTAAAACCCAGCATCAAATACCTCAATAGTTGTTTAAAAATATACAATTATCCCTTATAAAAGATGCAAAAAATTTCATCAACTGCCGGAACATCAGGTACCTAGAAGATTCCCGTGTACCTCATAAGTATCATATAAGGTCGCCATGATCTACCCCTCATGTCGGCAAACATGAGTTTCCAGTGTTCATCCATTGGACTCCTACCTTCACGGTTAGCTTTCAAACCCACCATTAAAACCAATTTCCAACCAAACCATTATCCTATTATTATTAACCAAGGTTATTAGTAGTCGTATCGTCATACCGACTATAACTTGCAAGTATTGTCCTTAGCTAAACCTTTTAGTGGTCAGGGGATTCCCATGTACCCATAGACCATGTTATCCAATTAACATGAGGGATTCCCATGTACCCCACAAGTATTCATTAACATATCAACTTGGAGGATTCCCTTATACCCCTAAGTATGTTTATTAAGCCAAACCATTCCAAAACTATTTAAACCATTCATATCATTTAAGGTTCCATTATCAAGTTTAAAACATGCATAAGTTCCATTGAAAACCCAATAATAAGGTGAAAACATTGTTGTAGGCATTTTATCAAACACATTGGGGGCATAGTATTTCCAAAGACAAAGCCAATTACCAAACAACCATTCCCATGCAACCACTTAACCAAAACCACCATTAATGCACATAAAAGCATAATTAAAACATGGGAAAACCATAACCAAGCATTTATAACCGAAACCCCCAAATCATATTTGAAAACCCAAAATCATACAACATTCAAATCATGAAAATATTATATAAAATCCATGTCTTTAGTTGGAACTAACAATGAGGGAAGAGAACATTCCTTAAACCAAGATGATGATAGAGAGAAATCACTAAGACAAGCCCCAATTTACTCCTTAGGATGAAACCTTAGCTTCCTTTGCCCAAGCACTCTAGAGAGGATTTAAGAGTGTTTTCTAAGTATTTAAGAATAGAATAGTAAGGAAAATAAGCTCCCAAGTGCAATATAAGTCGTAGGACCTCATTAGGATAAGTGGGGAAATGTCCAGATTGCCTTTATTTAAATAGCACTTAATTCCCATCATAGGGTACGACTGACCCTTACGAGTCATACCCAGCCTATACGAGTGGTATCCATCTCTCCAACCCTAGGCTCCCCCTTGGACCCAACGTTGTCCAAGGTATGATACACCCAAGCCCAAGTCGTATCCAAATGTATGACTAGTACCCATAAACCATACTCCTGGCAGAATATAATTTCAGGAGGTTCGAACATTGACCACCATATGGGTCCATGGTATAACCCGTACCCTGGCTTATGGCTGATGGTGAGCCACTCATACTCAGATCCAACTTAAGTTACCAAGTCTAAGGTTAAGTGAAGTAACCAAACAACCCATCTACACTGATACAACTCGTACCACCCAAATCGTACTCAATCTAGTAACTAAATCCATCCCACCAGCCAACATTGGTCAGCATACGACTGGACCATACCACCCGTACCCAAGTGTACGACTCATTCCCCTAAGTCGTATCTTGCCCAAAAACAAGAAATCAAGGAAATTTTCTATGATCTAGAAACTAGGGTGTTTCAATCTCCCCCACTAGGAACATTCATCCCCGAATGACGGAGGTAGTGGTAACTACACGCACGAGTCATTTGTATTATTGAATATATTCCCAATCTTTAACAAAGTTTGAAAATAAAGATGCAAAGATATTAATCTTTCATTTAACAAACTAAAAAAATAAAGATGTGTTGAAGAACACATACCTTCCGCACAAATCCTAGGAACAGAAAACAAATGTAGATACTTAGACTTTATGTTCTCCTCCGATTCCCATGTAGCTTCTTCTACCTTATGGTTCTTCCAAAGAACCTTAACCGAAGCCACATCCTTGGTCCGCAACCGATGAACCTACCTATCTAAGATCTCAACTGGGACCTCTTCATAAGACAAAGAGTCTGAGATACCCAACCCCTCTAAAGGAACAAGCAAAGAAGGATCACCAATGCACTTTCTTAACATGGAAACATGAAATATCGAATGAACAAAGCTCAAACTAGAAGGCAACTCCAATTTATAAGCCACATTACCAACCCTTTATCGAACCACATAAGGACCAACATACCAGGGACTAAGCTTCCCCATTTTACCAAACTGCATTACTCCCTTCATAGGATATACCTTTAGGAACACCTTATCCCCAACCTTAAACTCCAAGTCTCCACGCCTTACATTTATATAGGACTTTTGGCCACTTTGGGCAGCCTTAAGCCTATCCTGAATCACCTTCACCTTTTCCATAGCCTGATAAACCAAATCCAGACCGAACATATCCGCCTTACCAAGCTTGAACCAACCAATAGGAGATCTATACCTCTTACCATACAATGCCTTAAAAGGGGCCATACCAATCTAGATTGATAGCTATTGTTGTAAGCAAACTCTACCAAAGGTATATGCTCAACCTAAATGCCACCATAATTAATCACACATGCCCGAAGCATATCCTCCAATGTCTGAATAGTCCTTTCCACTTGCTCATCCATCTGAGGATGAAAAGTAGTACTCAGACTCACCTTAGTACCCAACCTCTTCTGAAAAGACCGCCAAAAATGAGATGAAAACTTCATACCACGATTAGAGATAATCGAAATAGGTACCCCATGCAGCTTCACAATCTCCTGAAGATATAACTTTACATAGTCCTCAGTCGAAAAGTTAGTCCTCACTGGCAAGAAGTGAGCGGACTTTGTCATCCTATCCACGATGACCCAAATTAAATCAAATTGGTTCCGAGACCGAGGAAGACCGATAACAAAATCCATATTGATTACCTTCTATTTTCACTCGGGCAAATCAATTTCTTGATACAATCCACCAGGTCTCACGTGCTCAACTTTAACTCGTTGACACATTATGCATTTGGCCACAAAATCAGCCACGTCCCTTTTCATACCATTCCAATAATATATCTCCTTGAGATCATGATACATATTCGTCGAGTCGGGATGTACAATATAGCATGATTCATGAGCTTCGGCCAAGATCCTTTGCCGCAAGCCATCGATATCAGGAGTGTACAACCTCCCTTGGTACCTTAAAGTACCGTCACTACAGATGTCAAAGACCATTACCTTCTGTATACCCACATTACTTTTGATTTTTATTAAGATAGGATCTAGCACTTGTTTCTCCTTAATCTCTACACCAAGAGATGATCGAACCACTTCCTGTACTATCACGCCACCATCCTCGGAGTCCAAGAGATGAGCTCCAAGATTAGCCAAGCTATGAATATCTTTCACCAATTCTCGCTTTCCTTTCTGCACATGAGCCAAACTCCCTATGGACAACCTACTAAGAGCATCATCAACCACGTTAGCTTTACCTGTTTGATAGTGAAGAATCATATCATAGTCCTCGAAAATCTCCAACCATCTCCTCTACCTGAGATTCAACTCCTTCTTAGTGAACACATACTGTAGACTCTTATGATGAGAAAAGAAATCTACGTGCACTCCATACAAATAATGTCGCTAGATTTTCAAAGTAAAAACCACCGCTAACAGCTCCAAATCATGATTAGGATAATTTCTCTCATGCACCTTCAACTACCTAGAAGCGTAGAAAATCACCTTCCCATGCTACATTAAGAGACAACCAAGTCCCACCCTAGATGCATCATAATAAACCACAAACCCCTCACTTTCCTCAGGAAATGTCAAAACTAGAGCCCAAGTTAGCTTATCTTTTAACTTCTCGAAACTCCTCTTACAAGCATCCAACTAAGAAATCTTCACCTTTTTCTAAGTTAACTTAGTCAAAGGAGCAGCTATCATTGAAAAAAATTTCACAAACCACCAAAAATACCCAGCCAAACCTAAGAAGCTCTGAATATCGGTTGAAGTCATGGGTCTAGGCTACCTTGTAACCACCACCACCTTTTGAGGGTCCACCATGATACCTTCGCTAGAAATAATATGACCAAGAAAAGTCACAGTGTTCAACCAAAACTTATATTTGGAGAACTTGGCATACAATTGTTGTTCCTTCAAGGTCCTGCAATACCATACGAAGATGATTAGCATGATCTACCTCACTCTTAGAATAAACCAGAATGTCATTAATAAACATAATGACTAAAAGATCCAAGAACTTCCTGAAAACCATGTTCATCAAGTCCATAAATGTCTTCGGGGCATTAGTCAAACCAAATGACATAACCAAGAACTCAAAGTTCCCATACCGAGTACAAAAAGCTATTTTAGGGATATCCTCCTCCCTAATCTTAAGTTGATGATACCCAGACTGAAGATCTATCTTAGAGAAGAACTTGGAACCTTACAAATGATCAAACAAGTCATCTATCCTTGGAAGAGGATACTTGTTCTTGACCATTACCTGATTCAACTATTGATAGTCTATGCACATCTGAAGAAAACCATCCTTCTTGCGCACAAACAACACCAGTGCACCCCACGGGGATATACTAGGATGAATAATCTCCTTACCAGAATATCCTTAAGTTTCTCCTTGAGTTCCCTCAACTCAGCCGAAGCTATTCTATAAGGAGGAATAGATATTGGAAGAGTGTCCAGAACCAAATCAATACCAAACTCAATTTCCCTACCCGAGGAAACACCAGGAAGATCATTCAAAAAGACCTCAGTAAACTCATTTACCAACAGAACTAAATGTAGACAAGGACCTTTTGAGTTATAATCTTTAACTCAGACAAAGTGATAAATACAACCTTTAGAGATTAACCTTCGAGCTCTAAGATAAGAAATAAACCTCCCCCTAGGAGCTAGGGAACCACTCTCCCACTCTATAACCGGTTCACCAGGGAACCTAAAGATAACCTTATAGGTCCGACAATCTAAGGACGCGTAACAAGAGTGTAACCAATCCATCCCTATAATAACGTCAAAATCTACTATATCCAGCTCAAATAGATCTACCAAGGTCCTCTTGCTATCAACAGATACCACACACACCTTATAGACTCTTTTAGTAATAACCGAGTTACCTATCAGGGTAGAAAT
This sequence comes from Capsicum pubescens, assembly GCA_030864215.1. Lineage (NCBI taxonomy): Eukaryota > Viridiplantae > Streptophyta > Magnoliopsida > Solanales > Solanaceae > Capsicum > Capsicum pubescens. Next base: position 112,647,675 of record CM061538.1, read on the forward strand.
AGAAAAAGGATCCAAAATAACCTCAGGATCAAAATAAAAACACACAGCCATATATTTGTTCACATAGGAATAAGTGGACCTCGGATCAAGCAGATAATACACGTTATAGAAAAAGAGTTGTAACGTACCAGTAACAACATCAAGTGATGCATCAGATTTTTGTCGTGATGCAAGAGCATATAACCTATTTTGGCCTATGTCGGTACCAGAAAAAGGAGCAGACACCAAAGTCATACCACTAGGTGCAGGAGAAGAAGACAAAGCAACTAGAGCTTTGACCGCTCCCGATGCACCCTTCCCGACCAAAAGATTTTTGAGCATATGGCCTGGCTAGCCATATTTAAAACACTTGTCCCTTCCTTAATCATAATAGCCCAGATGAGGATGACCACAAAACTAGCAAGGTAGACATGAAGAAGCCGACTATGCCCCACTCGCCTAAGATTGGGCATCCTATGCCCAAAAATTATCACCACTTTGATGATGCCTTTCACTCAACTGCCTCGGGTAAGAGGCACTAGCAGTAAAGAAGGAACCCAAACTCTTATACTTCTTATTTGACCATTTACCTCCATCCCGACCACCTTGATGCTAAGCACCACTATGATCAGAGAACCTGTTCCTCTTACCCTGCCTTTCCCCAAACTCTGCATATTTCTTTTTTTTATCCTCCACCTGTTGTAAGTGAACAACCAACCTCAAAATATACATATCCTTAATCAAAAAAGCAATCTTTCTTTCAAGGATTAAATCCCTAGATAACCCAGAAGTGAACTTTCTCATTCTCACCCTCATGTCAGCCACCAAATCAGGAGCATACCTTGACAGCTGATGAAACTTCAAGGCATATTCCTTGACAAACATTTTACCTTGCTTGAGATTCATAAACTCCTCTATCTTCATTTCCCTCAGCTTTTGAGGAAAGAAATGATTCAAAAAAGCATTAGAAAAATTATCCCATAAGGATAACTCCTCCACATCATCTCTATCCCTATCCCACTCCTCGTACCATGGGTACAAAACATCTTTGATCTGATAAGCTGCAAAATTTACACCATCCACATATGTGGTCTGCATCACCCTAAATATCTTTTCCATTTTATCCAAGAAACCCTGAGGATCCTCCTTTATCTTTACACTAGTAAAAGTAGGAGGATTCAGCTTCATAAACTGGACAACCCTTGTCGTTAGTAGATAACCCACCAGACGCATTCTGCTCAGCCTGAGTAGCAACCAAAGGAGCAATAGTATGAATAGATTGGCAAAATTTTGCATCAGTTACCTCACCTTGAGGAGGACTAACAGCAACCAGGTGAACTCCAGAACAATCAGGGATAGGACCCTGAGATCGAGTGCGAACTCCAGGTGTAGGACGTACCCCATAAATATCATCACCAGGTGGAACAAAAGAATTTCCTTGTGTTCCAGATCATCGAGGCATGATCTAAAAAGTGAACAACCAAGGATTAGAGGAAATTCCAAGAATCAGATTCCAAGCTTGAAAACAGAATACCAAGAAAGTGAAATATTCCTAAAATGCCCTGTAGTCTTTCTTTTATGAGTGTGGCATGCTACACACCCCTAAAATAGACTCAACTAGACACGGCTTTGTGGACTCCTAATTGACCATGAACCTAAATCTCTGATACCAACTGACATGACCTAACCTGGGGCCTTGTCGTACTGGGCGTCCCAAGTCCGATCGGGACCAGAGACCACCCCCGCTACCCAACCCAACCTCAAGTCATCTGCCCTGAGTTGGCTAAATTTCGAGCATATAAAAAGATATCATAATAGCTCACATGAAAACTCTGGATAGGACCACAACTATTACCGACCCAATCGAGTCCAACTATCCCATACCAACCGTCCAACCATACCAAGCCAAACCCCTTACCATAAATCCGACCATAGCTAAATAAGTTCCATAAATAATTAAATATATAATCCCAAAATGAAATACGATGGAAAAACCAACAATATCATCAATCAATATTAGCCTCAATACCAATACCAATGCTAAGGATGACACCAATACCGATCCCACCCATTCTAACCCATAGTAGTTCCACAAAAGCCTCTAACCAAAAGAATACTAAAATCCAATTGGGACTTGCCCCCAACCATAGACAAAACCAATATCCATAATAATCCAAAGTATGAAATAACATCCATAAAATATAGCTTTCCAAAAAAATGAAAGCTCACCACTTTAATCCAAAGCTGACACCCAAATGTCTGAATGTTAAGCAAGAGGAGTAGAATAGTTGGTTCCTGCATCGCGTGGGGATACAGTCGCCCGAAGATGGGTTAGCAGGTAAACGCTAGGATAAACTCAGGATAAGTATAAAATAATGTCATTTTACGAAAGTCAAGTAAAACCATTCATATGCATACAACCCATACATATATATATAACTATGCCGGGAAAAATGAATCAGGTTTAGCATGCATTTAAAACCTTTAACCTAGGTATGTGAAGCTTAACCATCCTAGAACCACCCACAGGCTATATGGGTCAAGTGTAACCCCTGAACAGGCCTCGGTGCGTGTAGCCGCACGAACCAGAGATACCATAAAAGTCGGGGATTCCCATGTACCCTTCACTCTCCATGATACATATGTACAGTATACCTAGAGGATTCCCATGTACCTCATAAGTATCATATAAGGTCGCAATGACCTACCCCTTATGTCGAAAAATATGTGTTTCCAATCAGAGGCGGACCCACATATATCAGTGGGGGTGCACGTTCACCTGTTAACATAAAAAAATTATGTGTATATACCTTCAGAAATTGGGATATAGTTAATAGTGCATCCTAAGATGAATAGTAGTGCACCTAGGTGAGCTGGTTGAAGCCATCGCTTCCATCCACACGACCAGGGATCAATCCCTGAGTCACATAATATTTTTTCTTTTATTTTCAATATTTGTCTTATTGCTAAATTTATAACATCAAAATTGCTGGATTGGGAATTCGAACCCACGACCATCCGGTAAAATGAATCATCCTTGACCATTGAGCTACTACAACCAATTATTCAATAATGTTAAAAGTAAGCTTCATATTATAAGAAAGTAAAGTTATTAGCTTAGAACTCATATTTGTTCTATATATTTATTTTTTTCAGTATTGTTCATGTCTTTGGCGACCAATTGAATATGATAATATCCCTTAATCGACACTGGAAGTTTTTCTAACTTCTTAAGATAATATTATGCACCACAATATTATTAAAAGCAATGACATAAAAAAGCTTCACGGTCTATTATGTTTAAGCACAAAGTACAAATAAAGTGTGAGATTTAACAAAAAAAGGCATAAAGAGAGAAAAAATATAAATATATGTCTAGTCCAAGATTAATAATATAAGCATGAATGAGAAATATATGAACAAACAAATTAATTTTTTTTAATAAAGTAAAATAGTTTATCTCTTTAGAAAGCCTCATTGACAAGGGAAAGTATGTATTAGAAATTAGAACCTAAGTTATACATTAAGCGAGGCGAGCGCTCAACACATTTTGACTCTTGCTTTGAGGCTTATGCGCGCCTTTGACAACACCGGTGCACCCACAGACTTCAAATCCTGGGTTTGCGTCTGTTTCTAATACTCATCCATTGGACTCCCACCTTCACGGTTAGCTTTCACACCCCGCCATTAATGCTCAATTAAAACCAATTTCCAACCAAACCATTATTCTATTATTATTAACCAAGGCTATTAGTAGTGGTATCCTCATACCGACTATAACTTGCAAGTATTGCCCTTAGCCAAACCTTTTAGTGGTCAAGGGATTCTCATGTACCCATAGACCATGTTATCCAATTAACATGGGGGATTCCCATGTACCCCACAAGTATTCATTACCATATTAACTTAGGGGATTTTCTTGTACCCCTCAAGTATGTTTATTAAGCCAAACCATTTCTGTAACAACCCAAAATCACCTTCCGGGACATCACACGGTGCTTAAGGCTACAAGTAGCCCCAAGCTAACTCTTTGAGCCTGCTTCTACTAATAATACTCATTTCAAGATAAAATAATTCAAACACTAGTATAGTCACATCATATGAAGGGAAATACAGAGAAAATACTCGTTCCAAATGACCACAATACTGGAACTCTCAACACAATCACAATCTGACAACTAGTCTGACAAAGCCTCTACTAATCCATGAACTAGAAAGCTGTTGGGACAGGTCCCCAACTGACTCGAAATAAACTGAAAGTAGTAACATAGTCTCTCAAATGCTGAAATGTCTGAAGATAGGTCCTCGAACCATAAGGAATCACCACTCTAGGAATGTAGACGGAGGTACTCGGAAGTCACTGATGAGGCTGGGACTAAGCACCTGAACCTACATTATAAGACAATGTAGAACATAGACGTATATATGTATCAGCACTTGGGAATGTACTGAGTATGTGGGGGTGCATGCATTTATATAAAACAACATCAATACTCTTTAATCAAATCATGCATGTAATAAGTAATGACTCACATGTCTTAAATAAGTATAAAATGTAAATCTCATGAATCACGTAGAATGGAGCATGTAACACAAATCTCGTGAGTCATCATAGTTTAACTTTGATATCGGTAATCTTCTCTTATTCTCATTACCCATAGGCTAAAGGAAACTTAAACAATACTTTTAATGCATTCATATGTCCCATAGAGAGTAAAACTTCTTTATTTCTCAAGAACTCATAACTCTTTTGAACTTAAGTACTTGGAATTTGGAATCACATAACTTTGAAACATACTTGAAGGCATTTCATTCACTTTAGGAAATTATCTCGTTTCAAGCTTTAGGGAAAACATTCTATCTCAATGAAAAGATACTCTAGTTTAGGGAAATAACTTATCTCAAAGCTTTAGAGAAAATACTTATATCAAAGAAAAATACTTTTAGTCTTAGGGAGGTTCTCTTAACCGACATAAACCATGCAAGCTACATGGATTCCAACGTTTTGTCCTCCTAAGAAAGAGACCCCACGTTGGGGAGAAGCGTCATACTCTTTCCAGGGAGTATAACCTTAATTTAGTGATCACTTATCTCGGCCCCGGGCCCAATATCTCAGCCTTAGGCCCATAATCTCAAACCTACGGTGGCACGTAGTTTTGGGGTAAGAAACCATTGTAACTTATCCAACTCGGTGCTAAATACTACTCCCTTTTGTTTATCTCGCTCATCTTATGGAAATTCACTTTAAAATAATCTCATGGTTCATCAAGAACCCAACAATCAAATTTGTAATCTCATGTAGTGAAGTGGATTTCAAAACTCCATGACCATTAGGTCAAAACCTTTCTCAATAATCTCAGAATGCTCAAATCATGGGTTCTTATAGCACAAGAGTTCATAAAATTGCAAATCTCAAGTAGGGATCAATAACCCATAATTCAATCTCAAGTTAAAACTCATCAAAAGCATAATATATAGCATATAGATTCATAACTCATGTAGAAATATGGAAATTTCAGCAATTTGTCTTAAAATCTCAACATACTCATATACTTCAATATATCAAACATTTCAACTATTAATTTCTCAAGGATTAAAATCATGGGGTATAGACCCAACTGCAATTTCTCAAGAAAACATGTGAAAATCATGCCATTAGACTCTCAATTCTGGGAAACATCAAAATATTACAATCAATAATAATGGGTGAAAACCCTAATTCAAATTTATGTAAAATCTCATAGATTGCAAAAAATCATAGTTTAAATAAGCCTTTGGGAACAAGGATGAAAGGATTACCCTTGTTCAAAACCCCACATACCTTGGATTATGAAATTGGATGAACAAGCTTGCTCTAAACTCTTCTTGTCACTCTTGAGAGAGGGTTCTTGTAACTCTCGAACTTGGGGAACTCAAGTCTCAATTCAATTTGTAGAATCTATAAAGATTTCTTGGATTTCTTGGAGAAGGGTTTTAGATTTGATCTTAAGGGAGAAACCCTAGCTCTCTTGTGTTTTGGATGATGAATGAAGTCATTTTCTTCGCTTGGAATATATCTGGTTGATAAAAGAGTGGAAATACCGAAAAGCCCCTTGTTAAAGTGAGTTAAAAACACTGAACAGGGGCTGCGACGGTTGAAGCGACGGTCCGTCGCAAGTCTGACTGTCCGTCGGATCGTCCATCACACGTTGGCCAGAAAATGAACACACTACCTCGATGTGATGGTCTCAGCGATGGTCCGTTGCATACCCAACGGTCCTTCAGATCGTCCGTCACATATTGGCCAGGATGAGGCCACACTGCCTGAGCGCGATCGTCCCAGCGATGGTCCATCGCAGCCGTGATGGTCCATCATTTTGGCCGTCGCACTTGGGCCAAAAAAAGAGAGTTACTGCCTTGATTGCGATGGATTGTCGTAGACTTGACGGTCCGTCGAATCATCCATCGCACCTGGGCGGTTCGACAACTCTCAGTAAAATGATCATAACTTCTCACCTCGATATCGGATTTAGACGAAATTGGTATCGTTGGAAAGCAAATTCAATTCTCTACATGAAAAAAAGTCAAATTTAAGAAATTATATTTATTTTAAACACCAATCACTTGGGAAGCCACTTTTCAATCTTTTAGGGTCAAAATTATACTTTACTTGACACGCTCTAAGGCTTAGACTACGAGGGAACTTTGCGGGGTCTTACAATATTTCCCCCTTGGAAACATTCATCCTTGAATGTCGCTAGTTAGACTAGGAACACGGGAAAAATAGAGTACACATAGCTAAAGCAATTTGCTAAGCGGCTCAAAATCTCTCTAAACTATTGAATACCTCAGAAATTGCAAGAACTCATGCAAGAATAGATACATAGCTGAACTTTAGATTAGAAGGGTTGAACTAAGGAAGAACAATACCTTCAGATTGATCTGAACTCGCGGAAAAGAGGTGAGGGTACTTGGCTTGCATGTCTGCTTCTGCCTCCCAAGTAGGGCCATCAACTGACTGGTTTCGCCACAAAACTTTGACCAAGGGAACCTCTTTATTCACAATCTACGGATCTGAAAATCTAGAATCTCCACAGGAATCTCATCAAAGGAAAGACTATTCTGAATATCAATACTCTCTGAAGGATCTACTACAACGGAATCACTAATATGCTTCTTAAGCATGGAGACATGAAAAAAAGGATGAACGACTGACAACTCTGCGGGCAACTCAACCTTATAGGCTACTTTACCAACACGGCTCAAGACTCTATACGGGCCAACATAACGGAGACTAAGCTTTTCATTTTTATCAAACCTCTTCACCCATTTTTTTGATAGATTTAGTTGTATTATTTTGATATCTCTATTATCGTATTTTTTGTTGTAGTTTACAGGTGGTAGTGACTATTGGTTAGCTTTGAGGAAATTTTTGTATAAAGGTTAGGTTAATTGTATTGTTTTGATTTCTCTAATATCGTATTATTTGGTATGTTCAGTTGGACTTTAAGAAATTTTTTATGTAAAGGTTAAGTCATATTGTCCTAGTATCTTACTATTGTTATTTTTTTCTACTTAATAGAAGTGATAGATGAGTGCAGGTCGGCTTTGAGAATTTTTTTTGTAAATATTAGGCTTTAATTTTATTATTTTAATATCTCTATTATCATATTTTTTTCGTTATAGTATACACATGGTTGATGAATGTCGGTCAGCTTTGAGGAAATATTTGTGTAAAGGTTAGGTTTAATTGTATTGTTACTCTATTATTGTATTGTTTTGTTATAGTTTAAAATTGGTAGATGAATGTCGATCTACTTTGATGATTTTTATGTACATGTTAATATCTCAATTATTGACATGACATACATATGCAACACATCGATATTTGTACTATAAAAGTGTGAAGATTTTTAGAAAAGTGATTTCATTCACATGAAAATTTACTGAAATTGTTTGATTAGCGTGAAATTATCTCCTCAATAAATTGTATATTTTTCAATATGTGAGTCATTTGATCACTAATGGATCATCTTATTAAAGAACCAAAGAACAGGAACATAATCGTACAGTACTTTATAAAGGGGTGACAATTGAATGGGTCCACAACAGACAAGATAATACAAACATTTACAAATGTTTAAACAATGAAAGCACGATTTTTGACTAAAATCTAAACATGTGTTGTATGCTAAAAATCTTAAATCTTACAACTATAATGCACGCACTTGCTGAAATTAAAACGAAGCATGAAAAATTATTAAACTTTTCAATGAAACTATGAATCTAAAGTATACAATTAACTTAAAAATTTGATAGATGCATGAGAGTAAATAGAAAAATTATTTCAAAATTAAAAGTGTCTAATAAAAATACTTTATCAAGTGTTCAACTGAAACAAACTGTAATTCAAGTGGTTAGATAAAATCTATGCAAATTTAAGGAGTTGTCAATGTATACCTTATTTGTACTTAGATATTTACAAATACTATATATCTAATTAAATAAATTCTTCATTTTTACATATTCAAAAGAAGTTTAATTTCATTATTATATTTATTTTTATTATTTTAACAAACATCGTATTTAGTGTGATGTTTGAATTCATTAAAGTGAGGTACACGTGCAAGATGCGTACACCTAAACTAGTTCAATAAAATAACAAACTAGTTCAATAAAATAACAAGAGAAATTAAGATCAGTATACTAATGAAAAAGTGTTATACAAAATGGATGAGAAAAATAAAAAATCAAAGTATTATTCTTAATTAGCAACGGGATTATATATGAAAGGGATATTCCATTCTGTCCATTTAAAAATAAAAATAAAAAGGATTCCCAAAACTTAACAAATGTTTGGAAAAATTTTTTATTTGGTCATTATGTCAAAAAAAAAAAAAAGAATGGAGTCTTAAAACGAACAAATTTATTAAGAACCCGTTTGGATATGATTAAAATCTGATCAAACCTGTTTTTAATCTCCCTTTTAGCTTTTTAAGGTGTTTGGTAAAACTAAAAAGTGCTTACAAAAAGCTAAAAACTGATGAAAAGAATCAAAATGTGAGAAGTTGGGTATCCTAGCTTTTTGCTTTTTAGATTAAAATTCTTTTAGGTTTGACCAAAATATTTACTTTTTTATACCTTATATTTTCCTCCAATTCCAACAGCATCATAAACTTGTAGCCTTTGAATATATAGTTTTTTTTCTTTTTCTCTTTGTCGCTTCGCTTCATCTCTTTCCTCCAATTTCCTCTTCATCTTTCTTCTTTGTTTTCATCGAATCCATCATTAATCAGAGATTTGTTCGAAAATTTTATTTTAAAATTAAAAATTATAAATAATTCACCTTATTTATGGTGTTAACAACTTTAAGGACATTTAAGTCATTTTAACAACAAAAAAGTATTTAACATCACTTGTTTACCAAACGCATCAGCAACTTTTTTCCAGTTTCAGCAATTCTATCCAAACACTTATCTGCTTAATTTATAAATACTTATTTTAAGCTTTTGAATTCATTAAAGTGAGGTACACGTGCAAGATGCGTACAGCTAAACTAGTTTAATAAAATAACAAGAGAAATTAAGATCAGTATACTAATGAAAAAGTGTTATACAGAATGGATGAGAAAAATAAAAAATCAATTATTATTCTTAATTAGCAACGGGATTATAAAGTATTTTTTTTAAATGTTTGGAAAAAAAATTTATTTGGTCATTATGTCAAAAAGAAAAAAAGAAAAAAAAAAAAAAGAGTCCTAAAACAAATTTATTAAAAGGAACTGCCGTGCATGGCGTTTTATTATTTTTATTATTTAATTTTTTTAAGAAATAAAGTAGTTATTAAATATTATTATTCTAATTTTGATAGAAATCATCATATTTTCTTTATCCTTTTTCTTTCCTATGAATATGTATTTTATGAATATGTATTTTAGGACTCCTCTTTCATGTACACAAGAAAAAAAAAACTTACCAACATTAATTCTCCATATATTTTTCCTATATCACATATATTTTAGTATTCCTTAATTTGTAAAGATGATATTTAAAGTAAAGAATAATTTGAGAAAATAGTAAAATAGTCAATCTTTAATATAATTAAAATAATAAAGAAAAGTAAAAAAATAATTTTGTCTAAAATAGAGTATTTTAATAAAAGGCAAAAAATTTAAACAACATTTATAAGGCTCTTATCACGTAAATATAAAAGATTGGATACAAAAGATTGGAGTATATAATATTGCAATGAAAATTACACTATATGTATTATATTCATTTAAGTGGAAAAAATATGTATTTTTTATAACTTTAATATATGTGTGTTGGATGTGTATATTGCATCATGAATTAATTAGCACAAAATGCATATTAAAAATAATAATTAATGAAGAAAAATAATAAATATAATATTTTCTTAAATGATGAAAATAAGACTTATTATATTAATACAATAGATAAATAAAATTTATATATTATATCTGAAATAATAATACAAAATTGTCACTTAATTGCTTATCTACTATTTAGAAATAATTACTATTTAATTATTTTCATAATATTATAATTTCTAATTCAACTTTATTTTGTCTTTTAAATCCTCCTTTATTTGAACTATATACCATATTTCTAAAAGAAAAATTTATGAAAAGTCAAAGTAGGGACTTTTGTGCATCGTAGATTTCTTTTCAGGGTTAGAATTCCTTAAACTTCACTATATAAAACTACTAGTATAGTACTCGTGCGATGTACAAATAATATTAAAAATTAGTTCTAATATTGGAATATCTCATTTGAGTATATTTAAATCATATTATCTTTTTAAAAAAATTAACTATCATATTATTTCTCAATGAAATACACAAAAAATTCTACCCCTACCTCGCCTCCATCTCCAAACCCCTCCTCCTCCCTCAATTTAAAAAGAAAAAAAAAAAAAAAACTCCCCCACCCACCCGTTGACCCTCACCCACCCCTCCCCACCCAATCCCCTCCCCCCACCCCCCGCCCCCACCCCAATAATTCCTCTCCCCCCCCCCCATCATTTCTAACCAAATCTATCTAAGTAAAAAAAATTATGTAATCACAAAAAAACTTTTATGTTTTATATTTTTCTTTATTATATTATTTACAATTTAAAATTTTTTAATGAAATAATATATAATGTCAAAATATTGACAAAATTTAGCATTGAAAAATGTCAATTTGACTAAAATTTTTAATAGAAAGTTTTGGATTTACATAATCGAGTATATTTACTTTAGCAAAATCAAAGAACAAAATCTGAATAAAAAATATTACTTGCTTAAATTTATGTTTGGATATTATACAAAAACATATCTATTAAACGATCATCATCTACATATAAAAATAAAAATGTTAAATCAAAAAAGTTTCTAAAACATAAAGAATATGAAGAATGCTCTAACTATATTAATTAACAAATAAAGATAACGATTAATAGAACCAAAAAGAAGAAGAAGAGAAGTTTAACATTATGTATTATTGTAGGAGTATATATATATATATATATATATATATATATATATATATATATATATAGGGATTAATAAGCTATAGAATTTCATTTCAAATCAACTTTCATTTATTTAAATTCAAATGTCATATCCATTTCATAAAAGAAAACCAGTTTATTATTCTTTCTTATCCATTCTTTATTATTGTTATTATTATTAATAGAGTGAGAGAAAGAGAGAGAGAGAGAGAGATTATTTGTCACGACACAAAAACGAGGGTCATGATGGCACTTGTCGCGGCGTACCTTGACAAGTAAGTCTATCACCCAAATTGATACGAATAGAGAAAAAGGATAGAAATACCCAAGGTAAGGCTTCTAGAATGAAGCCGAACCATATAAATAATCATAACAATGCGGAAAGAACTTATCCAAAACACCAATTATGCCCAAAACCAGGTGTCAATAGTGTAAGAACTACTAATACAATCCAAGAGTCAAATACATCGGAAAAATAACCACAAAGGAATAATAACTGTCTCCGAACACTAATAAAGACATAACTAGTATAGAAAGATAGAGGTGAACTTCGGACGCATGAATGTCCAACCGCTACCTTGGAAGCTCCAACAACCACCCGAATCAAGTAAGCTGAGGCGCACTCGAGCTAGGACCTGCACCGAAAGGGCGCAGTAGGCATGAGTACAGTCCACTTGTACTCAGTAGGCATCATAGGCCGACTAAGCAAAGTAGTAAAAAAAGACATACAAAATATACACTAAGGGCACGTCACCTGCAATCAGAAAATATCCAACAACGATAGCCCATACCGCTTGCACTAACAGTTCTAATATATCTCACATATATTGCAAAAACACATCAAGATATAGAACACAAGTATAGATTATGTCACATATAAAATAGAGCAAGAGAGAACATGTAGATACAAGATCATTAAATACAAGTAAAGAAAGGTAAGACAAATATATAGATGACAAGTCAATAAGACAATACAACACAACATAAACACAATAAAGTAAGTGCAATGTATATGATGATGAAAATGATGCACGAGGTTGTCGCACAACCTCCGGGATCATCTCACAATGCCCGTATACACCTACGGAGCCAAAGCTTCCCGACGTAGGACCCATGGGGGTTTCGTCAACCCATATACAATCCACATATCTCATATCTCCTTTCCGGCACATCCCTCGGAAAGGGTTTTATAAGGTGTTACAATATTTTTAAAAAGGTGTTGCCAGTGTTTCTCAGATGTTGCCACGGTGGTATCAATGTTTCATGAATGAGTATGATATGAAGATGTAATGCTCACAACCAATCACAATAAGTATTTCCACAACCAACCATATGATATATTTCCACAACCAATCACAATGATACATTTCCACAATCACATGACCCAATATTCACTCGTTATTTTCATTTCATCCATGAATTTTCACATGTCTCATATGCCAGTAAAGTATGAATATAATCACAATACATCCATGGTACCACATTAAACAATATAATACAATTACTCACATGTATTCAAGGCTATCAATGTCACATAGGACCCCACACGATCAAACATATCACATAATATTTCAATTTCGACAATTACATCACATATAGGCCCCCACACGGGTACAACACGTAGATAGCTATTTTTCATGATTAGTTTCCACCCTTAACATGCATTTTGTACCATCATTTACTACCCAGCTCAGTCTAAAGAGTTAAGCCATAACCTACCTCGAAAGCCAAAATCGGTCCGCTACACTTGAACCGGTGACCTTACTTTTCACGAATAATCCCTTACTCTACTAAAAACATCAAATATAAAATCTACGCGTAAAAAAAAACCAACGACATCTATATTGACTACTTTTGGTTCGGGGTCAAAACGGACCCCCAAAATAGGTTTCCGAAAAAGAAGGACAAAATCGGAACTTTACTTCAAAAATATTTTCCCCATATTTTTAGGAACCTACAGCTGAAAATCCAAGTTAAATCGAGTGAAAAACGGGGTTCAAATCGAAGAAAAACCATTTTTGAGTTTTACCGGGTAAAATCCTTAAAATTCGGGTTAAAATCACGAATCGGAGTTGTTTTGAAGGTTAAATTGATGAAAAACTAGTAATTATAAGATAAAAATATTATTCAAGTGAAAGAGGATGAAATTTGGGTTTAAAATCATACCCTAAGATTTTGGGGGTTTTGAGAAATTCATCAAAAAAATTCTAAGAAAAGGGTGAATTCTCACCTTAAATCCATAATTAAAATCAAGAAATAGGTGTTAATCTAGCTTCCCAAGCTCTCACAAACTTCACTTTTAAGTTCCCAAAATATTTAGGGTTTAACTCTCAAGAGACAAGATGAAAAATGAGCAACATGGGCCACAAATGTGAAAAAACTGTTATATATATTGCAGATTTTTCTGCATAATTGTGCAGTTTTTATTCTAACTCGAAATAGACTTCAATGGGGTGCTCGGGATTCGTTCGGAGTCCGATTTATGCAAACCAACTATGCAACCACACTAAATTCGACGTTCCGGACGCGACGGTGATATCAGATTTTTCAGAAAAATTCATTTTCACAAAATTAACCCCCGAGACCCGAAATCACAATTTTCTAAATTGAGGGTCGAAATGAGATTTAAAAGCCGTAAAATCATACCAAACATGCTAACACACTAAAATCGACATTCCATATCTATTGGAGAATTCGGATTTTCCATACAAGGTTGTTTCAACCAAAAGTTGGTCCCACACCCAACTTTCCAATTTTTCAACTTTTCGACCAATAGGTTGAAATGAGCTCGGGTGAACCAGGACCCGAACCAAAGGTCTACCTAACCTAAAATTGATATTCCGGAGCTGCTGGCGTAGTCTGTTTGGTCATCCGTTGCACGGATCAAAATATAACCACATAAGTCCAAAATAAGGCTCTCGAAGCCATAAAAAACCACAATATTGCATAAATGATACCAAAATGCATCAAAAATTATGTCAACCACTTCCACACCCCAGAAATACCATAATGCAACTACGGGGACGGGTAAAACAGTCATATCACAAAATCATAAATTTCACATATTTCATCAAAAAATATTTTTTTTAGGTCGTTACATCATCCACCACTGAAAATCTAGTTCATCCTTGAACTAAGGAAAGGAAATACCTGAATCAATGAAAAACTGGGGATAAGAACTACACATATCAGACTCAATCTCCCAAGTAGTCACATCTACAGGTCAAAGTTGCCACTGGACCTGAACCACAAGGATCACTTTAGAGCGTAACTGCCTAACATCCCTAGCCAAAATGGAAACTGGCTCCTCAACAAAGGACAACCGCTCATCTAACTAAACTGAATCCCAACGAATGACATGAAACTTGTCAAGAATATAGCCACGAAGCATAAAAACATGAAAACTGAATGAACAACAGATTGATCAAGGGGCAAAGCTGATGATAGGAGGATTTACACGCCTATATCAATATATTTTGCCCATATTTTAGCCTAGTTTTGAGAACAAATTATATATTTCATGCACTTTTAGTCCTTTTTCCTGTAAATGAGCTAACGAACATGATTAGTAAAGTTTCAGGTATAAATGATGCAGAATTCAGCATTTTATGGCTTACTTGACGCAAAGAAAGCTCACGAAGGAAGGGAAGGGAGTTTACACGCCTAAGGACAAAAACTGCTGCATGGAAAATCTGTCCCGGGCTAAAACAGCAATTCTGAAGACTTTGGGGACTTACAGACACAAAGCTGGATTTTGACAATGATACATTAACCTAGTACAATTAGGTTATGTATTTCATTATTTTATGTGGATTATGATAATGTTACCTTAACCTAGTACATTTGGGTTAAAGATTTCATTAGTCTAGTAGGATTTGGTTATTTATTTCATTATCTTAGTAGGATTAGGATACGGGTATTATAAATACCCTATCATGCTAGAGATCTTCGATCATCTTCTAACATCTTCTTAACAACAAATCTTACATTCATCATTCAACAATTAATTTTCTTCCATCCCTCTCATCTTCCACTACAAACACTTCTAATCTACTCTTCTATTCTTAAACTCCATAACAAGAGAATCGTTACTTGCTAAGGAATCACGCCTCACACCTATCACTTGATCTACACGCCATTACTCAATATCGTGATATAATAACAATGTCAATCGTGATTTCCTTCGCATTCATGGGTAACTAAACTTCTCTGTTGGGGTTATGGAAGCCGAATGAGTTACTATCTATTGTTGTGAGTTTGTGAGTTCGAGGCACGTATATTGCTTATATCATTATTCTCTTCATCTTAATCTACATTCTTTGCGGTTGCAAACGCAAGAATACGCCAGTCTAACATTTAACTTGTTCGAGAGAAAAGTTATTTGTCTGGAAAAGAGATAATGTCAAGGTAGTAGGACACCCTTTCCTATTAAAAAGCTAGTGCCGTAACTGGACTAACCTCTTGGAGAATTCGTACCGTTAGACACGCTTTAAGCTCGAGAGAGTTAAAGTGAAATAGTCCTTGTTTAGGTCGAGAGACGCTTGGATTTACCATCGACTACAATCCTCTATAAGCAATTGCATAACAGAATTCTACACACTCATAGCCAATAGAGACGTATACCTCAGAAGGTGGACATAACCCCAACGCTTCAATTCTCATTGTTTACAACCAACGTAACAATCTCTCTCTTTTTACTTTATTATTTTCAGCTTTTGTTTACATTACTTGCAAAACAAGAATCCCACCTTCTTACGAGACTTGCACCAAAAGTTTAGTAATTTTACTTACTTGTTGGCCAAGCTATTCCCTGTGGGATCGACACCCAACCCAGGTTGGGTTCTATATTTGCTAACGACCGCTTTACACTCAAACGAGAGCTGTAGATTGAGTGTTATCAAAAATTGGCGCCGCTGCCGGGGAATACAAGTGTCAATTAAGTTCGTGAAAATTACTAGACCCTTTGGTCAAAGATTCTCGTACTTTTACTTTTAGTTTTTGTTTTTGTCTACTGCAGGTTTTTATTTTAGTACATGCCCCATACTCGAAGTTCTGGTCAACCGTTATTACCAATCAATCCTGAACCACAACGCATTGGTAGAATGGAAGCACAAGTCGAAATCGCAAGGATG
Organism: Capsicum pubescens; assembly: GCA_030864215.1. Classification (NCBI taxonomy): domain Eukaryota; kingdom Viridiplantae; phylum Streptophyta; class Magnoliopsida; order Solanales; family Solanaceae; genus Capsicum; species Capsicum pubescens. Next base: position 112,664,279 of record CM061538.1, read on the forward strand.
GCTGCTCAACAGGAACAAGCAAGATTGGCTGCCCTTGTCGCAACCCAGGTTCAACAGCAGAACATTGATAACCCTGCACGAGCACCAAATCCTGACGATGAGGATTTAGGTGATGACGAGTTACTAAACCCTAGGCGTGATGCTGAAATCATAACACCTGCCAACAGAAGAGGTCGACAAGCTCGGTATAGACATGATCACCAACCTATGCAGCCAGCCTTCGACGATGATGATGATGATCTTGATGGTGCCGGAGCCACTGGAGCTATAATTCCACCACCATTACCGAAGCCAAGTTCAACATCACAAGCACCATGATTCAGTTATTGCAACTCAAGGGATTGTTTGGTGGACTAGCAGGCGATGATCCGAATATGCATCTCATCAACTTTATTTCTACATGCAAGTCTTTTGACAATCCTGGTGTTGGTCAGAATGCAATTCGATTACGTCTATTCCCATTGTCTCTGTCTGGGGAGGCAACACTATGGTTGAATGGGCTGACTCCTGATTCAATTACAAATTGGAGGCAATTGAGAGACGCTTTCCTAGAAAGATTCTTTCCGCCTTCCAAAAGGGCACAATTGAGAGATGAAATCAGCAACTTTCGTCAGCTTCCCACTGAAGCTCTTCATGAAATATGGGAGAGGTTCAAGACAAAGCTAGCGAGATGCCCAAACCATCACATGACTAATGTTCACCTCATGGAGATATTGTATAGAGCCTTGAATTCAATAACTAAGCCAGTGGTGGATAACGCAGCTGGAGGATCTTTTATGGACCTCACCTTTGGTCAAGCAAGCAATATGCTAGATCGCATGACGAAACAAAGTAGATCTTGGCATACCAGGGATTCTGAGGTAGCAAGCCCCACTTTATCTATAGGCATGACTGCAGACCAAAGAAGAAGACAAGAAGAACGTGATCAAGATTTAGCGCACATGAAAACGCAAGTGGATCTTCTGACAAAGCATTTATTATCAGGGAAGACCGAAAAAGTGAAAGCTGTGGCGCTAAAAGGAAGAGACGAATCTGATTCGGAAAAGGAGTCCAACTACTTGAACAATCAGGGGGGTTTCCGTGGGAATACCCAAGGAAACCAAGGTCGGAACTATTATGATAAATCTGGAAGAAAAGACCAAGGTAGTTGGAATAAAAATAATGAAAAGAGTGGTTTGTACGTCCCCCCTGGTAGACGTGATACCACCACATCTAATTCTGGACGTATGGAAGACATGATGGCTAAATTATTGAAAGGAGTGGAAGCAACGAGCGCGGGAGTTACTGAGGTAATTAATGATTTGTCCTCCATGAAACAACTAGTTGATTCTCATTCCACTTCAATCAAGCAAATAGAGCAGCAATTGAGCCAACTTTCAGCAGCACTCAATCAAAGGAAGGCTGGCACTTTACCTAGCGATAATGTGCAAAACCCAAGGAATGATGGGTCATGCATGGCCATCACTACCCGAAGTGGTAAGGTGCTGGAAACTTCAGAAAAAGGCAAGCAAGTGGTTGACGAAGAAGCGGAAATTGATGATAAGGCGAAAGGGGAAGATGCCACAGCAGCCGATCCTAACGTCCTTAACATCACTCCTCACAACGTGCAGCCTGGAAAAGCTGAAAAACGGAAGCAAGAGAAGAAGAAAGCCATGGAGAGAAAAATTCCATACCCACCACCACCTTTTCCTCAAAGATTGAAGAAGGTGGCGGATGATACAAAGTTCAGCAAATTCATGACCATGTTGAAGCAGCTGACCATTAATGTTCCGTTGGTAGAGGCGCTAGAAAAGATGCCTGGGTACGCTAAATTCATGAAGGACCTGTTGACAAAAAAGTGGGCAGTAAGCTATGAGACGGCAGATAATATTCATCATTGCAGTGCAATTGCCACGAGGTCCTTAGTACAGAAGAAGGCAGACCCTGGTGCTTTCACTATTCCTTGCACGGTTGGATCTATGAATTTTGCTAAGGCATTGTGCGATCTGGGTGCTAGCATCAATTTGATGCCACTATCCGTCTACAAGAAGTTGGGGTTAGGCGATCCGACACCAACCAATATGAGGCTCGTGATGGCTGATAGGTCGGTAAAACGACCTGTGGGTATCTTGAATGATGTGTTGGTGAAGGTTTCTACCTTCATTTTTCCTGCAGACTTTGTGATTTTGGATTGCGAGGTGGATTCTGAAGTTCCCATAATCTTGGGACGTCCTTTCCTTGCAACAGGAAGTGTGCTTATTAACATGAGAGATAATGAGCTTTTATTTTGAATGAATGACGAAGTGATTCGTTTTGATTTGTGCAAAGCGATGAAGCAGCCAAAAGATATGGAAGTGTTCTCTGTAGATGATGTTCATTATGAAGATAAGAAAGCATTATCTGTAGAGAAACAGCTTACTGTTGAGCCATTGTCTGCTGCGCTGCTGAAGGTTGAGTATGAGGACGATGAAGATTATGAAGAACTTATGGGTGCTCTAACAGAAATAGAGTCCTATTCCCATACTCCTAAGCAACCGGACCGTGATCTTAAGAATCAACCTTCACCTACAGCGAAGACTTCCCTTGAAGAGCCACCAATGCAAGAATCGAAAGAGCTCCCCGATCATCTAAGGTATGTGTTCTTGGAAAGTATAAAGATACTTCCGGTGAGTGCGGATGATTTAAGTAAACAGAACGTAGAGGCTCTCATCTCTGCTCTGAAGAGATACATGAGAGCTATGGGTTGGACTATTGATGATATAATTGGTATCCCTCCTACAAGTAAGCCTCATTGTCGTCTGAATCCATTCATAAAACGATCCACCATCTATCCCGACGAAGTCTGAGTACTCGAGGTAACTATGTCGTGCCGCGACAATAAATCAAGCGCTAGATGGGAGGCAACCCATCGTTTATCGTTTATCGTTTTTTTCATTTCGTTCTAGTATGTGTTTTTCCTTTTAAAAATCCAAAAATAAGAGTCGTGCCACGACCAAAACTAAGGCGCTTGGTGGGAGGCAACCCATCGTACTAATCATTTTCATTTGTTTGAGCGAATATAGGTGCAAGAAGTAGTCAACGAGGAGATTGATTTCAATTGACGATTTGGACGCATTGTATGGTAAAGTTGATAAGTTAGGAAGGGTGATGCATAAGGCTATGGATTGAGCCTTTCTCACGCCAAAATAGGCTTCGAGGAAGGCTAGGCCTTGGTAAAACTAGGCCACGAATGATGCACAACCTATCCTATAGCCTAAGGTCTCGGAATCTAGTGTGCTATACACTATGCGTCGCCTATTCCTAGGTATGCTTTTGACTATGCGCCGCCTATGCTATGGCATTTGGTCTCAGTATCTCATATGCCATAGACTATGCGGCGCATATGTCTACAAATGCCATAGACTATGCGGCGCATATGTCCCATTATGCCATAGACAATGCGCCGCATATGTCATTGATATGCCGAGTATTATGCGCCGCATATGTAGGATTTTTGTCTCCAAAACCGATTGTAAATGGGTCATAACCCGACCCATACTCTTCCTATATAAAGGGGACTTAGTTTTATAACACAACCACAATAGAAAATACCCTAAAGGCGCCGCATACTCTTCCAAATCTTCTCAAAATTTTCTTCTTTTGCTCTTCCAATTCACAAAACCATCTCCACAAGTTTCAAGCAAGTAAGTACTCTCTTATTCTTTATTTATTTCTCGTAAGTACTACGTTGCTATGGCTATTATGAATTGCTAAATTATTTAAGATTGTTGGTGATGTTCATGTGTTTGGATTGTTGTTGCAAAATCATGTGAGTGAACATATACGTAGGAAAATCTTGACTTGTTTTCGACTTGAATTTGGTTTCAATAGCATTGTTATGATATTTGCGGAATTGCTATGGCTATGAATATTGCTTAAGATTGTTGTTTGGATACTTACATGTTAGACTATCCCGGTCATAGGGATAAGACTTATAGTGCCTACCGACTTAGGAGGTTGTGATTGTTGTAAGAATAACGATTCAATGTGGTAACCCCTATGTAGTAGTGTTGCTATATCTCCCATGAAAGTAGTCCAATGGCTGCAAGTAAGTGATGCATTGCTGATTTTCTTGTCGGAATACAATCCTAAAACGTATCTCGATGAAATCTGAGTAAATCGACTACTTTCACCTCACTGATTTGTGTTAACAAAACTAAGTGTGGGGTGGTTCCCCTACTGCTTGTTTATAGATTGTATCAACTGAGATTGTGCTGCCATTAACACTATTTCTAGTCTCAGGTACAATGGCACCTAAAGCGAGGCAAGGCAAGGAGAAGGCTACCACTTCCCAAAAGGGCAAGAAAAGAGGCCGAAAAGAGCAAGGAGAACCCTCCTCGCTGCAAATACCTCTACTCACTCTTGGAATTAAGTGGGATACTTATGAGGAACTTCTGAGAATGACGACTCTGATGATGATTCCGATGCAAAGGGTATGACCCCCGACATTGAGGACGAGTCCGACTGACCAGGTTCTTCGTATTTATTTTCCACTGAGGACAGTGTCCCGACTAAGTGTGGGGTGGTGGTATTGCATGCTATACTTCTCTACTCGCATCTATGTTTGCTTGCTTTGTTTTTGTTTCGTTTTTTTTCATTTTTTTTAGTAGTAAATTTTTTCTAGCTTCGCATAAAATTATTTTGATAGGCAGCATGAGATTATAACAAGAGTATGTGCTACAATTGTGACTATTGAGACGTTTAGGCTCTAGTTGTGACTCATTATGTGATATTGTGTGGTTCAATTCCTTCACTTGTTGGGTCGAGAGTCTATATTACTTCCAAGCAAGTCGACCATGTGCCTTGTGTGTGTGAGATAATCGTATATTCTATGTGTGTAGCTGATGCTAGAACTTGCCTGGTATGTATGCAAAGCGAAAATAAGGAGTGTAAGTTTAGGATATGATTTAGGCATTTCTTTGGCAACCCATATTTGTTTACCTTCAGTTTTACCTACCCATGGACATCATCCTAGTTAAACCCTTTTGAGCCTTTAGCCTATTTCTTTGACAACCTTGTATGTAAGCCTAATCCATTTCTTTCAAGACCGTAATTTGATCCAAACTCCTAAGTGCTTTAAAGTGAAAAAGTCATGTGACAACATAAGAGGAAATTGGGTGAGTATGATGCTATAAATTGTAATGGTGCTTGAATGTGTTATGAAAAAGAAAGTGCTATCATAAGAGGTATGTTGTGAAAAGAAAAAGGAAAAGAAAGTTGAAAAGCGAGTTGTGCTTAAAATTGAAAAACAAAAGAGGAGAACAAGGGTGGTATAACAAAAGAAAGAAGAAAGGTTGAAAGAAAAAAGTGTCAATGATACAAAGTGATGTATTAAAGCGCTTAGGAACTTAGTCACTATTCCTGGCCAAAATAGTCCTACCCGTCCCTTAGCCTACATTACAACCATCAAAAGACCTACTTGATCCTAAGCTTAGCATTCTGACATTTAGTAGAGTATTACATTAAGGGCAAGCCTATGGTCATCAGTTGCTTCATATGAATTCTTTGTGAGAGCGAGAGCAAGGATATTTTGATACCCATGTTTGAAAAATATGCTATACTTGTGAGTGATTATGGGTACTATAGTGTGAGACACACATGGTTGATGAGTTTTGGGTAGTTATATATGATTCCTTGTACCTTAACGTTTGCATGCGAGTTGATCACCATCGCGAGTCTATACTTGAGGTTAAATTGTTTCTACTTATAATCGGAAAGCTACTCTTGGTTGATAATCGTTGTGCTTGTCTTAATAAATGTTTTGTGTTGATTCCGTAAAAACCTTAAGTTGATGCTTAGAAGGACATGATATGTTGTTCGAGGACGAACAAAGCTCTAAGTGTGGGGTGTTGATGATAGGCGGATTTACACGCCTATATCAATATATTTTGTCCATATTTTAGCCTAGTTTTGAGAACAAATTATATATTTCATGCACTTTTAGTTCTTTTTCCTGTAAATGAGCTAACGAACATGATTAGTAAAGTTTCAGGTATAAATGATGCAGAATTCAGCATTTTATGGCTTACTTGACGCAAAAGAAAGCTCACGAAGGAAGGGAAGGGAGTTTACACACCTAAGGACCAAAACTGCTGCATGAAAAATCTGTCCCGGGCTAAAACAGCAATTCTGAAGACTTTGGGGACTTACAGACACAAAGCTGGATTTTGACAATGATACATTAACCTAGTAAAATTAGGTTATGTATTTCATTATCTTATGTGGATTATGATAATGTTACCTTAACCTAGTACATTTGGGTTAAGGATTTCATTAGTCTAGTAGGATTTGGTTATTTATTTCATTAGCTTAGTAGGATTAGGATACGGGTATTATAAATACCCTATCATGCTAGAGATCTTCGATCATCTTCTAACATCTTCTTAACAACAAATCTTACATTCATCATTCAACAATTAATTTTCTTCCATCCCTCTCATCTTCCACTACAAACACTTCTAATCTACTCTTCTATTCTTAAACTCCACAACAAGAGAATCGTTACTTGCTAAGGAATCACGCCTCACACCTATCACTTGATCTACACGCCATTACTCAATATCGTGATATAATAACAATGTCAATCGTGATTTCCTTCGCATTCATGGGTAACTAAACTTCTCTGTTGGGGTTATGGAAGCCGAATGAGTTACTATCTATTGCTGTGAGTTTGTGAGTTCGAGGCACGTATATTGCTTATATCATTATTCTCTTCATCTTAATCTACATTCTTTGCGGTTGCAAACGCAAGAATACGCCAGTCTAACATTTAACTTGTTCGAGAGAAAAGTTATTTGTCTGGAAAAGAGATAATGTCAAGGTAGTAGGACACCCTTTCCTATTAAAAAGCTAGTGACGTAACTGGACTAACCTCTTGGAGAATTTGTACCGTTAGACACGCTTTAAGCTCGAGAGAGTTAAAGTGAAATAGTCCTTGTTTAGGTCGAGAGACGCTTGGATTTACCATCGACTACAATCCTCTATAAGCAATTGCATAACAGAATTCTACACACTCATAGCCAATAGAGACGTATACCTCAGAAGGTGGACATAACCCCAACGCTTCAATTCTCATTGTTTACAACCAACGTAACAATCTCTCTCTTTTTACTTTATTATTTTCAGCTTTTGTTTACATTACTTGCAAAACAAGAATCCCCCCTTCTTACGAGACTTGCACCAAAAGTTTAGTAATTTTACTTACTTGTTGGCCAAGCTATTCCTTGTGGGATCGACACCCAACCCAGGTTGGGTTCTATATTTGCTAACGACCGCTTTACACTCAAACGAGAGCTGTAGATTGAGCGTTATCAAAAGCCAACTCATAAGCCACATCATCAATAGTCTGAAGAATCTTAAACGGATCAATATACCTGGAGCTAAGCTTGCCCCTCTTCCCAAACCTCATCACACCCTTTAAGGGTGAAACTCGAAGGAAAACATGATCACCAACACCAAAACTCAAGACACGAAGTCTACAATCAACATAACACTTCTGCCTACTTTGGGCCGCTCTAAGTCTATCCTGAATGATCCGGACACTATCAAAAGACTCACGAAGCAAGTCCGTACCTCGAGGTCTCACCTCTGAAACATCAAACCAACCTACTGGAGAGCGGAAACGCCTACCATACAACGCCTTAAAAGGAGTCATATCAATACTGGAATGGTAGCTATTACTATGTGCAAACTATGCTAAAGCCAAATGTTACTCCCACTGGCCACCAAAATCCATCATGCACGCTCGGAGCATACTCCAAAACCTAGATAGTCCATTCTGACTGGCCATCAGTCTGGGGTGAAACGCTGAACTAAGATCCATTCGAGTACCTAACTCATCCTGAAAAGTCTTCCAAAAGTGAGATGTGAACACAGGACCTCGATTTGAAATAATGGACACTGACATACTATGCAGACGCATAATCTCACGAATGTAGATACGGGCCAACCTCTCAGCACTAAATGAGACCTGAACCGGAATAAAATTAGCTGACTTGGTCGATCGATCCACGATGACCCAAACACTGTCAGAACCATGAGATGTACGCGACAAACTAGTCACAAAGTCCATAGTGATGCGTTTCCACTTCCACTCAGGAATGGGTAAGCTCTGAAGTAAACCACCAAATCTCATATGCTTGGCCTTCACCTGCTGACAACATAGGCAACGAGACACAAAATCTGTTATATCTAGCCTCATACCACCCCACTAGTAGTGCTGTCTAAAATCACGATACATCTTAGTCACACCTATATGGATGGAATATCTGGAACAATGGGTCTCCTCCAAGATCAAACTAATTTGATCACCACTCTCGGCATACAAACTCATCCCTCAATCCTCAAAACTTCATCTGAATTAGGTGAGGCTTCCTTAGACTCTCCACTCAACATCTTATCTTGAATCATTCTCAACCCAACATCGTCAAAGTAATGAGCTCGAATTTGCTCCATCAAAGAGGGTCTAGCATCCATAAGTGCCAAAACATGCCCTGGTGTTGAAATATCAAGCCTGACCTTCAGATTATCTAAAGACTGGACCTCCAAGGCCAACGACCTCTCCTGAGTCAAAAGATGCACGAAGCTACCCATGCTAGCCGACTTCTAGCTCAAGGTATCCATAACCACATTAGCCTTTCCCTAATGGTAGAGAATAGTCAAGTCATAATCCTTAAGCAACTCAATCCAACGACGCTGCCTCCTAAGAAGATCTCACTGATAAAGAAGTACAAAAGGCTACGATGATCTGAGAAGATCTCACAATGGAATCCGTACAAGTAGTGCCTCCAATACTTCAAGGCAAACACAACTGCGTATAACTCCAAATCATGGGTAGGATTATTCCTCTCATGAGGATCAATTGACGAGATGCATAAGCAATTACCTTGCCCTCCTGCATCAACACAACACCTAACCCAACACCTAAAGCATCACAAAAGATAGTAAAGCCCACACCCTCCTTAGGCAAAGCTAATATAGGAGCTGAAGTCAACAAATCCTTGAGCTTCAGAAAGCTCGCCTTACAAGTTTCGGACTACTGAAAAGAAATCTTCTTCTGGGTCAACTTGGTCAATGGAGCTGCAATGGATGAAAAACCCTCAACAAAACATCGATAATACTCAGCTAAGCCAATAAAACTCCGAATCTCGATGGGCGAAGTAGGTTTATCCCAAATCACGAACCGCTGCAACCTTAACTGGATCAACCATAATACCTTTCTTAGTCACCATATGACCCAAGAAAGAAAATAGACACTAACCAAAACTAACACTTGAGAACTTAGCATACAACTTCTCATCCCTCAATCTCTAAAGCACAATCCATAAATGCTCTTCTTTCTCAACCTCACTCTTGGAATAAACCAAGATATCGTCTATAAATACCATAATAAAGGAGCCAATATATGGTTGAAACACTTATTCATCAACTCCATGAATGAGGCAGGGGAATTGGTCAGCCCAAAAGACATGACCAAGAACTTATAATGACCATATAGAGTCCGAAAAACTATTTTCGGAATATCCAAATCTCTAATCCTCAACTGGTGATAACCGAACCACAATTCAATCTTCGAAAACACCACAGCGCCCTGAAGCTGATCAAATAAATCATCAATGCGAGGAATATGATACTTATTCTTAACTATCACCTTGTTCAACTGTCGATAATTAGTACATATCTGCATAGACCCATCCTTTCTCTTTACATACAAGACAGACGCACCCCAAGGTGAAACACTAAGTTGAATAAATCCCTTATCCAACAACTCCTATAACTGATCCTTTAGTTCCTTTCAACTCTGTTGGGCCCATCCTATAAGGAGGAATAGAAATGGGCTCGGTGCCCGACTCAACATCAATAATAAAATCAATATCTCAATTCGCAGGCATACTAGAAAAGTCCGTAGGGAACACCTTCATAAACTCACGAGCAACACGGACAGAATCCAAGAAAGGAGGCAAAACAACAATTGTGTCATGAATATGGGTCAAGTAAGATAAACATCTTTTCTCAACCAATTTATGAGCCTGAATATAAGATATAACCCTCTTAGGACCCGAATTAAGTGTACCCTTTCCAAGATATCCTTGTCACAGTAACTAAAGCTAAAGTCACAGTCCTAGCAAAACAATCTAACACAATATGATAATGAGCCAAACAATCCATATCCAAAATAACATCAAAATCAACCATATCTAAGACAAGCAAGTCTACCAAAGTTTCACGTCCGGCAAAAGTCACAACACAAGATCGGTACACCCGATCCACCACTAAAGAATTACCTACCGAGGTAGATACACGAATAGGCATGGCAAAAGGCTCCCTAACAGAATCAAAACCCGAAGAAAAGTATACAGACACATAGAAGAAAGTCGATCCAGGATCAAATAATAACATGCAGGTCTGAAACAAATGGAACGGTATCTGCGATCACAGCATCTGAAGCGTCCGCCTCAGATCTGACTGATATAGCATAGCATTATCCATGACTACCATCTGACTGAATGGCCCCATAACCACCAACACGGGCTCTACCATCTCTACCTCTAGCACCTTTGGTAGAACACCTACCTCTCACAGATGAAATAAGGTTATCTCTAAACACGCAGCAAGAACAGTCCTTGGCTACATGGATAATCTCATCACACACATAACAACCTCTGCGACGAGTCTCAATAGGAGAAGGTACAACTGGACCTGAACGGCCACTCTAAACTGCTGGACTAGAAGGTCCACTACCTGAACTCTATAACGCCACCTGTACTGGCCTACCATAGTATCCACGAGAACCTCTAAAATTTCTGCTTCGAGAGGTCTGACTCCTGAACTCACCAAAATATCGCGCCTTCTTGGCGCCTCCCTGAGATGCACTAAGAATATCCTCTGTCATCTTAGCATGATCCACAATACTCTAAAAAGAAGCCCCAAACACAACTATATGAAATATAGCCAATAGAAGGAAGACAACCCAACCCTTCACAAACTTTTGAATCTTCTCACTTAGAAATATCAAGACAGGGTATAAAAGCATTTCTTATACTAAAAAACTGTCATGGAGCCCCACTCCAAATTATCAAGCTCGTCCCACATATGATCTCTCAAACTAAAAGGCACAAATCTCTCCAGAAAGGCATCAACAAATTGATCCAAAGACAACTCAGGAGCATTAATAAGCCTACAACCAACAAATGATATCTAATAATCTCTAGATGCATCACTCAACTGATAAGAGGTATAAATAACTCCATTCGCGTAGAAAGAGTAAAACACAACTCAGAATACAGGGTATGAAAGAATTTCGTACGATAAAGAATAAAACGAGGGAATTTTCCTAAAGACATCCTATAGCCTCTCGAAGATAGATACAGACGTCTATGTACCGATCCGCGAAACTCTATTAGACATCCCGTTCTTACACCATTGAGACCAATAAAACCTGGCTTTGATACCAATTTGTCACGACCCAAAAATAAGGGTCATGATGGCACTTGTCACGGCGTACCTTGATAAGTAAGCCTATCACCCAAACTGATACGAATAAAAAGACAGAAATACCTAAGGTAAGGCTTCTAGAATAAAGCCGAACTATATAAATAATCATAACAATACGGAAAGAACTTATCCAAAGTACCAATTATGCCCAAAACCAGGTGTCAATAGTGTAAAAACTACTAATACAATCCAAGAGTCAAATACATCGGAAAAATAACCACAAAGGAATAATAACTATCTCCGAACACTAATAAATACATAACTAGTATAGAAAGATAGAGGTGAACTTCGGACGCATGAATGTCCAACCACTACCTTGGAAGCTCCAACAACCGCCCGAATCAAGTAAGCTGAGGCGCACTCGAGCTAGGATCTGCACCGAAAGGGCACAGTAGGCATGAGTACGGTTCACTTGTACTCAATAGGTATCATAGGCCGACTAAGCAAAGTAGTAAATAAGGCATACAAAATATACACTAAGGGCACGTCACCTGCAATCAGAAAATGTCCCACAATGGTATCCCACACCGCCTGCACTAACAATTCTAATATATCTCACATATATTGCAAAAACACATCAAGATATAGAACACAAGTATAGATTATGTCACATATAAAATAGAGCAAGAGAGAACATGTAGATACAAGATCATCAAATACAAGTAAAGAAAGGTAAGACAAATACATAGATAACAAGTCAATAAGACAATACAACACAATATAAACACAATAAAGTAAGTGCAATGTATATGATAATGATGATAATGATGATGATGATGATGATGATGCACGAGGTTGTCGCACAACCTCCGGGATCGTCGCACAATTCCCATATACACCTATGGAGCTAAAGTTTCCCGACGTAGGACCCATGGGGGGTTTGTCAACCCATATACAATCCACATATCTCATATCTCCTTTTCGGAACATCCCTCGAAAAGGGTTTTATAAGGTGTTACAATATTTTTAAAAGGTGTTGCCAGTGTTTCTCAGATGTTGTCACGGTGGTACTAATGTTTCATGAATGAATATGATATGAAGATGTAATGCTCACAACCAATCACAATAAGTATTTCCACAACCAACCACATGATATATTTCCACAACCAACCACAATGATACATTTCCACAATCACATGAGCCAATATTCACTGGTTATTTTTATTTTATCCATGAATTTCCACATGTCTCATATGCCAGTAAAGTCTGAATATAATCACAATACACCTATGGTACCACATTAAACAATACAATACAATTACTCACATGTATTCAATGCTATCAATGTCACATAGAACTCCACACGGTCAAACATATCACATAATATTTCAATTTTTACAATTACATCACATATAGGCCCCACCACGGGCACGACACGTAGATAGCCATTTTTCATTATTAGTTCCCATCCTTAACATGCATTTTGTACCATTATTTACTACCCAGCCCAGTCTGAAGAGTTAAGCCATAACCTACCTCGAAAGTCAAAACCAGTCCGCTACACTTGAACCCGCGACCTTACTTTTCACGAACAATTCCAAACTCTACTAAAAACATAAAATATAAAATATACGCATCAAAAAAAAACCAACGACACTCATATTGACTACTTTTGGTTAGGGGTCAAAACGGACCCCCAAAATAGGTTTCTGAAAAAGAAGGGCAAAATTAGAACTTTACTTCAAAAATATGTTCCCCATATTTTTAGGAACCTCTACAGCTGAAAATCCAAGTTAAATCAAGTGAAAACGGGGTTCAAATCGAAGAAAAATCATTTTTGAACTTTACCGGGTAAAATCCTTGAAATTCGGGTTAAAATCAAGAATCGGAGTTGTTTTGAAGGTTAAATTGATGAAAAACTAATAATTATAAGATAAAAATATTATTCAAGTGAAAGGGGTTGATATTTGGGTTTAAAATCATGCCCTAAGATTTTTGGGGTTTTGAAAAAATTATCAAGAAATTTCTAAGAAAAGGGTGAATTCTTACCTTAAATCCGTAATTAAAATCAAGAAATAGGTGTTAATCTAGCTTTCCAAGCTCTCACAAACTTCACTTTTAAGCTCTCAAAATATTTAGGGTTTAACTCTCAAGAGACAAGATGAAAAATGAGCAACATGGGCCACAAATGTGAAAAAGCTACTATATATATTGCAGATTTTTCTGCATAACTGTGCAGTTTTTATTCTAACTCGAAATGGACTTCGCCGGGGTGCTCGGGATTCGTTCGGAGTTCGATTTATGCAAATGAACTATGCAACCACACTAAATTTGACGTTCCGGACGCGATGGAGATACCAGATTTTCCAGAAAAATTCGTTTTCATAAAAATGATCCCCGAGACCCGAAATCATAATTTTCCAAACCGAGGGTCGAAATGAAATTTAAAATCCGTAAAATCATACCAAACATGCTAACACAATAAAATTGACATTCCGGATCTGTTGGCGAAGTCGAATTTTCCATACGAGGTCGTTTCAACCAAAAGTGGATCCCACACCCAACTTTTCAATTTTTTAACTTTTCGATCAATAGGTCGAAATGAGCTCGGGTGAACCAGGACCCGAACCAAAGGTATACCTAGCCTAAAATTGATATTCCGGAGCTGCTGGCGCAGTACGTTCGGTCATACATCGCACGGATCAAAATATAACCGCATAAGTCCAAAATAAGGCTCTCGAAGCCATCAAAAACCACAATATTGCATAAATGATACCAAAATGCATCAAAAATCATGTCAACCACTCCCACACCCCAAAAATACCATAATGCAACTACGGGGAGGGGTAAAACAGTCAAATCACACAAAATCACAAATTTCACATATTTCATCAAATTTTCTTTTTTTAGGTCGTTACATTATTATTATAGTCTCTTCTTTAATATAATATTTAAATAAGTTATATTCAGATATATTATATAACATTTAAATTTTAAAAGAGATAAGTTTATGAAAGAATAGAAGTTTATTTAGAACTCTTCAACCATGAATTTTTATTTTTAAGGAAATGAAAAAATGTTACTTATAATAAAGGATAATATATTTTCAAATTCAAATATTTCTAATGCTTTAATTCGAAAAATTTATTACAATACAATTAAATTTTATCCTAAAAACTGTCATGTGTCTTCTCAGTAGCTTGTCACTTGGCTAATTGTGGTGCTTCAGTCTCTACTTTATAATATACTAGTATATGTACCTGTGCGATGCACGGATAATATTAACGTATTATTTCTAATTGCTTCATATTGAAGTGTCTCGTTCAAGCATGTTAAATCATATATACTTTTTTTAAAAAAATTAACTATCTTATTATTTCTCAATAATTATGAAAAGAATTAAAATATCTACCCTTAGCCCTACCCCAACCTGTACATCCATCTCCACACCCCCTCAATTTTTTTTAACAAATAAAAATAAATTCTACCACCCCCCCCCCCCTCATGCATCCAACCCCCTGCCCCCTCCCCCTTCCCTAGTTCCATATCTCTAAGCAAGTTTCTATGAAAAAATAATTCTGTAATTGTAAGAAAAAAATATATTTTATATTTTTCTTTATTATATTATTCATAGTTTTAAAATGTTAGTTTGTTAACATTTCCTCCTCCCCATCTCTAACCAAATTTATATTGGTAAAACTAATCATATAATTGCAAAAACTAATTTATGTTTTATATTTTTTTTATTATTTACAATTTAATAATTTCAGATTGTCAAAAATAATCTAAATACAGAACAATTCGTGATTGTGATATTAATACATAAATAATTTTAATTGCATAAAATTGATTAAATAAAGAAAAAATTTGAAATAAACAACACTAAAAAGGAGATCAATAATATAAAACACAAGATATAGGAAAACTTAACCCGGGTCAACTATATTAATAAAATTTCTACTTCCATAGTTATCTACTTTTCTCTTTTCTTCATTCTTCTTTATCTCTTCTACAAATCAACAGTGATAATAAAATAAAATCATTACAAAAAAGATAAGAACATTAATTCAAGATTGGATATAGTAGAAAAAATTAGCCTATTAAACGATCATCGTCTGCATGTAACAATAATAAAATAAAATAAAAAAGAATTTATTTGATTGAAGAATATAACGATCAATAACAAAAAATGGAGAAGGAACTTAAAATTATACATCACCATGTTAATATATATAAGAGAAGTTACAAAGATAGAACATTATTTTAATTAAGGTTTTATTAAAATCAAAATTCAATATCAGAATAAATATTACTCACTTGAATTTGGAGATGGTAGAAAAAAATAGAATGCAATTACGATCATCATTCATCTATATATAAAAATTAAAAAATAAATCATTAAACAAAAAATATGAGCAATGCAATAAATAACTAATGATCAATGAAAGAAGAAGAGGAAGAAGACTAACATTTACGTATTATTATAAGAGTATATATATATAATAGAGGTTAAGCAAATAGAACTTTATTCCAACTCAAATTCTTTAAATTTAAATTCAAATATCACATCAATTATTTTAGTTATAAAAAGATAAGGTTATTACTTTTTCTTATCCTTACTTTTTAAAAAATCAATACATACTTATTTGAGAAATGAAATTGCAATTTTAATTTTAGCTTGTTCATACATATAAAAGTGAGAAATTCTTGAAATATAAGTATTTATTATTTATTTTTAAAAAAAATAGAAATTCTCTAAATTACTTTTGAACATAAATAGTACCTTATCCTTGAACCGTGTTTTTAAATTTTAATATTTATTTATTACTTATTACTAACTCCTAAGACTACAAAAAAATTGTTTAAGCTAATTATATATATATTTTAAGTTGTTTTTGTAGATTTGGGAAATAGCGATAAATTAGATTTTATATTTTTTAAAATTTAGTTTTTTTGTGTAATTGCACATTGATAGATAAATATAGATAATTTTTTTTTTTTTATTATTATTTTACAACAATTACTAATTACAACACGTATGTACTACTACTATTACTTCTAGATTATTATTATTATTATTATTATTATTATTATTATTATTATTATTGTTGTTGTTATTGTTATTATTATTATTATTATTATTATTACTATTATTATTATTATGAAATAGTTAGAGTTTATTTAGGACTCTTTTACTATAGATTCCTAGTTTAAAGTTAATGAGAATCTTTTTTTCTTCAAAAAGCCTAATATTTTTAAATTTAAATATTTTTTATCTTTTAATTTTAATTCAAATTCAAATTTATCTTTTAGTTAGTTCAAATTCAATTTTATCTAGTATAGAGTTTGTTTTCAATATTTAAAAGAATCTGTAACTTCCATTTGAAAATCAAAATTCAAAAATTTAACACCAATTCAACAAACCAATATTGAGCAAACTTTATTTTTATCTTAAGACTAATTAAAATAATTTATATCTCTAAAAATATCCTTTATCCTTTTATAGTTTCAATTTTAAACTATAAACAATGTTATAAAATTTTCAAACTAAATATTTTTTAATCTTCATCTTTTAATTTGCATTAATAGTATATCAGTTTTAATAAATTTATCATTAGTTACTTTTAATTATTTTACCATTTGAATTTCTGTGCTTCAAATAAATGGATAAGTTACCCTAATTAAAATCATTTATAACAATAATGTAGTCATCCTTATTTCATGTCTTGAATTATCTAAATACTAAACAAATTTTCCTTCCAAAATGCCTAAAAATAAGAAAATTTTGAGTCAAATTAGCTCACTTCCGTGAAAATGCTTATCTGGCCAATTACAGACAATTTAAAATTTAGTTTGAATTATTTAATTTTTAATTATAAATAATTATAAAATCAATGAGATAATAATACTTACTTTTAGTTGTCGTCGTCATCATCATCGTCATCATCATCATCATCTTCATCATCGTCGTCGTCATTATCATCATCATCGCATCGTCATCGTCATCGTCATCGTCATCGTCGTCATCGTCGTCATCATCAGCATCACCACCACACTAATACTATTACTATAGACTTTTTTTTATTAGCAATTTTAACGTACTACTATTATTTATTACTATTGTTATTATTAAATTAAATGTATTCAAATATATTTTATGGTATATAAAAGAAATAAATTTTTGAAATAGTAAGAGTTTATTGAGGACTCTTTACCCATACTTTTCTATTTTTAAGCTAATGACCTTTTTCCTTTTTAAAAGGATAATACATTTTCAAATTCAAATATTTAATATCTTTTAATTTAAAATTTTTATTACAATAATATTAACCTTTGTCCTAAAATTGCCACGTGGCTTCTCAATAGCTTGTCACGTGACCTCTTGTCTTGCTTTTAATTTTTCTTTTATATATATATATAGAGAGATATAGATAACAATTAATTATTATATATTAATTTTTTAAAAAGGAAATTATTGAAAGAGAATAAGTAAGAAATTGTAAGTAAAGTGTGCATTTAGAAGTCCTTTCGATAAATTATGATTATAACTTACCAACAAAAAGGCATGGTAAATTATATTATATTTTATAAGTTCTTAAGTATATTAGTTTAGTATACGTGCTTTGCACGTGGATATCACATTTAGCAATAAATATATATATGAAAAAATAAATTGTTATGTATACGTTATATTGTTATATTATTAAGTATAAAATTTTAAATAAGTCATTCATATACTGTTAAATCTACATGTAAATAGTAATAAGAGAAAATTGAAGGAAACATGTCTTTTAAGTCTTGAATGAAGGATTGATAACATTGACCAACTTAAAGGGTCAAATATAATTAGGAAACTTGATTAAGTTAATTGTGGACTTGATTAATATTTTTAAAACTTTCTAATCTTTTCAAAAAATCAAGTCAACCCACATCCCTCTACTCTCCAAATTAACTTTCTCTCTCCTCTCTCCCCTCTCTTTCTCGACAGTTTCTCTCAAACTTCTCCTAACCAACAGTTCTTCAAATTTCTCCCTTCAATTCCCAACGACTTCAACCTCCGACGAAAAATCATCGGGCTTCGAGTTTTGTTTTAACTTTCAAACATCAATCAACGTGACAACATTACTCTCCGGTGACAACAACTTCGAGTTCTTCATTGTTCCTTTTCTTCTTTGACAGGTAAAAAAATAGAGCTTTTTAGTTATAAAGAAAAAGGGGAACTTGAGCCAACTTTTCTTCTAGTATTAGTTAACAATTTTAATATTTGTTGCTTAAATTTGAAATGGGGATTGAAGAAACCCTTAATTTCTGGTATTTATTCTCTTTCCTAAAATTAGGACTGAAAGGGGGAGTGAAATATAATTTTTGTTGTTATTGTAATTCGTTTGTCGAACTGTTGATTAGATTTGTTGGTGCCTGTTGAGTTTTTTGAAGCTTGATTTGTGTTGTTTGTGTTTGTACAAACAAAGCAACAATGTTGGTGTTTTTGGTCACTATTGATGTTCTTGGTGTGTGTGTTGCGTGTGTGTTGTGTTGGTGATGCTGGGTTGATTTGTTATTGTTCTTAGTAAAAATGGTGTATCTAATATTAAATGGTGATATTATTGTTGTTCTATTGAACAAAATCTTTCTACTACTTTTTTCTGCAATAGATTTACCATCTGATATAAAAAAATTTACCATCTAATGCAACAAATGAACCATCTGATGTAACAAATTTTCCATCTGATGCAACCGATGAACCATCTGTCGGATGAAATCCTATCAACTATTCCAACAGGACAACATATCTAAGACTTTGATTTCTTTCAACAGATCATTCATCTGTTGCAAAAAATGATCCTTCTTTTTGGAAGAAATCTAAATAATTTAACAATTGATAACAGTTCCAACAGATCACTCATATGTTGCAACAGATGAATGATCTATTGCATAGACCAGTCATCTGTTTCAACAGATGAGTGATTTGTTGGAAGAAATCACAACAGTATTGAAATTGTTTTTATTGTTTTCAACAGATTACTCATCCGTTGCAACAGGTTAGTTATATATTATAACAGATAACCCACCTGTTCCAACAAATGTGTGATTTGTTGGAACTATTATTCTACTGTGTTGTACATGTTAGATTTACTGTTATCCTTTTTTTAATAATGCATTAATCAATTATAATATTTTTATTTTCCTATTATTTTTAGATAATATGGCTCCCAAAAGAAAAAAACTGAATCAAGTCCAAGTAAAGAAAATAAGTGAAGCAACTAGGTTACATCCATCACTCTATGAGCTTGCTTTACAAGCGATATCTTAATCAGAAGCAATAGATAATGAACATGAGGATGGAGAATGTTTCAAAAGAGATAATCCAAATACTAATAGCCCTTCCACTGAAGAGTTGGTCAAAACCTTCAGCATTGATAGTTATCCTGTGAGAATGCAGTGCGATGGTACCACAGATTTAACTGGTGATTTGGTGGTTAAGTCAGCCATGGGAAAATCTTTTGACGCATTCAGAAAAATACTTCAAGACTAATAATTGGATACTTATTTCAAGAACAGCTGCTGTGGGCAATATCTTAATTTATCGGAGGACAACAATGCTCATTTCCAAATGTCCATGGTATATGATCTTCTCAAGCGTAGGTTTAGGTATGAAAATAAATATAAGATGGATGAGGTGTGGATAAATTACTGTGGCATGCCTGTTTGTTTTGGTTGGAAGGAGTTTGTCATAGTTACTGGATTAAAATGTTATCCTCCTTATCCTTCTCAGCTTAAACCTATTCTAACTAAAAAAAAAGCACTCCACAGACTCAAAAAAGACAAAGGCAAGTCAAGTGATGGTGATGAATTAGTGTCCCTTGTTGTTCCAATCTTCAAAAATAAAAATTTGATAGAAGCGTTGAAAAGTAAAAGACTTTTTAAGAAGCACAAACAATCATTGTGCTTGGTTTGGTTTATACATAATATTCTTTGGGCGAGAGACGTTAACAACAACATACCACCTGGTTTAATAAAGCTCTCCGAGGATCTTGAGGCATTTAACAGTTATCCTTGAGGTTATGAATGCTTCAAAATGACTGTCAAATATTTGACTCCATGAACATCAAAGACAATCAACTTATATGGCTTTTCATGGTAAATATTTCTTTTATTATGATTCATTTATTTTTTATTGAATAATGCTTTTGATTTATGTCGTTATTTTATAGGCGTGGGCATTTGAAGCCATTTCTTATTTGAGACAACACGTGAACTACCAGAAAAAAGTTTCATGTTTAAGAATCCTGAGATGGTTGTCGGCCAAAACTAATAAAAAAGTAAAACTACTTAATCTCTTCAATCCCTCGAAGAAAGTAGTAAGTATAATTCTAATTAAGTTTTTGTTTTATTTAATGATTTTTTTAATTGATTTAATCATCATTTTAATATATGTAATAATTTATTTTAGATTGTGCATCCATGGCTTGTTCCGACCAATCGAGAGTTAAAGAAATTATTTCTCTTACTTTACAGTCTGTGCAAACTTTATCGGACCCTAAGGTCTTTGATAGAATAAAAAATGAAGTGTTTGGAGCAATAACCATCACAAGAAAAGTAATTTTGGAGGGTGGACTTGTTGTTATTAATGGTGTTTGTGGTGATGAAGCTGTTGATAGTGGTAGTGGTAGTGGTAATGGTAGTGGTGTTGCTGTTGGGGCTAATGATGCTCTTCTTGTATTTTTAACAAAAAACCATTATGATTATGACCATACTAGTTTTATAGATTTTCCCCCTTCTAGCAAATGTTCTGCATGTAAATGCCAAAGCTGCAAGGCAAAACATGATGGAGTGATTAATGCTATTAATGTATTAACTGCTTCTGTAAAGGAATTGACATCTAAGAGGGGTGTCATTCCATCAAAAAAGATTTCATATCCATACGCTCCATTAAAGATTAAGACAGCTAAGAGGAGAATGAAAGAGATGTCCAAGGAATTATCAAGCATAAAAAAAAGAAAAATTGCAACTCCTGTGTCTTTGTATTGTACTTTTGATCAATGTACAAGGTCCACAGGAGAGCAGCATGAGCTAAAAAAAAGGTGAATATTTATCATTTATTCCAACAAACAAACATTCTACAGATCTATTTCAGTAGATGACACATCTATTGAAAATTATCAAACAGACATAGTCATCTATTGAAACAGATGACTAACCTGTTGCATATGATGCATTATATATTGCAACATATGTCTCATCTGTTGGAGAAAATTAAATTGTTACCTATTATTTAAATTTGTCCCAACAGATGACCCATATGTTGGGACAAATTACATCAAGACTTCCTTATTGTTTTAGGTTGTTCCAACAGATGAGTCATCTATTCCAACATATGAGTCATTTGTTCTAACAGATAAGTCACCTGTTGGAACAAATGGGTCATCTTTTGGAACAAATTGGTCATTTGTTGGAAATTGTCATACAGGTCTTCCTACTATTTTAATTTGTACTTATATATGACCTATTTGCTACAACAGATGGGTCATTTGTTGGGGCAAATTAAACTAAGACTTCCTAATATTTTAGTTTGTCCAAATAGATGAGTCATATGTTGTAACAGATGGGACATCTGTTGGAAATTATCATACAGGTCTTCCTCCTGTTTTAATTTATCCCAATAAATGACCCATCTGTTGCAGCATATAGGTAATCTGTTAGGACAAATTAAAACATGAGGAAGAACTGTTTGATTTCCTCCAACAGATGAGTTATCTTTTTCTATTTTTTTGTAACCCTGTGATTAGTATTGACAATTCTGGCTTTCCAGGTTGATGTCACAGTAGAAGCTACTGATGAACAACATAATATCATAGGTTATAATCCATCAACTGTGACCAAAGATGAAGAAAAAGTGAAGTCTGTCAGTCCGAAAGAATAGAAGAATTACTCGTTTGAAAGGTTTAACATCTCGGATGAGGCTCCAAAAAACTAACAAAGTTGATCAATGACTATTTAGAATGAATTGTCGACGGGTTGTTAAAGCTTTATGCCAGCAGGTACCTAAATCATTTTTATAGATATTGATTTATACAATTTTCTTGTAAAAACATGACATTAACACATATAAATCATATAGAAAATAAAATGACAAATACTACAAAGTAAACCAATCGGGTCTTGATTTTAATTTGTTCGATTTTGTTGTTTCACATTCTAGAACAAAGAATTGGTTCTATTTGATTTCACAACCCCAAATCTACTGAAATGATGAGGTTTAAATGCCATATATTATCTTACTATTAATACTATATTTAATTGTATCTATGTATTAATTTTATTGTTACGTACTCTAAAATATTTGATAATACGTGCAGCACACCGATGCCATTTTTTACTACCTCTGAAAGAAGGCCAAGTTAGAAATACAACAACAATACAGATACATGACAAGAAATTATTTATACAAAGTTTACATCAATAATGCTTACGCTAGGTATTGTCAACAACAATCGGAAGTTTTCCGAAATGAGTTATGCTTAATCAACATCACAAAGGTTTTAGCATTTCAGCTGGCTTAACTTGACATTTGGTCGAAGAAGTGTACATCCCAATTAATTATGGTGATGAATTTCATTGGGTGTTGGTTTTCGTCATTCTAAAAGAGAGGCGCATCCGAGTTTATGACTCGATGTCGAGAAGGAGACGTTCTAGGCCGTCGTCTGAGATATAAAAGCTGGCCAAAATATTGCCTACTTACCTTGATATAAGTGGCTTTTTGGACCAAAATATTCATACTGATTGGTCGATTATTGAAGCAAACCGGGATAAAATGGGTAATCCATTTGATGTAGAATATGTTGAAGGAATTTCTCAACAACCCAGTGGTAGCCTGTAGTATCATAATTTAGTTTCATTTCATAAATTTCACAACTCTTTCATTAATTTTAAGATATGGATTATCTAATTTTTATAAACACAGGGATTGCGGTCTTTTTGTTGACGCTTACACCGATTATTTGAGCGATGAATTACAAGTATCAAATGAAGGAACAGATACCGGATTACTCTGTAAAATTATGCTATTTTTTATAGAAATATGGATAAGCGAAAGCTTCGAAACCATATGCAAGGGACATTAAAGATCCACAACGACTAAAGTCAAATTTCATAGCACCGGATGAAGAACAACTTATTTATATTGAGTAGATCTTTATAGCTTGAATCTATCAAAGTAATAACCTCTTCTTAGGAATTGTTAGCTTCAAAACATAAATTGTTAATTTATTTGTTGAGTGGATCATCTGTACCTATAACAATTTATTATATTTCATTTATTTTTTGATTTATTTCATGTTATTTCGGAAGGCTTCGATTTATTTTATTTTATCTATGAATTTTATTTTATCCTTAAATTTGAACTTATTAATTAAAATGGAATAATATATTCAAATATGCAACAGATAATGGATCTGTTGCAACAGACGACATATCTGTTGAAAATTATTAAACAAACTTAGACATATATTGCAACATGTAGGTCATCTGTTGGAAATTATCAAACAGGTCTTTCTACTGTTTTGATTTATTCCAATAGATGACCTATCTATTACAACAGATAGACTATATGTTGCAATAGATAGACTATCTATTGCAATAGATAGACTTAGATATAAACACTTGCATAATGCAACAGATGAACAACCTTTACAACAGATAAACTATCTGTTACAACAGTTAGACTATCTATTACAATAGGTTAGTTATCTGTTACATTATGCAGATGTTTATATATCTATATAATGTGCTTGTTGTAATAAGAAATTATCACTACATGTAAAGTTACTTGAAATACAAATTATCATGGTGTTTCTGTTTCTACATCTTCTTTCTTTACATACACAGGTTTTAACTTTTTAGTTATTACCCTATAAGCCCAGACCTCTTGCATACTTATCAAAGTGTTGTCGCACAAAAAGGTCATTGGGTTGGACATTTATGTGCCGGTTAGCAAACATTAGATGTGTGCAAGCGCGTATGACCCGCACACGACACCGGTTGAATTTTTTGGAAAGTCATTATCCTTGTTTCGACCTTCAAAATCCCATTTTTCATTAAACACTTTCTCTAGTAAATGCTTCATTAGTTTACTTTGCCTCAACAAGCTAGGGAACAAGTCCAATAGTAGTGACATCTTGGTAAAAAAATGGCCTCTCTATGACAGGTAAGTTGCAGTCATAAACCTTCATCATTCCATCCTCGAGTAGTATCCCAAGAGACAGAAAATATTTTACGTCCACATTCATGACTGCAAGAATTCTCTTTGCCTTGATTCAGTCATTGCTGTGTGGGTATGACTTTTTTCCTCTAACATATTCAATCATATCTGCATCCCATTTGAACCTAGAAACTAACAAATCAAATCCTGGGCCACCAGGAGTTGACCCTAGTTGAATGAGTTCATCGTACCTATTCTTAAAATTATTGTAGAAGTTGAGGTCCATTATCCTATCGCCAACATCATAAGCATTCGAGTACGCTAATTGCCTGCCCCTCATGAGGCAGAAAATTTCATCAACATTCTGTTATATAAGAAGACAATTTTTAAATAGGTTAGTAATTTCAGAAAAGAAAAACAAAGTGGAAAAATGCAATGGATGGTCCAACTGTTGCATAGGATTCTCTGAATCTGTTAACAGATTACCTATCTAATGCAACTTATGCAACATATGGATAATCTATTGCAACAGATGAACCACTAGTTGCACCAAAATACTCAGCTGTTGCAATAGATGACACATCTGTTATGTAGCTTCTTCTTTATGGAGTAGATTAGAAGGTTAGTTTAGGAAAACTAAACTTATCGTGTCTACGTACCACACTTTCATATCTGTCTTCTTCTTGAAGTCTTGGGGGGGAAGGCATTTATGGTGAAGGTTTTTACTCATTTCTTAGAATTTATGTACTTTCTCAAAAAAGCCATCTATTTGGCATCAAGTTCCACATATATATTCATCTTCTTCAATGGTCCTTGAACTTCATCAACTTTTGGAAGAGGAGGAGTTTTATTTTTTTTTGGTTTCATATTTGAGAGTATATGTGTAATTGATTTTTTCTTCTTCCTAACCTCCACTGTAGGAGTGTATGGATCTCTCACCTTCTTGGATGGTATGACTCCCCACATGGATTTAAACTCCTTGATAACATTAGTGAGTGCAACTATATTTTGAAAGAGTTTATCCTGCCTGTCCATGTAATCTTTCCTTTTGCAATGAGAACATGAGGGTGAAGAAGGGTGAGAGGGACCACTGTAAGGGGTGATTTCAAACATACTTATTTTTTCTTGAGCATCAACATGCTCATCATCATGGCTATCACCAACATCAACAACTCCACCAACAACACTACCAGAAGCAGCACCCAGATCTATTGCAGCAGGTTGGTTAAGAAGAGCCTCAACCTAAAGCTAACCTTGTCCAACTGCTCTTCTTATGACTATTGCTATAGCCAATTCCTTCTTTATTAACTCCACCATTGGGTCTGCTATTGTATCAACAAGACCTAGAGTAATAAAAAAAGTCATCCCCAACTCTTTCTCAGTGGGTACAATCCATGAATGCACAACCTATAAAAAAGGGCAAATATGTTTAAATCAAATAATAATTTACAGTTAGTTGGGTAACATGTTAACACAAAAAACTTATGAAATAGATGATCTTTATGTTGCAACATGTGATCTTTTTGTTTCAACAGATGATTCATATGTGGCAACAGATTAACCATATGTTGCATAAGTTGTAGTAGATGGGTAATCTGTGAAGTCAGGTTCAGATAACCAAAGCAACAAATGGGTAATCTATTGCAAAATATGACTCATCTATCATAAAAAATTACCTATCTGTTGCACCAGTTGCAGTAAATGGGTAATCTGTTAAGACATTACAACAGATGATCCATCTGTTACAACAGATGATCCATCTGTTGCAACAGATGGACCATCCATTTCAATATCTTTCTTTGAGTCAAATAGTTTTACTTGAAAAAAGACTTACTACATCATTTGGAGAGTTAAAGAGATCAACGTCCTTATTTCTTGTGTTGCTTTTTATAGCCAACCACCTAAGGATCCTTGATGAGAAACCTCATCTGGGTAATCCTTGACCTGCTTTTGGAGGGGAGGAATGACTTTAAATGCCCAAGCCTAAAAAATGTAAACAGGAACCAAATAAAAAAATTCATAACTTATTCAATATAAATTAATGCAAGAGTAAACAAATAGTGATTACATTTACCATGAAAGTCCAAGGAAAGTTGTATAAGGTAATCATTTTTGGGGTTAGTTTTGTCAATAAATATTTGAAAGTCAACTTGTAGTTGTCATGTCCCCAGGGATAATTGTTGAATTTCTCAAAATCCTCAGCAACCTCCAACAAATCATCTTTTATGACTTTTTAGACGTCTCTTGCCTATATAATAGAATGGGCAAACCAAACTAAGTACAATTGCTCCTTGTACTTCTTTGGTATGGTTTTATCCTGGAGATCTTCTAACAATATCATGACTTTGTAGCCACGTCTAGTAATGTCCAACAACCCATCTACTTTTTCCTTGCGTTTGTTGGTTTTGGTGGGTGGTCTCTTGGATAATGTTTTGCCTTTGTTTGATGGTGGTGGTTTGGCTATCCTGTTTGCCTTGGACTTTTTGAGGGGTGTTTCCTTGATAAGAGGTTCTTTTGGATGGTCATATCTCAAGCCTGTCACTATGGAAAACTTTTTCATGCCAAAACAAACCAGCATGCCACAGTAGTTAATCCAATTTCATCCATCTTTTTGCCCCCTTATTCAAATCTTTATCATCCCCCACGTACTTGATCCTGCAATTAAGAAGACCATATACCATGCTCATTTGGAAACGTGCATTCTTCTTAAAATATTCCTCTATTCCTAAAATCATGAAAAGTTTTCCCCAACTGAGATTAGCTACAAAATCACCAGTTAAATCTGCAGGGTTATCTATCGGCATCTCAGTTTGAAACCTGTCAATACTAATAGTTTTGACAGGATCATACTGGGATTTTGATCTTAATTCGCGTCCTATTGATGATGCATTATCATCATCATCTTTCTAACTTTGTACCTCTTCTTCTTCTCCCTCCTCACTTTTATTTTCCTCACCACCCTCTATAGACCCTTCTCCACCTCTCTCAACATCATTTTCATATCTTTCGTCAGCTTCACTTTTCCCTGGCTGCGATTGTTCAGGAAGATCCTCTGAATCCATTTGTACTCTAGCCTTTTTTATTAGGTTTTCAGAAGTTGATCTACTTTTATTTTCTTTTCTTTTGGGAGATATCTTTTACCTACAAACAAGAGAAAAACAAAAATACATTACAATTGATGCCTGCATAATTTTTTAAAAAAGGTAACACAAAATTCAATAAACTTTTATACAACATATTAAACAAAATATTCCAATAGATAACCCATCTATTAGAACAGATGAATCGTCTATACAAAAGATGCACAACCTGTTGCAACAGATGAGTAACTTGTTGGAGAAGATCAAACAATCTTGCTACTGGTTTGTTTTCTTCCAACAGCTGATACATCTGTTGCAATAAATGGTTAATCTGTTGGAAGAGCTGTTTTGTTTTATGCCAACAACTGATACATTTGTTGCAACAAATGGGGAATCTGTTTGAAGACATATTTTAATACCTCCCAATAGATGTTCCACCTGTGGCAACAGGTGGGTCATCTTTTGGAAATTATCAAATCAAGTAGCAGTTCTATTTTGATAACTTCCAACAGGTTACCTATCTTTTGCAATAAATGGACCATCTGTTGGATGAAATTGAATCGGGTCTTCCATATTTCCATCAGATGTGTAATTTGTTGGGCAATACAATACCCCCACCACCACCACCACCACCAACACCACCAATACCAACACCACAACCAACACCAACACTACTAATATTAACACCAACACCGCCAACACTACCAATACCATCACCACCAACACCAACACCAACACCACCAATACCAACACCACCAGCACCACCAATATCAACACCAACAACATCCACCACCAATACTACTACCACCACCACCACCACCACCATCACCAATATCAACACCACTAACACCACAAATACCACCATCACCAACACCAATACCAACACCATTATTAACATCACCAACACTAATACCACCACCACCACCACCAATACCACCAACATCACCACTAACACCACCACAAATACCACCAACATTATCAATACCAACACCATTAACATCACCACCAACACTACTATTAACACCACCAACACTACCACTACCACCAACACCAACACCAACACCAACACCACAAATACCAACACCAACAATAACACCACCACCACCACCACCAACACCAATACCAATACCACCACCAACACCACCGTCACCACTAACACCACCACCAACACCAATACCAACACCACCAATACCACCACCACCACCACCACCAATACCACCACCACCACCAATACCAACACCACCAACACTACCAATACCACCACCACCACCAATACCAACACCACCAACACCACCAACACCAACCATACAAACACAACCAATAGCCACTAACAACACCATAAATACTATCCAATAATACCACGATAGTAAACAAAATACTGCAATAAAAACTAGAATTTTCTCAAGTTTTTCCTATGTTTTTTAGCATCAAAACTCAAAATTGTTAACCCATTCTCGAAGATAATACAACTAAAAGTCTTTTTTCATCATTAACTAAAAAGCCCTATTTTTTAGAAAAAAATAACAAATGTAGAACTCTTTTACCTGTGAAGAGAGAGAAAATGCTGAATACAAGCAAGAACAAAGTCAAAAATAGAAAGAAAATCAATCTGTTGTAAAGGGTTGAGCAATATGTTAAGTAGTTGTTTGTATTATTGAGGGAGAAAGAGAAGAGAGAGAACTACAAATTAGAAATGATGAAATATTTACCCGCAAATGAATGATTTGTATTTTGAAAAAGAATGAAAAGTTTTAAAAATGTTAATTTGGTCCAAATTGATCTTAATTAATTTTTAAAAGAGATAAATTTTAACCATTTCATAATAAATTAATTTAATTTCACTAAAATTAGTTTTCAGTTAATAAGTTCAACTGAAACTTTAATGAATTTAATACTAACTTAATAATAATTTAATATGAATTATTTCAACTCAAATTGATCAATTGATGACTTCGAGCAGGACGAACTCAATATCAACATCATGTAATTGCAATGACATTGTAGACACGTGATTTTTTATCCTCCCCGAGTTTTAACCTATTTTTTCGGCATTAAATATTTATATTTTATCCAATATTTATTTTATCTCTTGTTTCATTTTTAATAGGTTTTATTTGAGATTAAATAAATAAAGTTACATTGTGGGATATTTTATTTTTGTTTTTATTGTTATGTTATTTTAAAATAATATGAAAATTTCAAAAAAAAAATATATTTCTCTTTTAATTTTAATGAATAAGTTAGTTGTTTTAGTATTATCCTAATTATATTATTATAGGCTATTTATAAACTTTCATTATATTTTTATTAAATATAAAAATTAATTAGTTAATACTATTTTATTATTGTTATTATTTAATATTTTATATATATTCTAATTTTTTTTTTAAAAGAAAGAGGGTCATTATCCTAATAAAACTACCTAACCTCCCCCACAATCCTATTTTCACTGAACTTCCCTCAACCTTTCTAACATATAACCCCCCAACCTCCCCAAAAGGGAAAGATACATACATGGAGAGAAAAAACCAGAGAAAAAAAATTGGCAGGATCAAATAAAAAATCAGAGAGAGAAAAAAGAGGACACAGACAAAATAAAAGCAGTAGAAGAAACAAAGAGAAAAAGAAAGAAAAAGAGTGATGATTTGAGTTCAAGTTCAGAGTTTCATTTGAAGTTTTTCAGTGACGGTTTTCTCACTTCATCACTCAGTTTAAATCATCACAGGTTCTTATTAAATTCTATATCATTTATGTTATGAGTTGTATTATGAAAAAAGCATGAATGAAAATGTTCAAGTGGTTTCATGCATTATTTAGTTCGTATGATTGTATGATTATGTGAATTTTCTGTTATTATTTGTTATACAATTAAGTTATCAAATATTTATATGCCTGTACATAGATGTGTTGGGTATTAGAGTGCTATACGTACGAAAAGGAAAAACAGGAGAAAAGGAGAAAAAGAACACACACTCAAAGTCACACAACATTCATTGTACACAATATTTACACACTGCATTTTTTTTTAATATGATAAACACACTCACTGGAAAAGAAATATTACCCAGTAATTTACACACAATAGTGTTCCATCTTTTTTTTACACACACACCAAATTCACATCACTACATACACAGAGATAGAAAAAATGAAGAGAGAAAAAGGTGTAAAAATAGTGAGAATTGGAGGGAAACAATGGCTTTTGCTTTGATTTTCCAGCAAAATTTTGCCAAAAAAAAAAACTTATCCACTGCCGGTTTTAACCGAAGCAGACTAACCCCTCCCACAGTTGCTACTGTTCTGGCGGTGGAAAACCATCAAAAAATCATACCAAATTTGCTGGCGAACACCAGTCGGCCACCCTTTTGCTTGAAATCCAGCGAAAGACCACCGAAAAATCGTACCAGATCTGCTAGCGAGAACCATCCATCCATCTGTTTCTCAAAATTCGGCAGAAATCCACCAAAAAACCATCAAAAAATGCACACATCCACTGTATTGCAAACCCCCACCAAAAATACCCAAAATCCGACTGTCAAACACCCCCTTTTTACCGGAAAACGACAGGCACCCGCTTGGAAACAAACTAACCAGCGAGTTTTTGCCGGAAAGCGAGGCTGCGGTCCCTCCTTCTCCATTTTCGTTCACCGCTAGAGTTCCGACAAAGCCACCAGCGCCGCTCATCATTGTGTGGTTATTGTAACAGCTAAAGCCGTCGGAGAACAACCCAAAATTGACCCTATTAGTCTCAGATCCAATGGAAACTTTTGAAAAATGAATGAAACAGATATGTGCATTTGAAATTACATGTGGGTCGTTCTTTATTTTGCAATTTTTGGGTTGAGTTATTGAAAAATATAAACAGGTAGACAAGAATTGGGATTTTCGTGTTTGATTTGTCTTATAATATATGATATAGGTTTGTATCAATTTAAAGAGAATAAATTAAAATTTAGTATAATATGGGTAACTTTGTGTATTTTTTATTTATTTATTTATTTATTTTTTATTTATTGTTATTAATAAATCTTAATAATTATTTGTTAAATTAATTTACCGCCTTGAATGAATTTTACGTAAAGGTTATTGTTAAGGTTAAGTAACATGTCAAATAGATAAAATTGTTATGAGTTTACAAGAGAAAATCCAACACCTTTAACGCTAGGCAAGTTTTAGACACGTTTAAAACATTCACCTCAATTAAGAATGTGGCATACGCATCTTTCTGAGATATTTAAATATAATTCAAGGATGCAATAATGCACCTTGACAAATATTTTTCTAAAATTAACTTTCATCAATTTAATACAAGAGGCATAGACAAATATTTTTTGTATAATAAAAAAGGGGGAATTTCAGCCTTAACATAATTTATCAAAATAGTTTAAGCCAAGATAAGTCAATAAAAGCGACTATGCTAGAACCACGGGACTCGAGGGGCGCCTCATACCTTCCGCTCGGTTAATAAAATTTCTTACCCAGTCTTCTGTTTTCGTAGACCAATAATGAAAGAGTCAATTTCCTTTTGATTAAGGATTCAAAAAGGTGACTTCGAACACCATAACTCAATTTCAAGTGGCGACTCTATAAATAGAATAATCCCTATTCAAAAATTGTCACTTTAATTAGAAAAATCCTTCGATCCTCTGGCAAAAAAGGGTAGGACATCTCTGGCGACTTCACTGGAGACTAACCAAAATTAGAGCTTTTGATATTGTCTTTACTTACTTTAATTGTTTTGATGTTGTATTACTGGCCTAATGTGATACTTTTCACTCATTTATTGCTTTGATATTATTGAATTTATTATAAACTATCTTTTCTTGTGCACTCCCTCTGAGTCTCTGAAAATAGGGTAGAAAAAATGAAGAGTATGCATCCTACCTTCTTTTTAAGATAGTCGAAGTGTCAAAAAAACTAGTGAAGAATAATTAGTCATACATGTTAGGTAGGGTTTGGATCAACAACGAAGTCAGAGTAACATTGTTATCGAACAAGTTGTCCCTCCCCGACTCAAGTGTTCGATCGGGTAAGCCAGTCTAGACACTTATCCCTATCAGGCTAAACTTAGTAGAACTGAAACTCAGAATCTTGTTATCCCTATTAGGTTTGCTTTATTTGCATCATGTGTATTTGACTTAGCGGGACTCGACACAGGGTCTGGGTCTACCTAGGACAGGTGTCCTTCTTTATAATGACCAATATGTGCATCCTACGTGCTCTTTGATATTTATTTAAAAGGCCATTTGATTGTTGACCGGCTTTAGAAAACTTGGTGAAATGTGAGTGTTTTTTGTCCTCAAATTTAATGAATCATTTTTCAATGAAAGTAAAAAATATATATAGTTTTTAAGGTCTTCATGAACTACAAGGATCTGATTCTCACTCTTTAGTGGGATACGTAGGAAGTCCTTCCCGGGATACGACCTTGTCTTTTGAAAAATCATTCATATATTTATTAGGGAATATTTTAAACTATGACTACTTTCATAATTGTTTTCCTTATCCTCAAGTTTAAATTTTATATATATATATATATATATATATATATTAATAGCCCTGAATCTTTAGGGATCTGGAGGCTACGTTTTTATAAAAAAAATAAAAAAAATTATATAAATCTGAGTAGTCTGGAACCTTTAGGGGTCTTGAGGCTGAGTTTTGTACAACTTATATAAAATGATCATGTTTTTCTTCTAATATTGTTTTATTTTTTATAGAATACTTAGTTGTATTTTCTTCTAAATTTATGATTAAAATTATATAGGTGTCTGTCATTGCAAAATTTTCGGTATAGTTGGTCTAAATAAGTGTAATCCATTAAAAAAAGAGAACATTTTGATAGTTTTTCATGAACTACGCACACCTGATTCTCACATTAATGAGATACGTAGGCAGCCCTTCATGGATTCGGTGATATTTTAAAAAAAAGATGTCTTTCCTTCTAAATAGAAAAACGAGAGTTTTGATCCTTATATAAAAAGTAATTAATTTATTTTTAAAAATAAAAGAAAATGTGTGTTTGTTTAAAAAAAAGAGAAATTTCTCATTATTCAAATTTAAAAAGGTGTGTTTCTTAATATCTTCAGTTTCACGAACTACGCACACCTGATTCTCACCTTGATGAGATACGTAGACAACCCATATCGAGTTCGGTGAAATTCTTAAGAATTTTGTTTGAAAATATTAAGCCTTGACACATTCGTTATCTTCAAAATCAGAATAGTATCAAGGTGGTTGGTTTGTGGCTAAATTGGCATCTCACCCATACAACACCAGATCCAAAGAACAGGCAAGATGACCCACAAAATATGGTATAAGGTCTGAGATTAGTTGGTGTAGACTGTTAGAAATGAGGAATAAGAAGAAATGGCCTGGAAAGTGAGAAATTTGGAGCAAAATATGAGAAATATGCAAATACTGGGAGAGAAAAAAAGAGTTCCTTACAAGGATTTGTATATATTTCTCAATGTTCACTTGCCTCTAGAGTCTAAAACACCAAAGTTGGACATGTTCGAGGGTCATAGTGATCCTTTGGCTCATCTGAAAAGGTTTTGTAATCAATTAAGAGGAGTAGAGGGAAAGAGAAACTGCTGATGACTTACTTTGGAGAAAGTTTAATGGTGATAAATTCAGAATAGTTGGGGCCAAAAAGAAAAAATAGATGATGTAGAAATGATTGTGGAGACTCCATTAAGGTTGATGTGCAAATCAGTGGCTAAAATATTAAGTTCGGTAATTTGGAAGTCACTCCGCTCCCCATGAGGAAGGAGTTTTGGTAGTCTATTTTATTTTTCTTTCTACTATCCTAATTATTTTAGGGTTGCAATTTGGGATCTATCTTGTCTTATTTTATAATCATTTTTGTTCAAACCCTTCTATCTTTCTATCAATAAATGTGTGTCCCTTTTATTTTTATTTATATTTTTCATTATATATTATTTGATTGTCTTTCTTTTCCTTAGACAGCTCTTTCTATGGTGATTCTAGTGATGTGATATGCATGTTGAATTCACAGACTGATCTTTAAATCCAATCTAATCCTAAAGTATTAATCCAAGAAGTTAAAATTGAAAAAAGAAAGTCATATAAGAAAATAAGTAAAGTGTTGAGATGCTTGAAGACCGAATTAAAGCCTCACTTGAATGGATTGAGGCAATCACTTTGCGAATCAAAAAAATAACTTAGTCATGAATGATAAGATAAATCTCAACCATTTTTAATGAAGATTAATCGGAGGATCTATAGTCTCCATGGTCAGAAGAAGAAAAACATAAATTAGATCCAAAAGGGCACGAGTCATCCATTGAGAGGAAAGTACAATACAAGTAGACCTGTATGGTTCATAAGCTTAAAAGAAGTGACGCATGTGCATGTGCTTAGTCATGGTCAATGTTGAAAAAAATGCATATGATCTTCATGTTCCACTCTCAGATTGCATGTTATGGACTTGAATTTTTAAGGATTGATATGATGAAGGCATTTCATTCTGCTATCCAAATATTATGTCATCCTTTGTTACCCCTTTTGAGATATAGTTTCATTTTCTTTCGTACCTCTCTTTTGGAATCAAAATAGAGTTTGAAAATTTCAAAAAAAAATTGTCAAGAAAAATAGAGTCAGAAAAGTGTCAAGAAAAAAAGAAATAGATCTGAAAAAAGTCTTAAAAAGAAAAAAAGTCAAAGAAAAAGGAAAAAAGAGATCCAAAGTTAGATTCAAAAAAAATAATAAAGAAAAATAACAAGATGTTTGAAATACGTTTGACCTAATTCTTGCTATGACAAGATACGTAGGCAGCCCTACTCTGGGGTTAGGTCCAACCAAAAATTCAAGTTACCCAGTATGAAATAAAACTGGGGCAAAAGTTATTTTCTTTATGAGTCGATTCCAAAAGTTATAAGTCTCAATCAATGTTTATGTATATTTTGAGTGTCATGCCATCCTTTGTTTCTAACCCTATCCAAAAGCCAAGTTACAACCAAAGAAAGATATTCAGATCAATCTTTGAGGATGTCAAGGCTAAGCATGTTATAGTTATATGATGTTTCATATTTTGGGCGCCACTTTTCTTCAGCATAAAAACTGTGAGAAAAATAAAAATGAGAGAGTCTTATTAGTGAAAGCCATTCTGGAAACCATAAGGCGACAGTGAGTTGTGAGAAAAATCAATAAAAATGAGAAGTATTATGGGTGAAAACCCTCATGGGCACCATAAGGCGACAGTGAGTTGAGAAAGAAATGAAAATAAGATAGGCTCGTTGGCGAAAACCCATTGAGGTGCCACTAACCTAAGAAGGATTGTAACCAGAGGGAATAAGTTCAAGAATGCCTCCATTTCCAATTCAAATGAGTGGGAAAAAGTTGATAATGATTAGTATGGGTAGATCAGGTGTTTAATTCAAAATGTATATCATAATCATTGGAATCAGATGCCACAAGTTTTCTTTTGACATTGTTTATAAAGAGATGTCTATTGTCTTTTCCTTTTTTTTTATATTTTTATTTTTAATTTTGTGTCTTTGTTGTAAAAAAATCACTATCATCATCCTTCACGTATTTTTAAGTCAAATTTATGTCAAGAAAAGTGAGGAAGGACTTCAAAACTTACTACCAACTCCTTCAATTATGCAAAGTAAGACAAAAGAATGACACACAATGATAACATGTTTCAAAAATTAAAGTGAGGTACTCAAGAATGCTTGTCATCTGGCAGTTTTTGGACTCATAGAAGTATAAGGGGTGTATTTGAAGTTGAATCCAGAGGCATCCTGCAAGAGAAATATAATTTGAGTAAAAAGTCTACGATACTTATCAACGATTGAAATAAAGCTGAGTATGACAAGTGCAAGAGTGGTCGCCTCAATATCCAAATGCCACAAACCAACCACCATATTTTAAAACTCATAACTTTTCTTTGGTTGAAACCGGAGATGGAATATTGCTTTCACTTTAGAGTTTTCAAATAGAGGGTGCGATTCCACACTTCTGTCAACACAAGAAGCAAGGTTACAACACAAGATGCTGGGTTATGGTCATAGAAAATTTTATTCTTTGTGAGATGTACTTACCAAAGTTATCAAAGTCTGATTCACCCTCCTTTCTGTACTTTTCAAAAGTTAGGATCTGGTGACACACACAAAATTTTCTAGTATAAATTGGGGCCCAAAATTTGTTCATGTTGTTTGGGATTTTATTTTCTGTTCAGGACCCTCCATGAAAATGAGAATTTACTTTCATCTCAGGACCCTCCTGGATAATGGGAATTTACTTTAAGCTCAGGACCCTCCTGGATAATAGAAATTTATTTTCTGCTCAGGACCCTCCTGGATAATGAGAATTTACTTTATGCTCAGGACCTCCTGGATAATGGGAATTTAATTTCTGCTCAGGACCTTCCTGGATAATGGGAATTTACTTTATGCTCAGGACCCTCCTGAATAATAGGAATTTATTTTTAGCTCAGGCCCCTCCTGGATAATGGAAATTTACTTTATGCTCAGAACTCTCCTAGATAATGAGAATTTACTTTTTGTTCAGGACCCTCCTAGAAAATGGAAATTTACTTTTTGCTCAGGACCCTTCTGGATAATGGGAATTTACTTTTTGCTCAGGACCCTCCAGGATAATGGGGATTTACTTTATGCTCAGGACCCTTCTGGATAATGGGACTTTTATTTTCTAGTTCACCTTTTACTTTGACTTCAGGAACACGTTTGGAGAATAGAAATTACTTGAAGAAATATCAAGTCAGGAGAACGCCTGAAGAACAAGGTGAAGAAATAGAAAGTCAGGAGCCCGCCTGAAGAATAGGGTGAAGATTTTCAAGTCCAAGTTAGAAGAAAGTATGAAAAATAAATCAATTGTGAAGTTCATCTCCAACGGCAAGAGCCAACATAGAGGAACATTTCGTGTTTCAAGTTCAAATCAAAATAATGACTATCTCACCATTTGAGGAGTCATGAAGGTTCAAGTCAATATTTTATAAAAGCAGCATATACATGATCTTTCACTTGTATCTTTATTTTATTGTTTTGTTATTCATTTGAATGTAAAAGTAGAATATTGTGAACCGGATACTCGACCACTAACTCATTGTTTCACCATTTTACCTCTTAGAACTACACGTGACCTGATTCTCTTATCACCCGGGATATGTAAGCGGTCCAAAACTAGGACTCGGTTACATCACATTTATTTTATCCCCACCTTTTAAAACTCATCTATTTGTCTACTTCTTTGTATGAAAACTCTTCGAAATTTCAAATAAAGTGGAACAAAATGTAGACACGTGATTATTGACCCTCCCTGAGTTTTAACCTATTTTTTCGGCATTAAATATTTATATTTTGTCTAATATTTATTTTAGCTCTTATTTTATTTTTAATAGGTTTTATTTGAAAATAAATAAGTAAAGTTACATTTTGGGATATTTTATTTTTGTTTTTATTGTTATGTTATTTTAAAACAATATGAAACTTCAAAAAAAATATATTTCTCTTTTAATTTTAATAAATAAGTTAGTAGTTTTAGTATTCTCCTAATTATATTATTTTAGGCTATTTATAAATTTTCATTATATTTTTCTTAAATATAAAAATTAATTAGTTAATATTATTTTATTATTATTATTATTTTCTATTTTATATATATTTAAATTTAAAAAAAAAAGGCATTATCCTAATAAAACTACACAACCTCTCCCACAATCTGATTTTCACTCAACTTTCCTCAACCTCTCTAACATATAACCCCCTAACCTCCCCAAAAGGGGAGGATACGTTCATGGAGAGAAAAAATAAGAGAGTAAAAAATGGACAGGATCATATAAAAAACCAGAGAGAAAAAAAGACACAAACAAAAGAAAGCAGTAGAAGAAACAAACAGAAAAAGAAAGAAAAAGAGCGACGATTTGAGTTCAAGTTCAGAGTTTCGTTTGAAGTTTTTCAGTGAAGGTGTTCTCACTTCATCACTCAATTTAAATCATCACAGGTTCTTATTCGATTCTGTATCATTTATGTTATGAGTTGTATTATGGAAAAGCATGAATGAAAATGTTCAATGGGTTACATGCATTATTTAGTCTATATGATTGTATGATTATATGAATTTTCTGTTATTATATGTTATACGATTAAGTTATCAAATGTTTACATATTTTTACATAGATGTGTTGGGTATTAGAGTGCTATACGTACTGGAAGAAAAAACATGAGAAATGGAGAAAAATAGCACACACTTAGATAAACTGATTTCTTACCAACTAGCCTTCCGGGTGGGCTTAAGACATTGATTTGCTAGATCTATATACAACCTTCTTGTATTATGGGTTTGAATCCCATAAGAGCTACATAACCAGGTAGTGTTGGGCTTAACCGAGACCAGATTGGAAAAAGTATGAAGGTCTACATTGACGACATGCTTATTAAAAGCAGAGAGGTTCCAGACCTAGTGAAAAACCTAAAAGAGACCTTGGACACCCTCAGGCCAAGGGGTAGACTGAGGTCACTAATTGGACTATCCTGTAAGGTGTCAAGACCAGACTTGGAAAAGATAAAGGGTGATTTGACGGGGGGATCACATTCTCAATAATACCCACACTACCACAGGAAAAATCGCTATAGCAGCTTACCTCACAGTCGCACAACATTTACTATACACACTATTTACATGCTATATTTTTTTAAAATGATACTCGCACTCACGAGAAAAGAAATATTACCCAGAAATTTACACATAACAGTGCTCCATCTTTTTTTTATACACACACCAAATTAATATGACTACACACACAGAGATAGCAAAACTGGAGAGAGAAAAAGGTGGGAAAATAGTGAGAATTTGGAGAAAACAACGGCTTTTTCTTTGATTTTACTACAAAATTTTAATGAAAAAATTAATTGTCCACTACCGATTTTGACCCGAAGCAGACTAACCCCTCCCACCAGTGTTAGTATTCTGGCAGCAGAAATAAAATACCTTAGTTTCTGAACCTTAGAAAATTTCTTGGAATTCTAATCTCTGGACCCAATATGACTCATGGGTACGAGCTGTATGTTGGGGTACAGATGGTATGGTCTAGTCGTATACTAACCAGTGTTGGTTGGTGGGATGGATTTTGGTTATTGGAATGGATACGACTTTGGGGTATGAGTCGTATTAGTGGTTACAGATCATTTGGTTCCTTAAATTAATCTTAGACTTAGTTATTCAGGTTGGATCTAAGTACGAGTGGCTCACCATAAGCCGTAAGCCAGGATATGAATCGTACCAGGGACTGTTCAATCTTTCTGGTATTTTATTCTATCGGGGATACATGTCATGGATACAGATTGTATGTTGTGGTTACGACTTGGTTGGATGATTCGTATACTGGACAGTGTTTGGTCCAAGGGTGGAGGACATGATATGAGTAGAGTATACCAGTTATATCAGAGGGTAAAACTCGTGTGGGTCATACGTATCCATATGATGGGATTTTGGTGCAACTTAAGTGGGTGTATTCTGAACATTTTTTAACTTATTCCAATAGGGTCCCATGATTTCTAACCTAATTGGGAGGTTATTTACCCTATTATTCTATTCATGATCACTTAGAAACTTTTCTAAACACTCCATAATTCTCTTAAGAGCTTTTGGGCAATGGGAGTTAGGGTTTCAACTAAAGAATCAATTTGGGGCTTGTCTTGGTGATTTCCTTCTGTCATCATCTTGGTTTAAGGCATGTTCTCTTCCTTCAATGTTAATTTTACTTAAAGGCATGGTTAATATGAATGTTTTCATGGTTTTACTATTACATACTTTTGGCTTTCAAATATGATTTGGGGGTTTTGATATTAAATGGTTGGTTATGGTTTCCCATGGTTTTAATTATTCTTTTATATACATTAATGGTGGTTTTGGATAATTGGATTGCATGGAAATGGTTTATTGGTAATTGAAATTGGTTTTGGTCATATTACGCCCCCAATGTTTTTAACATAATGCTTATAAAGATATGTTCATTGCATTGACTACTTTTAATGGAACTCTTGCATAATTTAAACTTGGTAAATGAATTATGCATGGTTTAAATGGTTTGGAAAGGCTAAAGGCTAATTATTTATGCTTGTGGGAAACAGGGAAGTCTCCCAAGTAGTTTAATATGGTAAATGGAAGGGTACTTGAAAGTCTCCTTATACCTATATATGGTTGGCTATGGATGATACTTGCAAGTAAGGCTTGGTATAATGATACCAATATCAATGGCCTTAGTTAATAAATGGATAATGGCTTGGCTATTTGGAATTTGGTTTTAATTGGAAAGTAATGGCGGGAGGTGTAGTTAAGCCGTGAAAGGTGGAGGTCCCAAGGGAACCATAACTGGAAACTTATATTTCCTAATATAAGGTTGGTCTTCATGACCCTGTGCATGATGTCACACTATTTTTGGGGGATGTACTAGTCATCCCATGGGATACTTCCCTGGTCATGCGGCTATATGCACTGGGGCCTTTTCCGCAGGGGGAGCTGAACCCATATAGCTCGTGGGTGGTTTAGGATGACAAATATGCATAGGCCAGGCAAAGATTTTAAAGGTATGCTAAACCCGATCCCTTTTCCCGGCATGGTTATATATATATATACACACATATATATATATATTGTTGTGTGCATATGGGTGGTTTTATTTGGTTTTATAAATGATATTATTTTATCCTCACCCTGAGATCATGCTAGCGATCACTCACTAACCCCATCTATTGGCGGCTATATACCCACGGTATGTAGGAACTGACCATTCTACTTCTCCTACATAGTGATTGACTCAGGATCAATATTTGGACTGAAGTGGTGAGCTTCCATTCTTTCAGAAGACACCATTTTATATTATGGATATTTTTAGACATTTTAACTTTATTTTGGACGTTGGTTTTGGCTATGGCTGGGGTTATGTCCCAATTAGATTTCATTACTCTTTTGGTTAGAGCCTCTATGGTACTTCTATGGGTTGAAATGGGCAGGATCAGTATTGGTGTCGACCCTAACACTGGAATAAGCTGGGAGGCTGGCATCATCAGACATAATTTCTCAATGTTCCTCCATATGTCATTTTGGGATTAATTATATCATGTTTTGGAATATTTTTTGTTATCGCCTGGTTTATGGCCCTTGTTTGGTATGGTTTGGTATGGTTGGATTATTGGTATGAGATTGTTGGACTCGGTTGGGTAGGTCACAACTGTATTATATTCCCAAAATCTTTATGTGAGTTATTACACTATTTTGATACATGCTCGGAATTAAGCCAACTCAAGGAAGGCGGCTGGAGGTTGGGTTGGGTAACGGGGGTGGTCTCCGATCCTGGTTAATCTTGGGATTCCCAATACAACAGGGCCCCAGGGTGGGTCATGTCAAGTTGGTATCAAATCCCAGGTTCATGGTCAATTGGGAGTCCATAAAGTCGTGTCAAGTATAGTCTCTTTTAAGGGTGTGTAGTGCACCACACTCATAAGGGAGTGGCTACAAGGCATTTAGGAATGTTTCACTTTATTGGTATCCTATTTTCTTTCTTGGAGTCTCAGTCCTGGAATTTTCTCTAATCTTTGTTTGTTCCTCTTTCAAATCATGCCTCATAGGTCTAAAACATAAGGAAATTCTTCTATCCCATCTGCGGGTAATGCTGAAGAGGTCCATCCTACTTCTAGGATTCATCTTCTATCTCACGATCCTATCTCTGATAGTTCTGGAGATCCATCGGTTGCTACTAGTCCTTCTCAAGGCGAGGTGACTAATGTAGAATTCCGTCAGTCTATTCATGCTATTGCGAAATCGGTTGTTGCTCAGGCTGAGCGAGATGTGTCTAGTGCTTTGTCTGCTGAGGCCACAAGGGTTGGCTAATTTATGAAGATAGGTCCTCCTACTTTTTTTGGAGTGAAGGTAGAGGAGGATCCATAGGGATTCTTAGATAAAATAGAAAAGATATTTTGGGTGATGTAGGTTACCAATGTGGAGGGGGTAAACTTTGCAGCTTATCACCTCAAAGAGGTTGCATAACAATGATATGAAGAGTGGTATAGGGATAGGGGATATATGGAGAAGTCATTCTTATGGGATACCTTCTCTGGTACTTTTCTGGATCGTTTCTTTCCCTAAGAGTTGAGGGAAACAAAGATGGAGGAGTTTGTGAACCTCAAGCAGGGGAGAATGTCTATCAAGGAATATGCCTTGAAATTTCATCAATTTCTAAGGTAGCTCCAGATATGAGGGCTAACATGCGGTCTAGAATAAGGAAGTTGACTTTTAGGTTAAATTGGGATCTAATTTTGGAGAGAGATTGATTTACTAATTAAAGATATGAATATCTCTAGGTTGAATGTTCATATGCAGTAGGTAGAGGATAAAAAGAGAAGGCAGGTGGAGTTCAGAGATAGGTAGGGAAAGAGGAACATATTTTCTGATCAGGGAGGTTCTTAGTCTTAAAATTGTTGAGATGGTGGAAAATAACAGAAAAAAAAGTGGGGGAGTTTTGGTTCTTACTCTTCTACTAGTGGTCCTTACCAGTCGGGCGACAGGTGTCAACATGGTGATGATAATTTTCGGGCGCAGGGTGCCCAATCTCTGGCAAGGGGAGATTCATTGGTTCCTTTATGTCTTCTTTATTAGTTTTATGGTCATCCTTATCAGGGTTATTGCAATGAAGGAAGGGACAAATGCTTCAAGTGTGGCCAGACAGGCCATCATCTCAGGGATTGTCTGGTTAATAAGGTTGCTACGGGGGATAATAATATTCATGTGGCTTTATCTTCTGCTCCTA
Organism: Capsicum pubescens; assembly: GCA_030864215.1. NCBI lineage: Eukaryota > Viridiplantae > Streptophyta > Magnoliopsida > Solanales > Solanaceae > Capsicum > Capsicum pubescens. The sequence goes on from CM061538.1 coordinate 112,707,801, forward strand.
CATTTGGTGGTGTTGCATCTACTTTTGTTATTGCTCCTGGTTCTAGTATTGGCTGGAATAGGTTGTATTCTTTGGTGTCTCAAAAGGAATTCGAGGCATCACCTGATGTCATTACTGGTACATTACATCTTTTCTCTCTTGATGTCTATTATTTTCTTGATCTGGGGGATACTCTTTCCTATGTGACTCCTTATATGGATGTATCTTTTGGTTTTGATTCAGAAGTTATTTCGGATCCTTTTTCTGTTTCTACCCTAGTAGGTGACTCAGTTATTGCTAAAGAAAGTCTATAGGGGGTGGTATCTGTTGGTGGCAAGTAGACCTTTATGGATCTATTTGAGTTAGATATGGTAGATTTTGATGTTATTCTGGGGATGGATTGGTTACACTCTTGTTATGAATCCTTGGATTATCGGACCTGTAGGATTATCTTTAGATTCCCTGGTGAACCAGTTATAGAATAAGAGGGTGTTTCTTTAGCTCCTAGGGAGAGGGGGTTATTTTTTTATCTTAGATCTTGGAGGTTAATCTCTATAGGTTGTCTTTATCACATAGTCCGGGTTAAAGATTCTAACTCAACAGGTCCTTCTTTTCAGTCAGTTCCTGTGGTTAATGAGTTTCTGGAGGTCTTTCCAGATGATCTTCCTAGTGTTCCTCCGAATAGAGAAATAGAGTTTGGTATTGATCTAATACTGAAACTCTTCCAATTTCTATTCCTCCGTATAAAATTGCTCCAACTGAGTTAAGAGAACTCAAGGAGCAACTTAAGGATCTTCTGGATAAGGGGTTTATTTATCCTGGTGTGTCTCTTTGGGGTGCACCTGTGTTGTTTGTGCGCAAGAAGGATGGTTCCCTTCGAATATGTATTGACTACAGGCAGTTGAATATGGTGACGGTCAAGAACAAGTATCATTTTCCAAGAATATATGATCTACTTAACCAACTGCAATGTGCCAAGTTTTTTTCTAAGATGGATCTTTGGTTTGGGCACCATCATCTAAAGATTAGGGAGGTGTATATCCCTAAGATAGATTTTCGTACTCGGTATGGGCAGTTTGAGTTTTTGGTGATATCATTTGGGTTGACTAATACTCCAGCGGCGTTTATGGATCTGATGAAAAGAGTTTTTCGTCAGTATTTGGATCTCTTCATTGTTGTGTTTATTGATGACATTCTAGTTTATTCAAAGAGTGAGGTGGACCATGATAATCACCTCTATGTGGTGTTTCAGACCTTAAAGAAACAATGGTTGTATGCCAAGTTCTCTAAGTGTGAGTTTTGGTTGAACGATGTAACTTTCTTGGGTCATATTAATTCTAGTGAAGGGATTATAGTGGATTCACAAAAGGTTGTTGTGGTGAAGAGGTGGCCTAAGCCCACGACTCCCTCTGACATTTGAAGCTTCTTGGGTTTAGCCAGGTATTATAGGTGGTTGATGGAAATCTTTTCGTTGATAGCTTCTCCTTTGACAAAGTTAACTCAGAAGAAGGTCAAGTTTTCTTAGTTAGATGCTTGTGAAGGGAGTTTCGAGAAGTTGAAGGATAAGTTAACTTTGGCTCCAATTTTGACATTGTCGGAAGGCAATAATGGGTTCATGGTTTATTGATATGCATCTCGGGTAGGTCTTGGTTGTGTGTTGATGCAACGTGGGAAGGTGATTGCCTATGCTTCCAGGTATGTAAAGGTACATGAGAGGAATTATCCTACTCATGATTTGGAGTTTGTTAAAGGAAAGATTAATATCTTTGCCTCTTTGTTTTCAAACTTTGTTAAATATTGGGGATGTATTTGATAAGATAATGCAAAGGACTCGTGTGTGTGGTTACCCCTACCTTATCTGTCATTCTGGGATAAATGTTCCTAGTGGGGGAGATTGAAACACCTTAGTTTCTGGACCTTAGAAAATTTCTTGGAATTCTGATCGCTGGACCCAATACGACTCATTGGTACGAGCCGTATGTTGGGGTATGGATGGTATGGTCCAGTCACTGACCAGTATTGGTTGGTGGGATGGATTTTGGTTACTGGTATGGATACAACTTAGGGGTACGAGTCGTATTAGTGGTTACGGATCCTTTGGTTCCTTAACTTAATCTTAAACTTGGTTACTTAGGTTGGATCTGAGTACGAATGGCTCACCATGAGTCGAAAGAAAGGATAAGAATCGTACCAGGGACTCGTATGGTAGACAGTGTTCAATCCTCCTGGTATTTTATTCTGCCAGGGATATGACTCATGGATACAGATCGTATGTTGTGGTTACGACTTATTTGGATGAGTCATTTACTGGACAGTGTTTGGTCCAAGGGTGGAGGCCAAGATACGAGTGGAGGATACTGATTGTATCGGAAGGTATGACTCATGTGGGTCAGTCGTATCCCTGTGATGGGATTTTGGTACAACTTAAGTGGAGTTATTCTGGACATTTCCCCACTTATCCTGATAGGGTCCCATGACTTCTAACCTAATTGGGAGGTTATTTACCCTATTATTCTATTCATGAACACTTAGAAACTTTTCTAAAACACTCCATATTTTTCTCAAGAGTTTTTTGGCAAGGGGAGCTAGGGTTTCAACTAAAGGATCAATTTGGGGTTGTCTTGGTGATTTCCTTCCGCCATCATCTTGGTTTAAGGCATTTTCTCTTCCCTCATTGTTAATTCTACTTAAATTCATGGTTTATATGAATGATTTCATGATTTTACTATTACATAATTTTGGCTTTCAAATATGATTTGGGGGTTTTGATATTAAATGATTGGTTATGGTTTCCCATGGTTTTAATTATGCTTTTATATGCATTAATGGTAGTTTTGGATTATTGGATTTTATGGGAATAGTTTATTGGTAATTGGAATTAGTTTTGGTCATATTATGCCCCCAATGTGTTTGACATAATGCTTATAAAGACATGTTCATTGCATTGACTACTTTTAATGGAACTCTTGCATGTTTTAAACTTGGTAAAGGAATTATGCATGGTTTAAATGGTTTGGAAAGGCTATAGGCTAATTGGTTATGCTTGTGGGGAACATGGAAGTATCCCAAGTTGTTTAATATGGTAAATGGAAGAGCACTTGCAAGTCCCCTTATACCTATATATGGTTATCTATGGATGATACTTGCAAGTAAGGGTTGGTATGACGATACAAATATCAATGGCCTTGGTTAATAAATGGATAATGGTTTGGTTATTTAGAAATTGGTTGTAATTGGGCAATAATGGTGGGAGGTGTAGCTAAGACGTGGAAGGTGGAGGTCCCGGAGAGACCAAAACTGAAAACTAATATTTGTTGATATGAGGTTGGACTTGGTGACCGTGTGCATTATGACACAATATATTTGGGGGATGTACTATTCATCCCATGGGATACTTCCCTGGTCGTGCGGCATCACGCACTGGTGCCCTTTCAACAGAGGGAGCTGAACCCATATTGCCCATTGGTGGTTTAGGACGACAAAGCTACACATACCAGACATGGTTATATATATATGTATGGTTGTGTGCATACGGATGATTTTAATTGGTTTTATAAATGACATTATTTTATCCTTATCCTGAGATCATGCTAGCAGTCACTCGCTAACCTCGTCTACTGGCGGTTGTATACCCATGCTATGTAGGAACCGACCGTCCTACTCCTCCTATATAGTGATTGACTCGGGATCAACATTTGGATTGAAGTGGTGAGTTTTCATCCTTTTGAAAGGTATCATTTCATGTTATGGATATTTCTAAACATTTTGACTTTATTTTGGACATTGGTTTTGGCTATGGTTGGTGGTATGTTCCAATCGGATTTCATTACTCTTTTGGTTAGAGGCTTTGTGGTACATCTATGGGTTGGAATGGCGGGATCGGTATTGGCATCGGCCTTGACATTGGAATAAGCCGGGAGGCTGGAATCATCGGACATAATTTCTCACCGTTCCGTCATATGTCATTTTGGGATTAATTATATTATGTTTTGGAACATCCTTGGTTATGGCCCTTGTTTGGTATGGTTGGATTATTGGTATGGGGTGGTTGGACTTAGGGATGGCAATGGGGTTGTGCGGATGTTAGGATATGTGGGGCGGTGCGGATTTTAGACTATGTGGGTGCGGTGCGGGTGTGGGGCGGGTTTAAGTAAGTTTTTTAAATGGTGCGAGGCGGGGCGGGTTGTGGGTATATGCGGGTTTAAACTAAAATAAAGTTAAAAATTAGTATTATTCCCATAAATCTACCTAAAATTATATGTATTATTCACATAAAATTTTATGATACTTAAAACAACATGTATAATACTACAAATAAACAATTTTATAACTTTTTAAATTTCTTTATTCATCTTAATGAAAATTTGATATTTGATCATTACTTGTATACATGATACTTTTCTGATAATTTCTTAGTGAAAAGTGATATAATAGAAATTGGTTGTTACTATTTCCTAGTATTGAAAATATTATGGTATTCAGTGGAGTTACAAATTAAAAAAAAAGAAGCAAAAATGTGGGGTGGTGCGGGTATGCGTGGGTAGGAGTGTAAAGACCAAACCGTCAAGTCAAACCGAACCAACGAACCAAACCAAACCGAGGAAAAAAACCGACTTGTGATTTGGTTTGATTGATTTGGCATTAGAAAAACAAATCCGACCATTCTTGGTTTGGTTTGGTGTTAACCAAAAAAAAGTCAAACCGAACCCGAATCAAACCGACATAGTATATATATATATATATATATATATATATATATATATATATATATATATATATATATATATATATATTAGTTTAACCACACGTGTAACCTTTGATTATTTAAAATTAGATGATTTTGTCTATTGCGAAAGCTTATATAGATATTTATATATAACTTTATTATAAAAAGTTAAATAGTAATTTACTCAAATAGAGTGCATTATAATTTTTTACAAAGATATCTAATTATAATAACATTGCTTGATTACAAATCTTATGCCAAAAAAAGACTAAAATTGGACACAACAGTAAAATTAAAACCTTATCAATTACATGCACAAAAGATGATAAAAGAAATATTCCTAGAGAAAAAAATGCAATATTTTTGAAGGCAAAAATAATTGAGTGAATAATACCTTAAAAATTTATGATGAAGAATGTTGAATAACGGCCTTATATATATGTGTTCGGATCCTCCTCCTTACATAAATATCAGTCGAATTTTCGTGTTCATATCTCAAATCTATATAGTCAGATTTTTTAAGTAGATATTTGAATTATATTTAGTCGAATTCCTACATCTACATTTATATGTGGCTCCATATCATTAAATTTTTAAATTTAGATTATGAAGATCAAATATCCACATGTGATTACAAGCAACCATGACATTCACATATAAACTAAAATCAACTAAATCAAACCCAACCTTCGATAGAGGAGGGTACTATGCATAATGTGATATTGGTGAAAATGACTCTACTACAAACAACTTTTTTTCTTCGATTTTGTTTTGTTCTTTGAAATTCCATAGACGCCTTTTTTATGTTATTCTCATAAATTAGTATTACGATTTTCTTTAACATAAATAACAATTAATATGTCTCACTTACAAATAATATGGATTTCTATAGTGGTTTAATTGTACATAAAAGTTATCATATTACAAAAACCATGACTCATAAATAAAAAAGAATTTAACCTCCTATCCTAATTCGTGACCTTGATATGTTTTTTTATAAAAGAAAAATGGGATTGGAGCCCTTTTTATGTCACGATAATCAAAATTATGTCACGATCACAGAAAGAAAGTAAAAGAAAAAAAGAGCAATAAATCTTTGATTTTTGACAACTTCATTCGGCGGAAACATACTTGTCCAATTTTTTGATCAGAAACTTTCAACTAAAAGAGAAACACAAGAAATTATCAAAAGAGAGAATCAATGTCAATTGTTGATTATTATTCTTCATATATAATCTTTAAAGGTATGATTTAAAAGAAATAAATAAAGGCAAAAGGAATGATGATAATGATAGTAAGAAAACTCGTGAATCAAAACTAAAATAAAAAGCAAAGTACAATATAAGAATTTGTTTCGTATAAATTTTGATCCAAAATATTACTTAAATAGACTTATAAAGAATATTTTTTATATAAGGCAAAATTCAATTTTTAGAAGTACTAAATATTACCTAGATCAAATAATCAAAATCAACAAATATATGTTATTAAATCCTAAAACTCATGCGTAGGAACAATAAATTAAATTTATTCTATGTATAAAATTTTCCTTTTATAAATTATATAATTAAATATAAATTTTTCCACCTCTTTTTTTTTACGTGCACAATGATTTCTTCCCTTTTTAACTTTGACTTGTCCTACAATTTTATTCATAATATTCTACTTATTCTTCTTTATAATTTTAAATTATGAAGTACTAGAAGTTTTTAGTTTATCAGGATTCTTTCTATATATTTTAGGAGTTGTTAAATTCTTTTCATATATTTTAGGAGTCTTTAATCTAATTAAATAATAAATTGAGGAAAATAGTAAAAAGACGTTTTTATCTATTGCAGAGGCTTCTAATGAAGGAAAAAAAGTTCAAACGTCATTTTTAAGGCCCTTCACACTTTTAATATAGTATAGATATAGATATAATATTCAAACTTTTTTATACATAAAATATTAATTATAATCTACTTTTTAAATACTTTTTCAACTAGTTTTAGTAATTTTCAATAATTTGAAAGCAGATGTACATATATATTTAAATTTGGGCCTTTAAGTTGTAATATTTATCCATTAATTGCTAATTAAATGATCCAAAACCCAATATAAACTTAAAATCTAAACTTTTTACTCTTCATCTCACTTTTTAGTTTCAAGAGAGTTTTCCACTGCTTATTATTTCATAATTATGATTTTTCATTAGCACATGAGTGAAAAAATATTTGATCTAGTCTTCGATCACAATATAATTGTAAAAACTAAATATTATTAAAAGAATCCAAAAAACCCAAAAAAATCAAAAAACCAAAAAAACCAACTAAAACCTAAACCGAAAAAACCAATTTTATGTTGGTTTGATTTGGTTTATAGTTTTAATAAACCGACATGATTAGTTTTGTTTTTTTTTTAATAAAAACCGAACCAACCCGACCTATGTACACACCTATGCGGTTTATGCGGGTTTATGCAGGTTTAAAGGTGATGCGGGACGGTTTTAAAATTTGTGAGTTTAGAAAAACCCCACACCGCACCCACACCACACCCGCACCGCTCCATTGCCACCCCTAGTTGGACTCAGTTGGGTTGGTTGCGGTTGTGATTTATTCCCAGAGTCTTTATGTGAGTTGTTACACTATTTTGTTACATGCTTGAAATTTAGCAAACTCAAGGTAGGCGGCTGGAGGTTGGGTTAGGTAATGGGGGTGGTCTCCGGTCCTGGTCGGACTTGAGACGCAAATTATGAAAAGGCCCTAGGGCGGGTTGCGTCAGGAAAACAACCGAAAAATCATACCAAATTTGCTGGTGAACACGATAAATCCATCCTTTTTCTCAAAATCCGACAGAAAGCCATAGGAAAACCATACCAGATTTGCTAGCTAGCACCAACCGTCCATCCATTGATCGAAATCTAGTGGAAAGCCATCGAAAAACCATCGGAAAATGCACACATCCACTTCATTGCAAAGCCCCACCAAAAATCTCAAAAATCCAACTGTCAAACACCCCCCCTTCCTTGACGAAAATCGTCGGGCTCCCATTTGGAAACAAACAAACCAGCGAGTTTTCTCCGGAAAGTGGGGCTACCATCCCTCCTTATCCATTTTCGTTCACCGTCGGAGTTCTGAAAATTCCACAAGCGCCGCTCGTCATTGTTTGGTTATTGTTGCGGCAAAAGCCATCGAAGAACAACCCAAAATTGACCTGACTAGTCCCAAATCCGATGGAAACTGCCGAAAAACAAACGAAATAGATCTATGCGTTTGAAATTACGTGCGGGTTGTTCTTTATTTTGTAATTTTTTGGTTGAGTTATTGAAAAATATAAACGGGTAGACAAGAATTGTGATTTTCGTGTTTGATATATCTTATAATATATGATTTGGGTTTGTATCAATTTAAAGAGAATAAATTAAAATTTAGTATAATATGGGTAGCTTTGTGTATTTTATTTATTTATTTATTTTATTATTTTGTTATTTTTATTTTTTGTTATTAATAAAGCTTAATAATTATTTTGTTAAATTAATTGACCGGCTTGAATGTATTTTGCTTAAAGGTTACTGTTAAGGTTAAGTAAAATTTTGAATAGATAAAATTGTTATCAGTTTACAAGAGACAAACCAACGCCTTTAATGCTAGGTAAGTTTTAGGCACGTTTAAAACATTCATCTCGATTAAGAATGTGGCGTATGCATCTTTCTGAGATATTTACATATAATTCAAGGATGAAATAATGCACCTTGGCAAATATTTTTCTAAAATTAATTTTCACCAATTTAATACAAGAGGCGTAGACAGATATTTTTGGTTTAATAAAAATGACCAAATTTCGTCCTTAACATAATTTTTTAAAATAGTTTAAGTCAAGATAAGTCAATAAAAGCGACCGCGCTAGAACCATGAGACTCGAGGAGTGCCTCACATCTTTTCCTCGATCAACAAAATTCTTTTCCCGATCTTTTATTTTCGTAGACCAATAATGAAAGAGTCAAATTTCTTTTGATTAGGGATTAACAAATGTGACTTGGACCACCATAAGTTAATTCTAAGTGGCGACTCTGTAAATAGAATAATCCCTATTCAAATTGTCACATTAATTGAAAAAATCCTTCGATCCTCCGACGAAAAAGGGGTGTGACAAACACTAATTAAAATTGTAGTTGAGAACTCATCATTAATTCTAGATAAATAGATTTAGATATTTCAAACAATTGCTTGATATGAATTATTTCAACTCAAATTGATCAATTAATGACTCCGGTCAGAACGAACACAATACCAACATCATGCAATTGCAACGACATCAATTGAAATTGTTGTTGAACCTATGAAATCATCCTTAATTATAGCTAAATCAATTTAGACATTTCAAACAATCACTTGACATGAATCATTTCAACTCAAATTGATCAATTAATGACTCCGGTCAGGATGGACACAATACTAACGTCATGCAATTACAACGACATTAATTGAAAGTGTAGTTGAACCTATGAACTCATACTTAATTCTAGATATATCAATTTAGATATTTTAAATAATCACTTGATATGAATCATTTCAACTCAAATTGATCAATTCCTTACTCCAATCAGGACAAACGCAATACCAACGTCACTCAATTGCAACGACATTAATTGAAATTGTAGTTGAACCTATGAACTCATACTTAATTCTATCTAAATCAATTTAGAAATTCCAAACAATCGCTTGATATGAATCATTTCAACTCAAATTAATCAATTGATTACTTTGGTCAAGACAAACGCAATACCAATGTCATGCAATTGCAACGACATCAATTATAATTGTAGTTGAATCTATGAACTCATCCTTAATTCTAGATATATCAATTTATACATTTCAAATAATCGCTTGATATGAATCATTTCAACTCAAATTGATCAACTGATGACTCCGGTCAGGACGAACACAATACCAACGTCATGCAATTGTAAAGACATCAATTAAAATTGTAGTTGAACCTATGAACTCATCCTTAATTCTAGATAAATTAATTTATCCATTTCAAACAATCACTTGATATGAATCATTTCAACTCAAATTGATCAATTGATGACTCCGGTCAGGACAAACACAATACCAATGTCATGCAATTGCAATAACATCAATTGAAATTGTAGTTGAACCTATGAACTCATCCTTAATTCTATCTAAATTAATTTACACTCTTCAAAAAATCTCTTGATATGAATCATTTTAACTCAAGTTGATCAATTAATGACTCCGGCCAGGACGAACACAATACCAACGTCATGCAATTGCAATAACATCAATTGAAATTATAGTTGAACCTATGAAATCATCCTTAATTCTATCTAAATAAATTTAGATATCTTAAACAACCGCTTGATATTAATCATTTCAACTCAAATTGACCAATTGATGACTCCGGTCAAGACGAGCACAATACCAACATAATACAATTGCAATGACATCAGTTGAAATTGTAATTGAACCTATGAACTAATCCTTAATTCTAGATAAATTATTTTAGATATTTTAAACAATCGCTTGATATGAATCATTTCAACTCAAATTGATTAATTGTTAACTCCGGCCAAGACGATCATAATACCAACATCATGCAATTGCAATGCCATCAATTGAAATTATAGTTGAACCTATGAACTCATTCTTAATTCTGGATAGATCAATTTAGATATTTCAAATAATCACTTGATTTAAATAAATAGTGGACTAACTTATTGCAACAGATAAAACATCTATTAAAAATTATCAAACAATTATAGACATCTATTAAAATAGATGTTCAACCTATTGCAATAGATGACTTATCTGTTGGTCATTATAAAAAAGACAATGACCTCTGCTGCAACAAATGACTTATCTATTGGAAATTATCAAATAGATAAAGACATCTGTTGTAAGATGACTTATCTGTTGGAAATTATCAAATAGACGTTGATGACTGATCTGTTGGAAATTTTCAAACAAATGTTGAAATACTTTAAAACAGACAACTTATCTGTTTTAAGATTATTTTTTATTTTAAAGTAATATTTTGTCCTAAATTAAAAAGAAAAAAATACTAAGGCGGTAAAAATATATATTGGATAACTCAAAAATCTCCTTCTTGAGTTGTATTATCTTGTCTTTTCAATGTCACCGTCACTGTCTCCTAATTCTCTTCAAAGTATTTCACCACCACCAATTATTAATAAATATTTAAACTTATATCTAGAATTCTCTCTCCTTTAACCATAAACTAATTCACCTCTCTTCTTTCTTTTTCTCTCCTCTTTAGGATAATCCCATTCGTCTCCTCTTTTTTCTATGTTTTCTCTCTTTCCTCTTCTCTTTTACCTGAGTATCCTTTCGGATCTTAACTATTCTATATCTTTTCTCGACTGAAATTGGTGTTTTGATCCCTTTGCTTTTGACATGGCAGGTATGGTTCACTATTTCTCTTGCCTTCTCATCTTTTTCTTTGCATGTTTCATCAAATTCTTCATGTTTTCTATAATAAAAATTGAAAATTTGAATATCATATTTGTACATGGTTATTTAAATTAGTTATTTACATCTACTATTTTTATTTATTTACCCATATCCTATTTATTGAGAAAATTGAAGGAAATGTGTCTTTTAAGTCTTGAATGAACGAACCATTATTTTTATTATAACTTGCAAAAAAGTCATCTGCTGGGAGAACTTAAAATCCTTGTTGGCAGTATCAGTTTTTTTTGTTTGCCTTTTGATTGTTTCTTTGTTATTGATGCTATTGTTGATGTTGTTGTTAGTGTTGTTGGAACATATAGTGTTGGAACATATAGTATTGTTTCCTTGTTGTTGATGCTGTTATTGGTGTTGGAACATATGGTGGAAGATATTAAAATAGGTCTTCTAACAAATTTGCCATCTGTTGCAACTGATGAATCAGTTATTGGAATAAATACAAACAACTCTTCCAACAGATGACCCACCTGTTACAACAGATGAAATACCCATTGGAAGAAATCAAACCAGTAGCAAGGCTGGTTTGATTTCTTCCAACAGATTACCCATCTTTTATAACATGTCGGTCACCACTTGCAACAGATGTGTCACATGTTGCAATAGATAGATCATTTGTTGAACAGATACGAATCTGTTGCAACTGATGGGTTATCTGTTCGAATGCTTATTGTAATATGTTGAATTTATTGAATTTTGTGTTACCCTTTTTGTTAAATTATGCAGAAATCAATTATAATATTCTTTTTGTTTTTCTCTTGTTTGTAGATAAAAGATGTTTCTTAAAAGAAAAATAAGTGAAAGTGGATCAACTTTTGCCCGACTAACATAAAAGGCTAGTATGAAGGTGGGTTTGTAGGAATAAGTTGCTTGCAGATGGAACCATTTCATATGTGGAAGGTATGTATTACTAATCATGTTATTGTGAAAACACACATAGAGTACACCGATTTTGTGAATATTTTTCTTTACCGATTAGGTATTAATCATTCAAACAAGATATTGCATTTTACAGTTAAGATTGATAGGTTCGAACTGATAAGGCTGAGGGACCATGTATGTAGTGTTGATATCCTGTTACGATTTAATGATGGTTTTCCTAATGTTTATGTGTCAAGTTTAGAGAAGGGATCAAGTTTTTGGTGGTAGTATAAGGATTTAATAGTGATTGGACTGATTTTAAGGGTTTAATGGACTTTTGAAAGGCCTCCGAAGCCTCGCACTGCTTCTAACAAAAATGAAAATCAATATAGTTATTGCCCTGATCCAAATTTATATGGTTGGGTTGCTCGGGTGACGATTATACAACAGAAGGTTCTTGGGAGAATATCTGTGAGGGAAAGAGGAGGTTCTGAAGACTATATATCAACTCAAACCTTATTAAAGAAGAAACACAGGGTACTAAGGAACGTGTAGTGAATCTAGCCGATGAAATTGTCATGAAAAAATAAAATAATCGAATGAGATGAAAAAATGAAAGTGTATCCAAAAATAAAAATCCATCACTCGTTATTGAAAAAAAATGGTGAAGTGGACTGGAGCTGGACACTTTGCTAGGTAACTGCGACTAGTTAGCGTGGCCTGAATGATGACCCACAAAGCATAGGATCAGAACTCAAAGAAAGCAGCTTTGCGATCACTGAGGGGTGGTAAGATGGTTAGTCAGGAACAAAACTTAAACCAACAACTCCTGAAGTAAAAATAAGGGATCAAGCCAAAGTGGCAATTTCTGAAGTTAAACTTGCATCCTTGGCCTTCTGCTTATGGTTCTGGTCAGGTCAAAGGCAGTGGAAACAAAAAGGCATGGGATTTCTTCCCAACTTCAGACCTTTTTGTTTTCACTACCACTGACCTGATCAAAACCACAAACAGAAGGCATGGGATGCAAGTTAAACTTCTGAAATTGATGCCTTGGCCTCCATTATTTTTACTTCAAAATTTCTTGGTTTAATTTTCATTCCTGATTGTACATCTTTCAAATCCTCAGTGCTCGCAAAGCTGCTTCCTTGGAGTTCTGATCCTGTATTTTATGGGTCAAAATTCAGTCACAGTTACCTAGCAATATGTCTAGCTCCAATCCAAGTTACCATTTTTCTTTTCAACAACGAATGATGGATTTTAATTTTTGGATACACTTTCACATTTGTAGCTCATTCAGATTTTTCATCTTTCAAGTCCATTTCACTGGCCAGATTGGCTTGAAGTTCCTTGCTTGCTCCCCTGTGTTTCCTATTTAACAAGGTTTGAGATGATACCATCTTCAGCAACTCCCTTTTCCCATGCAGGTATTCTCCTATAACATATTCATCTCCTCGAGCAACCCATCCATAAAAATTTGGACCAGGGGAATTTCTACTGGTATTGCATTCTTATTTGTTGCATTAGAAGGATTCAAAGTCCTTCTCAAAGTCAATTGCACCATTAAAATCAGTCCAATCACTATTGAATCACTACACTACCATCAAATATTGATCCCTCCTCAAAACTTGACATGCATAAACATAAGCAAAACTGTCATTAAATTGTAACAGGGTATCGACACTATCTTCATGGTCCCTCAGCCTAATTAATTTGCACCTATCAAACTTAATTGTAAAATGCAGGATCTTGTTTGAAGGATCAATGTCTAATCGGTAAAAAATTGCATTGACAAAATCATTGTACTTTATGTGTGTTTTCACGATAACCTATCCAGTAATACATAACTCCCATGCATGACATTAGATCCATCCATTTGCACGCACCTTATTCTTCCTACCCCATCAATGTCAAATAGTATTTAATCTTCAGTTCCCATTGTAAAGTAGTGTACAAAACTATGGAGGCTCAAAGGGTAATCATCTTCAATGTCAAAGGACTACATGCCTATTAAGAAAAAACAAGTGCGACGTATGTAATGCAGCATGATTGTTGTAATGGTAAACTTATTTTGTTTTTTTGTTATGGACTTTGATAATTTTAAATCATTGTTGGGGATGTAAATGTTATGATTTATTATATAACATATGTTTTTATTAACTTGTGCATCAATAAAAAGAGGTAAAACAAGAACTAAATACGATAGACTACAAAAAATATTTTCGGCAGATTACTCATATGTTACAATAGATGGACATTAGCTGGAAGAATGCAATACAGTTCATCAATCTAGATTGTGTTCAACCAATAGATGACCCATATATTGCAACAGATGGGTAATCTATTAAAAACTCAAAACCTTTTTCTTCCAACGGATGGCACATCTATTACAACAGATCTACTGGAAGAACACAATAAAATTAGTTCTTGCCAATGGTTTGTGTTTTTCGAACAAGTGACAAATCTGTTTCAACAAATGGTCCATCTGTTGGAAAAACTAACTAAAATGGCTATTAATAAAAAAAGGGTTATTGAAAGGGTGAAATTCATGACTTTTCAATTATTTAATAAAGAAAAATGGTTCATAAATAAATTATAAGAAAATAAATAATAAACACAATTTAAAATCATAAAATATGGTTATTTAATTTTAATAACTGATGTTAATATTCAGTAGGTGAAAAGTTGTGACTTTTCACCTTTCTTATTTTTAAATCTATTTTTTTAATTTAAATAATCGAAAAGTCACCAGTTTGAATTAATTAAGGGATATGATTATTAAAAAAGAGGTGAACAGTCGTGAATTTTTGTCTAACACATTCAAAATAGTTGATGAATCAAATTCCCCATCTATTGTAATTTATGAATCAGTTGTTGAAAGAAATTAAAATAGCTCCTCCAACAGATGGTCTATCTGTCGCAACAGATATCACATCTGTTGCAACAGATGGCTCATCTGTTGAATACATGGTCCATTTGTTACAACAGGTGGTAAATCTATTGCGACATATAGGTCATCTGTTTCAACAAAAGGACCATTTGTTGCAACAACTCGATAAAAAAGTTATTATTAAAAGAAATAATTATTGAAAAGGTGAGAAGTCCTCGATTATTTAATTGAGAAAAATGTTTATTTATTTTTAAGAACTAATTAATATTAAGATATTGAAAAGTCATGACTTTTTACAATAATAAAAAATTCACCAGTTTGATATATTTAAGTCATGACTTTTCACAGTACTAAAAAAGTCACCAGTTTGAATGTAATTAATAAAATGGAGGTGAACAGTCGTGACTTTTTGCCTAACACATTCAAATTCAATTCTTTACAAATAGGTCCCTCTTTACTCATTCATTCTGCTCCATTTTATTTATTTTTTACATCTTGTCTTTCATATTACAACTTCAATCACTTCTCTTCAAAGAGTAGATTCCTTTTTCGTTGAGGTAAGCTTTTTTTTGTGTGTGTAAATCTATAACTTGGTAGTTTATGTTGTATCACATCCAGACTCTTTCCTTTACTTTTGTGTTTACTTTTTTTTTGTCAATTCATGCATATTCTAGATATGGATGATCCTATTTGGGACATTGCTATTCTGCACGACACCGTGCGAGAACTTAAGAGGTAGATTAATGAACTCCATTGGGAGTTGGGTGCCGTGAGAGCAAGGATGCTCTGAGAGATTCTCAAGATGAGGAGGGCCCTGCTGCTGTCGGTTGACGATTGGCCAGTTGACAATAATAATAGTAATAATAATAATAATGATAATAATAATTAGGTTATGTTTTTTTTTTAGTGTATGCATTTTTTTATTTATATTCGATCTACCTACCTAATGTATTTTGTTTTTGTTTGATGAACAAATTTATGTTTGGTCGACTTTGACTTTTTAATTCTTATTTAATTTTCATTCTGTCTATTTCTTCTTCTCAACATGTCGACAGTTGGAGGTAAGGATTGAGCGTTTGGCACAATTTTGAATCCAGTAGCAATAGTAAGTGTTTTGAGTTCTTTCAACAGATGGACTATATATTAAAACAGATTGGTCATCTGTTGGAAAAACACAAACCAGTGGCAAGAATTGTATTGCATTGTTCCAACGGATTACCCATTTTTTGCAACAAATTAGTCATCTATTGGAGGAACACATTCCAGTTTGATGAACTATATTTTGTTCTTCCAGCAAATGTCCATTTGTTGCAATGGATGGGTAATCTGCTAAAAATATTTTTGTAGTCTTTTGTATTTAGTTCCCGTTTTACCTCTTTTTATTGATGCACATGTTAATAAAAAGATATTTTATACAATAAATAATAACGTTTACATTCATAATAATGAGTTAAAAATATCAAAGTCCATAACAAACAACAACACAAGTTTTACTATTACAACTATCATGGTGAATTATAATCTGGGCATGTAGTTTTTTTGTGGTCAGCGTTCTTACATACAGAGCACTTGTTTTTTCTTGATGAAAATGATTCTCTGACTCCACGCCTCCTCTTATATCGCCTTCTTTCCGGGTTGATAATTCTTGGATCAATATATGGAGGAGGTATTAATCTCTCCAAAATCTCTGTGGGAACAACCAAGATTCTTTAGGAGGCACCAGATTAATATTCTCACTATATTCCATTGTATATCTTACTGGCGTATAATATGGAGACGAGTACTCATAAATTTGAGTTCTATATTATTCACCGTATTGGGATCGAAGCACTGCCATAACATGTGGACAGGGTATTTTGTCCAAGTCAAAAACTCTACATGTACAAGATCTTGTTTGAAGATCGACCATGGCAACATCACCATGACCGTCGATACTGAACTTGTAATCTGCTATTTGATGAGCAAATAACCTATTCCCCAAACTGATGTTCGTTGATATTTGTTTTTATACTTTTAGAACAAATCTATTTCTTGTGCCCGCGAACTGGATACGCCTTTCGTGAAATAATTTGGCATGCCTCTTATTTATTTTCTTAAAAATTACCACAATGGGAAATTCTCTTTTAATGCCAAATATTGAATTCAATGATTCAACTATGTTTGACGTCATGATATTATACATATACAAAAAAATCACTTAGTACGACATCATACAGTAAGTATTACAAAGTTGTAACTCAAACAAGACATTAAATTCATAAGAATGTACTTATTTGCTGGACAAAATGCCCGGCTCCATCTCTTGAAACCGACACATTCGAGAAGTTGTGCTGCCTTGGGATGCATATCCCTTATTTAATTGAAATGGTAAATAAACTCAGCTCTGTTATATGCTTTAGCTGCTCTATAAAAAAGAGTCACGACCTATTCATTGTGAAAGTTGTTTTAATATTTTTTCCAAGATGCCTCATGCAACAACCAAAGTGAGCTGAAGTGAATAAAATTGAACCCATCTTTCGGATACTTGATGCCTATTCGAAATTATACACAACTCTTCGATATCATCAACACAACTTCACATTTGTTCAAAAAATTTGCATACGAGGCATTACATTCCTTTTTCACTACACAAAAAGCGACAAAAAAGATGTGACTCTCAGCATCCTGTGCCACTGCCACTATCAAAACTCCATTATACTTGCTCCTCAAGAAAGTCCCGTCGACGGTTATGACTTTTCTTAACTGTTGAAAACCAAAAATGGAAAAATGCATCGTTTCCACCCCAAACTATACAAGAAAATTAAAAGTCACACCTAAACTATACTAGTAACCTATTACACACCTAAACAATAAAAAAGTGATATATTTTACACCCTGTAAAGCATTATACCACTTGCATGTGGTGTGGTGTTGCACACGCGCCTGCCACGCCAACGCCATGTCAGCATGATACGAAAAAAATAATAAATTTATTATTTTCATAATTTTTTCTTTTTTATTTTTAATTTAAATTCTTTTTATTTCTTCTTCAATTTTTTTTTCTTTTTCTTCCATATCCAAAACCTCCATTGTTGTCCAAAACCTCCATTGTTATGAGTACAATTTTTTTCTTTCTTCAATATCCAAGACCTCCATTGTTGTCCAAAACCTCCATTGTTATGAGGTCAATTTTTTTATTTTTTTTCAATATCCAAAACCTTCATTGTTATGAGGTCAATTTTTTTTTTCTTTTTCTTCAATGTCCAAAACCATCTTCTTCTTTTTTGTCTTCAATAAATTATTCAATGTCCAAAACCATCTTCTTCTTTTTCTTCAATTTTTAAAAAGAAAAAAAAAATTAACGGGATCATATTCTTAACGGGAAGATAATATAAAATCAATACACCCAAGCAATGACTTCATTCAAATTCAATATCATCATCTTCTTCTTTTTCTTCAATTTCCTCAATGTCTAAAACCATCTTCTTCTTTTTCTTTAATTTTCCAACGACCATAATGCCATCTTCTTCTTTCATTGTTGATATAAAATCAATACACCCAAGCAATAACTTCATTCAATTCAATATTCTTTGTTATACGACACCAAAAGTTACAACACTATCACCACCTAATTGCACCACTCATAATCAAATTTACCCACAATTACAGTCACCAAAAATCAATATGCCTCACCACTAATTCACCACCCAACATCAAAATAATTTTGAGCAATTTTAATATATTATTATTAATTGAGCAAAATTGAAAGAAGATTTTTATAGAGACAAGATAGATCTACAAAAAAAGTGTTAAAAACTTAAATTTTGAACAAAATTCATAAAACTTTACAGAGAAAGAACAGAAATACAAAAATAAATTGAAAAATTGATGTTCAACGTGGGAGCAATAACATTTGATTAATTTCAAACGTCTCATCAAAAAAAATTTCGATTGGCGACGATTTCATCCTCAATCTTTTCTATTTTTTCTTTGAAAACTATCATGAAAAAATTATTCTCATCAACCATAGCAAAGGAGGAGTGATTGTGATGAAGAAGAAAAGAAGATTGAGAGAGAAAAAATTAAAGATGGGTGAGAAAAGAGAGTGTGCGCAGGGGTGGGGTTAGGGGTTTAAAGATTTTTTGGCTTTTTTTTTCTTCAGACGTGCCTTTTTTTAAAAAAATTAATGTTATTTCCGAATCAGATTCAGGGTGGAATTAAATTCACTTTTGAGAAGAATAGGTGTGTAATAGGTCGTCACATTAGTTTAGGTGTGTAAGTGACTTTTTATGTATAGTTCAGGGTGGTTTTGATGGCTTTTCCAAACCAAAAATACAAGCACCATAGGATACAAAAAGTACTTGAACCTTTCATTTTCATCAACATCCAATGCCGTCTTACTTTTGAGATTTGTGGACTCAAGCATGCAATGGTATACATCAAGGACTTCATACTTGTGCTTATGTATCCCCCTAACCAAGTCCTTGACAATCCCCATAGCCATATAAATATTCTAATAACTAAATGTAACAACCAATTCTATACAGAGTTGATTAGCCATATGAGCAGTAGAAGGGTCTTTGCCATAGGGGAATCTATTTTAGAAATAACTACCAAGGACCTTTGCCGTGGCGTGGGGATTTTGGCTCATAATATGCTCCGAACCATATGCGTGATACTTTTGATAAATATTAATGATGAATCTGTCGAAACTTAAGTATTTCATAGCCCTCAACCATCACTTACAGTCCGAATTAGCACATCTAAAACAAAAGACTTTGCTCAAACTAATCACCTTCTTTAGTCTTTAATCTTTTTTCAAGAAAGCAGTAAGCAAAGAAGTAGATAGTTCTATCCTATCATTGAATGACATTACCTTGTAAAAACCAGTATCATTATCTTGACGATTGCCAGACTATGTTGATTGAGAAAAACTGCCCACCGTACTGCTCGCAACAATGGGCGTAGGTGTTTGATCATCATCTGGAATATTCATATCCAGATTATCCAATTTATCATCAAACATGTCTTATTGTTCTTCTTCTATATTATGTTTCTAATTTTTTCTCATTGTTTCAACCACGTACACCCTTAACACCGGCCTAGTTGAATTACTAAGATAAGCACGCAACTGAACTTGATTGGTTATCATGAAAAGTAGTACCCTTTGATTTTCAAAGGATCTTTGCATGTTACTGATGACGAGTTCTTTTGATTGACAATTCATTCCATAATAGCTAATGATTAGTTCATAAAATCATCATATAAAACATCACTTTAGACTGTCGTAGCTATCGCTTCTAGCATTTCACCCTTCTTCCAATGCCAAACATATCAATTGCTCTTCTCAATACATTCATCATGACAATCCACCCCTATTGTTATTGTTCCCTCCATTGGTGGTACCTAAATAAAGACATTTGTTAAAAAAAAGTTAAAAATGACATAATAATAAAATTAATAGTGATTGTATAGTACTATAACATGAACCCCAACAGATGAGCAATAGGTTGCAACAGGTGAATAATATATTGCAACAAGTGAGTTATATATTGCAACAAATGACTCACCTGTTGGAATTCATGTTACGGTACTATCGAACCTGATGCTGATTGCAATAGATGGTCATCTATTGGAATAAGTGACTCTTTTGTTGCAGCAGATTATACATCTGTTACAACAGATGACTCACCTATTGAGATGTACTATAGAACTGTTGAAGCTAATTCCAACAGATCAATCACTTGTTGCAAAAGATCACTAACCTATTGCAACAGATTGCTCACCTGTTGCAATAGATGAGTCATATATTGGAATCAGCTTTAGGTTCAATATTCTACAATATGATTACGAACAGGTGAGTCATCTATTGGAATCAAATTCAAGTTTTATTGCAACAGGTGAGTAATATGTTTCAACAGATGACTCTTCTGTTGCTACAGATAACTTGTTTGTTGCAACAGATGACCCATCTATTTGATTCATGTTTCAACACTATAGAATAATAAACATGAATCCTACATATGAGTCTTCCATTGCAACAGATGAATCTTATGTTGGATTCATGTTTGGGTTCTATCCAATGTTGAAAAAATAACAGTAGTATTGTACCTAGATGTGAAATTCAAATAAAAATCATAATTCTACTTATCAAAGTCACCTATGAAGTAATGCCAAAGTGATGTACGAAATAAAATTTGACCTAAAAAATTTGTCAAGTAGCAACAATAGTGGTAACATCAACAACAAATGTCAACAAGAAGAAGATGATGATGATAATGAAGAAGAAGATGATGAATAAAGAATCAGCAACAATTAACAACAAAAATCACAAAGAGAGAGAAAAAAAGAATAAATGAGAAGAGAGAGAAACGCACGGTTTTTTCCCTCTATTTCTAGTTATATTAGGTTTTACTTAGATCAAAGTGTAAATTAAAAAACTTGTGGGCTATTATCAAACTTTTCCAACTTTCTTAATCCATAATAAAGTAATTGTCACCTACACTCAAGTTTTAAAACTTGAGTCACCTACACCTCATTTCAAAACTCTTTTTTTATTTTTGACAAAATTTTCCTAGTAACAAAAAGTAAACACCAAACAATTCTTAAACTGTAAGATGAGAAAATATAGCATATTGTCAATATTATTATGGAGTTTGAATTTTGTGTATGTCGGTATACTAGATTATTTGTATCATCAGAAAATATAGCGTATTGTCAATTTTAAAATAGATGTACCATAACCAAGTTATTTCTTACTTGTCTCTCAACATCATGGCCAAAATATTACCTCATATTGCCTTTTCTTTTACAAACGGTAGGTTTTGTATATAACAAATAGACTTAGTTAACTCTTATACTTAATTAATGCAATCTCATCAATATATTATACTTCCAATGGAGGATCATATTTAGTTTATAGATCATAATTAACATATGAATTCTAATTGTAATAAGTAAAAATTGAAATGTCAAAATTTCTGAAATTAGATCTATAAGAGGAGACAAAAAGTGCATTACGTCATTAGATATACGTCTCAATTTATATGATATATCTATATTAATTTATAAATAATTTTATACTCTATTAATATTTTAAACGAAGATAGTAAATATAGTTATGTTAAAACATTACTGTTATGTAATATAGGATTTATTAGAAATAATTTTCTATTAATTAGGGTGTATTCAAAATATAATATTTATTTTACCACAAACCTATTAAATACCCTAATATATATAACGGGGTAACTAAATTAATAAGGTGACACCTCCACTTCCACGTGGAAGTGGAGGAAGAGTCTAGTAATACATTAACTTTCTAGGTGACAGTAAGTGGTATAAGTGATTCATGCCTAACTTTGCCTTATTTGGCCAAGTTATATGTATATGTGTTGTTCATACAATTTGAGAAAGACATAGAAATTATGTTCCAGTCATAAATGTCTAGACATGGTAATACCTTAGAGATATTGTGATATCATATTTTATTACATAAAAAATTAATTATCTACAACAAGTTATTCAAGCCCAGGTTCTAGTGAGACATATTTGGAGGCTTCTCGGAGAAGTTTTTAGCTTTGGCGTCTAGGTAGGTTAGGCTTACCCTACCTTTAGATTGAGCTTATTTATGGTAACTGTGTAATATTATGCAAGTTTTTGACAAATACTTGTAGTTTGCGTATCATTTGATATATATATCATGCCTTATTTATCTAGTTAGTACCCCATTCTAGTTAATTTTGATCCCTTATCTTTTAGTATGATATAGAATCTATCACTTAGGATGTGGAATTAAGTTATAAAACCTTGAATTCGTCCCTTTTTAGTTAAGATGTGCGAATGGTTATCTTAATGTATTTTAGTTACGACTTTGGGTCAGCATATACTTTATTTATATTATTTATTGTGAATTTTGGTACCACTTTTGTATTGGTTATGGTATGATTTGGGCTTTACATTTTATAGTTGGGTATGGTTACTACAAGTTCCGGTTTGAGTCCGGCATCTGGTTGTGATGAGTTGGGAATTCTGGTACTGATTATTATTGTTCTAGGAGTTGTGGTCTTTCTGAGTTTTGGTTCGAGTCCGACATCTAATTATGAGTTTTTTTGTATATCATATATGTGGCCTCTCATTAATACCCACTATCACCGATTCGAATCCGGTCTATGGCCTCTTGTTATTATCCACCACTACCAGTTCAAGCCCGACGTCTGGCCTCTCATTACTACCCATTGGTGATGGCTTGAGCCCTGTGCATATTTGGATGGCTACTATGGTTTCATGGGGTTGGTTTGGTTATGGATTATTTATACTTTTTTTTAAAATTACTTCTTGTGTATCCCACCAACTTATGGAGGCACAGTTGAGTTAATTGTCTTCTTCAGTCTGCCTAAAGGTCTTATGGGAGCCTAGTTAAGTTATGTTTGGTTTACTTTTTATTACTGTGTTATTTTTCTTTCTATGTCACTTTTACTTATTCCTTTGTGTAGTTTGATAGTTGTTTACTTTTCACTCCCTATTTAATGTTGACTTAGACTACACCCTCGTATTTTAGTTATACTCTTTTTGTATTTATCTCAGTCGAACGATGATGCCTACTGAGTACCCGTTGCATTGGTACTCTTACTACACTTCTGCATCTTTTCCCTGATGGAGATTCGAGTACTAGCAGACGACATTAACATGATTCCTATTTTCCAATACTAATTTGTTTGGGTGAGCTTATTGTCCCCCAAGGATGATCCTCCTCTATCTGTTCCAGTTTAATCATTTGTACTCGAGACATCTTATATATTTGATGTATATTTTAGATTTTGTCTAGTACTATGGGTATCTTTAGTAGTGGCTCTAATACCGACCTTACCAGGCTTGGGATGGATTCCCTTGTATATTTGGTCTTTTTTCTTTTCTTATTTTGATATACTCCCTCCGTCTCATTTTATGTATCGTTATTTTCTTTTTTGTCCGTCCCAAAAAGAATGTCACCTTTCCTTATTTGGTAATTATTTAAAGACATAATTTCACTTTTATCATTATTGGTCTAACCCACTTAATTAAAAATAGTAATAGTTTATTTTTTAATAAGGACAATACGGTAAACATCATTAAGTCTTTCCTTATTTCTTAAACTCCGTGCCTGGTCAAATAGCAACACATAAAATAGAATAGAGGGAGTACTTTATATGTTTGCTTTCTATTTTCACTTGTTATTACTATTGTTAGTATTATATATGGTATTTTTCTAGTTTCTTCCTATTAGCCTGTTACCTATCGTTTTGAGCTATGGCTTGGCTTGCTTACTAATGGGATAAGGAAGACGCCATCATGACTTGAGATATAGGGTTGTGATAGCTTAGTATCAGATCCTAGGTTTCACTAGAATTATTGGTACTAGAGCTGATGTTTAGTAGAGTCCTGCGGATTGGTGCGGAGACATTGGTATCCTATCTTTGGGAGGCCATAGAGCATTTTTAGGAAAAAATCTTATTTTTTTGATCCATTTTTATGAGTTTGGTCTGAGTTGGTTTTTAATATTTATTGGTCCACTCCTTAGGCAGATGGCTAGGACACGAGGTGTAGGAGTTGGGGATCATAACCTAACCCTGCTGCTAGAGTTTTGGGTAGTGGCCAAGGTCAACCCAGATTTTAGGGGAATGATAGAGTAGCAGTTCCAATTTGAGATCAGGCCATGTATCCACCCCCTGGTCTTTCCTTATCTCCTGAAACTAAGAGAGTTCTACCACCATAATAACAGGTGGCTCGGGGGCAGCCCAGGCTCCACTTAGATTTATTATCTTCTTTGATCCTTCGAGATACACTTGTACAGTTATTGGGGTCAGTTTATGGTCTACTGGATGAGAGAGCCTAGCCATCAACATAGGGTAGTGTTAATTTAAGGGCACAACCTGCAGTAGCAGCGCCTAGGGTAGAGGTTCCGCTAGCACCAGTAGTCCAATCAGTTATTTCTTTGGAGGAGCAGATGATGCTAGATCAATTTTTGAGATTAAATCTACCCAGGTTTCTTGGGACCCCAAGAGAGTATAATTATGAGTTCATATGCAGTTGTGATGAGAGGTTATGGAATTTAGGGTTGGTCGAGTCGCGTGGAGTGGACTTTGTTACTTATCAGCTAGGCACGCTATTGAGGATATGGTGGAGAGGTTATCTTAATTCTTGGACAGCTGGATCCCCACCAGTGACTTGGACTCATTTCTCTAAGGCTTTCTTAGGGAAGTATATGCGTCGCAGCATGCGTAAGCATCTTTAAAATGAGTTTTCTACTTTGAGACAGGGTTCTATGTCTGTGGCTGAGTATGAGGCGAGATTATATGAGTTAGCCAAACACGCCACTATGATTTTGTCTACAAAGTGTTATTGGATTTGATGCTTTATTAGGGGATTGGGATTATCACTTTGTAGGGCTATACAGAGTTTGGTGACTTTTGGAAAGTCTTTTTCTTAGATTGTTGAGCATATTTATTCTATAAAGGAGATGGATCATGAGGCCCAAGGGGGAAATGATAAAAGACCTCATTACTAGGGAAATTACAGTAGGAACTACAGTAGTTCATAGTTTAACGACTGAGAGTTTCACAGTAGGTACCCCCACTAGCGGCCTTATCAACATCAGGGTCTGCCTAGTCAGCCAGTTCAGGCATCGCTTTAGATATCAGATAGGGGGTAGCCCGATTATAGTGGTTTTAGTGGTCAGAGTAGTAGAGAGTAGTAGTTAGCCACAGAGGGATATTCAATCAGGATTATTGGGCTGGGGTCATTGTTTTGGATCCGTCAGATATTCTAGATAAAGCAGGGTACTTGGGGCATGTTATAACTATGGGGTTGTTGATCAATTTGCTCGTGAGTGTCCCTAGCATAGGATGATTGAGCATTTAGTTTAGACTGCATAGCCCCTCAGATCAGACTGCACAACCACTCAGATCATACTGCACAACCACTTAGATCAGTGTCTCTGCTAGCTAGGGGTGGTGCACAAGGTCGTGGGGTGGTCCCGAGTATTCTGGAGGTGGTCCGCAGGGAGGTAGGACAGGTGGTTAGAAAGGCACCCAATCCAGCAGTGGATAGGGTCATTTTTATGCTATATCAGGTTAAGAGAAGAGATGAGGCTTTAGATGTTGTGATCACATGTATGATTTGTATTAGCCATCAGCCAGCTTCTGCTTTATTTGATCCTAGTTCCTCATTTTCATACGTTTTCTCTTATTTTGTATCTTGGTTAGGTTTATGTTTGGAGTCCTTAAATGTTCCATTACATGTAGCCACCTCCATAGGTGATTCGTTAGTAGTAGATCGGGTATATAGATCTTATTTAGTGACTATTTGGGAGTTTGGTACTCAGATTGATCTCATTGTCCTAGATATGGTAGATTTTGATGTAATTCTAGGTATGGATTAGTTATCTCCTTATCATGTGATCTTTGATTGTTCTACTAAGACTGTTACCTTATTATTGCCTGGTGTACCCTCAGTTGTGTCATAGTGTTCTGTTAGTCGCACATCGATGGGAATTATTTCTTATATTCAAGCTAGGAGACTAATATCGAGAGGTTGTGAGTCATATCTTGTGTATATTTGGGATGTTAGTGCTGAGAGTCCATCGTTTGACTCTATCCTTATTGTTCACGAGTTTCCTGATGTGTTTATGACTGGCCTACTTAGCCTTTCTCCTGAGCATGATGTATAACTTATTATTCACCTCATAACAAGAACCTAAACTATCTCTATGGTTCTATATCATGTCGCTCCTACTGAGCTGAAGGAGTTAAAGAGTCAACTTCAGGATTTTCTGGGTAAGGTCTTAATCAGACTGAGTGTGTCACCATGGGGTGCTCCAATTCTATTTATGAAGAAGAAATATGGCTATATTTATATGTCTATCGACTATAGGCAGTTGAATAAGGTGGCCATGAAGAATAAGTATCCTATGCCTCGTATTAATGATTTGTTTGACTATCTTCAAGGTGCATCAATATTTTATAAGATATATTTGAGGTCTGGTTACCATCAGTTGAGATTTAGGGTTGCGAACATACCTAAGATGGACATCAGGACTCGTTACAGTCATTATGAGTTCTTGATTATGTCTTTTTGGTTGACTTATGTCCTAGCAGCTTTTATGGATATGATGAATTGCGTGTTCAGGTTGTATTTGGACTCCTTCTTGGATATTATTCATTGATGACATTCTGGTATATTCGAGGAGCAGAAAGGAGCATAAGAAGTATTTGAGTTCTAGCTTGAGTCTGTATCTTTCTTAGGGAGCGTAGTGTCCAAGAACAGTATTATGGTGGACCCAGCAAAGATTGAGGTTATTCTTAGTTTGGCTTAGCTCACATCACTTACTGAGGTTCACAGTTTTATTAGGTTGGCAAGTTACTATAGGCGGTTCATTAAGGGTTTTTCTTCTATTGCAGCCCCTATGACTAGATTGACTAGGAAGATGGTTCCGTTTAAGTGGTCTGCGAGTTGTGAGGTGAGCTTTCTAAAGCTCAAGGAATTACTTACTTCAGCTTATACTTTGACTCTTCCCGTTGAGGGCGAGGATTTTATTGTCTACTATGATTCATCCAATGTTGATAAGTGGTGTGTTTTAATGCAGTGGAGTTGTGTTATTGCTATGGTTCGAGGCAGTTGAAGGTGCATGAGCGTAATTACCTCACTCATGACTTAAAGTTGGCAGTGGTAGTATTTGCGCTTAATATTTAGAGGCATTATTTGTCTGGGATTCGCTGTGGGATTTTACTAATTATCACAATCTTCAGTATATTATGACCTAGAAGGAGCTTAATTCGAAGCAACATAGATGGATTGATTTACTGAAGGACTATGATATCTCTATTCTCTACCATCTGAGCAAGACAAATATAGTAGTAGACACCTTGAGCAGAAAGTCAGTGAGTATGGGTAGCTTAGCCTTCATTTTAATTTCTCAGCGGCCGTTGGCTTTAGACATCCAGTCCTTAGCTAAATTAAAGGTTTGTTCAGATATTTCTAACCTTCGAAGGATCATTGTAAGTGTTGAGACCAAATCTACCTTGTTAGAGTAGATTCGGGGTCATCAGTTTGAGGATAGTAGGTTTTGTAAAATTTGAGGGCAGGGGTTGAGAAGTGATTCTAGGAGGGATACCTCAAATTCTGAGGGTGTTCTGAGGTTTTATGGTTGTATTTTTGTTCCAAGGGTTGGAGATTTGATCTAGTTGATTCTTTGTGAGGCTCAAAGCTCTAGATATTCTATTCACCTTGGGACATCTAAGATGTATAGGGATTTGAGGCTTGTGGGGTGGTATGAAGAGAGATATTTTTGGGTTTGTGGCTTAATAGTTTTGTTGTCAGCAGGTAAAGGCTGACCACCAGAGGCCTGGTGGATTGCTTCAGCAGCTACCCATTCTTGAGTGAAAGTGGGAGCGAGTTACGATGGATTTTGTAGGTGGGTTGCCTCGCACTTCTCGTGGTTTTGATAGCATTTGTTTTATCATGGATTGATTGACCAAGTCAACATATTTTATTCTTGTTTGAGTTTTCTACAGTGCCGAGAGGTTAGCTCGTGTTTATATTCAGGAGATGATTTGTTTACATGGATTACCCATGTCTATCATCTTAAACCGAGGCTCTCAGTTCACTACTAGCTTCTTGAGGACATTTTAGGAGGAGTTAGGTACCCAGGTTAACCTTAGAACCACATTTCACCCCAGACTGATGGGAAGTCAAAGCAAACTATCCTGGTTTTGAAGGACATGCTTTGCGCTTATGTGTTGGATTTTGGGGTTAGTGGGCCCAGATTCTACCTTTGGAAGAGTTTGCATATAATAATAGCTTTCACTCGTGTATCCAGATGGCCCTATTTGAGGCATTGTATGGTTGGTGATGTCGATCTCCTGTTGGTTGGATCGAGACTTCTAAGGCTAGACCTCATGGCACAAATTTGCTTCGTGAGTCATTGGACCGAGTTTGGGTGATTTAGGATAGGATTTGAGTAGTTCAAAGTAGACAAAGGAGTTATGATGACCACAGACATCGTCCATTAAGGTTTAGAGTTGGTGATAGGGTTTTCCTACGAGTATTGCCCATGAAGGGCGTGATGAGGTTTGAGAAGAGGGGCAAGCTTAGCCCCAAATATGTTGGACCATTTGAGATCCTGCTGACAGTTGGGGAGGTAGCATATGTGTTGGCATTGCCTCTTACCTTATCAGCCATTCACCCAGTATTTCATGTATTTATATTGTGAGGGTATATACCAGATGAGCCATACGTGCTTTGATGGGACTCAATTTAGTTGGACGCGAGGTTAGAGTTTATAGAGGAACCAGTGTCCATTTTGTCTAGAGACGTCAGACGATTGCGTTACAGGGACATTTCAGTAATTAAGGTTGAATGGCATCACCATCCAATTGAGTAGGATACTTAGAAGACTGAGCGTGATATGCAGGCCCAGTATCCCTACCTGGTTTAAGCCTTTAGGTATTTCCTTTTTCTTTAATTTAGCGGATGAAAGTTCTTTAAGTAGTGGATGTTGTAATAATACTCATGGTCATTTTCCTTGCTTTCATTTTTTTCGATATCTAGAGTTTTTTTAGAATTGCTCCAAGTTACTTATGACTTGCTAGGACTTACAGTTCGGTTTTCAGGTGGTTCATTTGAGAATTTTAGTAATACCAAATATATTGTAGAATATTTAATCTAAATTGGCATTTGGTAGAAATATAAATTTATTACCCTTTTAGAATATTTTTAATTTATATAAAATTCTTTAGTTATGGTATATCTATATTACTTTATAAATAGTTTTATACTCTATTAATATTTTAAATGACGGTAGTAAACCTAGATATGTTAAAATATTATTATTATGATGTAATAGAGGTTTTATTAGAAATAATTTTCTATTAATTAAGGTGTATTCAAAATATAATAGTTATTTTACCACGAACCTATGCAATACCCGAATATATATATAATGGGATAACTAAATTTAATAAGGTGACACCTCCACTTCTAAAGTGGAAGGAGAGTCTAATAATATCTTTAACTTTCTAGGCGGCAGTAAGTGGTATAGGTGACAATGTGAGTCATAACTGATTCCTGCCTAACTTTGCCTTATTTGGCCAGGTTATATATATATATATATATATATATATTAAAAGTATGAAGGGCCTTAGAAATGTTATTTGAACTTTTTACCCTTTATTAAAAGTTTTTGTTTTAGACAAAATCGTCTTTTCACTATTTTTTCCTAATATTTAATAGTTAAAAATTAATTAAATATATTTATGGTAAAATATTTCATTATTAGAAGTCATCAAAATTTCGCTATTTTTTCCTAATTTACGAGTTGAAATCAATTAAGTATATTTATAGTAAAACCCTTTCTTATTAGAAGTCATCAAAATAAGTGACAACTAATACTTTTTGTATTAGTTTAAGAATTTTAAACCAACTAAATTTGATTTTAATAAGATTAAATCTAAAAATAAATATAAAACTGTTAGAATTAGAAAAATGTAAGACGTACCAAATTTTAAAAAGTTTTAAGTACGTAAATCAATGATTTTGTAAAGATTTGACTTTAAGAATAAGTAAAAAATTTAAATATAAAAAAATAATCGTAACACAAATATAGTGTAAATTGATGTGTCTCTCTTAGCCTCTGGCAACAAAGGAAAGAGGTACTATATGGCAAACGCAATTGATGATCCATCAACCACTTGAAACTTCTGGTGGTAAAATGTATATGTATATATATTTATGTTGACATTATTATAATAAAGTGTGAAAGATTTTTGAAAAGTGATTTGAACTTTTACACTTTATCAAAAATCTCTGCAGTAAATTTTTTTATTTAATTTTAAATAATCAGCCGTTACTTATGTTACACGTGCGATTAAACTAGTATATATATATATATATATGTTGTTCATACTATTTGAGAAAGATATAGAAATTAGGTTCCAACCATAAATGTGTAAACATGGTCTACCTTAGAGATATTGTGATATCATATTTTATCCCATAGAAAATTAATTATCTACAACAAGTTATTCAAGCCCGAGTTCTAGCGGGGCACTATTCGGAGGCTTCTCGGAGAGATTTTTAGCTTTGGCGTCCAGGTAGGCTAGGCTTACCCAACCTTTAGATTGAGATTATTTATGGTAATTGTATACTATTATGCTAGTATTGGACAGATATTTGTAATTTCCGTATCATTTGATATATATCATGCCGTATTTATCTAGTTAGGGCCCGTTCTAGTAAATTTTGGTCCCTTATCTTTTAGTATGTTATAACATCTATCACTTTAGGATGTGGAATTAAGCTGCAGATCCTTGAATTTACCCTTTTTTAGTTAAGATGCGTGAATGATTATTTAAATGTATTTTAGTTATGATTTAAGGTCAACATATACTTTATTTATATCATTGATTATGAATTTTTGTACCACTTTTGTATTGGTTATGGTATGGTTTGGGTTTTAATTTTACAGTTGGGCCTAGTTACTATGAGTTTCGATTCGAGTTCGGCATTTGGCTGTGATGAGTTGGGAGTTTTGGTATGATTATTATTGTTCTAGGAGTTATGGTCTCTCTGAGTTATTGTTCGAGTCTGACATCTGATTATGAGTTCAGTGGTATATCATATATGTGGCCTCTCATTACTACCCACTATCATCGATTTGAATTCGGTACATTGCCGCTTGTTATTATCTACCACTATCAGTTCAAGCCAGGCGCTGGCCTCTCGTTACTACCCATTGGTGCCAATTCGATCCCGGTGCATATTTGATATACTTTAAATATTTTATTTTCTCTTGTTATTACTACTGTTTTTGTTATATGTGGTCTTTTTCTAGTTTCTGCATGTTAGCTCATTACCTATCATTTCAGTCTATGGCTTGGCTTTCCTACTGGTAGAATAAGGTAAATGCCATAATGACTTGAGAAATTGAGTCGTGACAATTTCAAGCTTGTTATCCCTTAGTATGGTGTAGTATTTATGAGCTTAGGATGTGGTATTTAGCTGAAAAACCTTGAATTCCTTCCTTTTAGCGAGGTTGTCCTTATATTTATATAAATGCATTTTAGCTCCAATTCAGGACTAACATATAATTTATTTCTGCTCTTTGTTGTGAGTTCTGACACAACTTTGGAATCAGTTACAGCATGGTTCGAGCTTCAGTCATGCAGTTGAGTTAAGTTACTAAAGAATTTATTGGATTTTGGTTCTGTTATGGTTAATATGAGTTTCGATTCAAGTTCGACATCTGGTTATGATACGATCGGAGTATTTTGGTATTAATAATGGTTGTTCTAAAAATATTGACAGTAGTTCTGAGTTCTATTGTACATGATTTATGTGTTCTGTATTATTACCCACTATTTTAGGTTCAAATCCAGTGTCTAGCCTCTTGTTATTATTCATTGGTGTCGATTTAAGCCCGATGCATATCTGGACAGTTTATCATGGCTTTGGGATTAATTGTTTACTTAGGATCAATTCAGTTATAGCTTACTTATGAATTTACTTTGGTTACTTTTTGTGTGTACCCACCAGCTTATGGGTGCTAGGTAGGGTTAAATTGTCTTCTTATATGTGCCTTCTAGGCTTATGAGGGCCCAATTAGGTTATAATTAACTTGGATTTCTTATCGTTGGAGTACTTATTTCCTGTATTTCTTTTATTTATTTCCTTTATTGCACTAGCATTGTCTGTTAACTATTTACTTTTCTACTTCTATCATCGCTGACTTAGCTTATACTCTCACATTTTTGCTATGCTTTTACTATATTTTAGTTCAGTCGGCCGATGATTCCTACTGAGTACTAGTTGCTTTGGTACTCATACTGCATTTCTACATCTTCTTCCTGATGTAGATCCGAGTATGAGCTACCAACATTGACTGGATGCGCTGACCCACTAATAATCTAGAGTAGGGTGAGCTTTTTAGTCCGCGACTGATCCTCCTCCATCTGTTCCAGTATAATCTTTTTCCTTGAGACTATTGTGTATATATTATTTATATTAAGGATATTGTCTAGTACTCTTCTTTTGATATTAGTGGCTCTAGTGACGGCCTTACCAGGTCTTAGGTGGGATCATCTTGTATATTTTTTCCTCTTCTTTTCCCATGTATGGTATCATATATAGGCATATTTTTTTTCCCCTGCTTATGTCTTTACTGTTGGTGTTGATTTATTCCAATCTTTTTTATTTCTCGCTCGTTAGCCCATTGCTCATCGTTCTAGTCTATAGTTTGGCTTGCCTACTGGTGGGATAGAGTAAGCGCCACCATGACTTGAGAAATTAGGTTGTGACAACGTAGTATCAGAGACTAGGTTGCATTGGTATTATTGGTATAAGTGCCAATGTTTAATAGAGTCTCGTAGATTGGTACGGAGACATATGTATCCTATCTTCGAAGGCTACAAAACATTTTTAGGAAAAGTCTCCTCTTTTAGATTCACTTTTGGTGTTGGGTCTGTGTTGCTCAATAAATCCTTATTTGTTTCACTCGTTCAAAAATAGATAGGATGCGGCGTGCGACAACTGGGGATCGAGACCTCGAGCCCACTTCTAAAGCTCTAGTTAGGGGCAGAGGTCGACTTTGAGGTCAAGGGTAGGATGAAGTAGCAACCCCAGTTTGAGATCAAGCTAGGGAGCCATTGCTAGATCAAGCTAGGGAGCCATTGCTGGATCCTATTATAGCTTCTGAGCCTGAAACAACACCAGGTATTCCACCACAACAATAGTAGGTAGGCCAAGGAGCAGCCTAGGCTCCACCCGATTTTATATCTTCTTCGATCCTCTAGGATGCATTGATAGAGTTATTGGGGTTAGTTGGTTGTCCGATGTAACGCCCCAAAAATGGTCCCGAGACGTCACACGGTGCTTAGGGCCACAAGTGATCCCAAACTAACCCTTCTATTGGCATAACTCATAAGCAACTAAATAAGATACATAAATCTGGATGTAATAAGAGGAAGATAACTCTTTTCTGAATTTGATCAATATAAAACTAAATTAAAATAATTACAACTCTGCTTTTACAAACAAATCTGGAATCAAATACCTTAACTCTACTGACTGTCTATGAAGCCTCTACTAGAATTGGCTATAAGTAGCCAGGACATGGCCCCCAGCTATCCCAAATCAATACAACTAAATAAAGAAGACTAAGATACTACTCAAACAATATGACTGACTCAAGCCCTTAAATCAAGAGGATTCATCACCTGCTGACTGGAAGCTACAATTTTTCTGAATATGGTATGCGTGCTACAACTGAACTGATACCTACATTATGAGACAATGTAGCACATAGACATATATGTGGATCAGTACTTTGAGGATGTACTGAGTATATGCGGGTCAAATGCATAAGTAAAACATCATCTCATTATCATAATTTGTAAAATAATGCATGCTAAATGTAAATGACTCAAATAAGATGGAATATCTAAAATACAGAAATATGAGGCAATAAGAAGCAAAATATACTTTATGAATCTTGTGAGCCATAACATTTAGTTCTAAAAGATGTACTTGTATTCTCTATTTAAATCATACTGTCTAAGTGAAGAAAGGACTCACTCTTAATCTGTATGCTGAAAGATGAAAACTGTAGCTAATATCTTTCTGTATAGCATAATTTGAGTAAAACTTGTGGGCCTTAACTCTTAGTTTTCTAAAAGCTTTTCTATTACTCTTTCTGTTCAAGAATCTGTAGTTTGCAAGCTTTAAAACTTCAGGGAAAACTGTAACGCCCCGAAATCTCATCCTGAAGCGTCACACGCATGCTTAAGGCTACAAGTTGCCCCAAGCTAACCCTTTGAGCCTATTACTACATATAATAACTTATTTGGAGATAAAATAAACAAAACACTGATACTATCATATCAAATGATAGGAAATACGAAGAAAATATTCGGTCCAAACGACCACAATACTGGAAATCTCAACATACTAACAATCTGATAACTAGTCTGACAAAGCCTCTACTACTCTATGACTAGAGAGCCATTGGGACAGGCCCCCAACTGACTCAAACTAAACTGAAAGCAATAATATATCTACTAAAATACTGAAATGTCTAAAGATAGGTCCTCGAACCATGAGGACTCACCACTGTGGAGATGTAGACAAAGGTACTCGGAAATCACTGATGTGGCTGGGACTGAGCACCTGAACCTACATTATAAGACAATGTAGCACATAGATGTATATGTGGATCAACACTTGGGAATGTACTGAGTATATGGGGGTGTACGCATTTACATAAACATTATCATTACTCTTTATAAAATCATGCATGTATATATGAATGACTCACATGGCTTGAATATATCTAAAATATAATTCTCATGAATCGTGAATAGTGAAACATGAAATACAAATCTCGTGAGTCATTATACTTAACTTTAAAATCTCTACTCTCCTCTTATTCTCAATACTTGACGGCTAAAGGATCTTTAAATAATACTTTTAGACTCCTACTTTTATCTCATAGAGAGTAAAACTTCTTTAAAACTCAAGGACTCAGAACTTTTAGGAACTTTCAACACTTGGGAACTCTAGAACTCTTTTAGACTTGGGACACTTAGAACTCGGGATTATATAACTTTGGACACTCGGGAGTTTCTTCTAACCGACATAAACCATGCGAGCTACATGGAGTCCAAGTCTTGTCCTCTTAAGGAAGAAACCTCACATTGGGGAGAGGCGTCATACTCTTTCCAGGGAGTATAACGTCAACTCAGTGATCACTATCTCGGCCTCGGGCCCATAAATCTCAGTCCTAAGGTGGCACGTAGTTCTGGGGTATGAGACCTTAGAATCATACCCAACTCGGTGCTAAATACTACTCCCATATTCAGCTCAGAACTCTTAGGAAATCCACCTAAAATAACTCAAGGGTCTATACTGAAGACCAAAATGTATTACTATTTGTTTTAAAAGAACATCATTGTGGATTCCAACTCTATTAGGACCAAAAAGGTCAAATATTTCTCAATAATCTCAAAGTACTCAAATCATAGGTTCTTATAGCAAAGAAGTTCATAAAATTGCAATTCTCAAGTGGGTCTTAGTGGCCCATAGTTCAATCTCAAGTTAAGACTCATCAAAATGCATACTAGAGATCATAAGGATTCATAAATTATATAGAAATCTGGAATTTCGGCATTATGCATTAAGATCTCAACATACTCATGTATCTCAATTTCTAAAACATGGAAATTATCATAATCTCAAGAACAACAACAAAGGGTACAAACCCATACTTCAATTTTCATAAGAAAACATGTGAAACCATATATTCTTATAAGTTAAAACAACTTCTGGGCACAAGGACGAAATGAGTGTCCTTGTTCAAACTCCACATACCTTGAATTAGAAGATTTGGATGAACTCTTGCCTTTGGGACTCTATTCGTACTCTTGAATGAGGGTTCTTGAAGCCCTTTACTTGGAAACCTTGAATCTTGACTCAATTTAGAAAATCTATGGTGGATTCTTGAGATTCTTGGAAAAGGTTTTGGATACTTAGAGTTTTTGTTGAGGGAAAACTTGAGAAAAACTTCATAGAATGCTTGTACATGACTTTAATTTGGTGTTTGTACGGTTTAAGAGGCTTGAAAAAAGTCCAAAGTGCCCTTTTTAACTTCTGTACGAAGTTGGAAAAAATTAAACTGGAAACCCAATTTTATAGGCCACTGCGATGCCCCACTATCGCGGTGGCTCAGTGGAAATTGACAAATGGGAATCTGGGAGTCACCGCAATACGGAGCCATCACATTGTCCCACTGGTTGAGACCTGGAACTTCAGCGCGATGCGTCACAATCTCGCTAGGCCACTGAAAATTGACTATTTGGAAATTGGGGTCCTCCGCGATGTGACACTATCATGGAGTTCCACTGGAATTTGATAATTGTCAAATAGATCCTCTCCATGACGCGCCAAGCACTAAAATGATGTTGTTTTACAACTAGGACTTAAATTAGTCATAACTTCTTGCCTGGGCATCGAATTTCAGAGAATCTTATATCGACGGAAAGCTTATCAAATTTTCCATGTGATAAAAATTCGAAATTAGGGAAATTCTATATGGTTAAAACAATACTCACTTAGGAAGTCACTCCTTAACCTTCTTGAGGAGAAATTTAGCTTAGGAAAAATTTGGGGTATTACAAAAACACTTTATCTGAAGAGAGATACTTTAAAACTATTATGAAAATCTTTACTATTAAGCTGTAGAGAATTCTTTCAAAACATGAGGACATAGAAACTTTGGGAGCTTTAGAAATTTTGGAACTTTGAGAGTTAGGGACTTTGGGAGTTTCTTCTAACCGACATAAACCATGTGAGCAGACATGGAGTCCAACGTTTTTCCTTCCTAAGGAACGGATCCTCACGTTGGGGAGAGGAGCCATACTCTTGCTAGGGAGTATAACCTTATCTTAAGTGATCACTGGCTTAGCCCACTATGGGCGCTTAAAACCTACGGTGGCTCATAGTTCTAGGGCATGAAACCTTGGAATCATACCCAACTCGGTGCTAAATACTACTCCCATACTTATTGCTCAGAACTTTAAGGAAATCCACTTTAAAAAAACACAAGGGTTTATAATGAAAACCAATTATGCTTTGCTTTGCTTTAAATCATAAACTGTATGAATCATGTGAATTCCTATCTTAGCTCAGATCAAAAGATCAATCTTTTCTTTTGAAAGCACTAATCAAAACTCGTCAATAGGACTTGAGATCATAATCTCCTTACAAAATCATCAATGGTACTTAGGACTCAAAGTATAAAGATTTAATGCATCAATAATTACATCAATAATCAGATTTAAACTTCATGCTCAATAATCATCTTTAAAACTTTCAACAATCTCAGTCAAGATAATGGTATATAACTCATAATATGAATCTTATAATTTCAAATGTGAATATATATAAATTTTTTGCAATTGGAGCCTTAAATGTCATTACAATTTCATAAACTAAAATAATGAGGATTTGGTCATCAACCCTAACTTCAATTTCATGGGAAATCATAGAATATTCAATAAATTTGAAATCAAAATTAATTTTTGGGCACAAGGATGAAAGGTTTATCCTTGTTCAAAACCCCACATATCTTGGATGATAAACTAAATGAACAAGCTTGCTTTTGAGATCCTATTTGTGCTTTTGAATGATGATTCTTGGAATTCTTGAGTAGGGAATCTTGAATCTTGAATTAATTTAGAAAAAGGGATGGTGGAATCTTGAGATTCTTGAGGTTGATTATTGAAGCTTAGGGTTTTGTTTGAGAGAAATTTTGAGGAATATGAGCATAGAATTCTTGTAATAAGCTTAAATCTTGTGTTTGGATGGA
Source organism: Capsicum pubescens (assembly GCA_030864215.1). Classification (NCBI taxonomy): domain Eukaryota; kingdom Viridiplantae; phylum Streptophyta; class Magnoliopsida; order Solanales; family Solanaceae; genus Capsicum; species Capsicum pubescens. Next base: position 112,746,113 of record CM061538.1, read on the forward strand.
ATTGGGGGCTTGGGAATAGACCAAAATACCCTCTTGGGCTTTTAAACAAAACTGGAAAACGTAATTTATTTTTCCGATTTGGTTGGCCACCGCGATGCGCCACAATTGCGGTGGCTCACTGGAAAAGGATGAGTGGGAACTGGACATGCTCCGCAATGCGTCACTATCTCGGTACCCCTTTGAAATAACATTTTTTCCACTGGTGCGATGCGCCAGTATCACGTTGGGCTACTGGATTTTGGAAAATAGGAAAATAGACCACTCTGCGAAGAGCCAATATCGCGAAGGTCCACTGGAATTGACAATTATGAATTTTTCCTTCTCCACGACATGCCAAGTGCCCAGGTGGTACACTGCCAACTTAAAAATGCCATAACTCCTTCACTAAGTGTCGGATTTGGGCAATACGTGCCCTAAGAAAGCTATAGACTCAAGCCAAAACTCACACTTTGTGTATTTAGAGTAAAGTCTATAATCTCTCAAAGTGTGGAGCACAACCTTCAAATGTTGCTCGTGCTCCTCCATACTCCTTGAATAAACTTGAATGTCTTTAATGAAGACCACCACAGAGAAGTCCAAATAAGTTATAAATGCATTTTAGTTCTAGTTCGAGACTATTATATACTTTATTTTTATGATTTTTTGTGAGTTCTGTCACAACTGTGTCATCGATTTATGGTCTGGGTTTCAGTTGTGCAGTTAAGTTTGTTCCTTATGAATTTACTGAATTCTGGTTCTATATGGTTACTGTAAGCTCTGGTTCGAGTCTGCCATGTGGTTATGATACGATTTTGGTGTTCTGGTATTGACTAAGATTGTTATAGAAATATTGACAGCGATGCTGAGTTCTTTTGTACATGATTTATGTGGCCTCTCATTATAACCCACTATTTTTAGTTTGAATTCGGCGGCTGGCCTTTCATTGTTATTAATTGGTACCGGTTTAAGACTGGTGCACATCTGGAATGTTTATTATGTCTTTGGGATCAGGTGATTATCTGGGATTGGTTTATTTATAGGTTATTTATGTGTTTACTTTGGTTACTTCTTGTGTGCATCCATCAGCTTATGGGAGATCGATAGGGTTAATTGTCTTCTTCTATGTTCCTTTTGGCCTAATAGGGGCCCAATTAGGTTATATTTAACTTTTATTTCTTACCATTGGGGTGTTTATTTCTTGTATTACCTTTATTTATTTCCTTTATTACACCAGCATAGTCTGGTAACTATTTACTTTTCTACCCCTATCACCGCAGACTTAGCTTATACTCTCGCATTTTAGTTATGCTTTTACTATATTCTATCTTAGGAGGCCAAAGATTTCTATTGAGTACCCATTGTTTTGGTACTCATACTGCACTTATGCATCTTTTTCCTGATGCAGACCCGAGTACAAGTCGCTGGTGTTGACTGGATTCTCTGACCCAGTACTGATCTGAAGTAGGCTGAGCTTTCTAGAGTCCGTGGTTGATCCTCTTCCATCTGTTCCAGTATATTCTTTTGCCTATAAGACTATTATGTATATATTATGTATATTTTGGATACTGTCTAATATTTTTTTTTTGTTATTATTGGCTCTAGTATCGGCCTTACCAGGTTCCTTTCACTTTACGGTATATTATATAGTCATGTTTCTTCGCTTCTGCTTATGTCTTTGTTGTTGGTGTTGATTTATTCCTATCTTTCCTTGTTTCTCACCCTCTATCTCGTTACTCATCATTTCAAGCTATGACTTGGCATGCCTAGTGGGATAGAGTAGGGGTCATCATGACTTGGGAAATTGGGTTGTGACAAATTTAATTAATAAATCTTTTAATATTTGAGAAAAAAGTGAAAAATAATTTTGTCTAAAATGTATACTTTTAATGAACGGCAAAAAGTTCAAATAACATTTATAAAATACTTCACTTTTAATATATTAGAGATTTGCTGAATAGTAAGGATGAAATAATAGAAGCATTTATGAAATATAAAATAGAAGTTAAAAACTGGTTGGATAAAAAGATTAAAACGATTAGAAGTAATAAGGGTGGGGAGTAGAATCTTCTTTTGCAGAGATATATTTAGAAAGTGGAATTGTCCATCAAACTATTATCCTCTACTAACCTCAATCAAATGAAATTTCGAAAAGAGAAAAATCAAACATTAAAGAAAATAATAAATGTCTTACTTATAAGTTAAGGTTTACCCCAAAACTTGTGGGGGAAGCTATCTTAATAGCAAATCCAATACTCAATAGAGTGACTCATAGAAAGAATAAATTCTATATGTGAATTGGAAAGGAAGGAAATCCAACTTGAATTTTTTAAAGTGTAGGGATGTCTAATCAAAGACTAAGTTCTTATACACAAAAGGGTCAAAATGGGATCATAGACTGTGAACTGTGTTTTCATTTGATATGCTACAAACAGTAAAGTATATTTATATTTGGTTCACAAATTCAAACATCTGAATATTCATAAGAATACGATAATTGAATTCGATAATGTTGAGTTTTTTAAACACATTTATCCTTATAAAACTAGATATGAGATGTCTAGTGAAGGGTTTAAATGACCTCAAAAAGGACCAATGGAGTATTTACGTAATGAAGAGAATCCAAAGAATAGTAAATGTCAAAGGACATCTACTTCCTTAGGATCATATTTTATAATATTTTTTGAAAATGAGCCTCAAACATTCAAAGAAGTCATGTCTTCTGTGGATTCATCCTTTTGAAAAGAGGTTGTCAATAGTGATATTGAATCAATCTTTAACATCCATACTTGGGAGTTGGTTGATTTTGCTCCAGAAAATAAACCTTTAGGTTCTGAATGTATATTCAAAAGGAAAATAAAAGTTGATGGAACTATTGATAAATACTAGGCAACACTTTTTGTTAAAGGCTTTAGACATAAATAAAGCCTTGATTATTTAGATACATACTCACCAGTAACAAGGATTTCATCCATTTAGATGTTTGTTGCACTAGCTACAGTAAATGATCTTAAAATTCATTAAATGACTGTTAAAACAACTTTCTTAAATGGAGAATTGGAGGAACAAATTTACATGAAATAATCCGAGGATTTTATAGTTCCTAGTAAAGAAAGGAAAAGTGTACAAACTTGTTGAGTCACTTTATGGACTAAAACAAATATCAGACAGTGGCATGTAAAATTTGATCGAACCATGTTGGTAAATGAATTTAAAATTAATGAGTGTGAAAAATGTGTTTACATTAAAGACACTCCAAATCACAAAGTTATTATTTGTTGATATGTTGATGACATGTTGATCATCAGTAGAGACATTTCCGACATAAATGTTGCCAAGCGAATTCTAGAAAACAAATTTGATATGAAAGACCTTAGAGTTGCTGATGTGATTTTAGGATTAAGAATTCATAGAACTCCACAGGATTTAGCATTGTCATAGTCTTATTACATTGAAAAGGTACTTGACAAGTTTAAGTATTTGGATTTTAATATTGCTAAGACACCAATAGATATGTTGCACTTCAAAAGAATGAAGTTGAAAATGACTCACAATTGGACTGTGCATGAGTATTGAAAAGTTTGTTGTATAACATAAATTGTGCGCGACCAGGTATAACAAATGTTATTATTAAATTGATTCAGTTCAGTAGTAACCCCAATCAAAACTTATTAGATGACAATTAAAAAAGTTTTGGTGTATCTAAAATATAATCAAGACTATCCTTTGCATTATAACAAATATCCAACTGTAATTGAAGTATATAGTGGGGCAAATTGAATCACCAAATCAAATGAAGTAAAATCTACAAGTGGGTATGTATTTACTCTTGGTGGAGGAGCAGTCTCTTGGAAATCATCCAAACAGACATGTGTTGCTCGCTCTGCAAAATCTGAATTTGACATTTTAGATTTGTCCAATGAAGAGGAAGGATGGCTTTGGAATTTCTTAAAAGATATTATTTTTTGGACCAACCCTTTGGCACAAGTATGCATACACTATGATAGTCAAAATGCAATAGGTAGGACAGGGAGCATGATGATAACGATAAATCTTATCATATTATATAGAGAAATAATATACTTAGAGAACTACTCTCTAGTGAAATTATGATGATTTACTACGTAAAGTCAAAGGATGATGTGTTGGATTCACTTACAAAATACCTCACTAGAGAGGGTGTTAAAAGATCATCAAAGCAATGGATTAAGGCCTTTGACGAGTCATCACGGTGGTTACTATACCTAGCATACTAGAGATCCCAAGATGTAGGTCCAAGGAGATCAAACAAAGTTGTGATTGATGGCTCAACATTGTCAAATAACTCCAAACAGCCTTCAATGAACCTAACTCTAGGTTCCTTTCGCTAGTAATAACTCTACTACAAGTTCATCTTGACAACTCTGCCAAGGACCCTCTACACTGATTAACTCTAATCAATAGAAAACTTAGGTAACTCTACATAAGCACTCTCTACTCAAATAGAAAAGTACATTACTCTTAAAACACGAGTAATTCATTTACAAATTAAAACTCACTCATGAACAATTTCTTTTAAGAACACATAAATAGCTAAGAACTTGAGCATTGTGGAAATGGGGTTTTTGCTACCTCTCTTCACTCTTTGTATTTGCCAAAAACCATTTGATGAAGAGGCATCTTTTTTCTTTTTATAGTAGAGTGATGATTAAGATTGAAATATCATTGGACCAAGTGTCCTATTCAGTATGAGCAGCATCTGTAAGTTTGTTACACAAGAGGAAAAAATTATGTAGACATGCATGCCAGTTGTAATGTATCATGAACAACTAGGTACCTGGCCCCTTGAAGTTAGCTGCTCATCATCAAAACTACATTTAGAAATTTCCCCTTTTTTGATGATGACAAACCAACCATACAACTTTAAGCAACCCTTTTTGATGATGACAAACCAACCATATAACTTTAAGCATCAATACACATCCATCATATTTAATCATTGTGATTACCTCTCTGAAGATAAATGTTCCCCCTATCATCATGATTCCACCATCACTATCATGCAACAAAGGGACCTGGCCCCTTGTTGTCATTTGTAGCAAAAACATTGAGCACATGTTTTCTTCCCCCTGTCACAGTGCCTTAAAATGTTTTCTTCCCCCTATCACTGTGTTTTACCTTACTTCCCCTATCAGCATGCACAACATGAGCACACATACACACACCTGGTGCTTACACATGAAGTAAGTATTCCCCCTTTTGGCATCATTGAAAAGGATTAACAGTAAATCGAGAGTAAGGACAAGCTAATTAACTCATGCCCACTGGGCAACACTAACATGAAGAACAACTTTAAACTGAAAAAGAAAAATGAGGCACGAAACAGAATTCATCTATTCATAAAGGTTAGCACTAGTGCAGCAAGCTAAAATAATCAACATAAAATAATTGTATTTAAAAGAAAATATTAGAATCAAGACAAGAAACTGACACAGGGTTGATGAGGAAAAAGAGATAATAGGGCTTAGGTAGAGGGAGGTTTGGGGGGAAAAGGACTTAAGCAACATCTCTATTTTTGCATTTTCAGCAATGTGGGCATTCAACAGTTCTTTGGAGAGAACCTTCATATCAATATTCACTTCTTGAACTTCACCTGTCAGTTCTACCACTTTTGCCTTGAGTTTAGCATTTTCAGCTATAAGTTCATCAGTGGCACCTGGTCCCTCAGAAGACAACTTCTTATTCTGCAACTTCAAGTGCACTATTTCAGTATATTTGGAACCCAACTTGATCCTTAACTCCTCCATTTCCATCCCCAACTTCTCTTGAATATCTAGAAACTCAGACACTTGAGACACAGATCCAGTTTTGCCCTCTATGCATTTATTCTCCACAAGAGTTGTCAAGCTAATCATCTGCTTGATTGTTCCAGGTGTTCCCTTAGTTCCATACACACCATAATGCTCAAACACCTTGTTCAAGAGATATCTATATAGAATTCCATGTTTTCCTTCCTTTTCATAAAGAAATTTATGCATATGCTCTATCATTAGAGCAGGAAGACTTATCAATTCAAACTTGCTCAAGGATTCAATCAAAAACAAATCAAGGCTAGAGGCAATTGTTTTTTTTCAGACCTTAGAAATAGGACCTTGTTGATAAACTCAAATACCAAATGATAATCACTTTTTAGGAACTTTTTTTTTCACTGCAATTGTTGATGTTCCTCCTACCTTTGATGCTTCAATCATAAATTCAGTAGTAGGTTGTTGATTTACCACAGTTCTCACACATACAATAGGTACATCCAAAATTCTACCCTTGTTTCTCCTCATCTAGTTTGATAGGCTTTCCTTGTACTTGGGAATTCAAACTTAGCCCATCTTCTGAGAATTCCATATTGTAATAAAATTCCCTAACCTTAATTTCAAACACTATAGGGGTTGATTCCTTAAACAAGTGCATCCAACCTTAGTGTCTGACATACTCAATTAGCTCTATTATTCCAGGCTTTTCATAGATCTTTGGATTAAACTTTCTTCCAAACAAAACCTTTTGTGTCATTAATATTTTATTTCTTTGTTCTCTAGATAGATCCCTTATGTCTTCTTCTTTTCTGCTTCTCTTAGGACTATTGCTCAATTTTTTAACCATAGTTGTTTTCTTCTTGAGATCAGGTCCCTCAGAGTTTTTCCTTTTGTTAACAGTTATGTGTTTAGGCTTCATTCCAGCAGGGTACTAGACTTTGACTTAGAGGACCTAGTCCTCTCAGCAACATGAACCCTATTTTTTCTTTCCTCTATAGCCATAACATCTTCTAAACTCATGTCCTTCTTTCCCTCAATCTCCACAACTGCAATATCTTATTTTTTTTGTCTATTACACTAGTTTTCATAAGCCTTCTTCTTTTCATGGTAAAATTCTTAATCTTTTTCATTGCATTTGCTAGAAATTTCATCTTAGACCATCTAGTGGAGTAAGATCTAGATAATTTTACCTCAGAATCCACTACTTTCTCATTTCTTGTACTTCCCCTTAGCTTCTTCACAGACCATCTCAGCGGTACTTTATTCTTATTTTTCTCATCATTAATACTTACTTCCTATTATTTTTTATTACCAAAGCTTTCCTTGGTATCATATGCAAACAAAAGCAAGTTTTCAGCCACCTAGTTCTTATTGTAGAAAAGATCAACTCTTTTTGCTGGTAATTCTTCACCAAATAACTGAGAGAAGATAAGGTTTGAATCTGAGGGAGTATGAGACCTAGTTAATACAAATTTTCAGAAGTATCTGCCTTTTTGAGTTCTTTTTACAACCCAAGGATCTGAGAGTTTTCAGCTACTTTTAAGTTTTTTGAGGAGCGAGTCTGAGATTTCTTGTTCTATTGGTGATTCAAAGCCACGATTGAAATCCTCTACCATGATTGATTGAACATAAATTTCTAGGTTTGAGTAAGGTTCAATGGGAACTGACTTATTTAGGGATTTCAAATCTAATAAAGATAACTCGAAGGGTAAAGTTGACTCAGTTTTTGGTTGGAGACTTAAGATGGTGCTTTGTATAACTTTTATTATTCAAGGAACAGAGTATTAGGAATGTTCAGCCTGATTTTGTAGTTTTGTCTACCTCAGAACTTTTAGCTGGGTTTGACGAGGTAGAATTATTAGCCATTTAATTCTGAGGGTGAGAGAGATGAAATAAAACTAGTTGGATTGGAGAGGAAAGTCGATTTTGGATAATAAGTTAAAAAAATTTAAGAAATATGAGTGAAGATCTAATATAGTGGTTTAGAGAGGTGTCAGTTGTTAAAAAAGGATCACTTTTTAAATGACATATCTGAACTTACGAAGTGTGACCCTTAATTTTGTAAAATGGAACTAACTGCTTTTGTAGAGGAGAAAAATACACAAGGCCTATTTAGACAACATTTTATGATATTATTAGAGCATCATGTATAGGTACTAACCTGAGAGATGGGACCAGGTCCCCCTCATGTGGGTGAATTTTCAAATTTGTGCTTGTCACATTTGTCCACTTCTAAAGATATTCCCTAGGGTTTATACCTGAAAAGGTATAATATTGAGTTAGACCAACATGCACCTATTTTACCAAAGATACCTGCCTCCTAAACATAGCTAATTTTTTAGGAATGACACTAATTCACATGTTATTCATTCTGCTAGACCTTCTTCTTTTGAGATGGATTTTCTAGAAACCAGGTCCCTTGAAATCATCTATTTCAAAATAAGACACCTTCATCTTGAAGTGTCTAGAGAGAGATAAAACAGTTAAAATTTTTATCATTGCGCTTTGAAACCCTTCAATCAATGAGCTATTCCTAACTGAAATCTCATTCCTATGTCTGGAATCATGATCACAAGTTGGATTTGGGAACTCACTTAAGTTTGAATTCCCAGTAGGAGGATAATGGGGTGATCGAATTCTTCTTATCCCATCTAGGCAGTGACAACTTCCTCTTTACCTTTTTCAGAGACTTGAATCCCTTATGATATGCATTATTCTGCTGAATGTATTCAGTATTCCTTAAGTTACCCTTAAGCTAGTGCTGACATCTTTCTTTCAAATGTCCATCTCTTCCATAATGAGTGCACAAGAGTTTGTGTCTTTTGCTTCTATCATCATGAGAAACCTATCCTTTAGACTCAAGAGATTGGAATTCTTCTTGATAAACCAGACCTCTACAATTATTAACACCTTGATTAGTCAAATTAGAAAGGATCTATGAAGAAGCAGTCGATCTAAGAGACTTGTTGAGCTGTTCTCTTAAACAGACCATGTCCCTTTATAACTCTTTATTCTTGTGAAGTGCTGACATAAGGTGTTCTTGTGAATCCTTCAATTTATCCTCAAGATAAATTTTAAGCATTGAGTCTTCCTTCTTTCCTTTACCATCTACATCATTTACCTTCTTCGGTTGACTCATACAATTCGAATTTTCAGAATTCAATTTGGTGACCATTTCTTTAGTTTCAGATATCTGAAGAGTTAAGGCAATTAATTCATATTCTTGATTTTCTACTTTCTTTTCTAAAGCATTTTTCTCAGTAGCTATTTCATATACAGAGTCAATCAAGAATCTAGCAAGCCTTTTTATCTTTCTAGCAGTGCAATTATCTAGATTCTTCTTAATAACATAAAGAGTTACCTCCTTTTCTTTTTCATCTTCTGTGTTTTCCATGAATATAAACAAGGAATCATAGATAACTGAATCGTCTTCCACTGCTAGCATACAAACATCTCTAGTCTTCTCATCTTCACCTGAATCACTGGAAAAGTCTCCCCATGCTGCCAGTGCTTGTTTTACATCATACTCAACTTCTGCCTTCCTTATTGAATTTTTAGGGACCTGGTACATGTTCTTCTTTTTGTCACTTTCAGTCTTGAGATACTCCAGATAATCCAATTTTTACATTGGAAAATCCCTAATAAAATGTTCAGGACTCCCACATTTATGACACACCACAACAATTCTCTTTTTACTATTGCTTTCTTTTCTTTGGAACTGACTACTCTTCTTCATGGCTCTAACAATCCTATTTGCCAAATAGGCAACATCAGTATAATCTTTAGTTGAGTCATGTTTTGAAGCCTTTAATACCAAAGATTTTTCTCTTTTAACTTCCTTCTTCTCTAATTCTTGTTTCTTATTAAGTTCATGAGTTTTTAGGTTTCCAATCAATCCATCCATAATGAGGGTATTTAGGTTTCTGTCTTTAGTTATGGCATCTAGTTTGCTTTCCTAGGACTTAGTAAGAACTCCAAGAATCTTTCTCACTTGCTTGTACAATGGAATAACTTCTCCTTAGCAGTGAAGCTTAGTTGTGATAGAAGTGAATCTTGTGTGCATTTCTTGGATGGTTTCTCCTTCTTTCATGGTGAAGGTTTTATACTGAGTAGTCAACATATCTACCTTAGAATCCTTCACATCAGTAGTACCTTTATGTGCAGTCCTCAAGAAATACCAGATCTCTTTGGCATTTTCACAAACTGAGATCATGTTATATTCATCAGGACATATACCACAAACTAGAAATTTCTTGGCCTTGTAATTCCTCTCAATTTTCTTTCTGTCTTTATCATCATACTCTCTCCTACTTTTAACAACCATTCTAGTTATTTCTCCTTCTTTGACTTCTTTAATAGAAACATGAGGTCCATCAACGATTATGTCTATCAGTCCACTATCTTTATCCATAATGAAGTTAATTATCCTGGTTTTTCACCACCCATAATACTGCCCATTAAATCTTGGTAGTCTAGTGGTAGATTGCCCTTTTTCCAAGTTAGTGGAGCAGCCATGCTAACCAAATTACTCTAGGTGTGAACCTTTTAGAGTGTTCTATCTTTGATACCAATTATTGAAACCCTGAGGGTTGCATCACACAGTGAAGGACCAGGTCCCTCAAAGTCGATCACAGGCAAAATACAGTAAAGTAACCAGGAATCAAAAGATAGTGCAGGAAGAGTAAAAACACAAGATTTTAATGTGAAAAACCCCCTTGATCAAGGAAGGAAAAAACCACGGCTTTCCCTCACAAGAACCTCAAAAACCACAGTAATCAAACTCTTTATTATAACTTTCAATGAACCTAAATCTAGGTTCCTTTTGCTTGTAATAATTCTACTACAAGATCATCTTGACAACTCTGCCAAGGACCTCTACACTGATTAACTCTAATCAGTATTAAACTTAGTAAACTCTACCTAAGCACTCTCTACTCAAAGATAAAATTTCATTACTCTTATAATACAAATAATTCGTTTACAAATCAAAACTCACTCAAGAACAATTTATATTTAAGCACACATAAACAACTAAGAACTTGAGCAGGGTTGAAACATGATTTTTGCTGCCTCTTGTATTTACCAAAAACCGTTTGATGAAGAAGCATCTTTTTTATTTTATAGATCAGTGATGATTAAGGCTGAAATATTATTGGATCAGGTGTCCTATTCAGTACGAGAAACACCTGCAAGTTCGTTACACAAGAGGACAAAACTGTGCAGATGCATATGCCAGTTGTACTGTATCATGAACATCCAGGGACCTAGTCCTTTGAATTTAGTTGCTCATTATCAAAACTAAAAATAGCATACTAAAAATTCAAAGTAAAACCCACTTATCCAAATGCAATTAGTCTTTGCTTGTAAATCACATAGTGGTCCATATATTTTTCTTGATCTAGTAGTCATTCCCCATTCATGCTAGGATTGTTGGGTTTTAGTTAAAATGTGAATGGAAAATGGAGGAAATAAGTGAGTTGTTTCAGTTTAAGAAAGGAGTGTTCTCCCATATTAGTGGGAGAAAGAGACATTTTTATACATAAAATATAGAAGCATTACTTTGTGTTGTTAGTGAGGCAAAAAGAAAATAAGTCTTGCATCGCTGTCTTCATCGCTCACTTGGCTTCGACTCTGAATTTGAATTTGTCAAACAAGTGACCAAGACACTATCTTTTTGGACAAAATTCATGTGAAACTTAAGTATTAATGATTTTGTAATCCAAAAATCTGATCTGAATTTTTTCCATTTGCGGATGCATATTTGCATGTGCAAACATATGTTAAAACACACATTGAAGGAACGAGATCCTTCGTTTCACTGTTGAATGGAGTAAAGAGGGATGCGGGCGTGTATGGGCATCTGCAGACTTAGATGCCAGCACACATCACTAGTCAACTTCTTACTTTAAGTAAAAGGCGATTTGTGACTGCACATCATCATCTACGGGCTCACATGGGTCCGCATATGTACCCGATGTTCTGAAGCAGTACAAATCTTCACAAACCATTGCTTCTTTTCGAAAACAACACCTTTTGGCTATAAGTATCTAACTTCTTATTATGTATTGGCATGAAAATTTAAAAGTTAAAATACTACTCTTTCTTAAAAAACTCAAGTGTAATTTGCTACCATTAAGTGAGTTTATTGTTTGGTAGAATTTGAGGTACCACTATTCTACTAAAGTGATTTATTTATCATCCATAACCTCGGGTATTTGAGGAAAATAATTTTCTTAAGGACACACTGTGAATTTAGTGGACTTGAATCTTCTAATCTTTCTCATTTTAAATGTTTAGCTTACTATTTTCTAGGAATAGTTTGAACTTCTTTGTTGTTCTTAAGTTATAAACTTATTGTTGAAGTTTTGGTTTGACTGCAAGTCTTAGTTATACCCGAGAATAACATACAAGGACGATTTTCGACCAATAGGAAAGTGTCACTCAAACCATGCAGTACCGTAGTCAATGACCAAGCGCCACATACCTACGAAATCATTGGCGAATGTCAGCCTAATAGCATGTGTCCGACGTAGACATGGGCAGACCTATGTAGGATTTTGGGGTGCTCCGACACCCACTAAACTCGACGTGGTAGGTATAGAAAATATAGGAAAATAGGTATAAAACATATAAAAGCACCCACTATAACAAAAAATTGATTGGGTGCAATGATATTTAGGTTGATCTGTGCTTCAGTGGAAGGAGGCCCTGGGTTCGGACCTTCATTGAGGTAATTTTTTACTTTTTTCAGTTTTTAAATTTTTTAAGCACCCGCTATCCTTAAATTCTGGGTCCACCACTGAATATAGATCCGTTGAGAATCATCTGCACACCTAAGAGGTCTGACACACTGGTTTCTCGTCTGTGCTTTCATGCACGGTCGTCATTGCAGGTAGTCTCGTTCTATTTCTATCTTGCCCAAAAGGACATTCATCCATCTTATTTTCTTTCTCGGGATTAGGCCATGGGACAATTCCAGTTCTATCCACTCTGAGATGACCCACACTTGCCAAAGCGATACTACCCCATACAATACAATTATTATTTCATTTTAAGTCTAACTAGGCTATACAAATTGAACGAGGGCAATACTTTTTTTTTTCTGGAGATTGTTAAATTCAGTTTTGAAAATTTTCAAAGACTCAAAAAAGCACGAGGAGAGAAAGATCACAAAAAGAGATGTAACACGCTATGTTTTTGAAAAAATAATATAATAAAATTAGGATAGAAAAATAATATTTAAAACAAAATGGATATTTTTCTAGTTTCCATAATCGAATCAAAGTAAGAGAATGATCAATTCTCCTCAAAAAGAGAGAAAAAAAAAAGCTAAGTAAGAAAATTAAATGAAAAAAGGAAGACTACATTAAGTAAATGACTAATCTCCATTCTGATTTACTCGTCGCATTTTAACTTGACACACCTATTAAGAAAACAATCATGGTACAACGACTTTATAATATTACTCCTATTAATTGATGTTTAGTAATAGATATTAAGAAATAATTTGAAGAATAAGTAAGTAATGCTAAAAGTAAAACATGAAAAAATATTTTTTTTTCTTAATTTGTCAAAAGAGACAAGTAAAAATGAAAATTAAGTTAAAAAATAGTAACAAATAAATTCGAACGGAGGAAATATTTTTGAATAACATTCCAAGCAAGTTCATTTAGATTCGTATGATATGTACTTATTAAAAGAGAATGGCAAAATGGCTCGATGGACCCTTGTACTATGTCCGTTTTATAATATGGACATTCCTACTTACGTGTTTGTCATCTGGACCCTTGAACCCATTAAAAAGCAATATTTTAAAGGGGAAAGACAGAAACGACACTTCAAATTAAACTATTTCCTTGAAAATGGTCATGAAATTTAAATTCCAGTTTCTAGTCATTTTAATTTACTGATTGGTTCTCTACCGTTTTTACACAACTTTTATACAGGTTTTATACAATCTTATACATAAATATTATATACGAAAATTATACAGTTTTGATACATAATTTATATAATAACTGTACTTTTTTTACATGTTTTATACAACAATTATATAATTTGTATACACTTTTTATATATTGTACATATATTCTATACATATATCTTATATAGATTCATATTCTATTTAATAATTATATCATTTTTATATAATTTAATTATTATTTCTAAACAATAAAAAAAGCAGAATATTTGATCAATTTAAAAATTTATAGTAAAAAAAAATTGAAATATTTTTAAAAGGGTCGAATTGCCTAAGTTGAATATTGTATCAGTATTGTATATAGACTGTATCAGTATCATATATGGACTGTATATAGACTACATGGATCAAAATGACCCAAATTGGGAAAGATTAGGAAATGACCATAAAATGACATTTGTTTAGCCGACTGGACATTATTTGTCCAAATGCCAAACTTGGGCTATAATTGGACTATTATTTTTTAAAAAGGTCATAGAGTGTCCTTTTCCCTATTCTAAACCCCTCTGACGGTATGTGTAACACAACTGCGCCACGTCAACTGCCACATCACCTTCCACGTCATTTTTAAGTATTACATTAAATTTCATGCCCCATGTCAGATGCCACGTCAGCTGCCACATCATTTTAGTATTACATTAAATTTCATATCATTTTAAAGCCTTTTTAAAATGCTACATAAAAAATTAAATATTTAAATAAATTTTTTTTTATAAATTTTAGAAATTCTAATACACAAATACAATTAATTTTTATTTTAAATTAATTTAAATTTTCAACTATAAATTTAAATTTTCAACTATAAATTCTAATACACAAACAAAATAAATTTTTAAGTAATAAAATTAATTTAAAAGATCCAACTAGTTAATAATTTTTTAAATTATTAATCATTAATATTAAATAAAAGAATTATTCTTAAAAGTAACACTTATATTTCTTCTCCATCTTCTCAAATCCATAATCACCATCACCACCATTTCCAACTCCCCCAACTAACCACCATGTCCACCTCCCCCAACTCACAACCATAGAAACAATAGTCCCCACCTCCCTCACACCATTAACGATAAAATAAAGTGGTAAAATAAGAGCATCATTCATTAACGATAAAAGAAACTGATAACGATAAGAACATCATCTATTAACGATACCAATTTGCTCTCAACAAATTCTCAAAACACCAAAATTCAATTAACCCAGATCAACTTCTTCATCTCTTTAAAGCCCAGCAAAATTACCTAAACCATTTCTTTTAAAATCTTGATCTTTCACAAACTCTTACTTTCACCCAAACACTCTTTAATGTTAAAGGTACAATTTAATTTGCTGGTGTTGGAAAATTTGGATTTGTGGCTCAGAAAATCTCACAGATGCTTGTGTCTTTAGGTATTAAATCTGATTTTTTATTTCCTGTTAATGCGTTTCATAGAGGAATTATTAAAGCTTGTGCCTTATGCCAATGTGAAAAGGGTTACGTCGGTTTAGACAAATTGTTTGATGAGTGTTTGTGATTTGAATGTGAATTTGGTTCAAAACTGATAATGGTGTTGCTGGGTTAACGGTGGTGGTGCTGCAATGGCTATGGCAACCGGTGGGGGTAGGGGGCATTAATGGTGGTGGTGCTGCTGCAATGACCATGGCAGCCGGTGGAGGACTGGTGGACGGTGATGGGGTAGGGGACTAGTGGACAGCGGTGGGGGTGGAATGGGGGGTGTTGATGGGGGAAGGGTTGGGGAGGGGCCCTTTTTTATTTTCTTTAAAAAATTTATTATTTTTTAAAAATATATTTAAATTTAAAAAGTTGTAGTTGGAGGTTTTTTAAAATTTTTAAATTATTTTAATATAAAATTGGCCAAAAATTGACCCCCACTCGCATCCCAGGCGAGTGATTACACTCTCCTAGTCCTAGTCAACCATTTAATACCATATAGACAAAGTCAACGGTCAAAGGGTTTAAAATATAGCTTTTTAGTAGGTTCAGGGGTCCAAATGACAAACATGTAAATAGAAGTGTCCACATTACAAAACGGACATAGTACAAGTGTCCACCGAATCATTTTACCAAAGAGAATCAACAAAATGCTAGATTAAAAGAACTTGATTGGCTTATTTACATCATATATTCATATGAAATGTTCCTCTCAAAATTTAACTCTTTAACATATTTGAGTTTAAGAGTATTGGGATCCGAAGAGAAAATATTGTGTAATGTAGTTGTTGAGTTCGAAATTGATAGGGTGTCATGCAGAAGCTTATAATTTATAAATTATGGAGGCGATAATTCAAATGAAAAGAAAAACATATTAAAGAACACATTGTTAATATGATTTGGTCAAATAACCATCATATTTTATTTATAGAGGTACAAACATCTTTCTCTATGAAAGAATAAATTTAATAGGAAAATCTTTTCCAAAAAGAAAACGTTTTTCAACCAAAAAAGATAAATCTAATTAAGATAGAAAATCAGGTAATGATTAAAATAAGTGCAAATTCTAACATGCAAGGATCTCTTAAAGTTTCTTGAAGCTTATCTATGCCAGAGACTAGGGATGGCAATGGTGCGGTGCGATGCGGGTGCGGTGCGAATTTTTTCTAAATCCGTAAGTTTTAAAATCGCACCGTACCGCATTACCTTTAAACCCGCACAAATCCACCCCACATTCATACTCGCGCATAACTGCACCGCACCGCCCCATGTTTTTATTTTTTCCCTTTTTTTGAAAAATTTGCAACTCCATTAAAAATCAAAATATTTTCAAATCTACAACTAGGAAATAATAACTAATTTCTATTATCACTTTTCGCTAAAAAATTGTCAAAAAGTATAACGTGTACAAGTAATGATCAAATATCATATTTTTATTAAAATGAATAGAGATGTTAAAAAGTCTACTATAAAATTATTTATTTGTAGCGTTATACATGTCGTTATAATTATCATAAAATTTTAAGTAAAGAATACATATAATTTTAGGTATATTCACGAGAACAATACTAATTTTTAGCTTTTTTAATTTAAACCCGCATATACCCGCAACCCGCACCACACCATTTAAAAAAAAACATACTTTAACCCGTTCCGCCCCCGCACCGCACCGCATAACTTAAAACCCGCACCGCACCGCATAGCTTAAAATCCGCACCGCACCGCACCCACACCGCCCCATTGTTATCCCTACCACAGACCCAAAAATCTCTTCAAGTTTTAAGGATTTGGTTGAAGCGTCCTCAATGCTGATAGCAACAACTTCTACTGATGTATTGAAAATGAAAAGAGCAGCACAAACACAAAGAAATAAACCTTATTCATGTTGAAACTGAAAGAAAACTGCCATTTTCTATTACTTCAAGACATGGCCATGTGCAAACCTATTTTTCTTTACTCTCTCGATCCATGAAAGAGTGATACGACAACTCTCCCAAGCCAATGTTTATACTTATCTATTGAGAAAATGGACATATGCTTCACGCAGTTGCAAAAGAGGTCGCATACTTGGTCACTAAATATTGTTTTTCCTCTTGAATATTCAAATTAAAAAACAAATCTGCAACATCTTAAAATATCTCCAAATCTATAATTTATATGTATAATCTATATCTATATCTATAATATATAATCTATAATATATTAAAAGTGTGAAGACCCTTAGACAAATATGATGAACTTTTTACCATTTGTTAAAAATTTCCTTAATAGACAATATCGTCTTTTCACTATTCTTTTCAAATTATTATTTAATTTTATTAGGTTAATTAATTTAATTTATGAGTCCTTTTAAATGTAAGATTTATTAGAAATAGAATTAATTTAGATATAAATCCATGTAATATTCTTCAATTAAAGGTAAATTAATTTTCCTTACCTATTTTAACAAGGATGTATGTGTGCTATTGACGTGCCTTCAATACCTTCATTTGGGGTTTAAAGACAAAAAAAGTTGACATGTTCACCAAGTAGTTTTTTGTGAAAATTTGCTTTCTTCTTAACCTCTTATTGTTTAGTGGCTTTGGATTTATTAAAAAAATTAACATGTTCACTAATTCTTATTTTGTCACGGCCCGAAAAATGAAGGTCATGATGGCACTTGTCGCGGCGTACCTTGACAAGTAAGCCTATCATCCAAACCGATACAAAAAGAGAAAAGGACAGAAATATCCCAAGGTAAGACTTCTAGAACGAAGCCGAACCATATAAGTAATCATAAAAATGCGGAAAGAACTTATCCAAAATATCAATCATGCCCAAAATAGGTATTAATAGTGTAAGAACTACTAATACAATTCAGGAGTCAAATACATCAAAATATAACCACAAAGGAATAATATCTGTATTTGAATACTAACAAAGACGTAATTACTATAGAAAGATAGAGGTGAACTCCAGACGCATAAATGTCCAACCGCTACCTTTGAAGCTCCAACAATCGCCCGAGTCAAGCAAGATGAGGCGCACTCGAGCTAGGACCTACACCGAAAGGGCGCAGTAGGCATGAGTATGGCTCACTTGTAATCAGTAGGTATCATAGGCCGACCAAGCAAAGTAGTAAATAGAGCATACAAAATATACACTAAGGGCACATCACCAGCAATCAAAAAATGCCCCACAACGATAGCTCACACCACTTGCACTAACAGTTTTAATATATCACATACACACAAAGATAGAACACGAGTATGCATTATATCACATATAAGTAGAACAAGAGGAACATGCATATACACGATCATCAAATATAAGTAAAAGAAGATAAGACAATTGCTTAGATGGCAAGTCAATACGATAATATAATACAATATAAACACAATAAATTAAGTGTAATGTATATAATAATAATGATGATGCACGAGGTCGCCGCACATCCTCCGAGATCGTCGCACAATCTCTGTATACACCTACGGAGCTAAAGCTTCCTGACGTAGGATCCATGGGGGGTTCGTCAACCCGTATACAATCCATATATCTCATATCTCCTTTTCGGAACATCCCTCAAAAAGGATTTTATAAGGTGTTACAATATCTCCTCCCAGCGCATCCCTCGGGAAGGTTTTAAAAAGGTGTTGCCAGTGTTACTCAGGTGTTACCACGGTAGTACCAATGTTTCATGAATGATTATGATATGAGGATGTAATGCTCACAACCAATCACAATGAGTATTTCCACAACCAATCACAATAATATATTTCCACAACCAACCACAATTATACATTTCCACAACCACGTGAGCCAATATTCACTCATTATTTTTGTTTTATCCATGAATTTCCACATGTCTCATATAACAACAAGTATGAATGTATCACAATACTAATGCTACCACATTAGGCATTTCAACAACGCAATACGATTATTCACATATATTCAAAGTTATCAATATCACACAAGACCCCACACGATCACAAATATCACATAATATCTTAATTTTGATAATTACATCATTTATAGGTCCCCACACGGGTACAAAAAATAGATAGTCATTTTTCATAATTAGTTCCCACCCTTAACATGCATTTTGTATCATCATTTACTACACAACCCAGTCTGAAAGAGTTAAGCCATAACCTACCTCAAAAGCGGAAACCGATCTGCTATCTTTCAAACTTATGTCCTTACTTTTCACAAACAATCTCGAACTCCATTAAAGACATCAAATATGGAATCTACGCGTCCAAACAAAACCAACGACACTCATATTGACTACTGTTGATTCGGAGTCAAAACGGACCCCCAAAATGAATTTCTAAAAAAAAATAAAAAAAATTTGAATCTTTACATCAAAAAAATGTTTTACGTATTTTTAGGAATCTACAGCTGAAAACTCAAGTCAAATCGAGTAAAAATGAGGTTCAAATCAAAGAAAAACTATTTTTTAGCTTTACTGGATAAAATCTTTGAAATCCGGGTTAAAATCAAGAATTGAAGTTGTTTTGAAGGTTAAATTGATGAAAAATTAGTAATTATAAGATACAAACATTATTCAAGTGAAAAGAAGTGAAATTGGGGTTTAAAATCAAGCCCTAAGATTTTGGGGTTTTGAGAAATTAATCAAGAAATTACTAAGAAAAGGGAGAATTCTTACCTTAAATCCATAATAGAATCAATAAATAGATGTTAATCTAGCTCCCACAATCTACACTTTTAAGCTCTCACACTATTTTAGGGTTTAACTCTCAAGAGGAAGGTGAAAGAATGAGCAAAAACTAAATAAAAAAGGTTATTTATACTGTACCCGGGCTACAGACATTTAACACATAAATCGCAATCCTCAATCCCAATTTACCCTTTATGTATCTGGTTGCACCAGCAACCTGGTGCACCAGATATTTTTTTAAAGTCGAAGCGGACTCCGATGGGGAGCCCAAAATTCGATCGGAGTTCAATATACGCAAAGAACTATGTAACCACACTAAATTCGATGCTCAAAATTCAATGGCAATATCATAATTTAAAAAAAACATCATTTTTACAAAGTTGACCCCGAAAATCCGAAATTACAATTTTTCAAACTGAGGGTCGAAATGAGATTTAAAAGCCGTAAAATCACACCAAATATGTTACCACCCTACAATCAACATTCTGGATCTGCTGGAAAATTTGGATTTTCCATCCGATGTCGTTTTGACTAAATGTGGGTCCCATATCCATATTTCTAATTTTCCAACTTTTAGACCAATAAGCCGAAATGAGCTCGGGTGCACCGGGAACTAAATCAATGATCTACCTAGCTTAAAATCGATATTTCAGAGTTGATGACATAGTTCTTTTAGCCATCCATCATACGGATCAAAAGATATCCTCATAAGTCTAAAATAAGGCTCTCGAAGCCATCAAAAATCACAGTATCGCATAAATAGTAACAAAATGCATCAAAAATTGTCTCAATCACTCCCACGTCCTAGAAATACCATAATGCAACTACGGAGAGAGGTAAAACAGTCAAATAACCTAGAAACGCATATTTCACATATTTTATCAAAAAGCTGATCATTACATAATTTCTTATAATCTGCTTTCTTTTTGAGCTCTTATTGTTTAGTGACTTTGAATTGCTTTATTCTAAATTTGTTTTTACATAAGATCTTAATCTAACAAATATCTTTATTGATGCTTAGATATCTCTTCAGTACAAATTTTGGACGAAGGTGAAGAATATGAAGCCCGAGAGAGCTAATTAACTTTCTGTACTCAAAGAATTGCACAAGCTAAGTCAATATCCCATATGCATTTACTTGGAGGTAATATCACTTTCTTCCTCTACCACATGGTTCTTCACTTCACCCAAGTTGTGCTTGCTGTTGGCTTTTATTTACATTCATTATGAGTTTTGTTACTTCAACTTTGTTGGATTAGTATTCTTGGTACTCAATTATCTGTCTTCCGTACTCAATTGTCTATCTATTGTG
This sequence comes from Capsicum pubescens, assembly GCA_030864215.1. Lineage (NCBI taxonomy): Eukaryota > Viridiplantae > Streptophyta > Magnoliopsida > Solanales > Solanaceae > Capsicum > Capsicum pubescens. The sequence goes on from CM061538.1 coordinate 112,767,263, forward strand.
GAAGATTGTTAATTACAACTATTATTTGACCACTTTTTAACTCAAACATCACTACTACAAAAAACTTTTAGCAACAATAAATATATATTTTATCAAAAAAAAATTACGCTTTTACCGACATTAGTTAGTTGTTATTGGATCAGTATCACTAATAACTAATAAGTTAAGAAAACAACTTATGGGGATTATTTTTCTCCAAACCTAATGTTGATATATATGTTAAATACATATATTTATATGTTTTTTTTTTATCCCGATTACAAATAAACCCACGAATCCTAACCTAGGAAAATTGATATTATTGTATCAATTTGGTTCTTAAATTGTGAGGTCACGACTTCCTCAATTGAAGTTTGGTTTTAGTTCTATATTTTATTATTATTGGTATTAGATATGTGAATCTAACTATGTAATTATTCACTATATGTTTGAAAAGCCTATACTATTGTGATTCTTATTTTGTAGAATATGCATTTGAGTTAATTAATTTGTATTAACTAGGCTCTCAGAGAATGATATCATAAGTTTGGTTTCTCAAATGAAAGTTGTGAGAAAAAGTTAACGCAGACCAAATATGATCTTTCTCTTGTGCCTTTTTATTGTATGTTTTTTTCTCTTTTCTTCTTATTCCTTTGTCTAACAATAAAAAGAGACTTGGACATTGAGAATTAAGACCAATCTTTCGTTGATTTAAATATGCATGTTATTTTGTCGTAAAAAGAATAATCATATTCCTTGACTTCTAACCCAATTTTTTTTTCTTTTTGAAATCTTTGATTTCCAGTATATGTCTATGTTGCACACTTAAAAACTCTTATGATTCTTCATCATCTATATATGCAATTTTGTATCCTAAGTGTTCACTATGTATGGACTTTTATCCTATATTTTTAGTTAGTGGATGTGGTTATTGTAGAACTTATAAAGTTCATGTTCCACCTATTCTAAATATTAACAGATCATATAATCATAGGGGACATGTTTGTTATCCTCTTTTAGTTACAATTATATTATGAGAATATAAATTTTCTAAAATAGGAGAACCATATTAATCTTGTGATAGGAGTTCCTGCACTCTTCTTTTACATCTATTGAATATTAGTCGGTTCGAGGAGGTCAAACTCATAAAGTGTGGTATAGACAGCCTAACGTAAAGCATTAGTGATTGCTTTTACAAGTCAAATCTGCGACCTTTAGGTCACACAACGGTAACTTTATCATTGTTTCAAGACTCCTTTTTGTTGTGTTAAATTGGATCAACCAAACGCTAATTTGTTGTCGGTTGGAGTTACAAAAGAATCTCAACATACAAAATATATAGAGTATTAATAATGAACACTAAAATAGTTTATTTTCTTACGTATTTTAGCATTATAGTTAGATAGTTTTTTTTGGTTGGAGTCTTTACTTACTTTATTAATTTCGTTCGTATTCTAGCATTAGTTAGTTAGTTTTTTTAAAAAATAAAATAAAAATTAAGGTCTTTTACTTATTTTATTTTTTTCTTTCCTATTTCAATATGGATGTGATTCTTTATTTTAGCAACCGACTCTTAATTGTGGTATTTTAATTTGTAATGGATTTTGTGATACAATCTATATATGTCCCTTTTCACAATTTTTCGCAATACATTGCCTAGGTTTTGTTTATATTTAATTATAGTTTCTAATGTATGTATTTTAAATACAATTTGTAATTTGATTGTATTATAAAGATTATAGTTAATCGTATTATTCTGATAACACAATCATATTATTTTTGTTATGTTATTATCTGGTGTTTTTTTGTTTAATACAGGTAGTAGATAGAATATTTGATTGGACATTGACGAAATTTTTATGTAAAGGTAAAATTTAATCATTTGAATCTTAAAATTCAAAAAGTACCCCATAAGTTAGACGGAGAGAGTATAGTTGTTCTTTCTTTTTGATTCATATACTATTTGTAGAGTCAGATTTTTATGCCAAGCATTCGTTCAAATTAGTCTATTCTCATTTTGTCTATCAATCTTCCTTTTTACAAGAGTTCAACATATATTATGCATATTAGAATTTTAGAAATCGGCACGGTAGTATAATTTTACTTGAAAAATAGTACAAGTTATTGGATCACTATACAATAATAATGACAAAAATTTTTTATTATATGTTAGTGCATATTCTTAACGAATCCAACAAATTAATGCGATTGTTTGATAGATAACTTGTGGATCATAGAGGAAGAATGTCGAGGGGTAGTCTTCTATATCTGTGTCTATTGTAGGTTTGGCTAACACTATACCTTTATATATCGTTGATGAATTCAACAATTTGGCATTTCTTATCTAAATTGAGTTATAGTGTTATATGAACTTGACCAAGTTTTAGTTTCTCACCTTTCTTTTTTACTTGTGCAAATTTTTGTGCATTCAAAACTAATTCCATCCACTCTTGTTTAAGAATATTTTTTGTTGTAATTTTTTTCTTTCATTATTCTAAAAGTATAGTTATATATACACGACAATCAAAATAGCTAATTTACCCTATTTATATATATATATATATATATATATATATATTTATAATTGACTAACATGATATACATGTGCGGCATACACTTAACTAGTTTACGTAAAACATGCAATTTAAAGTACAAATTTATAATTTCAAGTCAAAGGAATTTCATAAAACTTATATCTCTAAAATGTAGCAAACAGTTGAAACCAAAATGTAATCTTATGAAAATATAAAGAATCAGAAGAATATCATAAGAAAAAATTCTTTTACGTCAGAATATTTTCCTAGAAAAATCATAATATTTTTCTAATTTTAATCAGTTAGAGTATAAACTTCATTAATTATTAAATTAGGAGAAGTTAACTTTTCATTGTTATATATCTTATTGAAAATCTATACATTAGGTGAGGTTTCCCTCATGGTGTTAACATTCTGAAGAACTCTGATATTTCTTTCACACCAAATCTCATGTAGTGCTATAGTAGAGCAATGTAATCACTCCTTAGGTCATTTTTTTTTAGTTTTTCATATTTTTTATGTCTCTTGCTTTTCCATAGAGGCAATAGGTCATCTATAACTTACCAGAATGGTCGGTTCAATTTTTGAATAGTTCTTTTGGATTGTAAGCCCATTTCCTTGTTTTGGAGCTTTTGAAGTTGAGAAATTGGTCTTGGCTCAAAACTCCTATTAAACAACCTTAGATGAGAATTTTCATAATTTCATTAGCTCTAAATTGTTAGGCTAGGGGACCTTGGTCTGGGTACCTAGGTTTTCGAATTTGTTTTGGGCTATTGGGTAGATTTAATGAGAAATGGAACCATGGGTATAGGGCTCATTTTTTGTCGAATCGAATTTAGATGGAAATTTTAATGGTTTCATTGAGTCTGAAATGTCGAATTTAGTATGATATCATATTTTGTTTGGCGCACGAAGTTTGGAATGAATTTTGAGCTCTCGAATGGGTGCCTGTTCGGACTTAACTTTGCTGGATCACAAAAGGTTGGTGCAAGGGTAGTTTACCCTACACATTTATGAGGGGTAGGCTGCATTCATGAAGGGTCAGTACTTTGACAATTACGTCATGAGCCTGCTCTCGCATTTACTATGCAGGTCAGCCCTGACCCAATCCATTCTCTTATCGCGTTCACGACCCTATGTATCGTGTTTGTGATACTTACCCTGGTAGCCTTCCATTTGCAGCTTAAATCCCTCATTCACAAAGAGTATTTCTCTTGTCTTGTCTCTCGTGTTCGTGACCATGGACCCTCGTGATTGCGATGGGTAATCCCTGGTCTTATATTGCTGAAATCTGTAATCTCCCACCATTTTCAACCAATTCCACTATTATTAGACCTAGGAGATAAAAGGAGTATGAAAAGCAATCAATTGGAGTTGAAAATGTTTAGAGGATGTTGAGGTGATCATTTTTCATTAATTTCTTCGTAAGTTTTTGACCTAAATCCTCCGTTTAATTCTTGTTTTTTTCTTGTATTTTTCTTATCTCTCGAGGCTGATTTGAGCCTCGATTTGTGCTTTGTTCGTTCTCAACTTTTGATCACACATTCCTTATTCTTTGAGGGACCTCGTGACTATTCAATTTTGGAATTTTGTTTGTGGTTCCATGAGCCTATTTTTAGATTTGGTTTTCGACCTAGAATTTTATATTGCAATATGGGCTTCGCTATACTCGTATTAATCCATAAGAATCAAATATAAGAAGGACAATATGAAAGAAAAGGATATATGGGTTAGTACTCAAGCTCTTGAAATGCTAGGCAACAAGAGGCTAAAACCCTCACCTGCCAATTGATTTCAACAACTTAAAAACAACCCTACTCAACAAATCAAAGAAAAACCAAAGTAATCACAAATGGATGACCTTCGATTAATCAAGTAAAATAAGTTCACTAACAATTTTGAGAGCTCACCAAGGCTAAGTACTCACTAATTACTCATTAAGAAGAAACCACAAATTTCAATCACTATTCATAAAAAGAACTCCCAATCTAAAAAATGAAATATCCTATTTATGCTAAGGAAATAAAATGGCAATTTATTTTTACAAAGATGCCCTTAATAAAACAAGGGCTTTGTTTGGATTTCTTCTCTTTTGTGAATCTTTGAATTTAAGAAGTGGCTATTTGCACACTTAGCCCCTTCTCTTCCCCTTTTTCACATCGATTCACCTTCCATACACTGAATGTCTTCTTTTGATACCCTTCAAGCTCCTCTAAATCCTCTTTCCTCACAAAAAATATTTTAAAGATCTTGAAGCTCTTTTGTTCTACTAGAGTGAATGGTCTTGAAGGATCCATGCTAGTATCACTCTTCCCTTGCTGAAAAAAATCTGTCCTCAAATCTAAAGGTTCACCTACAACACAAGGAGAAAGATCACTAACATTGAAAATATTTTGAACTAAACTTACTTGGCAAGTCAATCATATAGGCATTATCATTTATTCGCTTAAACACTTTGAAAGTCCCATCTTCCCTTGGACTTAGCTTTCCTTTTTGAACATGTAGGAACCTTTCTTTGCCAAAGTGAACCCACACTCAATCATTCGGATTGAAGATCATCTCCTTTCTCCCATGATTCTTTTGATTGGACACTTTTAAATTATTTTTATTAGTGGTCGCTTTGATCTTGGAATGGATGTTCATCATCTCTCTTACTCTTTGCTTAGTATCTAAACTCACAATAATATGGCTAGACAAAGGAGTCAGAATTAATGGAAACAAAGGCTTAAATCCATAATATGAGTTAAATGGGAACATTCCAATAGAAGAGTGAAAAGACCTAATCAAGGGTAAACAGTCTTCCCAAGAAGTTGGGGTTCACTTAATCATACACCTAATAATTACAACAAATTTGATTATTTGGGATGAATTATTTTGTCACTTATAAGTCATTTTTTGTCGCAAAAGATTTAGTGAGACGAAAAAATTTCGTCAATCAATTATCTCTAAAAGTGGGTTGCCAAAAGTAGATAAAGACGATTTAGTGCTTCGTCACTAAGAAGATTAAATTAGCTACACAAAAAAAATCGTCCCCAAATGTGTAGCATTTATGACGAATCTGTTTGTCATAAAAGTATATATTTTTTGTAGTTGATAATAAACTTTTGTCACTAAAAAGTTATCAATACCGACAAAATTTCATCGTCCCTAATTATTTATTTCAATCAGCGACAACACCAATTGTCGCTAGAGTTATATATATATCGTGTCTGAACAAATGTATTTTCGTCACTATTGACAACTTTTTGTATACAACAAAAATTTTTGTCCTTAAATGTATGAATTAGTGACAAATTTATTATTATAATAAAGATTAGTAATTTTGTAGTTAAATCTATCATTTGTCACTAAAAATAGTATTTTTTTTTACCGACAATGTAGAATCGTCACTAAATTATTATGATTACTGAAAATTATGATTGTCATAAAATACAAAATTAATTTGTATAAAATAAAAAGGAAGATATTGAGACAAATACATATGTCACTAAATATAGTCAAACTTATGACGAACTAGTTTATTTCATGACGAAAATACTTTTCTTGAAAAGTCTAATTTAATCGTTGCTAAAAGTTATCTTTGATAATAAAATCTTTTGTCACCAATTACAAGAAATCGCTTAATTATATATTGATATTATTTTTTAAATTAGAATTGAATAAATCAAAAAAAAAATTATAAAACATGTCAGATTGATAAAATTCACCCACAATCATACAATTAAAAAAACTAAAATTATACTAAGGTAATATCTCCTCACAGTGCAAAGAAAAGTAAAACTAGTCCAACACAAAGAAAATCTAACTGAAATATAGTACTAAATATTACTCCTATCCTAAACTAAGGCAGATATGTAGAGGTTTCTTCCAAAGTACCAATAATGTGTTGAGCTTGCAATTAGTCTTCATTCAACTCACTTTTACACTTGTGGAAAAGAGAAGAAAATTAAGATTGATGATGATGCTTTCAGGTTTGATAGTTAAAATTACTTTACATGCTACTGCTTCTCCAAGCCACAACTAGAATCCATTAAACATGTAATTATGAAAAGCGAGGCTGCCCAGAAACTACATAAATACTATCCAGTAAACACATCAAAATTCTATAACAACAACAATAACATACTTGGTGCATTCCCACAAAGTGAGGTTTGGAGAGGATAAGTGTACGCAGTCCATACCACTACCTTAAACGAATTATACAACAACATACCCAGTGTATTCCCACATAATAGGGTATGTGGAGGATAATGTGTACGCAGTCCATACCATTATCTCGAATGAAGTAGAGAGATTGTTTTCGATAAACCCCGACTCAGAATAGATAATAGTATAACCAAAAAACATAAAAGCACACAACAACAGTACAACACGCTTCTAGCTAATACAAGTTAGAGAAATTTCAGTTATTCAGTAGTACTTTAATAAGAAAATAAAACTAAGTAGAACTAATACAATCTATTATAAATATCCCGGCGACTCATCAAAACCCCGTAATTGTCTATTTAAACCTGCGAGACAAGATATAATGGCAAGCAAATAGGAACATATAATAACAAACATCAAAATATTCCTATAGACATGTTTTCTAAAGGTTTTCACAATGTGATGCAGTCAACACACACAAAGAATGAAAATTACATCGTTTCGAGAACTTACCAGTGAACATCAGTAAAAGAGATAATAAGAATAATAAAGGTCAAGAACTTGTAACAGTGAAATATGCAAGATGTTTTCAGTAAGCCTTGAAGGAAAATCGAAGAACCATCAAAATATATAATTGTCTTGTATTAAAATAGCCAGTAATTCTTTTTGTTTTTGTTTATTTTAGAGAGTAGTAATTGTCATTCAAGAACTGTCCCTCCAGTGAAAAGAAGGGTGGTTTATATAGTAGTAGGAATACAGTAGCACAAAAGGAAAAAGTATATTATAAAAAAAATCACTTTCGGAAACTAAAGGAAAAATATATCAAGAATCAATTAGGAGAAAGCTCAATCCCTTTAATGCCGTATTTACCATAAAAAATCACATTATCAAGGCAGGCAACAGTTAATATACATTTAATATGCAAAAAGAAAACTAAAAATGGACTCAATCAATTATTCAATGTTTTACTATAAATAGATGAGTAAAAGAAGGCGCGAATTTAAAAGAGAAGAGATAATAATAATAGCAACATGTATGAACTCTAGTATTTACCATATATATTAAAAATTGATTTACAAATCATAAGGCAACTAATCACAAAAATAAAACTAAATCAATTCCACCAATCTACCAAATCAATTAGTGTTGTTATTTAGGAATAGGCATAATCAATATTTTATCATAAATGCAGATTCAAATTTCTGTCAATATCAATTAAATCAAACGTAATACAAGTATAACATCTTTTGAGAACAAGCTGAGATAAACACATAATTAAATCGATTGAATCAACATTCAAAGTTAGATATCACAAACTTTAGATCTAGTAGATTAATTTAGGCAATTTGCACCCAAAGAAGAAAACGAACATAAAAATTAAACCAAAGAAAACAATCATACAATTAAAGGATTGAGGAATAAAATTGTATAATAGTCGAGTTCACTAAAAAGAACCTTACCAGTTCTCAATTTCGATGAGAACGTGACCGGTGAGAAGATGAGAGGTTGAATCGCGGTTGAGGCTGCGTTGCTAGTTCGCGACTACTGGAGGTGGCCACAGGAATGGCGGAGTGGTGGAGGACAGGTGGCGGGATACCGCTGCTGTTGTTGGCAGCATCGATTGGGTCTGGTTCCACCGTCAGGATCGGCGGCGATCTAATATTGATGTCCATTCGAGGGGAGCTTAGCCGGTTTGCTCGCCGATAAATGCGACTGGTGGCGCCGGCTGGGAGACACTGATTTTGGTTGTCCGGCAGTGGGATTGGTGGTTGGAGAGGTTTTCCCTTAGCTTTCCTGATGGCTGACGGCGGAGAGGGAAGGGCGACGTGGTGGCTGGTTTATCTGTCGACCATTGGTGGCGGTTGACACTGTTGATGCTGTCTCAAACTCACCAGTTATCAATTCCGGTGAGTCATCGATGAGAATGAGAGCCGAAAAAGAGCGGAAGGGAGGAAGCTGGATTTTTCTCCAACCCATGGTGGTTGGATGGCGGCAACAGACGTGGTTATTGTATAGAGAGAAGTGGGGCTAGATAGAAGGTAGAGAGAGAGCGCCAAGGGAGGAAAATGTTTTTGTGTAATGAGGAATTAGGGTTTGAGTGTTTTTTAAGATGGAAAGAGTGAGTGATATGATCTCAACCGTTGGATCAAAATTGATCCACAGCTGAGATTAAAAGGATTATAAAAATAGAAAATGAATTGAAATGGAGTTAAATGTAACTAAAATTGTAATAAATTGGGTAAAATTAGTCTACAATTGTCATAAATCGAATAGAAAAGGCTAGCATTTAAATGAACTAGGAAATTAAATTGAATTAGACTACTATTTAACAGATGTAATAATAACGAAAAAGATAATAGGGTGTCGAGGTTAAAATAATCTACGCATTTAAAATTAATGTTACGAAAAATTGTCATATAAGATTATCGTTAATAATATTAAGTAATGTATTTGTAAATTATAAGTATGCATATTTTATGAAAAAATTAATTTAATAAATATTAATAAAATTATGTAAAATGTTGTATCTGAATTAATAAATTATAAAAAATGACATAAAAAATTAATAAAATAATTTGTACATTTTAAAACATGAATGTGACACGTCAAAAATTTGTTTGATATGAGAAAAATGTGTAAAAAATACTAACATTTAAAAAGTAATAATTTTGCTAAAATAGCAGACTAAATGTAGTATCGGGAGGTCAAAATTGGGTGTCAACAATCATTGAGCCTAAAGGTTCCTTTTCCTGTTTTCAAATGGGGTTTCCACAAGGGTAGACCGGTAGAGAACAAAGTGAGTGAAGAGAAATCTTTAGTTGGTTCTTAAGAGTCGAGAGTGGATTCACATAAGAAAACTGATAAGCAAATAGGAAGGCGTTTAATTGTTTCCTACATATTTATCCATACCCAGATGGGAGGTGAAAGTACATGAGTCGGACAATTTCTTTTCAATTAAACATGTTTGAATGCACAATATTCATACTCGCTAAGCTCATCTTGAAAATTCCTTTGATAACTTAAGATCATTCAAGCTAGAAACCTAAGATCCATATCAATCAATTGATATAATCCATGTGTAAGTGATGAAACTGGATACTAGTTACCATCGACGAAACCCCAACCCAGGGACTAGAGCACCACAAAGGGAAAAAATGAAAATAGAAAATAAAACAGGAAGTGTTTTAGGATATATCTAAAATATAGCATGCCTCAACTGTAATTTTCCCACGTAAATAGAAATCTATGATCAGGTAATTAAAAATTTTAAAAAGACAAATCATAAGTTCTTTGACTCAACACTTCGGTGGCAACAGTGGAACGTGAATGGAAATGACCTGTTCAAAGAGCCATTTCTTCTGTCTTCTGCATAGCAGGAAACACTTGTTGCCTGCCAGCAGGTAGATTAATTGGCGCAACAAGAGTAGTTGTAGCAGGTTGAAGGAGTTGTTCCTCCCATTCAGCCCCCTAGCCTATAGATCTGCAGCCAGCAAGAAGGACTCACAGTGTAGGGGAGAGTTTGTACAAGATTTGAGAATGATACACCTGAGGATGAAAAGATATTGCAACTATTTTTGGTTCCGAGCATCTTGGTATCTCCATCACATCCATAGCTACACTAAGGAGAATTTGTTAACTCAAGCAAGTGTGGATAGATCTAGAATCAACAGAAGGAGCTCACTTAGTCATGTCTTTACATCCAGGGGGCTCAAACCCTCATTCAGCACCAAAAAGCAGCTCTAAATCCTAATACCAGAGATCACAGCTAGGAACAACAACCAGAAAAAATGAGATGCAGATGAAGATGAAAAAGACAAAGGTGAAGAGGATACTTACTCTGACAGTTGATTTATCAGAAGCATATACGCTGAGGATACGAGGAAGAGTATTTATCACCCATACAGACAACAAGACGAAGCCCAGATTGAACTCAACCAAGAACAATATTTCTCAGGTTTTTGAAGAAGTGACGGATAATTTTGGAATTGGATTAGGAAATCCTATCTTCACGGGTTTTGTACCAAGCAGAATAGGGTTGGGTCAGATGATTTTGGGCCTTCTGATTTTAAATATTTGGACGATGTCATTTTAAATTGGTTGGTCCATTTATGTAAAGACAATGTGTTTTAGTCTTTAAATTAATAAAAGAGGAAAGGATAAAAATAACACGTAAAAACTAGCACCTAAATTTAAAAACCCGGGAAATAGCCACTAAGGGATGGGCACACGCGAGAAGTTGGGATATATTTGTCACTGTTTTACGCATTTCCCTCAATTCTACAACACAATTAGGCTCTTTCCGTTTTGGGTACTGGGCCACTTTTCATCTTTAATGGCCCATGCTTTTTTTGGCTCTTTTTTCCCTTTGTTTTTTAAAGATTCTACTTTTTTTTATATTTCACTGTTACTTTTACTTTAGAATTGTCTTTTAGCTGAGCTTTAAAAAGAAGTTACAATTATAAATGTCTTTTAATTATATTAATCTAATTATATTAATTACAAATGTGACAAATTATATTAATCTAATTATATTAACTACAAATGTGACAAATTAATATTAGATTGAACAAAGCGATGTAATATAGGCCAAGGGTATTGGAACAAATCTTTGTCCAACTTAAACTACACACATGTTTTAGACAATAGACGATGTGTTTCACCTCCATAGTTTGATACAATAAACCAAATGAGTAACTATATAATTCAATTGTTACAGATATATATTTATATATAATAATGATACAGTTTCTATATATATATATACATATTCTATAATAATTATTGCATTTTTATACACATTTTATATAATTTTTAACTACAATTATTATTTAGATACATATTTTATATGACTCTATATAGTTTCTACATGCATTCTAAAAATGTATCAATCCAGTATAAGGGAGTATCAATTGAGTATATGGACACTGCAAGTGTATCAATGTAGTATAAAAGTGTATTAATGTGGTATAAAAAAGTATCACTTGGGTATAGGGACTGCATGTGCTTGCGTAGAATTTCCTTTCTCTTTTTTAAAAAGTGTATCAATGTAGTATAAAAGTGTATCAATGTGATATAAAAGTGTATTAATTGAGTATAGAGACTCCATGTGCCCAATTAGGCCAAAAGGCTAAAAAGGGGAATTAAATTGGGTCGACTGGCTAAGGTTGTCCACCTTTTCAATTATGGGCCATTTTTTTTAAATGGCTAGCCCATGTCCTTTTTCCTTAATAAAATCCCTATTAAATTGAAAAAAAAATAAAGAAAGCATACCTGGTAAACAAAGGCTGAGAGCATTTTGACAATCCGGATAATTGATTTAAGAGTCTTGGTTGTGCATCAGGGATGAAGAATTCAACTGCAGTCCTATCAAGAATTTCAATTTTCGCACAATATTAGGTCATTTCTTGGAGTATTATATACAAGAGTTTCAGTTTTTTTGCTTGGCCCTCTTTGGATATGCAGAAAAAACATAAATGATTATGTAAAATTTCACTAAAATTTCAATAGGTACTGAAATTTGAGAAGGGTGGCTTTGAGAAATAGTAAAGTAGACTGCAAAGAATAAATTGAAATTCTTCTAGATTTATTTGGTATATCAAGGTTAGAAAGTGCTTACACGTATCTAAATCGAGCTTCAACACCAATTTGGTAGAGAAAGAAGATTAAATTAACATGAACAAGATGAACCACGTGCTTCTAGATTTATCTTCAACAATTACTTTCCTTTTCTGATTTTTGACGTTTTTTTTTTTTTTTTTGTCTTTATGTTGACATTTTCTGTTTTGTTGTTTTTTATTGCTTAGTATTTATATTTTTTTAATGTATTTTGTGGTTCACATCTAACAACAATATATATATATATATATATATATATATATATATATATATATATTTAGATGTAAACCAAAAAGTATATACAAGAAAAAAGTGAATATTTATTTTTTCAGCAAATGGTTACACCGATTTAATAAACATATTACAGTGCATTCACAAATAAATTATCACAAAATTATAATTAATTAAGATACACAAATTTTTAGTTAATTATAATTAAATATGATTAGCTATAAATAAATATTTTAAAAAAGAAACTATGGGTAAATTAAAGGGTCCTTCGGTAGGGTGTATACGAATTATATAAAATATGGTGTATTACTAATGCTATAATAGTTATGTTTGCATATTATTTAGGCATTTTTTTGTTTGGTGTAAAAAATAATTGCATAATTTCTAAAAAATATATTTTTACTATTTTGACATTGCCACTCATAATCTCTTTTTAAAAAATAATAAATTAAAAAACTCTTAATTTGAAAATATTATTTGGGAGATTTTATTTTAATATTGGATATTCTCGACATTAAATATGATAAATTTTTATATGTGTAAAAAAGTAAGGATAGAGAAAGTAACGTATATAATACAAAAGCTATTTTAAAAGTACTATAAATTATAATAATTAATAATTAAATTTTTTAAAAAATATATAAAAAATTTGATTAACGCCAAATTACATTTGTGTCACATAATTGAGACTAAATATTACTCCCTCCGTCCATATTTACTTGTCCATTTTATCAAAAATAGATCTGCAATAATACTGTTTAATTTGAAAAATCAATGGATAATTTTTCATTTCTGCCGATTTTACCATTGATATTAAATACGATTCATTATCCAATAAATTTTTTAAAATATTAAATTTATTATATTCAAAAGATAACATAGTAGCATTATCCCTATCATTTACTAGTTTTAAACATGTGTCAAAGTTAATAGTGAACAACTATTGATGGGCCGAGGGATTAACATATATTGAGCCCATACTAGCATGGGCGCTTCGACATGTAGTCTTATAAATATAAATGAAAATGAGCACACAATTAATATATATATTTTTTTTACTATCTTCAACATGTGGGGCATTTCAAATAAAATGAAGCATATATGATTGGTCTTGAGGGAATATTACTCTAGCTTTTGTATGTTTTCAAGACACAATATAAACATTGTTGAATAGGGATATTATAGTAAAATAATTATGTTATTAGTTCTTCTTCTCAATAGATGTGTCAAGTAAAAATGTGACAAGTAAAAGCGAACGAGTACTTACTACATTTTAAATTACGGTATTAGTAAGGGATAGAAGAAGGCATCTCTTATTGTAAGTAGAATCCAAATGACCTCGACTTTTATCTAGTGTCGAAAATTAACCTTTAAAACGAATAAAATTCTTATAAGCACTTTTGTTTAAAAGAAGTCGCGTAAGGAAGTCTGTAATACAACAAACAAGACACATAAAATATCTCTAAAAAATAAACTAAAAAATAAACATGACAACATATCATGAAACACATAACCAAAAGATGATGATCTTATAATTATACCTATGAATTACTTCGTATCCAATAATTAGACTATTCAACTACCAAATCAAAGTTGTAATTATTTTTCTGTGATAAAATTTTATTGTGATTAATTGCAGGTTAAACAGTGATGATAATATCATTGTTGCTAATTTTTTAAATTATTAGTTACAAAAACTATTGTCACAATTAAATATAAAATTTTGTGGCTAAAACTTACAATATGATAGCTTCAAACTTTAATTAATTAGTTGATCATATTCAACGTCAGTCTACTTAAAATATTTCTCACATGTACAAGATTAACACACTGACTTTATACCTTCCGAAAAATTCATTCAATAAGTTCACTTCAACCTTCACACAATTAGATCAAGTCTTATTTTTTTTATAGCTATATCAATATACAATTAATTTTCTCTAATCATAAATAAAAATAGCCAAAGATCAATTTATATTTAGCTATGAAATTTTTTCGTAGAAAAAAATAACTAAATTATTCAGCAACAAATTTCAAATCATCACTACTTAACGATGACATATTTTGTGAACAAATTATGTTGTCACTGAATCATAGATTAATTAGAGACAATAAAATGAGCGTCACTAATTTTTTATAGTATTAGTGACAAAAATTGAGGTCACAAGTAAGTATCACATTTTGTAGCTAAAACTTACAATATTTAACTACGAACTCTAATATGTCGCTATTGCGATAACTAATTTTTTATGATGAATTTTTTTTTGTGTTTAAAATTATAACTAATTCAAGACAAAAAATAATTTGTCACGAATTGAATCCATTATTAGAGACAATAAAATTAGTGCCACTAATAGTATTAGTGACAAAAATTGAGGTCACAATTAAATATTAAATTTTGTAGCTAAAACTTACAATATTTAACTACGAACTCTAATTTGTCGCTATTGCAACAACTTATTTTTTATGACGATTTTTTTTTTGTGTCTAAAATTATAACTAATTCAAGACAAAAAAGTAGTTTGTCACAAATTAGATCCATTATTGGTGATAAAAATGGGTGTCACTGAAAACTTAAAATTCGTCACTAATGATACTCAATAAAATGATGCCAAAATATTTTTTGGTGGGAAACTTTAGAGGACAAAACTTTGCTACGAAATTTTACGTTTGGTCACTAAAAGTATGTGCTTCATATATTTAGATACGAAATGTAATTTTCATCATAAAAGGTGAACAATTAGTGACGAATTTCATCTCGTAGTTAATAATTTCGTAGCTATATATCAATTTTGTTATAGTGATAATCATGCTTACAAGAGTATGATTGACTACTTCGATTTGCCTATATATATGAGGGTGGCAAAAAGTAGAGAACCTAAGTTTGGTACCAAGTGTACCCCATAGACTCTTCCAAAAATGACTAAGAAACTTGGCATCCCTATCAGTTACAATAGTTTGAGGTACACCATGCAATTTAAGCACATTAAGGACAAACAAAGATGTAACATGAGGTGCATCATCACACTTATGGCATGGAATAAAATGAGTCATTTTGGAAAATCTATCTACTACCACAAATATGATATCATGTCCTCTCGTAGTTCTAGGAAGTCCTAACACAAAATCCATAGAAATATCCATCCAAAGACCACTAGGTGTAGGAAGAGGAGTATACTTACCTTGAGGCTGAGTCATGGATTTGGATAGTTTGCAATCTAGGCATTGTCCACAAATCCGCTCCACATTATGCTTCATTTTGGGATAATAGAATAGTTCCATGAGAATGTCATGTGTATTTGGGTACTCCAAACTGCCCCATCAAACCAATAGTATAAGATTCCTTGATAAACAACTCTCTCCATGAAATCATGGGTACACAAACTACCCATCCTTGAACAAAAAATCATCAACCAATTGAAACCTATCAACACGTTATCCTTGACGTAAACTTTTGAAAACTTCTATGAAGTTGAGATCTATAGAATAAAATCCTGTCATGCTTTCAAATCCCATCATCCTAGAAGCTAACGAATTAACCAACATATACCTTCTTGATAGAGCATCCGCTACCACACTCTTCTTGCCTTGTTTGTAGTTGACTACATATGGAATGGTTTAAATGAACTCAACCCATTTAACATGTCGCTTGTTGAACTTGGATTACCCCTTAAGATGCTTTAAGGACTCATAATCGGTCCTTATTATGAATTCTTTATGACACAAGTAGTGTTGCCAATGAGCCAACACACGTACAAGTGCATACAACTCCTTTTCATAAGTAAAGTACCTAATAGTAGATCCCTTTAGATTTTCACTAAAGTAAGATATTGGCTTCAATTGTTGCATCAACACACCACCTATACCAACACCCAAAGCATCACACTCAATTTCAAAAGCTTTGTCAAAGTTGGGTAGTTAGAGTAAAGGTGAGGAACTCAACATAGATTTCAAGGCTTGAAAAAACTTCTCTTGTTTATCACCCAATACAAAAGGTATTATCCTTTTTGATAAATTCAGTTAAGAAAGAAGCAATTGAACTAAAACCTTTCAAAAACTGTCGATAAAAGCTTGCTAAACCATGAAAACTTCTTACCTCAGTTGCATTGGTTGGAGTTGGCCAAGATTTGATGGATTCCACTTTTTCCTCATCAATATCTATAGCATTTGCACTAATTACAATACCTAAGAAAAGAACTTTCTCAACACAAAATAAGCACTTCTTAAGATTAGCAAAGAATCTCTCTTGTATCAAGACGTCAAAAACTTGTTTTAAATGGGTCACGTGTTCCTCAATGGTCTTATTATATACAAGTATGTCATCAAAATAAACCAACATGAACTTATTGATAAACGGATTGATAACATGGTTCATCAACCTTAAAAAGTACTTGGAGCATTGGTCAATCCAAATGGCATTACAAGCCACTCACACAACCCCAAACTTTTTTTGAAAACCGTTTTCCACTCCACCTGATTTCACGCGAATTTAATGACACCCACTTCTAAGGTCAATCTTAGAGAAGACATGAGACACAATTCATCCAACATGTTATCAAGTCTAGGAATTGGGTACCTATACTTGACGATAATCTTCTTCATGGCTCTACAATCAATGCACATCCTCCAAGTGCCATCCTTTTGGGAACAATAATGACCATTATGGCATAAGGACTTAGACTTTCTTTGATCAACCTCTTTTCAAGAAGCTCTTCCACTTGCCTTTGTAGTTCTTTATTCCCTTTCGAGTTGCTTCTATAGGCCAGTCGGTTGGGAATTTTTGAACCTGGCACAAAATCAATTTGCTGTTCAATCCCCCTCAAGGATGGAAATCCTTTGGTAATCTCCTCTGAAAATAGATCAACATAGTCCTGCAAAAGAGAAGAAATAATACTAGGAAAAGTGCTAGCATCTTGGTTAGCATGTAACAAAATCTTGGTGTTGACAAGGCATACTAGAAAGCGTTTCTCATCCACACCCTTGAGACACTTTCTTGGTTTGGCTATCATACATATGCTCTTTTTATTCTTAGCCAAGCCACCTCCTTCGATTGCTACAATGGTGGATCTTGCACCTTCACCCGTCATCTTTTCCATCCTTATCCTCTCCTGAAGCTCCTTCATGGACCTATTGTCCCCACTCACTTAGTAGGGAGTGAAAGGTGCGAGCATAAATTTTGTCCCCTTAATCACAAAAGTATACTTGTTGGACCTCCCATTGTGTACAACATCTCTATCAAATTGCCACGGTCTTCCAACAATACATGACAAGCCAACATAGGCACAACATTACAAATCAACTCCTCATTGTTCTTGCCCACACTAAACTACATACTTGCTTGTTTGAGGACTTTCATCTCACCACTCTCATTGAGCCATTATATTTTGTGAGGGTTGGAATACTTTATTCTTGGCATTTTTATATGCTCCACCAAAGAACTACTCACCACATTGGTACAACTCCTATTATCACAAATCAAAGAACACACCTTATCTTGGATTTTGCACCTAACATGAAATACATTCTCCATTTGATAAAGTTCTTTTTTGGCAAGGAGCATAATTCGCCTCACAATACATGAAAGATTAATATACACCCTTAATTCTTCATCATCAACAAGAAAAGGTCTTCCTTTCTCATGAAAACAAGAACAATTCACCCTCTCATCCAACCTCTCTTCATCTTCCCCCAAAGCATCCCCCCTTTTGTCACTTTTATATCTCTCTTTATCGCTCTTCTCACCACCTTCTTCCTCATCTTCTATTCTATACCCATCTCGGAGTGCAACAATCATTCTCCTATGGGATACTTACTAGCAACATGTCGCCTTCCATGACATCAAAAGTATTGGATGGTGAATGTCACGACTCAAACCAGGGCCTGGCCGTGACAGGTATCTCAAGTCCACCATGGACCGAAGACCACCCCCTTAACCTAACCTCAAGAGCACAATAGTAATAATAACAATAACAAATGCGAAAGACAATTAAATAGTAATAAAGGTGAATAGATAACTCTATCAAAACTAAGAGTCAACCAATAACCAACCAACCCACATATGTCTACAATAGCCTCTAAAACAAGAAGAATAACTATTTAGGATATGCTCCCGACTATGACAAAAAATAATCCAAAAGTACTGAGAAGGTAATGAAGAAAAATAAAATGATAAGGCCTTTCAAAAAGTGGGTTGAGGTTCATGCAATTTCCAACCCAACATTCATCCAATTTTGGGAAACCCATGTTCCCTGTTCCAACTATTTAAATAACATACCAATTCAATCCCAATAACATCAATTTAAAGTATGAATAATCAATTCAAAACATGGGACAAGTAATTCAATTAGTAACAACCAAAACCCCTCAACTCAATTTCAAAACCCATAACTTAAATCACATGGAAAACCATTTAATTCATGCCATAATGTAAAATTAAATTTTAGGGAAGAGAAACATTCCTGAAACACACAAGGATTCAAAGTTAATTTGGATTTTGGAGCCCGAATGATGAATGCACAGTAAAACTCTCAAGTTTCTTTGTTGGAGAGGTAAAGATGAATAAAGTAGAGTTTGATCTTTTAAAACTGAAGAAAAAGGGTCACTTTTATATTTATAAGTCGTGGAAAAGGTGAAAAAGCCAAAAGCCCCTCAACCCCTCACCCTAGTGGAAAAAACAAAACTAGACGAATATTACACCTTGGTGTGGCACACCATTATCGCGGAGGTTATCCTCCATGCCACACAGTTATCACGGAGGGTAACCTCCATGGCACGGTGATATCGCGGAGGCACACTACCCCGGAGTTCCAAAATAGCCCCGAACCCTTTCATAAAATTTCAAAACTCTTTGAAATTACCCTTTTAACATCCCTAAACACAATTCAAATAAAAAATTGATATTACGTACATGGGAAGGTCAAAAATAAAATGATCAAAATTTTAAGGGGTCTTACATTATCCCCCCCCCCTTAGGATCATTCGTGCCCCAGTGATGAGTTAGGACACTTTTAGCATGAGGATAGCAAGAATACACTAGAATCAAATGAAAACTAGAAAAGTAACTATAGGAAAATGAAACTCATAACTTCAACACTTTCATCCAACCTGGGGAACAAGAATGGGTATTTAGCCTTCATATCTTCTCAGTTTCCCATGTAGCCTCTTCTACCTTTTGGTTTCTCCAAAGAACCTTCACTGAAGCTACATATTTGGTCCTCAACCTATAAACTTTCCTGTTCAATATCTCAATAGGAACTTTCTCACAAGACAAGAAATCTATAATACCAACATCCTCAATAGGCACTATCTAGGAAGGATCACCCACACACTTTTTCAACATGAACACATAAAACACATGGTGAATAGAACCTAAACTCATAGGCAAATCCAACTCATAAGAAATATTCCCAACTCTCCTCAAAATCAAATAGGGACCAACGTAATGGTGATTGAGCTTTCCCGTGTTCCTAAATCCCAAGACTCCTTTCATAGGAGACACCTTCAAGAATACCCAATCATTTGCTTCAAACTCTAATTCTCTCCACCTCACATCCGCATATGACTTTTGGCGACTCTGAGCAGTCTTAAGTCTTTCTCTAATCACCTTTACCTTCTCCATAGATTAGTGAACCAAGTTAGGACCAAACAATCGAGTCTTACCAACCTCAAACCATCAAATAGGAGACCTATACCTCCTGCTATAAAGAACCTCAAAATGAGTCATCTAAATGCTTAAATGATAACTGTTATTATACGCAAGCTCAATAAGAGGTAAATGATCAACCCAACTCCTTTAAAATTAATTACACAGTACTTTATTATATCCTCTAAAGTTTGAATAGTACGCTCTATTTGACCATCCGTTTGAGGATGAAAAGTGGTGCTAAGGTTCACCTGTATACCCAAACCTTTCTGAAATATTGGCCAAAAGTGAGAAGAAAATTGCATACCTCAATCTAAAATAATAGACACTGGCACACCATGCAACTTCATAATCTCCTGAATGAATAATTTAGCATAATCCTCTCCTGAATAGTTAGTCCTCACAGGCAAGAAGTTAGCGAACTTCGTCATTCTATCCACAATGACCCAAATAAAATCATACTAATTTTGAGACCGCAAAAGTCCAATAATGAAATCCATATTGATCATCTCACACTTCCACATGGGTAACTCTATCTCTTAATACATACCACTCAGCCTCGAGTGTTCAACCTTAACTTGCTGATAAACCATACACTTGGCAATAAAATTTTCCATGCCCCTCTTCATATTTGTCCACCAGTAGATTTCCTTCAAGTCGTGGTATATCTTAGTTGAGCTCGAATGAACTGTATACCTGTACTTATGATCCTCAGTCAAAATTCATTCCCACACCCCATTAACATTAGGAACATACAGTCTACCTTGATACCTCAAGATGCCATCTCCCCCAATCTCGAAAACCTTTTTCTAACTTATATCATCCTTAATCTGTCTAAGTATGGGATCCAAAGCCAGATTATCCTTCACCTCAGCACCAAGGGATGACTTGACCATTTCCTGAACAATGACTCCCTCATTCTCAGAGTCCAAAAGAGGAACTCCTAAGTTAGCTAATCTATGAATATCCTTTACTAATCCTATTTTTTCCTCATCAATATGGGATAAGCTCCCCATAGACAACATGATAAGAGCATCAGCAATAAGTTTTACATGGATGGTAGTGGCGACTCATGTCATAATCCTTATGCAATTCAAGCCACCGTCTCTAGCTGAGTTTAATTCCTTCTGCGTAAACGCATACTGCAAGCTCTTATGGTCCGAATAAATATCCACATACACCATATATAAATAATGGTTCCAGATCTGTAAGGTAAGGACGACAACTGCCAACTCTAGATCGTGAGTCAGGTAATTCTTCTTCTGAACCTTAAGTTGCCTGGAAGCTAGGCTACTACCTTACCATGCTGAATCAAAACACAACCCAGTCCTACATGGGATGCATCACAAAATATGAAAAAACTATTTGTACCCTTGGGTAGGTTCAAAACTGGCGTAGAAGTCAACTTATCCTTCAACTTCTCAAAGTTACCCTCACAAGCATCGAACCATAAGTAATTTACCTTTTCTTATGTCAACCTTGTCAATGGAGTAGCAAAATAAGATAAACTCTCTAACAACCTTCTATAATACCCAGCCAAACCTAAGAAGCTCCTAATGTCAGTTAGGATCTAGGCTACTTCTTAACTGTTTCAACTTTCTGTAGATCCACCATGATCCCTTCACTAGAAATAACATACCCAAGAAAACTCATAGCTTTCAACCAAAAACTCACACTTAGAAAATTTAGCATACAACTTCTGATCCTTAAGGGTTTGCAACACAATTTGGAGATAATAGGCATGATCTTCCCTACTCTTAGAGTACACCAAGATATCATCAATAAAGACTATCATAAATAGATCCAAAAATTGCTTGAAAACCTGATTCATAAGATCCATGAATGCATCCAAGCATTAGTCAACCCAAATGACATCACCAAAAACTCATAGTGACCATACCGGATTCAAAAAAGCAGTCTTGGGTATATCAACCTCCCAAATTTTCAACTAATGATAGCCCGAATGAAGATCAATCTTAGAGAAGCATCTATCACCCTGAAGCTGATCAAAAAGATCATCAATCCTAGGAAAAGGATACTTATTCTTATTCAGCTGACGATAGTCTGTACACATTCAAAGGGACCCATCTTTCTTTCGCACGAAAAGCACAGGAGCACCCTACGGAGAAACACTAGGATGAATGAAACCCTTATCAAGAAGATCTTTCAATTGCTCCTTTAGCTTCTTTAATTTAGTTGGAGCCACTCTATAAGGAGGAATAGAAATAGGATGGGTATCCGATAGAATATCAATCCTAAAGTCTATTTCCATATTTGGAGGAATTCCAAAAAGATTATTGGGAAACATTTCAGGAAATTCATTAACCACAGGGACATATTGCAAAGAAGGACTTTCAGAGTCAGAATCCTTAACTTGAACTACATGATATATACACTCTTGTAAGATCAATTTATGAGCTCTAGATAGGAAATAAACCTCCCTTTAGGTACTAAGAAACTCTCCTCCCATTCTAATATCGGCTCATTAGGAAAATGGAAACTGAACTTTTGGGTCCTACAATCCACAGATTCATAGCATGGATGAAGTCAATCCATCCCTAAGATAACATCAAAATCCACCATATCTAACTCTATCAAATCCACCAATGTTTTCCTATGGAAGATAGATACCACACAACCCCTATAGATTTTCCTAGCAACTGTAGAATCACCCATCAGAGTGGACACAAAAAAAGGGTCAAAAATACTTTTGAGACGAAAAACAAAATACACAACCACGTAAGGGGTCACAAAAAAAGGGTAGAACCCGGATCAAGCAAATAATAAATATCAAGGGAAAAGAGTTGTAGCATACTAGTAGAAACATCAAGGGATGGCTCAGATTTTTGGCTAGTAGAAAATGTATAGAGATAATTTCAGCCAGTGTCTATACTAGAAGTAGTGCCTTTTGTCACAGGAGCAAAAGATGTGACAACCAGAACTTCATTAGCCTAGTGGCAGACTTGGCTGAAGGACAATCCCACTACATGTGACTATGCTAACCATAACTATAGCACTATTTTCTCTCCTCCTCACAGTAACCACGATGAAGCTGCCTACAAAAATGACAAGGAAGATAAAGTGGGGCTGACTGAGCTTCACTAGCCTGAGACTGGACACCGTTTACCTTAGGACCACTGCTAGTCTAAAAAATGATCACCCAAAGGCTTAGGATAGGGAGCACTAGATGTTGAATATGAACTTCCCTAATTTTTCTTCTTGGTTCACTATCTACCATCTCTCCTACTATTTTACTGACCTCCACCCTTATTTGAATACCTGAACTTTTTATTTTGTCTTTCTCTAATCTCATCTTGTTTCTTCTTTTCACCCTCTACCTGTTAAATATAAGCCATAAGTCTGGAGATGTCCATATCAATGTTCAACATTGTAGCCTTACACTCCAATACAAAGTCACGAGACAACCCAAAAGCAAACTTCCTTATCTTGGATCTCTATCTAGACACTAACTCTAAAGCATAATGAGCCAATTACTAAAATTTCAAGGCATACTCATTCACACTAATCTTACCCTACTTCAGATTCAAAACTCCTGAGCCTTAGCTTCCCTCAGCTCCTGAGGAAAGAAATAATCAAAAAGGCACCCAAAAACTTATCCCATAATGTCGACTCTATATCATCACCCCTCAACTACTCCCACTCCTCACCACAGATAAGCTATATATTTCAGTTAATACGCAGTAAACTCTAAATCATCAGAATCAGTAGCAAGCAGAACTCTAAAAATCTTCTCCATTTCATCCACAAACCCCTGAGAATCCTCCTCAACCTCAGAGCCTATAAAGGTTGGGAATTTAACCTTATGAATTAGCCAACCCGAGTGACCTCAGACGAAGAAGCAACACAACCAATATTTTCTAACTGATGAGACTGAGATATTACCAGTTCAGTAAGAAAATGAATAGACCGATGGAACTCTATATTAGAGATGTCCCCCTGAGGAGGAGGATCATAAGCACCACCGCCCCGAGAAGCCTGCGAGGGACTAGTAGGGACAGGCGAAACTCCACGTAGAGCGGTATAATTAGGAGCAGGAACCCTAGATCGGGTATGCACTCCATACACAGGGTGAGTCCCCTCTATATTTACCTCAGGTAGGATAGAGTTCCCAGTAAAGTTTCTATGAACATCAGATCTTCGGGGAGGCATGATTTGAAATACGAGGAAATCAGGAGTTAGAGTAGTTTTATAACACTAGACTCTATAGCCTGAAATAAAACACAAGAAAGGAAAATGTTCCTAAATGTCTTATAGTCTCCTCCTTAAAAGTGTGGCATTCTACACACCCATAAAAAGGACTCAACTCAACATGTCTTTGTGTACACCCAACGACTTTAAACCTTGTTCTGATATCAAACTTATCATGACCCAAATCAGGGCCTGGCCGTTGCGGGTATCTCAAGTCCACCATGGACCAGAGACCACTCCCTTAACCTAACCTCAAAAGTATAATTGTAATAATAATAATAACAAATGCAAAAGCTAATTAAATAGTAATAAAGGTACACAGATAACTCAATGAAAACTAAGAGTCAACCAATAACCAACCAACCCACATCTATCCACAATAGCCTCTAAAACCAGAAGAATAAATAGTTGGGACATGCTCTCAACTATGACCAAAAGAATCCAAAAATACTGAGCAAGTAATGAAAGAAAAATAAAATGATAAGGCCTTCTGAAGGATAGAGCCTCACCACTTCACAGCAACTCAATGATCGTGCTAATTTACCCAACACCGCATAGGAGCAAAAAAAGTATCTTCAGACCCTACATCATGAAATGATGCAGTGTCCTAGGATGATCAGTGAGATAAGTATTGGCATGTAACTCAAAAAAATTGATAACATAATGTCATCTTCAAAATCAGTCAAAACCACATGCACATATTTAGATAGACATATATAGGATGTTGGAATAGGGTAATGGTTATGAACATGAGAGTTTTAAAACCATTAACCTGAACTGTGTATCTCTATCCAGCCTACGGGCATCCACGGGCTATATGGGTTCAGCTTTCCTTGCTAAAAGGGTCCTAGTACGTGTTAACTGTATGAACTAGGAAAATCCTTGGAAGTTCCAAAGCCACTGAGGATCCAATCATTCCAATATATATATAATGTGTGAACTATGCATGTGGTCATAAAGACCCCCACACTCATAAATGTGGTTTCCAGTATTGGTCCCCCTGAGACCTCCACCTTTATGACGATCTACACAACCTCCTTTACGTCCAAATTAAAATTATTTAGCACATAATTTCAACCATTAACTTGGGTGTTGTTCATTAAGGAATTATCACTTGGTATCTTCATACCATTATGCTTGCAAGCTAATATATTTATGCCCAACTAATTCACATAACTAAATTGGACTCCTGAGTTGCATTAAAAATTCAAACCAAGTCCATCAAAATTCATTTTTATATCCATTTATTCATTAATGCAATGAATTGAGTTCAAAAGCATGTTAAACCATACAATTTTCCATAATAAACATCAAATTCACAAAGTGGGTTGAGGTTCATGCAATTTTCAAGCCAAAATTCATCCAATTTGGGGGAATTCATGTTCCCCATTCTAACCATTTAATTAACATACCAACTCAGTCCCCAAAACATCAATTTAAAGCGTGATAATCAATTCAAACATAGGACAAGTAATTCAATTAGTAACAACCAAAACACTTCAACTCAATTTCAAAACCCACAACTTAAATCACATAGAAAACTATTTAATTTATTCCACAATATAAAATTAAAGTTTAGGGAAGAGAAACATGCCTGAAACACACAAGAATTTGAAGTTTGTAGCAGGGATTATGAATGCACAGTGAAACCCTCAAGCTTTCTTGGATGAAGAGTTAAAGATGAACAAAGTAGAGTCTGATCTTTTAAAACTAAAGAAAAAGGGTCACTTTTATGTTTATAAGTCATGAAAAGGGAGAAAGGACCAAAAGCCCCTTACCCATAAGTGGAAAAAACAAAACTGGATGAAAATTACACCTTAGTGTGGCACGCCATTATTGCGGAGGTTATCCATTATGCCACGCCATTATCATGGAGGGTAACCTCCATGAAACGGTGATATCACAAAGCATACTACCTCAGAGTTCCAAAATAGCCCCAAACTCTTTCCAAAAATTCCAAAACTTTCTCAAATTATCCTTTTAACATCCCTAAACACAATTCAAGTCAAAAATTGATATTACGTATGCGTGAAAGTCAAAAAAAAAATGACCAAAGTTTTAAGGGATCTTATAGTAGAAGGTCAAAGAAAGTTAGGTTTGATATAGTTACCTCCTTTTAGAATATGTCGCATTCTAATTATGGAATTTAATACTCAAGTCAATCTTTATCTACAATTTAATATTCTAAAAGGTTATCTACAATTACTGGAAGTAGATAACCTTTTAGAATATGTCGCATTCTAATTATCTTTATTCTTGTCCCATAGAGAAATGGAAGAAGTCTTAGACTTGTAGGATCTTTCTTCTTTTAAATCTGCTTCTACCTTTAAGGCATTATGAAAGGATTCTTTGAGAGTAGTATCATAGTTTTTAAGCTTCAGAGGTATCAAATTATCATGCCTCAAATTTTCCACAAATTGAATTACCATACATTCCAAGATTCTTCAAGTTAAGACTTTATTCTCAAGTTTTCAAACTCATTGTAATATTCCTCCACACTTTAGGAACCTTGATTCAACATATATACCTCCTTCAGAACTTCTTAATAGTAGTTTGGGGTTAAGTACCTCATCTTTATAAGTGTAATCAATTCTAGCTACTTATGTAACTCATAGTTTTGATGCCCCTCTATTTCCCCCCTCGTGGACTCCCACTAAGTAGATACAAAGCCTTCGAATTGCATGAGAGAATACTCCACCTTCAACATCTTCGAGATATTAATTATGAGAAAGATCCACTCACTTTGAGTTTTCCATTCCAAGAACTCATTGGGGTCACTACTTCTTTTGAACTTGGGAAGTGTGACCTTGATTGTGTTTAAGATTTGGTCTTGATCACTCTTCTGCCAAAACCTATTTCCTTTATTTTCCATCCTATTACATATATATACCATCTTATCTTCTTTATTTCCATCATATCTCCTTTTTTCCTATATTTTTGACCCCTCAAGCCATGGTACCTCCTCAATTCCTAAGGTAGTACTTGTTATGACCTAAACCACGACTTAGCTGTGATGGGTATCTCAAGTCCCACATGGACCGGAGATCACCCCCTACACATAACCAAACCAAACACAACATCCCCCAATGTTAGATGAATTTCGAACATATAACAAGATAGCATGCAATAAGCTTAAGGAAATTCAAAATATGTCTATAACAAACGATTGCCCAAAAAACCTACCAACACCACCCAATATCCATAATAATTTGATATGTTGTGGAAACACAAATGTTTCAATTCTTAAAACCATGAAATTATGCTTGTACTTAGGTCATTTTAGTAGATATAATGTGTTTTGGAGGTTATTGCAGGTAAAACAGGTCAATATAAGTGTTGGACTGAAACTGGAAGAAAATGACTTGAAAAGACCAAGTTGAAAAAGGTATGAGTCTCCTCACAAGTCGTCAACACCTCATACGACTCGGACACTGACTTGTAAGCACAATAAAAACCACCGCTAGAAAGAAAAACCAAGTGTAGAGAAGATACGACTGAGAGTATGAGTCATAAGATGATGGTACGGGTTATATCATGATGTAGTACATAGAGAAGAACCTAAGAAATCAAAGCAGAATTGAAGTGTCAAAAGAATACGAGTTGGAAGTCTGAGTACGAGTCATATGGACAAGCCGTAAGAAGAGCAGTGTCCAAAGAGTAAAAGGAAGAAGTCTTGGGTGGATACAAGTGAGGGGCACAAGTCATATGATCAAGGTATGACTCGTGAGCAGGAGTCGTAAGAAAAATAGAAAGTTGAAGCCTGGAATATCAGACACTGGAGTGGAGACGGTACGAGTGGATGAGCGAGTTGTACCTTATGCCGACATAACTTTGACTTTTCTATTTTTATTAGGATTTATAATTATTTTTTGAGATACTATAAATAACCTAGGGTTTATCTTTTATGAGGTTACAAACTTTGACATACTTTGACTTTTATTCTTTATACTTTCACTACTTTACAATTATTCTTGAGATTTTGGGTTTTTATTCATTTGAAGACTTGGGATTTTATTCATCTTATTCTTGTTCAATTAATTACATGTTTTCTTCATTGATAATCATGGATTCTTGCATGAACATGAGCGGCTAATTTCCTTGACTAGGGTTATGGGAACCCTCACAGATTAACTACGTAAAGAAAGTGGGAGATTCAACTATTCTAGGGTTTATGCAAGTATCTTAACATTCTTCACAATAATTGACCTCAGAGCTACTGCAAAAGCTAGGGATAGCCTGTATTTGTGAACGTCCTCACAAGGGAGTTTATGATTGGGAAAACAGGATTAAGACAGTAATTTAAGATTTGCTTCCATCTTATTATTATTCCATCATCTCATTTAATCACTTGAGACTTAAAAGGTAAAAGTGAACTTAAGTCATAGACAAGGAGCAATAAGATAATGCCTTGACACTCACAAGGTAAAGGGTGATATTTATCAACACGTTCACTAGACGGTTGATAATACATATCTTGTCGACTTTACATGCAAAACAACAAAATAGGTGGATTGAACATGAGAAATTTGCAGATTTTAGAAGCTAGGGAGAAAATAAACCTAGTGTTCATCTCCTATTATTTACAACTCAAAGCATGCAAGATTCAGTTGCTAGTTACTGATAATTCCAAATTCCCTCCATTTACTTTATGTACTACTCGTGAATTACATCAAGTTAAGCAACTGTTCAATATCTTCTCTGTGGGATCGAGCCCAACCTAGTTAGGTTACTATATTTGGTATCGATCACAACATACTTCTTTTGGAGATTAGTTTTGGGCGTTATTAAATTTTGGCATCGTTGTTGGGGAGATGATTTATGTAGTTAATTTAATTGGTGAAGTTCACGGGTTTTACTTTCTATTTTTATTTGGCATGTGTCGGTGTATGTCAAATACTAGGAGAAGAGGCAATCCCTTACTCCCTTTTAATCTAGAGCTAGAAAGAATTCTTCAAATACCAAGAAATATGTCAGGACAAGTTTGTGATGGGGTTCAAGACCCTCCACCTATGGATCCCAATGTGGGACTCCCACGTGATCCAGTTGATCCATAAAATATTATAGATTTACAGATGCAACAACTAATTGATATTGCTGAAGAAGAGAGAAAAGCAGCTGAAGAGGCCCGATTAGCTGAAAAGGCTGGGTTAGCTCAGCAAGGAGCTAATGAAACTATTTTAGTAAAATTTAATTCTCTCTATTCCCAGGCGATTGCACCAAGAATTTGAGTTTCTTTTGGATTTCCTTCTTGATCAATAACAACTGCAGCATAAGACTAGCCAGGACTAGATAGGTAGTTGAGCATCGAGAGAGAGAGTTCAGAGAGGTAGAGCTCCATTGATTCCTACATATCAGCACTTACATGTATACAATGATGGAGAGTATATGGGTAACGATGAACCTGCTGAGACAGGAGCCATTGTTTCTCCTGCTTTACCCCTTAATGTTGAAGGATGTATTTTTTGGATCAGCTACTGATGATACAAACATGTATCTTGCTAATTTTACTGGATATGCACATCATATACTATTTTGGGGGTGGATTAGGAAGATTTGAGATTGAGGTTGTTCCCATTTTCATTGATAGGTGAAGCATCACTATAGTTAGGAGAACTTCTAAGAGGCTCAATCACTACTTGGCATGAGTTGCATAAATAGTTTATGAATAGATTTTTCCCACCTATAAGGATATTGCAGCTGAAAGATGAGATTTATAACTTCAGATAGTTACCTGTAGAATCCTTGAATGAGGCATGGTTTAGATTCAAGAACAAGGTGATCATGGTACCTAATCACAAAATCAAAGGATCAAATTTGTTGGAAATCTTCTATAGATCATTGAATATCAGTTTTAGAGTAATGGCAAATATGATTTCAAGAGGTGCATTCATGCTTCGTTGATGGGATGTTACGTAGGATATGCTGGATGATATTTTAGTGACTAATAGAGGTTGGCATACTTGAGATGCAGAACGTGGTACATGTACATATGCTATTTGAAAGGCCAATGATTATAGAGAAGGTCATGATTTGGTAGCACAAGAGGTTGCACAGTTCTTTACTGATATTGGGTTGCTTTAAAATAGTTCACAACAATGAGTGCTATGAAAGTGAATACAGTTGCGACACAGGGATCTACTTTTAGAAATTTTGAGATTGAATTTGAAGAGGATATGAAGTATCTTGATCGTAGGTTGGAGGATTTCCGAGCCCAAGGGCAAGGAAATTAAGATCGAAACTATTATAATGATAGATATAGAGACAAAAGCAGAGAGAGAGATAGTGATTGGCGGTGAAAAAATGACTACAAGGAGAAGAGTGAAAAATATATTCCACCGAGTAATCATGATTCAGAATTTAGGATGGAGGCATTATTTTCAAAATTAGTCAAGGGGCAAAAAAGTCAAGATAGATTCCTTAAGGATATCAAGGCAGACCTGTCAGGGCTAAATTAGAAAGTTGAGTCATATGCTATAACAATCAAGTAGTTGGAGCAATAATTTAGTCAGATATCAGCCATAGTAAATCAAAGACTGCTTGGCACTCTCCTGAGCAACACGGTGGCTTATCCAAAGAATAATGGTCACTGCCACGCCATTACCACTCAAAGTGGTAAATCCACCACAGACCCACCTGTACCAGTTGTAGATGAGCAAAAAAATAATGATGATCCTATTGATGTGGATAGTAGTAGCAAGCAAGATAAAGGATAAGATAACGCCGAGAAGCCTGTTTTAAAGCTTATCCAGAGATCTCATCCTCTTTTTCCTCAAAGACTGAAAAAGAAACAAGAAGATGGTAAGTATCAGAAGTTTTTGTCAATACTAAAAGAACTATCATTGAATATCCCACTTGTAGAGGCATTAGAGCAAATGCCAAGATATGAATAATTCATGAAAGATTTGATCACCAAGAAGAGGTCAGTCAGTTATCAGCCAGTTGGTAATATTCATCATTGCAGTGTTATAGCTACTAGATTATTAGTGGAGAAGAAGGAGGATCCTGGTGCTTTCACTATACCTTGCACCATTGGATCTTCCAAATTTACTCGTGCATTATGTGATTTGGGTGATAGCATCAATGTAATACCCTAAAGTTTTCTAGAAAATTTCATCCCAAGAATGCCTAGTATTAGCTTCTAAAGGGAATGATAATTATTCCATGAGGAATTTTCAAGATTTTCACTTTTTGTCATGTTAAAAATTCAATAAGCTTTCCATCGATATATGATTCGCTTAAATCTGATAACCGGGTAAGAAGTTATGACTATTTCAAGTTTCCATCGTAAAACAGCGCCATATTAGTCAGTGGCACGCCGCGCCACAAGAGGAAATGGCATTTGGCAATTTCCAGTAGGTGTCCGTGATTATAGCGCATCGCGCCTTTTTCCAGTGTCTCAGCACAATTTCCCCCGCATCGCGCCAAAGTTCCAAGTCACGAAGGAAGGGGAAATGCGATGGCTCCATATTGCGCCATCCCACAATTTCCTAATTGTCAATTTCTAGTGACACGGTGCGATAACATCGCGTTGCGCCAGGGGCCCAATTCGGGAAAGTTTTACTGAAATTAAAATTACGCGTCCAGGGTTAAAAGGGTCAATTTTCTACTCCTATTTAAACCCAATAACACGTGATTTAGCCATTCTTCACCCAAAATATACTATTTTCTCTCAAGTTTCTCTCAAGAACAAGCTAGGGTTTCTATTGGGGATTCAAATTCAAGAAGGTTTCACCATCAATCTTCACTAAATCACGAACTAAGTTATGCATAGTGTTCATTCATGGACTCCTTTCGTCCATGAAGGCCAAGAATCCCTTTTCTAAATTCAAGTTATGGATTTTCTTATGAATTTCATGATTTAGGTTGCTTTAGTTTATGTTGATAATGAGTAATTGAATTGTATTCCATGAATGAGTGTTAAATTGCATATGGGTTGATTTGTATCGATATAGATTCATGAAACCCAAGGACTAAACCTCTAGAATGATTAAATTGGAATTGAATCACCATAGTTAATTGTTGGATGATGTTGTTTACACATTCTATGCCTACTATGTATTTGGTTGAATGCCTAGATGAAGGGAAAGTGTCTAATTAGCATGATATCATGAAATCCCCATATACGTACAAGCTTATACCTATCACATGTTTGATGAAATACTTCAGTAAATGTATTATGATGATTATTATGTATTTAAGTAAGTCATGCTTTATTAGTTTCCTTCCATCGAGTCCTGGGGGCACTTGTACCCGAAACATGAACTGTGTACCTAGAGCCATGTCATGTTTTCACGATACTCTCAGTCAGGCTATGAATCCTTAGACTTCAAATAGTCTTAAGACTCAGGAAAAATCTCCATGATCTCATGACTCAGTCAGTTGTCAGATATCAGTAGTATTCTGTCAGTCAATGAAACTTAGTAACTCAGCTCATGTTTAGTTCAATAAATCATGTTCAATGTCCATTCAGATAGGAGTAGGAATTAGCACCGAGTGAACCCAAGGATGGGGACACATACTATCATATGAGGGTGTGATCCTTAGAAGTCATCCTTGCATTCCAGAACTGTGTAGCCATCATAGGTTGAGACATCAACACTGTCCGATGTGGGTTGATGAGTCAGATAAGCACTGTTAGATAAGGGCCCAACGTTCTCTTTTAGGGACACTATTAGATAAGGGTCGCCCACAGCTTATCCTTACCAGTGGCGCGGTATTGACACCCTTCCAATTAGTGTTACATATTAGACCTCAACTCATCCATAATGGCGTATCAGGAGCATGTCGGTTAAATACTACCTCCCATAGTTTCAGTGCCAGTCTTAGTAAAAGAACTTAGATAGTTCTTCAGATTCAAGATTGTCAGATACAGTTGACTCGGATACGGTAAGGAACTCAGATAGTTCCATCAGATTCAGGACTGTCAGATACAGTCACCCATGTTATCAGTTACATTCAGATACATCTATTTATGCTATCAGTTATATTGGTTATTAGTATGTCATGTCACTAGTATTCAAATTTTGTAATCACGGTATCACAGTGTCAGTTAGAGTTACGTATTTATGTATGCATTCTCACATTCATATTAGATAATCAGATAGCATTATTCATGCATGTTAACCCTTGCATGTAGCCTACCTCACATGTATACTCAATACATTCCATTATACTGATGCATTTGCGCTATGGTGCTTTCTTTTTATGTTACACCCTAGGTTCAGAGACACGAGTTCCAAATCAGCAGTAGATTCCAGTCCCAGCAGTCAAAATAGAAGTGAGCCCTCATCCTTTGAGGACATGACTATTTCTTCACTATTTTATTGATTAGTTAGTAGTTGGAATTAGGTTGGGACATGTCCCATCAACTCCTTATTCAGATTATTCAGACAGTAGAGGCTTTCAAACTAGATGCAGACTATTATGTTTCAAACTTCAGTGTTTACAGTTTTTGTTTTGGGTATCGTATTACCCCACAGATGTTATCTCATCCATGTTATGTTCAGTATTGAACCTTATGGCCTTTCAGTAGATGTTTCCTTATTATTATGTTATATTATGCATTATATAGGTACGGATATCAGTCATGGATTGGCTTGTGGTCCTACGGGGTCATGAGCATTGTGTAGCATTCTGGGTACCAGATTTTGGGCGTTACAAACTTGGTATCATAGCCTAAGGTTCAATAGAGTCCTAGGAAGTCTGAAAGCCGCATCTAGTAGAGTCTTGTACATAGGTGTGTTGTACGCCACATTTATGCGCAAGAGGCTATGAGATATTTAGGAACAGTTTCCCTTCTTTTAGTATTCATGTCGTGTCAGTGAGCATAATCATAAGTCAATCTCTCAGTTTAATCCGCTCCTTCTATTTATTTTAGAATATCCCTCCTAAGAGAAGAAATTTGTCATCCCCTCAGCCCGAAGAATGTTTGGGCAATCAAGTTTATCATGCGGAGTTCAAGACCGCATTTACCACTCTTGCTCAGTCAGTAGTAGCCCATAATGAGCGACCAGCTGCCGTTCCGGCCAACCCAGTGGCCAACTCAGCTGCAGATAGGATTCGGGACTTCACCTGAATGAATCTTCCATCCTTTCACGGGTCTAAAGTAGATGAAGACCCTCTGGAATTCATTGATCAAGTTTAAAAGGTGACAGACATCATGGGGGTGACTACTATTGAGAGTGCTGAGTTAGTCGCATACCAGTTGTAGGATGTGGCTCATACTTGGTTCAAACAGTGGAAGTCAGAAAGGTCAGATAATGTAGGTCCTATAGAGTGGGAGGAGTTTGTCATTGCATTCTTAGACAAATTCTTTCCCCAAGAGCTTATAGAGGCTAAGGTGCTAGAATTCATCAACCTCAGGCAGGGCAATATGATGGTGAAAGAGTATTCTCTAAAGTTTACTCAATTAGCTAGATATGCCCCTCATGTGGCTGCATACGGCAGAGCCAAGATAAGTAAGTTCGCTTCAGGGGTAAATGATAGCATGGTTAATGAGTGAAGATCCACCATGCTATATAGTGACATGAATTATAACCCATGCTCAGCAGATAGAGGGGCAGAAGATTAAGCAGAGGGAAAAGTAGAATAAGAAAGCTAGGACAGATAGCTTCAATTTTAGTCAGCCTAAATTAAAAAGAGTAAACCATTCTTAGTTTTATCCTAAGTCATCAGTTCCAAATCCTTCTTCAGCCAGTGCTCCAGCTCCTAAGTTCAGAGATAGTGTGCCAGGCTCTAAGTCTCAGGGCAGGGTTAGCAATGCCTGAACTAAGCCCCTTTGTCAGACTTGTGGTAATAACCACAAGGGTGCTTGTAGATCTGGAAGCGATATCTGTTTTGATTGTGGAAAGCCAGGCCACAGAGTTAGATACTACCCTCAGTCAAGTTATCAGAGTTATCTCCGCTTCTCAGCTCAGTCCGGTCGCCCAAATCAGCAGGGTGCCACCACCAGTGCTACTAGCGGGCAACGTCCAAATAGACTATATGCTCTTCAGACCCGACAAGATCAGGAAAACTCCTAATGTAGTTACTGGTACATTACAGATCTTTCATGTTCATGTTTACGCTTTGCTAGATCTAGGAGCTTCTTTGTCTTTTGTTACTCCTTATATAACAGTTGATTTTGGAATCAGTCCTAAAATTCTAGCAGAGCCCTTCTCATTCTCTATCCCAGTGGGCAAAACCATCATAGCCTGGCGGGTATACAGGAACTGCCCGGTTATGATATTTTAAAAAGTCACTTCAGCAGACTTAGTCGAATTAGAGATGACTGATTTTGATGTCATTCTCGGCATGGATTGGCTTCATTCCTACTATGCCACAGTCGACTGCAAAAACAGAATAGTCCAGTTTTAGTTTTCAAATGAACCCGTCCTTGAGTGGAAGGATAGTGTATCCCCTTACAGGGGTCAGCTTATTTTC
Organism: Capsicum pubescens; assembly: GCA_030864215.1. NCBI lineage: Eukaryota > Viridiplantae > Streptophyta > Magnoliopsida > Solanales > Solanaceae > Capsicum > Capsicum pubescens. The sequence goes on from CM061538.1 coordinate 112,803,041, forward strand.
TACCTTCGGTCAAGGAAAATGATATCTAAGGGATGTGTTTACCATCTTGTTCATGTTAGAAATTCTAGTTTTGAGACTCCTAGTCTTGAATCAGTTCTAGTTGTAAATAAATATTCAGATGTCTTTCCCGAAGATCTTCCAGGAATTTCTCTCAAAGGGGAAATAGACTTCAGTATTGATCTCCTTTTAGACACTCAGCCTATATCCATTACGCCACATAGAATGGCACCAGTAGAACTCAGAGAATTAAAAGAACAGTTGAAGGATCTCTTAGATAAGGGTTTCATTAGACCCAACATTTCCCCATGGGGTGCACCAGTTTTATTCGTGCGCAAGAAAGACGGTTATCTCAGAATGTGCATTGATTACCATTAACTCAATAAGGTCACGATCAAGAACAAGTATCCTCTTCCCAGAATCGATGATTTATTTGACCAACTTCAGGGTGCCAGCTATTTCTCTAAGATAGACCTCAGATCCAGCTATCATTAGCTCAGAGTTAGAGAAAATGACATTCCTAAAATAGCTTTCCGTACTCGGTATGGTCACTTTGAATTCTTAGTCATGTCATTTGGTCTTACCAATGCCCCAACAGCTTTCATGGACTTGATGAACTGCGTGTTTAAGCAGTACTTAGACATGTTCGATATAGTCTTCATAGATGATATTCTGGTATATTCCTGCACTGAGCGTGATCATGCATACCATCTCAAACCAGTACTTCAGACTCTTAGAAATCATCAGTCATTCACCAAATTTAGTAAGTGCAAATTTTGGCTAAGGCCAGTAGCATTCCTTGGTCCCATCATTTTCGGTGATGGCATTAGAGTAGATCATCAAAAGATCAAAGCAGTAAGAAACTGGCCTCTCCCTGTCTCTCCATCAGATATCAGGAGTTTCTTAAGTTTGGCTAGCTATTACAGATGGTTTGTTGAGGGATTTTCTTCTATTACATCCCCTATGTCCAGATTGACTCAGAAAAAAGTCAAGTTTCAGTGGTCAGATCCTTGCGAGAAGAGTTTTTAGGAGTTGAAGACTTGACTTACCTCAGCTCCAGTTTTAGCTCTTCCAGATGGTCCAGATGGGTTCATAGTGTATTGTGATGCATCCAGAGTAGATTTGGGTTGTGTCATCATGCAACATGGTAAGGTCATAGCCTACGCCTCTAGATAGCTTAAGCCCCATGAGAAGAATTACCCTACTCATGATCTTGAGTTAGAAGCTGTAGTATTTTCCTTAAATATTTAGAGGAATTATTTATACGGTGTTCATGTAGATATGTTCACAGATCATAAGAGTCTTCAGTATGTCTTTTCTCAAAAAGATCTCAATCTTCATCAGAGAAGGTGGTTAGAGCTCTTGAAAGATTACGATATGAGTGTCCTCTATCATTCGAGAAAGGACAACATAGTGGACGATGCTGTCAGTAGACTATCCATGGGTAGTGTTTCTTATGTTGAGGACAGTAAGAAGAAGTTAGCTCAGGAAGTCCATCAGCTTGACAGACTAGGCGTTCGCTTAGTCGATTCTTCAGAGGGTGATATATGGGTTCATAGTAGTTCAGAATCATCTCTAGTTTCCAAGGTGAAATAAAAGCAAGATAGAGATCCCAGCCTTGTCAAGTTGAAAGAATCAGTTCAGGATCATAAAAGAGAGGTTTTCTCCCAAGAGGGAGATGGTGTTCTTCGTTGTCAGGGTCTTCTCTGTGTTCCAGGTATAGATGACCTAAGGCAGCGAATTCTTGTAGAAGCGCATGGTGCGCGCTACTCTATTCATCCAGGAGCCATAAAGGTGTACCACAACTTGTGGGAAATCTATTGTAGAGTGGGATGAAGAAAGACTTTGCAGAGTTTGTGGCTAAGTTCTCTACATGTCAGCAGGTTAAGATAGAGCATCAGAAACCTAGTGGGTCCATGTAGGAGTTCAGAATTCCTACTTGGAAGTGGGAAGTTGTGAACATGGACTTCGTGATGGGTTTGCCTCAAACTCGTCATCAGCATGATTCAGTCTGGGTCATTGTAGGCAAAATGAACAAATTATCTTATTTCCTTCCAGTTCATACCTCTTATTCAGCTGAGGATTATACCAAACTCAACATCAAGGAGTTCGTCAGATTGTACGGTGTTCCGTTGTCTATTATCTCTGACAGAGGTACCCAGTTCACCTCTTATTTTTGGAAAGCGTTCCAAAAAGGTCTTGGTACCTAAGTTTATCTTAGTACAGCCTTTCATTCTCAGATAGATGGTTAAGCAGAAAGGACTATTCAGACATTAGAAGATATTCTAAGGGCGTGTGCAATCAATTTCAAGGAAAGTTGGGATGACCACTTACCTTTGATTGAGTTTGCATACAACAACAGCTATTATTCCAGTATTCAGATGGCTCCATTCGAAGCTCTCTATGGTAGGATATTTAGATCTCCAATTGATTGGTTCGAAGTTATTGAGTCCTCAGTTATAGGGCCTGACTTAGTATTCGACACCTTAGAAAAAGTCCAGTTGATCAGAGAAAGACTCTGGGATGCTCAGAGCCGACATAAGTCTTATACAGATATTCGTAGAAAAGATCTCAAGTTTGAGATTGGTGACTATGTCTATATAAATATCTCTCCCATAAAGGGAATGAAAAGATTCAGCAAGAAGGAAAAGCTCAGTCCCCGATATGTCGGTCCCTTCAAGATTCATAGTCGCTTTGGCAAGGTAGCCTATAAGCTTAAATTGCCTTTAGATCTAGCCTCAGTTCATTCAGTCTTTCATGTCTCTTTTCTCAAGAAGTGCATAGGTGACCCCTCAGTTGTAGTCCCTATTTAGAGCATTGATGTTCAGAACACTCTCTTTTATGAAGAGATTCTAGTTGAAATCTTAGACTATCATACTCGTAGATTAGGAACAAAGAAGTCCTCCTAATTAAGGTTCTTTGGCGAAATCAGTCCATCGAGGGAGCTACTTGGGAAGAAGAAGCATACATGCATACCAAGTATCCTCACCTATTCTCCTCCAACTCAGATCAAGCTCAAGGTAAAGTTCTCTTTAAGTTTACTCAGTTTCATGTTAAGTGTTCATCAGAAACTTGGTATGCAGTTTCATGCTCATGTTCCCATTATAAACTTGGTATCAAGTACCATTGCATATTTAGTCATGCACTCATGTATCAGTCCAGTTATATAATTATGCATCAAAAATGCATTCCCATTATGAGAATCTTAGTTCTTCGGAACATTCAGTCATGCATTCATGAATCAGTTACACATGCATCAGATATGCATGTTCAGTATGTTATGTTCAGCTTGTTAGTCATGAGATCATATTCCAGTTATTCATGTTCAGTTCATGTTCAGCTTATTGTTTCCCCTCTTAGTCTCATTCGAGGATGAATGTTCTTAAGGGGAAGATATTGTAATACCCGAAGTTTTCTACCAAATTTTATCCCAAGAATGCCTAGTATTATCTTATAAAGTGAATGATAATTATTCCATGAGGAATTTTCAAGATTTTCACCTTTTTCATGTCGAAAATTCAATAAGCTTTCCATCGATATATGATTTTCTTAAATCCGATAACCGGGTAAGAAGTTATGACTATTTCAAGTTTTCGTCGTAAAACAACGCTATATTAGTCAGTGGCGCGCTGCGCCACAAGAGGAAATGACATTTGGAAATTTCCAGTAGGTGTCCGTGATTATGGTGCATCGCGCTAGCACTCAAATTCAGAATTGTCCTTTTTCTAGTGTCTCAGCGCGATTTCCCCCGCATCGCGCCAAAGTTCCAGGTCACGAAGGAAGGGGCAACGCGATGGCTCCGCGTCGTGCCATCCTTCAATTTCCCAATTGTCAATTTCTAGTGACACGGTGCGATAATGCCGCGTCGCGCCAGGGCCCAGTTTGGAAAAGTTTTACTAAAATTAAAATTACGCATCCAGGGTTAAAAGGGTCAATTTCCTACCCCTATTTAAACCCAATAACACTTGATTTAGCCATTCTTCACCCAAAATATACTATTTTCTCTCATGTTTCTCTCAAGAACAAGCTAGGTTTTCTATTGGGGATTCAAATTCAAAAGGTTTCACCATCAATCTTCACGAAATCACGAACTAAGGTATGCATAGTGTTCATTCATGGACTCCTTTCGTCCATGAAGCCCAAGAATCCCTTTTCTAAATTCAAGTTATGGATTTTCTTATGAATTTCATGATTTGGGCTGCTTTTGTTCATGTTGATAATGAGTAATTGAATTTTATTCCATGAATGAGTGTTAAATTCCATATGGGTTGATTTGTATCAGTATAGATTCATGAAACCCAAGGACTAAACCCATGAATGATTAAATTGGAATTGAATCATGACAGTTAATTGTTGTATGATGTTGTTTACAAATTCTATGCCTACTATGTGTTTGGTTGGATGCCTAGATGAAGGGAAAGTGTCCAATTAGCATGATATCATGAAATCCCCATGTACGTACAAGCTTATGCTTATCACATGTTTGATGAAATGCTTTAGTTAATGTATTGTGATGATTATTATGTATTGAAGTAAGTCATGCTTTGTCAATTTCCTTCCATCGAGTCCTGGGGGTACTTGTACCCGAAACATTAGTTGTGTACCTAGAGACATGTCATATTTTCATGATACTCTCAGTCAAGTTATGAATCCTTAGACTTCAGATAGTCTTAAGACTCAGGAAAAATCTCCATGATATCATGACTCAGTCAGTTGTCAAATATCAGTAGTATTCTGTCAGTTAACGGAACTTAGTAACTTAGCTCATGTTCAGTTCAATAAATCATGTTCAGTGTCGATTCAGATGGGAGTAGGAATTAGCACTGAGTGAACCCAAGGATGAGGACACACACTATCAGATGAGGATCCTTAGAAGTCATCCTTGCATTCTAGAATTATGTAGCCAGCATGGGTTGAGATATCAACATTGTTCGATAAGGGTTGATGAGGTGGATAAGCACTGTCAGATAAGGGCCCCACCATTCTCTTTTGGGGATACTATCAGATAAGGGTCGCCCACAGCTTGTCCTTACCAGTGGCGCGGTATTGACACCCTTCCAGTTGGGGTTACAGATTGGACCTCAACTCAACCATAATGGCATATCAGGGGCATGTCGGTTAAATACTACCTTCTATAGTTTCAGTACCAGGATCGATAAAAGAACTCAGATGGTTCTACAGATTTAAGACTATCAGATATAGTCGACTCAGATACAGTCGACTCAGATATAGTAAGGAACTCAGATAGTTCCATCAGATTCCAGACTGTCAGATACAGTCACCCATGTTATCAGTTACATTCAGATACAGCTATTTATGCTATTGGTTATTAGTATGTCATGTCATCAGTATTCAGATTCAGTAATCACGGTATCACAGTGTCAGTTACAGTTACGTATTTATGTATGCATTCTTGCATTCTCGCATTATTTATGCATATTAACCCTTGCATATAGCCTACCTCACATGTATACTCAGTACATTCCATTGTACTGACGCATTTGCGCTATGGTTCTTTCTTTTTATGTTACACCATAGGTTCAGAGACACGAGTTCTAGATCAGCAGTAGATTCCAGTCCCAGCAGTCAGAATAGATTTTGCTCCTGCTTGTGATTAATGTCAACGCCAAGGTAATATCTCTAGAGGCGAACTTTTTTTGACTCCTATTTTAGATTTGGAATTATTTGATGTATGGGGTATAGATCTCATGGAAACTTTTGTCAGTTCGTTTGATGTGAAATATATACTTGTGGTTATGGATTATGTATCCAAATGGGTGGAAGTAGTTGCGCTCCCCAACAATGAAGCACTTAGTGTCACTGCATTCTTTAAAAAACACATTTTTTCTCGATTTTGCACCCCGCGTGCTATCATTATTGATGGTGGGTCACATTTTTGTAATCGTCTATTCAAAAGCTTGCTTAAGAATTAGATTAAAACACAAGGTGGCAACACCTTATCATCCACAGACTAGTGGACAAGTTGAGGTGTCTAATAGAGAATCAAGTCCATCTTAGCGAGACAGTAAATGCCAATAGGACTAATTGGTCACAAAAATTAGAATATGCATTATGGGCTTATCGAACAGCATTCAAGACTCTAATTGTTGCTTCACCTTATCAGTTAGTATATGGTAAGCCTTGTCACTTTTTTGTTAAGCTTGAACATAAAAATTATGGGCCTTGAAGGAGCTGAATTTTGAGTGGCAAGATACAACCAAGTCAAGGTTGAAAAAAATGAATGAGTTGGATGAATTCCGACTCTAGGCTTATGAAATTTTTGCACATTACAAGGAAAAAATGAAGATGCATCATTATCGCAAAATTGAGAAAAGAATTTTTAAAAAATATGACTAGGTATTGCTCTACAACTCAAGGCTTCACTTGTTTCCAGGTAAGTTGAAGTCTAGGTGATACGGTCCCTTTACTGTGCTAAGAGTGTTCCCACATGGTGCTTTGGAATTGAAACAGGATAGTGAAGCCTCATTTAAGGTGAATGGGCAAAGAGTAAAGCATTATATGGGTAACACTAAGGAAGTAAATGTGATTTTTGAGATGGACCTTGGTGAAGTCTTAGTAACCAAGGTAATTACATCGTGTTGCGACATTAAATCAAGTCTTTTATGGGAGGCAACCCATGAGGCTATTTGGTGAAATATGAGTATCCAACTTATCCACGTCGTTCCGCTACGTTAAATCAAGCATTCATAGGAGGCAGCCCATGTTTTGTACTTATTTATTTATAGGGTAATATGTTTATTCAGAGTGCAGGACTAAATATTGTAGAAAAGATCCAGAAAAGTTCAAGAAGTTAGGTCATACGGACTTTTCACGAGTTGTATCTTAATGGTACGACTCGTGAGTAAAAGTTGTAAGGACTTGGGAAACTATGCTAATTCAGGATAATGTTTCTGGGGTCTTTACAATTCTTAGAATGAGTCGTACCCTTAAGGTACGCATCAAATTGAGTTGTATCCACTCTAGAACCCAGGTAAGGTTCCAAGTTTGTATGAGTTAAAGAAAAGACCCGTAAGCCTAGGTACGAGTTGTTCGCATGACTCATACCCAAGCTTACCAGGTCAGGGGTCGCGAGTCAACCCTGCCCAGAACTTGATTTAAAAGCCAACAAGGCACCCGATAAAAGGTACCCGATATCCAAAAATGTACCCATATCCATTTTTTATCGATATTTGAGCTTCCAGTGCATAAAATCAATCAAAAACACTTTGAATAAGTTACCAACTTGCTCGAATTCCTCACATTGCACGGATTTGACATGAATTTGGGGAAGAATAAGTGAAAACTTGAGAACTCTACTTTCACAACTTATTCAAGTAAGTTTTTTAACTTAAATTAATTATCTATCAAGTTCAAATGACAAATGTGAGATATTTTAGACTTTCTTGAAGTTACATTTACTTGTGGGTTGAGATTTGGTACCCTAGTTCGTAGAATTTGAGTTAAAATGGAAATTAGGGGTGAACTTGATTTTGGGTTTTGACATTGTGGATTGTTTTGACTAAAATTGGGTAATATTGTTGTACAATGAAGAGGGTAGTTTGGGAATTATGTATTGAAGTCAACTCAGGAGTTGAACTTCTATGTTGCAGTGGATATGACACTCCTTACGAATCACACCCACAAGTAACAGAGTCATAACGAGATTCGTACCCACTGAAAACATAGAAGTGTAACTAATTTTAAATTCTGGTATGGATACGACTTGGCTAAACAAGTCGTACCCAACCCATACACCTTATACACTTAAGTCATAAGAACCTGGGAAAAGGTCATATTTTAGAGTTTTGTTTCTGGATTGCTAACGAGTGTTGGTTATGAGTCGTACCCTGTTCTTATGGCTCCTTAGGAGGAGTCATAAGCAGTTTAGTGAACATATATGTACACACTAAGTATCATACGACTCGGTCATGAGTCGTACCAAGTCGATATGACTAGTACCTCTTACTCATACCTTTGACAACGCATGTACACTAACATTCATTTCCTAGATTTTCCCTCTTTTCTTTATTTACGTACTAATTAATGTGTACTTTCTGGTAACATGCCTCCAAAAGGTGTTTCTTCTTCCAAGAAAGTGGATAATAAGGGAAAGAAAAATGCACCATCCTCAAGTTTTGAATCCACTAAGTCATTGAGTATTAGTGGTGATGTAGTTGAATTCCTAGTGAAGGAAAGGCTGACCCAAGGGGCAAAAGACCTGATTGGGGAAAGAAAGTAGAAACCCTAGAGGACACACCTCCATGGGGACCAAGGAGAAATAACCCAAGTACCTCCTCTCCACACCCACCTCCACCTTCAGAGGCAGAGGATGTTGAATCCAGCTCTAAAAAAGTAAGCTTAGATAATGATAATGCTGCAGAAGATGTTGATGTGCCTCCGATTGTTGTACAACACCCTTCACTAGCCCTTAAATCTTCTCTGGTGCCCTACATTAAATGGTAGAGGTACCTCGATATGCACACTACCTATAATGATGTCCTAAACATACTCCAAAATAAAAAAATCAAAAGGAACCTGGACCTCAAGAGATAATTGATTACTACTGGGATGGCTGAGTTGCCCAGTTTTGATGAGTAGTTTCAAGTAGTATGGTTTTGAGTGGATGACCATATATCCAGGCAGGTATATTTCCTCACTAGTTTGGGAGTTTTATGTGGCATACAAAGGAGAGCTGCAGTAACAGTATCCGCATGGCCAACTGTGGAAAGGTGGTGACCCCATTGCCTCGTTATTCATTCGGGGAGTGCGGGTCAACATCTGCCCATTTACTATTTCCAGATTTTGTACTGACCGAATTATTAGCCTCCGGTAAACACTGGTGAAATGGATTACTATCTAGAGAAAATGCGAAAAATTACTCAAAAATAGATGGATTCGGATGAGAAAATAGGTTACTTCAGGTAGATTTTGGGCATATAGTGTCGAATGGTGAAAATGCAGTGTGGGTAGTTGGTAGCCTGGGTGTGACATCACAAAATATAGAAAATAACACGCTTAACTTTGAGGCTAAGGCATGGTGGATAATGGCCTAACACAGGTTATGTCCTACTAGTGGGGACAACGTGTTGAGTCTAGTCCGGGCAGCTTTGATAGCCGGATTCATAGCCATCTATGAGTTTGATGTAGGAGTAGTTTTAGCTTGGGAAATAAGAGAAAGAGTTGTAGGTGGTGAAAAGTTGTTGTTGGTATACCCGTGCATAGTTATGAATAATGTTTGGATATGGGGGTGCCGTAATTCCCAGGTATTGATGAGATAATAGAGGCCACGATCACCACAGATTTAGGCTGATCAGAGACGCAGCAAACCAATGTCCAAGCAGGCGAGGAAAAGAGCAGATATGCTTGTGGAGATGTATATATAGATTGGGACAACTGAGGAATGTGGAAAGACTGAGACCGCACAGACTTCGGATGCAGTAGGTATATCTAGTACCCCACCTCCAGTGCAGTCTGTACCACCTTTCTTGAGCTTATTATAATTTCACGGGCCATGTAGACCGAGGTGATAACAAGATTGGGCGTATTGGAGGCCAAAGTTTAAAATATGTAAGGGAGTGTGAAGCCCTGGGTTGATACTCAGTTAGCAAACCAGGATAGACGAGTACAGCTGAGACTGGATGCATTTGAGTTGAGGATGACCCAGCAGTTGGGTAATAGCCAAACACCAGATATTATAGAGGTGAAATTTAAAGTGGCTGAGATAAAGTGGATGGTGGATGAGTTATATGCCGGACCAGTTATCTCAGAGCTAGAGGTCACGATCGTCGTGCCCGAGGTCCATATTGATAATATATGATCTATTTTGGACCTGATATAGGATCCTTGAGATGAAAAAAAGAAAAAGAAAGAAAAGGAAGCATGAGGAGAAAGATTCTAAGAAGAAGGCTAAGGAAGATAGCCTATAGGATGAGCAGGACCGGCAGGTGAGGGTCCGTGAAATGCATATTGGGGCCAGTAGTTTGAAATCGACAATTATTAACATTGAGAAAGAAGGTGATGCAGACCCGCTGAGTGATATACCATTGAGTACACCAGCCACCACTGGTGCCACTATTGCTGACTCAGTCTCTATAGTAGATGGGACACGTGATGATGTTGATGGGACCTGGCCTAAGGGCCCACATACTGATGTTGTATGAGTTGGCATCTTGAGCGCCCAGGTATGTTCTTGATTCTTTGTATTTTAATTTTGTATATGCACTGGGGACAGTACATAGGCTTTAAGTTGGAGGTGGGGGTGTACCGAATTGCCACAGGCTATACTTGCCCTGTTTTGAAGCCCGTGGCCACAATCTAAAAAATTTGAAGAACTGGCATGTTTTGAGTTTTTGGTTTTGTGTGCTAGAAATAGATGAAATAAGAGGAGAATTAGTATCTACGGTAGTTAAGTGTTTTGAATAATTATGCTTGAAATGGTTTGATTTGAAAAAAAATTATGTTGAAAAATTGATACCGCTCTTAATGTTTTGTGTTAACTGTGTGATGTGTGGATATGTGTGAGGCAGCTGTGAATTAGATAATGGCATTAGGATTAGGAATAGAACTACTAGGGAAAAATTTTGCATAGCTTGATAAGTAGTGCCTAGCATTATAACCCTGTGCGAGTGTGTGTGAGGTATTACTGAGTTCTCAGTGTATCGAAATCTAGAACTTGTCCGGTTACTTTTACCTAGGTATAGGATAGTCGAGTAGAAGCTGATCATAGGCTGTTTTTGTTGTAAGTTCACTTGAGCCTAAATGCCCAACCAAATGTGAAATGAATCCCTTTGATCCAAATACTTGAGCCTTAATTGACCAAATTTTTGTTTACACTGATTTCACCTGCCCATTTCTATAATGAATATATTTTGGCCCTGGTCCTCCTTGGGCACTGTGCACCTCAACTCAAGCAAATCACCTAAGTTGAGGGTGGCTATTATAGGGGTGCATATGAAAAATGAGTGTGAAGAAAGACGTTTGAAGGAAAAATGAAGAAAAAAGGATAGGTGTGGTGAAAATAAAAGAAAACAAAAGAAGAAGAATAAAAATGCAAGAAAAGAAAAATAAAGTAAGAAAAAGAAAATTGCACCTGGTCCAAGATGAAATGTGCTTAAAATAAAAAGGGAGACATAAGGGCAGAAATAAAAGATAAAGTTGAAAATAAGTGGACCCCAAATAAAGCATAGTGTCAAGGAGGCGTAGTCACTAAATAAATTCCAAAATGATACAATACCAACCCCTAACCTACGTTACAAGCCAAATAAAGTCATTTAGTAATCCTACCTCGACTGTCTGAAAACTTAGAAAGAGAGCTTATGGGCAAGCCTATGGTATTGTGTATACACCAGTGAAACTTCTTTGTGAGCGAGAGCATTGTTTGATATATACCTGAATAAATTGCTTAATCTTAGCTGAGAGTGAATGGGATTTCTTTTATTGTGAGCACACATGGAGTGTGTTGTTAGGTTGCTAAACTGTTTAGCAAATGTGATTTGTATATGCCTAGTTGTCTGTTACTAATGTAATGCCATCATCATATTCCATTTTGTCATTCCATGTACCGAATCGTATACACACTTGTTCTTTGAAAAGTTGAAATTAGGAGGGGGAATAAAAGTTTTGAAAATTGAATTGAAAGTTTACTGCCATAGGTATCTTAGGATCTTTCTGTTAAAGTATCATTGTTTTGTGATAGTTTTTAGTTTTTATTTTGCTCGAGGACACACAAACTTCTAAGTTGAGAGTGTTGATGTGTCGTGGAAACATGGCACTTTCAATGCTTAAAACCATGAAAGTATGTTTGTATTTAGGTCAGTTTAGTAGATATAATGTGTTTTGGGGGTTATTGCAGGTAAAATAGGTCAATATAAGTGTTGGACAGAAATTGGAAGAAATAAACCTAAAAAGACCAAGTTGCAGAAGGTACAAGTCTCCTCATGAGTCGTCAACACCTCATACGACTCGGAGGCTGACTCATAAGCACAATAGAAACCAAGGACAGAAAGCAAAACCAAATGTAGAGAAGATACAACTAAGAGTATGAGCCGTAAGATAAGGATACAAGCCATATCATGAAGTCGTACACAGAGAAGAACCCAAGAAAAAAAATCAGAGCTGAAGTTTCAGAAGAATACGAGTCGAAACTCTAAGTATGATTCGTATGGACAAGCCTTAAGTAAACTAGTGTCCAAAGCATGAAAGATAGAAGTCTCTGGTGGATACAAGTAAAGGCCACAAATCGTATAATCAAGGTACAACTCGTGAGAAGGAGTCGTAAGAAGAACAGAAAGTCGAAGCTTGGAAGATCAGACACTGGAGTGGATATGAGAGGCATAGTAGACTCATAAGAAGACGGTATGAGTGGATGAGCGAATCGTACCTTGTGCCTACATAAATTTTCCTTTTATATTTTTATTAGGATTTCTAAGTATTTTTTGAGATACTATTAATACCCTAGGGTTGATCTTTTATGAGACAACGAACTTTGACATACTTTAACTTTTATTCTCAATACTTTTACTACTTTACAATTATTATTAAGATTTTGGGTTTTTATTCAATTAAAGACTTGGGATTTTATGCATCTTATTCTTTTGAAATTAATTACATGTTTTCTTCATTGATAATCATGGATTCTTGCATGAAGATGAGCGACTAATTTCCCTGATTAGGGTTATGGGAACCCTGGCAGATTAATGATGTAAAGAAAGTAGAGGATTCATGTTGTTCTAGGGTTTATTCATGTATCTTTATCTTGTTCATAATAATTGACCTCAGAGCTACTATAGAAGCTTGGGGGTAGCTTGTATTTGTGAACATCCTCACAAGGGAATTTGTTATTAGGAAGAGAGGATTAAGACAGTAATTTGAGATTCACTTCCATCTTATTATTATTCCATTATCATATCTAATCACTTGAGACTCAAAAGGTAAAAGTGAACTGAAGTCATAGACAAAGAGCAATAAGGCGACGACCTAACACTCATAAGGTAAAGGGTGAGATTTATCAGCACGTTCACCAGACGGTTGATAATACATATCTTGTCGACTATAAAAGCAGAGCAGCAGAATAAGTGGATTAACCATGAGAAATTTACGGAGTTGAGAAGCCAGGGGGAACAAAAGCCTAGTGTTGGTCTCTTATTGTTTACAACTCAAAGCATTCAAAATTTGATTACTAGTTACTGATAATTCCAAATTCCTACCATTTACTTTTCGTACTTCTCGTGAATTACATCAAGTTAAGCAACTGTTCAACATCTTCTCTGTAGGATTGACCCCAACCTAGTTGGGTTCCTATATTTGGCATCGACCACAACACATTTCTTTTAGAGGTTAGTTTTGGACAACATTAACAAGGACTTCTAAACCAAGAACCGAAATTGAATATCAATAAAGTGTCGGAACATTCCCCCGACTATAGCAAAAAATAAGTCTAAAAAGTCTGAGACATAAGAAAACAGAACATAAATTGTAGACTTTGGATGTATGGAAGCTCACTACTTTAATGTCAACTCACAAGCTAATCACTAACCCTAATAACTAAGGAAGCAAAGTAGAAGTATGACCAGTTCATGCATTACGTGGGGATACAACATTTGAAGACGATTAGTGATTGGCTGATGTGCTATAAAAATATAACACTTTCGATGCTTAAAATAAGGAAAATATGTAGTTTTCTGAGGCCTTTTTGTTAGATTTGATCTGTTTTGGACAGGTTTTGCAGAAAACCATATTTTGGATGTAAGTTCATGAAAATAGTGAAAAAAAGGTATTTTTGGCCACTTTTTGAGTGATTATGGATGTTTGGGATTTTTTTGGCTTGATCATGATCAATACATGTTTGAGAGTCAAATAAGAGCTAAAAAACTGACTCCCGACACCTAGTAAGTTTACTTACGGACCGCATGTAGACCTATGGACCACATGTAGAAAAAGCAGGTGTCAGAAACCCAAAATCAATAGAGATGACTTGCAGGAAAATGCTTCATCCGCAACCTGCGGCCTGCACCTGCTCATTGTGCCCTACCGCAGGTACCACCTATGCCCTGCCCAATCGCAGGTATAGAGAGCAGGTGGCCATCAACCCTGTTTTCTCCTATTTCATCCAGGCTTTGGTTTTAGGGTTTTCTTTTCTACTATAAATACCCCTTATTTACTTTTTATTAGAGGTTACACATTTTTAATACTCAGAAACATATTTTGATTTCACCATCCATCTTTGATCTTGGGATTTCTCTATATTAATTTTGATTGATTATTCAGTTTGCGTTTGTGGGTTTTTATTCATCTTATCATTGTGATTTTATCGTTCCTCCAAATATGAATGTTATTGATTTCTTCACAATCATGAGTGGCTAAAACCCATAGCTACAGTTGTGGAAACCCTAGCAAATTGACAAAGTAAGGAAAGTGCAATTGTTGATCTAAACCAATACCTATGGAAAGTATTTCTCTATCTTCGTTATGATTGATTTATTAATGGGTGCACACATTAGTATCTCACCTAGATATTGCTACTTATTCCAAAAAAGGAGTAGTGACTAGGAAAAGATAAAGGCAACAGTAATTTAGGAGTTAATTGTCGATCCATTGCCGCTCAATGGAATATAGTGAATGATCGTTAGCTCTCATTAATAACATTGAGACTTAAAAGGTAATAGTTAATTGGGATCAAGATAAGGGTTAGTAATACGACACCCTGAGACCCAAAAGGTGAAGAATGAAATCCTCCTACTCATTCAAAAGACTATCGAAGGTACATAACTTACCAATTTTGCATACAAGGTATTGGGTTGGTTCAACAACGCACGATAAGACTATGGAGTTAAGATACAAGGGGAAACATAATCCTAGTGTTCACTTAAGACTGATTTTCAACCAAGTTAATACCGTTCATTACTCAAGACTACAACAAACAAATCCCCCATTTACTTTTCCTGTTTTGCCCATAGACTTCAACCACTAAGATTTGATAAGCCACGTATTCCCATGTGATTCGACCCCAACCTTAGTTGGGTTACTATATCTTGACAGCGATCGTACCATTATCTAAAAAGAGGTGTTACTTAGACGTCATCAAGAAATTGGCGTCGTTGTCGGGGAACACGGTGTTGATTTGTGGAATATAGTTGTCACAGTTTTTGGGTTTTTAGTTTTTCTTTTTGTTCTTGGTTGGGCATACGTCAGTGTATGACAAGTATATGAAGTAGAGGAATCCCTTACTCCCAGTTAATCTAAATCCAGAGAGTATCCTATAAACACCTAATAGGATGTCTGAGCTGAAAAGAGCTGATAATCCTGAAGAGGTTCGTGTGTTGTACCTTCACTCGAAGGAGTACAAGATATTGCTGATCATCAAACTGGTGAGTTGTTCTCTCAAGATGAATCAAAGAAGACGGAAACAGAATAATCTCAGAGAGTAGCTAAGGAAGTATATCTTACTAAGCAGAGACAATCAGCAAGTTATCAAGCAGCACTCGGTGAAAATAAGAACAGAGCCAGAGGTGCCCGTGTTGAAGTGATCCCAGCATATCAGTAGATGCAGTAATATATAGATGATAAAGAATATATGGGATATGTTGACCCGACCAAGGCTGGAGCCATAGTACCTCCTGTTTTTCCCCAGGCTGTCAATCTAACATCGTGCATGCCATGTCCAACTTCTAAATTTGAAGGGTGTGTTCGCAGGTTTGCCTACCGATTGTGCAAACTTGCACCTTGAAAATTTCCTTGGGATTTTCACTTCTTATACCATTCTAGGGGTAGATCAGGAAGCACTTAGACTAAGACTTTTCCCCTTCTCACTTATAGTAGAAGCATCTTAATGGTTAAGGGAATTCCAAAAGGCTCTATCACGACTTGGAACGAGTTGTGTACTCAATTCTTAAATAGGTTCTTTCCTCCATCAAGGATGTTGCAGCCTAAGGATAAGATCTAAAATTTCAGGCAGCTGCAGTCAGATTCTATGTACGAGGCTTGGTTTTGGTTTAAGAAGAAGTTGAGCATGGTGCCAAATCATCAAATGATAGGGACAACCTTATAAGAGATATTCTTTAGAGCCCTTACCATCAGCTCTAGATTACGATGGAAGGCAACTTCAGATATGTTAGATCGAATCTCACTCACTAACCGAGGGTGCCAAACTCGGAAGGCTGAGAGGGGATCTGGTACTTATGCTATTGGTGCCTCCTGCGACTAGAAAGCATTTGATAATACAGTAGTACAAGAAGTTGCATTATTAAGGACTGATTTAGGGGTACTAGAAAAGCAGTTTGTAGATGCCAATTCTAAGAAAATGAATGCAGTAGTAGTACAGGGGTCAGCTTCCAAAGCGTACGAGTCAAAATTGGAAGAGGAAGCTAATTATATGGATTATTAGATGACGGGTTTTAGATCCCAAGGGAAAGGAAACCAAGGTTGAAACTACAATGATAGATACAGAGACCGTAGGAAAGAGTGAGATGGTGACTGGAGGAAGAAGGATGACCACAAACAGAAGGAAGATAGGTACATTCCACAAGGTAGACACAACGTAGAATTCAGAATGGAGGAGATATTGGCTAAATTGGTTTAGTGTCAGGAAAATCAAGAGACCTACCTTAAGGAGATTAAGTATGATATTCCAGGGTTGACCCAGAAGGTCAAGTCACATTCCACTACTATCAAACAGTTGGAGTACCAATTTGGGCAGATGCCAGCCACTCTGAACCAGAGGCAGATAAGTACCCTTCCGAGTAAAACAGTGCAAAATCTGAGAAACAATGGTCATGTACTTGTTATTACCATAAGGAGTGGTATCACTACTATGGACCCTCTACTGCCTACTACAAAAGTTGTTGATATTGAGATATTTATTGCTAAGACTGAGAAGGTAACAGGTGATACAGTTACAGTTGCTAAAGATAAAGGTAAGAGTCTGGTCATTGAGCAAGAAGTTAGACCAATTCTGAGGCCATCTCCACCTTTTCCTCAGTGATTGAGGCAAAAGAAAGAGGAAGGTAAGTTCAAGAGATTTATTGATATGCTAAAATAGCTGAGCTTTAGCACACCTCTTCTTAAGGCATTAGAGTAGATGCCTGGTTACGTCAGGTTTATGAAATAGTTAGTCACAAGGAAAAAGGAGCAAATTTTGAGGATGTTGAGGGTGTGAACCACTACAGTGCAGCCATGACTAGGTCCTTGGTGCAGAAGAAAGATGATCCCAGAGCGTTCACTCTACCATGCACTATTGGGACATCCAGATTTGCCCGAGCCTTATGTGATTTAGGGGCCAATATTAATTTGATATTGCTGGTAATATTCAAGCAACTAGGCTTGAAACCTCCAAAACTAACTTTGATGCGACTATTGATGGTTGACCGCAGAGTGAAGAAGCCTGTGGGAATATCTTTTGATGTGATCGTAAGGGTGGATAAATTCACCTTTTTGGTTGATTTTGTCATCTTGGACCGTGAGGTTGACACCGAGATACCTATTATTTTGGGAAGACCATTTATGGACACAGGTAGAGCTATGGTTGACATGGAAAAAGGTGAGCTAAAATTCTAATTCAACGGTGAGAAGACGATATTTAACATCTAAAATTCAATGAAGCAGCCAACCGACATGAGAGTAGTATCGTTGATTGATTGTAATAATGACTATGGAGGATATTCCTATAAGTATCTTGATAAATTCTGAGTAGTCAAGATACCCGTGTCATGCCGTGACGTTAAATATGTTGCATGGGAGGCAACTCATTGTCTTATTTCTGAAGTTTGAGTAACCAATATAGCCACATCGTGTCGCGACGTTAAATCAAGCGCTAAGTGGGAGGAAACCCACTATATTTTAGTGTTCACATTTTTTTGTGTTTGTTTGGTAGGTTTTTAGCATTTGAACCTTACCCGAAATACGGTAAACTTTGCTAAATTTATCAATTTCCAAGTAAGGGGACTGTCTAATCATCCCATCATGGTCACAAGTCCCACACGGTAAGCTGAAGAATAAATGGAAAAGTTGAAATTTTGATGATAAAAAATGGTAAGTCGCGCACTTTGGCATCTAATTTTACTTTTGGGACCTAAACCCTAGGTTACAGGACCATAAGTATCTAGAAAAAAGTCAATACGCCAAGTCTTAGTTGCAGAAAAGCGGGGCAAAATTATTTTCCCGGTACCTGCAGGCCACAGGTACTACCTGCGCCCAGGACCCAACCGCGGGTACGTGTCACGAATAGGGTTAGTTCCCACCAATATTTAAATATAACCCAAAACATCCCCCCCCCACCTATATAAAAACATTTTTACCCTCATTCTAACTCATTCAAATCCCTGAAACTTCACTTTTCTCTTTGAATTCAAACCTCTCACTTAAAATATAAACCCACCCCACACATAAGAAAAGGCTAATTTGACACTTATCTGACATATCAACTTGTCCCAACACGATAAAAAGAAGTTTCAACCTTGGTTTTTCTTGAGTTCTTCATTATTCTCTTCCGGATTTTCATATAAGAGGAAACTTTCATGGCCCATACTGATTGAGATAAGTTGATATGTGTATATCATGGAAAAATATATAGAAATTATCATGCTTGTATGAGGGATCCTTGAAATAGCCTAAAATCTTAGTGTAGGGCCTTCTTTTGAATTAAAATTCTATGTTTAGGCCCTTACCGGAAGTTGAACTTAAATGAATGAAAGTAATACCACGAGTTGAACATGTTTTTCTGCTTTGATATACATGATTCTTGATTAGTGTGTATACATTGAACTTTATGACATTTCAAATAGGTTATAGGGGCGTGAAAATTGAGGAAAAATTTGAACTTTTTGAATTATGAGTTTTTCTTCAACTTTTGTTATCCCTCACTTTTGTCGAAACTAACAACTGCTTTTCTAGGTTCATATAAAACCTAAATTGAAGAAGGCCAGTTTTTCAAGGGTACGGCCAGAGTCTCCCGAGCCTTGTGGTTTAGTGGAGGAGTATCTAAGGCAGTGACATAGAGACACTGCCACTAGGGTGACACGTAGAGTCATGGGAGTACATACTCACCAGGCTGCTCAGGCTGCTACAGCCCAGCCGAGGATGAAATACGCATGGATATCACCCCCATACACTCCTACACCTAATAATGATGATGATGAGGAGTGCATAGAGTCTGAGGCTACATCACAGGTTGCTCAGGACCCTCAGTCTGAAGAGGGGTCCCAGGATTCTTCTGAGGAGGTTGAGCAAGAGCAGTTATCATCGGTACCCCAATTTAATAAGGGTAACCTCACTTATACACAACAGAATGATGTACCCCAGTATGAGGAGGGTACAATACAGGTTTTCCATAATATACAATCGGAGAAGACACCCGCACCTGCTGCAGATGCACCTCTCGAGGAGGGATATATGAGGTGGTATATGGAAGGAATGCGGCACATATATGATCTTAATATCCATGTGTGGGATCTAGGAAGGCCTATGAGATGTATGTATAAGAAGTTCCAGATCTACTTATCGGTGCTAGAATGGTTACCATAGTTGCGGGCAACATTTAACAGCTATCAACTATAGTAGATGACTAGGCCACTCAGTTCTTACAGCCCAGTTATGGCGTTGGTGTTTTATGCATATTACAGAGAAACCATAGTACTTCTTATGCGCCATCATCCAAGCTTTAGCAGATTTGTACAACAGCCACAGCTTGATCATACACTAGTCAAAAGGGCCAGAGTTGATATCAGAGAGAAGACTACCCATAGAGTCATATTTGGCTCAAATTATATTACTTCTACATCTACCACTGAGTGAGACCACAGATTAAGGATCACACAGGATCGTCATATTATGCGGGATGTTAAGCACAGAGCTGAGGGGTTGAGATAGCTAGGTTGATAGCTTGCATTTCACTACTGGGTGATGAGACCCCATGGATTGAGGGGCCAGCTGTGATCAAGAAGAGCTTATTGACACTGGAGGCTAAATTTTTGTGGTTGCTGATTAGATACCGCCCGCTATCCACTGCTTCAGATAACACATTAAAGTGGGAGGGAGCTGTACTAGTTTCCTACTTAATGGCTAGTTATGATGTTGATTTTGTTGCCATCCTCAGGTATGAGCTACAAGATCGACCATTCGGCAAGTTGACTAACTTGTCATTTCTTTATATGATCCAGAGGCTATGCGATGAGGCATGTGTGCCTAAGTTGCTATGTGCTTATGAGAGGTTATCTATTACCAGGACTATGCAGATAAGGACCATGAAGGATCTGGCACGTCCAGACACTTCTAGGAGATCTAGACAGTGGGCAGCAATACCATAGGCCCAGTTTAAGGGGCCGACAGTTTCCCTAGAGCCTGATAAGGCACATATAGATAATGGAGGTATTAGTGTTGACATGGAGATAGGGGAGCAGAGAGATATTCCAAATTTGAGTACAAAGGTTGAGGGGACACAGGCTACTTCTTCTTCAGCACCGACTTTGACCTTAGAGCCGGTTGGGCATCTACAGATCCTGCTCGCCTATCCACTACAACTCCTACAATAGGTATAATTAATGTATCCAATAAGTTTTAGCAGAGCCTAGTGGACAACCAGAGGGCTACAACCACTCGATTAAAGGTTGTCAAGATCAAGATGACTACCCTCTTTGGGCAGATGAGATCAGGGGTTAGGACTAGATTTGAGTAGGTCGAGGCTAGATAGGAGGATGATCAGAGAGTCGCATTATTAGAGCTGCATGTTGATTTTCAGACACAGATTGATGAGATGGAGAGACAAGTTACATCCCGATATACAGAGAAAGGTGCACTAGATCTAGTTCAGATGAGGGGGGATTTTGATATCCTATGAGTAGAGGTACGCTCTCTTACAGAGAGATGTGTAACAGTTACTTGCTTGACACTACACCCTATAGTGCAGATATCACCTCTGCGTGGATCAAGATACTTTGACTTTTTTACAGAGGAGGTCCCATCAGTTGGAACCAAGAAAGGTCACTTATATGATTTGTAGGATCTTGTTATGACTGAGGGGTAGGAACTTAAGAAGGCCAGACATAATTCTTTATAGACTGCATTCATAGATAGGCAGAGGCGTGATGCTATAGCAGCGGGTGCATCATCCTGTAGTGCACCGCCACACCACCATCTCTACCAGCTTATATGCCTCCATCTGGGGATGCTCCTGACTCAGGCGCCTAGTGCATCCTAGGTATATTCTCACTTCTCTACATTTTGTTTTGTTTTAGCGCATTGAGGACAGTGTGCAGTTTTTAGTTGGGAGTAAAAATACCATGCTGCCGCAGGTTTTTGTTGTTGTCCTTCTTTTTCTGTCGACCGTGGTATGATTTTAGAACTGGTATGTATAGGATAATTATGTTTTGTATTGTGTTTTTTTCTTCGTATTGAGTTATTTTTGTGTGGTTAGGAGAATTTTAAGTATTTAGGGAAGTAGTCATATTTTGACTGACTTTTGATACCCCTCCAAAAATTTATGTTTTAGAACTGTGTTGATGTAGTTATGTGTGAACTTTATGGATCTTGTTATGGCATTAGTATTAGGAACATATAATCATTGTTAACAATTGCATGAAATCGAATAGGCAGTAGCTTGTGATGTCACTATATGCCATGTGTGTGTGAGATACAACTTAGTTCCCTTTGTGTGTTGAATTCAGAACTTGCCTGTTAGTCTTACCTAGGTTGAAGGATAGTCGGTTAGGAGAGGATCATAGCCCATTTTTTATTTTAGTCCACTTTTAGCCCAAGTGACCTTCCATGTGCGAATTGTATCCCTTGATCCCTATTTTGAGCCTTAAAGCCTATTTTTCTTGTTTTTACCATTCACCTTCCCATTTGTAGTATAATTGACCTGTTTTGGCCCTGTTCTTCCTTGGACAGTATGAACCTCAACACAGGCAAAATGCCTAAGTTAAGGGTGGCTATCATAAGGGTGCGTCATGTATAATGGGTATGAAAAAGGGTAAAGTAAGAAAAAGTTAGCAAGGTTGGGTGTGGTAGAAAAAGAAATGAAAAAAATTGTAAAAAAAAGAAAGAAAAAATAAAGGACCACACCCAACCTGAATGTGCAATTAAAGAATAAAAAGGAGAAATAAGGGTGGAATGAAAAAAAAATTAACTAGTAAGTGGGACCCCAAAGCTAGTGTAGTGCCAAGGAGGCTTAGTCACTCTAAATGTCCACATTTACCATAACAGCCCCCAAGCCTACATTACAAGCCGAGAAAAGTCCTATAGTAATCCTAACTTGACTATCTGAATACTAAGGTAAAGAAAATAAGGGCAAGCCTATGGTATTTGACATGCATTGATTGGAACTTCTTTATTGAGCGTGAGTGTCTCTTGACCATCCCTGCATTGACATGTGTTATTTCATATGAGTGAGTCAGACATCCTTGTTGTGAGGGCACTTGAGTCATGTTGCTAGCTATTTGCTTATTTTGGGTAGTGTAATTTGTACACATGAGTGGTTGTCTATTGCTAATGTAATTGTCATACCTTAATCCCATTGTGTCACATTATTGTGCTTCATATTCATACACAGTTGGTTTTGAAAAGAGATATAGGAGGAGATGTTGTAATTTGAACTTAATGTAATGACTGACTGCTTTGAATATCTTAGGTTCTCTTAGTTCAATGTCATTTTTGTTTTGTTGTGGTTTTGTTTCCTGGGGGCATGCAAACGTTCTAAGTTGAGGAAGTTGATGTGCTATAGAAATATAGCACTTTTGTTGCTTAAAACAAGGAAATTATGCAAGTTTTCAAGGCCTTTTTGTTAGATTTGATCTGTTTTGGGTATGTTTTGCAAGAAACCATGTTTTGGATGATAAGTTCATAAAAATGGTGAAAAAAAGGTGTTTTGACCACTTTTGGAGCGATTATGGATGTATGGGATTTTTTTAGCTTGATCCTGATCAATGCATGTTCGAGAGTTGACTTACTAAGTTGACTTACGGACAGCATGTAGACCTACGGACCGCATGTAGACAAAGTAGGTTCCAGAAACCTAAAATCCTGAGAGCTGACTTATAGGAAAATGTTTCATCCGCAACGTGCGGTCTGCACCTGTGCCCTGTGCCAGACCGCAGGTACCACCTTCTCCCTGCCAGATCGCAGGTACAGAGAGCCAGTGGCCATCGACCCTGTTTTCTCCTATTTCTTTCGGGCATTGTTTTTAGGGTTTTTTTTTGTACTATAAATACCCCTCATGTACTTTTTAGTAGAGGTTACACACTTTTAACACTCAAAAACATATTTTGATTTCAAGATCCATCTTTGATCTGGCGATTTCTTTATATTAACTTTGATTGATTTGATAAGCCATGTGTTCCCTTGGAATTCGACCCTAACCTTAGTTGGGTTATTATATCTTGACAGCGACCGCACCATTATCTAAAAGAAGGTGTTGCTTGGACGTCATAATTGGAGCGCTAGCATGAAACTCAGGGTTAAGGATAACATCTATATTTATAATCTATAATATATTAAAAGTGTGAAGACCCTTAGAAAAGTGATTTGAACTTTTTATTAAAAAAATTTGCAATAGACAAAATCGTCTTTTTACTTATTTTTCCTATTATTATATTATTATGTTTAATATTAACAAGAGTCCTAAAATATATAGGGAAAAAAATAATTTATTTCCATGTTTTCAATTAAAAAAGGAAAGATTTAATTAGAATGGAAAAAGAAATCCTAAAATTGGAGAATTAACAAAAGAGCCAAAGAAATAATGTTAGGAGTATTTTATTTTTGGAAAAATAGAAGGTTCGTACTTTTTTTGAAAAGCACAGAACTTTATTTTTGGAAAATTACAAAAACTTTCAATGGTGTAGTTTGTTTGAATTAAAATAAATTAATGACAGTAATTTTATGTAAGAAGGAGATCAAGTAACAAAGTACTTTAAATAAATAAGATGTCATGAATAAAAATTGCTTGCTATAAAACTGGTTATGCAATTATGAGGCGGTATTATCTCTAATCTCTAATATGTATTTCTAATCTCTAATCTAAAAGTGGAAAGATTCTTAGAAAAGTGATTCGAACTTTTTGTCCTTCATTAAAAGTTTCTCCTTTAGACAAAATCGTCTTTTCACTATTTTTTTCAAATTATTGTCAATAGGACTTTGAAATTAATTAAAGTCCTTATTTAAGTTAGGAAAGAAATCATAATATTTAATAGTTCTAAATCAATTAAAATTTTACCTTACATATAATTTGTTAAATTAAATAAAAGTAAAGAATATTTTGAATTAAAAAAGGATACAAAAAAAAAGTAAAAAGAAACTAAACCTAAAAATAAAAAATACAACAAAGGCTAATTGATTAAATCAAATAAATACAAATTTAAATCGACAAAGGACATTAAAAATATTGGGAGAAAGAAAATAAAACTAAACCTAACATTACTTTTAAATTGATAATCCTTCCTTTCTACAACAATACGCCCATAATGTAGTTTTTAAATTAGATTTTTCTTTGCTATCGTCGTTCATAGATTTACTTATGATATGAGGTAAACTTTCTAAAATTTTAGTTCTTGATGTTTATAATCTTGATCATATCCCTGAATAAAAAAATAAATTTGTTTCTAATTTGAGGTAAGTTTTCTAAAATTTTAGTATATTCTTGAAGTTTATAATAATAAATTGTCATGTTTTCATGAGATACAATTGTTGATTAAGAAGTTTTTAGTGAAATATTTACCGTATCTATGATTGCAAGACAAATTTTTCTATGATTTGATATAAGTTTTCTAAAATTTTAGTACGTTTACAAAAATAAATTATCATATATTTTTTATAGACAATTACTAATTAAGATATTAAAGTAATTTTATAAAACTCAACTCTTTAAAGGAGGTACACGTGCGAGGCGCATATAATCGGACTAGTAATGACATAGTCAACAATTCAAAATCATTCAAACCAATGCACATAATCAAATGCACATACATATATATATCACATGTCGGGATAGGGAACAAGGCTTAATATGAGCTTTAAAACTTTAGCCTGGATTGTGTATCCCAACCATCATAACATGTACTCACAAGTTATGTGGGGCCCAACTCTTAACCCCTGATCGGGCCCCAGTACATGTAGCCGCACAAACCAGAGAATAATCTCATATATATGCACAAGGGACTCGAACCTCCTAATCATATACTAAGGTGACTTAAGCACCCGATCATGTAATGATGTACGGGGGACTCAAACCTCCATAATCATGTAATAATAATGAGGGGGACTCGAACGTCTCTAGTTAATTTGACCCACGCGTCGGCAAATGCAGTTTCCAGTATTGGTCACTCGGACCTCCACTTTCACGACTCAGCTACACAACCCCCATAAATACCCAACAAAAAACATTCATCACAAATTCTCATTCATTGAACCATATTTAACATTAAGGCATACATTGTTGGTATCGTCATACCAACTACATTTTCAAGAAAAGAACGACATTCCAAAACAATTACATCACTTGGGTGAATTCACAACTCCCTTGGTTCAATTTTACAAATTCCCACATTTCTCATAATTAAAAACCATTTTCACAATATGGGGTTGGGGTAATAACCACTTCAAAAGTCATAAGTTTGGTAAAATCACAATTCCCTAGTTCATTGCCTATACCCATGCACCCACGAGTTCAAAACCATAATTAAAGCATGATTAATCACATGTAAACCATGAGAAACATTATTCAATCAATAAGCATTTTGAAATTCATGAACAATACTTTAAAATAAATGCTTTTAATAAATTAATAATGAGGGAAGAGTAACATGCCTGAAATAACAAGTTTCACGGAAGCAATTCAACCTTTAAGCCCTTGAATGACCTACTTCTTGGAA
The DNA here is from genome assembly GCA_030864215.1 of Capsicum pubescens. Taxonomy (NCBI): domain Eukaryota; kingdom Viridiplantae; phylum Streptophyta; class Magnoliopsida; order Solanales; family Solanaceae; genus Capsicum; species Capsicum pubescens. Next base: position 112,828,891 of record CM061538.1, read on the forward strand.
ACCCTAAGTATGGTTACTTGAGATAATTTGAAAGAGCTTGAGAGGGTAATTATGTTGAGTTATGGTTGAGAATAGGGTCCCAAATAAGATTATAATTCATGGGTTGTCAGTGGGATAGGAGGGAAATATTTAGAATACCCTCATTAAAAAATGGGAAAATAACTCATTGATCTCTATGGGTGACCTTACAACTCGTAGGGTCACCCTACGACTTGGACCATCTATTCGTAGCCAAACCAGAACCCCCTTGGACTCTTCACTATGAACCTTACTACTGGCACCCTACGTCTCGTAATGAGACACTACGACTCGTAGGGCCAGGTCATAGTCTCAACAATTTTAATAGGGGTCTTACACTAGACACACTATGAAATACCCTCCTTACGACTCACTAGGAGTCTATACGACTCATTAAGTATAATTTTCATCAAGGCAGTGACTTAGGCAAATCCTTCTGGGCTTATTACGACTGGGTCTTTTGACCCGTAAAGACACATTATGACTCATTAGGTGAGTCGTTACCAAGGCAGTGATGATAAAATTGTAGAAATTTCCAAGCACCAAAACCCGAGGCATTACATACTCCCCCTATTAGGATCATTCGCCCTTGAATGATAGGACAAGGCATTTATTAGCATGATTTGACCCCACATACCACTACTCTTACCTTTAACAAATACAGAAAACAAAGATGTCAAGGAAATCACTATTTCCTTTAACAAAGTCAGAAAACAAAGATGTAAAGAAATTCACATACCTCAAGCACGATTATCCGAAATAGGAAAAAAGAACGGATACTTGGACTTCATGTCCTCTTCGACTTCCCTAGGAGCTTCCTCAATCTTTTTGTTCCTCCAAAGAACCTTCACCAAAGTCACATCCTTGGTCCGCAACCAATGGACTTACCAATCCAAAATCTCAATTGGGACATTCTCGTAGGACAAGAAATCCGAAATACCCACCTCCTCTAAAGGAACAACCATTGAAGGATCACCCATGCACTTCCTAAATATCGAAACATAAAACACTACCTAAATTAAGCTCAAACTAGAAGGCAACTCCAATTTATAAGAGACATTACTAACCCTCTTTAAAACTTAGTACGGACCGACATAACGGGAAATAAGCTTCCCCTTCTTACCAAATCACATCACTCCCTTCATGGGGACACCTTTAAAAATACCCAATCACCGGCATTGAACTCCAAATCCCTGCGCCTTACATCTGTGTAGGACTTTTGGAGACTTTGGGCGGCCTTAAGTCTATCCCGAATCACCTCCACCTTCTCTATGTCTTGGTGGACCAAATCAGGACCAAACAACTTATTTTCACCAACCTCAAACCACCTAATAGGAGATCTATACCTCCAACCATACAAGGCCTTGAATGGAGCCATACCAATGCTAAAGTGATAACTGTTGTTGTAGGCAAATTCTATGAGAGTCAAGTGGTCAACCCAACTGCCACCAAAATAAAAAACACAAGCCCGATGCATATCTTCTAAAACTTGAATAATCCTTTCTGCTTGCCCATCCGTTTGCAGGTGAAAAGTGGTACTAAGGGTCACCTTAGTCCCCAAACCTCACTGGAATAACCTCTAAAAATGAGATGAGAACTGTGTTCCCAATCAGATATGATGGAGACTAGAGTACCATGACACTTCATGATCTTCTCAATGAACATCTTAGCATAATCCTCTGAAGAGAAATTAGTCCTCACTGGCAAAAACTGAGCTCACTTAGTTATCCTATCTATGATGACCCAAATCAAATCAAATTATTGGCGAGACTGCGGAAGACCGATAAAAAAATCCATATTAATTACCTCTCATTTCCATACCGGCAGTTCAATCTCCTGAGTCAACCCACTGGGCCTTAAGTGCTCTACCTTCACTTGCTGACACACTTTGCACTTAGCCACAAAATGGGCCACATCCCACTTCATATTATTCCACCAATAAATTTCCTTATGACCATGATACATTTTCATCAAACCAGGATGAATAGTATAATGCGACTCATGAGCTTCGGCAAAAATTCTTCCTCACAACCCATCAACATCGGGAACACATAATCTACCTTGGTACCTCAAGATACCATCACCACCAATCTCAAAAACCATCACTTTCTATCTACCTACATCATTCTTGATTTGCATCAAAATAAGATCCAACACTTGTTTCTCCTTTACTTCAGCACCAAAAGATGACTTTGCCACCTCTTGAACAATCAGACCACCATTCTCAGAATCTAGGAGACAAACTCTGAGATTATCCAAACAATGAATATCCTTCACCAAATATCATTTCTCCTCATCCACGTGAGATAAGCTTCCCATGGACAACCTGCTAAGAGAATCAACAACCATGTTAGCTTTAACTGGATGATAGAAAAAACTCATGCCATAGTCCTTGAGCAACTCAATCCATCTCTTTTGTCAAAGATTCAATTCTTTCTAGGTGAAGACATATTGCAGGCTCTTATGATCAGAATAAATATCAACATGGATCTCATACAAATAATGCCACCAAATCTATAATGCAAACACTACAGCTAACAATTCTAAATCATGGGTTGAATAATTTTTCTTATGAACTTTCAACTATGTAAAAGCATAAGCAACCATCTTGACATGCTGCATCAACACACAACCTAGTCCCACCCGGTACCATCACAATAGAATACAAAACCATCAGTGCACACAGGAAGAGTCAAAATTAGAGCCAAAGTCAACTTATCCTTTATCTTCTCGAAACTACTCTCGCAAGCATCAGACCATAAGAATTTCACCTTCTTTTGAGTCAACTTAGTCAATAAGAAAGTAATAGAAGAGAAACTTTCCACAAACCTTCTATAATAACTGCCTAAACCCAAGAAGCTCTGAATGTCGGATGGATTCATGGGTCTAGGCCACTTCTTAACCACTGAAACCTTCTGTGGATCCACCATGATCCTTTCACTAGAAACAACATGACCTAGATAAGTCACAGCATCTAACCAGAACTCACACTTAGAGAACTTTGCATACAAACATTGATCCTTTAGGGTCTGCAACACAAGGCAGAGGTGATCGACATAATCCACCTTAGTCTTAGAATACACCAAAATATCATCAATAAAGAAAATGGTAAATAAATCCAAAAATTAATGAAAAAATTGATTCATAAGATCCATAAATGTTATCAGGTCTTTAGTCAAACCAAAGGACATTACCAAAAACTCAAAATGACCATACCAAGTTCAGAAAGCAGTCTTAGGGATATCCACCTCCCTAATCTTCAACTGATGGTAACTCGATTAAAGATCAATCTTAGAAAAGAACTTAGCGCCCTGTAGCTGATTGAACAGATTATCAATCTTCAAAAATGGGTATTTATTCCTTACGGTCACCTTATTCAATAGGCGGTAATCAATACACATTCGAAGGAACCATCTTTCTTATGCACAAAAAAAATAGGAGCACCCCATAGAGACATATAAGGGTGGATAAAACCCCTGTCCATAAGATCTTGAACTGCTCTTTGAGTTCCTTTAACTCAGCCAGAGCCATTCTATAATGAGGGATAGAGATAGGATGAGTGTCTGAAAGAAGATCAATCCCAAAATCAATTTCCTTATTAAGAGGAAAACTAGAAAGATCATCAGGAAATTACAAACCATAGGGATAGTCTGCGAAGAAGGACTTTTGGATCTAGAATCCTTAATATGAACTAAGTGATAGAGACACCCTTTAGAAACCAACTTTCAGGCTCTAAGATACGAGATAAACTTTCCTTTAGGCACTAGGGAACTACCTTCCCACTCGATCACTGGCTTATTTAGGAAATCAAAACTGACCCTTCAGGTCCGACAATCAAGAAATAAATAGCATGAGTGCAACCAATCCATCCCTAAAATCACATCAAAGTCTAACATGTCCAACTCTATTAGATCAACCAAGGTCTCTCTCCCATGGACCAATATCACGCAACCCCTATAGACCCTTCTAGCCATAATAGAGTCACCCACCAGGGTGGACACAGAGTAGGGATCCGAAATACACTCAAAATCAAAACTAAATAAATAGCCACATTAAGGGTCACATAAGATAGGGTAGACTTGGGATTAAGCAGACAGTATACATTACGAGAAAAGAGTTTAAGCATATCAGTAATGGCATCGGTGGATGCCTCAAAATCCTGGCATGTGATAAGAGCATACAGACGATTTTGACATGTGTTGGCACCAGAAGAAGAAGTAGTACCTTTTGGTGCGGGAGCTGATGAAGTAACAACAGTAATTTTATTTGCCCAGAAGCAACCTTAGAAGGATAATCCCTCGGCGAATGACCAATCTGACCAAATTTAAAGCACTTATTTCTCCCTTCCTTGTAAAAAACACAATGCACCTGGCCAGATAATCTACAAAGAGGACATGATGGAGCTGACTAAACCCCGCTAGACTGTGAATGGGCTCCTGATGCTCTAAACCCAATATTATACTGAGAACAATGATCACCCAATGAATTCATATAAGGAGCATTAACCGTAGAGTAGGAACCAGATTTTCCCACTTTTTTAGACCACTTTCCACTATCTCTACCACGTTGCTGCTAACCTCCACCCTAATTCGATTAGGAAAAATTCTTATTCTACATTTTACTCATTTTTGCTTGCTTCTTTGTTTCCTTTTTCACTTGTTGAATATACACCACAAGTCTAAAGATGTCCGAATCCTTGTTCAACAAGGCAGCCTTTCTCTCTAAGATTAACTCACGAGATAACCCAGAGGCAAACTTCCTTATTTTATCCCTCATTCTAGATAACAACTCAAGGGCATAATGTGATAACTGATGTAACTTTAAGGCATACTTCTTAACGTACATCCTTCCTTGATTCAGATTCATAAATTCCTTGGCCTTTGCCTCCCTTAACTCCTAACAAAAGAATCGATAAAGAAAAGCACTAGAGAAATCATCCCACAAACTGGACTCAGCATCGTCACCCCTAGATTGGTCCCACTCCTCATACCATTGGTATGCTACATCCTTCAACTAAAAAGCACATATCAGTAGCATGCATCACACAAAAGATCTTTTCCATCTCATCAATAAAGTTTTTACAATCTTTCTCAACTTTAGAACCAGTGAAAATAGGAGGACTCAACCTTTTAAATTGGCCAACCCTAGTGACCTCAGATAATGAAGAAACAAAAGCAACACGCTTAGTCTGGGAGGCCACAAACTAGGTAAGTAAATGAATCGACTAGCAAAAGTCAGCATTAGACACTCCAGCCTGGGTGCCTGAGAAGAGATTGGGGAGTGGATCTCTCTCAGGGCAATCAGAAGCAGCGACCCTAGATTGAGTTTGAACTCCTAGAGTTAGAAGATCTCCATTCATATTATCCTCAAACAGCAGAGAAGAGTTTCTATGAATATCAGATCTTCTTGGAGGCATGATTTGAAAAGAGAACATACAAAAATTAGAGGAGATTGGAGACCTTAGACTCTATATCTTGAAATAGAACAACAAAAAAGAGAAATATTTCTAAATGCCTCGTAGCCTCTCCCTTATAAGTATGGAGCACTACACACCATAAATGAGACTCTACTTGACACAACTTCATCGGACACCCAATGACACCAAACCTCATCTCTGATACCATCTATGTAACGACCCAAACTAGGGCCTAGCTATGATGGGTATCTCAAGTCCCACGTGGATCGAAGATAACCCCTTACACCTAACCAAACCAAGCACAACATCCCCCAATATCGGATAAATTTTGAACATATAACAAGATAACATGTAATAAGCTTAAGAAAATTCAAAACATGTCTATAACCAATGATCGGTGACCGTACAAACAATCGACCAACATCTCCGAATATCCACAGTAATCCAAACAAAGCCTTTTAAACCAAGAACCAAAACTGGATATCAATAAAGTGTTGGGACATGCCCTTGACTATAGCCAAAAATAAGTCTAAACAGTCTGATACATAAGAAAATAAAACATGAAATGTAGACTTTTGATGTATGAAAGCTCACCACTTTAATATCAACTGACGAGTTGATACCGAACCCTAATCACTAAGCATGAGGAGTAAAAGTATGACCAGTTCCTGTATCGCGTGGGAATATAATGTTCGAAGATAATTAGTGATTGGAGCACTAGCATAAAACTCAGGGTTAAGGAGAACATAATGACATGATCAACAGTTCAAAATCATTCAAACTAATGCACATAATCAAATGCATATACATACATACATATATATATATCACATGCCGGGATAGAGTTTAAGGCCTAACATGCTCTTTAAGACTTTAGTCTGGATTGTGTAGCTCAACCATCATAACATGTACCAACGGGATACTTGGGCCTCAGATCTCACTCCCTGGTCGGGCCTCAGTACGTGTAGCGCACGAACTGGAGAGTAATCTCATATATATGAATGGGGGACTCAAACCTCCTAATCATATACTAAGGTGACTTAAGCACCCGATCATGTAGTGATGTGCGGGGGACTCCAACCTCCCTAATCATGTAATAATAATGAGGGGGACTCAAACCTTCCTGGTCAATTTGACCACCGCATCATCAAATGCGGTTTCTAGTATTAGTCACTCAGACCTCCACTTTCACGACTCAGCTATATAACCCTCATTAATGCCTAATTAAAAATATTCATCACGTATTCCCATTCATTGAACCATATTTAACATTAAGAAATACATTGTTGGTATCATCATACCAACTACACTCACAAGGTAACAACAGCATGCCAAAATAATTACATTACTTGAGGGATTTCACAATCCCCTTAGTTTAATTTTACAAATTCCCATATTTCTTATAATTAAAAATTACTTTCACAATATAGGGTTGGGGTCATAACCACTTCAAAAGTCACAAGTTTGGAAAAATCACAATTCCCTAGTTCATTCACCATACCCATCCACCCACGATTTCAAAACCATAATTAAAGCATGATTAATCATATGTGAACCATGAGAAACATTATTCAATCAATAAGAATTCAAAACCCTCAACCATTGTTTCAAAACCAACATAAATATCTCATGAACAATACTTCAAAACATATGATTTTAAGAAATTAACCATGAGGGAAGAGTAACATGCCTGAAAGAATAAGTTTTACAAAAGTAATTCAACCCTTAAGCCCTTGGATGACTTACTTCTCATAAACCCTAAGTATGGCTACTTGAGAGAATTTAAAAAAGCTTGAGAGGGTAATTATGTTGAATTATGGTTGAGAATAGGGTCCCAAATAAGACTATAAGTCATGGGTTATCAATGGGATAAGAGAGAAATGTCTAACATACCCTTATTAAAAATTGGAAAAATAACTCGTTAATCGCTATGGGTGACCTTACAACTCGTAGGGTCACCCTACGACTTGGACCATTCAATCATAGACAAACCAGAACCCCCTTAGGTTTTTTACTGTGAACCTTAGGACTGGAACCCTATATCTCATAATGAGACACTACGAATCATAGTTCCAGGTCTTAGTCTCAACAGTTTCAATAGGGGAACTACACTGGACACACTACGAAATACCCTCCTTATGACTCGTTAAGTATAGTCATCATCAAGGCAGTGACTTAGGCAAATCCTTCTGGGCTCATTATGCCTAGTTCTTATTACTCGTAAAGACACATTACAACTCGTCAAGTGAGTCATTTTCAAGGCAATGAGGATAAAACTGCATAAATTTTCAAGGACCCAAAAATTAGGGTGTTACAACACTTCTTCTATCGGTACTCTATAACTACATATACCTCCATGCTCCCAAAATTCATTATTATAGAACTCATAATTTATTTCATCATAGAGTGGATTTTGGTATTGGTAGTCTTGGTATGGCATTTGTGGTGCATTTTATGAGGGTCATGTGTGGGAACCATGTAATGATGCATTTGATGTGTTTGAAATGGAGTTTGTTATCAGATTTGCTTGTCCACAAAAGATAGGTTCTCTTGCGGTGGATAATAGGGTTACAATTAGAGATATAGTGTAGGTTTCCTTGAAAAATTTAGAGTGTCGTTCCTTTGGAAGGTAAGTTGTTGGAAGTTTCGGGTTTGATTTGGTAGAGGGTAACATAACTCGTGAGCTTACCCCGGAGTAATATTGGTGGATTGAACCGATTCCCTCCTTACTCCCCCATCTTCCATTTGAATTGATTTCGCTCTCTCTACCTGTACCAACCTTTTCTTTATTGCTCTTAATCCTTCATTCATTTTTACTACTTATTTGGTAAGGTGGGTGATAGCCTCTAAGATGTGGTTGGAGCCTTCGCCAATTGGACTTACGTTTGACATGGTACCTACAAAACTTAACAAACAATATTAGTATGAAAAGGCTTATGTCACTCATATGTAAACTCCCAACTCACCTCCTAAAGCGTCATCTCAAAATTGGTAGTGAACTAGCTTGGCTCAATCAATTCAAGATCACCTATCCTTTGTGGTGGAGTTGATTCTTGTGACTCTTGAAAGAAGGACAACTCGATTGAAGGCTAAATGACTTGAATCAAGAAGTTATCAATGAATTAAGATGAGAAAAGTTGAAGAAAGAAGCAAAAAAATTAAACGAAGTAACAAAAGTAAAAAAATTACTTATATTGCTTAATTTAAGGAATCAAAGAAAGAATTTGATGATTTAAAACTAGTTAATAAGTAATTAAATATGTTAGTTACTCACTAAATAGTTGAAAAATCAAAGAAAGAAAGTATAAAAAAAAGAACCACAGAGTTTGGATACTTAGAAAAATTTTGGGGTCCCAAGTTAAACTAAGTGTTGAAAAGGCTGAAATTCAGCCTCTGAAGTTGCCCTTCACGTGCTATACAGGCGCTGGGGGAAATGTTGTTGATGTGACGGTTTGTTGGCTGCCATGTGGATTTTTAATTTAATTTTTTAAAAAAAGTAATTTTTTTTATTTCCACAAGTGACCCTACTACATCTTTTCTTTTCTTTTCTTTTCTTTTTTTTTGGGATCAAATGCTCCTATTTTACTCCTTTTTCCTCAAGCTCATATGAAGAACATGATGAACTTCAAGAGCAACAAAATTTGTAAATTCTTCAATTCTTCATGAAATTGTCCCAAATTTTAAGAGTAGCTTTTCGTCAACCTAGAGAATAAGACCCAATAATTTTTGTCCCTCAAATCATCCCTAATCTTCAAGATCCATTTTCAAGTTTCAAACCTTCAAGCTCCTTTAATGGTAGAATCTTCCTAACAATCAAAAATTAGAAGAAATATTTGGAGTTTGACTTAATTGATACTAGAGAATAAGGATCTAGTGTCAAAAACAACAAATCAAAATGATTTTTTATTTTATTTTTTGGAATTTTTGATTTTTCCTTTTGGATTGTTTAGTAGATCAAAATCTCAAGATTAACATTTGTGAAAATGAATCTTAACCTAGGCACTTGATACCAAAATGATAAGAATCAAAGATAAGAAGGAAAATAGATATAAAAGGGTCACCTTACATTTAATAATATAATTCTTCTTGTAGTGTATAGTTTTATTGATTGACATCATCAGATGCACGTTCAAAGCATGTGCATTATAAAAAATTAAATCCAGTACCTCAAAATCATGCATCTCAGCTGTCATCAAGAAAATTTTCTCTTACATAGAGTACAAAAATATAATATGTCTATATTCGAATTGACCGTCAATACATCAATAGCTTATGTCTGATGCCTTTATCAAACGTTTTATAAGTTACACAAGGTTTAAATACATGAATAGCTTTATTCTTATCGGCAACCAAACACCCCTAACATGTTAAAGATTTATAATCATCTAAATTGTACTCAGTTTTGATTTTAAAAATGTAGAATTTCGAGAATAAAAATAACTCTTCATAAAAATAAAGTGCTTTTAGGATTAGGAAATAAGTATAATGACTAAATTCCTCTTTAATTAACTACACTTTTTTATCTTTAAAATTTTACGTTATCTTTTTAAAAAAATTTAACTTAATAAAATAACCTACACAATAATTTATTTTTGATATATGTTTATTCTTAATTGATGTTTGATACACTTACAACAAACGTACCCCAAACTAGTTATCCCAAATAGGGGCAAAATACTCTAATATATCCTTGTACTTATCCGAGTTTGTAAAGTGAACACCTCTACTTAGCCTTTTGTCATCTGAATCCCTTAACCCATCAAAATACGAGATTTCAAACCCCTCCTACCATATGTATAGCTCATTCGCCCTAAAATAATTTACACATCAGATCCACATCACATAAATTAATGCCACATCATATCCACATCATCAATTACTTTTTAAAATTATTAACCAATAATATTAAATAAAAATAAAATAATAAATTTTTTAAAAAAAAAAACAAAGTTCATATTTCTATAAGGGTTGGTCGACTGTTAATGGCATTTCTGGTGAGCTTGGTTGTTGGAATTGATGGAGGAAGGATTGTGATGATATCAAAATTTGGCATGTCTTTTTTCAATTTCCATCCCCAAATGGAAACTTAAGGAAAAAATAAGAGATCAAAGTTGTTTCCTTGAAACTACTTTTTTTAATCTGGAAACAAAGTTGTTTCTTGAAAATGCACAGATTACTGCACAGAAACAGCTATTGGACACCACTTTTTTGAGACTTTGAATAATCATATATTATTCCTAGTCACCTCATAATTCTGAGATCTTCTTATCAGCAAGAAAATATACCTTGGAGCAATCAAGTCCTTAATTCTCTAATCTCAGGATAAATAAATGATTCGGACATTACACCGATAGTAAGAACCATGTTCCCAAAAATTTCAAACATGTAATAAAGAAGCTTAGAAAATGTATCAAACATCCAACAACATTGCAGACTCTAATATTAGAAGGATACATTTTTCTATAATCTTCTCTCCAACCATTATCAAGTTTCGAAACCCAATTCTGAAGGGTATTCAATAAAGAGATTTTCCGATGAGTTGTTGTGTTGTTCATTGATTTTAAGAGTTTGGGAGGGTAGAGCTGGTGGATTTCCAGTGGAGTTTCACCGGAATTTATGCAAAGGGGTGGGTGATATTAGATTGTTTGGTTGCTAATTTATGGATATGACATTTTTCGGTGAGATTTTCACCGAAAAATCAAAACAGAAAGAGTCCCCGCTGAAGAAAGATGTAGGGTCGGGGGTTGGGGTGGGGAATGGTTGGTTGGGTATGGTGGTGATGGTGTTGGGTGGGGGATGGGGGACGGGGACCAGTGAGAGGGTTGGATGTAGTGTTGGTGGTGGTGTTGTGGGGTGGGGGTAGGGGTGGGGGAGGGGTAGATGAAGAAGAGGATTTTGGGATTTTCTTTAATTATTTGTCCCCTTTTTAAATTTATTATTTTGAAATTTTTTGAAATATTCTTAAAATAAAAAATATTGACTTCACTCGCTTAAAAACGTGTGTCTACATGCGTTTTTTCAGCTCAATAATTTAATGCAACATATACTCGGTAAATGTTCAAAAGGATTTAAAATATTGTGTTTTAATGGGTTAAAGGATTTAGATGACAAAAAGATAAGTAGAAGTTTTCACTACAAACTTAGACTAGGACATGGGTCTATCTGATTATTTCGCCCTTTAATAGGCTAATCAAGTTTAAACCTTAAGCTGATTTATTAAAAGAAAGTCTTGAATCCAAACTCATTTATTCAAAAAAACAACTATGAGATTGCCTGACTTCTTTTTTTTTGTATTTCATATTAGCTCAATTAAAGTTTATTGGTGATAATCTTGTTTCTTCTATTGTCTATTATTTTGTTACTACATTTTATTTCTTGTTCTTATGTTATGCTTTTTCCTATGTTACTTGGTTTCGAGATGGGGATCTATTGGGAACAACCTCTCTACTTCACATCTAAGGTAGTGATATTGGCCGTATACATTCTACCCTCCTAAAATCTCATTTTATGGAAATATACTGGGCATATTATTGTTAACGATTAAAGTTTGTAGATATTAAGAAAATCTTAATCACCATAACATAAGGTTAATAACATATTATAAATTAAAAATTCATTTATTTTTAGGAAAAGTTTCAAAATAGCAACAGTTTGGCATAGAACTCACCTTCCATAGCCACATTTTACAATATTACCATTTATAGATCACATCCGATATATTTGCTTTTACTCAATAATTTGTATTCATATAAAACATAAATACATTAATCACATTTTATATTTGATATTTTTTTCAAAAAATATGACTACATCGAATACAAGCCATGGATGATGATGGAAATATCATAACCGTGCATTGTATTTCTATTTACCATCATCTTTTTTATTTTATTCTTTTCTCTTCTTTTTTTTACTTTTTGATTTTTTTCCTATTTTCATTTTCTTTTTTTATTTTTCGATTCTTTTTTTTATTTTTTGTGTTATTTCTTTTTTTCTTCTTTTCTTTTATATTTTTATTTTTTTTCCTTTTTTTGTTTTTTATTTTCATTCTATCTCTATCTTCTATTTTTATTTTTTTATTTTTGGTTTTCTTTTTTGTACTTTTTTTCTTTTTTTTCTATCTTATATTTTTTGTAGTTTTGAAAAATATGACTACTCGAGTACAAGTCACAAATAATAACGAAAATACCATAATTGCTTATCGTATTTGTATTCACATCATCATTTATATTTTTGTATTCGTTGATACAATTATATTTGTATGTGTATTCTATAGTTCGCACTTCTTTTTGTATATATATTGTAATTTGCATTTGTATTTGTATTTGTATTTTATAGGTCGCACTTGTATTTGTATGTTATAGTTTGCATTTCTATTTGTATTTTAGAGTGCATTTCTATTTGTATTTTAGAGTTCGCACTTGTATTTGTATGTTATAATTCACATTTTTATTTGTATTTTATAGTTTACACTTGTATTTGTGTTTGCTAGGTGGCACCATCATTTATATTTTATACAATTCATACATGTATTTTAAAAAATTATTTTGTATTTTATAATTGATTGGACATTGTATTTATATTGTGTGATTTCATTTTATTTGTGTTTGTGTATTATTTTTATCGATGCACTTATATTTTTAGAGAATTGTTTTGTATTTATATTTGTCAGTTGACCACATATTATATTTTTATTTATAATTTAATTTGTTTCATTTGTTTGTATTTGAATTTGTAGTTGACAAGATTATTTTTATTTATAATAATTGTAAAAAAAAAATATTTTTCTTTCTACGAATACTTTTATTTATAAAATGATAAATTATACAAATACAAATGTTACATTTGCATCAAATGATACATGTTTATACAACTTGAACCATACACATACAAAATGATACTTTCTTATATACAAATACATATGATAAATTTGAAATACAAATTCTAATGATACATTTGCATTAAATGACACATTGCATATTTATATATTTAAGACCCAAACAAATACAATTAATCCATAGACTTATTGTATATAAATACAAATGATAAATTGTATATATTCACGGTTAAACTATTCAACTATAAATAATAAATTTATTTAAAATATATAGTATAACATAAATAAATATAAAATATAAAAAATATAAAATACAACAACAAAAAAATGAGAGGAAAAAGTACAAAAAATACATAAAAAGGATAAAAAAAAAAAAAAAATGAGAAGGAAAAAAAAAGAAAAAATGGTAAAGAAAAAAAAATAAAAGAGAAAAATGAAAAAAAAAAAAAATTAAAAAAGAGAAAAGGGGAGAGTATCAAAAAATATAGAAAGAGAGAAAATAAATGAGAGAGACTATGAATTGTAATTAGAAATAATTAATAGATAAGAGGAAGTTATGAATTATAATACTTCATTAAGATTTAGGTTAAATAAAATAATTAGGAGTCTATATTTGGTAAGTCACATAGGGCTTTGATCTAAAAGTGACAAAAGAGTTTGAAAATGAGGTGTAGGTGACTCAAGTCTTAATAATTGAGTAAAGGTGACAATTATGTTATTATAGATTAAGAAAGTTGGAGAAATTTGAAAATAATTCACAAGTTTTTAAATTTACACTTTGATCCAAATGTTAGTTAATATAATGAGAAACGAGGGGGGCGTGTTTCTCTCTCTTCTCGTCCGTTGATGTCTTTCTCTCTTCCCGATTTTTGTTGTTCATTATTGCTGATGTTTTATTCATCATCTTTTGCTTCATTATCATCATCTTCTACTTCATTATCATCATCATTTTCTTCTTGTCGGCCATTGTTGTTTTTACCTCTACTGCTGCTACTTACTTGACTAATTTTTTAGGTGAAATTTTATTTCATACATCACTTTGCACTTTGGCATTACTTCATAGGTGACTTTGGTAAGTAAAATTGTGATTTTTAGTTGAATTTGTCATCTGGGTACACTGCTAGTATTATTTTTTCAACAATCAATAGAACCCGTTCATGAATACAACATAAGAGCCCACAATTTAAATAGATCACCCAGTCTGTTGCAACAGATACATATTTTGTTGCAACAGAAGACTCACATGTTGGATTCATGTTTATGGCTCTATAGTTCCCGTAACATGAATCAAACAGATGGTTAATCTGTTGCAACAGACGTGTTATTTGTTGTAACAGATAACTATTCTATTGTAATAGATAATTATCTATTGCAACAGATGAGAAATATATTGCAAGAGAATATTTATTTGTTGCAACAGACTATTTATCTGTTGCAACAGATCTTTACTCTGTTGCAACAGATGAGTAATCTGTTTGGAACAACACAATACAGCTCCTGCCACAAACCCAACAGATAACCCATATGTTTCAACTCTTGCTATTGATACTAGATTCAAATTATTTCTTAGTCGTCGACAAGTTTGTTGAGAAGAAGGAATAGGCAGAATAAAAATTAAATAAGAATTAAAACATCAAAGTCGACCAAACATAATTTTTTTAGTAAACAAAAATAAATAAAAATACATAGGCTAAAAGAAAAATAATAATTTTCCTTCACGAGGTAGGGGGTTAAGGTCTGGGGATACACCACTCTCCCCAGATCCCACTTATGGGATTATACTGGTATGTTGTAGTTTTTATTTGATCAACTTTAATAATTTACTAAGTGCTTAATTAATCTGATCTAATAGAGGTCTCTACTTGAGTATTAATGTATGGATTGGGTCAAGTTTTAAGTTTTAACTCTTGATATTGCTACTGGATTCAAATTATCCCTTAATCATCGGCATGTTTGTTGAGAAGAATAAATAAACAGAATGAAAATTAAATAAGAATTAAAACGGCAAAGTCGATCAAACATAAATTTTTATTAAACAAAAACAAATAAAAATACTTAGGCTAAAAAGATAATCTAATTATTATTATCATCATTATTGTCAGCCGGCCAATCTTCAACCGGCATCAGCAGTGCCCTCCTCAGCCTTTGGATATCTCGGAGCATCCTGGCTCTCATTGCAGACAACTCTCATTGAAGGTCATGAACCTAATTTTGAAGCTCCTACATAGTGCCTTGTAAAATAGCAATGTCCTACACCGGATCAGTCATATCTAGAACACGAATGAATTGACAAAAAATGTTAAAATAAAAGTAAAGAAAAGAATCTGAATGTAATATAACGTACACTACCAATTGGGTATATTTACACAAAAATCAATAAAAAAACTTACCTGAGTCAGGGAAGAGAAAGTGGTTGAAGGTGTAATATGAAAGACAAGATGCAAGAAATAAATTTAGTAGAATGAACGAGTAAGGAGAGACCTATTTATAGAGGATTAAATTTGAATGAGTTAGGAAAAAAGGCGCGACTGTTCACCTCCATTTATTAATTACATACAAACTGATGACTTTTTGAGTACTTTAAAAAGTTATGACTTAATTAAATGAAGCTTCTGACTAACTTTTTAATTATTGTGATAAGTCATGACTTTTCAGCTTATTATTATTAATTAGTTCTTTTCAGTAACCATTTTTATTGAGTTGTGGCAACAAATTCTATATCTGTTGCATCAGATAACACATCTACAACAACAGATATACCATCTGTTGCATCAGATAAACCCATCTGTGACAACAGATATACTATCTATTGTAACAAATTGACAACCTGTTGCATCAGATAATCTGTCTGTTGCAACATATAATCTATCTTTTTTTAATAATCACATATCATTAATCCAAAATTTTTATTATATAAATTTAAAAAACAGATTTAAAAACAAAAATGGCGAAAAGTCACTACTTGCCGCCTATTTTATATTAACACCAATTATTCAAATTAAATAACCATTTTTTTACGGTTATAAGTTATGTTTATCATTTATTTCTGTATTATTTTTTGTGAAAAGAAATAACTTAATTAAATCAAGCTGGTGAGTTTTTTATTATTGTGACAAGTCATAACTTTTCAGCTTATTATTACTAATTAGTTATTAAATTTAAATAACCTTTTTCTCAATTAAAAAATCGAAGACACCTTTTCAATAATCATTTCTTTAATAAAATAATAACCATTTTTATTGAGTTGTGGCAACAGATTGTATATCTGTTGCATCAGATAACTCATCTGTGGCAACAGATATACCATCTGTTGCAACTAATCGACCATCTATTTTTGGAGCTTTTTTTATTTCTTCTAACAGCTGATTCATCAGTCACAACAGATGGGGAATTTGATGCATCAACAACATTGAATGTGTTAGACAAAAATTCACGATTGTTCACTTTTTTTAACAATCATATATACCTTAATTAATCCAATGTTTTGACTTTTTATTATATAATAAATAAATAATTTTAAAAAATAAATTTAAAAACAAAAATGGTGAAAAGTCACGATCAATTATTAAAATTAAATAATCGTTCTTTTATGGTTATAAATTATGCTTATCATTTATTTCCTTATTATTTATTTATGAACTATTTTTTATATTAAATAATTAAAAAGTCATGACTTTTCACCCTCTCAATAACAATAACCCTTTTTTTTATTAATAACCATCCGTTGTAACATATGGTTCATTAGTTGCCACAAACGCTCAATCTCTACCTCCAACCATCGATATATTGAGAGTAAGGAATAGACAGAATGAAAATTATATATTAAATAAGAACTAAAAATCCAAAGTCGACCAAATATAGATTTTTGAATCCATTATATACAAATGTATACAATTAAAAAACATACCCTTGGGTAGATCCGATATCAATAAAGAAAATACATATGCTAAAAGAAAAAACATAACCTAACTATTATTACTACTATTATTATTATCATTATTAGTATTAGTATTAGTATTAGTATTACTGTCAACCAGCCAATCGTCATCCGGCAGCAACAGGGCCCTCCTCAGCCTTGCTCTGAAGTCGCACAACTCCCTCCGGAGGTCATGAATTTGCCTTTTAAGTTACCACAATGACTCGAGATGAATCACCTTGTACAAATATGGATTAGTCATATCTAGAAGTGGAGTAGAATAAACTACAAAAGAGGGACCTATTTATAAAGGATTGAATTCAAATGGGTTAGTCAAAAAGCCACGACTGTTGTTAGCGTCTTTTTAAATAAAACTGGTGACTTTTCAGCTTATGTAAATTAAAAAAATAGATATAAATACAATATTTTATCTTTATTGTATTTCAAAAAGAAAAGAAAATTCCTTTAAAATAAATCTAACAGATTGATAATCTATTGCAAAATATATTCTATCAGTTTGATAATTTACAATATATTGACAATCTGTTGCAACAGATGGATATATCTGTTTGATTTTTCTAACAGATAAGTCATATGTTGCAATAGATTGATCATCTGTAGTAACAGATGTCTATAATTGTTTGATAATTTTAACAGATGTGTTATCTGTTACAACAGGTTAGTCATCTATTTATTTAAATTAAGCCATAGATGGGCTAGAAAGAATAAGGTGTATAGATGGATGGATCCACTTTCATGTGTGGGGGTTATGTATTACTGATAAGGTCATCGGGACAACACACAGAAAGTACAATGTTTTTGTGTATGCAGTTTTTAACCAATTAGGCATTGATCATTCAAACAAGATCCTGCATTGTATAGTTAAGTATGATAGGTTTGAATTGATAAGGCCGAGAGGCCTATGAAGATGGTGTTGATACCCTGTTATGAATTATTGACGGTTGTTGCTCATGTTTATGTGTGTCAAGTTTTGAGAAAGGATCAATATTTGGTGTCATTGCAGAGATCTAATAGCGATTGGACTTAACTTTAAGTGTGCATTGAACTCTGAGAAGGCCTTCGAAGCTTCACACTGCATCAAACAAGAATGAAAAAATAATAGAAATTCCCCTGGCCCAAATTTATATAAAAGGGTTCTTCGAGAAAATAATTATACGCCAGAAGGATCCAAAGAAGAATGCTTGTGATGAAAAGGGGGGTTGATGAAAGACTATATCATCTGAGAGCTAATTGAAGAGGAAACATAGGGTAGTAAGGAACTTCCAGTGAATCTGGACGATGAAGATGAATTAAAACATGAGAAATCTGAATCAAGTGCAAATATGAAAGTGTATCCAATAATGTAAATTCGTCTGTTGTCTCTCTCAAAGAAAAATAATGCAGATGGAAACTTTGCTAGGGAGATACGACTAGGAAATATGGTCGAAATAACAAAATACCAAGAAAACAGCTTTGCGGGCACCGAGGGTTGAAATAATATACAGTAAGTCAAGAAAACTTGTGCCAAGAATAGCTGAAGTTAAAATAAAAAATCTAAGCGAAGACGGCAATTTCTAAATTTTAAATTGCATCTCATGCCTTCTTATTTGTGGTTCCGATTAGGTCCACTGCTATTGACTTGATTGGAACCACAAATAAGATTGAAAGACAGATACACTTCCTTAGCAATATGCAATATGGATATAATTAATTGTGTTTTCTTGCCTTAGCATACTTTCAACATATCTTGGAGAAGATTAGATGTTTCTTGTAGTATGTTAATCTCGATAATTTTCAAGCTTGCCTTCAGCTTGATGATTCGGTATTCAATTTTGTCGTTACCGTCATTGAGGTCAGTATAGAGTTCATGGTATTTTGTGAGCTCGTCAATGAGGAACACTTTCTTTGAAGTTGTAGCATTGTAAAAGTCCTTTAGAAGTCTTCCAAAAAACTTTTCTCAGAAGGCTTAAATGATACATGAAGGGTCGCTATGTTTATTTTAGGTCAACATATTCATGCACGCTTAAGCAGTGGTCCCAATAGGATAACATTCAATCGTTGGGACCATTGTTTGAGTGTGCATCAACACGTTGACCTAAAACAAACATAGCGACCCATCATGTATAACTTAAGCCTTCTAAAGAAAGTGTTCTAGAAGCCTTGTAAAGGCCTTTTACAATGCCACAGCTTCGAAGAAAGTGATCCTCATTAACAAGCTCACAAAAGACCAAGAACTCTACACTAACCTTAACGATGGCAACAACAAGCTTGAATACCGAATCAGCAAGCTAGAGGCAAGCTTGAAAATTATTGAGATTCACATACTACAAGAAGCATCTGATCTTCTCCAACATATGTTGAAATCATGCTAAGGAAAAAAACATAATCAATTATATACGTATTGCATATTGATAAGGAAGTAATGATACTCAATCTGCCTTTTAATCTTATTTGTGGTTCCGATCATGTCAATAGCAATGGACCTAATCGAAACTACAAACAAGAAGGCATGGGATGCAATTTAAAATTCAGAAATTGCCGCCTTCGATTAGATTCTTTATTTTAACTTTAGCTGTTCTTGGAGAAAGTTTTCTCGACTTATTGTACATCATTTCAACCCTCGGTGCCTGCAAAGCTACTTTCTTAGTGTTATGCTATTTTCTATGTAGGTGATCATTTCGACCATGCTACCTAGTCGCAGCTCCCTAGCAAAGTGCCCATCTACACTATTTTTCTTTAAGAGAGAACAGACGGATTTTTCATTACTGGATACACTTTCATATTTGCACTTGATTCAGATTTCTCATGTTCTAAGTCAGTTTTATATGCCAGATTTGCTAGAAGTTCCTTGCTACCCTACGTTTCCTCTTCGATTAGCTCTTAGATGATATAGTCTTTCATCAACCCCTCATTTTCCCTTGCAAGTATTTTCCTACCGCACCTTGTGGCATATAATCATCACCCCGAGTAACCCAACCATATAAATTTAGGCTAGGGCGATAACTATATTGATTTTCATTCTTTGTTGAAGTAGTGTGAGGCTTCGAAGGCCCTCTCAGAGTCTAATGCACCCTAAAAGTTAGTCCAATCGCTATTGAATCTTTTTTACAATGCCATCAAAACTTAATCCCTTTACGATGCTTGACAGATAAACATAAGCAACAACCGATATTAAATCTTAACCTATCAAACTTAACTGTAAAATTATGCTATCTTGTTTGAATAATCAATGACTAATCAATAAAAAATAGCATTCACAAAATCAATGTACTCTATGTGTGTTCTTACGATAACATTATCAGTAATACATACCTCCCACATATGAAGTGGTTCCATCTGCAAACAGCTTATTTCTACGAACCCATCTTTACTATAGCCTCTTGTGTTGGTCGGACAAAAGTTGATCAACTTTCAGTTCCTTATATATACAAAGAAAAGGAAAAAAATTAATGTCAAACAAGAGAAGAGTAGAAAGAACATTATCCATCTGTTACAACAGGTGTGGAGCCTGTTGCAATAGATGTGAAGTCTGTTGCAATATATGTGGAGTCTGTTGCAACAGATTTGGATTCTGTTGGAATAATCAAACCATGTTGCTAGTGGTTTGATTTTTTCCAACAGTTGCTCCTTCTGTTGCAACATCAACAACAGCTAACAGCATCAACAACAAAGAAACAAACAAAATACATAAAAGGTACTGCCAACAAGGCTTTTAAGCTTTTCCCAACAGATGACTCTTTTCGCATATTTTAATAAAAATAATGGGGCGTTCATTCAAGACTTAAAAGTACCTTCAAAATTTTTAAATAAATATGATATGGGTAAATGGTAATTAAATAAAAAAATAGATGTAAATAACTTGCAAAGAAAAACGCGAATGAAAAAACAATAGTGAACCATACCTCCAATGTCAAAAGTAAGGGGATCAAAATAACAATTTCAATCGAGGAAAGATATAGATTAGTTTAGATCTGAAAGGATCTTTTTGAGAAAGAGAAGAGAAAAGAGAGAAAAAAGGAGACTACTATAATAACCCTAAAGAAGGAAGAAAGAAAAAGATGAGAGATGAATAAATTTAGGGTTGAAGGACAAATAGTTCTAGACATGGGTTTAAATATTCATTAATATTCATTAATAACTTGAGGGGCATGAGAAAGACGGGTGACATTGAAAAGACAAGACTAGACTACTCAATGAGTTTTTTGAGTTATCCAAGAAATATTTTTTACCACCTTTAGTAGTACTTACTATTTTATCTATCTTTCTTCTTCTTTCCAACAGAAGATTGCTTTAAAATTAAAAAAAAAGTTTTCCAAACAGATATGTCATCTGTTGCAACAGATATAAATATCTGTTTGAAAATTTCGAACAACTCAGTCATTTGTCACAATAGATGCAAAAGTCTATTTGATAATTAAATCAGATATGTCATCTGTTGCAACAAATATAAATATCTATTTGAAAATTTCCAACAGCTCAGTCATCTGTCACAACATATGCAAATGTCTATTTGATAATTAAATTATATATGATATCTGTTGGAACAGATATCAATATTTGTTTGAAAATTTTCAACAGCTCAGTCATTTGTTGCAACAGATTTATTTACAATTGATTTAGATAGAACTAGGGATGAGTACATAAGGTGAACTACAACTTCAATTGAGTCTTTGCCATTGCATGATATTGGTATTGCGCTCCTATCGACCCGAGTCAGAGATCGCTCACTCTGAGTCAAAACATTTCGTATTAACTTATTATTGATCTAATACCTAAATTTATTTATATAAAACTAGGAATGAGTACATAGGGTGAACTACAACTTCAATTGAGTCTTTGCGATTGCATAATGTTGGTATCGCGTTTCTCCCATCGATCGATCACTCTAAGTTAAAATATTTTGTATTAACTTATTATTGAACTAATACCTAAATTGATTTGTATAGAACTAGGGATGAGTACATAGGGTAAACTACAACTTGAATTGAGTCTTTGCGATTGCATGATGTTGGTATTGAGTTCCTCCCGACCCGAATCGGAGTCGTCGATCGATCACTTTGAGTCAAAATGTTTCTTATTAACTTATTATTAATCTAATACCTAAATTAGTTTATATAGAACTAGGTATGAGTACATAGGGTGAACTACAACTTCAATTGAGTCTTTACGATTGCATAATATTGGTATTGCATTTCTGTCGACCCGAGTCGTCGATCGATCACTTTGAGTCGAAACGTTTCATATCTCTTAAAATTTTAAAAAATAATTAAGATCAATTTGGACCAAATTAACATTTTCAAAACTAGTCATTCTTTTCCAAAAATACAAATCAACCCATACAAATCATCCATTTGTGGGAAATACGTTTCATCATTTTAAATTTTGAGTTCTCACTCTTTTCTTTCTCTCTCAATAATACAGACAACAACTTCTCAACATATTGCTCAACCCTTAAAAACAGATCGATTTTCTTCCCATTTTCGACTACATAGTTGTTATTTTCGACTTTATTCTCGCTTGTATCCATCATTTTCTCTATCTTCGCAGGTAACCGAGTTTGAGAAGAGTTATATATTTATTATTTATTCTAAAAATTAGGGGTTTTTTATTTAATGATAAAAAAATGACTTTTAGTTGTATTATCTTCGAGAATGGGTTAACAATTTTAAGTTTTGATGCTAAAGACGTTGGAAGAACGCAAGAAAATCCTAGTTTTTATTGCAGTGTTTTGTTGACTGTCGTGGTATTATTGGATGGTGTTTGTGGTGCTATTGGTGGTGTCGGTATTGGTGGTGGTGTAGGTGGTCTTGGTAGGGTGGTGGCGGTTTTGGCAGCCTTGGTGCGGGTATTGGTGGTGGTATTAGTGGTGGTATTGGTGGTCTTGGTGACGTTGGTAGTGGTGTTGGTCGTGGTCTTGGTGGTCCATATGTTGCAACAGGTGGAACATCTATTGGGAGATATTAAATAGGTGTTCAAACAAATTCCCCATCTGTTCCAACTGTTGGGTTATCCGTTGAAGTATTTATTTGCAATGTGACGTATAATAATTTATTGAAATTTATCTTAGCTTTTTTAAAAAAATTATGCAGACATCAAATGTAGTGCATTTTTTGTTTTTCTGTTATTTGTAGTTAAAAGATATCTCCCAAAAAAAACTGAAAGTGGATCAACTTCTGACCACCCGACAAAAAAGGATAGAGTACAGATGGATTCGGAGGAACTTCCTGAACAATCTTAGTCAAGGAAAAATAAGGCTGAGAAAAGTTATGAAAAGGGAGGTGCAGAAAGGTATATAGAGGCTGGTGAGGAAAATAAAAGCGAGGAGGAAAAAAAAGATAAACAAGATGATAATGCCTTACCAATGGGGCGTGAAATAATATTAAAATCCCAGCATGAGGCTATCACAACTATTAGTATTGATAGGTTTCAAGTTGCGATGCTGATAGATGACCCTGCAAAACTAACTGGTAATCTTGTACTTAAATGTCAGTTGGGGAAATCTTTTGATGAATTTAAGAATATTATGAAGAATAAAAACATAGACAGACTTTTTAAGAAGAACTGCTTTGGACACTTTCTTGAATTACCTGAGGACCACACTGCCCGTTTCTAAATGAGCATGGTATATGGTCTTCTCAAGAACAGGATCAAGTATGTGGGTGATGATAAAGATTTGAAAGAGGGCAAAAAAATGGATGAAATTTGGATCAACTACTATGGCATGCCAGTTTATTTTGGCTTGAAAGAGTTTGTCATAGTGACGGGCTTGAAATACAATCGTCCAGAAGAACCTTTAATCAAGGAAATACCCCCCGAAAGGTCCAAGGTAAGCAGGACAGCCAAACCACCACTATCAAATAGATAGAAGGCATTGTCCAAACTACCACCCACCAAAATGAACAAACGTAAGGAAAAATAGATGGGTTGTTGGATATTACTGGACGTAGCTACAAAGTGGTGGATTTGATAAAAGACCTCAAGGATAAAACCATACCAAAGCACTACAGGGAGAAATTGTGCTTAGTTTGGTTTGCCCATTCCGTTATATTGGTAAGAGACATCAACAAAGTCATAAAAGATGATTTGTTGAAGCTTGTTGATGATTTTAAGAAATTCAACAATTATCCCTGGGGATATAACAGCTACTACTTAACTGTTAAATATTTAGTGACAAAGCTATCCCAAAAGATGATCACATTATACGGCTTTCATGGTAAATTTAATCACTATTTTTTTACTCATCCATTAATTTATATTGTATAATTATTATGACTTTTTTTGCTTGCTTTTTGTTTATATATTTTAGGCTTGGGCATTTGAAGCCATTCCTCCCCTCCGAAGGCAGTTCAAGGATTACCCGGATGAGGTTTTCCATCCAAGGATCCTTAGGTGGTTGGTTTCAAAGAGCAGCACAAGAATTAAGGAGGCTGGTCTCTTTAACCCTCTAAATGATGCAGTACATTTTCTTTTGAGTAAAATAATTTGACTCAAAGAAAGATATTGAAATAGATATACCATCTGTTGCCATAGATGGGTCATCTTTTGCAACAGATTACCCGTCTACTACAACTGGTGCAACAGATGGGTAATCTATTATGACAAACAATCCATATTTTACAACAGATTAACCATCTGTTGCTCTGGTTCTTTGAACTCGACTCAACAGATTATCCATCTACTGCAAATTATGTAATAGATGAGTAATCTGATGCAATATATTGTTAATCTATTATGACATACAGATCAGTTGTTGCGACAGATAGATCATATATTGTATAAGTTGACTATGTTAATATGTAACCCAACTGTTTGACTATAAATTATTATTATATAATTTACATTAATGTATCTATCTTTTTATAAGTTGTGCATCCTTGGATTGTGCCTGCTGAGCAGGAGTTGGGAATGACTTCTTTTATTACTCTAAGTCTTATTGATACAATAGTAGACCCAATGATAGAGTTAATAAAGAAGGAATTGGCTGGAGCAACAACCATAAGAAAAGTAGTTAGGCAAGGTCAACCTAATGTTGAAACTCTTCATAACCAACCTACTGTAACAGATCTGGATGCTTTTTCTGGGGTGTTGGTGGTGGAGTTGTCGATGTTGGTGGTAGCCATCCTAATGTTGATGTTGCTACCACTAATGATGATAAGAATGTTGATGCTTAAGAAAAAATAAATATATTTGAAATCACTCCTTACACAAGTCCCTCTCACCCATACACTGGTCCCTCCCACCCCTACAGTAGTCCTTCTCACCCCTCTTTACCCTCATGTTCTCATTAAAAATGTAAAATGCGCAAGGACAAACATGATAAACTTCTTGAAAAACTAGAGGCTATCTCTGAAGCTGCCGAGGAATTAAAATCTAAGAAGGATGTCATACCATCCAAGAAGGTGAGGGAGCCATACACTCCTACAGTGGCGGTTGGGAGAAAACAAATAAAAATTAGCCAAATACTCTCCAGTCTGAAAACCAAAAAAGATTGTAACTTCTCCCTCTCCAAAAGTTGTTGAAGTTTTGAGGCCACTAAAAAAGATGGACATATACACGACACTTGGCGATGAAGAGAGCACAAAACTGCAAAATTCCAAGTATCCCAAGAAGAAGGAACCTGCAGAAGAATACACTATGCATATGTTTGACTACGAAGACTTTAAGAGTATGACAGTTATGCTTAAGTGGTACGTGGATAGGGTAAGTTTACTTTTCCTAACCTAGCCTTCTAATCTACTTCATGAAGAAGAAGCTACGCAACAGATGTGTCGTCTGTTGCAATAGTTGGGTATTCTGGTGCAACTGGTAGTTATTCTATTGCATCAAATTAAACATCTGTTGCGCTGGGTAATCTGTGAACCGATTCAGAGAACCCTCTACAACAGATGGACCATCCACTGCATCTTTACACTATATTTTTCTTCTTTACAATTACTAACCTATTTAAAAATTGAATTCTTATATCACAGTTGTTGATGAAATTATCTGCCTTATGAGGGGCAGGCAATTAGCGTATCCGGATGCTTATGATGCTGCCGATAGGATAATAGACCTCAACTTCTACAATAATTTCAAGAATATGTATAATACACTCCGTAAGCTAGGGTCAACTCCCAGTGGCACGGGATATGATATGTTAGTTTCTACGTACAAATGGGAGGAAAATATAATTAACTATGTTAGAGGGAAGAGGCCATATCCACACATCAAGAGCTGGACCAAGGTAAAGAGAATTCTTACAGTCATGAACGTGGAAGTCAAACATTTTCTCGTTGCTGAGATACTTTTTGAGGAGGGAAATATTAAGGTTTATGACTGCAACTTACCTATCTTCAAAGACGATGCTTTTTATATCTACGTGTAGCTACTGTTGGAGTTGCTCCTCAGCTTGTTGAGGTAGAGTAAACTGATGGATCATTTTCCAGCGAAAGTCTTGATGAAGAAAGCATGGGATTTTGAAGGTCGAAACAAGGGCATACAACTTCAAAAAATAAAGCCAGTGCTGCGTGTGGGTCGTACTCGCTTGCATATATCGAATATTTGCTAACCGACATAGAAATATCCGATCTGTGCAATGTCATTGTGGCAAAAATGCAAGAGGTCTGGTCTTATGGGGTACTAACTAAATGCTTGGAGCTGTGTATAAAGAAGAAGATGTACAAAGACAAACACCATAATAATTTTTTAAGTTTGACGAAAGTAGATTTTTTTATAATACAACAGATTATCTATCTGTTGTAACAGATAGTATATCTATTGTGATAGATTGATTATCTGTTGTAATAGGTTGCTCATCTATTGCATTATGTAGATGTCTCTCAGTCTATGTCGCAATAGATATACAATTTGTTGCAATATTAGTCTATCTGTTGTAACTGATAGGTAATCTATCGGAACAAATTAAAAAAACTAGGAAGACCTATTTGATAATTTCCAACAGATGACCTATATGTTGCAATATATGTCTAAATTGTGTGATAATTTACAACAGATATGTCGTCTGTTGTAACATATGTATTATCTGTTGTGATATTTGAATCTAGTATTCTATTTCAATTAATAAGTTCAAAACTAAGGATTAAATTATATTCACAGACAACATTAAATAGATCGAAGCCTTCAGAAATTACATGAAATAACTCAACAAATTAATAAAATGTAAGAAAATCATTATGGGTACAAATGATCTACTTTACAAATAAATCAATAATTTAACCTTTGGAGCCAACAATTACCAAGGAGAGGTTATTACTTTGACAGACTCAAGCTATAAAGATCTACTCAATATGGATAAGTTGTTCTTCATTCGGTGCTATGAAATTCGGCTTAATGTCGCTTGCGTATGATTTCTGAGCTTTCGCTTCTCCGTATTTCCATAAAAGAGCAGCATATCTTTTGCGGAGTAATCCGACATCAAGTCCAGCATTTGGTACTTGAAATCCATCGCTCAAATACTCGACGTAAGTGGTAACAAAAAGACCGCAATCCTTACATTTAAAAAAAAATAGATAATTCATATCTTGCAGTTCATGTAAGCGTTGTAAGATTTATAAAATGAAACTAAATCATGATACTTATAGACTACCAATGGGTTTTTGAGCAATTCTTTTAATAAATTCTACATCAAATTAATTACCTATTTTATCCGGGTATGCTTCAATCGTCGACCAATCAGTACGAACCTTTTGGTCTAAAAAGCCACTTATATCAAGGTAAGTAGGCAATATTTTAGCCAGCTTTTGCTTCTCCGACAATGATGCGGAACATCTCCTTCCCGATATCGAGTCATAAACTCGGATGCGTCTCTCTTTTAGAACGACGATAGCCAACACCCTATGGAATTCATCACCGCAATTAATTAAGATGTACACTTCATCGACCAAATGCCAAGGTAAGCCACCTGGAGTGCTAAAACCTTTGATAATGTTTATTAAGCATTCCTCAATTCAGAAAACTTTCGGTTGTTGTTGACAAAACCTATCGTAGGCATTATTGATGTAAACTTTGTACAAATAATTGTCTGTCGTGTATCTGTATTGTTCTTGTGTTTGCAACTTGTCCTTCTTTTGGAGGTATCGAAAAATGAAATCGATGTGCTGCACATATTATCAAACATTTCAGATTACATGACAATAAAATTAATACACAAATGCAACTAAATAAAGTATTAATTAATAGTAATATGTATGACATTTAAACCTCATCATTCCAGCAAGTTTGGGGCTGTGACATCAAATAGAACCAATCCTTCATTCTGGAATATGTAACAACAAAGTTGAACATATCAAAACCAAGACTCGATTCATTCGCTTTGTAGTGTTCGTCATTTTATTTTCTACATGATTTATATGTGCTAATGTCATAATTTTACAACAAGAATTGTATAGATCAATATCCTTAAAAAAGATTCATGTACCTGCCGGCATGATGCTTTCACAGTCCATCGGCAATTTATTCTGAATAGTCGTTGATCAACTTTGTTAGTTTTTTAGAGCCTCATCTGAGATGTTGAACCCTTCAAACGGGTAATTCTTTCTTTCTCCCAAACTGACAAGCTCCACTTTTTTTTCTTCCATGAAAGCAGTTGATGGATTATCAACTGTGATATTATATTATTTAGTAGTAGCCTCTACTGTGACATCCACTTAGAAAGCCAGAATTGTTAATGCTAATAATCACATATATACAATAGATTATCTATCGGTTGCATCAGATGGATCATCTGTTGGGACAAACTGAACAAGTAAAATAGATTTGTATGATAATTTCAAACAGATGACCCATCTGTTGTAACATATGACTCATTTGTTGGTACAAATTAAAATAGTACCAAGACCTGTTTGATTTGCTGAAATAGGTAGACATATATTACAACAGATAACACATCTAATGCAACAGGTTATACTACAGTTGCAATAGATGTATTATCTGTTTGATAATTTTTAGCAGATGTATAATCTGTTGAAACAGATATGTGTATGCTTGTTTGTTGGAAAAGATGATATACATTCACCTTTTTCAGCTTATATTGCTCTCATGTGACCCTTATACATTGATCAAAGATACAAGACAAAGACAGAAGAGTTGCAATTTTGCTTTTTTGAATGCTTGATGATGCCTTAAAATTTTCTTTCCTTCTCCTCTTAGCCACCTTGATCTCTAGTGGAGTGTTTGGATATGAAATCCTCTTTGATGGAATGACACCCCTCTTAAATGTCATTTTCTTTACAGAAGCAGTTAATGCATTGATAGTATTAATCACTCCATCATGTTTCGCCTTGTAGTCTTGATATTTGCATGCAGAACATTCACTAGAAGTGGCAAAATCTGTATAACCAGTATGATCATAATCATAATGGTTTGTTGTTTCAAAACTATAAGAGGAGCACCACTACCACTACCACTACCATCATCAACAACAACAAGCCCACCCTCCAAAATTATTTTTTTTGTGATAGTTGTTGCTTCAAACAATTCCTCGTTTATCCTATCAATGACCTTAGGGTCCGATAAAGTTTGTACAGACCGTAAAAGTAAAAAAAATGACATCTTCAACTCTCGATTGGTCAGAACAAGCCACGGATGGACAATTTAAAATAATCAGTACATATATTAGAATGATGATAAAATCACTTTAAAAAATTATTAACTAAAACAAAAACTTAATTAGAATTAGTCTTACTACTTCCTTCGGGGGGTTGAAGAGATCAAGAATTTTTGTATTTTTATTAGTTTTGGCCGACAGCCATCTCAGGATTCTTGGACAGGAAACTTGTTCCTGGTAGTTCACTTGTTGTCTCAAATAAGGAATGACTTCAAATGCCCAAGCCTATAAAATAATGCCAATAAATCAAAAGCATTATAAAAAAAATAAATCATGTCATGATAAAAGAAATATTTACCATGAAAGCTCATGGAAAGCCATATAAGTTGACTGTCCATGGCATTAACAGAGTCAACAAATATTTGACAGTCATTTTGTAGCTTTCATAATCCCAGGAATATCTGTTAAATGCCTCAAGATCCTCGAAGAGCTTTATCAAACCAAGTGGTATGTTGTTGTAAACGTCTCTCGCCCAAAGAACATTATGTACAAACCAAACCAAGCATAATGATTGTTTGTTCTTCTTTGAAAGTATTTTACCTTTCAACGCTTCTATCAAATTTATATTTTTGAAGCTTGGACCAATAAGGGACACTGGGTCATCATGATCACTCGACTTGCCTTTGCCTTTTTTGGGTATGCGAGGTGATTTTTGGGGTTAGAATAGGTATAACTTGAGAAGAAGAAGAAGAAGAAGAAGAAGGATAACATTTTAATCCAGTAACTATGGTAAACTCCTTACAACCAAAACAAACAGGCATTGCCACAGTAATTTATCCACACCTCATCCATCTTATTTTTATTTTCATACATAAACCTACGCTTGAGAAGATCATATACCATTTTCATTTGGAAACGAGCATTGTTGTCCTCTGGAAAATCAAGAAATTTCCCAAATCAGCTGTCCCTGAAATAAGCATCTAATTTTTGTTCTCGAAGTATTTTTCTGAAGGCGTCGAAAAAATTTCCCATGGCTGACTTAACCATGAAATCACCCATTAAATTTGTGGCACCATCGTACTGCATTCTTATAGGATAACGATCAATGCTGAAGGTTTTGACCAACTCTTTGGTGGAATGGCTATTCGCATTTGGATCTTCTCTTTTGAAATATTCCTCCTCCCTATGTTCATCATCTTCTGCTCCTGATTGAGATAATTCCTGTAAAGCAAGCTCATAGAGTGATGGTTGTAGCCTAGCTGCTTTACTTGTTCCTTTACTTAGACTTGATTCAGTTTCTTTTTTTTTAGCCATATTATCTAAAATTAATAGGAACATAAAATAGATTATAATTGATTAATGCATCATTAAAAAGGATAATAGTAAATCAAACATGTACAACAGTAAAATAATAGTTCCACCAGACCACACATTTGTTGCACCAGGTAGGATATCTGTTGTAGCATATAACCAACCTGTTGTAGCGGATGATCAATCTATTGGAAATAATAAAAACAGGCCACACATCTATTGCACTAAGTAGGATATCTGTTGCAGCATATAACCAACCTGTTGTAGAGGATGAGTAATCCATTGGAAATAATAAAAATAAATTACTCATCTGTTGCACCAGGTAGGATATCTTTTACAGCATATAACCAACTTATTGCAGTGGATGATCAATTTGTTGGAAACAATAAAAATAGGTCACACATTTGTTGCACCAGATAGGATATCTGTTGCAGCATATAACCAACTTATTGCAGCGGATGAGTAATCCATTGGAAATAATAAAAATAAATCACCCATCTATTACACTAGGTAGGATATCTGTTGCAGCATATAACCAACCTGTGGCAGCAGATGAGTAATCCATTGGAAATAATAAAAACAGATCACTGATTTGTTGCACCGGGTAGGATATTTGTTGCAGCCTATAACCAATTATTGCAGTAGA
This sequence comes from Capsicum pubescens, assembly GCA_030864215.1. Taxonomy (NCBI): domain Eukaryota; kingdom Viridiplantae; phylum Streptophyta; class Magnoliopsida; order Solanales; family Solanaceae; genus Capsicum; species Capsicum pubescens. Next base: position 112,860,579 of record CM061538.1, read on the forward strand.
TGAGTAATTCATTGAAAATAATAAAAATGGATCACTTATTTGTTGCATCAGGTAAGTTATCTGTTGTAGCCTATAACAAACCTGTTGCAGCGGATGAGTAATCCGTTGGAAACAATAAAAATAAATCACTCATCTATTGCATCAGGTAGGTTATCTATTGCAGCCTATAACCAACCTATTGCAGGGGATGAATAATCCGTTAGAAATAATAAAAATAGATCAATCATCTGTTGAAATAGATCACTCATCTGTTGCCAAATGAGTTATCTGTTTGATAAATATTATTTAGATTTCTTCCAAAAGAAGAGTCATCTGTCGCAACAGATGAATGATCTGTTAGATTATTCATTTGGTGCATCAGATTTTCATTATTACATCATATTTTCATCTGTTGCATCAGATGTTTTATCTGTTGCAACATATGTTTAATCTGTTGCGTCGGGTGGTTTATCTGTTGTGTCAAATATTTAATTGGTTGCATCAGATGGTTCATCTGTTGCATTAGATGGTTCATCTATTGCATCAGATGGTTCATCTGTTGCAACACCATTTTATCAAGAAAAATAACAAATCAATGCAGCAATACCAACACAACACACACACACACACTAAGAGCATCAACGATGATAAAAAATCACCATTAAATCAAATCAACAGTTCGACAATAAGAACTACAATAACAATAAAAAATTATATTTCACACCGGAAAGAGTAGAGAAGAAATGCCAGAAATTAGGGTTTTATTCAGTCCACATTTCAAATTTAAGCAAGAAATATTGAAATTATTAACCAATACTAGAAGAGAAGTTGGCTCAAGTTTCTCTGTTTCTTCATAACTAAAAAAAAAAAATTTTTTACCTGTGAAAGAAGAAATGGAAGACGAAGAACTCAAAATTGTTGTCGCCGGAGAACACTATTTGTCACATCGATTGACGATTGAAAGTCGAAAAGAAACTCGCCCAGCTATTTGTCATCGGAGCTTGAAGTCGTCGGGGATTGAAAGAAGAAATTTTGTAAAATTATTGGTTGAGAGAGAGTTGAGAGAGAGAGAGAGAGGAGAGAGACGATTGATTTAGAAAGGAGAGGGGTGTGAGTTGATTTGTATTTTTGAAAAGCTTAGAAAGTTTTAAAAATATTAATCAAGTCCACAATTAACTTAATCAAGTTTCTTGATTATCTTTGACCCTTTAAGTTGGTCAATGTCATCAATCCTTAATTCAAGACTTGAAAGACACATTTCGTTCAATTTTCTCAAGTCACGTAGTTATCCCATCTTTTTATAATAAAAGCTACAGAAAAAAGTCAAAAATACCCCTGAACTATCTGAAATGGATCAAAAATACCTCTCGTTAGTTTTTTGGCTCAAAAATACCCTTCCGTTAAATATTTGGCTCAAAAATATCCCTCCCCTTAACAGAATTCCACCAAGCATGCCACCTAGGTAAAAAAAAAGGCACGTCATTATCCACGTGTAAAATTTTATTTTTAATTACATAATTCAATTTATTATTCGACCAGACCCACAGTAAAAAAAACAACCCGATTCAATTATCCAAAATCAAATAACAAAGGGTCGAATCTTTCTAATTTCCATGTCCCTTAATCTCTCTCTCTCTTAAAAGAAAAATACGTTCTAGGGTTCACTGTGGCTGCTGCTTGCATTCAATCGAAAGGGAAAAAATCCATTGTTACAATCTAAGGCTCACTGTGGCTGCATATGATATAAATTGCTTATTGAATTCAAAAATCTTTGGTGGCGACTACGAGCTTTGTTCATGAGTTCTTTCCTCTTTTGAAATTTTGCTATTAGGTTATAAATTTGTTGAAGTTAGGGTTTGAAATCTCGAATTCTTACATATTTTGTTAATAGCAAACTTTTAAAGATTCAGACATGGTATAGTTATAATACATGTGGTTTTAACTTGGTACATATAAGAAAACAATCAGGATGTCAATCAGCAAATATTTTTAACAACTCTGGATGTTCAGGAGGATTTTTATCAAGTAAGATACGAATCAGGTGGACTCTGGATCTCCACGATCGATTTATTGAGTGTGTAAACCGTCTTGGAAGAGCTGACAGTAAGTAAATTTACACGTCTCTTATCGATCTTTTTAGTTTTTGTTTCTTTAGAGGTGGTCATTTTGGATTGGTTATTCTTTCCTTCATCTGCCAAAGGTGATGCGAAAGGCAATACTAAAGCTGATGGATTCAAAAGGCTTAACCATTTTTCATGTAAAAAGTCATTTACAGGTACTTGTTAATATGAAAGAAGTACTTTCTTGGAATACTTTTTGGTATTTAGACAAAATTCTGAAGCAAAAGTTTTTTTCTTGTTTTGACTAGAAATATCAAAATGCAAATTTCATCCCTGAATCGGCACAAGGTATGTAATATCTGAATTAAACTTCATGTTAGTTAAGAAGAAATATTTTTCAAGTGATATATAGGCATAGATTACATTTTGCATCCCGGAACACTAAGTAATATATAGGCAGCCGGGGACACAAGCATCAATAGCTAATTCTCGAACCCTTGACTATGTCGCTTCAAGGCTCCTCTTTATTACACGATATTTATATTCATGCAGCTTATTTTATTCTTTTGTTTTAATTTCTAAACAAAAAGGGAAATATGTTTTGCGAAATAGGAGATCCTTAACATGGCCCTTCAACCAGATAGAAGTATTCTCTTATAGACCATGTTATGGACCAATATGATGAAAAACACAAGGAGAGACTATTTCCTTACAAAAATATGCTAATCCTAAAATCTGTTATGGACTTTGGAACTTGAATTAATATTTTCATCTCAATTGTTAGGCATTTCACTTTTACTTCATATAACATGATAACAGATATGAAATAAGCTTATATGAAGAAGCCAGGATTCAACTAGCCAGCCTTCACTTGTTTGGGACTGAGGCATAGTAGTAGTTGTTATTTAAATCTAATATTTACAGCAAATTACAAACTTAAAACCTTGTTAAAATCACCATTATTGTTAATGTTGACTTTGCTTGTGGCAAATGCTCTCTGAGATGTACTCAGTTTGGCCATAACATGTTAAGTACTTAATCGTAAAGTTTCCACCCCTTTATGATGATGCAGGAAAATCTGAAAAAATAGACAAACAGAATAATGTAACACAGATCGTTAACAAAACGTATGTTCTTTTCAACTATCTTAAACAAATTTCACAACTATTTTAGCTGGAAATTTACCTTTATCCAGATTTCTTTTTAGTGGAATGCAAATAAAAAAAGCACTGCATATGCAACTAGAAGTCCAGAGGCGTTCACCCCACATGAAGATGAAGTTTTCGTTGTAGAAAGCTTCGATAGTTCCCATTTCCAATCTAAAATAAGTTACAATGACATGGAAACAACATTAGTTTGACATTTTTTTCAGATAGTTTTTAAAAGAGAGGTGATATTAGCTTTTTGTAGAGCTAATTTGACTTACAAGCAAGCTACACAAAAAATGTATAGTACAAAGGGCAGACACAAATATCATACAAAAATTTAAGTACTAAGTACTACATTCATGCTATATATTCAATGGTTCTCTGGTGTGCATAAGGACAAATTTGACTAATGATAATTGTTTATTAAGGTGATCTTGTAAGTTGTAATATTCTTGTATACGCTAAATTCTGTCTTCTCCTCTTTGTAGTTTGCCCCAAGTATGACAATGTATATGAGAACTTTGCGCTTCAAGCTTTAATGTTTAGTGAGATGACTTTTTTCTATTATGTTGGGAGATCAGGGAAGGGGAAAAGGAGAAGATGAGACGGTAGGTGGGGGGATATTTGTGGCTTCGACACCAGTGCTGGAGGGTGTTGAATGACGGCTCGTTGTTCTTGGACCAGTATTCTTAACGTTGTTGCTGCTTTTTGTTAGTGGCACTCCCTTGCTTGAGGTGCTATCATCGACTTGTTGCTTATGTCTCTTACATGCCCATTCGAGCATGACCTTATACCATTTAAGTGTACATTAAACAAGAATTAGCAGACAAGAAATATGGAAATGTGGCTGAATATATTGTATATAAGGAGTTCCACATGTACCGTGTAGCATATTCTGAATTACAAGAGTTGTAAGCTCTTCGTAAAACACTATTCCCTCCATCCCATTTTATGTGGCATTATTTGACTAGACATCTTTCAACGACCTTTGAGGACAACAAACTTGTAATTAATCTTCTTACAGAGTTTATCCTTGACTGGAGAACTCATTTTTGTCTCATTTTCTCGTGTTATGCGAAGTAGTAAGGGTTGGCTAGATGAAAAATTCATGATCTATAATTTGAGGCACAAATATACGGGAACAAGTGGCTGAAATTGCAAGGTTTCTGCCTAAAAGGTATTCAAGCATTTAGAGTGCATTTCAGCAGATCTCTCTTTTGGATAGGATACACTTATGGCAATAATTGTACTCTCTTAAATTTTCAAAAACAAACTCTCTACCTTCATGCAAGCATCCTACCATAGGCACATTCAACATAAATAGAGCTTTTGAAGGCTATCTTTTTGCCAATTACATTAATTGTTTTTCACCTTTGATTTGCTTTAGAATGCATGGGCAATGAGGTATCATTAGTCAGTTTCCTGCATGAGACAAGTAATTCACTTCATTACAAATACTTCAACTTCATTAACAACACAATACAAACACTTCTACGTCATTACAACCAACAAAATAGATTTACTTCAACATATGTTCTCCTAGCATAGACAGGAACATAAATTCACTTCATGATTCCTAAAACATACACAAAGAACAAAACACATGACAAAAAAATGACAACTTTTGAACTTCTTGATTTTCTTCTCCAATATGAGAACTTTGGCAGCTTCTTGGGCTGAAATAAGCTTCATTTCTTCTCCAAGCCGTCAAATTTAGAGCATTGAATCCATAATAGCATCTTCTCGAATTCTGAGTTTCAAGTGAATTGATTGAACCTTCTGACATTGCTACGAAATTTAGGAGGAAAGAAAGCTTTTTTTAAGAAATGTGAAGTGCAATATGCTAGAGTAGCATCAACTTTATCACTTCTCACAATTGCTTCGGCAACCTTATCCAGCCTTCGGTATTCAATGGCCATGCCAATGGCTTGTTGATATTTGCCATCCTTTATATACCTAAGTCAAAAGAGAGGCAATTATAAACCAGAAGGAACTTTCAGAATATAATGTGAGACTTCTAGGTTCAAATTCTTATTCTTCCACGACAGAAGATGAAAATGTACTTACTTATCAAGCATTCTCTCTACATTAGCTGCCAACCTGGGATCCACCTCTGTGGCTTCATCATTTGACTATGCTGCCTTAATCTTATGGATTGCATACTCATCTAGGGCTTTAGCTGAAAAAGGAAAGAAAGCATATTGCAAATCCAACAATATTGAGTTAACAATTGAAAACAAAAGAAAATTTAAAAGAAGTTGACAGGTTGCAGTACATAAAACAACCAAGTGAGCACAAATTTCTGTTTGAAATTTCAACCAGGTTGTAGTACACACTGAATGAAGTATAGCCAACACAGAGTCTAATACACTTAACTATGCCTGCATGCAATACATCAGCCATAAACTATTCCAGAAAGGAATTTCTTTCTATTCCTGCTTGACCTTTTCAATAGATGGTTAATAACCACTACATATACATGCAAATGTGGTTAAGCAGAATGATACTTGGTATAAAGATCTAACAAGCATACTTTTCAATATACAAAAAACAAGTATAGAGTGCAAGCATACCTTATGTTTTGTAAACCCCACCAGAAATAATAAAATAACTTTTGGGAAAATTCATTGATCCTACAATATCTGATTGCAGAGCTTTAAGGAATATCCCAAAATCAAAGAGTGTTGTGTTTGGTGTCTCTATAGGGTAGAAAATATTCAGTAATCTTTTAAATCCGATATGGTCATCATCACAGTACAATGCGGCGTAACGGCAGGCAGAAGAATTTCCACAAGCTTGTTTCCAGCAAGTAGTTTCACGTTCTATAGAAAACAGATACCAAAAGGCTCCAAGTACCTAAAAAGCAGGAAGTCACTCATTATACTAGTGATATCTGCTGGTATAGCATAAACTTGTATGCCAGGAAATACTTAAGATGGTTAAAAATATACAAATTTCAGTTCTATGATACCAATTAGGACAAACATGATAAAATTTTATATGATACCTTCTGACAGAATCATCCATAGGTAACCTCAGGTATACAAAATTTAACAACATAGTATATAGCAAACCATCCATCAGAATTGTAACTCAAGCTTGTTGCAAACTTACATGGCTGGTAATAGATTGTTTATTGATAATAGTTGCGCTAAGCCTAATTAAAACATCATCAGCTTTTGTATTCTCAACTACGATGAACTTCAACAAGTCTTTGAGCTCTCACCACAACAACCCTTGACCGTAGTGAACCTTAGATTGTGACAATGGATCTTTCCCCTTTCGATTGAGTAGACGCAGCAGCCACAGTGAACCCTAAAACGTATTTTTCTTTTAGGAGAGAGAGATTAAGGGATATGGAAATTGGAAAGATCCGACCCTTTGTTATTTGATTTTGGATAATTGAATTGGGTCTTTTTTTTTATTGTGGGTCGGGTTGGATAATAAATTGAATTATGTAATTAAAAATAAAATTTTACACGTGGATAGTGACGTGGCATGGCCACGTGCTTTTTTTACCTAGGTGGCATGCTTGGTGGAATTCTGTTAAGGGGAGGGGTATTTTTGAGCCAAAAAATTAACGAGGGATATTTTTGATCCATTTCAGATAGTTCAGGGGTATTTTTGATCCTTTTCCGTAAAAACTAAAAAGATAAATATCATTTTGTTTCTTAAAAGTCAATCCAAACCATGTACTATATAAACTGATTCGGGTTGGTTTAATTTTGATAATTAAAAAATTAACTAAATTAGTTTGATTTTAATTTTATTACAAAATCTGACTCACAAAATCAAACCATGAAGCAAAAGGTATGAAAATTTTAATCAAACGGTCGACAAGAAACCAATCAATCCATCAAAACAAAACCCTAAAATGTGTCCAAATGCCATTAGGTTTTCTCCCATCATATATATATCACTCACGTGTTCTTCGCCTCTCTATCCACCATTCAGCTGTGTTTTTTTCCCTCCTCCGTTCCAATCGAATTTTGAGCTATGTCTGACGAGGAGCATCAATTTGAGTCTAAGGCTGATGCTGGTGCATCAAAAACTTTTCCTCAACAAGCTGGTACCATTCGTAAGAACGGTTACATCGTCATCAAAGGCCGTCCGTGCAAGGTTCCTTCTTCTTCTTCTTCTTCTTATTATTATTGTGTTTTGTATGTGTGATTTATTCGGTTATAGCTGATCCAAATTCATTTCCTACTAAGGTGTAGTTTATTGAGATGTGTGTGCTGGGTGTGGGCCGGGGGTTACATGTGTATTTGATGTTGCGGTCTTAGATCTGATGAGGCGTGGTTTTACTCTACGAGTGTTTAATTAAGATTTTGGCCGTTCGGTTGTAAAAGTCTGATAGTATATGACGGCATCGCTAGTGTAGAGTAGTGTAATAGCCAATAGGCAGGAAGGACAACTAGAGCCATGTACTTTGAGAACGCGTGGAGCTAATAGGCAGGAAGGACAACTAGAGCCATGTACTTTGAGAACGCGTGGAGCTCCTGTAACAAGAGAGGGAGAGGGTACTTAGTGCACAATTTGACTAATTTTCAAATCTAAACTAGATTATATTAGATTAATTTGATATTTTAAAATCAAAATTTATATATTCAAAAACTATACAACAAGTACTATAAATTTCAATTTTCGCTCATATCAATTACAACAACATTCACCAAAATGGGGTCTATGGAAGGTATAGCGTACACAGTTTGTACCTCTACCTCAGAGGTGAGGTAGTGAGGTGCCAAGTCATATTTTCTCAATATTATAGAAAAAATAATGTTGATCAAAGTACATATTGTTTGACTCTCTAAAAGAAAATCGCGACAAGCATGCCTTCTTCTTTTCTTCCTTATTTTATTCTAGAGAAACCTTATTTTTCTGTCAGTGGGATGTATATGGTTCATTTAATTGATACATCGTCATCTGGGACGCCCTTGCAAGTTTTTGTTGTTTGCATCTATTGTTTTTCTTTGGGTTTTATTTTCAGTGTATGTTATGGGTCTAAATGTTTGCTTACTGTGGCATATGCAGTGGTTATTTTAATACCTGTTTTTGGATCATGGACCTGGTGACTGGTTTATAGAACTTGTGTATTTAAGTTTCTTTCTCGTTTTGATGGTGTATATTCATTGATTTGTTTGTTAGAAGTTAGGAATTTGAGTTGCCTGTTGATTTTGTTCTTTCTAAGAAATTGAGTATCATTGAGTTAAGCAACCTCAACATCTAATAATAAGGTTTGGGGTTAGAGGTTACCACCAAGGGAGCAAGGGTGTGAAAGGGCCACTGTTGGGTTTGTGGCTAGAGTATTTCAGTGAGCGAATGGGTTTTACCATAGAGGTGTGAAATAAAGATATGATATTTCACCAAAAATCTTTAGCTTTTGAAAACCTTTTTAAGTTTATCTTTCTGCTCTTTGTGTGAATATTTCTAATGTCCAATTTTTTCCCATAGATATGGTTGTGGATTATATGTCGCTTTAATCTGCAATATGTTTTACTTTTGAAAAGTTAGTGTGCCTAATTATTCTTGGTAAAGTGTCATAGTTATGGATGTATATTTGGATAATATCTACAAGTAACTTTAAAGATTCTGCTTCAGCACATTGCATAGATGCATCTCCTTTTTTAATTGTTTAAGCCATTATTGTATTAGTTCTAATGTAAGCACTAGCCCTAACTTTGATGCTTCTCATTACAAGGTTGTTGAAGTCTCTACATCCAAAACTGGCAAGCACGGTCATGCCAAATGTCATTTTGTTGCTATTGACATCTTCACTGGAAAGAAGCTTGAGGATATTGTTCCGTCTTCACACAATTGTGATGTGCGTGCTTTCCGTTTCTTATTGACCATATGTGCTTTGCCCCCTTTTCCCCTGTTATTCTTTTTGTTGGGGTTTGTGCTCATATTTAATAAGTATGTGTTCAAATTGCAGGTGCCCCATGTTAATCGCACAGATTATCAGCTTATTGACATCTCTGAAGATGGATTTGTATGTGCCTACATACCCTTGTCTGATTCGTTTTTATACTTTTGATTGATGTGGTCTAATTTTGCTGCACAATGTTACAGGTGAGTCTGCTCACTGACAATGGTAACACCAAGGATGACCTTAGGCTTCCTACTGATGAGAGCCTCCTTACGCAGGTAAAGAATCTAATCCGAAGTTGTATTTTGGGTCTTTCTCCTTGTCATAATCCGTTTTCTGCAGCCTTTTGATTTTCTCTGATCAATCTTCTAGCACAAGCTTATTGCCTTTCCCATCGTAATAAATTTGTTTGGAGTTGGTGGTCGTGTTAAAAACACATATATCTGTGTACAATTAAGCCGATGCTCTGGACTTAAAAAATGAAGGAAGTGTGGTTATGTGCACGGAGATTGAATCAGTAGAGTCGACATGTCTGCTCTCTTTGATGCTCTTTTCAAGGGTTAATGATTTGAGGGCCTGGTTTTAGACTCACATTTCCTTTGCCTGTATCTACCGAAGTTGTATTTGGGGTTATGTTGCTTTTCTCATTTGTATGTAGCCTTCTAATTCTTTCACAAGCTCATTAAATAAATCTCCATGGCACAAGCTGGCTTGGACATCACAATCATAAGTAAAAAGCTCATTGAATCTCTACTTTGACAGTTGCTTGAAAGAGGCACCTATATGTCCTTGAGATGATTCTTTCAAACTTTGGCTGGTCAGAATTTTTTTATTTTTAAAAAAACTGGGTTGTACTGCAATTACTGATTATTTTTCATTTTCCGAATTCAGATAAAGGATGGGTTTGCTGAAGGTAAAGACCTTGTTGTGTCTGTTATGTCAGCCATGGGTGAGGAACAGATCAATGCCCTGAAGGATATTGGTCCCAAGTAATTCTCTCTTGATTGGATATTGCTCGGCGTGAAGTTCTTGTAACCTTGAGTCAGATAGATATTATAGTCGTGGAAAAAAAGTTATGGTCTTGTGGAATATTATTCTTCAGAATTTGTTAAATTTTTATTCTTCATTTTGTTGTTTAAAATTGTGTTCGTCTGAATTTTGTTCTTCATTTGTCTTTTAAATTTTGCGTGGGAAAATGTCCAACCTGGAACTATATAAGTACCAACTTCACTTTTTGACTGCTTTTACTTTAAATTACGTATTATTCTAGTTTCACCTGCGTTTGGAGTAATAATCATTTAACAAATATAAAGACAGATTTTAGACTTTCGATTGACAATGGTTTTCAACGCTTCATTTCGATCAGATATTTATCCACATATGGCTGAAGTCCTGACCGAGTTTCAAGCAGAAATGCATGAACTTCACTCATCCAACTTCGGACATAAAATGCATGAACTTCACTGCAACTTCGGACATTATGTCTGATGAATAGAGATGACTAAAGTAGGCTCTGACAGTTTTTACTTCTAAGCAAGAGAAGCACTTGTGGGCCGGCTTTACTGTTAATACGCAGAAATAATTGAAGTCTCAAAACATGTATCTGCAAATGCTTGAACTTCTGGCTAAAATCTGTAGGAGTTATAGACACAGTAATGTCTCAGCAACATGTTAATGAGTTAGCTAATGTTTAGACATGGATTTTCAAATATTTTTAACAAGTAATTTTTGGGTGTAGTTTTGGGAGAAATTTCACCATGTGTTTGACCACAGTTTTTGAAAAAAATATTTGACTTTTTAGAGAAATAATTTTAAACTCATAAATTCTAAAAACTATTAAATATCCATAACTTTGTAAGCTCATAAATCATAAGCTCCAATTTGCTTATAAGCAATTTCTCACATCAGTGTAGGAGCTATTGAAATTTTTTCAACTCATGAAGGAGCATCCAATTTTTCTAATACATTACTTTTACAAGTGATATGCAACAATACTATTATTACACAGTTAAGTCAAATAACAAGATTTATTAATAGAGTTAGTTGGCAAATAGATATTAATTGAAATTAATAAATGGTGGGGTATATTATCAATATCAATCTATATCTATACTATATTAAAAGTGTGAAGAGTCTTAGAAATATTATTTGAATTTTTTGTTCTTCATTAAAAATCTTTATTTTAGATAAAATCGTCTTTTCACAATTTTTTTAATATTTAAGAGTTAAAAATTAATTAATATTTACAGTAGAATTTTTCCTTATTAGAAATCATAGAATTAATGACAATCAATACTTTTTTCATTAGTTTAAGAATTTAAATCAACTTAAGATTTAAAAAATCTAGAAATAAATATGAAAGTGTTAGAATAAGAAAAATATTCGAAGTACCAAATTTTTAAAAGTTTTAAGTAATCAAAGATTTTCTAAAGATTTAACTTTAAAAATAAGGAAAGATTTGAACTTTTTGTACTTCATTAAATTTTTTCGCAATCAACAAAATCGTCTAGTTTTAAATAATCAAAACTTACATGTGCAAGGCATGTGCGGTTAAACTAGTACTATATTAAAAATGTGAAGGTCCTTATAAATGTTGTATGAATTTTTTTGCTCTTCGTTAAAAGTATCCGCAATAGATAAAATTGTATTTTCACTTATTTTTTTTAATTATTTAGAAATTCAGATTTAATTATTCTATATTAGGACTTCAAATTCAACTAAATTTTGATTATTAAACTAGGTTTAAAATTTGAAATCAACTAAACTTTCCTTATTAAACTATGTTCGATTCTTTTCCTTATTAAATTATGTAAGCGTCTTAAATTAATATTTGAATTAAAATATTTGTGTTACGGATGGAAAGCTTTAGCATTTAAGTAAATAAGGAATGCAAATGACATCAGCTATTTATAACTCCTTTGGTAAGGATAAAATATTTAATTACAATGATAAAATTGTTATGATATTAATGTATATCAATTGTAGTGAATGTCTATCCAAATCTACTTGATTTCTATTAGGATTTGAAGTATCTGTCTTTTACTCAGAAACTAGGAGTAAATTTCTCCTATAAATAGAAGGCGTATAAATCATCCCAAAGAGAAATAACAATTACTCTATCTACTCTTCTTCTTTGTTCTTTATTATTTTATAACACGTTATCAGCACGAAACTCTACCGTCTCAAATTTGAAGGCTAAGGTATTATTTTTCTTCCCTTTTTCATATGTCTAACTGAGTTCGTTGCCCTTCAAAGTTCGGGCAAGAACTATATTTCATGGGTGCTGGATGCTGAAATCCACCTAGATGCTATGAGTCTTGTAGATGTCATAAAGAAAGAAAATACAACATCTAGTCAAAATCGTGCTAAGGCTATGATTTTCTTGCGTCATCATCTTGACGAAATTCTGAAAATTAAATACCTTACTACTAAGGATCCACTCGTATTGTGGAATAGCCTAAAAGAAAGGTTTGACAGAAAGGTTTGACCACTTAAAGATGGTCATCCTCCCGAAAGCACGATATGAATGGATGCATCTAAGGTTTCAAGACTATAAGTCTGTTCATGAGTACAATTTTGCCATGTTCAGAATTTCTTCTTAATTAAAACTATGTGGAGAGACGGTCAATGATGACAATATGATGGAAATGACGCTCTCCACTTTTCATGCCTCGAATGCGCTATTGCAGCAACAATATCGAGAAAAAGATTTCAAAAAATATACTGAACTGAGTTCTCATCTTCTCATGGCTGAACAAAATAATGATTTGTTGATGAAAAATCACGAGAATAGACCTACTGGATCTGCACCATTACCTGAGGTGAATGATGTGCATGCTTACCATGCTAGGCGTGGAAAAGGTCGCGGCCTTGGTCGTGGACGTGGTCGTGGTCGTGATGACCAAGAAAGAAACCCTGTTTCGGGTGTTAATCATTCATCGAACAAAAAAAGAAAAGATGAGAAACGTGAAGCAATTACTTATTTCCGATGTGGTGAAAAAGGACACTATTCACGTGACTGTCGTGCTCTCAAGCACTTGGTTGATCTTTATCAAGCATCACAAAAGAAGAAAGAGAGAAATTTCGAGACTAACTTTCTCTCTAAAAATAATGTTGACATCACATGCTTGGATGTAGCAGACTTTTTCGAGCACCCTAAAGGAAAGATTGACCACTTGATTGGTGATGGGTCCATAAATATGGAAGAATGAATTATTTTTAATTTTTTTATTGTTGATAAGAGTTAGTGAATAAAAATCATGTAAAAATAGTTGTTTGCATAAGTATTAATTTTTTATTAGTATTAATTAGTTTAATTACATTATTGTTGTTTATTATTGAAGTGAATTGAATTTCAATTTTGTCATTATTTATTGAAAAAAAAACAAAAAATGATACATTAATTAAACTAATGGTAGGCGCTGCAAAAGAAGAGAAAAAGATTGATTGTTTTGTTTCCATATGAGACTTAATATAATAATAATAATATAATATTGAAAATACTATCTGTTCTGTTTTTATTACATGCTCTATTATTTATCAATTCATATAATTTATGCGTATGTAAAATATTTATATAAGCACAAGTTGTTTGTAAAAATTGTTCATAATTGTATTAATTGCATGTGTTAGTATTATAGTCAATGCCAGTTACATTATAGTTAATACATTGTATTATCGTTTGATTGCATATTTATTAACACATAAGTAGTTATTTGTTATCATACTTATGATTGAAATTGCATAATGTCGTGTTGTAAAGGTATCTATGAGTATAACTAATAACAATATGAAGGTACATATTGATAGAGGAAAATGGTTTTTAATTATTGCAAAATAAAATGCTAAGCTTAGCACGTATTAATTGGATTTTTTTTAATTGCTTAGAAAAGTGTGATTAACAATTTCTTATAGTATAAGCTTTCACTTTGTACAAAGGTTTAATATATTATGTGGTGTATGTCATTTTATTTGAAGATATGGATAATTTTTAAAGTAAGCAGTCCAATTGTGAAGATATTTGTTTGATTGATTCTGGCACTACACATACGATATTCAAAGATGAGAAATATTTCTCTCATCTAAACATAGGCAAGATTAATGTTACTACAGTTTCTGGTAGTGCTAGTTGATTGAAGGCTTCGAGAAAGCCATTATAATCTTGCCCAAGGGAACTAAACTCATCATAAATAATATTATGTTTTCTCCTAAGTCTCGGAGAAACTTGATGAGTTGTAAAGATATTCGTGAAAAAGGTTATCATATCAAGACAATTGATGAGATGAATCTTGAATATCTTGGTATCATCAAGAATGTCTCAGGGCAGACATGTGTTATTGAAAAGTTCCATGTTTTATCTTCTGGCCTGTATTGGATAAAAATTTGTGCAATTGAGGTACATTCTATAGTAAACCAAAAGTTTACTAATTCCAATACTTTCGTACTTTGGCATGATCGTCTGGGACATTCTAGATCTATAATGATGAGATGAATCATAGAAAATTCAAATGAGCATCTATTAAAGAACTTGAAGGTTCTTTCGAAAGGTGAATTTTTATGCAATGCTTGTTATCAAGGCAAGCTGATTGTGAGGCCATCGCCAACAAAAGTTGGGATTGAGTCCCTCACGTTCTTGAAACACATACATGGAGATATTTGTGGACCCTTTCACCCACCTCGTGGGTCGTTTAGATACTTTATGATCCTAATAGATGCTTCTTCTAGATGGTCTCATGTGTGCCTTTTGTCATCTCACAACTTGGCATTTGCAAAATTATCGGCACAAATAATACGATTACGGGCATAATTTCTCGATAATCAAATTAAGTCTATTCGCCTTGATAATACTGCAGAATTTTAATCCCAAGCATTTAATGACTATTGCTTATTGATTGGGATAAGAGTGGAACATCCCGTACCCCATATTCACACTCAAAATGGTCTTGCCGAGACATTAATTAAACGTCTGCAGTTGAAAGCAAGACCATTGCTTATGAAACTAAGTTGTCCACTTCTGTTTGGGGTCATGCAATTTTGCATGCTGCAACACTTGTTCGTCTTAGACCGATAAATTATCATAAATTTTCTCTGTTGCAATTGGTTTTGGGTCAAGAGCCAAGTATATCTCATCTGAGAATTTTTGGGTGCGATGTATACGTGCCTATAGCACCACTGAATACCACCAAGATGGCCCCCCAAAGAAGGTTAGGAATTTATGTTGGGTTTGAATCACCCTTCATTATTCGCTATCTTGAACCATTAATGGGAGATATGTTCACTGCTCGATTTGCAGATTGTCGGTTTGATGAGATAGTTTTTCTAAAATTAGGGGGAGAAAATAGTGACATCAAAAGAGAAATTTTCTGGAAAAATTCATCACTATCTCATCTTGATCCACGTGCTTCTATTTGTGAGCAAGAAGTACAAAATATTATTCATCTGCAGAAAATTACAAATCAAATGCCAGACGCATTTACAGATTTGAAAAGGATCACTAAATCACATATTCCTGCAGAGAATATCCCAATTCAAATTGATGTCCCTAAAGGACCATCCACTAGTGTCATAGCTAATGAATCTAAAGAACGCTTGAAGCGTGGTATACCATTAGGTTCTAAGGATCGAAATTCTAGAAAAAAACAAATGGTCAAGATGACACTACGAAAGATCCTTATATGGAAGTTCAAGATTTGAGCAATGTTAATATTCCCGAAGGAATTAGTGAGCCTGAGACTCAAGAAAATGAGGAACAATCCATAAATTCAAGTGATTTTGGAACTAATTTGAATCGATCTGAAATAGTAGTGGATTATGTCTTTGCATATAATGTTGCAACGACAATCATGCAAGATAGTGAAGATCTTAAACCTTGATCTGTCATAGAATTTCAACAAAGAAATGACTGGCCAAAATAACAAGAAGCAATCCAATCTAAATTGAATTCACTTGCCAAACGTGAAGTCTTTAGACCTATAGCTCAAACACCTAATGGTGTTAATCCTGTTGGCTATAAATGGGTCTTTGTACGAAAAAATGAGAAAATGAAATACAAAGGTATAAGGCACGCCTTGTTGCACAAGGTTTTTCACAACAACCTGTGTCGATTATGATGAGACATATTCACAAGTTATGGACGCAATAACATTGCATTATCTTATTAGTTTCACTGTCCATGAGAGACTTGAAATGCATTTGATGGATGTGGTAATAACCTATCTATATGGATCACTTGATAATGAGATATACATGAAAATTTTCGAAGGGTTTAAAATGCCGAAAGTATATAGTTCAAAGCCTCGGAAAATGTATTCCATTAGATTGCAAAGATCATTGTATGGTTTGAAGCAATATGGACGCATGTGGTATAACCGTCTTAGTTAATATTTATCTAAGGAAGGCTATACGAATGATAAAATTTGCCTATGTGTTTTTATAAAGAAAACAACATCGAAGTTTGTTATACTTGTTGTCTCTGTCGATGACATAAATCTTATTAGAACTCCAATAGAACTTCAAAAGGCAATTGACTACCTAAATAAAGAATTTGAGATGAAAGATCTCGAAAAGACAAAGTTATGCCTTGGTTTGCAAACTGAGCATTTGACAAATGGTATCTTTGTCCATCAATCTACCTACACAGAAAAGGTGTTGAAACGATTCTATATGGATGGAGCACATCCATTAAGTACTTCGATGGTTGTTCAATCACTTGATGTGAATAGGAATCCATTCCGACCTCAAGAAAATAATGAGGAACTCCTTGGTCCTGAAATACCATATCTTAGTGCAATTGGTGCACTAATGTATCTTACAAATACTATAAGGCCTAATATAGCCTTTACAGTTAATTTGTTAGCAAGGTATAGTTCTGCTCCTACTAGGTGACATTGGAATGGGATCAAACACATATTACAGTATCTAAAAGGGACTACCGATATGCGCTTATTTTATTATAAAGATTGCAGTTCCGATCTTGTTAGTTATGTTGATGCTGGGTACTTATCTGATACGCATAAAACTCGGTCTTAAAAAGGCTATGTGTTCATATGTGGGGGTACTTCCATAACTTGGAGATCAACAAAGCAGTCTATCGTAGCCACTTCATCGAATCATGCTGAGATTATAGCTATTTATGAAGCAATATAAGAGTGTGTGTGGTTGAGGTCCATAATACATCTCATTCGAGAAAAATGTGGCTTGAAATGTGACAAAGTACCCATAATTTTATATGAAGATAATGCAGCATGCATAGCACAACTTAAAAGAGAATTCATAAAAGGATATATAACGAAACACATTTCGCCAAAGCTCTTTTATACACATGAGCTCCAAAATAATGGTGTTATTAATGTACAACAGATTCGTTCAAGTGAAAATGTGGTTGATTTATTCACCAAGTCTCTTCCAACTGCAACTTTCAAGAAGATGGTGCACAAGATCAAAATGCAAAGATTCAAGGATGTTCTTATTAGGCGGAGTTAATACTCGTTGTACTCTTTTCCTTTTCTTGTAAGGTTTTTAATGAGCCAGTCTATATGCGTACTTCTAGACATTCAAGGGGGAGTGTTATGATATTAATGTATATTAATCGTAGTGAATGTCTATCAAAATCTATCAAGATCTACTTGATTTCTATTAGTATTTGAAGTATCTATCTTTTACTCAGAAACTAGGAGTAAATTTTCCCTATAAATAGAACTTTCTTCATTGTAAATCATCCCTCAAGAGAAATAACAATTATTCTCTGTACTCTTCTTATTTTTTCTTTATTGTTTTATAACAAAAATCAATAAATATACATAAAGGAGGATAATAAAAATTTGATGTGGCACCCTTTAGAATCCAGGATTCATATTTCTTTTTTTTCTCATATTTTTGACTTTTTTTGTACCATTTAATTAATTATCGGTTGCATTAAAAAGTTAAAACATCACTTAAGTTATTATAATTACAACTTTTCCACCTCTCTTTAGCAGTTACACAGACTTTCAAAAGTAAACCTTTTGAAGAAAAGATCTTCAATAATCACGTGTAAAGGCAGATGAAGAAGATGAGAAAATCGATTGTATTTACCAATTAGAAATTATGGGAATGTTTTTGATGAAGTGATAAAGATGACGCAACTAAAGGTTAGTTTTTACAAAAAAATTGTAAGCCTCAAAATGGTTTCCTCTTTCATTTCTACATATATGTACAACAACAACAAACCCAGTGTATTCCCATATAGTGAGGTCTGGGGAGGGTAAGATGTACACAGTCCATACCTCTACCTCTAAAGAAGTAAAAAGGCTGTTTCCGATAGACCCCCGGCTCGAGACACGGAATACTAAACAAATTCATAGTAAAGTATGGAACAAGATGGCATAACATAAATACGACACCTACAAGTAATAGTAAATAGAGAAAAGTAAACAGATTCGTAATAAAGCATGAAACAAGGTATCATAACAAGAATAATACCCCCACAAAGTAATTCCCTACCCTAGCGACCCAAACTGACCCTAGCCTTCTGCCCTAATTCACGTCCTCCAGATCTTCCTATCTAGGGTCATGTCCTCAGTGAGCTGTAACTTCTCCATGTCCCGCCTAATCACCTCTCCCCAGTACTTCTTCGGCCTACCCCTACCCCGCCTAAAACCATCCAAAGCTAGCCTCTCACACCTACGAACTGGGGAATCCATGCCCCTCCTCATCACGTGTCCGAACCATCTCAATCGGACTTCCCGCATCTTAATCTCCACTGGAGTCACACCAACCTTCTCCCTGATAGTCTCATTCCGAACTCTATCCCCCTAGTCAGCCCACACATCTAACGCAACATCCGCATTTCCTCCACCTTCATTTTTTGAATGTGGGAGTTCTTAACTAGCCAACACTCCGCTCCATACAACATGGCCGGACGGACTGCTACCCTGTAGAATTTTCCTTTAAGCTTGGGTGACACCTTCTTATCACACAACACCCCCGAAGCGAGCTTCCACTTCATCCATCCCGCCCCAATACGGTGCGAGACATCCTCGTCAATCTCACCGTTACCCTGAATCACGGACCCGAGATACTTGAAACTATCCCTCTTACATACAACCTGTGATTCCAACTTCACTACCACCTCATTCTCCAGCCTCACATCATTAAACTTGCATTCCAAATACTCTGTCTTGCTCCTACTCAACCTGAACCTTTTAGACTCAAGAGTTTGTCTCCACACCTCTAATTTATCATTCATACCCCCCCCCCCCCCCGCATCTCATCAATCAAAACTACATCATCTGCAAAAAGCATACACCAAGGCACCTCTCCTTGAATACGCCGCGTCAACACATCCATCACCAAAGCAAACAAAAAGGGACTAAGAGTAGATCCCTGATGCAATCCTGTCAAGACAGTGAAATGCTCTGAGTCTCCTCCCGCCGTCCTCACGTGAGTTTTAGATCCATCATACATGTCCTTAATTTCTCTGATATATGCCACCGGGAGTCCACTCACCTCCAAGTATCTCCAAAGTACCTCCCTGGGGACTTTGTCGTATGCCTTCTCCAAGTCGATAAACACCATGTGCAGGTCCTTCTTTCTTTCCCTATACTGTTCCACCAGCCTCCGTACCAGGTGAATTTCCTCCGTCGTCGAGCGGCCAAGCATAAATCCAAACTGGTTCTCTGAAATAGACACTATCCGTCTCAGCCTCACCTCGACCACTCTCTCCCAAATCTTCATAGAGTGACTCAATAACTTAATACCCCTATAGTTATTGCAACTCTGAATGTCACCCTTGTTCTTATAAAGAGGGATCACAGTACTCCACCTCCAAGCCTCGGGCATTTTTACCTTCTTGAAAATTCCGTTAAACAATCCAGTCAACCACCTTAAACCAGCCTCGCCAGAAAACTTCCAAAAATCCACAGGTATCTCATCAGGCCCCGTCGCCCTACCCCTTCGCATCCTGCGAACAGCCTCTCTAACCTCCTCTACCTTAAAACATCTACAATAACTAAAATCCTGACACTTCTCTGAGTTCTCTAGCTCCCCTAACACAATAGCTCTATCCCCTTCGTCATTCAAGAGCCTATGAAAATACGACTGCCATCTATTCTTAATGTGGCCGTCCTCCACCAACACTGTACTGTCCTCTCCCTTAATGCACGTCACCTGATCGAGGTCACGACCCTTTCTCTCCCTAGCCTTAGAGAGTCTAAACAACTTTTTTTCCCCTTCTTTCTCTTGTAACCCCGCATGCAAGCTCTCAAATGCTGCCGTCTTAGCCGCCGTAACTGCTAACTTAGCCTCCTTCCTAGATAACTTGTACTCTTTTCTGTTTACCGGCTTCTCTTCTTCGTCCTTACTCTCAACCAAATTAGCATACACCCCTTTCTTGGTCTCCACTTTCTTCTTAACCTCTTCATTCCACCACCAATACCCCCGATGATGCCTGACCCGACCCAAGAAACACCCAACACCTCACTAGCATTCTCCCTGATGCACCTAGCCACCCTATCCCACATACTATCCACGTCCCCTCTACACTCTCATAACCCTATTCCTGCCAACTTCTCCCCTATCTCCTACGCATTCACTGGCGTCAAGCCGCCCTACTTAATTCTAGGTCTACACTTCTCACCCCTTCTCTTACTATCCTTCTTTATACCCAAATCCATAACTAAGAGCCTATGCTGGTTCGAAAGATTCTCACTCGGGATGACCTTACAGTCCCTACACAACACCCTATCCCCTTTCCTAAGCAACAAAAAGTCAATCTGGGTCTTGGCTATCGCGCTTCGAAAGGTGATCAGGTAATCGTCCTTCTTCGAGAAGCCCGAGTTCACCACCACCAGCCCAAAGGACCTCGCAAAATCCAATAGAGTAGCCCCCTCTTCATTTTTTCCCCAAAACCAAAACCACCATGCACATCATCAAAGCCTCCCGGTAACGCCCCGATGTACCCATTGAAATCTCCTGCTATAACAATATTCTCTGAGCTAGGCACGCCTCTCACTACCTCATCCAAAGCCTCCCAAAACCGCATCTTCTCCTCCCCATCCAAGCCTACTTGCGGCGCATAAGCACTACACACGTTCAGGGTAAACCCCCCAATGACCAACTTAATAGTCATCAACCTATCGCTGATCCTCTTTACCTCTACTACCTGACCTCTAAGCTCTTCATCTACTAAGATGCCAACTCCATTCCTACGCCTCTCGCTCCCAGAGTACCAAAGCTTGTAACCATCCACATCCCTAGCCTTAGACCCTACCCACTTGGTCTCTTGAACACACGCAATATTAATTCTCCTCTTTCTAAGAATCTTCACAAGCTTTATGGACTTACCCTGAAGAGTCCCTATATTCCAAGACCCAACCCTCAGCCTACCAACTCTATCAACACGTCTTCCTCTACTACCCCTGAGGCCAAACCTTGGCCTCCCTCCCACCCCCTCCTTTTCCTCTTCCCCCGCCCCCACAACAGCCCCCTGCCCCAACCCCCTCGGACATGACCCTATCCAACCATCAACGCCCACAGCCACTACTACAAGAAAATATAAGAAAATATAAACAATGGTAGTAACAAAGCAGCAGCAAGAAATACAAGGCTCACACAAATTAGAAGAAATAATCAAGAAACAAAACTAAACTCAAATAGGGAGAAAAACAAAACCAAGGTAAGGACAAAACTAACAGTAAGAAAATAGAGCACACTAATGGCCTGGCACCAAGGACAGCCAAACAAATAATAAGGAGCGGTGCAAGTCATGAATATACTACAGCAGACACGCAAGTTAAGATATAGGAGATAGTACGATAAATAATATGAAGCAACATAAGAGGTTCAAAAACAGCAAGACAATAAAGACACCCTCAAAGTACACACTATATCCAAATTTTAAGAACAACAACTACTAGAAATCCAAATCACAGATAGGAAATCCTACGCAAATTACAGGCAACAAAAATATCAAAAAATTATGCGATAAAAAAAAGTTTAAGGGTTAGAAGTCACCGAAATACGTATATCATGTAATCTACTCTTGCTTGTTGTGCTGGAACCCGGGAAATTGGGTCGCCGAAATCACTTCGCCAGAAAGTCACCGGCTCAAATCTGGACAGTAGTTTCAATATCCGGTAGCGACCCCCACCTGGATTTTGTGGCTCCACCTCCTTCACCACTGACGTCCGTCAAACCAGTCGAACCGTCGAACCAGTCGAACCTTCGAACCAGTTTGCCGAATCCGATCGTGGATCAGTAACCAGCAAGTTGCTGCCTTCGCAAATCTGCTGATAATGGAGATGAGAGAGAGGGAGGAAGGGGGAAAGAGAGAGAGGGGAAAGAGAGAGAGACCAAGAAAGAGAGGGAGAGAGAAGTGTGCCTACCTGTTGCCGGTGTTGTTTCACCGCCGGCGTCTACTTCACAGAGACTGACCAGTCATGTCAAAGAAAATGCAGGAGAAGGGAGAGACCAAGGGAGAGAGATGGAGCAACGTACTTACCTGTCGCCGTCGTCTGCTTCGACGGCGACGGCACGGTTTGTATACAAATTTTGAATTTTGAGCAGAATCCAAGTACCAAAATTGAATTTTGAGGGAAACCTAAGTTGTGAAATTGGATTTAGAGGGAAACCCAGAAGGGAATTTGGAATCTGATGAGTAATTTCGGTGACAGATCTAGGGTTTGGGCGGTCATTTCTACATATATGTAGATGAACTATACAGATGCTAATTATAAATTTGTATGGATTGTGTTAATGTCCTTTTTTTGTAAGTTAGATGTTTAGAATTAATGACCCTGAAGTTAGATTTGGATTACTCCAATGTTTTGCGTATGTTGTAAGTCTTCTATCTATATTTGTATTGAAAATATGATTATTTGGATGGAAATTTTGTTTTAAGTTATTTAAGTGCCAACTGCCATGTTGCTGTAGTTGCTATTGTTGTAGAGAAGAGTAACAGTGAGAGCTCATAATTTTTAATCCCTTGCTATGAGGCATTTGACCGATATGTGAAACTCGAAGGGACTACTAAAGGTTATAGTGGCATACGAACACACAGGTGGAACAATTACAATTTACAGGGAAACCTATCTTTCATCTGTCTAATATATTCACATAACTCATTCTTACTATAAAGCTTAAAAATTTTGTTTATTTATAGAGTATCAAGTAACAACACCTAATGACACTTGAAGTTCAGCACAAGAAGGGATAAAGAGAAAAAAAGAAGAATTTCTCAATCGAATTGGAATACCATATTTGGTTGATCTGTTTTTTCTGTATGACTGCATCTAATTATAGTATTCTAATTGTGTTACTTTGTGATTTTTGTGAAACTCGGTATTTTCAAAGCTGCATAGATCTAATGATAAATTCATAAGTTTGAATTGTATTTAGGACTTGCGCCACAATTATTTCGTACATCAATAATTTTTTCGATAATTTTAGATTTCTAGAGGTTTTATCCTATAACTAAGGTTTTTGATGCTGACTTATTCTTCTGACTGATTTTCTATTTGTTTTAGGTGGAAACTTGTATTGGAGGAGCTGCAGTCAAACATATGAGAAACGTAGAGTAGGTGATGTGGCACTTATTAAACAACATATCTCTTTAATTTTCTTCTTCTAATTCTTATGACTTGAACAATCTCTCTCTATATATGTGCAGTGATTTATTTGGAGGACAACATTGAATTTTATAGCCATAGCTGGACGCAAAAGAAGAAAATTGAGGTTGTAAGTTTTTAGTATGTGTGTTTTCGGGCATTAAACATCTTTCTTTTTCTATTCTTGAGCTTAAACTAATTTAGAAATATTTGAATTGTACTTAATATTTCAGATTTACAATCATTTGCTAATCTTAACAATTTTTTTGTGACTTTTTCTATATTTGTGATGGTA